>CM023104.1:21152852-22629446 GCA_013103745.1 Gardenia jasminoides
TCTTTAGTTACGTATTGCTATCACGCAAATATGGCTTGAGGAAAAGGTAGGTAGGGATAGGTTCCCGGGTCCCTCAAATGCCTAAAGTGGGGACTCTTTCTGAGTGATCCCCATTCTGATGCTAGTAAACCTTAAAGTGTTACACCTTTTCACCCGGTGTGGAGGGGTGACTGGTAAGGTTGGGTAGTACTGCGGATTTCCCGGATGAGGACTGCGTGGAGGTGCGAGGCTTCACAGAGAAGGGTTGAGATGAGGTGAGGGGTGTGATGGGTTTCGATGAGGCGTTCTAGGAACCCATGACCCAACTAATGACAGTGTGATGATGGTATGCGAGCTTAAATCTGCGACCACTTGTCATAGGGAGAATTCGGTGACGCTCGAGGAGGCTGCAATTCACCCGATACGTTAGAGCGACCCGAGCGACCCCAGCCAGGTCGGCACAGTTCCTCCACTGCCCCAAAGCCTGGAGATCCACCGTGAGAGAGGTTAGGCTGGTCTACCGAGCTGGTGGGAGGGCGGGACTCGGTGAAATGATTGCAACCGGTTGGTGAGCTTGCGGAAAACAAAAGGCTGACAGTGCGATCAGTGACCCTGGTGGCGCATTGAGAGAAGAGGCTTGCCGGCGGTGCCAGTGCAAGCGGCGAGCAGGCCGGAGATGGTGCCCGAGGCCAGGGGAGGCGGGGCCCTCGGCTTAGAAGGCCTTGGAGGGGCGGTGCGGCCCGGTGCAGACCTGCGCATCCCTTGACTAAGAACTTGGCAGGCCTTGGGTGGCCCAACCAACTGTCTTATGCCAGTGGTCCCTCAGGACCATATATATTCGACACTTAATTTTCGCACAATGCAATTACCGTTTTGTTTGCAGATTTTGTTTCAGAGCCTTGCAATTTATAGGTTGTCTTTGCTCTCATTTTAGGAATACGAGGAAAATTAGAGTGGTGAGGGTCCCTATGCCCACAAACTTCCTTGCAACGCAAACGGGTTTAAAAGGAAAACGAAGATGCAGAAATGAAAAATTATAGAATTATTACATTTGGTCGCCAGTCTCAGATGTTATACATAGAACCTCTTTCAAGTTAGAAAGGTGCAGTCAGAGGGAGGCAGAGAACCATCTCAATCGCCAAGAGTCATTATCATGAAGTGCTTCCTACTGGTGAACTACTTCAGCAGCAACCAGCTTTCACGGGTTAAATGCTAGGCCGGCAGAGTTACTACGAGGTGCGTCTGCGGTGAGAGATGTAATTTCTGGGGCTTTAAACGGAAGAACTGTATCTTGGACAAGGTGTTTTTTATAATTTACCCGAGCGGATGCAGAGCCTCTTCTCTAAGTCCAGTGAATACTTCATGAACTCCTACGTTGGCCAAGTGGGGGGGGTGACTGCAGGAACCGGGGAGGAAGGAACCTCCGAGGGGACCACCTCCGACCAAGTTAGGAAAAGAGGGGTCTCACGAGTCATTTGTCTGAGGGGTGGTTGAGGCCAGTACACTGGTAATTCTTACGCCGGAGGGCGTGTGGAAGCGTCAGGCTGAGATGTGAGACCATGAAGGATGGATTGGTTTAGGTTCTCGTGCGGCGTGCGTTAACTGCTGGTGTGAGCCTGAGGGTGAAATGGTATTCGGTGGCACCATCCCTTGAAGGGGGACTACTGCAGGTATGTCCATTGTGGGAGAAATGATCACTGGAATCCAGAAGCGGCATACAACCTACTTCCAGGAAGAACTTACACTGCTTTGTGTGTGACGTGTGAGCTAGGGAGGGCTCAACCTCTCCCGACAGAAGTGATGATGGCACAATTAGCCATTAGCATGAGGTCCTCAGGGGAAGGGGTAGATCAGTCCAATTTTGCTCAAAAAAAAGGCCAAGGAGAGGCTGTCCAGACGAGAGGTCCAGTCGGAGATATTGATGTGGACGACAATGTGACTGGACTAGAATTGCCGGGGAGGTCTGTACATGGAGGACCAATAAATCACGAGCTTTTGGACATGGATTAGGGACCGTGAGAACCATGAGTCCCTCATGGATTTCCATGAACCTCGACCATTTCGGGGGGTAGCCACACTGAAACCCATGGGCAGTGGGACGCCGATAGAGCTCACGTGGAGGCGTGTCGGGAGCCATCCAGTAACTTGATGGGATCTTGTGTGACAAGTCTGTCGGTGCTTCAGCAGCAAATATGCCTCTATGGACTCATCATTTGGCGTGCTTCCGGGATATAGAATTTTCCTCCGTTCCTCAAACTTGGTCGGTGGAGGGATCTGACGATAACGGTTCCCGTCGGGGTATAGGGAGGTAGAGGCTAGCTTAGAGACGCTCTTGCCAGTTTATTTTCGATCGCGAGATCACGTTGGATCTCGAAGGAACCAGTCCTTAAGCTGAAGAAGCGTTACCAGAGATAATACTTCTTCAGCGGTATCACTCAGCAGCCTCATACTCTCCGGCCTCTAACTACGCCCGCGAGTTGGAGATGGCTGGCATTAAACTCATTGCTCAAACTTTTTTAGCGAAACTGACCAAGTGATCGAGCGTATTCCGCCTCATTGTTGGATGCGGGGAAGTCCGGGTGAGGGCATAGGCTGCTCGCTGAGCCCTTGAGCTAATCGAGAGAAGACGAACCAACTTCCTTCTGATTGGAGGATCAGTCCTAAACAAATCCCAAGTGTTGGGAGTAAATAGCGCAGGCGAGATCCTTCCAGTGCCGTTGCGGCAATGAAGTGTGAGGCACAGCCTTAATGGTGTGGGGAGATTACTGTGCCGATTTCGATTCCCAGGCTGCGTACGTTTAGGTGAGTTCAGATACCTCTGGCGGTCATAATGTGCCTTGAGGGTTGATCGGTTAGAGCGAATGGGAATGTGGCCGAAAATCGCTTCAGCCTTCGGGCTGCATGTACCAAACTCAAGACCGACCTCTACCGAGCAGGCGTTAGCCACCATTTGATACATGCAGGCTTCGAGCACATAGTAAGCAGTGCAGGTCCCTGGGCTAGATCTTGACGAGCAGCTGACACAATAGGTGGCGACAACCAATACGAAATAAAATCTCCGAGAGAGGCCAAGGTCGGTGGGGTGTGGTGCTCTCTTTCCAGCGCCGGCGAGGCTTCTTGGCAATCACTGCGGCCAGGCGGTGCGACGCAGAAACTGAGGAGGCCGTCGGTAGATCGGGACAGGGCGTGTAGAGCGGCCTTGACTTGTCAACAGGGCGTCTCGAAGGGGTCTTGGGGCCATGTCTGGGATGGTAGCGGAACCTTATCGGGTGCTTCCGAATCAATCCCCACCGAGTCATGAAACCAGGAATTTTCGAGAGTGAGTTACGCTACTTGGGGTTCGCCATACCTTGCTGGGGCGTAGAAGACTTCCAGCTAAGTCCATTACAGAGATGATCACATACTTGCTTTTAACAATGGCGGTCATCCATCTTCTAATGTGCTTCCAATTCTTTGGCGAAGACCTTGTTCTGGCCTTTGATGGGTAGCCTTAGGCGTTCTTCAAACGAAGGCATTTAACATGCGAAGAACCTTGGTGGGTCACAGCGGTCTTTGTTGATCCCTCCCGCCGTCCATACCACGTCGGTGATAACTCCTTGGGCGTCCAGGCGGAGAACACCTGCATTGCTTCTAGTGGAATCTACTAAGAGTCAATCCCTGGCCGAGGGGTAGCGGTCTTTTGGAGGCATGCCTTGTTAAGATGCAGGTAAATCCGCACATCTCCATGCCCCGTGTCTTTTGACCATGACGGGTTCGCCAACCAATTCCGGGATAGAACCTCGCGATTGCTCACAGTGACAGGGCGCCTGCTGACCTTGATAGCCTCTGGCGTCGGGCGAAATGAAACACTAGCGGAGCGGACGGCGAGGATCGACGTTAAGCTGATGGATAGCAAGATCGATTGGGGATACCGAGGCATGTCATGCCGACCAAGGCGAAAGATCTCTGTATTCTCATAATCTGACCTGCGAGTTGATATGAAAGAAAGGCGCGAGGATCAAAGCTGGCTGCCACATGATACGACCCGGATTCACGAGGCGGTCTGGGTAAACACATTGGTTATAGCATCCCTCGGTCTCTAGAGCGAGTTGCTCCCGTAAAATTAATGCAGGTCAATGGTTCAATAGCCAGCGGAGGGTGATGCAGGGACAGGGCTTCCTGTGTGTGTGAAGATAACACTCAGCCTTGGCGTCCTCATTAAGCGAGACACGCGCACTTTTATCCCATTCGTTACGCGGAAACTTTAAAACTTCAGTGGTAGGGAGAGATATGCTTGCAGGAGGCATTGAGAGTAAGGGCCTTAATATCATGCGTCGGCTTGACTTCACCCGCATTTAACCGGGATAGTTGGGGTTGGGGGAAGTGCGATGTGGTGGCGGGGAGGAGGGACAGTACCCTCCGGATGGGTTTTACACTCCGAACCCGACTAGCGTCCCTTGCGGTGGGATTGGCCCGGTGCAGGTCGGTAAGACAGCCTTTCAAGCGTCCAGATAATAGAGTATATATGGATGGGCGCCTTGGTCGATATAGACACTTATGGGGTAATTTTTTGGTAACCACACGGACAATTTATGGCTTCTTGGGTATTGGGCGGGGACGTCCGGGGAACCCATACGAGATGATTCCGGTGAGGCGGAGCTTAGTATAAGGTCTATTACCGACTGGCGATAACTCCTCTTGAGATCTCGGCTATCACCCGGCCCGATTGGGAGATATCCGACTAGTGTTAATCACACCCGCTAGAGGCCCGGTTCCCGATCCGGGGTGATCAGGCGGTGGGGAGAGGAGGCACTAAATCGCAGCGGGTAGCCTTCATCGGCCGTTGGCGTTTATTTCATAACCCGATCATCTCAGTCACGAGTACTGTGACAGATCTTTGGCGAAGCGGCGAGAAGAAATCCCATTTGTCGGTTCTCGATTTCTTTCTTGAGTTGTTTGACAATCTTGATTGTATTTAGGTATCGCGTGATAAACACACCAGAAAAGAGGCGTTCTCTTTTCTCGCTTACCGACCATAGGCAAAGGAGGTCGGGCTATGTTTTTCTTACTCCATAATAGCCAAAGATTTGCATTCGCCCGCGTGGTAAACTAGTCTCGGAAAATGCTTGACCTTTGCCAGCCGGTCAAAAGGCTTGGCGGGTCGGTCTCCCAGCCCCGGAAGCCCGGGCCTTGTGGGGTTACGAGGACTTCCGGTTGGCAGCGCCGATAGAGGAGAGACATCTGTCCCTAAGCAGGGAAGCGTCGGAATGCCATGTATGCTTTATCCATTCCTGCGCGAGCTCATTCAGATTGAAGGATGATAGTCCTATCTGGTCCTGTTAATCCACACGGTAAACCCATGAATAAAAGCGAGGGAGTGACTGCTTTCTCCAGGGTGAGAGGGATTTGGGCCAGTTCCTCCGGCCGGAGATCCTTATATGACAGTAGGGTCTCTTGGGCGTTGTGTGGGGTAGGTAGGGTCTTGATGACGAAGATACAATTGATGCACAAAGAGATCCTACTAGGCATTCCGAGGGAAGAGAGCTGTGGAGCTAGTTTCCAAAACCACGTTCCCTTGTAAAAGTCTTGAGTACAACTTTGCATCGACATAATTGGAGACCCATTATAAAGCGAACGAAAAGGCATTCTGCCGCGTGGTATAGGATCTCCACCATCATAGTAGGCAGAGGCGACTTGAGATAAGGGAAACTGCTCATGGATTGATAATGAGGGTAAAAAAACGGGGTCCCCAGAGAATGCTTCCCAGTATCTAGATCCTCGAGCAAGGCTCCGGGTTTTCCCGGCGATGAAGGAGTTCCTTAGAACTTTTGTTGATACCGAAGAGGGAGTGGTCGCGGAGTTCATAATAAAGCAAATATCTCTCTTCTTGAGGGGGACTACGTTGGACTGGGTCCCAGTGAATGCCTCATGTGCCCAGACCTTTTACCGAATATCACGATGGGAGATTTGTGAGGCAATTCGGCGATCTTAATCAACTGCCTGAGCATGCAGTTTGTGAGTTCTCGAGGATAAGTTATTTGAGGCCTCACAGCTATTGAGGCCTTATCATCATGGTAAAACATGTTGAGTGGTCTTGTGTGACCTTGACTTGGTCATGATAGTTACCAGAGCACAAAACTTATGCGACTTCAGGCAGGCATGTGTAAGGCGATCCTCTGCCCACTCGGGTCCCTCTCGGTGAGAGGAACCAGGTATCTTCCTTATCACGCAAATGACGAAAAGAGATGGAGTGGGGATGAGTTCCCGGGGGGTCCCACTCCGATGCCTAAGTCCGGAGGACTCTCTCCGGAGACGGGTAACTTGTCAGAATAGCAGTAACAAAAGTGTTACCTTTTTCATGTGGAGGGGTATTTATAGTAGAGGTGGGTAATTTGATTTCGGGATGAGGAACCTTATGCGTGGAAGTGCGGAAGCTGAAGGGGTTGAATGAGGTGAGGGTGTGATGGGACCTCACATTGAGGCGTTAGGGACATGACCTTCAACGTGATGTGATGACATGCGAGGAAGGCGGCCGACCACGCCATAGGGAGGTGAGAATTCGTTACCAGCCGTTAGGCGGCGATGACCGATTGGTCAACCGTTCGACTTCGATCCCTCCACTATTCAATCAAAAAATAGTTTCATCACTGGTTTATGATAGATAACCATTGACTGCTGACTGCCTAGTACTAATTCTTCGACTTATCTCTTGCTGGAAATACCTAATCAATTCATTAGTAAAATACTCGATATTTAAAAATAATAATAATATTCCATTACCTTCGTAGATGGATCAAAACAAGTAATTATCATTTCCAAACTATGACAATTAGTAACAAGAATTTACACTTAGCTTACGATATAAATGTATATAGTCACAACTATTGTTATCCTACATTTAAATATTTTTTTAAATATAGTTTTACTTTTATCAAACAAAATAACACTTCAAACTGTCTTAAGTAGTGCTCTGGAGCACTCTCATTAACCAAACCATATATCAAAATCAGCCAAAATTGAGGAGGGGGATACGATTGGACTTGTCAGATACCCTTATCAAGAGTTTAGAACTACAAAAGTTGAACTCTTACACAGAGTGGGTAAAGTTGGCCCCGTCCCAGTAGCACCAATTAACCCCACGCCCCACCAGGTTCCATATACGAGATAGGAAACGAAAGGGAACTTAAGTGTGATATCCCATCCTATATCGGAAAAGTAAAGAGCTATGCACCAATACTAAGTAGAGTCTAAACACTCAAATTCAACTTAAAATATCCATTTTGAACTAACAAAAATGAAGTCCAAGTAGTTGGACTTGGCTATTGAGACTCGGGTCGCGGGGCGTGACATTTAGTGGTATCAGAGTTTAGGTTAGAATCCTTGTAACTAGATATAAGATGGGATTTTATGCGCCTAGATACTCAATAGTTAATTAGTTTAGGAGTTAGATTTTTGAAAATCAATTTATTTTAATTGTTATTATTATTATTAGTATTACTATTATTGTGTCAGAGAGAATTTTTTTTTTTTTGGTAAAAAGGGAATACATAAAATAAGGAGGTTCAGTATCTCCCAAGCTATTAAAAAAACAAACTAACACACTGGGGGTAGACAAACCCCTCTTATGTCCTCTTCCAGCTTGGCCCTGGCGGTGCGGAGGACAAGAATCAAGAAAGTTAAAGTCTGGTCCGGTTTGCATCCAAGCTTTGTTAGGGCAGCTGACACATCTAGCCAGCTTCCATACATAATTCTAATTTGCTGGAGTTGTAGGCGGGAATGTACAATCCATGATAGGATAGATGTCCTTGGCCAAGTGTCATCGTTATTTGATTAAGTAGTCAAGGCCGGGTCTATTTCTATTTCAAACTTTGGGATGTTTAGAGCCGGGAATAAGTTCAGTCCTAATTGCCAAAGCTTCACCAAAAGGATTAGTTGTTGAACCCGGGGTGCAGTGAATCCTTTTAATCCAGCATGCGGAGGTCTCTAATGATTCCTCAGCCCCTCTTGAACAGTTACAAGGATGATCCATCAATTTAGTTTGAACCAACTCAAATTAGGTGGAATCCATTACGACAAAATTGAATTTCACATTGGTTATTCTAGATGAGTTTAGGGAGCAAGGACAAAGGAGCAGAATGCAATGAATTGATACCAAAAGAATTGTGGGACAGCATTTATTGGGTTTGAAAGCTTTTAAAGAATTCTAGCATTTCCAAAATGGTCCGCAAAGGTGCTGCATTTAGAGTTCCCAAGGAATGGGAGGCAAAAGGGGGAAGATGAAAACCAATGAACATGCTTGTTTAAGCCATGTTCCTCAAATTGTGAGATTGGTTCACTGGCTATGTCTACATGGAAATGCATTTGGTTAGAGATTGTGAGCAAAATGTCTGTAAGCATGGTCTAAAGTTTCAGCGTTTGAGGGAAACACAAGCCAGCATCTCTCCAGAGATAATATTCCTGCCATGTGAGATGCTTTGGTGGTTTTTTTCATGATATAAGAGCCACAAAATTGATTCTAGTTGAAATCGGGCAGCTCCATCCACCAATGAAATGCTGATAGGTGATAGGTCCCAAAGGAATTGGTAGCTAGAGAATAAGCATTTGACAAGAAAACTTCCATTGGTAGAGATACCCCAAGAAATGGAATCTTTGGAAAGGGAATGATGGGATCTAGGTAGAATGGCATTTATTATACTAAATGGGGAGATCAAGATAAAAGGCTCTAGGTTCCAACCTTCCATGAAAATTGAAAAGGTCACCACAATGTAGGTTCTCTTACAGTGTGTAGAATTGATTAGGCTTCCAGTTGCAAACCTAAAACCAATTAGGCTGTCCACAGACATTTAAGGATTTACCATCGCCAACATTCAATTTGATCTCGATCAATAATGTCTTGTAATGCTTCCTGCATTAGAGATTGATAGAACCTTGACCGAGGAAAGAGAAAGTTTGTTCTAAGAAAGTGAGAGAGATTTGTCTCTGAGAAATATCCCAAATGAGGTTGACCCTTTGAAGAACCTTGAGGATGTGCCATCCTATTTAGCCAGGTTTGCCTATAAGGAAGGGCAAAAGTTTTCAAACCCACGCCACCTTGGCTTTTGAGAGAGAGGTAACAGTGTCTCCACTTATTAGGTGAACTTTCCACTGGAAGCCTTAGTTCCCATAAGTTCTCCTGTTCTTTCATTAATCACTTTAAATGATTGAAGCCCAGTAGTAGTTTGGGAATTGACTAAGTGCATTGTTGATATAGCCTTCTACCAGCAAGGGATAGGTGATTTGATTTCCAGTCCTCCAGCTTAGTTGATTTTTTTCAGAAGGAAGAAAGTTTTGAGGAGCCCTTTGATGTGTCAGAGGAAAACCCAAGTATTTTCCTAGATCTAATGTTGAACTGATGTGAAGAGTGTTAGTAATGAAATTTCTGGTAGGCTCATCAGAATTAGGAGAGAAAAGAATTTTTGATTAAAGACAATCAGAGACCTTAAATGTCGCTTAAAATGCTCTAGAATGGATTTGATTGTGTTGATGGTAACGCTTTGGCAAACAATGATGTTAATTTAAAAGGCAATGGGAGAGAGTTTGCCTAACTCGACGACCAAAGGTCAGGGTCGCTTTAAGTAACTTAATGTCCACAAAGATGAGAAATTAAGACAAGTATTCCATACAAAAGAATGAAATATGGAGATGCAGGGTCTCCTGTCTAAATGTCCCTGCAGGGTTAAAGGTTAGATGGAGTACCATTGACTTAGAATAGCAAGATTAGTAGAAGAAATGCGCTCATGACAGAGTGGATGAAAGGTGGAGAAATAGGCAGGACTTTTATGAATGACCCACCCAAAGTGTCAAATGCTTTTGCATACAAGTCGCTTGATGGCACAAACACCCCATTTACCCTTTTTTTGTTTGAGTCTATGAATGGCCTTTGAACTAAGACAAGCAATCGCTACCACATGAGGGAATAAACCGCTTGTAGTGGAGAGATAATTGAAGAGAGGTTCTGGCCTAATCTTATTGACAAGAATTTTTCCAACCATCTTGTAAAAGAATTGCAAAAGCCCAATTGGCTGCATATTGGGATATAATGTCAAGCATGGTCTTGGGATGAGGCAAATATGTGTCATTCACCCTAGGGGAAGGGCAGAGAAGGATTCTTAAATGAATTTGGTAACGTATGGCAAATGGTGTCTCAGCTTTTGAAAGAAAAAATGGATGTGCCATCTGACCAGGAATTTAGAAAGGTTTTAGATCAAAAGTAGTTTGTTTTATTTCTAGAATGGAAGGCATTTTAGAAATATTGTTTGAAATCTGGGATAAAATGGACCTCGAAGGGGAAAAAGGGTTGCAAAGAGAGGTGAGCATTTGGTCTTTGCAGAGAAGAGAAGGTTAATATGTGTTTGAATTGACCAGTACTCACCGTACACCTTTAGAATTTTTTTAGAGTAAGAATTTTATTCCTTCCCTTCTACACAAAGCAACAAGGAATTTAATAATCGAGATCATCACTCGTGGAATGATCTACCTGTTTTCTTATGAGCCAAAGAGATCTTCTTCTTCTCTACGATATCATTATATAGAATGGAAAGATCCTTTCCGCAGAAGATAGGAAAGAAGAGCTTCTGTCTGAGTATTGATGCCCGTGATGCCTAAAGGAGTTTCTTCTTTTCCCAAAAAATTACCAAAAATTGTTTTACCCAAATTTTAATGTTTCGTAAAGGTGGGCAAATATCTAACCAGGAGGGGCCTTGCCATTCAAAGAACCATTCTGGGGAAATCTGGACGGTCATCTTCTCAAGTCCCAAAGGTTTATGGGAGAGATTGGGTAGGTGATAAGTTGATAAGAATGGGGCAAAGGGTCCCAGTGAACTCCCCTGAGAGGTAGGACACATGGTCGTGATAATGGTTCTGGCCAATTAGATTACAAAAGCACGATCGACTCTCTAGATAACCCCAAATTTTAAAATAGTCTAAGTAAATCTAGACCCTGAGAACTCTAGGTCAATCATGTCATTGTAGAATAAACAGGCTTTAAAAAAGAGCGGCTCTAGCACCCAGAAACGTGGTAAAATACCCTAACAACATCATTAGAAAGTGCCTCATTAAAATCTCCAAGCCAAAGCCATGGCAAGGGCTTGACATAGAGAAATTATTGAGGGAATCTAAAGTTGTAACCTTTCATGCGCCTAGGGTAGTATAAAATGCCCACTTAAAATCCAAGGAGGGAGAGTTTGTGGTTACTGCACCAGTAGGCAGCATCACTTGAGACAAGCTTCTTGAAATTAGTCAAGAGTTACCGCCTTTATTCCCAGAATCTAGAGTCCTCCTTTAAATCCAATAGCATCAACAACCGTGAAGTTATCAAAAGGGAATTCATTGCATATTTGTCTTGCCCTTTCTCCATGTAATTTCGTCTCAACAAGGATGGCTATTCCTGGTTTGTGTTCATGTACCAGGTGAAGGAAATGACTTTGAACCCTGTGGCCGCCCTCAACATTACATGATTATCTTCATGGAGTCGGATACCTGGGTTCTTCAATCATGTGGCCTGTGGAGGGTCGTGGAGACTGGGTCGCCTCATTTGATTCCCGTCAGCATGCTTGTCTGGAAAGCTGAGTCTGACCAACATTGGTCTTATAGAAGGCGTGGTCAGAATCCACACTTATAGCTCTATGCCGATAAGAAGATCCCAGCGAGGACCCTTTCACTCATGTGACACTACTACAATGGTGCTTGGCAGCCGAGAGATCGAGCGTGGAAATGGCCGTATTTCGCTTTGAAAATTTGTAGTGTGTAGTCTGAATTGCCGAGGTCATCGGGTTTCGGCAACCAGAAAAGGCAGCTACTGTCACCGCTTCCAAAACACCATTGAGTACACCGAGTTGGCCATTTCTTTAAAGATTCAGTGGCAGGCGTCGTGGATTGAGTCCATTGCAGGGTTAGGTTGCTAAAAGCTGCGTTCTGAACTCATCGTTTAATATGTGCCCGACGCCTCGCTGCTAGTAAGTTGTTCCCGTGGGTCGAGGTCGCAGATGTAGGTAACCTGCTGGATGCCCAAATTTGAACCGACCAGATCGCATTGTTCTTCCCGGTCAATGTTGTCCCCGCCAAAGAAAGTGTTGGAGGGATAGTTGGGTCGATCAAAAGGATGGAGCGTATTAGTTCCCAACTCCTCCTGCTGAGGATCAGGTGTGTGGGAAATTAGTGTCCCTGGCACCTATTTCCTCAGGTCTGCTGGGTGGATGAAATGGCGAGGGATGGCTCCTCGCCTCCTGGGAGCATGATAAGACTGACGGAAGTCCATTCTCGTCGAGAGGATTGTTGGTTTCGCTTGCATCAGTTTGAGCCGAATTGAGCTGTAATGGGATGCCATGCATGGATTTAGGAGAGAGATTTGTTTTCAATGAAAAGTTAATCTTTCACTCTGCTCCATTTTTGTGATTGATTTCTCCAATGAGCTTTTGGTCGAACCAGGTCTCGGCGAAACACCCAATAGTAAAGCGAGATGAGCTCTGCTTGCTTTTGGCAGAGCTTTTAACTGAATGGACTGGCCGCTTCGATCACGCTGACTGTCAGCGACCGCCATGCCACCGGTTCAGTTCTCTCAAAGCCGAAATGGTCAAAACCGCCAAGAACTGTCAACTGGTATGAACCAAACCGGTACGTTTTTGTAGGCTTTTCCCATTTTTTGAAAATATAAAATGTGGAGTGAAGTTTGACGGAACTCATATATAAGAGATGCTTGACCTTGCACACTAACATTATTACTAGATGAGTCAAAATTTGAAAATTAATTCTTTTCATTTATTGATATTAGTTTTCTTTTTTTATTTTCCCAATTTTGATTAAAATGTATCTAATATTTGAATTTTTCAGGCTTTTTGTATGTTGAAAGAAATTACATTTATCAAATTCAGAAAATTTATGTTCAATTTTCATGGGCCGCTTGGTTAGGTTTTTTGGTGTTTGCCAGAAAACTTTCAGAATCTGTAGAAACTGTAGAAATTTTTATTTTTTGATGTGTAAAATTTTTGTGAAAGGTTAAATTTAATTTTTCTCTTTTTTCCCTTTTTCCTTTTTTTCCCTTTCTTTCTTTCTTTTCCGCCTCTTTCCGCTTTCTTTTCCTTTCCCTTTCTTCTTTCCCCTCAACTCCCCCCAGGCCAAGACACACTTTCCTCCCCCTCCTCTTCCTCCTCTTCCTTTCCTCCTCCCTTCTTCTATTTATCCCCCTTCCCACTCCCTCTGGTGCACTGATTCTGGGAGGTCAAACCATGAAGGGGAGGGAAGAGGGACCTGAGGGAAGAGAAGGAGGATGTGGAAGATGTGCTGAGATGGGAGGGGAAGGGAAAAAGGGGCGGGGAGAGGAAAAAAAAAGAAAAAAAAAAAAAGTTGAAAGCGGCAGTTTAGAACCGCAGCGCAGTAAACCTGAACAAACCGGTTGTACACCGGCGGGTCCGAGTTTTAAAACATTGGCTTTTGGTGATGTTTGTTTGTGTTGTTGGACTTCGTGATCGCTGGGATGTGAGAGAGGAAGGAACCGGTGATGTTTGCTTTTGGTGATGCCACCTAAGATACATATATTGTGTACAAAGTGCAAGCCAAAAGGACATGTCTTTTTTTTTTTTTTTCTTCGCAACGATAACAATTTCATTCCATTAAATATAGTATGCAAAGTATCTGGACCAATGCCCAATTAACAGATCCTAGTCAAACAAGGCTTACTGCATATTTACAAGCCACACAGGAAAGTCCTTCATCCAACAAATGTTTTTACTAAATCTATAGCAAAATTTGCTAATCCAACTGCATATTTTCATGAATTCGCATATCATGAAACTCCTTTGCATTTGTAGAATGTCCTGTAAGATTGTGTCTGTCACTGCATCATTCCAATTCTTCTCAGCAGCTTAGTAATATCTGCATTTCCCACCATGACTGAGATTTTCCTCCAGTTTCTTTCTACCGCTTTAATGAGTGCAAACTTAGTTGCCTCAGCTATAATCACTTCCTTTGTTGCACCTCTAACCTCTGGCATGGCCCAAAAAGCTATCAGTTTTCCCCTCCTATCCATTGCTGTTAATCCCACACCTGTTTTACTTCCAGCCCTCTTGCATTCAGCTGCTACTTTAATTACCACTAATGACAAGTCATTCTCTCTGTCAGCTTGTTCTTCTCTTCTCTCTATCTCACTTGTATCATTTATTCTTTGGTTCATCTTCCCTGTTAGACTTGTTCAAATTGGTCCTTTTTCTCAAGAATCATCATTCTGATTTTCAGCATGTCTGATTTTCAGCATGATCCAGTCAAATTAAAGAGAAAATGGGTCCAACTATGTCAAAGCCTGCACCAGGGGCGCAGGACCACGATCTTACAATGACTATTCAGCAGCAATCAATGCTCCCATGGAAAGAACCACTCTTATAATTCTTATCCGTGGTGGCCAATTTATAACAGCATATTCATGGATTCGAAGTCGTTGTCATTTCCTCGTACAAGCTTAAAACCCATCAAAATCCAAATTCAGTACTTGGGTTCAGAAGGCAGCAGTCTTGCCATACTGAACTCAATTTCGGTATTGTAAATTTCAAACAAACAGAAGAACCAAATTTGATTGGTCCAGGCTTAGAGAAGATAAAGAAAGGAGGATAACCTTCACTCTGGGAAATTCTCTAATCTCTGAAGCTGTAAAGTCAACAGAGAAAGCTAATGAAGATGCTGATATAAGTAAGTTGTTGCAGGAAAATGTGCCATGGTAGACGGTGATCGTTCCTATGATTGTAGAAGCTTTGATGACTCAACAGGAAAAAGAAGAAATAGCAGAATCATTTATTGGTCTGTGGATTTTCTGTATCATGTCAATCTAAGGACGAGACGGGACATACCTGGGAAGTAATCTGTAGTGCTTGAAAATGCACTAAGAAATCATGTTAGACTAATTACTGCACTAGAAGATGTTGATTTTGCTGATCCTAATCTTTTGGATTTCTTGCTGACAGCTTCAGAGCCGGAAAAATGGTGCCATTCTATAAGAAAGATGGAAGGTCTTGGCAGCGCATTTTCATCTTGACAAAGGCTGATCTTTCATGCTAGGGAAATGAGAGCAGAGGGATGGATTCTGTAATTCAGATTAAAGTTCTGGTTGGCGATTCAACTTCCGGCTTCAGAATATTTGGTTCTGGTCACAGGCGCGGAGCAGATGGGAATTTTTCAGACAATAGTGAAAAACAAACAAAGATGAAAATTCGAGTCCCATGTCCAAACAGCACAATCATGCCAAAGGAAGGTTTGCTGGCCATCACCTATAATCATTTCTTAACAATTTCTAGTAGGAGGTCTCAATTTTAACAACTTTTCCTTTAAAGAGAAGACTCTGGTTTGGAGCTCTCTTATTAAAGTCTTCCAAAAACTGTCATCACTTTAGAGCATAATATGCCACGTGCAAAGAAGAACGTATCCCCATACTGGTTACAGTAAAAATGAACATCTCACAAAATTCTGCATGCAAGGTAAGGCTAATTTTGAAGGCCAAGTAAAATATGATGCACTTTTGTGAGGAATGATTGCTTTGTAGCCCTGCTGTCCTATCACCCTTGTGAAAGCAAAATACAAAGATAAAAGATTTACTTCCTTTCATGCGGTGGTTACAGTTAATGTTAGCCACTGGTTTGCCTAAATGCAGTGGTTACAGTTAAGATTTGCAAGTGGCTGATTTTCAGCCACTGGTTCGACTAAAATGGATAGTTATCCTAGAATTTTATTTTTCTCCTCCTGAGGTGCTGGAATGGTAATGTTAATTGAGAAGACTTACCAGTTATCAACTTATCATACCATAATAGGTCCCCTAGTGGTGGGCTGTCTTAGTTTACATAGATAGCAGAATAAAAGGTCCAATTAAAGATGAAAGATGGGTATTGAGGATGATTAAGTAAACAAATAAGCAGTGAGAATGAGAACCTTGCGATGTAACTGATCAAGGTATCATTGTCATATTCTCTAGCGTTTGCCCCAGCTCTCTGCTTTTGATGGCTTAGTATTCACAATCTTGGGGTCAATCATTTGGGTACGTTTACTTTTTTACCCGGGACTCTGTTTTATTTATGAGGTTACAGAACAGCCCATCTCAGGTCGTCACCAAATAACAGCCGGAGTATATATTCGACGTGAGTAGAAGTGTT
The DNA here is from genome assembly GCA_013103745.1 of Gardenia jasminoides. Lineage (NCBI taxonomy): Eukaryota > Viridiplantae > Streptophyta > Magnoliopsida > Gentianales > Rubiaceae > Gardenia > Gardenia jasminoides. The sequence goes on from CM023104.1 coordinate 21,168,977, forward strand.
AATCACAACCCATTTATATTGGTCATCCAAATTACCCATTAATTTTAAATGGCTATAAATGAGTACAAATATGTACCCATTTAATTGATGAGTAGTAGGTTGACTTGGCTCACCCATTTAACTCATTTAAAAATAAATATACATTTTATTCAAAATTTTAGTGAGTGTTAAGGAGATAAATTTGAATTTCTTATCAATGTAATAACAATAAAATACCATTATTTATTATCAAATACTATGCAAAAATTTTTTTAAAAATTAAATAATATTTCAAATGAGTCATAAATGGGTAATTGGATATACACATACCCGTTTATTAAATGGGTATAAATATGTTGATTCAATTATACTTATTACCCAATTATGACTTATCCAAATCTACTCAAATCATCTATTTTAACACCTATAGGCGTGAGTATGAGCTGACGATGCAGGGAAGACATCTATTTTTCATTTGTTGGGACTTGGGAAGAACATAAATATTTGGTTGGCCTATGACATGCAGAATAATGGAAAGACATTGACAAGAGAGCTGAACAAAAGACAATTCTAGAAACAGTGATGGTGTACTATAATTTCATAAAAGGATTAACGCACCAGTACAAGTTAAAAGAGATTTTGGAAGGGTATAGAAATCAAGCGCCGGTATTATTACTAGGATTTAGTACTTCTTAAGACATAAACCATGCTGGGCAGATGGTTCTCAATGGTGGCGTGCAATAACTCGGCCTCTCAGCAACTTGGAAGAAACTGGGAAGCTGGGCTTTCCCCCACTGAGAATACTGGAGTCAGGGCCCTGTTGATCAAGAGCCCCGCGAGCACAGTTATAAACCACCAGTGGAACCCTTACCACGTGCACATCATCTGTCCAAAGCACAGTAGCAGACATGATTGGTTGCTGCTCAATCTTAGGTCCAGTAACTTTAACTGTGAATGACTTCTTCTCCCCGGCAAATGAAAATATAAGGGTTGATGGCTCCACTGCAACACTAAACATGGATGCTGGGGAAAATTGTGGCGTAGCATGGTAGCTTGAAGGTTTGCCAACATTTGTCACTATTCTAGTGAAAGTCGCATTAATTTCCTGGCCATCTTCGACATCCACTGCCATTGTAGGGTAGTTCAGATCCCAACCTCTCCCGGGAACTGTTCCCTCACAGGTGCTATTGTCCCCCGTGACAAGTTTGAGGGTGGTGCTGTTGTAACCCTGCTTGCAAAGGAAGTTCACATAATCCTCCTCATAAGCATCAAAAATCAAGCCAGGGTCGATTGCACCAGCAGGGTTGAGGTGACCGGCACCATAACCAAATTCTCGATCAGTTTGCTGACTTGAGTCCAGGGGAATAGCTACAAAAAATGAAAAGATTAGACAGTAATAAAAGAATCAGCATGAGCACAGTACTCCACTTTTTTGTCCAAATCTTTCCTTTAGGGATGATTTGCCGAAACTGGATGTAATATTGATTTGAAATTGAAAAAGCAAGTTAAATTGCAATAGCTGTATGCAATGTTATTACATGTGGTCATGAGCGAAGATTTGATAGCGGCAGGAGACCAATCAGGATGGGCAGCCTTAACATAAGCAGCAGCACCACTAGCATGAGGAGTAGCCATGGATGTCCCGGATATGATATTGTACATCACACTTCTCTTGTCGCCAGGATAGTCCGAAGGTGGAGCAATTGGAGACCAGGCAGCAAGGATGTTCACTCCAGGGGCAGTGATGTCAGGCTAGTCATGGTGGAGTTGTGATGGGGGAATGGGATGTAAGGTACGTGTGGCATTCAATAGTAGGAAATTTAGAGGTAAATTGAGTAGCTTACTACTCCAAGCACATAGATAACTAGTTATACCTTCAGGATTTCAGGAGAAATAGGATTAGGTCCTCTTGACGAGAAAGAAGCAACAATAGCAGCAGAAGCATCCCAGAGTGTATCAGTCTTGTATATACTCGCAGTTGGATTTCTGAGAAAATTTCATTAACATGTCGATGAAAATAACATCATCAGTACCCAATCTGCTTGCAGCGTTGGAAACCTCAGGCTCATTGTGTTTCTATTAACCTCACAAGTTTCATGCAGCATTAATTACAATCTTTGATTTCATGCATATACAAATTCAAGGAAATAAAGCAAACAATATTTCTTCACAAACTATTTGCTTGTAGCCAGAATCAGCACGAAGATGCGGCTGACTAATTCTTTTCCATGCTTCTACTTCTTCAGGATTGTTTGGAGCCTAAACATTGAGTCTCCAAAATCAAAATAACCATATACAGGTAAATAGAATATTGAGGTGCCTACTTTGTATTTATGATGTATTCCCGGATTTTGGAACCATCTTGTGGGCTGATCACTGTTGTTGATAATGGGTAATTGCGGGCCATCTCACTTCCTGAGGAATCAATCATTATGGTACCTCGACCATTAGCAAGTAGAACGGCTAAGCCATCTGTCAGGCCATCACAGAAGACAATCTTTCCTGCTACTTTGTTGGCATTCAGGACACCATTCGAGCAGAACCTGGAAGAATCTGGATTTCCACCAGCAGTGTAGTTGGGTGCATCTCCACCCCAAATCAATGGAAACATATGCTGATTGGTACTCAGATTGAACTTATTGATGGAAATTCCCTTCATTACAGCAGCAGCTTAGAAAAGAAACAGTACTATTTCTCTCAAAGTACATATTGTCTAGTTGGAACTTACATTGAGAAATTTTCCGTTGCCAAGCACCACTTGGGTAACAAACTTTCGATCGATTGTGCTCGCAGCAACCGTTAACGTCCAGGGGGAATAGTTTAAGACAGTTGCTGGAAATGGATCGCTGTTTCCTGCTGCATTGGCAGTCAAAACGCCATGTTTCATTGCATGAAATGACCCTATGGCAATAGGATCTTCAAAGTAATTTAGTGGTCCATCGTCGGCTCCCAATGACACTGATAAAATATCAACACCATCCGCAATAGCATCGTCAAAAGCTTTGAGAACGTCTGCAGAAGTACATCCGTCAAACCAGCAGACTTTGTACATGGCAATCCTGGCAAAGGGAACTCCACCTCTTGCAATACCCTCTGCAAGGCCAAAGTAGCCAGTTCCGTTAATCTTTCCTCCTGCTGCAGTGGATGAAGTGTGAGTTCCATGGCCATTTGTGTCCCTAGGTGATTTGATATCAGAGGCATGGAATTTGTTCTCGCTATTGTAGTAGCGAGCTCCAATGAGTTTCCTGCAGCAACAACAGAAGTTAGACAGAATTGGCCATGAACTAAATGGAGCAATAGCCAAGTTAAAACTGTTACCTGTTGCATGTGAAATTTGCAGCTTTGCATGTCCCCTTCCATTTAGCTGGTGGAGGGCCAAAATCTGTGTCCATGAAGCTTTCGTGCTCTGGCCAGATGCCTGCAAACGAGCCAATAAGGGAGCAAATGTGAGTATGTAAACAACAAACGGCAGTCCAATGGAGAGATGCTAAACAATATATTACACTTGTGTAGTGACAACAATAAATTACTCTAGTAAATTGCATAGACAAGTCTATCAGATTCTCTCTTTTATGACAAGCTTCGATAGGTTATGGATATAAACCTATATTGAATTTCTTCTTTTACTTCAGGTTTACAAGCTAAGTGTGGCTTAATTTTTGTTTACCGGTATCCAGAAGTCCAACAATCACTTCTCCTTCTTCAGAAGGTCGAAGGCTGTCACAGCTGAAACCCATGAAATCCCAAGACCTTGTTGTTTGCAGCTTGAGGATACGATTTGGAAACACTGAAACCACTCCTTCCATTTCTGCAATCACAATTTGTAGATTATTTTCACAATGGAAACAATGAGATGTACTTCTACTTGTGCTTGATTGTCATCTGTCAAATACTCTTACTTGAAAGCCGGGTAAATTCTTCAGTGGTTAACTTTGCAGCAAACCCATTGAAACTCCGATGGTAATTGTGGATTAGTGACTCCTTGGCTAACGAAGCACTGAAATAAAACAAACTAGAATGTTACACATTTATTTTTGACGGATGCAACTGTACATGAACTTTTAGGAGTTACATGTCAGTGAAATAATCTTGTTGTGAAATGAAGTCGCCCCAAGCCATTGGAATGGAGCTAGCTAGTCCACATGCACTAACCTTCCCAGTAGGTTCTTCAGAAGTAAATGGTGTGTGAAAGGAATTGATTCCTGCCCATAATTCTGGGGTAGCTCCCCTAGGTACACTATGTGAACCTGTTACGAAACAAGATAAGAACAGTCATTACAATATCCAGTAAGAAGGAAGACATACTGATAAAACATAATAATTATGTCCTCTCTTTCAATTAATGAATGCTATTACCGCCTTACCTTTCTCTCCTGACCTTTGCAGTTGCAGCCCAGAGCAACGAGAACAAGAACGAGAAAAATAGGATAGACAAGGGTACAAAAGACTGCTGCCTTTGCCATTTTTCTCTGCTACCTTAACTAAATGAACTTGATAATAAGAACTACGCACGCAGTATGCAATCTGACATATTTATAGGCTCTCTGACAGAAGCATCTGTCATTAAACTACACGCTCAGTTGAATGATAATTGAAACAAAACTCCTTTTTTTTTTAAAGCATTAACGTGTACAAGTGATATTCTCTAGCTAGTGACTGTCAAATCCATCTTCGTCCTCTTCTCTTTTTGAGTACTTCATCTTAGTATCAACTTACGCGCACATTCTCTTAAGTTACACATTCTGGTTTCTCTCTACAATGACTAGAAAAGCATCTTCCCCTACGTGATAAATAACAAGGTTAGTTCCATCGGTAAATTCAGATTGGAACTCTTTTCTAACAGAATTAACGTGTACCCTTGGCTACTCATAACTCGATATAGGTGCTTGGTGGATGAATTGTAACACTATAGGGTTTTGGGCTCCTACGTCCTTCTGTGTCGTAAATTGCTGTGACACTAAATATTTGTCATCATGCTGGGATCCTTTTTAAGTTCTTGATACATTCCCACAGTTTGGATATCAATACCTTTTCTCTCTTTATTATTTTTTTTTTTCCGATGATGTTATGGCTGTCCTTGTGATTAGAGCAATGATATGTAGCACCGCTTTAACATCAACACCATATCACTTCCTACATGGATTAATGATTTGACAATTAGTTTCCTTTTCTACTCTTAGATAGTCTAAGAACCAAAGAAGCATGAATGCAGCAGTATATTATAGGACATCTTTGCGACGTGTACCTTTGCAACCAAATAAAACGGCATCCAATTACTATCAGGGGAAAGACCCGTTTTTTCCGGCTACTATGATTTAATCAACAATTCATACCCGAAGTAGAACTTCCCCTTTATTAAATGTGAAATTCTTAGTTCTCTTCACAACTGTTTATACTGTGGATGCATATGAAGAATAATACGATATGATTTTCACAGTTCACACATGATGCTAATTTTTGTATGAAAAAGAACGTCTTTAGGGAGAAAAGAAGAATTAAGAAGAAGAAGATGGAGGCCTTGCTTATTAGCAGGTACTAGTTAAGGAATTTGTAAATTTCGAACCTTAATTGAGGCTTGATAAGAAGTATTTAAGGTAACTTTGTTGGCTTTTAGACTTCAACAAAATAATTTTTATTAATAAAAATATTGTCACATCATTATTCTACAATAATGACAAAAAAAAAAACTAATTGTCAAATTATCTATCCGTATAAGAAGTGATATTATGGTGATGTTAAAAGCGGTGACACATATCATTATTCTTTTTAATGTTCTTTGTATTTGACATCTTACACCAAACGCTCTAATCAGCTCAATCAGACGACTACGCCCATTTATTACTACAAATAATTAAATTTAACAAATATTTTGTTTGAGTAATAATAGTAACAAAGATGACTCAATCTCACATTATCTAGATACAGGGATGTTAATGAGTCGAGCATAATGTAGCTATTCACAAGATTGTTTGATCAAAACTTGAACTCGCGTCATCCAATCTCGAGTCAGGTTCGAGCAACTCGAACAGCATGTCTTGTTATTTATGACAGCACTTCATTTCTAATAGTCGTTCCTTTTTCTTAATTATTTCATATGGTTTTAGTGATTATGATTTGATTGGTTTAAAATATATGCCGTTTCAGCTCAGAAGATATTGTACGTACAACATTACACAAAAATATTCATCTGATTTAGCAAGTCTTCAAAATTTCCTAGTTACATCACTATGTAGACTAATTTGATCAGTCTCATTTGAGCGCTACCAATCAGGGAACTTATTGCATATGGTAAAGTTTCCCTGGCATCAACTCTTTTCGAACCAGGATATCTAGGAGATCGACTTACTGATCCAGAAACATCAAGACCAAGTTGATCAATCATTATCGCAGTAAGGACTTTGTAATGTAGTTCATCAATTCTTCCTACACATTACATTGCATGGAAATTTTCATGTGTTTCGAACTAGCTATATTGTCTTGTTATCTTTTAATTTCAACGTATAGTATACAAAATCAAGATTTGGTGGACTCAGACATCATGCAGATCCGCCCATGCAACCACAGTGCGGGGTACTCCATGAGAAGTTTCATACGTACTATATATGCTGATCAACCATGCATGTTGATTAACCAGACTTGATCTTTATGACAAGCTAACCTTGCCTCCTTTTCCGTTACAACATGGTATAAGTTTCTAGGGTTGTCTCTGAAAAATCAAAGACGTTGTCTACGTTGGTCTTCTGGAAAGAAATCAGAGCAAAAGAGAGACTTTGTCTAGGTTGGTCCTCTGGAGGGGAAAAAAGAAAAAAATCGGAGAAAAAGAGAAGAAAATTTTTTCTTTTCTGGATTTTTATACCACACTAGAAAAGAGTAACCATTGCCCAACGTTTCCTGAAAATATCCCTCCTAGACCCTTCAAATCGAGCCCAAAGTCGAGGGAAAATAAACCCTGCACTTGAGGAGCAACCTTCCTGGAGACTGGAATCTGCTAAACGGCAGTTGTTCACTACTGGTTTTCTGGTTGTTTTTATTCACGTTCTCCTCGTAGCAAACAGTGTTTCTGTGTTTTATGTATTTATTTATTTGGTTCAAAAAATTGATGCTGAAAATCGATCTGGTGTGATTGCCGGTGATCCTCGCTGGACTTGACGGGGGGCAAGCTGATCGGAGCTGATCCTACATGGGTCGGATCCTTTTATTTGGGTAAACGGGTCAAATACAACTTGGTATACCGGTCAAATGTTAACATGCTACCACTTCTCGAAAATAAACTGAAACTACGTCGTCGTTTTGATATGAATTGCATCGTATTCAGCTTTTGCATTTTTTTTTTCCTTTTCTTTTTCGCTACTTTCTAGTGGCAAGTTATATATATTCCCCTTCAGCAATGGTTGGAACCACTCGATCCTTTGTTTTCATTAGGCAAGCTGATCACAAAGCTCCTCAAATAGGATCCAAGGCCTCGCAAAGTTGTACCAGTCTAAGGCTCTAAGATTCAAGATTCCAGTGTTCCAAACCAAAATGATTAAATGATGTTAAAAATCAAGTAAGTATTACTCTTTTGCAATAAAAGTCCTAATAAAGCTAAGCCATTAGTATCAAAAATAATTTTGGAATAAATATCCCGTGGCAAATCCATTTGTGAAAGAGCTGATGAAATGACTTCCCTGAAAATTCCTAAAGATGCGGTGTAAAGAGCCACCATACTTGAGATAATAAAACTATAACCCTCCTCAGATCAATGCACAATAGCTAAATTGAATGATTATTTGATTGCACAAGAGAGCAAAACTTGAGAATCAATCTCAATATCAAGGTCTAAACAACCACTAGAAACACAAAGTCGAAAAAAATATACTGTAGCTATTTGATGGATGTAAAATAAAAACGTGATTGAAAAATATGTTCATGAAAAACATAAAAATTTTTTAGAGGAAAATTCCAAACAAGTCAAATTTGCATTCAGCCATTAAGAAGCTGGTTTTGACTTTTGCTTACTGATGGATTGGTACAGTGGAGTGTTGGACTATGGAAATGAATTTGTGGTGCTCAAGATCTGGGCAGTTGACAAATTGGCGAAGGCAATTATGGGATCAGGAAATGGGAAAAACAGGTTGAGGGGCCTTGCGGTCTTTTTACTTAAGGTTAAATTACTTATAACCCCCTTGTGGTTTTGATTGTTGCCATATGACCCCCCAATATTTTAAAATGTCTACTTCACCCTCTTATGGTTTTATATAAAGTGAAAAGTAGACAGAATGTACAATCAGTTATGGGGTCTGCACCAAACGCGCTCTAAAAGCGCGTGTGATAAAATCTTAATATCCATACAACCTCCTTATGATTCATATAAATATCAACTTTACCCCCCGTGATTTATACAATTATCCACGTAATTCCCCTATACTTTTATATAAAGTAGTTAATCCATCTATTGATTTAACATTTAAATAAGGACACTGTTGTCATTTCAACTAACAACGTTATATAGGATATTTAATATCATGTTTCCATTTAATATAAAATCATAAGGAGATGAAGTGAATATTTTGAAATATTAGGAGATTATGTGGCAACAGTCGAAACTATAGGAGATTATATGTAACCCTTTACTTAATAATGGACTGCCTTAGTTAAATGTTGCAGCACCAGTATCACTAGAAATGTTAGTGAGGCGGAGGTGGCAAAGGGAATCCCTCTCCCGTCCCGCACCCCGTGCTCCACAATCTAGTCCGGTCTCCGCCTCGTCCTCCATTTTCTCAATCCCCACGCCCCGTCCTGTCCCATACACCCGCAAATGCCCTTGTGGTTGTTTAATGTTATTTTAGTTCTTTTACATCCACGTTTATCTAAATCAAAATCGTGAGGATAAAAAGAAGTGTGCAATAACTAGTTTAAATTGATGCAATGATTTTGCACTAGGAGATCCTAACTCGACGCGGACAAAAATGCGCTAATAAAATATTCAAAAGATTACAATGCAAAATTTGCCTGCAATACATTAAGTGAATGTGAAGATATGGTGCGGTTCAACCAAGTTAGCGGAGACACGAACTTTAGGAGAGCCCACCTTCAAAGCTAGCTATTGAAATGAGAGAACCCAAAACCATATAAACCCTACGCCAAAATCTCATTCCGATGTGGGATCCAAAACCCATACCTTGCAATTGGGTTTTAACAAGCTACCATACTCTACAATTTGCAGGCTGATTTTGTACTAGACATCTAGTCCTCGGCGAACACTACAATTCTAGCATCGCCATCCGCACCGCATGTTTGCAACCAGGAGGAGCATTGGATGTCTCTGGTACCAATTGATATGAACTTTAGGAGAGCCCACCTCCAAAACTCGCTGTTGAAGTGAGAGAACCCAAAGCCCTATAAACCTCACACTAGAATCCCATGCTTCCGATTTGTGATCCAAACCCCATACCTTACAATTGGGTCATAACATCAAGTTCTAATGTTGACTCGACTTGCAAATGCGGACCAAAAAAATTTGTGATCCATCTAGAATTTGGGACTATCCATATTTATGAGGTCGAATGTAATTATGCAGATGTCCTATCCATACCTGGAATTTGAAAATCCGCATGCTTAATTATATGTTTTTTCAAGTCTAATTTTAATGAGATCAATTTACCAAAACCACTTTAAACAATAAAGGGTATATCACTTCGAAGTATAGGTGTCAAAATGGGTGATTTGGGTATATTTGGGTAAGTCATAATTGGGTAACGGGTATAATTGAATCAACCCATTTATACCCATTTATTTAAATGGGTATGGTTATACCCAACTACCCATTCATACCCATTTATGACTTGTTTGAATTATTATTTATTTTTTTAAAGATTTTTCGCATGGTGTTTGACAATAAATAATGGCATTTTATTGTTATTACATTGGTAAGAAATTCAAATTTATCTCCTTATCACTCACTAAAATTTTGAATAAAATGTGTATTTATTTTTAAATGGGTTAAATGGGTGAGCCAAGTCAACCCATTACCCATCAATTAAATGAGTATGAATGGGTACCCATTTAAAATTAATGGGTTGATTTGGGTAAATTATTAATGGGTTGGGTATGGGTGAGCCAATATAAATAGGTTGTGATTGACACCTCTATTTCAAAATCTGAAAGACATCATTCCAAACAAAGTACACAGTTTACAATTCTACCAACCAAATTCTTTAAAAGAAGGAAATCAAGTAAAAAATAAAACGATAATATATAGCAAGAGCCAAAAAACAGTAGCCAGTGAATTCCTCAAGATTTCCTATTACAAGAAATATAACAAAAATAACCCCAATATGTAGATATGAACACGAAATGTCCGTAAATAAAATCCCGATCTAGAAGATCCCGTAGGTCGAACATCCAACTTAACCAGATCGGATATGAATCCGGACCTGTAGAGTTTTAAAAATATGAGTCAATATCCAAACCCACTTGAAAGTCATCCCATTTCTTATCTAACCTCTCGACCAAAGCGAGTAATTATACTAAGTTTTTTCTTCTTGTCCTTTCGTATGGTAGCTTTAAGCATTCTCCTCCCTTCATCATTTATAAGCCACGTCCACAAAAGTCTAAAAAGTTTGTTTTCAGCATTTAACTTTGCAACTAAATACTTAAACAAATGAGCTAACATGTTCGAAGATCATGCCGTCGCTTTCCCTATTCCCTTTCATGGTTTAGAAATTTCATTCATCGAATTTAATTATTTTCTTGTAGACTTTTCCCAAAAGAAAAAGCATCTGCTAGAATCGATTTCTTTCAATTTATCTTTGTTTATTGCAAATTACAAGATCCAAAGCTTTTTTTTTTTTGTTTTTTTTTGGAAAAAATGATTAACACTTGTATTAATAGAATCCAAACGTCCTTTAACCATTGCTTTGTATATTTTCATCTGAGCGTATTATTTTCTAGTTAAATATTTTAAATAGTTCTCTAAATATTTGGCCAGTGCATCATCAACAAACATGGACACTTCAAGTATTTGATGAATTTGATGAGGTGGGGTGGCGATACAGGGAATTTGGAATCATTCTTTTATTTATTTATTAAAGTTTCATTGATACATAGTCGATGCTGTTAGCATCACTGGAAATCAGGAGGAGGAGGAGGTGGAGGTGGGGGCCCCCTACATTTGTAAACGAACTCGCAAGCAAGTTCGCAGAACATCGGGTTGGGCCAACAACGGCTACAACAGCAATATTTAATTCCACCAGGCGCTACTACCAGCTTGCACTCGGGCTTGACTAGAATTTCTGTCCTGTGACTGCTTGCTTCACCTGTCAATTGAGAATGGGATGGAACTTTACAAAATTGGTAATAATATATAAACCTTTAATTGCTTTGACAGGTAAATAAATGGGAAAGTTAGATAAAATTATCTCATGTGAAATAATTATATAGATGTCATTGAGGGGAAAAATGAAGGGTTGAAACAAAAAAAAAAAAAAAAAAAAAGGTCTCCTGCAGAAGATGATGAAGAAGACTTACACAGGCAAGGGTTCAAAAGGAGCATAAGAGCAATAGAAAAGAATGCTAAGTACACCACAGCTGCGTCTCTTAAAGTTGCCATTTCTTGAATGAAGAAGTGAGTGAGTGCGAATAACAAAGCCTGATAGAAGGTTTTTATAGCATTGTTTTTTCCCCTGAAATACAAAATGAGGATGAAATGGTATACTTGGAAAGACATTAATTATGAACTGTTTTGGCACAATTGGCGCTTCATCTGTGGGCTCATTGACTGTCGAAAATTAATGCTCCATCCATGTTAGTTTTTCCCCATTAATTTAGGCTTCATTTGGCTTTAGGGAAGATTTCATTAAAATTTCATGCTGACATCATTAAAAGATTAACAGTCAACGGCAACTGACTAATGAGAGGGATGCATCTGTTATACAATTTTTTAGTTTGAGGGACCTTCTCGTAGTCTGGCCAAACTTTAGGGAACAAATGGTAGTTTGGTCAAATCTTAGAGGATGTAAATGTAATTAACCCTTTTTTTAAGAAGTTTTCCATTGAAATTTATAGAAGTTTTTTGAGAAATTTTGTCATTGGAATTTGTAGAAATTTTTTTAAGAAGTTTTTTTTTTTTTTTCCTTTTTAAGTTTAAGTTGTTGCCAAATGCCAAAAGATTGTTGCTTCTGTGGAGTGTATATTCTGGAAAGAGCTGCACAGATGCAAAGCAACACAAGTGGGGAAACCACTCCATTAATTACTTCCTTCCCCTTAGGATTCGTCTTCTAGAAAATGAAAAGGATGTACCACTTGTTGAGAACTTGAGATTGCTTGAAGATTTTAAGAAACTGACGTTCTGTAGATCAACTAAGAAACTCTCAAATCAAGTAAAAGCTGAGGAATATAGGCCACATCTTGAAGAAGGTTGCAGGTTAGGCACATCATAACCACGTTAAAGACAGATCGCTAAGGGGTGGAAACAAGGAAAAGAATCAGGAGGCTAGAGAAGAAAAAAAAAGGTACAATTAGTGCATATAATTTTAGGATACATTGAGCTCAATTCTCCGGATATGCAATAATAGGTCCTGTCAATGTTGTAAATGATAAATACGTGAATAGAATGAAAAATAATCGAAATATGTAAAATCACAAAAAGATGTCAAAAAAGTAGGCAAGACAGCCTTAAAAAGGGAGCAAAAATCAGCAGGCCAAAAACAAATTTAAAAGAACAAAAAAATCAATTTAACTTAGACGAGAAATCTCAAACTCGCCATAGTACTCAAGCTCCTTTGAGCATCAAAAACAGTAAGCAGAAAAAATGAAGTACTGCAAGTTAGCTTAGGGTGGGAGAAGCTTCAACTGGCCATATGAGTAAGAGCCTTCTCGAATCACTGAAGACTAGTACAACTTCTCAAGAATGGATGTTCCAACAGCTGGACGGCTGATGGTCTTTGTGATGGATTTTCCTGGAGGCATAGGCCGACAAAGTGACTGAAATTGCTGGTGAAGTCTCTTGTTTCTCTGTCGGCAAACGGTGCTTCAGTCCCTCTAATATCACCGCCTATCTCCATCAGGCTGTGTAAGTTAGGCAAACAATTGTTTTGGTTGATGTAGGAGGTTAGAGCAACTAATTAAGCCTGCTCTTGTCTCTTGGCAAAGTGGTTAATCCAAGAAGCCATATGTCAGCCTTGGAGGAACAAGTCTCCCCAGGGCCGAAGACCTCTGGAGCATCACTGAATTCATCAAGTCGAGAAGGCGTAGTACGTTTGGGATCCCAGAGCTGTATTAAAGATGACATATCTTTAGCATCCTCGGAATGCCAAGCATGATGCAGAGTTGCTTCATGACCCGAAGCAATGCAAAAAGGATTCCTGCGGAAGAAGATATGAGCTGGACTAACACGCCTGTGAACCATATGATTTTCGTGGAGGAAACAAAGACCTTTTAAGGTTTCCATCAGAACCAGGGCAACACAATCCTCGGGCCAACCACCAGCACTTCTTGGAGTCTTTGAAAGAAGCCTCAGTGAGCACTCATCAAACAAGGGCATGGAGAAACAATAGCTTGCACCCCATGCAAATTCGTTTGTGATCCCAATGATACACGGATGGGAATCAGCATTCACACTGATCTCAACTGATTTCTGAAGCAACTCAGACTTCTCCTCCTTCTCCACGACCTTCAAAACCACATAGCGATCAGAGCCGTTGATGGGCTTATACTTCGCCTGGTAATCCAGAGATCCCCTGGTAGTGGCCGAGAATTTGCACAAATTTGTAGGTGCCCTTACCATCAAAGACGCGTCCCTCAAAGATTTACCCTACCACCTTTTCAGATGGCTTGTAGGAATATAAACCAAGCTAATATTGTTTCATTAGTATGTGGGTCCCGATGGAATTTGTTTCCAAGTTGTACTGTAGTAGTACTGAGTCGTAGGGTATTAGCCTCGGGTACATATATATATCAATAGAAGAGATCAGGAACTTCAGGCCGTCATTGTCTGTTTTGGAGCGTCCTCCATTGACTGATATAAAATTTTCCTTTGCCTCTTAATTTATCTTTGTGAGTTTTCTTGTGGGTTTATGCTAGATAATTATTTTGGGTCCTACAGAGTGGTATCAGAGCTACGGTTGATTGAGTTATGGCAAACCCTAACTCCAATATTGTTTGTGCTGTTCACAAATTGAAAACAAGGGCAGAGTTCAATTTTTGGCAGAGACAGATGAAAATACATCTCCAGGCATGTATATTGCATAGATATATTGAAACTCCACTTGCTCAGGATGCTAGTGAAGAGGAAAAGGCAAGAGATAGTTTGGCGTTGTCACAAATTCATCAGGCAGTTGATATGTCAGTTTTTGGAAAAATTTCTATGACTGACACGGCAAAGGAGGCTTGGGATATTTTGGAAAAAACGTATAAAGGCATTGACAGAGTTCAACAGAATAATTTGATGATGTTGAAGAGGAAGTTTGAACTTATGACTATGGAGAAGTCAGCATCTATTGAATCTTATTTTTCTCGTTTGTTAGATACTCCCTCCGTCCCACTTTGTTAGGCTTAGTTTGTTTTTCACACAGATTAAGAAAAGTTAGGTAACATTGTTGAAATATTTATATCTTCCTAAAATACCCTTAATTAAATATAGTATGACTAATGCTTGCATTAAATGATAAAGAAAGACTAATGCTTGCATTAAATGATAAAGTAGGTAGTACTAAACAACAACTTTCATTAATTAAGGGCATTTTAGAGAAATTATAGGTTAACTATATTCTACAATTGGAAAGTGGACTACAATTTGGGACAAATCAAAAAGGAAAACAGGCCTAACAAAGTTGGACGGAGGGAGTATTAAAAACGAGATGGCACTCAATCAATATCAACTTTCTGCCAAAACATTTGTTGAGAAAGTCCTTTATACTCTACCCATGAAATTTGATCATGTGGTAGCTGTAATTCAGGAGACGAAAAATTTGGATAATTTGAGTATTGAAGAGTTGCATGGATCATTAATTCTACATGAACAGAGAATTAATGAGAAATTGGATGACACTCCAGAGAAGGATACAGTTGAAAAGGCGTTGCAGACGCAGTTAAATTTGAGAGGCAATAATGAAGTTAGAGAGCAAGGTGAATCCAGTCAGAGAAATAGAGGTAGTTACAAAACAAAGGTGGTCGTGGCTACAACAATAGAGGCAGAGGAGGCGCATCAAATCCTGGACGTAACAATTTTAATTTTAGAGGTGGTCCTGGTAGAGGCAGAGGTGGTAATTTTAGAAGAGAAAATAATTTTCAGAATAATTTTGGTCAGAAAATTATTTGCTATAATTGTGGAAAATCTGGTCATAGACAATTTGAATGTAGATTTGGAGAAAATGCAAATAGAAATTTTCAGGCTAATGTTGTTGACAATCAGGTTCAAGATAATAGTCAAAATGCGAGACTTTATTATTGGCACATGTCACGGTTGATATGGTTGATAAGAATAAATGGTACTTGGATACGGTGTGTAGTAATCACATGTCGGCAAGAAAAATTATTTGTGGAACTTGATGAATCCATGGTGAAGTTAAGTTTGGAAATAACTGCTTTTACCGATTACATGGCAGGAAAAATCCCATTAGCCTGAAAAATGGGTCTCACCCGATTTTATTTACGATGTTTTCTATGTTCTGGATTGCATCATAACTTGTTGAGTATGGGCGGTTAATGCGAGAAAAAATATGACATTCATTATCGGGGATGGTACTTGCACTATTTTTGATAAAAATATTAGAATGATTGCAAAGGTTTCAATGACTTCAAATTGCTTATTTCCGTTGAATTTGGATGCTGAAAATTTTTCTTGTCGAATCTGATAATAGATGTGATGGTCGTGACATATGCGATTTGGTCATTTTAATTTTGATAGTTTGAATTTTTTGACTTCGTAAAAGAATGGTTGGTGGGTTGCGATATCGAAAACGTAGTATGTGACATGTGTGTCTTGGGAAAGCAACACAGGGATGCTTTTCAGACAGGTAAATCTTGGAGGGCCAAAAGTCCTTTGGAAATTATTCATTCTGATTTATGCATTGTGGAGGTTCCTTCTAATGGTGGTTGTAGGTATTTTATTACCTTTATTGATGATTTTAGTAGAAAAGCCTGGGTTTATTTTTTGAAACAAAAATCTGATGCCTGTGATACTTTCAAGATTTTTAAGAATTTTGTTGAGAAACAATGTGGCTGTCAGATTATGACAGATGTCGACCCTGTACAAAAATAAATAAATAGAACCTAACTGCCTACAGAGATATTCCCGAGTTAAATTTAGTACTGGAGCAGTGACTCCGGATGTGCAATGGGTTACTAGCTTCACCCTGATTCCAAGGAGTTTACTTAATCCGATATACCAGAATTTAATCCGAAAAATTAATTAATTTGTGTAAGTGGCAAGTAGGGTCGTCTCCTCAGGGAACTGGAAGAATTATTTTCTATGATATAAAATAAATGGGGGAAGAGAGTTCGAATAATTCCTAATTAATAAAACCCAATAAAAATAAACGACACCACAAAATTTCAATTAAAAGAAACAGTATCACAGGAATCAAATACGAAAATAAATTAATCAATAACAAGATCTAGTCAAAGGCCTAATCTCACCTTGGTTTCATCAACTTGATCACTGACACTAAATTGCATTCAATTACTTACAAATAAATTGGTTATGGTTGTCAACAAGCTCTGACAACTTGCCAATCCTTACTGTGTCGATAGCCACGACAAGGTCTGTAACTACTTCTCTTGCCAGTAGACAACCCTAAACAAGCTCTTAGGATTTAGCCTACCAACAGCATTAACAATTAGATTAGCCACCAATTCTAACCAACAAACACATAAGCTCGGTTCATTTAGGCCAGATTGAATATTCCCATGACAATAACCCAAAAGTTTCTTGTACTACTGAATTACGTCAATTGTCACAAATACTAAAACCTTCCAAACGATTACGTATTTGGCGTTCTAGATGACAGTAGATTACCCCCACAATTAAATAATGGCTAGTTATTGAATTGCAAGAAATAATCATAAACGTGAACAACAGAAAATATTCAAATACTTGTAAATAAATGAAATAAGAATAATCCAAACAAGTCTCACAGAGTTGATGAACCAAGGCTTGATTAGCCTTCAACTAGACGAAAAAATTAGCCACTCTTCATTGAGAATCACCACGAAAAGACGTTTTTGGAAGCTTCAATTAAGAATGACAAAAGGAAGAAAAGAAAGGAACGAAAATAAGCTTCAAAACTAACGAATAACCAAGGTTAGGCAGCCAAGTAATCCTTGGAGCCGTCCCGCGTGACTAATCACCCTAAAAAACTAAGAATAAAATCCTACGAAGAAGACTCTCCCTTTTGTCTCCTAAAGCTAGCGAATATAAAGCTATTAATCTCCCTTCCAAATTAGGACTCCAAAGAGTTTGAATCCTAATTGGAATCTAACTTGCTAAATAACCTTAACAAAATAAATAAGAAAATCAATTACAAATATTCCTAATTAAAAGGAGCCTTTGACCAATTCCCAAAAGTAAATGAAATCCTTGTTTCCAAATATTCAGCAATTGTCTTCCATGGAAAAATGGTTCAATTCTTCAAAAAGGCAACCTTCAAATCAACACACAGCGTGCCAGCGCCTTATCTGGGATTGTCTTCTGGAATTTCCCTTCAATTGCAGCTTTTAATTCCCAATTTAATTCCAATGACCTAAATCATGGTTGAAAAACCAAATATAAGTAGAATCAAGCAATTAACACAATATTTAGGCCATAATTAGGGGAAAATATCCATAAATAATATGCATAATTAAGGACTTAACAGATTAAAAGTTTGAGAACAGACAGGGGTCAGGAATATTTGGTATGTGATGATTTTCTTGAGAAAAATGGTATTTTGCATCAGTTGACTGCCAGATATACTCCACAGCAAAATGGAGTGGCAGAGAGGAAGAATAGGACAGTAATGGATATGGTGAGATGTATGTTGAAATTAAAAAATATGCCAAAGTCCTTTTGGGCAGAGGCAGTTTCCTGTGTAATTTATTTGTTGAACAAGTGTCCTACTAGAAGTCTTCCTGGTAAAACCCCTGAAGAAGTTTAGAGTGGTAGAAAACCATTTGTTGGCCATCTCAAAGTATTTGGATGTCTTGCTTATTCTTATGTCCCTGATCAGTTGAGGAAGAAACTTGATGATAAAGGGGAGAAGTGTGTTTTTATTGGCTACAGTAAAGTTTCCCAGGCATACAGATTGTATAATCCTGTGACGCAGAAGGTGATAGTAAGTAGAGATGTGACATTTGATGAAAGAGGAGTTTGGGATTGGTCTTCTGAAAATTCTAAAACAGATGAAGTGATTTTAAATTATCAAGAAGATGAGCCTAATGATGATGTTCAGCCATCACCAATTGCTCAGAGTCCACAGGCTAATTTAACTGGACGTCCACAGCGTCAACGGCATATGCCAGCTCGTTTGCAGGATTATGTAATTACTCCTGATGATGTTCCTTCTGATGAAGATATTGTTAATTTTGCTTTGTTTGCAGATTGTGATCCAGTGATGTATGAGGAGGCAACCCGTGATGATCGTTGGGTGAAGGCAATGGATGAAGAAATTCATGCCATTGAGAAAAATGACACGTGGGAACTTACTTTTCTTCCAATTGGTAAAAAAGTCATTGGAGTGAAGTGGGTCTACAAGACAAAGTGTAAACCAAATGGAGAAGTGGATAGATACAAGGCGAGATTAGTGGTGAAGGGATCGAGAAGGGATTGACTACTTTGAGGTATTTGCTTTGCTAGACTTGTCTGATCAACGGATGATAATTTATGTAGCTACCCAAAATAATTGGAGAATTTATCAAATGGATATTAAGTCAGCTTTCCTGAATGGCATTCTCAATGAGGAAGTATATGTGGAGCAGCCTGCAGGATATGTCAGAAGAGGTTATGAAAATAAGGTGTACTGAGATTGAAGAGAGCCTTGTATGGATTGAAACAAGCAAGGGGCATGGTATACAAGAATTGACTCTTATTTTTTGGCCCGTGGTTTTCAGAGGTGTCCCTATGAGCACACATTATATGTTAAATTTTCTACCTGTGGTGACATTGTTATTGTGTGCTTGTATGTAGATGATTTAATTTTTACAGGAAATAATTCAGATATGGTTGTAGAAATCAGGAAGGCTATGATTCAGCAATTTGAGATGACAGATTTGGGTCTCATGTCATATTTCAGTTGAAGTTTTCAGTTTGATCATTGGGATTTTATATCTCAAAAGAAATATCACGGAGATATTTTGAAAAAATTCAAGATGGATGCAACAAAGCCAATTATGGCCTTGATTGAAGAAAAATTGAGGTTGTGAAGGAAGGTGATAGTGGTTATGTGAATCCCACCTATTTCAAAAGTTTGGTAGGAAGTTTGAGATATTTAACATCTACAAGGCGATATCAATTTTTTGTTGGGTTGGTTAGCGATTTATGAAAAATCCACGTCGAGTCCACATTTGCAAGCGGCTAAGAGGATTTTGAGGTACATTGGAGGCACTCAAAGTGATGGTATTTTTTATTCAGGAAATGATCCAGGTGAACTTTTTGGCTACACAGACAGTGATTGGGCTGGTGATACAATTGAGAGGAAGAGTACTTCGGGATATGCATTTTTCATTGGTTCAGGAGTGTTTTCCTGGAGTTCAAAGAAGCAGCAAGTGATAGCTTTGTCTACGGCAGAGGCGGAGTATATTGCAGCAGCAAATAGTGCAACTCAAGTTTTATGGTTGCGTCGCATACTTGGTGTCCTGCAACACAAGCAAGTTGGTCCTACGACAATTTATTGTGACAGCAAATCCGCCATTGAATTGTCCAAGAATCCTGTACTTCATGGGCGTAGCAAGCACATTGACATCAAATATCACTTTATACGTGAGTTGGTTCGTGAGAAGGTGATTGAGGTAGATTATTGCCGGACTAAAGATCAAGTAGCAGACATTTTCACCAAGGCTTTGAAGATGGAGACATTTGTCAAGTTGAAGAAGATGTTGGGCATGTCCAAATTTGAGGAGCTTGGTTTAAGGGAGGCATTATAGGAATATAAACCAAGCTAATATTGTTTCATTAGTATGTGGGTCCCGATGGAATTTGTTTCCAACTTGTACTGTAGTAGTACTGAGTCGTAGGGTATTGGCCTCAGGTACATATATATATATCAATAGAAGAGATCAGGAGCTTCAGGCCGTCATTGTCTGTTTTGGAGCGTCCTCCATTGACTGATATAAAATTTTCTTTTGCCTCTTAATTTATCTTTGTGAGTTTTCTTGTGGGTTTATGCTAGATAATTATTTTGGGTCCTACATGGCTTAAGGCCCTTAAGCAAATCACTATGATATAGTTCTTACAAACTGAGCCTATCAGCAGGGTTAGAATTCAAGCAGGACTTGAGTACCTCTTGAAACACTGGGGAGAAACACAAATTCTTGGAGGGAGTCTGTTTCTGCCCCAACTTCGGCCTCGTTCTAGCATCATTATCTGCATCGACATCAGTATCGGTATCAATATCAATATCAATTAGGTCATTAGCATGGGGTAACCTGACTCCAGGCCACTCCCATGCTCTGATTTTTTCTACCAAATTAAGCAACTCGAGGCGATTGTTGGGAGACAAAACCCCCAAACCCAACTCCAGCATCATCAATCCGAAGCTCCAAACCACGGCAGCTTCAGTCTCCTCCATCCCCTTCTCGAGTTCTGGTGCCCTTCCCTCACCCTCTTCCCAGAACTCGTTTTGAGTGGCCCGGAAGTTAGCAGAATGTAGCTTAAAAGAGAAATGAAGAAGAAGAAGAAGACAGCAGAAGCAAAACGTGAAGTAGATGATGAGGGAGAAATAATAGGAGGGTCATCTTGTTCGGGTGGCGGAAGACTCCCGTAGATAATATTACACTCATCATCCGCAAACACAAGCCCACAATGCAGATTTAGCTTGATAATTTTGCCCCAGGATTTTTTGCTTCAAACACCCGCCAATGGAGATGGTCTCCATGACTTCCCACACCAACAGCGATATTGAATCTTCCGCCAATCCCCCGGGGAATCGGTCGTAAAAGAACTTCCTCAGCGGCATGAACTCCGGAATTTCACCTTGCGCTGCTTCCACCAACCCCTCTCTTTTTCCCTTTTTGGCTCTATTGTTGGATTTTCAATTTTCCTTTCTCGCCACCTAGTCAGGCAGGAGGCAGCATTATTATTTATACCTATTTCAGTATTGATGACTTTGGACTAGAAGGATCAAATCAGATTTGGACTGGGATAATCAAAACAGATTTGGACCGGGCAACTTACTCCGGTAACCAACCCAGCGAAGGGATTCGGCCCAGTTTTGGCCTCTCTGGCTAACATACGCGGTATACCCTAACTATCTTTTAGGGTAATAAATCTCATACCTGTTTGATAACTCAATTCAGTACTTAAATTTAATGGATTCAGATCTTAACGCATTCAGATTATTTGAAAATCAAAAATAGAAAATATGAATTAATTAAGTGGCATTGAATTTTCTAGACAAAACTTGCTTCTAAAATTAAGTGATAAACTATTCACTTATCACATTAATGTCATATACATTTAAATATATTAGATTTAGTTCTAAACAATTCAATCATTTAATAGATTCAGATTTCACATTTCAAAATTCAGACTTCAATTTTATCAAAGGCACCCTTACTATTATTAAAAGGATTAACTTTTTATATACTGACAGTGTAGTGATTTTGTTACACTAACAGCTTTGGATGCGTGCCACATGTGCATGATTTGAATTTCAAATTTAAATTTCTATTATGTGGCATAATACAAACCTGCTAGTGTAAAAAAAATTATACACTAACAATGTATTATACTTATTAAAAAGTTTTTTAAGATACGACTCTTGGGGTTTAAAAATATCCACTTATGACAGGTGCCGAACCTGTGCAATAATAAATATTTAAACCTAACCGTCCATAGAAATACTCCCGAGTTAAATCTGGTACTGGAGTAGGGACTCTGGATGTACAATGGGTTACTAGCTTCACCCTGATTCCAAGGAGTTTACTTAATCCAATATACCAGAAATTCACTAGAGAATTTAATTAATTTGTAGACGTGGCAAGTAGGTTCGTCTCCTTAGGGAATGGTAGGAAATTGTTTCTTTCTAAATCATAGAAAAATAGGGGGGTGGGGGTTTGGATGGGGTAGAACTACAAATAAATTAAATCAAAATTAGAGAATGAAAAATGAAAACACCAATTAAATAAATCACCAGAGAATAATTTAATAGAGATAACAAGCAATGAAATTCTACTCAAAGGAACAATTTCTCAGGTACAGTCCAATCAAACGATCATTGATGTAGGAATATTTCATTCAATCGTTACTAGGTTAGTTATAGCTACCAACAAGCTCTGATAGCCAGCTCTTCCTTACTTTTTGACAGCCAAGGTACGATCGTTGACTGCTTTTCTAACCAGATAACAACCTTAGGTACGACCATAAGAATTTAATTATCCAATTGCATTAAAAACTAGAAAAATCTAACCCTAACCAAATGAACACGCTAAGAGGATTCATTTAAGCTAGATCCTACGTTTCCCCAACATAAAACCAATTATGGTGGTTGTCACTAATTGTTAACCAAATGAACAATTACGGATTCAATTCGGTTAATTTGACAATAGGCTATCAAGTTAAATTAAATATCCGGCCGTTGACATTCAATTAACAAAATAACCTTCAAACAATTAATTCATGAAACGTACAAATAGTAACAAAATTAAAAGAAATAATAAAAACTCAATTAGAACTCACAAATGATGTGGACCGCGCCTTCGAGTTGCCCTTTGAATAGATGAGAGAACTAGCTGCTCCTCATCATGGCCATCCCACGTGATTTGTTGGATTTAATTTGAACGTTCATGACCACGTTAAGATTTGAAGGTGTGCGGGGTTGAATTGGTAGATGAGAAATCGACTCCAACGTCAAAACAAAGAAGATGAATGCACAATAATGGAAGGGAGAAAAGTTAAATAAATAAATAAATAAGCAAAACGGAATTCTTGTCCTTTCTTGTTCTTGTCCCGAACTGCTGCTACTACTACTAAAAAGGAAGAAGACTACGAAGGAAATTGGAAATCGAAGCTAACTAGCAACGTCTGCCAAAGCTTCTTGTTTGTTTTGTTTTTTTTTTGTTTTTGTTTTTTTTTTTTTTGCTTAAACTATTCTAAGAACCTAGCAATCTATGAAAACTTCTCCCCCCGAGGAAGAGCCTGGACGAAAGCTTTTTAAGCCATCTTCCTCAGTTAGCGCCAGGAAGTCCTCCAAGATTAGCGGCACTTCTTCCCTCCAAATCCTACCAAATTAGTTTCCCCAAGAATTTTAATCCTAATAGGAATCTACCTTCTAAAAATTAATAACAGAATAAAATCAGGAAACCAATTACAACTTTCCTAAAAAGAAGGGTCTTTGACCAATTACTGAAAATAAATAAAATTTTCCATCCAAAGATAGGAGTTGTCAGGCGTAGGATGTCTTCACAGAAATTCTTCTTCACAGCCTAATGTAGCGCGCCTATGCCTTAACCTTGAAGGTCTTCTGGAATTTTTTTGAAATTTTACAAAACTTGCACTTTTAACCTCCAAACAATTACAATGACCTAAAATCAATACCAAAACCAAACATGAGTAAAATAAAGCAATTAATACCATATTTAGGCCAAATTTAAGGGGGAATATCCACAAATAATATGCACAATTAAAGACTTAACAAATTTCCCCACACCTAGACAATGCTTGCCCTCAAGCATTCACTAGAACAAACTCAAAATCAAGACGACAAACATAGAATAGCATAAAAGACTAGCACAACTACTCCACATTTCCTTGACAATCTCATCAAATTTAGGATGGTCAAGACTTGACAATCCTCACATGGAAAATAGTGTATGCACTCACCACTCAAGATATTTAAAAAGGGACGTGTACACTCAAATCAACACCATAGAAAGACATTGCCATAAGCTTGCTAATCTATCACATCTCCACCACTGAATATGAATTCAAATGCAAGAATCAAAGGGCCTTTAACAAGGGTTGTGATGGGGTTTAGAGTAAAGGTTAGACAAAAAAGGTAATTTAGGTTATAAATGTCAAAGAGAATACCTAATTAGCCCTTGCATGAATTAAAATAACACACCCATTCACCTAGTCATCTCTCTATCACCAACTTCCAAGCATAGCAAGTGCATACACAACAATTCCCTATCAAAACATAGCACTTATTTACAAGAGTGCTTCACACAATTTTTTCCTTTTCTGTTTTTTTTTCCAACGGGGTTTTTTTTTTTCCAAGACAAGCAATAAACATAGGAACACAATAGCACTTGCTAGTTAAAAAAAATATACTCAGATGCTTTTACTTGTGATTTCCTCATGCAAAAGATTATTAAGACATCCCTTTGACATTGGGCTCAAACAAAGAGGTCTAGAACAAATAGGTTAAATGGTGATAAAAAATGCGTTAAACAAAGAAAAAGGTCTAAGGTCCAAACTTGGTCAACTACGAGGAAAATAAAACTAGGATAGGTCTTTAGAAAGTTGAAAAGGTTAATCCTAACTGCCCTTATCATTTTCATGCATCAAATTCAATAATGTGGTCTCGACATGTATATCATAGCAAGTTCTAGAATAATCTAACTAGGTGTGATAATTATACTCAAAAAGGAAGTCAAGGCAACATTTGAATAATGGTCAATTTAGGCTCAAAAGCTCATAAATGGCTATATTATGTCAAGAACATCCTTTTTTCAAGTCAATTGCAAGTAAATAGTGGAATATTCATGCCATTGCCATTATACCACTCCTGATTACAATTCAACCACATAAAACCCACTAAACATAGAAAGAAAAAAATAGAACACCAACAAGCAACTAGAGTTGAAAATAAACAAAAAAATGAAGCTAAGAAAAAATTAAAACTAGAGTCATCAAAGCTAAAATAATCCTCCCCCCCACACCTAAACATGACATTGTCCTCAATGTAAAAAGATAAGAGAAGGAATGGAGGACTCCCCTGAAGAGTAAGGCTAGGGCTGGGGAGGAATGGGGGGTGTGAACCCTATTGACTCAAAGAAAATCGCCATGTTTCCTGCCATGCGAGAAATTTGGAGCTCTATAGCTGCCAAGCGACCATCCATGTGCCGAAACTGCTCTTCCATACGACGAAGGCGTGCATCCACAGAAGATGGTGGAGGGGCAGAAGTGGAAGGACATACCTCATCAGTAGAAGGACCAACACCCGTAGAAGCCATGATAGGAGTGGAGGTCCGAGGCCCCGACTCACCAGGAGGTGTAAAGTGATACTCATCGCCTATGCGCCTAATAACACCTATTCGCTCCAAGCAATCAACATCTAGAGGCCCAGTCAAACAGGCTACATGCTTGGGCTTTTCAGTAGGCGTCTCAATGCCAAGAGTAATCATTTGATCAATCAAGAATGTGATGATACAACCCAGAATTAACGGTTTATTGGACCTATTGACCACGGTTTGGAACTGAGAAGTTACCCAACAACCAAAATTTAGCTTCTCTTGGTAGACCATGCACAATAAAAAATAAAATTCAGTCTTGGTAAGGGTGCCAGAGGTATCTCTCCGTCCAGAAAATGTATAAGCCAGTAGCCGTTGCACCAATCTCAAGACAGGATCCTTCAAAAAATAGATTTTGGATTTGCTAGGGTTGTACACATGCTTATCAATAGACCATTCCCGCCAAATATCAATATAATCACTAGCAAAAGGCTTTGTGTAGTCACATGCACAATTAAGATATGTTTCGGAAGTAACATCAGTGTCATCCACAAATCCCAACAGCACATTAAATTCATTAATAGACAAATTTCACTCATGACCCATTAATCTAAACTTGATCATACCAGGGGTAGTCAAAGTGCAATTAGTTGGCCGATCAAAATGGAAAATAGAGTAAAATTCCCACGATAACTCAGTGTAGGTAGGGCCATCAGCTAACAGAAATTTTTTTCAATCAATATTAGAAAATAACCGGTGTACCTCATCATCTACTTTCAACCTAGCAACGGTTTCATGATGGATATATTTACACGCAGCAAAAGGACGGCCTCGAATCTGTTCAAAACGAGCCTGTTGCTCAGTATTAAAACCATCAAGAGACCCTCCCAAATTAGTTCCATCATGGGGCATATAACCAGTGGTTAACCCTAACCGAGAACGCTTCCTAGACGGGAGGGTGGTGCTTTAGGTGGTGGTGACGGGGTAGGAGGAGTGGGTTTGACTGGGGCTTTGGCCTTTTTCAAAGATTTCAATTTAGCTTTTGCCATTATCTAGCCTAGCAACTGCCCAATAAAATCAACCAGCAGTTTCACAATTCAACCAATTAGCCAATACCCACAAAATTCAGGAGTCACCACTCAAGTCACCAAATACCAACAACGAGCAAGTAAATCAACTCAAAGAATTAGCAATTTACTCAGACAAAGGATCCAGCAACGCAATATCGGACTCAGCCACAAAATTCAGTTAATCTAGCTTCAGCTAATAATTGGAAATTTGGCATCAGCTACGAAGGAAGAGTTGGAAACTTAAACCTGAGATAGACCAATCAAGCAAAAAGGTGAAACCGTGGGCAGGTGTAGCAAACCGATAGCGAGAAGGACCCTCCGTGGGTGGTTGTCCTTGATTGGACTAAGAGGGAAGAACAGTATGATGTAATGGGCTAAGCGTGAAAACGAAACTCTGGAGTTAATGAAGCGAAGCGGCAACTGCAGTCTTAAGATGGGAAGCGAAGTCGGAGCTTGCGCAGCAATGATAAGCAGCGATCAAAACTATGGCTAATATCAGGAAGAAAGCGATGGCAATGATATGTAGGCAATGACAATGGCTTCGAGTCAAGCGTCAGGGAGGAGCAATGTGAAGCGAACGCAACAAAGTGTCAACCGGTGGGTAAAGCTTTGGCTGCTCTGGAACAAGGATGGTGGTCTAAATTCTGAGAGGGTCATGGCTCATTTGATGGAACAAAAATGAGAAAGAAAAGAAATTAGGATGAAAGGAGAAAGGAAAAAAGAAAGGAAGGAGGAGAAAGGTTTAGAACTTTGACCTTGACCTCAAGGTTTTTTTTTCCATTTTCATAGTGAGACTTTCCATTTAAGATAGGGCATGCCTTAACCAGGAAAATTCTCTGTCCATCCCTTTTTTTTTTTTTGGTGGTCCAGTGACCTTTCCTTGGTAAGACCAAGACATATAACCAAGGAGTCTTACGTCCATCCATGGTTTTTTTTTTTTTTGCTCTTGGTGGAAGACTATCAGCCTTAAGGCATGGCACGCTCCCAACCACAGAGTCTTACGCTCAAAAGAATTTTGTAGACGAGATTGAGATCAGAAGCCTTTCCTCCTTAAGGCGTGGGCACGCCTTATTATGGAAAATCTTCTGATCAATCTAGACGAAAAACTCCACTTTAAACAATGCTTTAGCACACACCTCCAAGGCCTACAAACACAAAATTTCTGTTAAAACAAGAAAATGACATAACATAAGAATTGAAAACTCGAAATATGGAGGAATCAAAGTTTAACAACAAGAAACAATGAAAAAAAAATCAAAATTCTTGGGTTGCCTCCCAAGTAGCGCATTTCTTTAACGTCTTTGGCTAGATATAATGAAAGCTCTCAAGCTACATAATCAGGGTCTTCAAGAGTGATCATCTCCACTTCCTCAACATTGAAACCTTTATAATAAGGCTTGAGGCGGTGACCATTAACTACAAACTTCTTGTCGGTTTTCAAACTTTGGATTTCCACTGCACCAAAATGAAAAACATTAGAAACGACAAATGGACCAATCCAATGAGAACGCAACTTACCGGGAAAAAGTTTAAGCCTCGAGTGATAAAGGAGCACTTTTTGTCCTAATTCAAATGTCTTTCTCGAGATTTGTTGGTCATGAAAAATTTTGCTCTTTTCCTTGTAAATCCAAGCATTCTCATAAGTCTCATTCCTTAACTCCCTCAATTCCATGTGCTTGGGTTTCTATGCCTCTGACATCCTTAAAATCCATGTTGCATTGTTTAATTGTCCAGAACGCTTTGTGCTCATACTCAACAAGAAGATGGCACGGCTTACCAAACACTAACCTATAGAGAGACATCCCAATAGACGTCTTATAAGCAGTTCTGTAGGCCCAAAGTGCATCTTCCAGCCTCAAACTCTAATCCTTGCGATTGGGGCGAACCATTTTCTCCAAAATTGATTTGACTTCTCTATTTGAAATCTCCGCTTGCCCATTGGTTTGTGGATGATAAGAGGTAGAAACTTTATGAATGACTCCATACCTACGGAGTAGAGTTGCAATTACCCGATTACAGAAATGCTTTCCCCTATCACTGATCATGGCCCTTGGCATTCCAAAGCGAACAAAAATGTGACTTCTAACAAAATCTGTAACTATTTTAGAGTCATTAGTTCGGGTGGCTTTAGCTTCCACCCATTTCGACACGTAGTCAACAGCCAATAAAATGTACAAAAATCCATAAGATGAGGGAAAAGGACCCACGAAGTCAATACCCCAAATATCAAAAATTTCACAAAATATTATGAGTCAGGGCATTTGGTCTCTGAGATATATTACCTACAGTTGACATCTATCACAAGATTTGCAAAACACATATGCATCTTTAAAAAGGATAGGCCGGTGAAAGCCACTTTCTAATACCTTCACAGACGTTAAACCAGAAATAGCCTCCATGCATAAGAGTGACAAAAAGTTAAAATGGAATTGAATTTAGATTCACTCACGCATCGAAGCATCACTTGATCCGCGCAATGCTTCCAAAGGTAGGGATCATCCTAGATGAAATGCTTGGCATCGCTCCTTAGTTTGTCCCTTTTAGCCTTTGGCCACCCTGCAGGGAATTGGTTAGTTACTAAGAAATTTACAAGATCAGCATAACAAGCATAGGCAATTAATGGCAAGCGGTTGCTCTTGAAACGCATACTCTCTCAATGGCGGATCATCCATTATTGTAAACAAGCGACTTCGGGTGATCAGCTACTAGGTTCTTCGCCCCACTTTTATCCTTTATCTCCAAATCGAACTCTTGCAGGAGCAGAATCCATCTGATGAGCCTTGATTTTGCATCTTTCTTTGTCAACAAATACCGTAGGGCTGCATGATCAGAAAAAACTATTACTTTTGCACCCAATAAATAAGACCTAAATTTTTCTAATGCAAAAATAACAGCTAGTAATTCTTTCTTTCATGGTAGAGTAATTAAGTCGAGCTCCATTTCAAGGCCTTGGATGCATAGTAAGTTACATCGCCTGCCAATCCTACTTGATCTTGCTCCACGGCATAATCACTTGCACACATTATTTCAAAGGGAGATTCCAGTCGGGGTTGAATGATGGGTGGCGATGTCAACGACCCTTCAATTTATCAAGCCCATACTTGCACTTTCGTTGGTGAAGTCAAATAGTCGTCCTTTTACCTTGGTTTGAACAAAGGCTCAATTTTGGAAAAATCCTTGATGAATCTTCTATAAAACCTTGCATGAACCAAAAAGGAATGTACCTCCCGTATACTTACGGGGTAAGGCAACGTAGAAATAATATCTATTTTTGCTTTATCTACTTCTATTCTCTTAGCTGACACAACATGCCCTACAACAATACCATGTTCCACCATGAAGTGGCATTTTTTCCAATTAAGAATTAGATTCGTTTCTATGCACTTTTTCAAAATTAGAGCTAGATTATCAAGGCATTTGTCAAAACTGTCCCCATATAAACTAAAATCATCCATGAACACCTCAATAATTTTTTCTACATACTCAGAGAAGATACTTATCATGCACCTTTGGAAGGTTGTCAGAGCATTACAGAGACCAAAGGGCATCCTACGGTAAGCAAAAGTGCCAAATGGGCAAGTAAATGTGGTCTTTTCCTGGTCCTCTGGTGTTATGGCAATTTAAAAATATCCTGAAAAACCATCCAAAAAATAATAGTAAACACAACCAGCTAACTTCTCTATCATTTGATCAATAAAGGGGAGAGGGAAATGGTCCTTTTTTGTAACAACATTTAATTTTCAGTAGTCTATGCACTGGCACCATCTCGTGGGCTTCCTAATGGGAACCATCTCTCTTTCCTGGTTCTCTTCAACAGTTACTCCCGCCTTTTTCGGGACTACCTGGACCGGACTCACCCATGGGCTGTCCGAGATAGCAAAGATAATTCCCACCTCTAGGAGTTTGAGTATCTCCATATTAATTACCTCCATCATAAGTGGGTTTAATCTCCGTTGCGCCTGTCTTACCGGCTTTGCATCATCTTCTATCCGTATTCGGTGCATGCATAAGGATGGACTAATTCCTTTGATGTCTGCTATACTTCACCCAATCGCCTCCTTATGTTCTCGAAGAAGTTGCACCAATCTGTCCTCTTGAGTTGATGATAAATGGGTTGAGATAATCACTGGTAACATCTCCTTGTCTCCGAGAAAAACATATTTCAAATGGTTCGGGAGAGGCTTGAGCTCCAATTCCGGTGCTTGCACCACAGAATGCAACAATTTTTGTTGAGATTCTGGTATAAAAAGAGAAGTTAATTCATACCTTGAAGCAATGGGTGGGAGTGAATGCAATGCCTCCACCGTATGACACAACTCATCACTAAGTTCCACATCAAGAGGTTCTCCCAACTCCAAATGTTTGGCCAGAGCCACTTCCAGTGCATCCTTTCCATCTAATTCAAAAGTTTCCTGTACAAGAGGTTCAATAACACTTAAAGCAAAAACTGAGTTAGATTCTTTTGGGTATTTCATCGCATCAAAAATATTAAAATTTACAATCTCTCCATCAAATTCCATTGATAAAGTATCCTCATTCACATCTATTTTTGTCCTAGCAGTACTCAAAAAAGGTCGACCTAACAAGATAGGTGACGGATTTAATGATCTTTCATTTCCCATATCTAGGACATAGAAACCTGCTGGAAATATTAGTTCATTGACTTGCACCAAAATATCCTCAACTAGCCCCTCAGGATAAGCATTGGTACGGTCCGCTAGTTGGATTATGATGCTAGTTTCCTTAAGTCGCCCCAAGTTTAGAGAAGCATAAATAGTTTTGGGCATCACATTGATTGACGCCCCTAAGTCCAACATTGCTTTCCTAATTTTGGTATTTCCTATTTTACAAGGGATCGTGAACATACCTGAATCCCCACACTTGGGTGGGAGCTTCCTTTGAAGTACGGCTAATACATTTTCTCCCACCACCACTCTTTCATCACCCCTTAGCTTTCTTTTGTTGGTGCACAAGTCTTTCAGAAATTTTGCATATTTTGGCACCTGCTTAATTGCATCTAACAAGGGGATGTTGATCTCTATCTTTCAGAACACATCCAAGATTTCTCTCTTCTTCTCTGCCTTTTCGTTTCTCTCCAACCTGTAGGGAAAAGGAGGTAAATTAGATTTAGTAGGAATTGAGGGATTAGAGGTTACCGTGGGTTGTTCATGAACGTGTTCCTCCTTTTCAATCTCCTCCTCAATCTTCTCTTCATTCTTGCTCTTTGAATTTTTAAACTTGGCCCCTCTACTTCTTTGCTGCTTCTCAATGTCATGGCACTGACATTCTTGAGGTTTGCCTCAGGCTGTGATGGCAATTTTCCAAAAACGTGAGTTTCTAGTCGGTTGATTGCAGTAGCCAAGTGACTCACTTGGGTCTCCAAGTTTTTCATACCCGCCCTAATCTCCTGTTGAAATTGGACAGTGCTTTGTTGAAACTGAGTGGTGCTCTGTTGAAACTGGGTGGTGCTCGTGGCCAAATTCTTTACAATTTCTTCCAAAGAGCTTCCAGAATTTGTAGATGAAGGCTGAGGTTTCGCTTGATAAGGTTGCTAAAATCCTGGAGGACGATTCACAAATGAATTCTGAGACCTGTTCCCGTAGCTGAAGTTGGGGTGGTCCCGCCAACCTGGATTGTACGTACTGGAATATGGGTCATATGGCCTATGGGGCGCGGGCACGCATCCAGCCATATTAACCTGCTCAGCTCCATCTTCTTGCAAAAGGGGATAGGCGTCTATGGAGTGGCCGATGTTCATATAGATTCCATAGACCTTTGCTTGAAGTGCATTCCCCACGGCTAGTTGTCATACAACAGATGTTAACTCGAACAACTGTAGCTGAATAGATGAGGATTCTACCTCATTGACTCTACGGGTGGGATTACTTTTATGGAAGCCAAATTGCTGCGAATTTTCTGCCATTACCTCTATGAGATCCCATGCTTCTCTTGGCATTTTATTTGCCAGTGCTCCCCCACTCGCAGCATCAATGACACTTCTATCAGACGACTGAAGTCCTTCATAAAAGTATTGGATCAACAGTTGCTCACTAATTTGATGCTGTGGGCATCTAGTGCACAACTTGTTGAACCTGTTCCAGTAATCATATAAAATTTCCCCGGGATATTGCTTAATACTGCATATCTTCTTCCTCAAACTTGCAGCCTGGGATGCAGGAAAAAATTTCTCTAAAAATTTCTTTTTCAGTAGTGCCCATGTTGTGATACTACCTGCAGGTAGATAGTACAACCAATCTTTCACTACATCCATGAGGAAAAAAGGGAATGCTTTGAGTTTGATCTGCTCTTCAGTAACCCTAGGAGGTATCATGCTAGAACATACCACATCAAATTCTTGGATGTGTTTGTGGGGTTCTTCACCAGATAAACCATGGAATGCGGGCAAACGGTGAATTAGCCCAGATTTCAACTCGAAGGACGTATTCTCAACCAAAGTTGGGAATGTAATGCACAGAGGCTGTTGGGTCAGATCTGGAGCAGCCAACTCCCTTAGTGTTCTATTAATGTTAGCCATGTTAACTTCTTCTTCTGAATCACTCGATTGATCAGTTGGAGATTCTGGCAGTTGAGATCCTGAAGATGTAGAGACCAACAATTCTTCCCTGTACTCCCTGGTCTCCTTCCTTAGCCTACGTGCAGTCTTCTCTATCTCAGGATCAAAAGTCAACTCACCTGTACGAGAAAAACGTGGCATAAACTAGCAAAGGTACCAGGTACCAAAAGAAAATAACTTAAAAAGAAACAAATTAACCAGAACACAATTCCGCGGCAACGGCGCCAAAAATTGACAGGTGCCGAACCTGTGCAATAATAAATATTTAAACCTAACTGTCCACAGGAATACTCCCAAGTTAAATCTGGTACTGGAGCAGGGACTCCGGATGTGCAATGGGTTACTAGCTTCACCCTGATTCCAAGGAGTTTATTTAATCCGATATACTAGAAATTAACCAGAGAATTTAATTAATTTTTATACGTGGCAAGTAGGGTCGTCTCCTCAGGGAACAGTAGGAAATTGTTTCTTTCTAAATCACAGGAAAATGGGAGGGTTTGGATGGGGTAGAACTAGAAATAAATTAAATCAAAATTAGAGAATGAAAAACAAAAACACCAATTAAATAAATCACCAGAGAATAATTTAATAGAGATAACAAGTAATGAAATTCTACTCAAAGGAACAACTTCTCAGGCACAATCCAATCAAACGATCATTGATGCAGGAATATTTCATTCAATCGTTACTAGGTTAGTTATAACTACCAACAAGCTCTGATAGCCAGCTCTTCCTTACTTTTTCGACAGCCAAGGTACGACCGTTGACTGCTTTCCTAACCAGATAACAACCCTAGGTACGACCATAGGAATTTAATTATCCAATTGCATTAAAAACTAGAAAAACCCAACCCTAACCAATGAACACGCTAAGAGGGTTCATTTAAGCTAGATCCTACGTTTCCCCAACATAAAACCAATTATGGTGGTTGTCACTAATTATTAACCAAATGAACAATTACGGATTCAATTTAGTTAATTTGACAATAGGCTATCAAGTTAAATTAAATATCCGGCCGTTGATATTCAATTAACAAAATAAACTTCAAACAATTAATTCATGAAACGTACGAATAGTAACAAAATTAAAAGAAATAATAAAAACTCGATTAGAACTCACAAATGATGTGGACCGCGCCTTCGAGTTGCCCTTTGAATAGATGAGAGAACTAGCTGCTCCTCATCATGGCCATCCCACGTGATTTGTTGGATTTAATTTGAACGTTCATGACCACGTTAAGATTTGAAGGTGTGCGGGGTTGAATTGGTAGATGAGAAATCGACTCCAACGTCAAAACAAAGTAGATGAATGCACAATAATGGAAGGGAGAAAAGTTAAATAAAAAAAAAAGCAAAACAGAATTCTTGTCCTTTATTGTTCTTGTCCCGAACTACTGCTACTATTACTAAAAAGGAAGAAGACTACGAAGGAAATTGGAAACCGAAGCTAACTAGCAACATCTGCCGAAGCTTCTTGTGTGTCTTTTTTTTTTTTGGCTTAAACTATTCTAAGAACCTAGCAATCTATGAAAACTTCTCCCCCCAAGGAAGAGCCTGGACGAAAGCTTTTTAAGCCGTCTTCCTCAGTCTGCGCCAGGAAGTCCTCCAAGATTATCGGCACTTCTTCCCTCCAAATCCTACCAAATTAGTTTCCCCAAGAATTTTAATCCTAATAGGAATCTACCTTCTAAAAATTAATAACAGAATAAAATCAGGAAACCAATTACAACTTTGCTAAAAAGAAGGGTCTTTGACCAATTACTGAAAATAAATAAAATCTTCCATCCAAAGATGGGAGTTGTCAGGTGTAGGATGTCTTCACAAAAATTCTTCTTCACAGCCCAATGTAGCGCGTCTACACCTTAACCTTGAAGGTCTTCTGGAATTTTTCTGGAATTTTACAAAACTTGCACTGTTAACCTCCAAACAATTACAATGACCTAATATCAATACCAAAACCAAACATGAGTAGAATAAAGCAATTAATACCATATTTAGGCCAAATTTAAGGGGGAACATCCACAAATAATATGCACAATTAAAGACTTTACAACTTACACTCCTTATATCTTGATTTAAGAGTTCTTTTTTCCTTTATTTATTTTTAGGCAGCAGAGGAGTGAATTTCAAAAAAATGATGAGGAAGGGAGATATGGATCTAAGGCTAAGTTCTAGATCCTTAACCTTAACTACTAGATCGAACCATCCTTGACTTTATTTTAAGATTTAATCTTATAAATATTGACAGTGTATATAATGTCACGGTTGTATGCCTAACACGTATGTAAAATTTGAATTATAAATTTAAATTCAGATTATGTATCATGCATCTAATAGTGAAAGTTTATACACTGTCATGCATCTAATAGTGAAAGTTTATACACTGTCAGTTGATAAAAGATTAATCCTTATTAAAATATGAAATGGACAAAGATGAATTTCAATTTTAATTATGGATTAATGTTTTCTTGACTTGATTTCAATATAAAACGAACAAAGATGGACTCAACTAAGAGAGGTTTTCACTAGGAATGGGCAAAAATACCCTTTAACCTGAGAACTCATAGGATCCAATCCGATCCGTTCCAAAAAATAGGGTTCTTGATCCGCATTATTTGTCCAAGTTAAAAGAGAGTTGGGTACTCACTTATATACGAGGCGAGTTAGGGTCAGAGGATTAAAAACCCATGGGTACCCATCCTGGCTATGTATATTTATTTTTATTTTATATATTTTTTATATACATACACAAAATATTATTTTTAGAGCCAACTAAGTAATTTTATTGAACAAATTATACGTCACATATGAGCGCCTATTTGTTTACAAGATTCATTTATAAATGTCATGATGTTGTTTCTTTTAGAAAAAAGTTTAATTATTATAGAATATGTATAAAAAGGGGCATTGCTTATAACAATTTTCATTTACTTTTGAATTCATTTATTTTTCTTGTTATTGTGTTCTCTTCGCATGTTTATTTCTCAGTATGAGACTTTTTCTTTTGTGTAAAATTTATATTGAATGTTAGATGAATATGTAAAATATAAACATAAACAAATATAACTTATTTTTCAAAGAAAAATGATAAGAGGTGCGGGGGTACCTGTCAAGCCGATCCACTTCTAGCAGGTACTCGATAATCGAGTATCCGTTAATATGCGGGACGTGTAAGGGTAAAAAAATAGCTTACCGCAAGATACGAGTCGAATCAGCCAAATGCCTCATGGGTTGGGTACCCAACCCGTGCCCACTCCTAGTTTTCACATACATGATCCAATAGTCAGCAGGTGATACTAGCGATATTAGATATTACTAATATTTTTTCTTTCCAAAATGCCTTCAAATAAACGTTTGCAATATACGAAGAGTTTCAAACATTTTGTAATCTATAAAAAGGTACAAATGCTCTAGTAGTGACATTTTGAACCTTTTTTTGATAGATTACAAATGTTTGTTTGGAGACAATTTTAAAAGAAAAACATGATGAAGGTCTCACACGTTATTAGCATCAGGTAACAAGTTATAATATTAGAGTGTGTAGGTGAAATTTTTGTTGCGGAGTCCATTTCCATTTATTTTCCACTTAAATCCAAAGGGCTATAAGTGAATATTTTTAAATTACAAGTGATGTACCTTAAAAAAGCACTTAACCACATGGGTATATGGGCGAATTTCTCAGAATATTGTTAAATTTCAAAATCGTTCCAAAAGTGGTATTCTGACATGAAGTTTGCTTAAAATAGTGTCGCCGAAATCCTTAATTGTAGTTTCTCCTGGAGTTTATTTTCTTTTGATTTTCTTTTTACTTGTTAGGTAGAGCAGATTTCATTAACAAAGAAATCGAAATTGAGGGATGTGGTTTGTGATAAAAACAAAATTTTCAATTTATTTTTTAAAGAAACCGCAATTGACTAATGCGGTTTCTTCTTGAAATAGGAAAAAAAAAAAGTTATCACCAAAGAAACCGCATCTACTTCAGTTGGCACCAAAGAAACCGCATCTCAGGGACTATGTTCTCTTTTCTATTTAAAAAATTATGTTGTATGAAAATGAATGCCAAGAACTCGGAAAAAATGAATATGAAAACTTTTGGTACATATCAAAGAGCATAAAAGTTTCGTTTGAGTATTTTTCAAGTTGTATACTACACAAAGAATGTTATAAGGTTTTTTCAATATGAGAAAAATAGGTTATGTCAAAACCAAAGAAAACCTAGTAGTAATGTTTGAAATTAATAAGGCTCAAAAAATTGTGAAATTACCTGTTTTACTTAAAAAAAACTTGAAATTGTAATAGAGGGGCACGCCGGGAGGGAAGGATAGAATTATTTCGCATTAGCAATAGGCTGAATGGTCGCACTTAACACCATCCACGTCTTAAAATCGTATAATCAAAGTTTGGCACTTTGCTGACATATTTTTAAGTGTTGAATTTTAGATTTTCACATCTATGGAGGACGCATGTCATTGTTTACTTCATTTGCTTAGCATTACTTAATTTCTAAGATCAGCTTAAGTCCCTCCCCCTTTTTTTACACTTTTCAAATTAGACTAATCTACTAAATGAGTATGTAAAGATAGTCGTTACTTTTTAGCACTTGCACGAATATTCATAAAAAAAAATTTGATTCTCTTATTACAATAAAAGTAAAAGGGCAAAAGAAAAATGAGTTTCACAATCAAAACTTTGGAGAAGCCAAGTAAAATTGGTAGAATCGTTAGGGAATGATTGTAACTTATCCCTTTTTCGGCAAATTTCTAAAAATAATGTCAAAAAATAAAAGTATAAAAAACGTGGGGTTTGGTGGGTGTTTTTTCTCCAAATATACACACTTTTCCCCCTTGTAGTTAATTTCTTGACGGGGTAAACACATTTTGAAAAGACAACAGAGATTAGATAAACACATTTTTCAGCATATTTTTTATTTTTAATCATATTGTTATCTCATATAAAACATATTTTTAAAAATTACTATAATAAAAATTATTAAGGTTAAGAATTATATTATTTAATTAAACTTGAAAATAAATTGGTTAGAAATTAGTTTAAGTATGTAAATACCAATGACAAATTGAAATCCAAGCAGCAATTAGATGCGAACACATTTCCGAAGTTATATTTTACATGACCAAAATATCCCTGACTAATTTTTGACCACATATAACAATTGCAACATTAAAAATGGCTATTTCTTCAATAGTTGTTAAATCCATTTAAACACATTATACCGTGTATTTGACCAATTTCAAATAGAAAAAAATTATCAAATTTAGAAAAAATCTAAAAAAATACGTGTAAGCAACGCAATGTGTTCATGTCAACGCCAATAGAGAGCTTATTTTAGGTGAAATGCAATTAACATTCAACACAATAAATTTCCATTTTTTCAAATATTATTATCATTTTTATATAAATTCTTCAACTTAAATTTTTTTAACTTTGTTATTTCTTTCCACTTCCTTTTTATATTTAACTAAATTAAATATTTCTTAATCTCTACAAATTTTTTATTTCACAAAATTGAAAGTGGTTAGATGTGACTCACATACTAAAGGAGTTCCAAATTTGTCAAAACTAATATAAACCCTAAACCGTACCCTATTCCTTAAACCTTAAACCCAAAACCCTAACCCTAAAACCTTAAACCTTAACCCAAAACCCTAACCCTAAAACCTTACACCTAAACCCAAACCCTAACCCTAACCCTGAAACATCTTAAACATAACGGCGTTACTATTTTTCAACATAACTTAAAAAAAAACTACTACTATAAAATCACATTTAAAGGATGTGGTTTCTTATAGATCCCTTAGATGCGGTTTTTTATATATAACTTAAAGAAAAAAAAACTACTACTATGAAACCGCATTTATAGGATGCGGTTTCCTCTACGAATTCAACTAGAAAAATTTTTTCGCAAGAAACCGCTTCAATCAATTGCCATTTTTTTAGAATATGAAATTGGAATATTTGTTTTTAAAAAGAAACCGCATCCCTAAAATGTAGTTTCCTTTATGAATTAAATCCAAAAAATTTTTCCACCGAAAACCAAATCAATCAATTGCGGTTTCTTTGTAACTTTAAAAATTAAATCTGCCACTGCTTGACAAGTAAAAAAGAAAATGGAAAGGAAACTAAATTCCATGATAAACCACAAATGAGAATTTCGATGACGCTATTTTTATCACACACTACGTCAGAACCCCACTTTTGGAATGATTTCAAATTTTAACAATATTCTTAGAAATTCGCCGGGTATATGTGATGCTTGCCCTTTTGTTTTTAGAGGATATTATCTTATCTTCTCTTGTCTTAGTAATCTTTTATTATATATGCTTGCCCAT
Source organism: Gardenia jasminoides (assembly GCA_013103745.1). Classification (NCBI taxonomy): domain Eukaryota; kingdom Viridiplantae; phylum Streptophyta; class Magnoliopsida; order Gentianales; family Rubiaceae; genus Gardenia; species Gardenia jasminoides. Next base: position 21,208,290 of record CM023104.1, read on the forward strand.
GATCTATAAAAGCATAGAAGGCAAGAGGCAGCAGACTTTAATGTTAATATATTGTGCCACTTTTTATTGCTCAAATTTTTATCCTCTTTGTCATTTTGTTAATATAAGATAGAAACAAATTTTATCATGTTAGTTCCTTATTGCATAATACGTAATTTCTATCCTTCTTGTGTTTTAGTGTTAATGTTGTAAATGAAGATATTTCAAAAGATTTCTGTCCCATATCGGAAAATGAAAGAGATGTTTTATTGGTTTATAATGTTTGATTCCTTATTGGGCTTGTGATAAGTTGAGAACTAGCATGGGCTAGCGCGCATGATGGGTGAGTTGAGTTGGACTAATCTAGTTCAGACTGACAGATTTCCCCCTCTGCGCGTGGGTTAAAATACGAGCCAGAAATTACTTTTACTATTACCTAATTGGACTGAGTCAACACGTTTTATCTCATTAAAAAAAATTACTTTTACTTTTACCTAACTGGTCATCTGCCTGCAACGTTCTGCAGATAATTTTATGTGCATGTTGCCTAAAGTTCAACAATAGTTTGGATAAACATCTCATCTGCACATTGCCTTAAGTTTAGCAATGTTTTTATTCAGACAAAATTTTATTTTTTTCTTAACGTTACAGCCTAACGGCTCTTTTTAGGAACTCCTCCTATAAATACCAAGCCTCTAACTTTCTTATTTGCACTACTAGACTTTCCAAAAAAGTCATCTTCTCTCCCTCTTGCTCTTCCCTCTTTTCTCCTTCTTCGCTGGATATATTTTGCTATTCATCTTCCTTCTTGATTACAAGAAAAAGGCTTATTTAATTGTGGGAAAACTTTTCGGCACCCTGAAATAGTTTCTTAGGATAGTTCTATTAGCATGACTCAAGCGTGTTCATTTTTTTTTTTTTTGTATTATGTTATTAGTGTTAACATTGTTTGGCATTTTTCCAATAATCTAAGAAACTATGGCATCCGATGGTGTTAACACCACACAACCATCATCCGCAGCAGTTGCAGTTGCACTACCATTTGCTAAACCTTTTCCGGATGTCTCCAAAATTGAAGTTTTTGACAATGAAAACTTCAAGAGGTGGCAAGAACGTGTTTACTCTCTACTCGACATATATGGAATGGCCTATGCACTAACAGAATCTCAACCTGCTGCAACCGTGGATGTCAAAATACAAGAGTCATGGCAATATGCCAATAAGGTATGTCGAGATACAATCTTACAAACACTTTCTAATGAATTATTTGACGTATACTGTAGCTACAAGGAAGTTAAGAAAATTTGGGAAGCATTGATAACGAAATTTACCACTGAAGATGCAACCAAACAAAAATTTATCATCAGAAAGTACAATCAATGACAGATGGCAGACGACAAGGAAATGAAAGTTCAAATCACGGAGTACCAAATGCTACTCGAGAATTTGAAAAATGCAGATATCAAACTACTCGAGAAATTTGCTGCATGCATGCTAATTGCAAAACTACTCGAGTCATGGTCCAACTACAAAAATAACTTGAATTACAAGGAAGAAAATTACACAATTGATGAACTCGTGAAACACATCCTAATTGAAGATTTAAACAGGAAGGAGTTAAGAACTGTCAAAGTAAAGGAAATGGCTCTCAAAACTAATCTGGTACAAAGCAACAATAAGAGGTACGCCAATAAGTCCCAAAATAACAACCCTAGGAATCCCAACTACAAACCAAAAAAAATTCCAACTTTAAGAAAAGGAAAGGCAATTGCTACACTTCTGGAAAATCAGGACACCATGCTGCTCAGTACAGATATAATAAAGGTAACAAAGTAAATGGTAATCCTCCTAAGGCTAATTTAGTCGAAGGAGATGAAATAATTACTGCAGTCATCTCTCAAGTAAACATTGCAATCAATGTAAAAGAGCGGGTGGTAGACTCTGGGGCTATTCAGCATATATGTACAAATCGAGAAGCATTTTCCTCCTATACTTCAATAGGAGATGATGAAGAGGTGGTCTACCTTGGAGACTCACGAACTGCTAAAGTTCTTGGTTAGGGCAAAGTGTTTTTGAAACTCACTTCAAGAAAAACTTTAGCCCTTAATAATGTGTTGCATGTGCCAAATATTCGGGCAAATCTGGTTTCTGTAGTTTTGTTAGGAAAAGTTGGGGTGAAAGTGTCATTTGAATATGATAAAATTATAATGACCAAATATAACGTGTTTGTAGGGAAAGGCTATTGTAACCAGAGACTCTTTGTACTTAATATTTCAAATGTGATCAGTGAGAATGCTTTTTCTTCTGCTTATATTGTTGATTCAATTTCTTTATGGCATGTAAGATTAGGGCATGTTAATATGAGTTATATAAAGAAAATGCAATCTTGTGGCCTAATTTCTGGTATTAATGATAAAATGGACAAATGAGAGATATGTGCAGAAACAAAATTAACAAAGAAAAGTTGTGTAACTATTCAAAGAGAAACTGAATTGTTAAATTTAATTCATACAAATTTAGGTGATTTGAAACAAACTATGACTAGAGGTGGTAAGAAATATTATGTTACTTTTATAGATGATTACTCTAGATACACTAAAATTTATTTACTTAGAAATAAAGATGATACTCATAATGCTTTTCTATCTTATAAGTCTAAAATAGAAAATCAACTTAATAAAAGGATAAAAAGAATTAGATCGGATAGAGGAGGCGAATATTTAGCCATATATAATTTCTGTGAACGTGAAGGCATTATACATGAAATGACACCACCATATTCACCAGAATCTAATGGGGTAGGTGAAAGGAAAAATAGAGTATTAAAAGAAATGATGAATTCTATATTAGTTAGTTCTCATGCTCCTGATAATTTATAGGGAGAAGTTATATTATTTATATGTCACTTACAAAATAGGATACCTCATAAGAAAACTGGCAAAACACCTTATGAATTATGGAAAAATTATAAACTAAATTTGAAATATTTGAAAGTGTGGAGGTATCTTGCTAAAGTATTGTTGTCTGAACCTAAAAATAGAAAATTAGGTTCTAAAACTTCTGATTGTATGTTTATTGGATATGCTGAACATAGTGCTGCATATAAATTTCTTGTTTTAAGAAATGATGTGCTTGATTGTAATACAATTATTGAGAAAAAAAATGCTGAATTTTTTAAACATATTTTTCCACTGTCTAATAAAATTTCTCATGCACCTGTAGAAATAAATAAAGAGATAACCTCTGATGAGGAATTAAGAAGGAATAAAAGGCCAAGAAAAGAATTTTTATATGAAAATGATTTTCAAACTTTTCTTATTGATAATGACCCTTTAACATATTCTAATGTTATTTCTTTCTCTGATAGTAAATTATGGAAAGAAGCAATTAAAGTTGAAATTGATTCTATTATGAAAAATAAAACTTGGATTTTAGTAGATTTACCTCCTGGTGCGAAACCTATTGGTTGTAAATGCATTTTTGAAAGGAAATATAATCCTGATGGCTCTATAAATAAATACAAAACCCGTTTAGTAGCCAAAGAATTTTCTGAAAAATAAAATATTGACTATTTTGACACAATTGCACCAGTAACAAGAATTTCTTCTATTCGTATTTTATTTGCTTTAGTTTCTATTCACAAAATTTTTGTACGTCAAATGGATGTCAAAACAGCTTTTTAAATGGTGATTTAGAAGAAGAAATTTATATGTTTTAACCTAAGGGATGTATTGTATCTGGACAAGGAAATAAGGTTTGTAAACTAATTAAATCTCTTTATGGCTTGAAACAAGCTCCTAAACAGTAGTATGAGAAATTTGACCAACTATTGATAAAGGACGGATTTTTATCTGTAGAAGTGGATAAATGTGTATATGTTAAAGTTGTAGACAATCAATGTGTGATAATTAGTTGTATGTGGATGACATGCTTATATTTAATATAAGTTTAAGTATTGTCTACAGTACTAAATATTTCTTGTCTTCTAACATTGATATGAAAGATTTGGATGAAACAAAAATGATATTGGGTGTTAAAATCATAAGGAGAGATGATGGTATAATGTTGTTACAAGAACATTATATAGAGAGACTTCTTAGGAAGTTTGAAAATTATGATATGACACCTGTGAACATTCCTTATGATGCTAACACTCAATTAAAGAAAAATAATGGTGACCCAGTTGCTCAATCTAAATATGCTCAGATTATTGGGAGTCTGATCCATGTGATGAATTTTACTAGATCTGATATAGCTTATGTTGTACGTAGATTGAGCAGATATGCTCACAATTCCAATCGTGAGCATTGGTTTGCATTAGTCAGACTAATGAAATATTTGAGAGGTACGATAAATTTTGTGTATCTGTATAGTGAATTTCCTACTGTATTAGAGGGTTACAATAATGCTAATTGGATCTCTGATTCAAATGATACAAAATCCACTAGTAGTTATGTGTTCATCCTTGGTGGCGGTGCAGTAGCTTGGAAATCAGTCAGGCAGACAATCATTGTTAGGTCAACTATGGAATCAGAGTTTATAACTCTGGAGTTGACTGGTTCTGAGGCTAATTGGTCAAGAAATTTCTTAGCTAATATTCCTTCAACTAAGGATATGTTGCCTCCGGTATCCATACACTATGATTGTCAAGTGGCTATTGCTATTGCCAAAAATAAATCTTTTAATTGTAAAAGTCGACACATGAGATTGAAACATGATCTCATAAAGCAACTGCTTAGAGATGGAATTATTTCCTTTGATTTTGTTAAGCCAGAATTGAATTTGGCCTATCCTCTGACTAAACTAGTAGGAAGAAAATTAATTCTTCAAACTACAAGGGAGATGGGACTTAGGCCGACGATTGTTAATAGAGATAGTAACTCAACCTATGTGATTAGTGATTCCATGAAGTAGGTTCATATGGGAAATAACAAGTCTATATTGACTATGAAGCACTTGAAATTTAAGTCCATTCTGAGATAAGTATTTTGACTGCTAGTAATTGTGAGGTTAAGTTTAAATACTCTTAATGAATTTATATTCCTTGAGGGAGGTGTATTTAGAGCAGTATACACTTGATAAATTCACTATATTAGAGTGGAGTAGGGCCACTCCTATAAGATTTTTGGGCGAATCTTTAGAGATCTCATAAACAACTAGGCAGGTGCATGGGCTAAATGTGCAAAATCGCGTTGAACAGCAAATTATGGGTTATAATGTGATTGATAAGATCTCTATCATACAACAAGAATTATTGGTTCATAGAAATTCATATTTCACCAATAATTCTGTAAGACATATTTTATCAGTTTAAGTTTGGTTCATAATCCAAAAGACACCAAACTGATTACATTGAGCCCAAACATATCCAGCAAATTTTTTCTTCCTCTTTTACTCTTTTGTTCAAAATCTTTTAAAATAGGTGGGAAATTGTTGTAAATGAAGATATTTCTAAAGATTTCTGTCCCACATTGGAAAATGAAAGAGACCTTTTATTGGTTTATAATGCTTGACTCCTTATTGGGTTTGTGATAAGTTGAGAACTAGCATGGTCTCATGCACATGAGGGGTCAGTTGAGTTAGACTAATCCAGTTCAAACTGATGGATTTCCCCCTTGCGCGTGGGTTGGACTAATCCAGTTCAAACTGACGGATTTTCCCTTTGCGCGTGGGTTAAAACACAACCCAGTTTGGTTTTGCTTTTGCATGGAAAAAAAATTACTTTTACTTTTACCTAATTGGATTGAGTCAACACGTTTTATCTCATCTGCGTGCAAAAAAAAAAAATTAGTTTTACTTTTACCTAATTGGACTGAGTCAACATGTTTTATCTCATCTGCCTACAACGTTCTGCAGATAATTTTATATGTACATTGCCTAAAGTTCAGCAACGGTTTATTTGGACTAATCCAGTTCAAACTGACGGATTTTCCCCTTGCGCGTGGGTTAAAACACAGCCCAGTTTGGTTTTGCTTTTGCATGGAAAAAAAATTACTTTTACTTTTACCTAATTAGATTGAGTCAACACGTTTTATCTCATCTGCTTGCAAAAAAAAAAAAATTAGTTTTACTTTTACCTAATTGGACTGAGTCAACATGTTTTATCTCATCTGCCTACAACGTTCTGCAGATAATTTTATATGTACATTGCCTAAAGTTCAGCAACGGTTTGAATAAACATCTCATCTGCACTCTATACGTTGCCTAAAGTTTAACAACGTTTTTATTTAGATAAAATCTTATCTTTTTTCTTAATGTTACAGCCTAACGGCTTTTTTCAGGAACTCCGCCTATAAATATCAAGCCTTTAACTTTCTCATTTGCACCACTAGACTTTCCAAAAAGGTCATCTTCTCTCCCTCTTGCTCTTTCCTCTCTTTTCCTTCTCTGCTGGATATATTTTGCTATTCATCTTCCTTCTTGATTACAAGAAAAAGAATTGTTTAATTTTGGAGAAACATTTCGATACCCTGAAATAGTTTTTTAGAACAGTATTATTTAGTACGACTCAAGTGTGTTCATTTTTTTTTCTGTTATTAGTGTTAACATTATTCGGCATTTTTCCAACAGTTCATGTTTGGTTTTGTTTGATAACAGTAGCCACCAATTTAACACTCCCCAGTTTTAAGGAAAAATGAAACTTTTGGACAATTTTTGTCCTTAAAGTTTCACTAAAAACACATTTTATGACTATAACTTCAAAGCATTGAGATGGACCTGCGTATGCTAAGTGCAATGTGATTTCGGTCCAGTGCTTTGAATAGATGGGGTGGTGGCGCAGTTGGCTAGCCCACGGGTCTCATAGCCTTTAAGTTATCCTCAGGTCAAAATTAAAAAAAAAAGGACTATAATTTCAATTTCAACCAATCCAATATAAATGACGACAAATCAACAACTTTTGGATAAAAAATTTTGGCAAATAGGTTATTTAACCTTTTAACCTTTTTACCTAAAGTATCCTTAGTCTTTGTTCTTTTTCTTATCCTATTTAGATCCTTTTTAGTTCTTTTTTTATCAACATAAAAGTAGCCTTATTTCACATCCTTAACCACCAAATTTGGCGAAGAGTTTAACTCTTAGTTAATGGTAAAATATATTGAATCTGATTGAACTGTCAATTAGTTCCACATCGGCTTCTTGAACTATTAGTTGTATCAATAAGGTCCCCATTATCATGATTCTTTTTACACACCCCCCCCCCCCAAAAAAAATTATGTCGTAAAAGTTAAAACATTTGGAAGCGTTGTTAAATTGCAACGAAGTATAAGTTCTATCGCATATTTGCCACAATTTTGGACTGCGCCACATGAAAAGTGCCATAAAGACTTAGTTTTGTTATAGTGATAACTGATTGCCATCGATCTCAGAGAGATTTTAAAAAAACATTAAGCAAAAGTTTTAGGCATACCGAATAGGTTGTTTCTTCTTCTTAGAAGGATATTTAAGTATCTATGTCATACCAAATTACATCATGCAATCTTGATTGACGATATAAAAAATATTTTAATTAAGTTTTCATGGTTGGCTGTTGGTCTATGTGGTTGAGTGATAAACGCCTTGTTTGTATTATAAAAAGTGAGAATGACTTGAAATTTAGAGATTTCATTAAAATTTCATGCTCACATCATTAAAAGATTAACAGTCAATAGCAACTAACTAACGAGAAGGATGCATCTGTCATCCAATTTTTAGTTTGGGGGACCTTCTCGTAGGGCTGTGCAATTTTGAAATATTTCGAATTTCCAATCGAATTCAATGTGAATTCAGTAATTTGAAATCGGTAAATCGAAAAATAATCGGTAAATCAGAAGGTCAGAATTCAAAATTGACGAATTAGAACCGAAATCGGTTTGGAGATTTGTTGAAATCGGTTAACCGATTTCGAATTCAAAATTCAAAATTGGTAACAGGCACCAAATTCATATTCGCATTTGATATATATATATATATATATATATATAAACACATATTATATAAACACTTATTCACTAATAGTTGTTAGTTAAGTGAATAAGTGTTATTAGTTATTGCTTATTATTAACCTATTACAAAGTCACAAAATACATTAATTAATTATTCAATTATACTACTTCTAATGACCTAAAACCTAAAAAGCTAAAAACATTTTCCTCCTTCAGACTTCAGAGTTCAGCCGTCGTGACCTCAACCTGCTTCTTCTTCTTTGTCTGGCTGCGCTGCCACCATTACCAACCACCTAGCTGCCCCGCCGCCACTATTAACAATTAGTCACTCATTCCCTCCACCGATCCACTCTGTACCCCTATTTTCACAGCCGGCCAGTCGAAAGTCGCAAGATTTCTCTCCCACTCTACCACTCACAAGTCGCACCAGTGCGTCGGTTGCATCTAACAAACTTCAGAGTTCAGCCGCTGGCGCCGCGGCCTACTTCTTCTTCTTTGTCTAGCTGCGCCACCACCACCATTAACGATCAATCACCCATTCCCTCTACCGATCCACTCCTTACCCTTATCTTCAGTTGTCCCGGCCAGCCAGTCGAAACTTGAAAGATTTCTCTCCCACTCGCAAGTCGCACCAGTGCACAACGGTCGCATCTGACAAGCATTAGCATCGCTGACTGCCGCTAACATCGTGCATAAGAAGAGGTAATCGACAAAACTTCAGTCTTATACTCACCTTACTTCGTAGACTTGACTCTTGAGGATGTTATGGGTCTCTCTGTCCTGACACTAAGAATATCAAATCTAAGATTCTAGTATAACGTATTTCTTTTTTTTCTCTGAATTTTGCTATTTTTTGTTGCATAGTTTGATTTAATGTTCTACTGTTGTCAAGATGAAGCAACAGAATGTAGTATTCAAGTTTTGATGATTTCCTTCTGCTTATCCCATCTTTTTGCCTCTTACTTTGAATATTTTTTTTTATTATTTAATTATCCTCATGGCATTTCACCTTTAACTTGTAACTGCAAACTGTGAATTGTTGCATTCACCAGACTGACTTAAGTAGAATGTTCTGATATTCTTTTATGGGAAATATTAGTTGGATTCCTAGCAAGCAAAGTGTGTCTATAGAAATTAAGAATGTATACAAGTTCAAAGGAGGCATAAGATTAGGCTGAAAACAAAAGATTATCCTTCTACATTGTCTTCATTTGTCATATCTTTACATGTGAGACTTGAGGACAGAATGAGCCTCAATTTCCTTCAATCTAAAAATATTCTTTTTGCTTGCTAATATGCTTAATGCCATGTGTCTGTTTCTTTCATTTTATGCTACTTTTACTAGACTGATTCTTTGATGGAGAATGACAATTTGACAATTGTGTAATGTAAATTTCATATCTGTACTTGAACTTTGATTATTGATTTGCATTTTGAACTCTGATTGTCATCTCTTAAAAAGTCTAAACATGTCAGATGAGATGAATCCTAGCCTTGAGGAGAAGGAAGGTTCAAACTTCTCAACGACTCCTACAACTCCTGGAACAACTAAAACTTGTGAAGAATCTGGATTTGGTGTTTCTTACTCCAAGAAAAGAGGAGAGTACAAGAAAATGTCAGTGGCATGGAATCATTTTACTCCTGAATGTGTCAATGGTATTAGACATGGAAAATGCATGTATTGTTCGAAACTCATTGCTACTGATTCTAAAAGTAATAGTACTACTCCTTTTTAAATCATATCAAAATATGTGATGTGAATCTATCAAATAAGTCTAAAAGGCAAGCTACATTGTGTTTAGGAGAATTGGGACTGATGGGGAAAATGTTAAGAGTGCATTGATGAGTTGGAAATACGACCCTGAAGCAATTAGAAAAAGCATTGCTTATATGTTGATTGTGGCTGAATTGCCATTTAAACATGTAGAAGGCAAAGGATTTCAGCATGTAATGAGAACCACATGTCCTTCTTTTAGAATCCCTTCTCGATGGACAATCACTAGAGACTACTATCAACTTTATTTAGATGAAAAAATAAAGCTAAAAAACATGATCAAGAATAATGCTAGTAGAATATGCCTTACCACTGATTCCTGGACTTCTATCCAACGAATTAACTACATGTGCTTGACTGCTCACTTTATTGACCAAGATTGGAAATTAAATAAAAGAATTCTTAGTTTTTGTCCAATTGGGAGTCATAAAGGGACTGAAATTGGGAAGGCCATAGAGAAATGCTTGTTATAATGGGGGATTGACGACATCTTCACAATGACAGTGGACAATGCTAGTTCTAATGACACGACTGTTCAATATTTGAGGAAAAAATTACAAAATTGGGGTAAAGCAGTGTTGGAGGGTCCATGTGAGACGTGTAGCTCACATTGTGAATTTGATTGTTACTGATGGCATTCAACAACTTGTGGGTTCTATTGATTACATCCGAACTGCAGTGCGATATGTTAGACAATCACCTTCTCGGTTGAAAAAGTTTAGGAAATGTGCTGAGATTGAAAAAATTGATTGTAAAAAATTACTTTGTTTAGATGTGTCAACTAGATGGAACTCAACCTATTTGATGCTAGACACTGCACAGAAGTTTGAAAGGGCATTTGAGAGGTTCGAGGAGCAAGATCCATATATGCACCAAGAGTTAGAAAACTTGCCGACAAAAGGTGATTGGGAAAAGACAAGATTCTTGGTTATCTTTCTAGAGAATTTTTATGATCTCACAATCAAGATTTCTAGCACTAAATATGTAACATCTAATAATCTTATCAATGAAATTAGTCATGTCAATGGTATCTTAAAAGAGATGGAGGGAAGTAATAATCCGGAGTTAAGTACAATGGCAAAAACAATGAAAGATAAGTATGATAAGTATTGGGGAAGAGTTGAAAAAATGAATATGCTGATTTTTATTGCTGCCATTCTTGATCCAAGAGCAAAATTTGATTTTTTTGAGTTCATGGTTTGCAAAATGTATGGTGATGCTGAGGGTTCATTTGTGGTTAATCTTGCAAAGGATGCCATATATGAGTTGTTTTAGGAGTACAAGAGAATCCATTCTCCATTTGGTCATCTACTTCTTCCCAATCTCCTACTTTTGATTCTACTTTAGTTTCTAGTGAGTTATCTGAGAATAACTTGTCTTCCATTCATGGTACTGCCCCTAAAAAGATAAATGATAAGTATAGAATGGAGTTCAGGAAAAGAAAAGTTGAACTCGGAAGAATGAATGCCAAATCTGAACTTGACAAGTTTTTGAATGAGGATTGTGAGGATGATGATAGTAAGTTTGATATCTTGATGTGGTGGAGGGCTAATAGTCTTCGGTTTCCAATACTTTCTAAAATGGCTCGAGACGTTTTGGCAATCTCGATTTTTATAGTTGCTTCCAAATCTGCCTTTAGTATCGGAGGGTTGTTCTTGACACATTTAGAAGCTCTTTAACTCCTAGAATTGTGCAAGTCTTAATTTGTGCTCAAGACTAGTTTCGGGCATCATGGGAGGAGCTGAATATAGAAGAATCCTTGGAGGAGCTTGAGGAATTTGAATCCGGTAAATTAAATTCTTTGCTATTTTCAAATTTAAAATATTTTTTTATTTGTTAGATATTATTAAGATACTTCATTATTTTTCCTATGTTGCATAACAAAGTTGGTCAAAGTGGGTGCAAAATCCACAAATATTGATGTCCGAGGTCTCAGATGATGGATGGTGATTTCAGATTTGGAAACCTGCCCTCAAATCACTTTATTAAGCCTTGTAGGCTGTTGAATTGATTCCTTATTTGTTGGTTGAAAATTGAAATGGTGCTTTTCTGGACATGTTGATGTACTGACTGATGCTTCTTATTAACTTTATCTTGCCTTTTTCTTTTGGCTAAGTGGTACTGTGTTAATGACTTATGGGTGTATTCTGTGAATGTTAAGACTGTGAAATACTGAAGTAAACTATCCTATGGTCATGTCGTTGGCTCATAGATTGTACTTTATTAATGACTGATTGTAGTAGTCGATGTTGGACTTCCTGGACACTTGGCTAATTTTTTAATTGAATTTCATCTCTTTGTTCGTGTGAATTGGGAAGCTTAAGTGACCTATTTGAGAGGTTGAATGTTGAATGTTGATTGTAGATTAGTACCTGTACATGGGATTGGTTTATTTCATTTAGACAAACACCTATTTTGGGGTTGCTGGTAAGAATCTGATCTGAAATCTTCCTCTTGGAGGAGTCCTCTGTTTCATAGCTTCTTCTTGTGTTGAATTGCAACAGCTTAATCTTTTTTTATTTAGTTTCACCTCCCCTTATTGTGTTTGTCAATTGTTTACTTGTTCCACTTACACAAATATAGTTGATGTGGCAGCATCCTTAAAAAGAATAAAAGGAATAATCTCATGATATTCCTTGATATATTTTCACAAATGAGTAAACTCTCCTTTGCTTCAGCAGATGAATTAGTGCTCTTGATGGGCTCTTATATCTTGTAAGAATACTATCTGCAGTTACCTTGACCTATGGGTGAAGGATAACTGGCTTTTACATAATTCCTTAACTTCCACTTAGGCTTAGAATAATAGAATCTACATCTCATTGTTTAGCATCAGTTCCAATTTCTCCTATTGGTAGTATTAGCTGATTTATCTCTCTCTCTCTCTCTCTCTTTTATAGTTCATTTTCTGGTGTTTTGCTCTCATGAACTTTTTGCTTTTCGACTCTGCATAATTTTGAATTCCAACTAAAACATGCATTTTGTTACTTTCGTGCATTGGAGGCACATGTTCAGATCAATGAGCGAAACAGGTCAGGTTAGGTTGAGACTTCAGTTGGAAAAATGAATTTTGGATTTTAGTTCCCTTTTTTTTTTCAATTTGGTAATTTCGATTAAAAACCGAATTTCGAATTCAAAATGGAACGAAATCGAAATCGGGTATTTGGAATTCAAAATTGAAATAGGTTGAAATTTACCGGTACTAATTTACTGAATTTTCCGAATTCAACCTTCTGAAGTACCGAATTCGATTCTGTTGCACACCCCTACCTTCTCGTAGTTTGGCCAAACTCTAGGGAACAAATCATAGTTGGGTTAAACCTTAAGAGATGTAAATGTAATTAATCCTATATTTTAGGGAATAAAGTATCTCATTTTAAAGTCTAAAAAGCAAAATTAAAATCGGTATACAGTTGAAAAACACTCCCTCCATTTCTATATAAATGTTCCAACCCAATGTTCTTTTTTATCTGTCCTTTTTTTATATCAAGAAAGCATTTATAAATTCCTTTCCAAACTAGCTTTTATTTATACTCTTAGATAAATGGTAGTTTTGACAAATCAAGTAAAATTTTTACTGAATTTTAGAAATCAACCAATTTTCTTAATCTAAGAGATAGTATTTATGAATTTCTTTCCAAACTTGCCTTTGTTTACACGCTTAGGTATTAATTATAGAGAGATATGGATGAGTGATAAGATAAATGGTAGTTTTGATAAATTAGGTAAAATTTTTACTGAATTTTAGAAACCAACTAATTTTCTTAATCTAAGAAATTCAGTTATCAGGACATTTAAATACGAGCAAAAGGAGTATAAAGTAAAAATCAATCCTTCATATGGATTTAGTACGTTCTTAGTTCCCATTATATTTATTTATTTTGAAAGGAGTACCTTCTCAATTATTCGCCACGAGCTGCTGTACTGGTATTGGCATTTTGCCATTTGGTAACCCGCAGAAAATGGCTCCAACTAAGAAATCCAAACCCAAAGCCAACTCAGCCGAGTCAACTCAGTCTGCATCCCCCTCCCACTCCAAATTCCCCGCCTGCCTCCGCTCCGTTCCTCCTTCCTCCGTCGCCATCACCATCCACGCGAAGCCCGGTTCCAAGCTTGCCACCATCACCGGTCCTTCTCCTTCCCCCACTTGCTTACATACTTTTCAAATTAAATTTAAACTCTGATTATATTGTAATCTATATGAATATAATAGTTCTCCTTTGTTGCAAAAAAACATGGAAGAACAGATATTAATGATGAAGCATTAGGAGTCCAAATTGATGCCCCTGCCAAAGACGGCGAAGCTAATGCTGCACTTCTTGATTATATCAGCTCTGTAAGTTCTTCATTCTTCATTGTTTATTTTATATGAGTTAATATTATTTATAATACGAGTTTGGAACTTAGCTTGGAATAAGTTGGTTATTTGATGGGTTTTATCATTAATTAGGGTTTTGTGAAATTTTTTTTCCCCAATTGATTTGCTAGTTTTTATTTAGTGCTATTGTATGGCCTGGACAAGAAGGAAATTTTGACCTAATTTCTGGAGGATTATTGCTAATGAAGTTGCTAATCAAGTGATTTAAGCATTTGTGTAGGAAATTTGTTGGTGCGATTTACATCTTAAGATTATATGTTTCTGAAGTTGGTAAATGCAAAAAAAAAGTAGGAACATGGTGAATCGAATCGAATGCAATGCAGAGTGTTTTAACAGGTTATAGCAAAGTAAACCCATGTTTGATGTCGTCAATAATTGTCATGAAAAAAAAAAAAGAAGTGGTGCATCCAATTTGATTTCTACCAGGCTAAAATTATATTTTGTTCTTCTTTTAGCAAGAAAATGATGAATCAACTCCAGAGTGTTTTAACTGGTTATAACATATATACGAGGTTAGATAGACTCTGCATAATGTTAAACTAAGCTTGGTTTTGTTGCTAGAATGCATTCATGTATCCTGAGATTTGGAGGAATTTAGATTGATGTTAATTTTCAGATGGCTGCATTGAAGAAAAAAGATAGATTTGGTGAACTCAAAGGACTGGATATGTTCTGGTAGGTGATAGTAAGAGTTGATTTTCCTTCCTCAACAGGTGATAGGGGTCAAAAGAAGACAAGTTTCTATAGGCTCTGGTTTGAAATCACGGGACAAGGTTGTGGTTGTGGAGGAAGTAACTTTACAGGGTGTGTTTGATGCGCTTGACAAAGTATTAAAGGGCCAATAAAAGGTAGTTTGTTTCAGCTCTTTCACTAGGACATACGATGAATAAGTGTTGTGCTTATATGGGGCTTTCTAATTATGCTGGTATTATGAGGTATTTGACGACAATTTCTGGTTTGTGACAGTAAAGTTCTTTTAAATTATGGTGGAATCATTTCTTCACAATGGGGTCATCTGATACAGTCTTTTAGTTGATATTTTTGCATACTTCTTCCATCTTAATTGAGTATGGTTGTATTTCAGCTTTCTCATGCAAGCTATGTATCTAGTTTGTATTTGTACTTATTTCTGCCATGATAAATGGACACTAGATGCTAGGGGATTTTTAGTGGTAGGATTCTTGTATATATGTGATTGTGATCTTGAAATCCAGTTTTGCGAGAGTGCATATTAAGATATATGGCCAGCATATGTTTCTATTTAATATATCTTTTCTGTAGAATCAGAGTTTTGTATTTCCATGCAATCAAGGATTAGTAATTAGCTGAAGGTGTTGTCAGAGCTGTTTTGCTTGAGTTTGATGTTGAAGTCCAGTTTTGCTTTGATGCATAGTATGCCATCATATTGTGTATGCCCAACTTATGTTTCAAACTTTTTTACATATTCTGTCAGCAAGGGTATGATATCGATAAAATCAAGGATTAGTAAGTGGCTGGTGATGCTGCCATGAATTTGTCTTCCTTGAGTCACCACTTTGATTCTTCTCTCTTCCACTAGTTGCTGATGGTTGTACTTCTAAGATTTCATCTGCTTGCCACCCGTCACCCTACTCTTGATAAACTATTGATTGGAACCGAGACTAGCAGTATCCTTTGTCATCCAATCCTCGTTTCCATTCAGTCCTATTATCTTATTATCTGCAGAGTGTAATCTACTAGGGCAGTATCATCATAATGAATATGTACATTTGACTAGGAATCACACCTATACAATAATTATCAGTTTAATTGAAGAATATATTGGAAGCCATTTCTGTGAGAACGTGGTGAAGTTATCAATCTTGGTTACATCATAGGCATGTTTATATTTTTAGCTTGGACAAACTGTTTTAGCCAGCAGAAACGATCGTTAAAGTGGTCTATAATTCATAATTGAGAAGAAAAAAGGAAAAAAAAAAAGAATATTGTTTTCTTGGATGGAAAATAAGCCATGACAGTTGATCATTAGTCTTATGGTGTCTGCTAAGTGCTAATGACATGAACTGGGTAAAGTTTAAGTTATAGGTGGTTTAAATGTTTGATTTGTAAACTTTAATCACAGTTTATGTTCTTGCGGAGCCATCAAAATCTACATATTACAATTGAATTATAAAGTTAAATATCCCTATATGTGGGACTCTTTGGAAAGGGATGGTAATATGCAGCCAATATCCTATTACAATGATATGCTTGCAAATTGAATGTTATTTGCGTGCAGGACAACTTTAATGTTTAGTTAGAAATATAAGTTCAGACTCTGAATGAAGTGGAGATAAGTGTAGATATTCATCATTATGAGGGATATTTTAAATGAGGTATTGTAAAGTAAGCAATTCTTTTATTGCTGCATCTATCTAATATTGGATAACATTTGACACTAGTTGAACAAAGCATAACAAAAGAAAGAAACTGTTGAGCTAGGTAGAACTGAGAAAAGAAGTAGGATTTGGTGGTATTGGGATATCTACTGTCCCTTCTAGCATCAGCAGAACTTTCCTCATTGAGGGACGAAGTGAGGGCTCTCCTTGGATGCACCAGATAGCTATCTTGATCATTCTCTCCAGTTGTCTCATGTTAACAAGCTCATCATCAGCTACTAATTTATGCAGCTCCCGAGCCTCAAAGCAATCATAAGCATATTCTTCTAGAATAGCTTGATCCTCGGGGAAGCTCCAATCAATGTTCTTTCGGTGACATATGATCTCAAGCAGCACAATCCCAAAGCTGTACACATCTGCTTTAACTGTCACTGGCAATTTTTTATGCCATTCTGGTGCAACATAGCCTTTTGTCCCTCTGATTGCAGTAAAAGTTTTGGTCTGATCATGCTTTAAGAGCTTTGCTAGGCCAAAATCTGAGATTTTTGCACATCTGTGTTCATCCATGAGGATATTTTGAGGTTTGATGTCACAATGGATGATCTGTGTCTCACATTCTTCGTGTAAATAGAGAATACCTCTTGCAATGTCATAAGCAAGTTTGATCCCTTCATCCCAGTTGGGCTGGTTCTCTTTGGCAAAAAGGACATCCGCCAAAGATCCATTGCTCATGTATTCATACACTAGAAGCCTCTTAGGTCCATCAACACAGTAACCAAGTAATCTGATAAGATTACGATGATGTGTTTTTCCAATCACTGCCATCTCATTATGGAACTCCCTTTCTGCTTCCCCTTCAGCTAATACTTTCTCCAGTCTTTTCACGGCAACTACCTTCTGGAAATCCATCAGCATACCTTTGTAAACAGTTCCAAATGCTCCTCGTCCCACCTCTTCTTGGAAGTCATTTGTTGCACGCTCTAGTTCTGCATAGGTGAATGCCCGTGGAGCAACATTGCCGATTGGTTCAGCATTCTCATAGCTGGACATGTTTTTATGAGCACGTAATTGATGTGTGTGAATAAGAACCCCAGAAATTACAAGTATCACCAGGGCAAAAACAAGAAGTGAAATGCTGATGATTAAGATGTCCAGACGCAATTCTTTCTTAGGGCTTTTTTGGGGATAACTTGGACCACCTTCACCTTGGGAACTAGGCATGCCCACCTTCACAAGAACAACATTTGGATCAGCCAGCACTCTTTGCCCATATTTCAATGGAAGCCTTTGCATGCTGCACCCACCATCTCCAAATAATGCTGCGCCACAGTTGCAATCATTTAGACAAGCCTGTTCACATTCTCCTCTTATGCTTGTCTTGATTGTATCATATGAAGCATTTTCCCAGACTGTGTTTTCTAATGGTTTCATTGTGAATCTGAGACTTTCTTTCGGAGATTGACATCCTTCTTGTGAAAAATTTCTCTGACACCCTGAGTTGTTGTTGCCTAGAGAAATCAAACTGAATCCTGTGATGCAGTTGCATTCAATTTCAGTATCTACATTGCTGCAGAAGGAATTGACTCCGCATATGCCTTTGGGATCACATTTATTTGATGTAGTGTTATACTTGACAATCCAGTTGTCTTTGTATTCAAGAGAATATGAATATAGCCGAAAAATACCATCCACATCAATTGTTGCGCGATAGATTGTTCTCTGATCCGGGAATCCTTGAGTGAGATTGAATATTATAGTGCCATTGTCCCTCAACAAGTAGAGATGACCATTTCGGTCAAGATTCAGGGTCACGTGCGGCCCGCCATTACTAGTGTATGACGAGTAGTAAGAATATGGAGCTAAACTGGGTGCATCTGTAGGATATTGCACAAGGGTTCCATCCTGTTGCATAATTAGACGAAAAGGTCCTGTTGACGGATCAGTTTTTGAAGCGCTTGAAAACAGCTGCCCCCGCCCCAGGCCGTCATCAGTTACAAGCTGCTGATCAGGTACAAGAGTGTCAGTTGGATAATCAAAACTCTGCCATATGGTCTTGTTAGCAGAATCGTTCAATACAAAATTTCCCGAATCTAGCATAGAAGCTGAAGCAATCTTGTCTTCACCAAGATTGACAACGTCTACTTCTTGGCCTTGTGACTGCTGCACGACTAGCCTTCCATCATTGGTTAGAACCAGTGTAACATTCATTGGCACAATGGCATTGTTCCTATTGGCTGTCCAAACTACAGTCTTATCAGGAATTCCTTTCTGGAAATCAGGAATTCCATTGAGGAAAACTCCCACAGCATAGCCATTGCCTATTGGATAGAACCCAAAGGCATAGAGCCCTGAAGGTGACAACCACGATGAGTTTTTGCCAGTGGGTGTAAGCGTAGAACCTGGGCTAATTTCAGCAGCTGCTAAGGAAAATGCAGATAAAAAGAGTAAGAACAAAAAGGCAGCCATGATGGTAGAGAAAAGGATATTTGCTCGTTTTATGGGACTTCTTTCCCCCTAATTCTTTCCAAACTAGAAGGGATAACAAATTTGAATGTCTAGGTTGCAATTTATAGAAGATTTTCACTGCAAAAGAAGTGCGGAAGTCCTATCACCAGACTTTAAACGCGGGGGAAGGATTTACGCGATATGATAGTTTATGATTATTTCTCGATTTCAGAAGCATGGTGCTTGACTCAATGAATGCATGACTTGGACCCAGACAACTCTACGGATGGCAGCGCCGTGCTCGCCTTGTTGCAGTATAGTACTTCCTCCGTTCCACTTTGATAGTTCCATGCATTTTTTTACACAGATTAAGAAAAGTTGGGTAGCTTTATTAGAAGACTAAATTTAGGAGAATACTTTCCCATTATACCCTTACATGAAGTTAGTTATAGAGTTACATTAATTATTCTTAGAAGTTGGTATGATAATTTTTAGTATTCCTCTATTGATATAAATAAGTTTGAAGGATAATAAAACATGACTTTTTATATTACCAATATGTTTCTGGAAAAGTTAACTACATTAAATAGGGTAGTTATATTTATTAACAAACTATACAATAAGGAAATTAAAAGCTAACTAACATACTCAATAGAAAAGTGGACTGTAATTTAGGACAAACGAAAAAGGAAAATGAGACTATCAAAGTGGGATGGAGGGAGTAATAGAAAATACCATGTCATCAGCATTATCATTACTATTATTAGGAAAAACTAATATTAGTTCTACTATTAATTATTTAACCTAACATAACACGGTTATTAATATATTAATCATATTATTTATATTTAATTAATAAATATAGGGGTGGGGCGAGCATTGAAGCGTTCCTGCCTTTCACCCCATTTAAGAGCGGGAGGAAGCGACTCTCCCTATCCCATCACTTCTTATGGGTATTAGCTCCAATTGTCATCTCTAAACAAAGGCAAGTCATTGCACGATTAGGCCTGTCAACGGATTGGGTCTAGGTCTGGTCCTGATCCGAATCCGGTCTGTTTTTCTGGATATGGAACATATCTTAGACCCATCTATTGGGATCTGTTTTATTTATAAATAAAAACGGGTCGGATATGGATCCGTTTTGGATCCAGATCCGATTAGTATAATTATTTTAATAAAAAATTATATGTTTTATTAAAATTTGCTACTAATCCACTTGTTTTTAAAGTAAAAATAATTTTCTATAACGTAAATGATTCTTAAAATTAATTTAAGTATATTATTAATATTATATTAATAAATTTTATGTATAAATAAAATTATCATACTTAATTAATTCTTAAAAATAGGTATACCCGACTCAGATCTGGATCCGACTCGGATCCGGTTCAGATCCTCTACAATGAGGCCCGTCCGGATTTAGATCTGGATCCGGGTCTTTAAATTACATGATGGATCCGGGTCTGGAATTACCAATTTTAACCCGGATCCAATCCGTTGACACCCTTACGCATGACTCGGACTTGGACTTTGTCAAAGTCGGCGCTCGGCAGTTGTGGAAATTTTGTGCGGATTGGCTTTTCCACGCGGAAGAATTTTGCAGTAGGCAGATGCCAATTCTGGCATGGGGTAAATGTAACTTTGTAGAATTCAATCATGCTTGATGTAATTTTTATCAGATTTACGATGATAGATTTTTTTTGGGTATTATTTATGTAGTTTTCTATGATAAAATTTTTTGCATTATCTATGTAGTTTTCAATTGTTTTGTGCCGGATATTATAGGCCTGCTTCTGATCTTGGAATGAGCAGTTAATAGAGAGCATTAAGCAGTTGTGAGATATGAAGTGCTTTTTGCCTAAACTTCAATACTTCTTGATTATTCTTGTCCCCTCAGGCACATCTTTATCAATTTTATTCCCGAATCTCAATTCTGGTTCCTTTCAGTATCCCTCCTTTGGTCAAGACTCACCATTTCCAAATTGGATTATTTTTTTAACATCTGGATATGCAATGGGTGGTTAATAATCATTGACATAATTAAGCCTTTTTAGAGAGGCAAAATCAGCACGCTGATTTATATGTGAAATCAGATTATTTCTGATCAAATTATCGTTTGCCCCAAAATTGACTCCTGCTAAATTTTGAATATTCAGTATTCATGCCAAAAACTGAAGGTAAATATGTTGTATTCTGGTCCTGGCTTCTTCAAAAGACCTTTCCATTCAAGAATGATTCACAATGTAGAATTACAGAATAGTCAGAAGTCTCAAGACCACAAATGCAATTTCCTGCCACTTGCCAAGAAAGAGAGTTCATTGCCTTAATTATTTTTTTCTCAATGGAACTAAAATTCAACAGAGAGGTGGACGGTAAAAGAGTCATACTCGTGAGAAAAATTGGAAGCTTCCTTTTTGTTTTCTTCTACCAAATAAAGAGGGTAGGTTATAAATTCCAATGTCAAGCAAAATTTTGAGCACTTACAAATAATCCAAAGTTGAGATTTTTATTAACAAAATAATCCGAAACCTATTTTTTTCTTTATCTTGACCCTGTTTGGGAGTAAAGTTTTTTGAATATTTGTATAAAATTCTACTATAACTTATTGTAAAAATTGTAGAAAAAACTTTTTGGGGGTGAAGTTTTTTTGCATGTTTTGGGGGGTGTATGTTAAAAATTTTGGGAGTTTTTAAAAGATTTTTGTAACTAAAGTAGAAAACAAACAAATTTTATACAAACGTGCTAAAACTTTGAGAGTTTTTTAAATGATTCCTATAAGTAAAGTATGAAACAAACAAGTTCTATACAAATTTGCTAAAAGCTTGAACTACCAAACAAGGTATGTCGTATGATTAATCTTTTGTCAGATTCTAATGGAGCTTATCAAAACTTTTGCAAATAGCCTATCAACGATAGCTCTATATCTCAAATTTTCACAGCTACCTTTCGACTCTATTAAAACTGGATTTGAGTGTCCTTATTTTGTTCTCAATTTGTAAAAGTTGATTTTTTAAAATTGATTCTTGAAAATTAGATTTTTTAGAATAAATTATGCATTCTCATTTATTGTTACAAAAGCTATTTTAATAAATGCATAGGTGTTCTCAAAAAAGTTAAAAGGCTGATTTGGATAAAAAGATGACAGCATTAACCTTATATGCTACACAAATAAATTTTTGTGCTAATTACATAATTTTTGATAGAATTAATCTTTTTCCTTATGAAGATTGAATATTGGATGAGTAAAAGAGCCGACTGATGAATCTTGAAGTAGGGTAAGAATAGGAAGAAAATAGAGACATCATAAAAAGATGAGAAATTCTATCATCGCTTTATTCTAAAAAGTTATCTAATCTTTAGACTGTTTAGTAATTGTATTGAAAATTGAGTGGTATTTTTGTTTACATGAAAAATTAGGTTGAAATCAAAATAAAAGAGCACCTTCTTTTGATTTTCAGCTTTTTTGGGTTAAAAAAAATGTATAATTAGGTTTTCAAAATCAGTTGAAAGTGCAACATAATAGCTTTTTGAAAATCAAAAGTTAGAGTTAGGTTTCTGAAATGTAATTTTGAGAACAAGGCCTATGTTACTTTAACTGGCTAATATGGTTATGACCAGTTATTCCTTATAATTCCTCTTTATTCAAGCCTCCTATAACAAGCAGACTCTAACCTTAGAATGGTAAGTGAAATTAGGGAAATACTACATAATCATGAAAAAAAAAAAGCAAAAGCCAAGTAATGACTTTTAATCTTTCAATTCTTTCCCAACTTCAATGAATCAAATCCAAGGTTCAACTCTTCGCCAACTTTATCGAATCTACTTGAAGACTCTTTCTCAAACTCTAGCAAAATTTTTCATTTTGTTTTGGCTTTACAGTTTTTCTATTTTAAGTCTTAATCATTGATCATTTATATATTTAATTTTATTTTAGGTTTGTATTTAGTATTTTAAGGTGTATGATGTATTACGCTATTAATTTATTTGGTAGTTCATCATATGATATATGTATTTATTCTTAAGTGATTCGTGACTGTTATTTTTGGCTTTCGATGGACTTGGCCACATCTCAAGATTTAAATCACAGCAAAACTTGAACCAGACCAGCAGTTTGTCCAGCTTGAGCTGAAACCGATTTTGTGGAAAAGAAATCAAGGCCAGAGCTGTGGCTGAATGTTTTGACTCAAGCGCAAATCAACCTTTTAAAACAAAAACCAAATATCAATGAGGAAATTGAAGCATTTCTCCTTTTAGAATTCAATTTCAATGATAAAGCTATATATCGTTTATTTTAGTTAAAATATTTAATAAACATGAGGTGTATTTCTTTCGTATAATTTGTATCTTTTTTCTTTTTCCTTGTTAGCTAAAAATAAAATAAATGTCTTTTTTTTTTCCTTGAACATCCGATTTCTTCAGTTGTCTTCTAAATTCAGTAACTCATTTTCTTAGTGTCAAGTTCTTAATCATAAGTGATTAACTGTAGCTAAGACAAACTGAAACTACAACCGTAACCAAAAGAATCAAAACTAGACCAAAATATTCAAAACCGTAACTATCCGTAAATGCAATAGGCCATCCTTGGATCAGAATGGCGATAGTGGAACCATAGCACCCTTACTTTTAGGCATTGATGTATAGGATTTTTATTTTTTTTAACTAGTACTAGAAAGAAAAAGCATGGCGTGATGGCAATAAGCTATTTTAGAGAAGGATTTACTTTCGATTGTTCCTCCCTCTCGAAGCTGAAATCTTGGTTCCATCATTGACAGGACTTACTACTTAGGGTCAACTTTTAATTGATTAGATTAAAGCTCATTTGAGATGGCTTGAAAAATTTTCAAAGCTCAAGCATAATTTTAGGCTTGTCGAAATATGAATGTAAACTTGAACATGCAACATTTAGCCTGATCATAATATACTGCTATTTCTGCTCCCCTCTTCCCACAGAAACAAGGATTATTGGATGATAATCAATGTTTTAAGAGGTTGAGATATTTGGCAAGGCGGGTTTTTGTCTCATGCGGTGATTTGAGGCGAAGCGAAAGCCCCATGTGTTGAGTGTTTGCTCCACAAGAGTTAGAATTGTTTAGAATCGCCATAGATAAAAACACAAATACAGGAATATCCATTAATAAATATTGTATTAGTAGTAAAGTTCAATTTGTCAAGTAAATTATCTAGTTAAATGAATAATCACTCTGATGAGAAACATGAAACCAGTTTAAAACAATGGAACTTTTAACTATATAGGCTCAATTGCAATTTGGAAATCTTAATTCTACACAAAATGGGGAATGTTCTAGAAAATGAAAAAATTTGAGGGCTTGTAACCATACTAAAAATCAATCCCCAGGAGTCTTTCGTCTCCCTTCCCCGCCCGTCTTCTGTTTCTCTTGTATCCTCTGCTCCTCAAACTTCCATTCTAGTCACCTGAGTCATCTGTTTCCCATCTTCCCTATGTATTAACTCACTTCATAATTCATATTCTTTATAGATTGAGTAACATGTTCTTCCTTCTGTCATTTGTTTCCCTATTTTCCTTATACATTAATTCACTTCTTTTTTTCGTTTGGATAAATTAAAAGTTTGTTGGGGTTCCGTTCCAGTCACTACTATGGATGGAAGTATAAGTTACTTATAAAGATTTTTATAAATTAGTTACTAACATAACTCTTACCTTGACAAATTTTAACAACATGACCTTTTGTAAGAAAGTAACACATTCTTGCCAACTAAACTGTAGAAACATAAACCAAATTAATATTATTTTATAATATTTGTAGGGCCCGCATGAAATTTGTTTCCAAGATGTAATAGTAGTTGGAAACATAGTAGTCTGCTGTAGAGGGTTTTGATCTTCGGTTGTTTTGTTTTGTAGCGTATACTCTATCTTTTGTGTACTGCCGCAGCCTCCACTACATGTAATAGATAGTAGCCTCCGTTTTTGTGAAGACAATAGCGTCCATTGAATGATATAAAATTTCCTTTGCCTCATATATTAATTTTTTGTGGGTTTTTCCTATGTGTTTATGCTTGATAATTATTTTGGATCCGTCAAAGTGGTAATAGAGTTACGGTAAATTGAGTTATGGCAAACACTAACTCCAATAATGTTTACTCTGTTCAAAAATTGAAAACAAGGGCAGAGTTCAATTATTAGTAGAAACAGATGAAAATACATCTCCAGGCATGTAGATTGCATAGATATATTGAAACTCCACTTGCTCACGATGCTAGTGATGAGGAAAAGACAAAAGATAGTTTAGTGTTGTCACAAATTCATTAGGTAGTTGATATATCAATTTTTGGGAAAATTTCTATGGTTGACATGACAAAAGAGACTTGAGATATTTTGGAGAAAATATACAAAGGTATCGACAGAGTTCAATAGAGAATTTGATGATGCTGAAGAGGAAGTTTGAACTTATGATGATGGAGAAGTTAGAATCTATCGAATCGTATTTTTCTCATTTATCAGATATTAAAAATGAGATGACACTTAATCAGTATCAACTCCCTGCCAGATCATTTGTTGAGGAAGTCCTTTATACTCCACCTATGAAATTTGATCATGTGGTAGTTGTGATCTAATAGACGAAAATTTTAGATAATTTGAGTATTGAAGATTTGCATGGATCATTAATTTTGCATAAACAGAGAATTAATAAGAAATTGGATGACATCCCAGAGAAGGATATAGTTGAAAAGGCGTTGCAGACGCAATTAAATTTGAGAAGAAATAACAAAGTCAGAGAGCAAGGTGAATCCAGTTAGAGGAATAGAGGTAGTTACAATAACAAAGGTGGTCGTGACTACAATAATAGAGGTAGATGAGGTGCATCAAACTCTGGACGCGATAGAGGTAACAGTTTTAATTTTAGAGGTGGTCTTGGTAGAGGTAGAGGTAGTAATTTTAGAAGAGAAAATAATTTTCAGAATAATTTTGGTCAAAGAATTATTTGCTATAACTGTAAAAAATCTGGTCATAAACAATTTGAATGTAGATTCGGAGAAAATGCAAATAGAAATTATTAGGCCAATGTTACTAAAAATCAGGTTGAAGATAATAGTCAAAAATCTGAAACTTTATTATCGGTATGTAATGCGGTTGATATGGTTGATAAAAATAAATGGTACTTGGATACAGGGTGTAGTAATCACATGCCTGGCAAGAAAGAATTATTTGTGGAACTTGATGAATCTGTTCATGGTAAAGTTAAGTTTAGAAATAATATTGTTTTACTAGTGTATGGCAAGGAAAAAATCCCCATTAGCCAGAAAAATGGATTTATTGATTTTATTTTTAATGTTTTCTATGTTCCTGAATTGCATGATAATTGTTGAATATGGGCCAGTTGTCAGACAAAAAATGACATTCGTATCAAGGATGGTACTTGCACTATTTTTGATAAAAATATTTGAATGATTGCAAAGGTGCCAATGATTTCAAATTGCTTATTTTCATTGAATTTGGATGCTGAAAATTTTTCTCGTTTGAGTACAGTGATAGATGACACTAATTGGCTTTGGCATATGCAATTTGGTCATTTAAATTTTGACAGTTTAAATTTTTTGGCTCATAAAGAATGGTAGGTGGGTTGCCTGATATCACGAAACCTGACAGAGTATGTGACATGTGTGTCTTGGAAAAGTAACACAGGGATTCTTTTCAAATAGGTAAATCTTAGAGGGCCAAAAAACCTTTGAAAATTATTCATTCTGATTTGTGCACTGTGGAGGTTCCTTCTAATGGCGGTTGCAGGTATTTCGTTACCTTTATTGATGATTTTAGTAGAAAAGTCTAGGTTTATTTTTTGAAGCAAAAATCTGAAACTTGTGACAGTTTTAAAATTTTTAAGAATTTTGTTGAGTAGCAAAGTGACTGTCAGATTAAATTTTTGAGAACAGACAGGGGATAGGAATATTTGGTACGTGATAATTTTTTTGAGAAAAATGGTATTTTGCATCAGTTGACTGCCAGATATACTCCACAGTAAAATGGAGTGGCAGAGAGGAAGAATAGGACAGTAATGGACATGGTGAGATGTATGTTAAAATCAAAAAACACGCCGAAGTCCTTTGGGTAGAGGCAGTTTCCTATGCAATTTATTTGTTGAACAAATGTCCTACTAGAAGTCTTCTTGGTAAAACCTCCGAAGAAATTTCGAGTGGTAGAAAACTTTTGTTGGCCATCTTAAAGCATTTGTGTGTATTGCTTATTCTCATGTTCCTGATCAGTTCAGAAAGAAACTTGATGATAAAGGAGAAAATTGTGTTTTTATTGACTATAGTGAAGTTTCCCGAGTATACATGATAGGGTTTTTCTTTACTCCTCAAATTTTAAATAACCTTTATAACCCTATATTACCGCAAGTATATGGATCGTTTATTGAGTATAGGGAAATATAGGTGTCGATCCCACGAGAAACTATGGTTTTGCAAACACTAAAGTTTAATCACTTGCTTTATTATCTAGAAAACAACTAAAGGAAAGCAAGTAAAGTAAGGAAAGCTAGATAAAAGGGAGAAGGCGGTAACCGACCTAAGGAAGAGGGATAAAGCAATTAAAACCAACCGTTAGGTGTCAAAGACATCCAATTGGTGGTAGACAAGAAATAAGAAAGTAAGTAAAGAAATTAGAGAATTAGGTTAGAGAGAGTTTTTAAGATCAAGTTGGAGGAATCCTAGAGCTTTGGAATCCCTTGTTATGTTTAGATTAAAAGTTAGTCAAGTTTATTATTTCCTTTATCCAATGATTCGCTAAGATATAACTTCCTTTTGTATGCCACCACTTTCGTTAATGGTCATGTGTAGTGCAAGTTCTCGTTTAAGATGAACTAGTCACTCGGAATCGCTTTCGCCAATTCCTTAACTTCTTGGAATCTTCCTTGACCTATTTTCATAGAGAAAAGAGAGAAACAAGTTAAATAAGTTCAATGAAGTTATAGTATAAAACCAAAACCAACCAACTATATTCACTACTTTCGTGAGAATATAAGTTAGTGCTTAAGAACTTAGATCTTGTTGAAGGCAAGTTTTTCATTACTCATCAACATCAAATCAATTATAGTTGGTAGCTAATCAACCATAAAGCATAAGCACAAGTCTTAAACTAACAAAATTATGGAGGACATAAATCACTTAACTATTTCATAATCACAACTAAAACAAGTTCATCCTAACTCTAGGATTAAAAGGGCTTAGCTAGACATCATATTACGAACATTTAAGTATAAACAAACATGCACAAAGCCATGAAATTAAAGCACAAGAGATAAGTAAGGAAGAAGGAATCTTATTCAATTTCTTGAAGTTGAATCCATAAACTTCTTCACAAGTTGATCTCCCAAATACAAAGTGCAAGATTCCTCACAACTTTCACTTTTACTCTCTTTAGAAACTACAAACTAAGAACTAGAGTTAAAGCTAATGAACTAGAGCTATTCTCTAGTCTTTTTTCTCTCTTTTTTGGAATTGAATGGGATACTTGAATTGTATACAAAAGGCCCTATTTATAGAAGATTTCAATCATATGCATCCAAAATTATGTCATGTGAATACAAGACAAATTGGCCTTCAAAAGGCAAGGAAAATGGCTTCTTAAATCTCTTTGTCTTTATGCATTTGAATCCTTTGAATTTCAATCTCAAATGAGTTGTAATATTGAAGCAAATTGTGTTTTGAATTAGCAATGAGTTGTTTCTTCAATCTTCCAATATTCTTCACGCAGCTTTCATTGAAATTCTTCTGAAAATTGAGCTGGAAGTGAGCTGAAAAACTGGAATTCGGCTGCAACTTGCAGCTGTCATTTTCTGACGATCTGCGATGCAGATCCGCGAGTCAGAGTCTCGTGGATCACATCGCGGATCCGGTCCCCTGGCTCCTGCGAGAGGGATTCGCGAGCTGTTTGAAATTTCCACTTGTTGGTTCGCGTTTTGCCTCGCGACTCCACTTGAAACTTGCAAATTCCGAGCTTTTTGTCGTAAAATTGGCGCTTTAATTGCTCCGACTTTTATCCCTTTGATTCCTCATTGATTGAATTACAATTTGCATTTTCCAATTTCATTTTCCAAGCTTCTTGGCCAATATCCACATTTTCATCTCATTTAAAAATTGAACAAGCAATCCTACAAAAACATGAAATTTTCACCACATTAATCCATAGAAATTCAATTTTCATCATTGAAGCCATGAAATGCAAAATTAACTAGAAACCCTAGTTTATTAGCTACAAAAATACCAAAAACACACAAAAACTATATAATTAAACCTATTAAAAGCATGCAAAATATTGACTTATCAATACAGATTGTATAATCCTGTGATGCATAAGATAATAGTGAGTAGAGATGTGACGTTTGATGAAAGAGGAGTTTGGTACTGGTCTACTGAAAACTTCAAAACAGATGAAGTGATTTTAAATTATCAAGAAAATAAGCCTAATGATGACGTCCAATCATCATCAATTGCTCAGAGTCCACAGACTGATTTAACCGGACGTCCACAGCATTAGCGGTAGATGTCAATTCATTTGCAGGATTTTGTAATTAATCCTAACGATGTTCCTTCTGACAAAATATTGTTAATTTTGTTTTGTTTGCAAATTGTGATCCTGTGGTGTATGAGGAATCAACCCGTGATAATCGTTGGGTGAAAACAATGGATGAAGAAATTCATGCAATTGAGAAGGATGACACGTGGGAGTTTACTTCTTTTCTAATTGGTAAAAATGTCATTAGAGTGAAGTGGGTTTACGAGACGAAACGTAAACCAAATGGAGAAGTGGATAGATATAAGGCGAAATTAGTGGTGAAGGGATACAAACAGAAGGCCAGGATTGACTAGTTTGAGGTATTTCTGTCTGTTGCAAGAATTGATTCAGTCCAAATGATAATTTCTCTAACTGCCCAAAATAACTGGAGAATTTATCAAATGGATGTCAAGTCAGCTTTCCTAAATGGCGTTCTCAATGAGGAAGTATACGTGGAGCAGCCTATGGGATATGTCAGAAGTGATTAGGAAAAGAAGGTGTACAGATTGAAGAGAGTCTTGTATGGATTGGAAGAAGTATCGAGGGCATGGAATACAAGAATTGATTCTTATTTTTTGACTCGTGGTTTTCAGAGGTGTCTATATGAGCACACATTATATATTAAATCTTCTACCCGTGATGACATTCTTATTGTGTGTTTGTACATAGATGATTTAATTTTTATAGGAAATAATTTAAAAATGGTTGCAGAGTTCAGGGAGGCTATGATTCAGCACTTTGAGATGACAGATTTGGGTCTCATGTCATATTTCCTCGGAATTGAAGTTTTTCAATTTGACTGTGGGATTTTTATATCTCAAAATAAATATGTAGGAGATATTTTGAAGAAATTCAAGATGGATGTAGCAAAGCCAATTATGATGCCAGTTGAAAAAAAATTGAGATTAACCAAGGAAGGTGGTGGTGTTATGTGAATCCCACCTATTTCAAGAGTTTGGTAGGAAGTTTGAGATATTTGATATCTACAGGACCACATATCAATTTTGCTGTTGGGTTGATTACCAGATTTATAAAAAATCCACGTCAATCACATTTGCAAGTGGTTAAAAAGATTTTGAGGTATATTGGAGACACTTAAAATGATGGTATTTTTTATTTAGAAAATGATCCAATTGAACTTTTTGATTACATTGACAGTGATGGGTTGGTGATACAGTTGAGAGGAAGAGTACTTCAAGATATGCCTTTTTCACTGGTTCAGGCGTGTTTTCTTGGAGTTCAAAGAAGCAACCAGTAATTGCACTATCTACGGCAGAGGTGGAGTATATTGTAGCATCTAATAGTGCAACTCAAGTTTTATGGTTGCGTCGCATGGTTGGTGTCCTACAACATAAGCAAGTTGGTCCTACGAAAATTTATTATGACAGCAAATCTGCTATTGAATTGTCCAAGAATCCTATGCTCCATGGACGTAGCAAGCACATTGACATCAAGTATCACTTCATACATGAGTTAGTTCGTGAAAAGGTGATTGAGATAAATTATTGTAGGACTAAAGAACAAGTAGCAGATATTTTCACTAAGACTTTGAAGATGGAGACATTTGTTAAGTTAAAAAAGATGTTAGGTATGTCCAAATTTGAGAAGTTTGGTCTAAGGGAGGTAATGTAGAAACATAAACCAAACTAATATTATTTTATAATATTTGTAGGGTCCATGAAATTTGTTTCCAAGATGTAATAGTAGTTGGAAACCTAGTAGTCTGTTGCAGAGGGTTTTAATATATAAGCCTTCGGTTGTTTTGTTTTGTAGCGTATCCTATATCTTTTGTGTCCTGCCGCAGCCTCCACTACATGTAATAGATAGTAGTCTCCGTTTTTATGAAGCCAGTAGCCTCTATTGAATGATATAAAATTTCATTTGCCTCGTATATTAATCTTTTGTAGATTTTTTCTGTGGATTTATGCTTGATAATTATTTTGGATCCGTGTCTAAACCAAATTGTGTTGATCACTTTATATTTTTTATAGATTGAGTAACATGTCTATGTTATTATCGAGAAAATCTTTGCCCAGTGGATAAGATTAAAACTACAGGAATTAGTGATCCTTACTCAATTCATTCCTTCCCCTCATTTCCCCGGCAATTCAAAATAATATGTTCCCCACTTCACAGCTGATCTTACTTTGGCTAGTAAAAAAATATAAAAATTAGAATTTTGTTTATATCCATTTAAAAATTATTTTTTTTCGCTCCCTCAAGATTTTTAATGTCCTTTTATGTTTTCTTTAAATGTTAAAAATTTTCACTTATTTCTTTGATAACATTAAACTTTGCCCGGAAATTTGTCTACAAAAATGTAAGGATGCCCCTACAAATATACATTTATACTAGTCTTGCCACCTGAAATCTCAATTTCTAGCTCCTTCAGTGCCTTACATCATCAGCCTATAATTTTTCAATTGTTTTGAGAGATTCTACTTGCGGGCTAAGTACCTGTTTTTTGTCATTTCAATGGCTTAAAACTTGAAAGAAAGAAATATTGTAGGAGGGGTTAAACACACGTTCGCCTTTAACATCAAGATGCAAAAGGCGTGCGCAAGAATCAATTTGCTTGAGTACTCATGCCTTCCCCTATAGTCTTGAGTAGGGCTGCACACAAACGAAATCGAGTCTAATTTTAATCTAATCGACTTGAGTTCGACTCAATTTTACAAGCTTGAACTTGATAAATTTTTAATTTAAAATTCAAACTTAAACTCCACCTCAAACTCGAGTCTAGCTGAGCTCAAGTTTAAGTTTACTTGAGCTAAAAAATTAATTATTTTATTTTTTAAGATAAAATTAAAATTTTAATATAAAATTCAAACTCAAACTCCACCTCAAACTCGAGTCTACTTGAGCTCAAGCTTAAATCTACTTGAGCGTGAACTTGATAAATTTTTAATATAAAATTCAAACTCAAACTCCACCTCAAACTCGAGTCTAGCTGAGCTCAAGTTTAAGTCTACTTGACCTTAAAAAATAATTATTTTATTTTTTTAAAAAAATGAATAAAATGGTCATTTTCCTTAATAAATAATAAAAATATTAAGGATATTCGTGTGTGTGTGATTTCACCATTAAAATATAAAATAATATACATACATACATACATTGTGAGGGGCCGAAAATTTTATTTTTATCAGAAAATAAATGATAATGATAATAATAATAATATTAAGTATTTTCACTTAAATATTAGTGAATTTATGCTTTGAATTATTATTTTCCGATTTAGATGATTTTTCGAGAATTATTTGCTGGTGTTTGGTTTCGGCCAGTTTAAGCGTCTAAATTTTGTTCCGAAGCATGAATAGTGACTTTAAAATAAAACCGAACATATGTAGAGACATTACAGATATATTTTTAAGGCTGGACAGTGTAGGAATGCGATAAACCAGTGAAAGTTAGAGTGTCGCGCGTCGACGAGCCAAAAAGTGGTCGTTTGACCACTTTTCCATGATTTAAGGGATTTGCACCTTCTTGTCTCCCTTAAAGCCATTCTTCTTGCTTTATTGCTTCATTTTTCAGTCACACTTGAGGGTAGAGAGAGAGAGAGTGCAGCCGTGAGCTTAGAGAGAGAGAGGAGAGAAAGCTTTCAAATTTTGTTCTTCCAATTTCTTCTTCCTCAACTTCTTGAATCTTGAAGACATCATTGGAGAGCCTTCATCTTGCTTCTTCTACTCCTTGTTGCAGCCGTGTGTGAGAGAGAGAGAGAGGGAGTGGTCCGTGAGTGAGAAGAAGCAAGAGAGAGAGAGAAAAGCTTCTTAGTGAGTGACTTCTTCTTGTTCTTGAATTTTGGCGAAGAAAGCAAGCAAATCCTTGGAAAACTTGGAGGATCTCGAGGTGTTGAAGCTTAGAACATCATCTGTGGGTGGAACTTCGTCAGATCTGCCTTGATCTTGTAAGATCTGAAAAGATCTTGAGGTATAATCCTTAAAACTCTTAGCTTTAGCCTTATTAGTGTTAGATCTATAGATTCTACGGTTAGTTTTGCTAGAAATGGTTATGATTGGAATGTTGGAGTTGGGCTCTTGGATTCCCAACTTAGGTAGCGGATTTGAGGTGACTTTTAGGTAGCGGATTTGAGGAGGACCTGAATGTGGTTGTGTTTGTTATTTATGAAATGAGATTATTTTGTGGTTAGAATGTTGGAATGTTGTTGGAAGTTTTGAAGAGAAAGTATGAAGGCTGGTCGAACCTCACTTGGATTGTTTTGATACTTGATTTCGAAATTTTATGATGTATCTTGGTGAGATTTTGCCTAAATAAATATGTACTATGTTCATTTATGAGTGTATATTTGAATGGAGTGAAATCATGAATTTGTAATGGTGAAAAGTTGTGTTTTCACTAATTTTGGGTAAAAGTATCATTTTGGGCAGATTTGTTTTAAAACAAGGAGCAACTTTTGTCATGTAGAACCTCGACTTCCGATATGCATTTTTGACTGAATTTTGGTACAAACCTAGCCTATATATGGAAGACTAAGAGTACAAAATTTGGCATTTTTCCCATAAGATTTCGTTGGCCAAATGGAGTCCACAATGTGGCTTTGCAAATCTGGAAAAATAGCTTTCAGGCAACTTTATACCTTATTTTCAAATGACTATATTTTCTTACTCAAGAGTCGAAATTGAGCGCCATTTGTGGCACTTAAAACTAGACTTCAAGAGCTTTCCAACGGTATAAAATCCGTGTACTAGTTCATTTTCTATATGTCACAGAAATTCCGGGTAATTGACTGATTTTGCAAAGTGATAACACCGTGTTTTGACTACTACTGGATCTTACGACTTGATTTGACCTATATCGCAAAATGAATTTGAAAGCAAAGTTTTCTAGTGAATTGTAGTACTCCGAGTCTAGTTTCCATAACCATAAGCCTTGCTTAATTTTGATGAGTGTAACCTTAGATATGGTCCGAACAAGAAACTGTGGTAGTGAGGTTTTGGTGATTCTAAGTAGTTGAGTTAAGGTTTTGAGTTTTAGATATTCTGGCTAGTATTTGATAGCTAAACTTTGGCTCAGGTGGCCAAGACTTTGCTGAGGGTGAACCAACTAACGAAGTTTAGCCTTCTTCTTTGCTTACTCGTTTAATTGAATCAAGGTAAGTGTTCCAATCCGTTTTAAATCAAATATTTTATTACTATTTGAAAATGACTTGTGAAATAATTTACTCGACTCAAATTCACAAAGAAATGATTTACCACTATTTCCAAATAAAATGCTTTTATAAGTGAAACAATTTATGAAGGATTTGTGAGTGTCCTTTGCATGTTGTGTGAGTTACATGCTTATGTGATTAATATTTGGTGTTACTTGTTCTTATGAGCGTTAAATATTTGTTTGTGAATAAATTGCTTAAGTGTGAAATACATCATGATAAATTGCTCATTTGACATGTTAAATGCTTTTCAATGATTATGTGAAGGGCAAGTGTGTACTTTATCGCACTCGATCTACTTTTCATTTTATTGTTCAACTGTATACTTTTCTACTGTTTGTGCTTTATTTGTGCATGGTATAGACCATGTGTATTAACACATTGGCTGAACAAGGCCTTTCTTCCTTTGTTATCGGCCTATTCGAGCCAGAAGCGGATTCGGTCGGGTAGGTTGGTAACTTAGGGCACTGTACGGTGTACTCGAGTATTACCACTGGGTGTTATAAGGAGGAGTAGGGGGTTGACTAACAGACAAGACGGACGGCAACTGCTACTGGAGAACACTGTATCCTTTCAATACTTGAACTAAATGTTTACTGAATTATTGTTTATTGTATGTTGTTTGTTAAATTAAGTGTTTATGGAACGATTGTTTAAAGACTCAAATGTTTTACAAAATGATATTTAATTCAAATGTCCATGAACTTGATAAAACATGAATTTTCTTGTTTTTGCTGGACATTCACTGAGCTTCTAGTTTACCCCAAAATATTTTATTTTCCCCCCCACAGGGCTCGAGACGAAGGATAGCCCGTGTTGTGATCTTTCTTAGTGTAATTGACTGGATTATTTCTTGTTCCATTTGTAATCATGGATTGTTAGACTTTTGGTGTATTTGGGCCTGTAAGATGGAATGGTGGTTGTACCTTAAGTACATTGAACTGTAATTTGAGAATTTGAGTTGTAAGTTTAATTTAGTAATGTTATTATTTGTGGTTTGGTTTGGAATGGTTAATTATGTTCACTTTCGAAGTGTTATTAGTTATTCAAGTGAGTGAGTCCTGACGAGAGTTGGGCAGGCGTCCCGCCGATACCCTGGGGTTCGCTCTAGGGAGAAATGGGGCTGTCACATACATACATACATACATACATACATACATATCTATATATATGTATATGCGTGTGTGTATTTGAGTCGACTCATGAGTTAACGAGTTGAGTTTCTCTGTACTCAATTCGAGTTTGATAGCTTGACTTTGAACTCGATTCAAGATTTGATTGAGTGGACTTGCGAGTGTTCATGAGTTGTTTGATTTGTTTGCAACCCTAATCTCAAGGGAATTTGCATGCGCCGAATCGGGATGCCCCTGAACACGCCAATGGGACGCTTACTCCAGAGTACTCTCATGCCTTCCCCTGTAGCCCCGAGGCATGCAGTTTACACATGCCTAGCCCAGGGCGTGCCCTAATAAAGCCTTTCAAACTACTGACGATAATAAGCATCCATCAAACTTACAGGGTCAATTGACCCATATCTTTCTATCGTCTTTGAATCAGAACCATAGAAGGAAAATTCAGGGCAAAGTTTTCATTGCAAAACATGCTAATTTAACATGTGACCGTATTTTTTTTATGCCTTATTTCTTATATCACACTTCTTGAATAGCTTACGAAGATCAAGAATGTCCTCTATATATGATTGTGCTCAATTTCGAACAGCTTCTTCCACTTTGAAAAGGATTTGCACGATCTCCTTTGCCTCTGACTCCAATCACACTGTCTTCCATTCAAAGGTCTTAGAGCATCAATAAGGTGCTTGTCTCTGAGTAGCCATTGCCTCTGCGACTAAAGCTTTCCTACAACATTATGTCTTAGAAAGCCCAAGCATGACTTGTACTTCCTATGATAATGCAGTTTTCAAATACATTGGAATAAACTAGTGAAGGAGATCAGACCTTAAATAATAATATTTACATACAAAAAAAAAGGGAAAGAAAATTCAGCTCCAACATCTCTGGCTGATCCTAGCATCAACCACCCAGATTTTATTTAAAGAAAGACTTAAAGTGTGTCAAAAACACATAACACAGTCAAACAAAATGCAACAACCATAACACAACTTTTGAAAATGGTAAAGTTCTCGATGAACTTTCATAAATTTTCTCTTTTTTAACTGAAGTTTTCTGCCTCTCCAATTACTCACCAATTCAGAATCCCCATCTAATTTATCATTTTTGCAAAAAAATGGATTAATGGAGAGCATTCTAGACCTTAAAAAAGAAAAATTAGACATCTTAGCCAATGAAGCATTAGTCTAATGAGATTGTAAACATCGTGGTATTAATATTACCATTTTGAGCTATTTGTGATCTCATCATAAAATAAGTAATCAATACAAAATGAATGATTTAGTAGACTCATGGAATACTATTACTAAAGTATGATGACTATTCACAATATCTAAAAAATGTTATATATTAGGATAATGCGAATAGGTGCAAACCACGTGAAGTATCACTAGTAAATTAAAAACCACCATAGACCATGATTTGTTTATAAGACTATGCTATAATAATGCGACTTATAGTAACGCTAAAAGCTAACCTACAATAGCTAGTTTTTACTGTCTTTAATGATGAAGTAAATTTTTTAGCGTCTTTTTTAATATTGTATTAAAATAATTGATATTAGTTATGGTAATTTTACTAAGAAATTTAGTAAGTATATCTCCTAAAATAGTAAGTCATAGTAATCAATGAAAATTTACATTTTCAATAAACAAACTTATTTACTTTTTAATAAAGTTTACCTTTTATTGAACTGAACTTACTAGTTAATATACTATGTAAAAAGATAAATTTTGCCTTTTTTTTAAAGTAAATTCTTAATCATTTGGGACTCTTACTCCTTTCCCCTTTCACCCACTCGATTATTCTACTAGCTCTTGGAGAAAGTTCAATTTCTTGAGAAAGACTTTGCTTGATTAGGTTCTCGGCATAGCAAAGTTTAGCTTAGAAAAATTTATTGTAGAAAGTTTAACCTCCAATCTTGGCATCCATAAGGTGCAATTTTGTTGTATAAAGCCAAACACCCAATATTGGAATCTACAAGATGATCCAGAGAAAACCTATTGTAAAGATCAATCCTAACCTCAAGAAATACATTTCAAACAGTGGATTGTTAGTTCTTGAGTTTAGACTTAAATACAATTACCCTCTCAACCCATTCATATGATTGATGGACCATTCTAAAGTCACAATTAATTAATGATTTCCTAATGGAATGTGATTGAAAGAGTTCTCTTAAAGAACTCAAAAAAATTCCACAATTATCAAAGGGTGTATGATTTGTTAGGTATTAATTTGTAGAAATTGTGACGCATATACAAGTGCTATTATATATATAACTCACCTTGAATGATTTGTTATTTTTATAAACCAAGATTTTAATCTTTTCAAAAATTAAAAAAGAATTCAAATTTTATAATATGACAAATTCTTATTACATATTTTATAAGATCACGGGAATAGTAAAAATAGTTTTTATAGTATTTTTAAAATGCATAAAATACACAAGACTTATAAATGATACGTACAATCGTGTATCATATATTATCTTATGAGTACTTTTTACTAGGGGTGTGAATCGGAATCGAAATCGAAAGTTCAGAAGTTTGAAATCAAAATTTTTTGAAAAAATTAACCTGTAAAATTCGATCGATTCCGATTTTGATTTCCGAATTCCAATTTTGAATTCATTCCTAAATGAATTCAGAATTCAGTAAATAACTGAATTCACCGAATTCAATTTTCCTATTTCTAATTTTAATTTTTATATTATAAGTTAATTAAACATAATAATATACTAAACTAAAATTATTACATGGGTTAATCAATTAACATATTTTTATATAATAGGGATAATTTCAGAAACCTCCCCTGAGGTTTCTGACAGTTTCACCTGGTACCCTCAAACTTTTAAAAATCTCACTTGCCTCCCTTATTTTATGCTTTTGGTATCATTTACAACCCAATTTAAAATAAAATATTAAAAAATTCATTTTGGAAAAGTAAATGTAATCTCATTCCAAAATTACCCTTTGTTGCCTTACTTTTTATTGCGTAAGTATATTCATAACAAAATAAATGAAAGTTTATTTTGATTGAAAAAAAATATAGTTTGTTTTTATATAGCAAGGTTTAATATTTGAATTCTACAAGTTATAAAGACAATATTTTCTTTATTCCAAAGTGTTTTGAGTTAATTTAAGAAGTTTTACAAATTATTTACATATTATTGAATTTTCTACTTTTTGTCCAAATTGATGGCTTGAAAACTAAAAAGATATAATATGCTAAAAATTATATATAAATTTGTTTGTATTGTTTTAAATCAGGCAAAAAGGTATTTTCATGATTATAAATTATTATGAATTATTTTCAAGAGTATTATAAATTATTCAGAATTTTGAGTAATTTAACATTTCTTGTCCAAACCAATGACATAAAAACTACTAAAAAGTTTTTAATATTATTATCAACTTCGATATATTTATTAAGAAACTCGTCCATCTATTTATAAAATTAACTGGATAAGTTTGGTGTATTATAGTAATTGAGAAATCATAAGAAAAGGCAAACTTGGAATAAAATTATATTCTCTCACCCAAAATAAAATTTTTAACATTATATTTTGAAATGGGTTTCAAATGATATAAAAAGTTTAAAATAAGGGAGGTAAGTGAGATTTTAAAAGTTTGAGGGCTTAGGTGAACTGTCAAACCCTGGGAGGTTTCTGAAATTATCCCTATATAATATATTTATAAGATTAACATAGTATTGTTATATAATAAAAATAATATATATATTATATATTATATATTATTATATTATATATATGTGTATTATATAATATTCGAATTCAAATTTGAATTCGGTAAATCGATTCCTATTTCGAATTATGAATTTGAAAAATCAAAAATTTCGATTTTGAAAAACCCATTTCCGAATTCGAACCAAATTCTCCACTTTCGGAATCGGAAGTTCCGATTATCAATTCCATTTTCATTTTTTCCGAATTCGAAATTCTGAATTCAATTCGAATTCGGTCAGAAATTCAGAAAAATTTGAATTTGCACACCCCTATTTTTTACTAAATATAATGTTAAATTTCAATTACTAATAAAAAATTTTGGCATTATTTCAATTTCATATTAATTTTTAAGTAAAATAGTAAATTTATGCCACAAACTAGTAAGTTTTGATCATTAATCAAATTTGCTATATTATCTTAAAATTTACTACTCTATAAAAATTTACTATTAATTGGACTAAACTTACTCTCTAAAAAGTATGTTTAGGATATAAAATGGTAATTTATTCAAAAAAAGTAAATTTTATATTTATTTTCATTTACTATTTGCGACACAAATGTTACTAATTTATTAAGTTAAATTTCAGTCATTAATAAAAATTTTAGCTTTATGTCAAGTAAATTTCCTAATAGTAGTTTTATATAAGTTTTTAAAGTAAATTAGTAAATTTATTCCACAAGCTAGTAAGTTTTGATCATTAATCAACTTTACTATATTATCATAACATTTACTGCTATTCTATAAAAATTTACTATTACTTGAATAAAACTTACTCTTTAAAAATTAAGTTTGGGATATAAAGTAGTAATTTAATTCCAAAAAAAGTAAGTTTCATATTTATTTTGATTTACTTTTTGGGAAATAAAAATTACCAATTTATTAAATTAACGTACTATTTTAGATGTGAAACTTACTACCAAATTTTTCGGCATTATCTTATCTAGATGACAAATCCAATGTAATCAAATGGTAA
Organism: Gardenia jasminoides; assembly: GCA_013103745.1. Classification (NCBI taxonomy): domain Eukaryota; kingdom Viridiplantae; phylum Streptophyta; class Magnoliopsida; order Gentianales; family Rubiaceae; genus Gardenia; species Gardenia jasminoides. The sequence goes on from CM023104.1 coordinate 21,248,695, forward strand.
CTAAATCTTGTGTCCCCTTCCTATGCCATTCTTTGTCCCACCTTTTATTATATTGCTATTTCTACTTCATGAACACCATATTTTAATTTTCTTTTATTTCCTTGCTATCAAATAACAACTAACACAGTAATACACAAAATTTAACAAACTCAAAAAATAAAAAAAATAAGATTTTTATGAATTTCTTTTGTATTTTTGGATTTTCTATTAATGCTTTTTTGAGATTGTTTTGTTTATTTTTTATTGTGTTAATAGTTATTTAATAGCAAGGAAACAAAACAAAGAATTAAAATATGATGTATATGAAGTAGAAATAGTAATATAATAAAAGGTGGAACAGAGAGTGGCACAAGGAGTGTGACAAAAAATCCGTTATGAATTAAAAGTGTGATAACCTATAATATCAAATAAAAATTATTTTATTATAGTAACTATTATGGCTGGAGTATTATCCTTTGTTTATATATATGAGTTGGCAATTATTCCTGGTCACCAACACCATAACTTTTGGACTAGGGTTTGTTTGGATTGTTTTTATTTGTTCAAAATTTTTTTATTTACATCATCGACACAATTTTCACCCAATTTTTTATCTCACATCCATCACATCAAAAACATATTACAGTATGTTTTTGAAAAAATTATCTCAAATAATCTACTATAGTTTTCTTAATTGTCTAGTAACTCTTATAAATTGATGTTCAAGTTATAAATATTGTTTAAATTATAAAGCAACAAAGATTACATAACAACGTAATCTTACCTGAAGGGGCTTCTTCAATACAACCTCCCAGCACACTTGCGAGAACCGCAGCAACACTTCTTCATCTTAATGTTTCCATTGGAATCAAGAACCCGATTGAGCTTGTAATTATAATCATATGAAAGTTCCTTCAATGCCGGTATTTTCTTGGTAGCAAAAAGCATTACATGAGGCACTCTTTTGTCATCATGATCATAAAGAACATTTTGAGCATAAAGATTTGGTGAGCAGCTGTGGTTGATGAATCTTCCCACATTCCCATATTTCGCTGCATCAATTGTAAAGCCTTCACCATCATCAAGATCAAAGAGATATTCATCATTATCTCTTAAATCAGCTTCCTTGTCCAGGAGCAACTCTCCAGCATATTCACATATGAAACTGCCAGATGGGATTTCAACCTGTGATCTAACACCCCATCCAGTTGACTTAGTCCTAAATACCTCCAATGGTAATCGAGGACCATGTTGGCTAACCCTATTCTGACAAGAAGGTGGGCATTTGCAATTTGGGCCGCATTCGTGCACCATTTTCTTTGCTCTGACGATGGAGCCTTCCTCATTGAACGGAAGTTCCCCTCCATTCTTCACAGCACAAGGACATCTAATGGAGTCTGAGCATCCACCAATGCAATCACAGCCATCAGGCAATGAGACTCGATATGAAGGTGGATACATCATCTTGGTAATGTAAGTAAAACTAGCCGGCTTTTCAATTGTAATTTCATTCACAACCATGATTGCGACTTTCTCCTTGCCTCCGGACACATCATATCCTGTCACAGCCCTGTTGTACTCGAGGTGCTCTAAGGATCTTCTTGGCTCGGCAATGCCTAGGTGATCACGATCTGGCTGCCTTGACAATCGAACCAATTCAAACATGAAGGACAATTTGCCGGACTTGGATCTTTCAGGCCAAAATTTGCTCACCTTATATAGACCTTCATAGATGTACATTTTCTTGGTAGTTGTGGTTGCATCAACAGACCCTAAGATAGTTTTACGAATAACCCTCACAGGATAATTTGCATCCATGCTATTCTTCAAGGCAAGATTACCTCGTTGGAGCGTTTGATCTTTAAATTTCTGACCTTGGCCAGAATAGAGAAGGATATCACGAGAAGCCGCCCTGTTTCCATATCGGCCTGAATCCACCACACTATTAGCATACTGTTTTCCTCCAATTGTCACGTGATTAATACCAGCCATTTGTTCGTGATGTAGACCAACAAGAGCAAGTTCAACCCTGAATCGAAACTGGCCACCGATTTCAACCCCAGGAACATGTCCAAAACATGGTTTAGTATTCACCCAATTCTGCTGCTTCTTGAGAAGCGTTGCTGCTTGAATATGAATGTTTTGTCTTATTGGTCCCCCTTGAAACTCTTTCTTGTATTCATCTAAGAGACTGCTGTATAGCTCATCAAAGAGCCTAAGGGCATTCTGCACATTGCTGTGGCTAACAATGTTCATGGCTTCATTATCATGCGGAACAGTTGCCAGATTTTCCATATCCTTCACTTCGGTTTCTTCAACACTCTTTTCAGCCATATTCTCTTTCTTGCTTTGGTTATTGCAATTGACTTTCGATTGAAGTCTATTTTTCCACTCTGAAGCAGATAAAATGCGAACATCCTCATCATCTTTTTCTTCTTCCTCTTCAAATTCGTGTATTCTAGTTGTTCGCCCATGCACATGATTTTGGCTTGAATCTTTTCGAGTGGTTACAGCTTGATCCTTGACTAATTTTTCCTTACAAACATTACTTGACTTCTCCTCTATAATGCAACAATCTTCATCATCTTCATCTTTGTTATCATTTTCGGCTTTTGCCTTGGTAATTGGCTCCCCTGAGTGAAGAATTGCTTTCCTTATAGCGTCAAGGTATACATCATCAGTCACATTTTGTGGCTTTATGCACTCATATTGCAAATCAGTTGGTGCCACAATTCTCAGTGGCTCAGCTACTGCAGCATTCGAAGAAGCATTGAAATTCTTGATGGGATTCATCGAAGAGGGAAATGGACCACAATGTATTGGAAAAGTTCGGACTGAATCAACATTTGAACGCTTGAATTTGGATGAGTATTTGTTACTTGGATGACTACCCTCTTGAAATGGTCGCTTCCCGGGCATCTTAGGAGGATGGGATGTCTCAGTTAACAAACTCATCTTCAAGTTAACCTACGAGAATCTTTGATGTTTCCGAACTGAAAATTTGACTACTGAATAAATGGAATAAATGTTTATTGTGCCAAATTAAAACCTGAAAACAGTACGAAACAATTTTCAAATCACTAATGAACAGTCACATGAGAAAAGAAGAAAACATGTCAAGGCACAGGAAAAGTATAAGTACAAAAATCCCACCCGCAAATTGCACATATATTAGTGTAAACATTAAAACTTTTACTAATAAATAGTAAATTTTTATACATTGTCACTATAGAGATTTTTTTATTGCACGAGCATGTATAGATCATGTCACATGTAAAATCGAATTTCAAATTTCAATAGAGATTATGTGACATTTGTCTAAATGTGTAATGAAACTCTTACGTTGACAATGTATAAAAGAACTATCCAATAAACAATTAACACACCTTTAATTATGTATATATTGAACAAGGAATAATGAGAATTTTAAGTTCGTGAGAGATCAAAGGTTGAAAGGTTGGCTCAAAGAATATATTGTCTCTAGATAGGATCGAAATTTTATGCTGAAAACAAATATTCTTGGAGATACTTTTCCTAGTTTCATGGTCGCATAAAACTTAATCAGTTGACCTGATTTTCCATTTAAGATTTTTCTTTTGGTGTTGAGCATCATCTTATGGTCATGATAGCTTGGGAAAATCAATTTTTTTTTTAAGAATAACTTTGTGTAATAATTAAAATATGAAACAACATTTTGTTAGGTCAAAGAAATTTGACAAAACAAATAAAGTTGGCCAATCCACTAAAATTAGTTAAATTGATTGTCACCCACGCACACCACCCAATGAGTCAAATAGATGGAAATGTATAGTTAAGAATACATAGCACTATATGAACATCATAATACACAAAGTTAATTTCGATAGCAAAATGAGTAAAAACTTATGTTTAGTGTAATTTGAATTTTCATTTAATACTTCCAAGATATTAGAAGACTTTTAGAAAGTATTCAGGAATTAAATTTTGGATTTTCTTTTCATTTTTTAATTGTCTTGTTTTGCTTTAATCTTTATTGTGATATTCCCTTGTCCAAAATTAATTTTCAAGGAAGAATTATAAGTATTAAAAAATTCAAAGAAAGACTATATATAGGAGTGTACATAAAAGTGTGTGTGCTTCTTAACGGGAGAAATATAGAATGATGGAATCAATATGGTTTCTATCTTGCACAAAACAGGGTGTGACATCTTCAGACTAAGACAAAATCTTTCTTTTTCTTCTAAAATCTACAAGGCCCCAATGTTGACAAAATGATTTTTTTTTATTTTGTTTTAAGTTTGAAGTATACTGAACTCAAATTAACTAGAGAATATGTTTAACTAGTAACTAATCTTCTTTCCTTATCCAAAAAAGAAAATGATTAATCTTCTTTCTCAACATGCCCTTCTTAAAGTTTTGAAGGTATATTACATATAACTCCCTTATAGTTTCACACATTACCTTATAATTGTCTAATGTTCCAAAATATACAATTTACCCCTGTAGTTTCATTTATGAGAAATTTGATGTAATATAGCCTCTGTAACATCATTAATTGAATACTAGTATTGCCCTTATTAAAGCTGCAAATTAAACAATGGCATAAGCACCTTTCTATAGGTAGATTATGTGAATAAATGCAGAAAAGCACAAGAGAGTTAAGTGGATCTTATGATTCCACATCTCACATCTTCGAAGAGATTCCATCACCATAACAAGTGATGTTTTCTGTCTTTTTTCTGCTTACTTTATATAGAACCACTGGGGGATTCAATTATATGGATGGACTTTTTAAAATCTTAAAGAGATCATGTGGTAATATGCAAAACTTAGAAGGGGATTGTATACAATTTACGCAAAGAAATAATAGGCAAACCAATTGTTGTAAAATAATTAGCAACCTTGAATTTGAATTAAATGTTTCTAAGAGATATAACTTGGAATCTAAAGTTGTATCCAAGCCTACTATGCCTTTATAATCATTTGTTTTTGGAGCTTTAGTCTGATAAGCAATGAAGGCAAATTGCAAATATTAAATCGTATTTATAAAACAAATGTAAATTGTAGTCTATTCTACAATTCAGTTAAATGAGAACTTTTTGCTATTAACTGTTATTTCCCTAGACCTTTTTCTACATTAATTCGATGGCTATATAGGAGATAATTTATGTTCAACTATGACATTCAGAAATGGTTCACTCAGTCATCTACAACCTCCTACACAAAGATAGGACAAACAACATGGATATATTAAAACAAAGTTATAAATTTTTTTAGGATTTATATGGATTAGAACCTTCAAAAATTGCTTTTCGTAGTACCTTCATTCCCCTCTCATCTGACATAACTTGGGTTCTGTCATGCTATACGAATGGCAAAGGCAAAACAATTTATGTAATTGGCTACTAACGACCTTTCTTCTGAGACTAGTGTTTTGACTTTTCTATTCCAAGTCATTAATTTTCAATGTGAGTACGTGGTCTGTGTAGTTAGCTACATGTAAATGAATGTGTTGTGTACATACTTGAGGAGTTTCCACTATTATCAAGCTGAAATATGCATGCATAAGTACCGAGCAAAAAGCAAAAAGAGAATACCTCAAGTTATTGAGATACTTGAAGCTCATATTCAAGTCCAGCTCTAATTCAAAAGATAGTTTCTCTTTTTGTGATTTATTAAGATCCTTGCAAGCTCTGCAAAGCAGAATGTTTTCCATCAAAAAACAATTCTTCTCTAAAGTAGAATAGATTTAAATTTTCTTTTGGAAAACAATAGAAAAAATACGGTGATATCTCAAAAATGTAAACAATTCCACACAAAAATCAAAAGAAAAGGGATCTTAGCATTGAATTTTTAGGATTTTGAGGCTTAATAGGTACATAGGAGCATTTCAAGAAATAAAATCTAAAAAACAATTAAAGTTTAACTAACCTTTTCAAACTCGTATTAGATACAAACACGTAAATGTTGCAATCCTAAAGTGTTTTTTGCTGTTGACATCTACCTTTCATCTTACAAAAATTTAATAGCATTACAAATATTCCAAAAAAATTTCAATACACAAACTAGTTCTACGACAAAACATAATTGGTTCCATTAAAATACTTATAAAAGGCAAGAAACAACAATGATGTGAATTTACCAAGCCAAGAGGTGAAGATTAGGAGCAAGCTTCAGATTAAAAAGAGAGTGAAAGAATCCTAGCTACATGAGTGAGAATTTGAAACTATTTGATTAGGGTTGAAGTACTTCAACAAAAACTAAATGAAACTAAATGAAATCGATTGAATACTTGGATTTTCAAAACTTGCCTATATTTGAAAAAAATTAAGAGATGCTCACAAAAATTTTTAAACAAATATAAGGAATTACCCATGAGGAAAAAAAATCTAATTTATGCTTGAAAACAACTGTTAACAGTCACCGTGAATCAATTTTCTACCTATGATTCTTGAAAAACTAGATGATTTGGCTTTCTTTTACAAACATGAACCAACAATTGCAAAACCAAATGTGTTTCAAATGTATGACGGAGATATAGCGATGAGAGTACGATTTAGTTTACAATTTTGAAACATAAATTAATAAAAGAATGAAAAAAGAAAATTTCCAAGGAAGGTAAAATCAAGAATACCTCACCAGGGATGAAAGTTTGTCTGATTTGATGAAAGTTTGTCTAATTTAATTTCAGTATATGAGTATTATTCTACTTTGATAATATAATAGGAATTTTTGTTAAAAAGAAAATACATGTATTTCAAAAGTATTCATTATTAAGTTACCATTTTAGCAAGAATCAGTACCTGATCTTGAACATTTACAAAATATAAAAATTAATATTGTTTGATATGACCATAAAATGCCAACTCTATAGAGTTATATTCACGATGGCGCACATGGAAAAAGCATAAAAATTGAGACTATATGATAAATTATTAGTGACAAAAATCTTGAGTTATGACAAAGATCCTCATCTACTCTATATGTATAAATGCTACATTTTGTGTTCTAAATTGGATAAGGTTTTGACTATATGTGCAAATTTTTGCATCATGGAAAAATCTATTTACTACAATAAAAATGATAAATAACTTCTCAAGAAAGGAATTGAACAGCCTATTTTGCATGATTCCATTTTATTCTTAGTTTGAATAATATTTATATGTTTAAATTATTATGTCTTTCAACATGATTGAACTTACCAAAAATTATTTCCACAGCAAGGTATAGAGTATGCCTAAACAGACATTTATTTTCAAATGAATAATTATAAGGAATGATGTTTTGAAATAAGATAAAACTTGATAATGTGATGAAAGACCCCACATATAAAAAAATCATAATTATTGTATCCTTAAACTGATACAACTAACAAGAACTAAGTTCCTACTATTAGCCACTATAATTTTAGAAAAAAAGCTACTTAATAAAAATTACCAAAAGAAATGTCCAATATATTCTAAAATTTTTTGGCTTTTTGCCTATTGTAGAATCTAAAATCTATGTGCAAAAGCAAATAAGAAAATCAAAAAAGAAAAGAAGAAAACCCAAGAAAATACGCCCATGCAAAGAAAACCCAAGAAAAGGCGCCAATGCCTGTACTACCCATTAGATGCCTCCTTTCTCCCTCTTTTTCCTTATTCTATCCAAAACTAACCCCTAACAAAGTGTACCATTCCTCACCCTTCGTTGCTAAAGCCTTAATTCTCACGTGTCCTTTTCAAGAAATTAAAAGCAAATGGAAAAGCAAAGGAGAACAAAAAATAGAAAAAAAAGAAAATGGACTCGCTCATTTCTCGTCTTGATAGTCCTAGGTTTTCTTGTCATAATTTTGTCTTATATTCTCAAAATCCCTCTAAACTTTCCGTAAACTCTTTCTAATCTTCCCAAACCGTCACAATAATTGCATCAAACTCGCCCCTACCTTTTCTCTCAATTAGCCTCATTGTAAGTTACTATATTAAGTTTAAGGTAGTTTTGCTTTTATATATGCATATATCTCTATCCGATCTAATAGTAGCACGTATTGGTTCCATATAAATCAGATTAGCGACAATCGACAATTTGAATTGGTGAAGGACAAGAATTGATTGAAGAAAGATTCGATTGATTCAAATTCCTAAGTTCCAACTGTCACGTAGCTCCAATATTTTCATATAGTATTTCAAAAATCAATGAGCTCCTTTCCCACCTCTCACCGCATTTCCAAAATCCAATTAACCTTTGTCATTTTTTTGGTGTTTTTATCTTCTGATATATTTTTTCTAAAAATATCTTTGGACATGGTATTCTTTTGTATTTTTAAGTTTTAAGGTACTTCTCTGAATATTTCATTTATTCCCTGCTACCCCATCCCCAATTCTCCCCATTGCATTAGCCCCGTTGCCTTTTCCCTTTCTATTAACACACAAAACTTAGTGATGATAAGGGAGAGGAGAATACTCACGACTAGTAATAAGAAATATGAGATGGGAGGAAGGCGGCTGCTAGGAAGGGTGCGGGAGTTCCACCGGCCATTCATATCTTTTCACACCTAGCAAGACTTATGTATTGGAGTGCCACCAACATAACTAATGTAATGCCATTCGTATTTTTTAACACCTATGTTAGCTGGACCTATGTACGCGAGTGCCATCAACATGACTAATGTAATCCAAAATGAAGCGTTTCACATAGGTATAGCAAATGTTGAGTACAAATGACATAGCTTTATATTTTAACTGTAATCAGGTAGAATTTTGAAATTTCACATGTAAATATTCAAATTAAAATAGTTTCACTATAATTTCTCATTTTTTTATGGATAAAGTGGTAATGAAAGGTTGAAAGAATTTAAAAACCCATTAAAATTCAAACAAAACTTAAACAAACTTCAACATTATTTATACTCGATTAGCCTCACATAGTACACTATAGTGTCATAACTATACTCCAATAACAATACCTTATACATTCCCTCAGAGTGTACTATAGCATGTTGCAAAGTACCCAAGCCCAACCCACATTGTATTGCCAAGTGATACCCCAAATTGAATCATAACATGTCCTAAACTTGAAACCTAATAACACATGTCCATCCTACAAATTCTCTCCAAAGCTCGATAGTCGCAAGTTGCAACTCATCTAATGCATGAGAATGACAGGTAGAATTATTTCCAATGCCGACTCAATTGGTGGAGATATTAGTAAAGTGGCTATAAAGTCCTTGATCTGATTCTTAAGTTCTTCCTTTTCCTCTCACCATTGAAAATCTTGAAATCTCACTAAAAAAATGAATAAGAAGTAGAATTAAGTACTTGAATGTCAAAATTAATTTATACTTCATATTTGATTATTTATGTAAAAGGAACCTTAAGCAATAATGACGTCTCACCTACTTCATGAAATAGATATCTATTAATAAAATGTGTAATATATCTCATATTGATTTAAAACCCTGTTAACTACTCAAATTAACTAAAAGTAATCATAAAGCAAAATGAACACAAAATAGTAGGTCCCTTTTGTGTGTGTGTGTGTGTGTGAATCACATGTAGTTAGAATGACAAGCATAGATTTTATTTTTATTCTAGTTGAGCAAAGGGCCTTTTTTTTTTTTCCAATTATAAGCTAGAAATAACAAGTAGTAGTTGTTAAACACGCCACACAAAAAATCAAAGAGATCTATATATTTCTTTTCACACTACAAGTAGATAATTCAAAGTTTGATGGCAAGCGGGGACGCAATGGCTTTTCAAGAGAACAAGAAACTTGGAACAGTTAAAAACTTGGCTTTCTGATACCACTTCTTAGAATATTCAGGATCTCAATATCAGATTTTTTAATACAACTGAAAAGATGAATGCGTACTTGATCCATGTTTGATAATTGACACTTACTGCTTATAATTACAGCTTGAATCCTCTTTAACCTTAATTTGGGGTTGGCCTTCCAGGTCTACACGTATCCACCAATATTTATGAGAAAACCCTCTAAACTCTGTCTCTAGTATTCTCTTGATGATGGAATACACGTGACCATAACCCTATTTATAAACAACATTCTTGTTGTCTTTTGGTATTCTTATTTCGACCCATCATTAAAATAGAAACGGTTGTCTTTTAGTATTCCTATTTCAGCAGCCCATCATTAAAATAGAAACTACCATAAAGTAACTACACCTTAAAGGCCCACATCCTCCACATCCTATTAGATACGTTAAAACCCAAACCATAATAGATCACTTTAATTGGGTTTAAATTTATTTTACCGTCTGCAGCACATAATTACTCAGTACAACTACGATTATGTACAATTAGTACAATTATTATACTTATTTTAAAAGTTAAGTGAATTAATGTATACAGCTACAAAATAATGTTATTGCAAACCAAATAACATTAGATACACAATAACCGTACAACTGCACAAAAACTTCAATCATACTGGTCCTAAATACGAATGAATTCTTGATGGTAGTATAGTAAGTAGTCGACATATATGTTGTATGGTCATACCATCTTGTGATAGCCTCAATGCATGGAATATTACGTGCATGCACGTCAATGCAGGTGACAGAATTATAATATTATGCTATTGTACACCAAACCTGTGATACGAAAATACAAGATTCTTATACAGCCATACAAACCAAATTCATATCTGCCTCACTCTTAAAATTAAAGGTTTAAACTTTAAAGTGCACCGACTTTTTGCTCTTTGTATTAAGCTTGAAAGATGGAGATGGATGATATTTAGACAATATGACATCTATTGAAATCTTTTGTTTGGCCAACGCCAGCCCAGACTAGTCAATACAGTGTGGAGATTAAAATTACTTACTATTTTAATATTGAGATGGTGCAGACTCAAGGCTATTCAAACCTTCTACTTCGATCGCTTGATGTAGTAGTCTTCCGCTTGCCCCGCCAAGCAAGGCTTGGTGTTTGACACTTTAAGTTTAAAAGAATAGAAGAAAAAGGTGCAGGAATAAATTTAATATCATAAGACTGACTATTTAAAGCAGGGTAAAAAATTACAAGGCTATGGCACTATCCTGGGTTGATATAGATTTTGTAAGAGGAAAAAAAAAAAGAAGAAAGGTTGCAAATCAAAATATAGGGCTGTTCTTGCTTGGAGGAGATTTTGCAAATCACAATCCACCAATGCAAAGCTAGTTTTGGTAGATTTTAGATTTTAACTTTATAATCTACATAGCAAACAGGAACATAAAAAAAAAATCTTTTTATAACAACAAACTTCACCCTATGCAAAGAAAATTTTTTCTTTTTTTTTCCTGGACCTAGACTCTCTTAGACAAACTTAACTTATTCTACTCCTAGAGTTAGACTACTACTCCAATTCTAACTCTGAACCCCCTTTTCCATCTCTCTTCATCAAAGCATATATAGTTGGCAAAATATATCATAAGGGCATTTTCAAGTATCTAAGTTTGTTTCCTTTAGGAGCCTCTCTCAATTTACACATCATTCAGTTAGAAAAATCCTACACTAAGTGGCATAGGATAGATACAAACTTTATTATGACTCGCCTCCTTGATTTTAAAGATTTTCAAATTTATATCTATCACTTACACATATCCATTTTGATTTTAAAGATTTTTTTGTTTGTATATACCGCTTCACTTACACATATCCTCCTTGATTTTAGAGATTTTTATGTTTATATATATCATTTATACATTAGATTCTGCGAGTTATAATATTGGTGGTAAACTTTCATATTTATATCTATCGCTTACAAATATCGTAATTTTCTGTGACCTCCTGTAATTATAGTATTGGTAGCAGTCAACCACGTAAACAAGGAATATGGGAAAGTTATATATATACTGTAATCTTCCCAAGTGTATCATTATTTTATTTCCTTAAATTTCTAGAGTTTTTAGGTAGGAAAATTTCATACTAAGCGACAATGTAAGCGACAGAGATAAAATAAAAGATTACCCACGTCCTTAAATTAGGGATCTATCACTATTTTATTTCCTTAAATTTCTAAATTTTAGGTAGGAAAATTCTAGTCTAAGCAACAACCACAAATTGAAACTAATAGATGGCCCACTCTCATGATTTTAGGGATACCATGTTTATATTTATCGTTTAAAAGTATAGCGATTTTCTGTGGCTTTCTCTGGGTGATTCTTTCGGATCAATCTTCTATATATATTCCAACCATTGGACGTAGAACAACTATTTTGGATTTAAATATGAAATTTAAAATTTACGTGTAAAAACAAAAAACACGTATTCTAGCATCTAATAATGAATTTTGACCTCATAACGCGAGGCGAAACAAAAGCCCAATATGTCGGGCATTGCCAAAAAAATATTTACAACTTTCATAAATGAAATATAAAGTATAGGAATATCTATAAATAAATACTGTACTGGTAATAAATTTTAATTTATGAAGTAAATTATTTAGTTAAATGGATAATCATTTTGATGAAAACATGAAAGTAGTTTAAACAAGGAATTTTTAGGTAGGAATATCTATAAAGTTTGTTATTGTTGCTTTGAGATTCCAATCGTAATGCAGAACAACTAATTTGGATTTAAATATGAAATTTAAATTTTGCGTGTAAAAGACAAAAACTCTTTTTCTAGCATCTAACGATGAATATTTGCCTCACGTGGTGAGGAGAACAAAAGCCCAATGTGTCGTGCGTTTGCCACACAAATGTTTACAACTTTCATAAATAAAAATATAAAGTGTAGGAATATCTATAAATAAATATTGTCTTAGTAATAAAGTTTAATTTATCAAGTAAATTATCTAGTTAAATGGATATTCACTTTGATGAGAAACATGAAACTAGTTTTAGAAAATGGAAATTTTAAAAATATAGGCTCAATTGCAATTTAGGAATCTTAATTCTATGCAAAATGGGGAAGTTCTTGAAAATGAAAACGATTGAGGGCTTTTAAGGAAAAAAATGTTAAGCATACTAAAAATGAATGGTCAAGGATTCGATTTGGTTGTAATTTGCACAAATCAATCCGATTATTATAGGTGTTCAAATTTTTTGTTACAAATATATTATAATATTGTATTGAATATATGTCATGTATTTTATTCTTATATATCACTTTTATTTCAAATGCAACAATACAATGTAATTGTACACCAAATAATATAAAACAAGCAACTGGATTAAATCACATGGAACTCTAATTGCACTGAGTCCCTTTTCCAAAATGACTCCCCAGGTGCCGTTTATCTCCCTTCTCTGCCTTTCCTTTATTCCTCTTTTATCCTCAAACTCCCATTATTGTCACTTCTTCCCCAACTAATATATTAATTCACTTCATATTCTTTACAGAGTGAGTAACATATTCTTCTTACTGACTCGAGGAATTAGCCATCCTTATTCAATTCGTTCCTTTCCCTCCTTGTTGCCCCCGCTTGAAAAAAAAAAAAAAATGCTCCCCCACTTCACAGGTTGCCTTACTTCACTGGCAGTAAAAATTAGTATTTTGTTTATGTTCTTGTAAAAATTAGACTTTGCTCCCGCAAGATTTTTAATATACTTTTATGTTATATTGAAATGTTAAATATTTCCACTTATATCTTTGAAAACATTAAAATTAGCCTGAAGAGTTTTTACAAAAATGTAAGGATACCCCTACATATATACTTCTTTACTAGTCTTGCCACCTGAAATCTCAAGTTCTAGTTCCTCCAATACCTTTCTTCATTAGCCTCTCATTTTTCAAAATTTTCGACAGATTTTACTTGGCGAGTTAAGTTGTATTTTTTTCTTTTCTTGGTCATTTCAATGGCTTAAAACTTGAAAGAAAGAAGTATTACGGAAGGGGTTCAAAACACGTTCGCCTCTTACATCAAGGCAAAAAAGGCATGCCCAAGAAGGGATTTGCTTGAGCACTCGCGCCTTCCCCTCTAGCCTCGAGGCAATTTACATCTCCAAATCTTTCTATCATCCTTGAATCAAAGCCACAGAAATTCTGCCAAAGTTCTCATTACAAAACATGCTAATACAACATGTGACAGTAGTCCTTTTTTGCAGTATTTCTTATATGACACTTCTCGAATAGCTTATGAAGATCAAGAAAGTCCACTATGATTGTGCGCAATTGCAAACAGTTTCTTCCACTTTGAAAAGGATTTGCACAATCTTCTTTGCATCTGATTCCAATCACACCTTCTTCCATTCGAAGGTCTTAGCGCATCAGTAAAGTGTTCTGTCTTGGTAGCCATTGTTTTTGCGACTAAAGCTTTCCTACAACATTATGTCTTTAGAAAGCACAAGCATGACTCGTACTGCCTATGATAGTGGAGTTTTCAAATACATTCGATTAAACAACAAGTGAAGGAAATCAGGCCTTCTAAAATAATAATAATCACATACCAAAAAAAAAAAAAACAAATTTCAAGTCCAACATCTCTTACTGATCCTAGCATCAATACCAAGATTTTGTTTAAAGGAAGACTTAAAGTAACATATCTGATGTGGTGTCAAAAATACATACCACAATTAAACAAACTGCAAAAACCATAACACAACTTTTGAAAAGGGTAAAGTCATCAATGATCTTTCATATAACTGATTTTTGTTGCCTCTCAAATTAGTCACCAACCTAGAATCCCGCATTCAATTTATCATTTTTGCACATAAATGGATTCATGCAGAGCATTCTAGGCCTTAAAAAAAGAAAACTTAAACCTCATAGCCGATGAACCATTGGTCTAATGATAAAACAACCAAGTTTGGATTTCAAAAATTAGAGATTCTAGATTCAGATCTCACTAAACATGAGTTGTTGTCCAACAGCATCTGTCAGCATCCAACCCACCAGCTGTCAGTTTAGATTGTATTAACATCACCATTTTGAGTTATTTGTGAAATTGTGATCTCATCATGCTAACTAAATCGTTATCATCATTACTATCATTGTCATTACCATTCGAAAAGTATCATGACTTTTGGTACTTTTGAATGTAAGTATCTTTGTAGCTTTAGTTTTTGTTATTTCAATTATGTTCTTATTAATTGATGACTAAAATTTGATATTGTGCTGTTATAATTTATGATCATTGAGATTTATTATAGAAAATTAGTTGATAACAAGATAAAATGTTAATTGATGATTAAGTTCACTATATTATATAGGATTAATCTTCTATACACTGACAGTATATACACTTTTACCATAATTGGATGTACAATATATAATTTAAATTTGAATTTGAAATCCAAATTTTGTATATGTGCCATCTGTCTAACGTTAATAGTGTTGTGGATATTGTATTTCAAAAGACTTTGTCCCACATTGGAAAACCAAGGAGATCTTTAAACACTTTATATTGTCTAACTCTCCATTGGGCTTATGATGAGTTGAGAGTTAGCATGAGCTCGTGCGCATGAGGGGAAGTTGAATTGGGCTAATTTAGTTCAAACGGTCAGATTCCCCCCCCCCCCGACTGAAACGTTTCCATAAAAGCTTTGATTGAAAACGGTAGACTGCAGATTCATGTTTATGGTATTAAATTTGACAGATTAATTTCCTAACGTTTTCTTCCTAAAATCATGCTATGATTTTATTGCATTGAATTTTTACCTTTTATGTCACAGAAACGTTACCTGCAGCAATTAATGGTCCAACGGATCTTTTGTTAAATCTTTCCTATAAATACCTGCCTTCCTTCTTAGTAGCAGGCACACCTTCCATCTGATCTCTCTTTCTCTCCTATTTTCTCTCTTCACTTCTCGTTTCTCTATTGGATATACTGAAGGATTTGCTGGTAGTTTCCTTCTTGATAACAAGAAGAAGGCTTGTTTAATCTTGGGGAAACATTTTCAATATCCGGAAATAGTTTCTTAGGACAGTGCTACCTAGCACGACTCAAGCGTGTCCTACTTTCCTTTTATTATTGTTATTCTTGTTAACATTGCTCGGCCCTATTTTTCCAACAGTCTAAGAAACTATGGCCACCGATAATGTTAACACCTCTCAACAATCAACTTCATCAGTTCCTGTGACAAGCCTCACCTCACCCTAAGGTGTGCCAAAGGGTTTAGCGGGCCGTCAGCCTAGCTCTCGTCAGGACTCAATCATTCGAGTAACTAAAACACTTGGAAAGCGAATGTAAATAACCATTCCAAATCAAACCACAAATAATAACATTACTAAATTCAACTTACAACTCTCATTCCCAAATTACAGTTCAAAGTACTTAGGGTACAACCACAATACCATCTCACAGGCTCAAATACAACAAAAGTCCATCCATCCACGATTACAAATGGTACAAGAATTAACCCAGCCAAATACATTAAGAAGGATCACGGCGCACGCTATCCATCGTCTCGAGCCTTGTGGGGGGGAAAACATAAAACTTTTTGGGGTGAGCTAGAAGCTCAGTGAATGTCCAGTAAAAACAAAAAATTCATGGACCCTTGAGTTAAACATTATTTTGTAAAACATTTGAGTCTTTAAACAATCATTCTGGAAACACTTATTTAGCAAACAACATACAGTAAGCAATAATTCAATAAACATGTAGTTCAAGTAATGAAAGGATACAGTGTCCTCCAATGGCAGTCACAGTCCGTCTTGTCAGTCAACCACCCCCCTACTCCTCCTTATAACTCCCAGTGGTAATACTCGAGTATACCGTACAGTGCCCTAAGTACCAATCTACCCGACTGAGTCCGCTTCTGGCTCGAGTAGGTCGATAACAAAGGGGGAAAGGCCTTGTTCAGCCAATGTGGTAAAGTACACATGGCCTACAATCATGCACAAGTAATATACAAACAGTGGAGAAGTAAACAGTGGAACAGTGTATTCACAGTTAGGTCGAGTGAGATAAAGTACACACTCGCCTAGAACCAAGTATTTAACACTTATGAAATCAGGTAACATCAAGCATTAATCACATAAGCATGTAATTCACATAACATACAAGAAATACTCACAGACTCATTTCTTTACAAATATGAGTTGAGTAAATCATTTCACAAGTCATTTTCACGTAGTAGTAAAACTTTTGACCTAAAACGGATTTGAACATTCATAAACTCTTCATAAATTGTGTCACTTGTAAAAGCATATTACGTGGAAATGGTGGTAAATCACTTCATTAGGATTACTAACAGATCATTTCAATAAAGCATTCATTTGAAACCAATAGTAAAGTCTTTCATTTAAAAAGGGGTTGGGACACTCACCTTGATTCGATTAAATGAGTGAGCAAAGAAGAAGGCTAAACTTCGTTAGTTGGTTCACCTTCGACAAGGTCTTGGCCACCTGAGCCAAAGTTCAGCTATTAGATACTAGCCAAAATATATAAACTCAAAGCTTAACTTAACCACTTAGAATCACCAAACTCTCACTACTATGATTGCTTGTTCAAACCAAATCTATGATTACACTCGCTGAAATCAGCAAGGCTTATGGGTAGGGATGCTAGAAGCGGAGAACTACAATTCACTAGAAAACTTCATTTTTCAAATTCATTCGGTAATATATGTCAAATTAAGTTGCAGGACTCAGTAGTAGTTAAAGTACAGTATTATAACTTTACAAAATCAATCAAAACTCACATAGGAAATCAAGTTCTAGACGACTAAAATCGCTCCCTAATTTTTCCAAAATTACCTGTTTAACCAAAATTAGTGAAAACACAACTTTTCACCATTAAAATTTCATAACTTCACTCCATTCAAACATGTACTCATAACTAAACATAAAACACATTTATTTAGGCAAAAATCTCTTCAAGAGAAATTACAAAGTTTCGAAATCAAACATTAAAATCACCAAGTATGGGTTTGGCCATCTCATACACTTTTCTTCCAAAATTTTCAACAACAAAATCCTACTTTCCAACCATATCAAGACTATTTTCACAATTATCATATAAAGCCACAATCAGGTCCTCAAGTCCGCTACCTAGAGGCCACCTCAAGTCCGCTACCTAAGTTGGGATTTCAAGAGCCCAACGTCATCTTTTCAGATAAGATCATTATATCAATAACAACCACAGATCTGAACTATTTAACACTAATAAAGCTATATCTACAAGTTTCAAGGCTTATACCTCCGGATTCAACACGATCCGACACGATCAAAGATGATCTCGTGAGTTTCCTCTTTCCAAGAGTGCTTCCAAGCCTAGCAAGCTTCACAAGTTTCGATCTTAGCCTCCGATCCACAAGTTTTGTTGAGGATTTCCGTCACCAAACTCAAACCCAAGCTCAAGACAACCACCCCAAGCTTTTCTTTCCTTTCTTTTTCTTCCAAAATTTCGGACCTCACTCCCCAATCTCTCTCCTTGGTTCGGCTGCCGTAGAGGGAAGAATTCAAGCCAAAAACCTTCACAAACTCAAGGTTCTAGTTGAAGAAGGAATGGAAGATTTCAACCACAAAACTTACCTTTCTTTCTTCCTCCAAAACCGGTCCAGCCCTTCACTCTCTCCTCTCTCTTTCGGCTGCAAGAAGTGGTGGGGAGTATGGCCTTCAATGGTGATTGAAACTTGAAAGAAGCAAAGAAGAAGAAGGAGAAGAAGATGAAGTGCAAATTCTCTCTCTCTCTCTCTCCCTTAGCTCTCGGCTGCCTCTCTCTCTCTTCACTCCAAGTGTAGCTGAAAAATGAGGCTTGAGGTTGCAAGAAGTCAAAGCTTTATGGTGCCAAAAAGTGCTTTTCCATGAATTAAGGGAAAAAGTGCTTTTTGGCACTTTATGTCGCGTCACACGCGGCAGTCCAACTTACACTATTTTTACTCCATTCCAACATTGTCTAACCTTTATAATATTTCCATAATATCACTACATATGCTCGATTTCATCTTATGGTCACTATTCACGCTTCGGAATAAAAATTCAACACTTAAACTGGCTGAAACCACACACCGGCAAATAATTCTCAGAAAAATCATCTAAATTAGAAAATACTAATTCAAAGCATAAATTCACTTATATTTGAGTGAAAATAGATAATAATATTATTATTATCATTATCATTCATTTTCTAATAAAAATAAAATTTTCGAGCCCTCACAGTTGCAGTCGCCCTGCCGTTCGCCAAGCCATTTCCAGATGTATCCAAAATTGAAATTTTCGCTAATGAAAATTTCAAAAGATGGCAAGAACGTGTGCACTCTCTCCTCGATATTCATGGAGTAGCCTACGCACTTACCAAATCCCAACCTTCTGCAGCAGAGGATGCCAAGACCCTAGAAGCATGGCAATATGCCAATAAGGTATGTAGACACACTATTTTGCAAACCCTCTCTAACGAATTGTTTGATGTCTACTGTAGCTGCAAAGAAGCTAAAGTTATTTGGGAAGTCTTGGTAACAAAGTTCAGTGCCGAAGATGCAACCAAGCAAAAATTCATCGTTGGTAAATACAACCAATGGCAAATGACTGACGACAATGAGATAAAAAATCAAATCACGGAATATCAAATGCTGTTAGAAGAGTTGAAAAATGAAGACATCAAGCTACCCGAGAAATTTGCTGTGGGCATACTGATTGAAAAGCTACCCGAGTCATGGGCTGATTACAAAAACAACTTGAAGCACAAGGAGAAAAATTACACTATGGATGAGCTCGTGAAGCACATTCTGATTGAGGATTCAAGCAAAATGGAGTTAAGAGCGGCCAAAGCAAAGGAGATAGCTTTCAAAGCTAATCTGGTACAAAGCAACAATAAAAGGTACGCCAATAAGTCCCAAAACAACAAGTCTAGAAATCACAACTACAAACCAAAGAATTCCAACTTTAAAAAGAAAGGAAATTGCTACAGTTGCGGAAAACCAGGGCACCATGCTGCTCAGTGCAGATATAATAAAGATGACAAAGCAGCTGGTAATCCTCCTAAGGCTAATTTAGGCAAAGGAGATGAAATAATTACTGCAGTCATCTCATAAGCAAACATTGCAGCTAATGTAAAAGAGTGGGTAGTAGACTCTGGAGCTACTCGGCACATATGTGCAAATCGAGAAGCTTTTTCCTCCTATACTCCAATAGGGGAGGATGAAGAGGTAGTCTACTTTGGAGACTCATGGACTGCTAAAGTCCTTAGAAAGGGCAAAGTGTTCTTGAAACTTATTTCAGGAAAAACTTTGGCTCTTAATGATGTGCTGCATGTGCCTAATATTCGGGCAAATCTGGTTTCTGTAGCATTGTTTGGAAAAGTTGGGGTGGAAGTGTCATTTGAATCTGATAAGATTGTAATGACTAGAAATAATGTGTTTCTAGGAAAAGGCTATTGTAACTAGGGACTCTTTGTACTTAACATTTCCAATGTGATCAATGAAAATGCTTCTTCTTCTACTTATATTGTTGATTCAATTTCTTTATGGCATGCAAGATTAGGACATGTGAATGTAAGTTATATAAAGAAAATGCAATCACTTGGTTTACTTTCTGGTATTAATAATGACAATATGGATAAATGTGAAATATGTGCCAAAAGTAAAATAACAAAGAAAAGTTGTATAACTGTTCAGAGAGAAACTAAATTATTAAGTTTAATTCACACAAATTTAGGTGATTTAAAACAAATTATGACAAGAGGTGGTAAAAGATATTATGTTACTTTTATAGAAGATTATTCTAGATATACTAAACTTTATTTACTTAGAAATAAAGATGATACTTATAATGCCTTTTTATCTTATAAGTCTGAAGTAGAAAATCAACTTAATAAGAAGATAAAAAGAGTTAGATCTGATAGAGGAGGTGAATATTTATCTATGGATAGTTTTCGTGAACAAAAAGGCATAATACATGAAATAACACCACCTTATTCACCAGAATCTAATGGAGTAGCTGAACGAGAAAATAGAACACTAAAAGAAATGATGAATTCCATGTTAATTAGCTCACATGCTCCTGATAATTTATGGGGAGAAGCTATATTATCTGCATGTCACTTACAAAATAGAATTCCTCATAAAAGGACTGGCAAAACACCTTATGAATTATGGAAAAATTATAAACCAAATCTGAAATATTTCAAAGTATGGGGATGTCTTGCTAAAGTTTTATTGCCTAAACCTAAGAAAAAAAATAGGTTCTAAAACTTCTGATTGTATGTTTATTGGATATGCTGAACATAGTGCTGCATATAGATTTCTTGTTTTAAGAAGTGAAGTGCTTGATTGTAATACAATTATTGAGACTAAAAATGCTGAATTCTTTGAACACATTTTTCCACTGTCTAATAAAATTTCTCATGCACCTGTAGAAATAAATAAAGAGATAATTCCTAATGAGGAATTAAGAAGGAGTAAAAGGCCAAGAAAAGAATTTTCATTTGGAAATGATTTTCAAACTTTTCTTGTTGACAATGATCCTTTAACATATTCTGATGCTATTTCTTCTTCGAATTCTAAATTTTGGAAAGAAGCAATTAAAGTTGAAATCGATTCTATTATGAAAAATAAAACTTGGATTTTAGTAGATTTACCTCCAGATGTGAAACCTATTGGTTGCAAATGGATTTTTAAAAGGAAATATAATCCTGATGGCTCTATAGATAAATACAAAGCTCGTTAGTAGCCAAAGGATTTTCTCAAAAATAAAATATTGACTATTTTGATACATTTGCACCAGTAACAAGAATTTCTTCTATTCGTATTTTATTTACTTTAGCTTCTATTCATAAACTTTTTGTACATCAAATGGATGTCAAAACAGTTTTTTTAAATAGTGATTTAGAAGAAGAAATTTATATGTTCCAACCTGAAGGATGTATTGTACCTGGACAAGAAAATAATGTTTGTAAATTAATTAAATCACTTTATGGCCTAAAACAAGCTCCTAAACAGTGGCATGAGAAATTTGATCAAGTATTGATAAATGATGGATTTTTATCTGTTGAAGTGGATAAATGTGTATATGTTAAAACTGTAGACAATGAATATGTGATAATTAGTTTGTATGTGGATGACATGCTTATATTTGGTACAAACTTAAATATTGTCAATAGTACTAAGCATTTTTTGTCATCTAGTTTTGCTATGAAAGATTTGGGTGAAGCAAAAATAATATGGATTAACTTTTTATACACTGTCAGTGTAGTGTTTTTTTTACACTAACAGCTTTGGATGCATGCCACATGTGCATGATTTAAATTTCAAATTCAAATTTGTATTATGTGGCATAATCCAAACCTGCTAGTGTATGAAAACTTATACACTGACAGTGTATAAAAAAGTTATCCAAATAATATTGGGTGTTAAAATCATAAGGAGAAATGATGGTATAATGTTGTCACAAGAACATTATACAGAGAGACTTCTTAAGAAATTTGAAAATTATGATGTGACACCGGTAAGCACTCCTTATGATGCTAACACTTAATTAAAGAAAAATAATGGTGACCCAGTTGCTCAGTCTAAATATGCTCAGATTATTGGGAGTCTGATGCATTTGATCAATTTTACTAGATCTGATATAACTTATGTTGTATGTAGACTGAGTAGATATACTCACAATCCTAATTATGAGCATTGGTTTGCATTAGTCAGACTGATGAAATATTTGAGAGGAACCATAAATTTTGGTATCCTGTATAGTGGATTTCCCACTGTATTAGAGGGTTACAGTGATACTAATTGGATCTCTGATTCAAATGAACAAAATCCACTAGTGGTTATGTGTTCACCCTTGGTGGTTGTGCAGTAGCTTGGAAATCAGCCAGGCAGAAAATCATTGCTAGGTCAACTATGGAATCAGAGTTTATAACTCTGAAGTTGACTGGTACTAAGGCTGATTGGGTAAGGAATTTCTTAGCTAATATTCCTTCAACTAAGGACATGTTGCCTCCGGTATCCATACACTGTGATTGTCAAGCAGCTATCGCTATTGCCAAAAATAAATCTTTTAATTGTAAAAGTCGACACATGAGATTGAGACATGATGTCGTAAAGCAGCTACTTAGAGATGGAATTATTTCCATTGATTTTGTGAAGTCAGAGTTGAATTTGGCCGATCCTCTGACTAAACCTGTAGGAAGAAAGTTAATTCTTCAAACTACAAGAGAGATGGGACTTGGGCCAATAATTGTCAATAAAGATGGTAACCCAACCTATGTAATTGGTGATCCCATAAAGTAGGTTCATATGGGTAATAACAAGTCGATATTGATTGTAAAGCACTTGAAATTTAAAGTCCCTTTGAGATAAGTGCTTTGACTACTAGTATTTGTAAGGTTGAGTTTAAATACTCTTAATGAATTTATATTCCCTTAGGGAGGTGTATTTTGAGCAGTATACACTTGATAAATTCACCTATATGAGAGTGGAGTGGGGCCGCTCCTATAAGACTTTTTTGGCCAAATCTTTAGAGCTCTCATGAAAACCAGGCAGACGCACGGCCTAAATGCGCAAAACCGCGTTGAACAGTAAATTATGGGTTACAATGTGATTGGTAAGATCTCTGTCATATAATAAGAATTATTGGTTCATAGAAATATATATTTCACCAATAATTCTGTAGGGCATATCTTATCAGTCTAAGTTTGGTTCATAGTCTAAAAGACACCAAACTGAGTACGTTGAACTCAAAATATATCCAGCAAATTTTCCTTCCTCTGTTATTATTCTGTCCAAAATCTTTTGAAATAGGTGGGAGATTGTTGTAGATATTGTATTTCAAAAGACTTTATCCCACATTGAAAAACCAAGGAGATCTTTAAACACTTTATATTTTTTAGCTCTCCATTGGGTTTGTGATGTGTTGAGAGTTAGCATGGGGTCGCGCGCATGAGGGGAAGTTGAATTGGGCTAATTTAGTTCAAACGGTCAGATTTCCCTCCCCCTGCGCGTGGGTTAAACGCGGCTCACCTTGGTTCTAAAACGTTTCCATAAAAGCTTTGATTGAAACGTTTCGTATAAATACCTGCCTTCCTTCTCAGTAGCAGGCACACCTTCCATGTGATCTCTCTTTCTCTCCTACTTTCTCTCTTCACTTCTCGTTTCTCTGCTGGATATACTGAACGATTTGCTGGTAGTTTCCTTCTTGATAACAAGAAGAAGGCTTGTTTAATCCTGAGGAAACATTTTCAATATCTGGAAATAATTTCTTAGGACAGTGCTACTTAGCACGACTCAAGCGTGTCCTACTTTCCTTTTATTACTGTTATTCTTGTTAACATTACTCGGCCCTATTTTTCCAACAAATAGTGTATACACTGTCAGTGTATATAAAATTAATTCTATTATACCATATTAATTCACATAGAAAAATCTCTTTAAACTTGTAAACACATGTGATAAATAAATAATGAATATAAAATAAATGATTTAGCAGACCCATAAATCTGATTCTTAAGAATCAATTACAAAATCAGCTTTTACAAAGTTAGAACTAGTTGAGAATAGGCCCTAAAATATGATGGTTGCTCATAATATCTGAGAAAATGTAGAATGATGCTTGTTCATTATATCTAAGAAAATGTTATATATTACGATAACACAGTCACGCACTTTGCACATGAAGTATCACTAGTAAATTAAAAACCATCATTGACTATGATTTGTTTATATTTGAGTTGGTTGGTAATTATTCCTTATTCCTGTCACCTTAACTTTGGAAATATAGTTTTCTTAGTTGTCTAATAACTCGTATAAATTGGTGTTCAACTTATAAATATTGTTTAAATTACAAAACAAAAAAGATCAGATAACAACATAATCTTACCTGATGGGGCTTCTGCAGTACAACCTCCCAGCACAGTTGCGAAAACTGCAGCAACACTTCGTCATCTTGATGTTTCCATTGGCATCAAGAACCCGATTGAGCTTGTAATTATAATCATATGAAAGTCCCTTTAATGTTGGTAATTTCTTGGTAGCAAAAAGCATTACATGAGGCACTCTTTTGTCGTCATGATCATAAAGAACATTTTGAGCATAAAGATCTGGTGAGCAGCTGTGGTTGATGAATCTTCCCACATTCCCATATTTTGCTGCATCAATTGTAAAGCCTTCACCATCACCAAGATCAAAGAGATATTCATCATTATCTCTTAAATCAGCTTCCTTGTCCAGTGGCAACTCTCCAGCATATTCACATATGAAACCGCCAGAAGGGATTTCAACCTGTGATTTAACACCCTATCCAGTTGATTTAGTCCTAAATACCTCCAATGGTAATCGAGGACCATGTTGGCTAACCCTATTCTGACAAGAAGGTGGGCATTTGCAATTCGGGCTGCATTCATGCACCATTTTCTTTGCTCTAATTATGGAGCCTTCCTCATTGAACGGAAGTTCCCCTCCATTCTTCACAGCACGAGGACATCTAATGGAGTCCAAGCATCCACCAATGCAATCACAACCTTCAGGCAATGAGACATGATACCAATGTGGATACATCATCTTGGTTATGTAAGTAAAACTAGCCGGTTTTTCAATGCCAATTTCATTCACAACCATGATAAGGACTTTCTCCTTGCCTCCGGACACATAATATCCTGCCACAGCATTCTTGTACTCGAGGTACTCCAAGGATCTTCTTGACTTGGAAATACCTATGTGACCACGATCTGGCTGCCTTGACAATCGAACCAATTCAAACATCAAGGACAATTTGCCAGACTTGGATCTTTCAGGCCAAAATTTGCTCATCTTATATAGACCTTCATAGATGCACATTTTCTTGGTAGTTGTGGTTTCATCAACAGATCCTAAGATAGTTTTACGAATAACCCCCACAAGATAATTTGCATCCATGCTATTCTTCAAGGCAAGATTACCTCGTTGGAGCGTTTGATCTTTAAATTTCTGACCTTGGCCAGAACAGAGAAGGATATCAGGAGAAGCCGCCCTGTTTCCATATCGGCCTGAATCCACCACACTATCAGTCATATTCTCTTTCTTGCTTTGGTTATTGCAATTGACTTTCGATTGAAGTCTATTTTTCCACTCTGAAGCAGATAAAATGCGAACATAATTAACTCTTGATTGAAGTCCATTTTTCCACTCTGAAGCAGATGAGATGCGAACATCGTCATCATCTTTTTGTTCTTCCTCTTCAAATTCGTGTATTCTAGTTGTTCGCCCATGCACATGATTTTGTCTTGAATCTTTTCGAGTGGTTGCAGCTTGATCCTTGACTAATTTTTCCTTGCAAACATTACTTGATTTCTCCTCTATGATGCAACAATCTTCATCGTCTTCATCTCCATGTGATTTGTTATCAATTTCGGCTTTTGCCTTGTTAATTGGCTTACCCGAGTCAGGAATTGCTTTCCTTGTAGCATCAAGGTATACATCATCAGTCACATTGTGTGGCTTTATGCACTCATATTGCACATCAGTTGGTGCCACAATTCTCAATGGCTTAGCAACTACAGCATTCGAAGAAGCATTGAAATTCTTGATGGGATTCGTCGAAGAGGTAAATGGACCAGAATGGACTGGAAAATTTCTGACTGAATCAGCATTTGAACGCTTGAATTTGGATGAATGTTTGTTACTTGGATGACTACCCTCTTGAAACAGTCGCGTCCCAGGCATCTTAGGAGGATGGGATGTCTCAGTTAATAAACTCATCTTCAAGTTAACCTACGAGAATCTTTGATGTTTCCGAACTAAAATTTTGACTACTGAATAAATGGAATAAATGTTTATTGTGCCCAATTAAAACCTGAAAACAGTACGAAACAATTTTTAAGTTACTAATAACCAGTCACATAAGAAAAGAAGACAACATGTCAAGGCACAGGATAAGTGCAAAAATCCCACCCGCAAATTGCACATATATTAGTGTAAACATTAAAGCTTGTACTAATATATAGTAACTTTTTATACACTATTACTGTAAAAAATTTTGATTACACTAGCATGTATAGATACATGTGACATATAAAATGGATTTCCAAATTTCAACAGAGATCATGTAACATTCGTTTAAACCTGTTGGTGTAATGAAATTCTTATACTCAATAAACAATTAATGCGCCTTTAATCATGTATATATTGAACAAAAAATAACGGCTCTGTTTGGATTACCTGTTTTTGAAAAACTGTTTTTCACACCCCAAATGCTACAGTAATACACCAACCAAAAATAATCCCAAAAACAACCAATCCAAACAAATATTTCAAAAACAACTTATATATACAAAAATAAAAAATTATCCCTTCTTCGTCTGCCCCAACCCTACCATCACCTACCACCACCCACCACCCACCACCACTCATCCCCTCTCTCTCCCTCCTCTCTCTCCTCCCTCTCTCCTCCCTCTCTCTCCTCCTCCTCTCTTTCTCCCTCACCCTCCTCCCCCTCCCCTCTCACCCCTCCCTCTTCCCTCCCACTAAAATTAAAAATTTTTTGAAACATTTTTAAAATTAAAAATTTATTTGGGGTATTTTTTGGGACATTTTTAAAATTAAAAATTTATTTAGAATAATTTTTTGGGGCATTTTAAAATTAAAAATTTATTTGGAGTAGTTTTTTGTGTCATTTTTAAAATTAAAAATTTATTTGGGGTAACGTTTTGGGGCATTTTTAAAATTAAAAATTTATTTGGGATAACGTTTTGGGGCATTTTTAAAATTAAAAATTTATTTGGGGTATTTTTTGGGGTATTTTTAAAATAAAAAATTAATTTGAGGTATTTTTTTGGGTATTTTTTAAATTAAAAATTTATTTGGAATAATTTTTTGGGGCATTTTAAAATTAAAAATTTATTTGGAGTATTTTTTTGTGTCATTTTTAAAATTAAAAATTTATTTGGAGTAATTTTTTGGGGCATTTTTAAAATTAAAAATTTATTTGGAGTAATTCTTCGGGACATTTTTAAAATTAAAAATTTATTTGGAGTAATTCTTTGGAGCATTTTTAAAATTAAAAATTTATTTGGGGCATTTTAAAATTAAAAATTTATTTGGGGTATTTTTTGGGGCATTTTTAAAATTAAAATTTTATTTGGGGTAATTTAAAATTAAAAATTTATTTAGGGTATTTTTTGGGGCATTTTTAAAATTAAAAATTTATTTGAAGTATTTTTTTGGGGCATTTTTTAAAATTAAAAATTTATTTGAGTAATTTTTTAGGGCTTTTTAAATTAAAATTTTATTTGGGGTATTTTTTGGGGCATTTTTAAAATTAAAAATTTATTTAGCGTATTGTTAGGGAATTTTTAAATTTAAAATTTTATTTGTGGTAATTTTTTGGAACATTTTTAAAATTAAAATTTATTTGGGATAATATTTTGGGGTATTTTTGAAATTAAATGGCTACTAATGAGCCGAAAAAATTTATTTGGGGTAATTTATCGGGTATCTTTCATCTTATATATAGTGTTTTGAAAAACAACCCCAACCCTCAAAAAGTTTTTGAAAGATAGTTACAGTAGTTTTTGAAAGACAGCTACAATAGTTTTTCATATCCCAAATGCTACAGTGCTGTTTTTGAAAAACAACCCCAAAAACAACTAATCCAAACGGACCCAATAATAATAAATTTAAGTTTGCAAGCGATGAAAGGTTAAAATGCTGGCTCAAATGCATAGTGATTGGCTTCTCCAGAATATGTTGTCTCCAGATAAGATCGGAATTTTATATTGAAACCGTATTTTGAGCATCTTGGAGATACTCTTTCCTAGTTTCGTGGCCGCATTAAAATTTATTGGTTTACTTGATTCTCCATTCACTTTTTTTTTGTTTTTTTTTTTGTTTTGAGTGTTGATTATCATTTATCATCTTCTAGTCAGCTGAGGAGACCTTGGTCCAATGACTAAGGTTGAGACCTTAGGATTTAGAGGCTTTAGATTCTAATCCCCATTCTCCCTCCCCACTTATTATATCTCACCCTCCCCCACTTTGCTAGATAAAAATTAAAATTAAAAAAATCTTCTGATAATGATTGCTTGGGAAAATCTTTTTTTTTCTTTTAAGGATAACTTTGCATGGTAATTAAAATATGACAAAACACTTGTTAGGTCAACGAAATTTGACAAAACAAAATAAATTTGCCAATCAATTAAAATCCGTTAAATTGATCGTCACCCACATTTAACTCTAAGGTTGCATACACACAACACACAATGGACCAACGTGTATAGACAATCATTTAGATGAAAATATTATTTTTGAGACGACACACGACTATATGAAATTATGAACATTATAAAACACAAATTTAATTTTGATAGCAAAATGAGTTAAAAAGTATGTTTAGTGTAATTTGAATTTTAGGATTCGTAAGGATTAGGTCCTTCAAGAATTGCTTTTCTTAGTACCTTCCTTCCTCTCTCATGTGATATAACTCGGGTTCTATCACGCTATACGAATGGGAAAGGCAAAACAAGTAATTTATGTACTCGGCCTGTGTAGCTAGCTACGTTTAAATGAATGTGTTGTGGACATATTTGAAAGAGTTCCCACAATTATCAAAATGAAAAATGCATGCTAAGCACCAAGCAAAAAGCAAAAAGAGAACACCTCAACATTGAGCTACTTGAAGTTTATATTCAAGTCCAGTTCCAATTGAAAAGATAGTTTCCTTCGGAAATACCTTCTTATGTTTCTTGTTGTGGTTTATTAAGATCCTTGCCATCTCTGCGAAACAGAATGTTATCCATTAAAAAAAAAACCAATATTTCTTCTCTAAAATAAAATAGCATTTAAATTTTCTTCCAGGCAAAAAAAAATCAAAAAAAATTGTCATATCTCAAAATGTAAATAATTCCACACAAAAAATCACAAGAAAGAGATTTTAGCATTGGATTTTTAGGATTTCGAGCCTTAGTAGGTAGAAAGCAGAGCATGGATGGTTGTCACTGACTGGAACGGTTCAATAAATTTTGAATGCATTATAACTTCATGTGAACAGGTTATACAACATTACAACAGAGGTGTAATATTTTGTTACTGTTCATGTGGATCACATGTATAATAATTTTATGTATGTTATGAAGTTGTGCAAACCGTTCATCCATTGAAAAATTGTTACGCCGTTCCGGAATTGTTCCACTGTTCTGGTCGTGGCCCGTGTCCTAATAGGTAAATAGAAACACTTCCAGAATTAAAATCTAAAAAATAATTAAAGTTTAGATAACCTTTTCAGACTAGTATCAGATACGAACACATAAATTTTGCAATCCGTATGTCTTTCTTTCTGTTGACATTTACCTTTCATCTCACAAAAAATCAATAGTTTTACAAATATTCCAAAAAAAATTCAATACACAAACCA
This sequence comes from Gardenia jasminoides, assembly GCA_013103745.1. Lineage (NCBI taxonomy): Eukaryota > Viridiplantae > Streptophyta > Magnoliopsida > Gentianales > Rubiaceae > Gardenia > Gardenia jasminoides. The sequence continues at coordinate 21,278,832 of CM023104.1, forward strand.
ATTCTACCACAAAGCATAATTTGTTCAATTAAAAATACTTATAAAAGGCAATAAACAACAACAATGTAAATTTACCAAACCAAAAGGTGAAGGCCAGGAGCAAGCTTGAGATTAAAAAAAAAAAAGTGAAAGAATCATATATGAATAAGAATTTGAAACTCTTTGCGTAAGATTGAAGCACTTCAATAAAAACTAAATGAAATTGATTGAACATTTGGATTTCCCAAAACTTGACTATAGTCAAATACAATTAAGAGATGCTCATAAAATTCTTTTACAAATATAAGGAATTACCCATGAGAAAACAAACTAATTTATGCTTGAAACAACTTTTAACACTAATCTTGAATCAATTTTCTATTTATAATTTGGAAAACAAGAAGACTTGGCTTTCTCTTATATAAAGGAACTAACAATTGCAAAACCAAATGTGTTTCACATAGGTGATAAAGGTATATCGATAAAGGAACACGATTTAGTTTACAATTTTGTTCATAAATTACTAAGAATGAATAAAGAAAAACTCTAAAGATATAAAATTAAGAATACCTCATCAAGGAAAAAGTTTGTTCATCTAACTTCAATACACGAGACTCATTCTACTTTGATAATATAATAGGACTTTTTGCCAAAAAAATATGTGTACTACAAAAGTATTCATTGATAAGTTACTATTTTTCCAAAAAATCTGTACCTGGTCTCAAACACTTGTACCTAGTCTTGAGCACTAACATCTTTCTTTTGTGACAAAATACAAAAATTAATAGTACTAAACATGACCATAAAATGCTTACTCTTCATTATCATTGAGGCAATATAATAAATTATTAGTAGCAAAAATCTTAATTTATGACAAAGATACTCATCCATACTCTATGTGTAAACATTAGATTTCATGCTCTAAACTGGGTAAAGCTTTGACTATATGTGAATATCTTCGCATCATGGAAAAATCTATTTAGTACAATAAAAATGATAAACAACTTTCCAAGAAAGGAATTGAATAACCTATTTTGCATGATTCAACTTTATTCTTAGTTTTTTTTTTTAAGTCTTAAGAAGATTAAATACTTAGTCGATGAAAATTCTGACAATTAAAAAATGACCCCAAAATGAGCGAAAAGTAGGAATCGTGTAACTTTCCTTCAACAACGATTCCCTTCCGTTCTCTTCTTCCTCCTCTTCTTTCTTTTCCTCCTCCTTCTCCTCTCCACTGTCTCCATTTCCATTCTGTTCTTCCTCTCCACTGTCTCCATTTCCATTCTCTTCTTCCTCCTCTTCTTTCTTTTCCTTCTCCTCTTTCTTTACCTCCTCCTTGTTCTCCCCATTTTTCAAGTGCCCATACTTATCTTGTTTTCATGATTTTCTTCCAAAAAATCCAAGTAATGATTGAAGCTTCTAAAATTCTTTAGAGGACACATGGATTTGTGCTCCCTCAAACCATCGGCAGAGGAGAAGCGGGCGGAGCATTTGTTGCACTCGAAGCAGAGCTCCTTTAGCCGTTTCTTATGCTTAGAATGACTAGGTTGTGTGAACGTGCATTGCACGTTGGTGGATATTTTATGTAAGGGTTGGGATTGATGATTGTAAAAAGTAACAGTTATATTGTAATATTGACATTTTAAAGCACATGGTAAGGAAGAACATTTAAAAGCCCTTAATGCGATAAGTGACAAATTTAATGGTGAAAAGCACCAATTACAAGCAAAATGATAATGCAAAGATTGCAGAGTTTCTTCATTGTTGCTTTTATTCTTTCTCTATCTTGACGTTCTTCAGTCTCTTTGTTTTGTGAACGACGTCACCATTTCTTTGTGGCTTCTTTTTCTTGTAATTGGTAAGGGGCATGTCGTCATCTTCAATGGTGATTGGACTTATTGATTCATTAGACTGAGGAGCATTTTTATTATCAAGATCTTTTGCTGGCTTTGTTGTAGTAATGTGTTCAAATTTCTACAATGCATTTGCGATGAGTTGCACCTTTCCTCCTGCAGTGTTTGTTATCCTTTGTAATTTGATCAAGAAGTTGTACTTTTCGAAGATGCAATCTACCAGAGCCTTGTAGTGAGGAGAATTTTCTCTTTCCTGCATTGAATTTTATGCAAAATTCTTAGTTGCATCATTTAAAACTTAGATTGTATATAATGTACACTTAATTCTGTTGACTTGTACCTGGTTGCTTACTGATTGTATGTATTGAGATACTTTGCATCCAATCAGCATTTTTGCTTGATCTTCAAAGAGGGTAACAATTGCTTCTTTAGTATCGTCAAAAATCTCTAATCTTACATGGAACCTGCATGTAGTGTTTTGCACAAAGATTATCATGCATGATCATGGTTGAGTTACGTACTAATTTGTTAGATATACTGACTTGGGGATGTAATCATTGACTGGTTTGTTACATTTTCCACATGTTGCTCCCTCTTCAAGTTTCTTAACGCTTTTTGAGCAATATTTGCATGCATTATACCATGGCTCGTTCTTATTTTGAATATCAATTATTGTAGCAGTGAATTTGTAGAAGACATTCTGCAATAGTGCTTTTCCTTTGTAAGAGTCAAACATTAATCCGTAATTGTCACCAAAAAATAAAGCATTAGAAATTTGATGAAGCAATAAGACAGTTACAGTACCTCTTTTAATCTAGATCGGTTTCCTTTGATGTCTTTGAGAGTTATTTCGTCTGCCTCTTTAAATCTTTTTTGAAGAATGAGACTCTCGGTTTTTGGTGCATTTTTTGACATCTTCAACCTGACATAATTTTTCTTGAGTGATCACTAAATAAGGGTGTCGGGCGAATAATATAATTTAGTGTATGCATTATGTACCATTTTCGTAGTTCTTCAGCTTCTTGACATTTTGGATCTATTTGAATTGTTGATTTGCTTGTTGTATCTAATTCTAATTCACCTGTGTCATAAACATATCTATATAAGTAGATATAGCACTTGAATGTTGTGTGTTTAATTGAGTATTATATTAATAATAAACACCTTGTTGCTGTGACGTATACACATTTGTTATTGCTATTATTGACTTTTCACTGGCTATGTCATCCAACTTTTGGCCTTCATTGGTTGCCAAATCAGCCCACAGTGTTACCTTTATAGGATCTTTTCTGCATAGATAAAAGCAGAGTAATATTAGCTGAATATATTTAGAAGGCAATGGACAAGTAGATGGTGTTACTCACCCTATTCTTCGGATTGTAATTTCGGTTTGTATGTATTTCCTCCATTGCTTTTCGAAATGAGTAAGTTTTGGTTGACTTTTAATAGAGTTCCCAAGACATTTGCATAGACAGAGAATAACATGTAATTGGAGCGATTTTGACTTTGGCAATGAAAAGTTTCATATTTAAGGAATTAGTATGGATACCTATACTTTGTTGGTTGGCCTTTTGGTTATCTGCAGTCTCGAATTCAGTGAAGTTGTAGCCAATATTTTTCATTGTAACTGTTTCCTTGGACTCCATTGTTTCGGTATTGTATTGTAGTATAAGCTCAATTTCTTTGTTGATATTTTCAAATGAAGCACTTGGCTTTTGAATTTTCACCTTAGAGATAATATATGTCTTGTTCGGCTGCAACATATTGTCAAATTTATTGATGACATTATTGAACATGACTGCTTGGACCTTTCTTCCCTGGAGTTGTTTTAGGAAAAACACAAACTGTGGCGGCCTCATGTTTCCCAAGGTGAACCCTAGGACCCGCGGCCGCCGGCCTAACTCTTACCAGGATTCGGTCAATCAAATCAAATCAACTTAGGGTTTTAAAACAAGGTGTAACCATAGAATCTAATTAACTTAGATTACATCCATTCATCCAACAGGGTTCGAATCCAAAGACCCTTACCATAACTATTCAAAAGAAATCCACAATATTAAGAACAATATTCAAAACAGACAAATTTTTACATCCACCATACAAAATATCAGTCTGGCCTTGAACTTTCTTCTGCACTCACTGTAATACCCTAGAGAACCTGGGGAGGAAATATATTGGGGTGAGCTTTTAAAAGCCCAATAAGAGTCCCAAACACATAAACAGATAAGCACATGGGTATAGCATGCTTTCTTATAACAGTAAAAGTCACATATGGGAAAAGTTTTCAAGTACGGAAATTTTCCATTTTGGGAAAATCATGAAACAATAATTTCAGCACAGTCCAGTTCAATCACAGTAGAAATCAAAGGATATAGTGCTCATTGAGCCAATGGGTACAGAGTCTGCAGTACTCTGATCAGTCTTCACTACTTCCCATTCGCTAACCCCTTACTCCCAACTTCGGGCCCGAAAACCAACAGTCGGTAGGTGGTGTACACTCGAGGTAACCTTAACGGTCCCCAGGGTCCGTCGACGTACCCGACCAAGCCCTAATGCCGGATCGGAATAGGCCGACTCGCCTCTGGAGTTTGGGATCCTATACTAGCCTATTGTGGCAAAGCACGCAATGGCGTCACAGTCATGCACAGTTGACACGCACAGGCACAAATACAGTAGTTTAAAATTGTTTTTGGAAGCGAGGGACAACTACAATCAATTTCAACCTTCAAATCTCTTAAGAGAGTGCAATAAAGTATACACTCGACTTTATGAGCGAGGGACCCTTGACAGTCAGCCTCTTCACCTCAAGCCTCGTTAAAAGAGAGGAACAAGTTTTATTTATTAGAACAAAACGTAATAGTTTAATAAAACACATTTAGTAAACAAGTATCATTCAACAACAAGTAACACATAGCAAATAAGGCTCATTTAGCAACAAATAGGGACCCTCACCTTAGTTAGGTCAAAGTTGAGTTGGTGAGTCGAAGACCTCTGTATCAACGCCCTCGTTTGCTTCACTGACGGATCCTGAGGTACATAATTATTACATTAACTTTTAATTATTAAAATCAATTTTAACCAATTCACTTCTTTTATGAAAAACAAGAATGTATTTAGGTTTACTAACGAGTTGATTTTTGTGGCAAAATAATTTTCGAGAATTGAGATTTTGGGTTAGATGAATAAAATGAGTGAGTTTTGAGAATGTGGCAAAATTTAGGGTTTGAAATAATTTAAGTAGTTGGTATACTAAAAGAGTTTGATAATAGTTTGTAACATGTTTGAATAAATTAGAAGTAGTTTGTTTTGGTTTGGAAATTGTTTTAACGAAGGTTTAGTTTCTTACCATAGTACAAAACGAGTTTTCGTAACCGTAGTTAGTTTTGAAACCAATTTGAGGCCGTTTTACCCGTTTCGGTCTTACTAATGTACAATACCTCTATAGGATTAAAACAAGTTTTGGTAGGTCGGGATTTGAGTTTGTAAAAGTTAAGGTTTTTGTCAAATGACCAAATATTGTAAACGAAAATTTCATAAGGTGCATTGCGTGAAAACCTAGTTTTGCCACAGTTTCTTTCAAAACTTGAATTGGAAACTCGCGCGAATTGCATGATTTTGGAATCGTTAAAAACTAGATTCATAGTTCTTTATTTTCTCAGAAAACACCGAAGATCAATTCGGATTAGAAATCATTCAAATTTGGCCATCAAGTTTCGAAATCATCATTTCCAGAAATTTGCAGGTTTGATTTTCAGCGATGTTCGTTGGATCGCCACGGAGTGTAGAAAATGAGTTATGGAGCGTGTAAGGTACCGAATCGAAGATCTTTGGGTCTAGTTTTAAATGCCACTGACGGCACTTGATTTGGACTTATAAACAATGAGATACAAGCATTCTATTTTGGACTGTTTTGCCTACTGATTTTTCTGGAAATTACTAGTTTCTTGAACATTTTGTGAAATTCCAGCTTCATAGCAATGTTGTTAAAGGTCTAGTTCAATTCCCAGCATACCAATCAGGTCTCTCAACATGTGATACATCCATTTAACAAACCAAAGATTCATGCATACGGTCAAAACCGATCAAAAGTTTCAACCAAACAATTCTCAAGTTAGGAAGTCACCAAAAACCGGTTCTCTTCCTCTTATTTTTCTTTCTTGTTGCAAGATCATTTTTCCATTCAAAATCTAAGTTTTAAGGCATCATACACTTCGTTCTTAATCTGACCGAGAGGGATTCATGCAAGGGAAAAGAGTTATACAGCTTTTCAAAGGAGAAAATGAATGACCCAAGTTTTGAAAAAAAAAAAATTTGATCCATGAGCATTTTAACTAAAGCCTCACCGGTCAAGTAAATATAGCACATGCATGTTTTGATTTCAGCATTTATTAACAAGAAAAGCTTCGGATGGAACAGGGCAAAGCCCTTTAGCCCACAATCACTCAAAATATCAAGGAAATCATGGTCTTCTAACATCAAGAAAGCACAAAGAAAGTCCCAACCACTTCCAATGCTCATGCATGGAATAATACAACTAAACTACCATTTTAAGGTTTCAGAAAGCTTAGAGGAATCAAGAGCAGGGATTTCTTCGGTCAACCAGATTTCTAGAAATATAAAAGGAAGTAAATGCATGAAGGCAAGATTTCAAGTCCACTAGTACATGCATGGCAGTTTCATGAATCAAGATGATATCTTTAGGAAGGTAAAATAGTTTCTTTAGGCTAAAGAGGATGTAAAATGAATCCTACCTCCAACCAGCTTCAAGAAACGGAAGAGCAAGTGAAGTTCTTGGCTGATCAAATCCGATTTCCAGCTACAAGAAATGAAATAAGCTAAGGATGGAAATGCTAAGCTGCGAAGGAAACTTTACAAGAAGCTAACAGCTTACACTTTTTGCTTGATCAAGAAACGGATGGAGAGAAGACCAGCCTTGCTCCTTTCCAGATTTCCAGCTTGGTTCCAGCAGCTTGCAGCCAAGGTTTAGGGCTCTTGGTGCAAAGCTGAAGTAGCCAAGAAAAAGCAAGAAATGGAGAGTGAGATGGAGAGCTCTCGGTTGAGAGCTTGGAGAAAAAAGTAGCTGAAGTGAAATGGAGTGTGTGAGGAGTGAATTGAAATGAATTGAGAGTGTTTAAGGCTGATGGAAATCGGGTGGCCTTGAAGGAAGAAATTTCAGAGTTGCCTTGCTCAAGTGAGCATAAATGGCTGAATAAAATGCCAAATGGCAATAGCCCTACTTCCATTGGACATGAGGGCCTGTGATCATCATCAATTTTTGGCTAAAATGATCTGAAATTTTCTTGATCCAAATCCAATGAGCTGCCGGTTGGAAGGAAGAAACTCAATGACTTGTTCAAGTTATCAACTTCTTCCTAGCAAGAAATCTACACATGGTGGTCATGTAGGGGTGGAGAGGGGCGGCAAAATTTTCCTAGTTGGAAATGAAATGAAATTTCCGAATTTGCTTGGAATGATTTCAGCTTGCCCTAATTGATTTAAGGAGTTTTTGAATGAAACCGATTGAAGAAGAAAATGTTTAAGGCCTTGTATAAATAATGGTAGTGGTTTCAAAGCAATTTGTCTAGGTATTTTGAAATTAGATATAACTCACTGGACGATTGAAATGCTCACTAATTTATCGGAGTGAATTTCAAATGTTTACTTAAGTTTCCTGAGCTATTGTTTTGCAATAATTTTGATGAATAATAATAATAATAATAATTTTTTGTAATCAAGCACACGCTCAAGCAAAATTATAAGAATCATTCATGAAGAATCTAAACAAGTTTTAGGTTAAAACTCACGGCCCTCACACAAACCGTTTTTTGTTAGTTATACGTATTAATACTTATGAGCTATTTTATATATGTAAAATTTATAATCAATTACTGACCTTTTGATCGATAAGTATCATTCTCTGAACTTGACCTGATCTGCCATTCCTTTCATAAGTGTTGACATTTGTTTTGCGTAGAACTGCAACTTTTATTTTCCAATTTTCATTATTTATGTTTTCCTGAAGGGAGTCTAACTCCACGATGTCTATGCAGTTCATGCTTGTTTCCTGAATTATTTAGAAATCATATATAAGGACATGAATTATTTAATGAGTATAATATATGAGTTATGAATTTTAAATTATATAGACGCCACAAAATAGACATAATTTGATACATAAGTATTGCTAAAAATTGCAATTAAATATTTTATGAATAATAGTTGGATTTTTGTTTATTCAAGCATAGAATAGTAAAAACAAATTATATAATTAAACTTTAAAAACTTCAAGCAGAATTAAAGATTTCCGTCCAATAGAATAAGAATAAGTAAAAGATACATGCCGTGGAGTAATATGCAAAGGTGAAGCCTGTTTTGGTGTAAAAGCCAGCCTACCCTTTTAATTTTTCTTTTCCCCTTTCATATTTACCCTTGTTTTAGTACTTATAAGACCAATTAAGATACACTAACTGTCAAAGCCTCTCAAAACCAGAGTCGCTATCTTCTAACTCTAATCTCTACCCAATTCATCGCAATCAATATGTTGAATATAATTTTAAGCTTTTTGGGGCATAGAATAGCAGGGCAATTACATGGTGTTGGTGGAAAGTGCAAAATATAAATGTAATTGCTTGTAAATTAATGAAAGATTGTTACCTGGAAAATTGCTGCAAATCTTGAGTGTTATGGATTTGAAGTCACAGATTATTATGTCTTGCATGGGAGATTTGAGTAAGTATTTATAGATTTGAGCTATTTCCTATTTTCTTTGAATGAAATTTCTAGTCCTTTTTTTTTTTTTTGGTTTTCTTAAGTTTTGTCTCCGAATGTTAGATGGATTTGGAATGTGAGATTTGAGTAAGTATTTATAGATTTGAGCTATTTCCTATTTTCTTTGAATGAAATTTCTAGTCCTTTTTTTTTTGGTTTTCTTAATTTTTGTCTCCGAATGTTAGATGGATTTGGAATGTGAGATTTTTGTAATACACGGCCATTCTTAAATTGAAATGGAAAACTTTCTTAAGGTGTGCAAGACCATTAAAATGTGTGTTTTGATTGGCTACCTTAAATGACCAAGGCATGACCTCCAATTGTTTGTTTAAATTTCAAAGAAGAATTCTCCATATCACATATCTTTATGTGGCTTTACATTTCATTGAGAAATCTTGTAGGACATATCTCTCGTTTGATTAAAGTTTTCCTGTTATACAATCCTTGAAAGATGTCTCTTGTAATGAAGTTGAATTATCCTTTCTATCTTTGTTTTGTTGTTGCCTATTCTGCCACTATGGTCATGAATTTAGAATATCCTGCCTATTTTTGCTGCTTTTGCTTGAGCACTCAAGTAGCATGATTACCATCATGAATTGCAGAAAAATTCTCTTAATTGACTGAAGCCTTTTAATAGTATATATCTACCAATCATGCCATAGATTAGTAATTGGCTCCCCAATTGGTAGGTTGGATATTTTTGTTAATACAAGTTTTGAGCCAACTGACATTTGTTTTTCTTCTTTTAGGTGCTTTGGAAGGCCAGTGGTATTAAATTATGCAGATATGGAGATGTTTCACCAAGACTTACTAAATGAAAACTCCATATTTACATGAAAAGATGGAGATATTCCCGACTTGAAATTGAATATTTTACAAAGTGCAATCGTACATTAGAGGCTCAACCGATCACTATCCAGAAAAGCTATATCGAGGAAAGCATAGATGATCAATATCCCATTCAAGGAACAAAGTTTAATTATGCATAGAAAATTAAATTTTTGGTAACGAAACTTAAAAGCAACTTAAAAGCCATGCATTAAAATATATCTATATAGATATAACCATCAAATCATACAAAATGATAGAACACATATAAAACAATATTATTCAAATTTTAAAACACATAGAATAACAATCCATTATTATAATTTTAAAAACAAGAAATATAATTTTGAAATTACCTATTTGAAAATATATAATACCAGAAGTATAATATTGAATTTACCTATTCGAAAATATATAATAGTGACGTGCAGAACATGGATCTTCAATGCCAACAAAAAAGGGGGGAAAATGTATATGATGCATAATTGTGCTTTTCATGAGTTATTATATATATAAATCTTTGGTTTCCTATTTTTCGCGCCCCTTTTTTCAAAAAGGAAAAGGAAACTCGTCGTTTCAGATTTTTAGTTGAAAAAAGGTTTTTTAGTTAAAAATTTGATTTTTGATTTTTTGAAAAAGATATAGGTCATGGGACTAAAAAATGCGACGATATGGACCCAAAAACAAAAGTCTAGAAAAGGATTTTTTAGAAAAAATTTGGAGTCGCCACTTGGTATGGAGTTTAGGTGTACCAAGTCACCCAAAAATTTTAATTAATGAAAATAAACTACAAAAACCCTTTTTAGATGACTCGTGTCTTTGAAAACTAGAGAAAAGGTTCGAGTCACGCTTGAAAGAAGGGAAGGCAAAGATTGATCTTACTCGTCTCTAAGGCACCCTTCTAACCTAGCCAAAGCTAGTTGCGTGATTTAGTTAAAAATTTCCTAATTCTAACTTTAAAATTTATCACATTTGGATGTTATCTATATGGATGCAAAACCTAAACTTAATGTTGGATCGGGAGGGGCAAAATGTCTCCTTGAGGTTTGATTGGAATTTATCACATTAGTTGTGTCATCCAAATTTGATCCCTCGAGGAGGTCACGAAAAATGCAAATGATGAGACTCGAAAAAACGGGAAACTAGGGTTTTCAAAAGAAATGTAATTTTTATAAAATCTCAAGGGAAAAGAAATTGGATTTTTGAAAAGATGAATTTTTAAGTGCAAAAAGGAACTTGACTTTCAAAAGATGAAATTTTAAAAAAAATGGATTTTTGACTTTGAATTGCTAAACGGGAAGAAGAAACTTGAATTTTAAAGAATGATTTTGATAGAATTTAAAATAATGCACATGTATGTCCTAAAGAGGGATAATGCAACATAATGGGTGCGGGAAACTAAGTTCGTGACTTCAATCTTCCTTTTCATAGAAGGAAATAAAAGCGTGTTAAGGCTAGAAAACCAAACTCGCTCTTTTCCCTTGTTCAAAGGGTAATGCTCTAAAATGCACTAATCTATTTTCTAATTTCAAAAATGTAAATGCAAGTTTAAATATCATGTTTTACATACAAGAAATAAACATGCAAAAAATGAAAATAAAATCCCTAAATGCATGAAATGATATGTAAAATGTTGTTCTAACGACCTAAAGGTCTAGCATTGGACTAGTCTTTTTCTATGAGTCACAACTAGCTTTGGACCAGTGTGACGACGTTAGAGGGAATTAACCACCACTAGCATTGGACTAGTGTGGTGACGTCGATACATTTACATAATAAAACATGTAGACATGATAACAAAGCACATAAACATATAAAATACATAAACACATAACACATAAGCATAATATCTAGATGCAAAAACCCTAGGAAAGCAAATAATCTAAACACATAAGCACATAAAGATTATTACATTTAGGGCCCTAATTACAATCTAAGGGGGGAAAAACGTAAAAGAAAGTTAAAATAATTACCTATTCTATTACAACTTGGCCTTCAAGGGCCTCTTAACTACTTGCAAAGCAATTAAACAGCATAAATAAAGTTCTAACTAATAAAGCAATTTAAACACATAAAACACATAAGAGCATATAATAGGATGAAAGAAATTACCATCCCTTGATATGATGCCTCAACTGAATGCTTAAACGAGGGAATGGCTATCTAAAACTCAATGTCAACAAAAAGGGATCAAGGTACCAATTTAAAGGAAAAATCGATCAAAAATTCAAAGACAAGATATCAAAACAAATTATGCAAGCAAATTGGACAAGACTAGAAGACATGAACACTAGAGTAAGTTTCTGGAACAAAAGAGCAGAAAATAGCAACAAAATTGTAAAAAGAGAGTTACACGGACAGTTACGCGGAATAAGTCCGCACAATCCAGTCCGCGTTACAGGCAAAAATCAAAGTTAAGAGGGAAAACGCGGATAGGAAACGCGGACCGAGCCACGTAACTACCCGCATCTCTTCCCATCTTCAAAAAAATCCAGGAAGATTGCTTCCAGTTTTTCAACCAAAAACACAAATAAAATCATCAGAGATGGCAGGATTAATTTCAAGGCATAAATACTACCATTCAGATCATATCAAGACAAGCTAGAACCAAAAAGGGTGAATCTTAAGCATCAATATTGTCAAATAGAAAGAAAAGGAGAAAGAGAAGAACTGTCAGGCTAGAAACGCAGGAGATTACGCGACTAAGCCGCGCAACTACTCGAGTTTCTTCACATCTTCAAACATTCAAACAAAAACACGGAGAGTTATGCGGGCCACGCCGCTCAAGAATTCCGCGTTTCTTCACAACTTCAAACATTCAAACAGAAACGCGGAGCGTTAAGCAGGCCACGCCGCGCAAGTACCCCGCGTTTCTTCACATCTTCAAAACGCAAAGAACATTTTTCCAGAAACTTTACAGAAAATACATCAAAACCAACACAGGAACATCAAACATCTGATTTTAAATGTAAAACAAGTCCATGAGCCTTACCAAGGCTACATAAACACAATCATACTCAAATAACAACACAGAATCGTTATTATCTATCATAAAACTCAAAAAGAAACAAAACTCATAACCTTGGTTCCATCAAAAGGTCACTCTTTTCAACAAGATTTTCGTTCAAAAGACAAAGATAAGGATGAGGAATCACCTGAGCCTCTTTTCTTACAAGAGGATCGCAAGGAAGAGGTATGAATTTCAGACTGAAGGTGATCTCCCTCTTTGCTCCCGGAGTTGACTTCTTATCAACTTGAAGGCCAAATTTGAAGGCTTTACAGTGGTTTTCTCGAATGGAGTTCTTCACAAGAATTGTTCCTCTATATCTCAGGTATTCCCAGAAAAAAAAAATTTAGCTCTAAACTCCCTAAAACAAAGGAGATATCGCCCTTTAAAGTAGGCTACCCAACCTGAAAACCCTAAAATCTTTTTTTCTTCATCTTCCTTTTCTCTTTCTTTCTTTCCTCTTTTTTTTCGTTTTCTGTTTCCTCCCACCTCTATCTTCTCACCCCCTTTTTCAGAAAACCCTATCATGAATTATTCATAGCCACTCTACCCTAGAACCAATGGCTTGAATACTTTGGGGGTTTCGTGGTTAAACTTGATCATTGGATTGGTTTTGTTTGTGTCTTAAGGATCACGGGTGATCTGGCATTAACTAAATAGTTTTCTTGACGCCTAAGTACTAGAAATTACAGATGGAAATGAGTGAGAAAGGGCTTGGAAATTTCATGCGCGTAATTTTTTTTTCGTCTCTGATCTTGTTACGCGGACAATCCCACGTAACTGGTCCGCATTTCAGTTTTGAGACTTTTTTTTTTCTTTATAAAAACCTACAAAATAAGAAAATATGTTAGAATATTCAAAAATAAATAACTAAATACTAATAGATAAAAACATGAGGAAACAATTAAAATAGTCAAAAATTTGGTGTCTACACTATTAATTTCTGGACTTGGTAATTTCAAATCTTTTCCCTTTTACAATATGATATGATTTCCCTTTTTTCATTCTATTTTGTTAGGAATTCCTTTCCTTTTAGTTTTCTGTTTACATGATTTCCCTTGGTAATTTCAAATCTTTACCCTTTCACAAAATGATTTCCCTTTTTTCATTCTACTTTGTTAGGAATTCCTTTCCTTTTAGTTTTCGGTTTACAATATGATTTCCCTTTTTTATTCTACTTTGTTAAGAATTCTTTGTTTTTAGAATACTTTTACCTTTTAATTAGAAGGCGGTAATTATATCAACACAAAAACCCATAAATATCCCTCCATCAATTTGGATTTAGAATTTAAGGCACATGTCAATGTTTAATTATATAAGGGTATTACTGGAAAGTGAAAACTAAACCACCAAATCACCAAATCACATTGGTGCTTTTAATATATATATATATATATATATATATATATATATATATATGATAATGAGATTCTAAGGTTCAGTCACAAACATCTCTCGCAATGTTTAACCAATTTATCAATTTTCTTAAAGGAGAGATAATAAAGAAAGTACTAAAATTCTTGCCGTCCAAACGTTTGATATTAACCTTCTAAAAACCACCTACACAGAAGATGGTAGCCAGTCAAGTGTTTCACCAGCAAACATTGGAACAATATGCCCTGATGCATAAGAAAATGATTTTGGAACATTCCATGGGGTTTTCCTTAATGTGATTTTTGCTGTGTTTCTTGGAAGCCCATAAAAGTCTGGACCATGGAAGCTTGTAAATGCTTCTAGCTTATCCAGAGCACCAGCCCCCTCAAAAACCTGTGCATATACTGCTAATGCTACAGGAGCATTATAAACACCAGCACAACCACAAGGACACTCTTTCTTTAGTCTATCATGGGGAGCGCTATCAGTTCCAAGGAAAAATCTTTTACTTCCACTTGTCACGGCTGACACAATAGCTTGCCTATGAGTTTCTCTCTTGAGCACAGGAAGGCAATAATTGTGTGGTTGTAACCCTCCTTGGAAAAGAGAATTCCTATTCAGGATGAGATGTTGTGGAGTGACTGTAGCAGCAACACACCCTTCAGCACAAGACTCAACAAACTTCACAGCATCCATAGTGGTAACATGCTCCATCACAACTTTCAGTTGGGGAAACTTCTGCACTAAGGGGCTTAAAACAGTCTCAATGAATACTTTTTCCCGATCAAATATGTCAACCTCAGTACTGGTAACCTCCCCATGCACTAAGAGAGGCATATTGTGTCCAACCATCTCTTTGATAACAGGCATACACTTCCCAAATAAATCTGTCACACCATCTTGAGAATTGGTTGTAGCACCAGCGGGATAGAGCTTTACAGCAAATATTACCCCACTCTCCTTTGCTAGCTTGATCTCTATAGGACTAGTAGAATCTGTCAAATAAAGTGTCATGAGAGGATTGAAGTCGCTATTAATGGGCAGTGCTTTGAGTATGGATTCTCGATATGCCATTGCTGCAGCTGTTGTAGTGATAGGAGGTTTCAAGTTTGGCATAATGATTGCCCTTCCAAAGTGATGCGCACTGTGATGGACGACCGCTTCAAGAAGCTTTCCATCACGCAGATGAAGATGCCAATCATCAGGCCGTGTAATTGAAAGCTTCATCGTTATGGTATTTATTTTGACTTCATTCAATACTTTAACTGTCGTAGACGAAAAAATAGATGTGAGGTTTCTTAAAAGGATATTGGATACTTTACATGGAAAGATAGAACTCTTCATAACTCCAAAAGCCTCGGAATAATAACAAACTCCTGTCTGTAGTTACTAGTCCATGTTATTGCTAACGCATTTAAGGAGCCATAAGAAATACATTAGAAGCCGATAGTTACTCACTTTATTCTTAGTGTGAATATTTATACGTTTAATTTAATCATGTCTTTCAACATATTACATTGAACTTACCAAAAATCATTCATAGAATATGCCTAAACAAACATTTATTTTCACATGAATAATTATAAGGGATGATGTTTTGAAACAAGATAAAGCTTGGTAATATAATGAAAGACCCTAAATATAAAAATCATAATTATTTTATCTTTGAACTCATACAACTAATAAAACCAGCAAAGAACCAAGTACCTACTATGCCTGCTACAAATTTAGGAAAAATCTACTTAATCAAAATCACCAAAAGAAATTGTCCAGTATATTCTAAATTTTTTGGGTTTTTGCCTAGTATAAAATCTAAAATCTAAGTCTAAAACCAAATGAGAACATAAAAAGGAAGAAAACCCTTAAAAAGAAGCAAAAAGAAAGTTGATTAAAGTATTTTAAGTCAATTCATTTAGTTACTTCCTTATGCCATACATTAAAATTGGGATCATATATATCCCACTTAATAGTTATTAATTATAGTCTTGGGCACATAGTGATCTTTTATTGAACATCCTCAACTTACTTTTGCTGATGGCAGGTTTTTCCTAAAGTCAATTAGATTGGTAAATAACAGAAAATAGAACAAAATAGATTATACATTGAATGTGATTGAATAAATTATGCAAATATAATTAATGCATAAAATACCCAATCTTAAGGGAAAAAAAAAGGTGCATATGACTAATTCTACAACAAACTCAATTATGATCTATAAAAGGTTTAAAATTTGATTAAAAGTTTTTAATTGTAGAAATGAAATTACGTTAATGGCCTCTTATTATTGCACTCACCTACTTATATTTACTAAAACAAGAAAAAGAAAAGTCTATGGAATAAAATATTTTTGTATATATAAAAGATTTAAGAAAGAAGTTGCCACAACATGCAAAGTCACTAATATTCAACTATTTATTGATTTTATTATATATCAGTATGAAAACAAGAATACAAAATTATCTTGTGCTATGAGATCCCCCGTTCTTCTCAAAAAAGAGGAACGACCCTTAATTTTGGTAACTAAAACAAAGGATTAATGCTTTTTCTAAAAATTATGGTATCTAACCATTTGTGCTAAATCCCAAAAGAGAAAGGACCTCTATGCCCCTCCCTCCCATTGGAAGCCTCTTTTCTGCCTCTTTCTCCTTGTTCTATCCAAAACTAACCTAGGTCTACCATAGCCTCACCTTTTGTTACTCAAACCCACAATTCTAACATGTCCTCTTCAGGAAAATAAAACCAAAGGAGAAAAAAAATGCGAAAAATGTACTCCTCGTTTTTATAGGCTTAGGTTTCCCTTGTCATACTTTTGTTTTATATTCTTGAAGTCTCTCTAAACTTTCACAAAACTTCTTCTAATCTTCCTAAACCCTCACAATAACTGCATCAAACTTTCCCCTACCTTTCCTCTCACTTATCCTCATCGTAACTTACTAGATTAAGCTAAATTTTGCTTTGATACATATGTTCATCTTTATCTTTATGATGTACTAGTGACACATAGTACTCGCACATAAATCAGGTGAGCCATTTTGCACGTATTTTATCAGTTAGCTAATACAGGAAAGAAAACTGAAATTCTAATTAGTGAAGAAGAAGAATTGAGTGAAGATACATTAGATTGATTTGAAATCCTAAGTTCTAACTGTCACATTTCTCCAATATTTCCATATGGTATTTCAAACACAATGAGCTCCTTTCCTTTCTCTCACCCCCTCTGCAAAATCGATTTACTTCTAATTCTTTTTAATTTTTGTTAGAAGTAGGGTTTTTTCAGTGTTTTTTGCTCCTGATATGTTTTTTTTCTAAAAAATATCTTTGGGCATGGTGTTCTTTTGGGGTATTTTTAAGTTTTAAGGTACTTCATCTTTTCCCTACTGCATCTTTCCCAATTCACCCTATTGCGCTAGCCTAATTACCTTCTCTTTTCTCTTGCCATACCAAATTTAGCGATGATGAGGGAGAAGAAGGTTCATGACTAGTGATAAGGAATACAAGATGGAAGAAAGGGGGCTACGGGGAAGGGTATAGGAGTTCCACCTACCACTTATATTTCTCCACATGTATGTTAGCTAGACTCGTGTACAGGAGTGCCACTGACATGACTAATCAAGTGCAAAATGAAGCGTTAGACAAGAGTCTAGATGACATAGCTTCACATTTTAAACTCTAATCAGAAGTATAGAATTTTGAATTTTCACATGTAAATATTCAAATTATTATAAATTTCATTTTGTTATGGATAAAGTACTGATAGAAGGTTGAAAACAATTTTAAAACCCCATTAAAAATTCAAATCAAACTTAAAAACTATTTATAAATAAAACTTAAACACTATTTACAGGGTTACATAGTACATAGGCATATAGTTATAACTATACTCAAATAGCAAAGACTTGTACACTTCCTCAAAGTGTACTATAGCATATTGCAAATTACCGCAAAACCAAATCACAACGTATTGCCAAGTTATACCCACAAATTGAATCATAACATGTGCTAAAATTGAAACCTAATGACCCATGTCCATCCTATGCCTAACTCAGCTGGTGGAGATATTAGTCGAGTGACTGTAAAGTCCTAATCCTATTCTTAAGTTCTCTCTTTTCCTCTTGCCATTGAAAATCTTGGAATCTCGCTAGAAAAAATGAATAATAAGTAGAATGAAGTATTTGAATGTCAAAATTAATTTATACTTCATATTTGATTATTTAGTGTAAAAGGAACCTTAAAAAATAATGGCATCACCTACATCATGAAATAGATACCAATTAATAGAATATGAAATACATTTCATCTTGATTTAAAACCCTATCTACTATTCAAATTAACTAAATGAAGCTAATCATAAAGCACAAAAGAACAAAAGAGTCGGTCTTTCTTTTTTTTTTTTTTTTTTGAATCTCACATTGATAGAATGACAAGCATAGATTTTATTGTTATTCTAGTCGAGCAAAGGGCTTGTTCCCAGTTATAAGCTAGAAACAACAATTAGTTGTCAAACACACCGTGCAAGGAATAAAAGAAATCTATATAATTCTTTACACATTGCAAGTAGATAATACTAACTTTGATGGGAAGTGGGAATGCAATGGCTTTTCAGGAGAACAAGAGACTTGGGGCGGTTAGAATTGGGATCGGGAAGGTGTAGCTGAGGTTAAGTACAACTGGTGCAGTTATTGTACTTATTTTGCAAGTTAAGTGATTGTGTTCATATATTAAATTGATGTATATGAATAAAATTAACGTGTACAAGTATAAAATAATGTTACTGTAAACCATATCATATTAGACACACAATACCCGTACAGAAACTTCAATTATACTAGCCCTAAATACGAATGAATTGTTGATACATGTATGTTGTATAATCGTACCATCTTGTTATAATCTCAATGCATGGAATAATATTATGGGCATGTTCTATACAATACCCGTGCAGAAACTTCAATTATACTAGCCCTAAGTACGAATGAACTGTGATGCTAGGACTGTAAGTAGTCGACATATATGTTGTGTAATCATACCATCTTGTTATAGTCTCAATACATGGAATAATATTCTGGGCTTGTTCTCAACTGATTTTAAAATGTGATTTTAACTCTTAATTTTTCAAAAGCTATTTTATTGTGCTCTCAATTGATTTAAAAAATAGATTTTAGATTTTTTTTTAGCCCAAAAAGCTGAAGATCAGAACCATGTTTTGAGGTAATTTTGGATTTTGATTCTGACCTACTTTTTTGAGTGGACAAAATTACCCTTCTGACTTACTTTTTTGGGTAGACAAAATTATCCTTCAAATTTTAACATAATTACTAAATTACCTAAAGATGAGGTAACTTTATATGGTCATTCTATTTTCTTCCTTTTCCTCATTACACAATTCGTTTATTTGTCCCTTGTTTTTCTCATCCATCATTCAATCTTCATAAGAAAAATTATTAATTACACTAAAAATTATTTAATTAATATGAAAATTCGTTTATATAGCATACAAGGGTAATATGGTCATCTTTTTTTCATCCAAAAAAGCTTTTTTAACTTGTTCGAGAACACCTATGTATTTATTAAAAAAGTTAATATTATATATACTAACAATGTAAACACTATGACGACTAGATGCATGACACATTAGTAAAATTTGGATTTCAAATTTAAATTTAGATATGCTGTCATGCATCCAACAGTGATAGTTTATAAAATTGCTTTTTTAATAGTACATGAGAACACATGAATTATTCTAAAAAAAAGTCTGATTTTTAAGAAAATCAATTTTATAAAATTAGAATGAGTTGAGAACAGCCCTATCAAATTGTACACCACATTCTATGAAGCAAAATACAAAATTTTTTTACGGCCATCCCAAACCAAATTCATATCTGCCTCAACTGTTCAAACTAAGGTTCAACTCTTCAAATTAAAGGTTCAAACTGTAAAGTACACCAACTTTTTGGCCTTTGGATCAAGCTTGAAAGATGGAGATGGATAATATTTAGACAATATGACATCTATTGAAGTCTTTTGTTTGGCCAACGCTAACCCAGATTAGTCAATATAGTGCGGATATGAAAGTAACTCACTTGTTTGATATTGAGGTGATGAATCAAGGCTCTTCAATCCATTTCCTTCGCTCGCTTGATGTAGCAGTCTTCCACGTGCCCAGCCTAACAAGGCTTGATGTCTGACACCTTTAAGTTTAAAAGAATAGAAGAAAACGGTAGAAGAATAAATTTTACATCCTAAGACTGACTATTCAAAGCAGGACAAAAAAAATCACAAGACTATGTGGTTGTCCTAGGTTGATATAGATTTTGTATATATAAAAAATAAAAAAATAAAAAAAAAGGATTGCAAATCAAAATATAGGGCTGTTCTTGCTTGTTGGAGATTTTGCAAATCACGATACACCAAAGCAAAGCTATTTTCAGTAGATTTTAGATTTGAACTTTATAATCTACAAAGCAAACAAGAACATGAAAAAATATTTATAAACAAGAAACTTCACCCTATGCCAAGAAAAAAAAAAAAATTTCCTAGACCCAGACTCTCCGCGGCAAATTTATTCTATTACCAGATTTAGAATCCTATTCCAATTCTAACTCGGAACCCACTTTACTCTCTCTCTGTATCAAGCATATACACTTGGCAAAGTAAGGGCATTTGGGTACCTAAACTTGTTTCCTTTAGGAGTCTTTCTCAATTTACACATTATTCTGTTGGGAAAAATCCTACACTATACAGCATACGATGATGATGCATACGATAGATACAAACTAAATTATGGATCACGTTAATTTTCAAGATTTCTATATTTGTATCTATCACATGACTATTCATACAACAGATATGAAATAAATTATGGCTCACCTCATTGATTTTTTTTTTTATATTTTTGTAGAAACTTCTATATTTGTCTGATTGTATCTATCGCTTACACATACCACATGTTGCGATTTTCTGTAGCTTCTGTCCCCTCTGAATGTTTGTGCCTATACCTTTCTGTCCTTCTTGAACGTTTGTATCTATGGCTTACACATATCATGATTTTCTGTAGCTTTTTGCTCTCCTTGATTTTAGAAATTTTTATATTTGTATCTCTCTCTTATACATGCCGTAATTTACTATAGATTTCTATAAATAGACTCAGACAATTATCGTATTGGTAGTAGATTTTCATGGATTTTTATATTTGTATCTATGGCTTACACATATTTGTAGCTTTCTACAAATTGACTCAAATAGTTGTAGTATCGGTAGTAGATTTTCATGCATGTTTGTATCTATTGTCTAAACATATCGAAATTTTGTGTAGCTTCCTGTAAGTAGACTATTCAGTTATAGTACTGGTAGTAGTCTACCATGTAAACAAGGAATATGGGAAGTTACATATATGCTACAATGTTCCCAAGTCTATCACTATTTTATTTCCTTAAATTTCTAGATTTTTTTTTTCGTAAGAAAAGTCCGTGCCAAGCATACTACGAGTTAAGCAACATAAATAAACTAAAAAATAGGTTCACTTCCTTAATTTTAGAAATTTCATATTTGTGTCTATAGCTTAAATATCCTAATTTTCAAGGTGGACTCTTTTGATAGCATGCCCCTAATTTTTAGATATCTTTAGAAATATTCAATCCCCATGTTTCAGGTGCCTCTAAAATCTCATCTCATGTAATGAAAAGTAGCGAAGAGTTTTACACTTGTCTTTAACTTTCAAAGATAGTGTGTCTGTGATTTACTTAAGGATTAATCTTCTCTATATGCTCTAACATGTTGAATGCATAACAATTATTCTAGATTTGAATATGAAATTTAAATTTTACATGTAAAAGACGAAAAACTCTTATTGTAGCATCTAACGATGAATTTTTACTTCATAGTAAAATATTCAAAAGGCAGTTTCTGTAAGCGAGACTGATTCTCTACAAATTAACAAGTTGCTATGCCTCTCAAAGTTCACATTTTTCAAGTCTCCTTATTTGTCATCCTCTCAAATTCAACACGGTTACATACGTAATAAAATTGTGGGAATAATACTTACAAATTTGTAGATTGCTATAAATTAGCATAGAAATAGTTTAGATGTTATCAATTAACAAAAAGAAAAAAAAAACCAAAAAAAAGAAGTACCAACAATCCTATAATGATTTTAAAGTTTCTCGTTTGTCTAGTAACCATAGCCGTCGGAGTGGGACAGAGATTTCGGGATATTCCAATAGAATCTATATACTATATATTTGAAGACAATTTTTCATTCTAAATCACTAAATGAGCTTCCAAGTCTCCATTCTTTTTTCTCAATTTTTTGATTTATTTTAATTTTTAAAAATATCAGTAGTATCTTTTGTTTGGATTGAACCAAAAATATGTGTTTATTAATTAAGTTTAGTCTCTAAAATTAGATTCTTTCAAACATAGCCTAGAAAAAAAAAGGAAAGAATGCCTATGATTTCACAATCTAGTTCCAATTTTTAATAACTTTACCAAAATAAATTGCAAACATGTTTGAGATTGGCTAGTCTTCCCAAAATTAGAATGAATAATTAAATATTTGAACCTAATAATAAGGAAACCTTCCTCAATTCCGTTAGTCTTGTATTAACTTTAACAAAAATAAATTTAGTCCTTTAATACCTATAAACAAATTTAAGGAAGAATCTTTGCAATTGGTTAGTTGTACCAAAAATAACTATGAACATACTAATGATTTGAAGATCAAATTAAGGAAACTATAATTGATTAGTGATTTGAAACAAAATTGCACAAATTTCCCACTTCTCATGATATGAATACCACATATTATTTTAGGGAGACAAAGAAATCACCACAAACCCAAAATTTTTTTTATTTCTTTGCTATTACTAACAAAATTTATTATTTTAGTAAGAAACTGACTCCACTATAATACAAGGTATGTTTTTCAACTCTTGCCCTCTCTCTCTCTCTCTCTCTCTCTCTCTCTCTCTAGATGAGATATTTACTATGCTAATTTTGAAATCTATTAATAATTTCTCAAAATTGACCGCAAACAACTATACATGTACTATACAAGTTGATATCTTTTAATTACATAGTCAAATTAAGTATTTTATATGTTTTATATCCAATGTAATAATCCATGTATTGCTTTTCATTTTTCTTTTATTGTAACATTTAATCTTTGAATTCTTAAGGCTACACATACGAAAATGTTTTATCAATTATATTTTAAACTCTTAAGTCTTGCTTTAAAAAAATCAAGTGTAATCATAAGGCAATCGCAAAATTTAGATTTAATGTGTTAGCATTCACAAAAAATCAATTTATCAATAGCCTAAAGATATGGTCTCTTTATTGTGATTTTAAATGTAATGATCTTTATTTTATTTTTTATACTTGTGTTAGTAATTAGTTTTCTTTCTTATTCTACTATCCTTGGTTGAAATTGAGTAGTAAGGTCCATGTGTACTATTAGCAAATTCTAAAATAACTAGACAATCCTAATTATTTTGATGATTTTTTAGTATTTTCTTTTAATAAATATATTTTTTGGTATGTTTTACTTTTTCTTTTACTTTTATATTTGACATCATTATAATTATAGTAGATGCTCACAATAATTTTTTTTGAATAATTTCAATATAATACTCTTATAATGAGGGTAATTTTTAGGTGAATAAATTTTATTGATATTTATTTCTTAAATAAACAATGATACATTTGGATGGTTAGTTTTGAAAGTGCTTTAAGAATTCTAAAAATAATAAATGTTATTTATAAAAAATTCCAAAGATGGCATTTATGCAATTTATATCCAAATTTTTATTTTTTTCCATAGATCATAATTTTCACCTTGAACTTGACCACAACTATTTGGAAGGTGATATAAGTGGGCATTGACCAAGTAGAAGGAGGACAAATTGTAAAATGAGAGAAATGTGCTAAGAGAATGATAGATAAAATTGTAAGATAGATAAGATTGTTGTAACGGCCTCGAAATTTTGAAAAAAAAAATATTTTAATTAATTTTAATTTCAAAAATTTGAAAATTTATTTATTTATATTACTTATCTTGTGATATTTGATTTTATCCTCGTTTATAATGCTTCATTTGATTTTAACTCTATTTACCTGTAAATTACGTTTCGTAGCATTTATTAGTGGAAAAATGTCAATGGCACGTTTTTCGAGGTAAATTCGGACTGTGGGTAAATTAGTGGAGATAAGTAGGGATGATCACAGATAAGTTGGAAGTGTGATTAAATGACTGGATTTGGGACATTGAAGGTGATTAATTAGGGTTTTGAAATTTTTAATTAGGGTTGGATTAACCTCGCTAAGTTTAGAATTTCAACTAATTATTTCTTCCAACCGATTTTTCCTAGCTCCTACGAAAAATTTTCCTATTCTTCCTTCCCCCTCCTAGCCGAAAATTAGCCTTAACTTCAAGCACAATTAAGCCCTTAATTTTCCCTCCAAATAGATAAGAATGGTTTAATAAAAGTCAAACCTCATTAAGGCAAGACAAGACTTGTGTCTTGTCTTCCTTTCTTCCCTATTTTAAAAAAAAAAAATAAAGCACAAAACCGGTTCCTTTCTCTTCCATTTCATCCGACTTTCTCTTCTCTTCTTCTCTCCATTTTCCATCGTTTTTTCTTCTCCATTTCTTGCCCAAAATCACCAACAAAAACATCAACCCTCTTGGATTAAGCTTGAGCTTGGTGGAAGACTTGGACTAGGAGCTTTTGGAAGCTTTTGTTTGGCTTTTTCTTGAAGAACTTCCACTCACTTCTTGCAAGAGGTAAAACTAGAAAACTTGAATTTTTCTCCATCCATTTCGATTGATAAGCATGTTGTTAGGTTGGGTTGTTGAAGGGTTTTAGAAACCTTGACTCTTGTGTTTAAAGTTTTGATTATGAAGTTGATTTGTGGAAGTTGATGATTATGAGCATGAAACGGTGGGCTCTTGAATTCCCACCAAATTTGTAAAATTGATTGTTGGATGGTTAAATGATGATGTTTAAGTGTATTATGTATGTTGTTGATGGTTAAAGTTTGATGAAAAACCAAAAGGGGAAAACCGGTTAAGGGAGGAAATTTTGGGGGGGGTTTAATTTCTGATTTTTCCTCGATTTTTGTGGATGCATTTTTGGCTAGTTAAGAGGCTGAATTTGATGTTTAAGTGATGAATGTTAAGCTGCTATTTTGTCCCACAAAGAGTTCTTCAAGAGTTGATGTTATGTCGTTGAATAAGTTGCAATGTGAAAGCTGGAAATTTCAGGGGTAGTACTGTCCGAATTTTGAGGCTTTATTTTGTGATATTCTTGCCAAAAGATGTGACCATTTTTTATCATCAATAGGCTTAGGAAGTTCAATACTAGCTTAGTTTCGAAAATTAGGCAAATTGGAAGTGAATTGAGGCATAAACTAGATGAACAAGTGAGGGAGAAAATTTTCCAGATTTGAATGCATGAGTTGGACGAAATTGAGGCGCATAGAAAACTGCCTTCCCGGTGGTATTTTAAGTTGAAATTTGGTTTGAATCTAGTTGGTATATGGAAGTGTTAGTGTGCCAAATTTGACCATTTTTGGACTTGAATTCGTCACTCAAATAACCACTTGAAAGCTGCCCTGTATTTTCGAAATCCCAGAACTGCAGAATTTTGAGTGGCCTCTGTTTGCACTGTTTTCATTTCATGCTCGGATGTCGGAATTGAGTTCTGTCAGTGGCTGTTAAAACTTCATATGTAGGACTATATTGTGTATAAATTTCAGAGGTTAATTAATTTTCTGTAATTTTTGACGGATTTTCAAAATGTGCTGGATAACCAGCCTGACGGACACTGTCGACTTACTGTAGCTGAATGTTCAACTGAAATCTGGGCGAATTTCGTCCATAATTTTAATTTGATGTCTTCTGAAAAGTTTTAGAGCTTTTAAATAGGTTTCCAACGGTACCAAATGAGCAGAATTCCAACTTGTAAAACTTGAGTTATGATTTTTCAAAGTTTTCAGCTCAACTAGGAAAATTGTCAAACTTTCGACTTTTTGCTTTAAACTTCACCATCGATTAGGAAAACTCATTTTTGTTCTCTTTTACTTATTTTAGGGCAAAGTGCTGAATTTGTGACTGACCAAAACTTGGACTCCAACCCCTACTTTGTCGGTGAGTGTTCAAGTGCATGTTTAATTGCTTTAAGTGATGTAAATAATTTGAAAAGCATGCTTGTGTGAACTGGTGAGCGTGTACTTTATCGCGCTCACATTCTTGAATTGTCTCAAAATGAGCTTAACTGTTTAAATGGTTTCTTGTTCAACTGCTTGACTTGATTGAATTGTTTATATTGTTTAAACTGTGGGGACGCCCAAACCCCATCGGGGATCCCTTCGCCTTGTCCGGCAACAGGGGCTAGGGCAAGGGTTGGGAAAACCATGGGTTTTTACTGTTTAAAGTACGTCGGTTGGAATGAGTCCACCGACTTGGCATACTTATAGTGGGTTGCCAAACACTTTTCAAATTTAGGAGTTCGGGCCCGGTCAAGGGGGTGTAAGTAGACGGGAGAGGGAGAAAAGTGACGAAGATGGACTGTGAGAGTGAGTGGTTGACGGAGTGTCAACGTATGGCAAGAAATTGATACTTGTGAAGCGGAGAAAGTAACTACCGAGATTTCGGAAACGTGGAGCCGGCAACTGTATCTTTTAAATTGTATTGTTTAAAAGCTTTATTGCTAAATTCACTGTTTCGCTTTTTTATTGTTTTATTAATTGATTTAATTGCTTTAAGTTGCTTGTGCATGTTTTCTTGGCCTCACTGAGCGTTAACTCATCCCAATTTGTTTTCCTTAACAGGTTCCGAGGAAAGGCACGTGAATCGAGGAAGTTAGTACTTGTATAGGATTTTTCCTTTTTGTATAAGATTGAAATTAATAGATGAATTTGATGGTTTATGAAATTTTGGATTTATTGTTAGTGTAATTTTGATGAAATTTTGGGGTTTGTATTTTGTAAGAGTTTATTAGAAATTTTAATATCTTATGTTGATGACTTTACGAATGAATGTTTGGTTTATTATTTGGGAATTCGTAGTGAGTCCCGGCGAGAGCTGGGCGGCAGTCCGCTGATACCCTTGGGTTCGCCCTTGGGAGAAGTGGGGCTGTTACAATTGTTGAGCGGGAGAAAGAGGAAGTACAACTTGCAAGATAAGACTGTTGAGTGGGAAAGGATGGATGTGTGACTTGCAGGGAAAGGAAAGAAAAATATTGCGAATATAGGAAAAGATATGTCTATTAGGTAAGAAAATGGTAGCAAATTAAAGGGAATAGTATTGAGGGAGAAGACTGAAGGAGGTGAGATTGTATGATAAGGGAAATGTGGCAATAAAAAGGTGAATAGTTGCAGTGAGGATGAAGTTACATATTAAGAGAGGTAATAGAGAGGGAAATGGGAAGAATTGTAGTGATATGTGTATTTAGTAATATCTTTTGGACCTTCTTTGGGTGTTTTATTATTTAATTTTGATAAATTTTTATCTTTTGACTAAAGATATAATTATTTGAAAACAAATGTTATCTAATGACAGAACTGGAATTAGATTTAATTTTTTTTGTTTATTCATGGAATCATAGGTAGTTTAAAAATATACAAAATTCTCGAAGTAAGATATAATGAATGAAAGGAATTTTTTAAAATGGGACTATTTTTATATGCAATTGTAATATATATGACAATTAAACAGAATGTTTTTAGATAATTTCATAGTCTTTTTTTTAAAAGTTCATAAGTAGGGGTTTTTTTCATTTGTTTTTATTTAAAAGGGATAATTTCAGAAACCTCCCTTGAGATTTCTGACAATATCACCTAGTACCCCTAAGGTTTTAGAAGTATCACTTAGCTCCCTTATTTTCAAATTTTTGTATCATTTCAAAAATACTATTAAAATAGTCATTTTAAGAAAAAGAACATAATTTCTTTCCAATATTGCCCTTCGGTTGCCTTGCTATTACAAATTAAAAAGTACATTAATCAAAATTTCAAAACTAAGGCAAAAGTAGGAGGTATAAATATGATGGAATATAATATAGCAGTTGTTACCATAAAACAAAATTTTTTAAACTGTAAAAAGGAAATTTTTATTTAAAATGTTTTAAAACCAGAAAAATAAAATTTGTTGTTTTTTTTAAGGTTCAATTATGTACTACTATAATACAGGATTGATTATTTTGGCAAAAATGTTGATTTTTTCTACTAAAGAGTTGCAATCTAAGGGATTAATGATGATTTTAAAACTTTGATGTTGGTCCATATTTTTTTTTTATATGCTAATTAGGTGCTTTTTTAGGTTTTTTTTAAGGTGCCTTTTAGGTTACAGAATAAAGAAATTTTTCATTTTATGTAAGCTAATTTGAGTCAATTTATAAAATTTTATAAATTATTTGATATTTTCATTTTTTTTGCTATATCAATGGCTTGAAATTTAAAAAAAGGAAAAGTGTTTAAAATTGTATTTGTAACTTATTTGAGATGGCTGTAAAAATTAATTTGTATTCCTCTCAAGATGCAAAAAAAAAAAAAAAAGAAGTTATTTTATAAAGTATTATGATGATTTTTATTTGTTTTGTAAATTATTTGTCATGACAATTAAGGAAATACAATAAAAGGGTAATATTGGAATGAAATTATCAATACACTCCAAAAACTAGTTTTTTAGTATTATATTTTGAATGGGGTTAATAATGATACAAAACTTTGAAAATAAGGGAGGTAGGTGATATTTTTGAAACTTGAAGGGTGTTAGATGATATTGTTGAATACCTCAAGAGAGGCTTCTGAAATTATCCCTATTTAAAATAACATCCTTTGATAGAAACTGACACTATTTTAAACTTTCAACTTTTCCATTCCAAATTATTTTTTTAATACATGCATAGAAAAATAATTTTACTATTTTCATTTGGAATGTTAATACGTGTATAGCACGGGTTAGAAATCTAGCGGTGATTGAATTCAAACCCACATCGGCAACGTTACGATTTCTACACGTAAAAGTTTGATCATTATTATCTCATCCTTTATCTTTCTCTATTTATCTTGGTAATAAATCTGTATATCCATAGGAATAGGAGAAATGAATTAATGGACACTGCCTCGTGGTGATTTACATATGACAAGTGTCTTCAAAGAAGAGGTGGGAAGGAGAGCGTTTCAGACTATGTATGAAGGTCTCTCAATATATATATATATTTGGTTAATAAAAGTTTGGGATGGCTCGATTCCAGTCACCATTATGAGTCAAGATAAATCTCAAGGATCATCTGTCACTTACAGGGATACTTATGGGTTGCTACTAACACAACTCTAGCATCGACAGTGAAATTCGAATATATAACTTTTGTGAGAAAATGACTTGTCCTTATTAACTGAGCCAACTTATGTTTACGTAAAGGTCTCTTAATATATGAGATCTTGGGAACTTGGTTTAGTTCAGCATGGTTGTGCTTTGAGTTGTCTACTCTGTTATTTCCTATTATTACTTAGGTGTTGGTTAAGTAATGTGGTTTGTAAATAGGTGGAAATTGGCATACTAGTGATGCAGAGGGGGAGAAATTAGCCTTATACATGAAGTGAGAGAATATTCTTGGGAGATGAGAGAAATTATACAAGGTTGGATTTGGGTTCAAGATGTATTCTTACATGAGATTTATTCTCTTATAATAAAGAACTATTTTCTCTCCGATAATGTAGACTTGGATTTGAGTTCAAGTTATATTCTTGTATGGGATTTCTCATAATAAAGAACAATTTTCTCTCTACAAGCGTAGATTCAATGGCGGATTTGAACCACATATCTTGTGTGTTATTTATCTTTTATGCTTATTTGTATGTTATTATTTTCTCTCTGTGGATGGAAACTCAATGATCGAGTCAGAACCACATTAAACTGTATGTGTCTTTTATCTTCCATGCTTGTGACTTGCTTGTTAATAAATTATTGTGTATTTGCTTTCTCAACAGTGGTTCATTCTGCATCTAGATCCCAACAAAAGAAAAGTTTAACGATGATGATTTGCAGTAGCTTTATTGATTCAACAGCTCAAATAGTTTTAAATGCCTGAGGTCAGAATTTTGATTGGATCATCTGCCGGTGTTGAGAAGATATACATAATTGCGGACCAAAATGCAACAGATGTTGATCCTCAAAAGCCAATGCACGAGGCTAAAGCACAGGAAAATTACAGACCAATAACAAAAGTTTATTATCATCACAACAGGAGATAATGCAACAGAAGAAAAAAAGAGATGCTAGGGAATGAAATACAATAACACAACACTGAAAAAAGAATCTGGATTGGGAGGAGCTAAAGTATCAACGGTCACTTCTAGCAGAAGAAAAACTTTCTTCATGGATGGTCGAAGTGTGGGCTCATCCTGGATGCACCAAATAGCAATTCTGATCATTCTTTCTAGCTTTGTCATGTCAACTGCCTCTTCCTTCCCCACTAGTTTATGGTTATGGAGTTCACCATAAAAATTAGTCGTAACTTTTTTTTTTTTCTTTTTGTGTGTAGTGTGGGTTACATGCTGTTAGGAAATTGGCTTAATTTCTTTTAGGCAAGTTTCTTGTTATGTGTGTGAAGTAATTAGTTTCCTAATTGGTTTAGTTACTTGGAGTAGTAGTCAAGGAAATTCCTATTTATATGGGTTTAGGAATTAGAAGTTATTTCCTATTCTGTATAGAATTGGAAACTAGCAGTTATTTCCTGTTATTACTTGTATTGATCAAGTAATATGGTCTATAAATAGGTGAGGTTTGGCATACTACAAAGGTACACAAGGGGGCACACAAGGGCAACATGTAGCTTTATACATGGGGTGAGAGAGGGTTCTTGGGAGGTGAGAGAAATTATACAAGGGATTGGGTTTGAGTTCCAATTGTATTCTTGTATGGGGTTTTTCTCTCATAATAAAGAACGGATTTTTTCTCCGTGGATGTAGACTCAATGGTGGAGTCGAACCATGTTAAATCTTGTGTTGTTTTTATCTCATGCTTGTGACTTGTTTATCATTAAATTGTTGTGTATTTGATTTCTTAATAGTCGTGTATTCCGCGTCCGAATTCCCAACACATGCAACTACATGTATGAAATGGATTTAAATTTTGAACAGAACTTAAATAACAATATGATAAGAGTGCCTAAATTTATTAGTCTCTAGTTTTTATAATGTGATAAGACTTAAGAGTGTTCAATTTGACTTTCTTAATAATAGATTTGTTGGTTTAAAAATATTTGGACCTTTTGGCCTAAAAGTTATTAATATTGTACTAATAATATTGTAAATTTGTAACCTTTGATGAGGGCAGTATATGGTCTTCTTATGCTAATAAGGATGGTAAGTGCTATTTTAGAAATTTTAAGAATGTTAGGTGATATTATTACAAGAAACCTCAAGGAGGTTTCGAAATAATGCCAATTCAAAAGCATATAATAGCATCTATTTGTGTTAATACAATAGAGTAGTTTCGGGTTTGGAGAGAAGCAAAAAAATTTGATATTTTCATTAGGATGTGCAACATAGTAATATAAACTTGGGAGAATAAGTTGGGTGGTATTGGGGAAAGGGAGTATAAGTGGGAAGTCCGAATTGAATTTCCACTCACACTTAAAAAAAATAGTAATATAAACTCATCCTGATCAATACAACCAACGAATAGGCAATTATTCAAGTCAAACGTAGTACTCAGCTGCTGAACAAATGAAATTTTAATGAAACACATGATTGAAGAACATGTTGAATGATGAGAAAACATACGTCGATTCTACACCTGAGCTTCTGGTATTATGGTATACTCTTTTACCTTTACCAACTTTGCACAAAACTCCTGTGTCTCTCTCCTCTTCAGAGTTTAAAGTGTCTAAGGCCCCGTTTGATAAAACTAAAATCTGAAATCTGAAGTCTAAAATCTGAAATCTGAAATCTGAAATCTGAAGTCACTGAATTGTTAAGCGGTGAATCTAATATAACGTTTGTTTGAATCTAAACATTGAACATATTATGCCTGTTTGATAATTATAGACTACTGAATGCTGAATTTCTTGTATTTTACAATTTTGTTCTTATATTGAATTGTTTATAAATGATCTATATTGGTATATTTTACTAGTAGTACATATGATTTAATTTTATTTAAAATAAAAATTATTTATTAGAAAAAGAATGAACTAAAAATGAATGAACTATTATCAAAAAAATAAGAATTATTTATTAGAAAAAGAATGAACTATTATAAAAAAAAAGAAGAAAAAGAATGAGCTAAAAATGAAAATAAAATTATAATATAAGAAATTTATTTGATAAAATATAAATGCTAGTCTATCAAATGTTATAAATACAATTAATCAAAAAAGCTAAAAATGTTGATTTTTAATTTGCTCATGTAAGTTGATCATAAAAGTTTGATCAACTTGTCAAGATTCTCCTCCGTGTTCTGCATTTTCTGGGTTATTTTTAGCATGTTACTCATTTTGTACCACAATTTCTTCATTCTCAAAGATTATTTTTCTAGTCAGTTTGTATTGCCTATGCTTCTATTTCTATCATGGAAGATTATTTTTCCATTAATCGTATAAATCAAATACATAGATGAAGTATAGATTTTTATTGAATATGAGTATGAACGACAACTACACAGGAGAAATAAAGCATATGCATAAAGTCAATACTTGCCTTTATGCTAAAAAATTGAATGTTTCAATGAGTAAACTTCTTAAGAATAAGGCTGACCAAAAAAAAATTGGAGAAGAGGTTGATAAACTGAGAACGATGATGGAAAGAAAAGAATGAGAGAGAAGAAAGACGGGAGAAGAAAGAGAAGAGGAAAAAATAAGGTGATTGTGTTTTATTTGGTAAGGGTTATTTATGTCCTAAAAACTGTACTTAAACCCTAACATATAAGCGTACTTTTTATTAAGTGGTGATAAGTGATAAACTTATCACTTATTTTTTGGGCTCCATTTTGTCTAGGCAATTCAGACCCACTTAATCATTAAGATGTAATATTTTTTGTTATCAAACAGTCTTAACACCATTAAGATCTGAAATCATTAAAATTAAAACCTGAATTGGGTTATCAAACGGAATCTAAAACTCTTTTTTTTTTTTGAAATGCCAATATCATTTATCTATATATAGAGACACACACATATATGCATTAGGAATTGTTAGCTTTTTTTATTATTTTTTATTTTTTTAGTATAAGTAAGAGATCTCCAAACGAAACCTCTCACTTACACTCTTTCCCCTTGTATTATTCAACACATCCCTTCCGCAAAGACAATCTTCAATTGAAGAAGTGTCACTAGATAGAACTTTGGCTTCATTTAGATTAGGTGTTTTTGGTGATGTTTTTCAAATATTTTACTGTAACTTTGTAGATGAAAAAATTTTACTATAGATGGTTACATGTTTTTAAAGGTATTTTTGGTGATGTATTTTAAAGATCTTTTTTGGGGTCTTTTTAACATTTAGCAATTTTAATGGGGTATTTTTTCAAAATTTAAAAAATACACGCCCACCACCCCTACCCCTACAACCTCTACCACTCCCTCTCTCTTCCTTTCTCTCTTTCCCCTCCTCCCCTCTCCTTCCTCTCTTCTTCCTCTCTTCTTTCTCTCTTTTTCCTCCTCCCTTGTCCCTTCTTCTCTTTTGATCCGCAAAAGCCTCCCCTTTGCTCACAAAAACTGACAGCGACCTATCGGACCAAAGAGAAAGCTCCAACCGCAACCGGTTGGTCATGACTAAATCGCGACCAGATCTGAGATCTGGTTGTGAACTCAAGTCGCGACTGGAAGCTCTGCCAATTGCGATCAGAGCTCTCAGGAGGGGAGGTGGTTTTGGAGAGGAGGGAGGGTCTTCTGGTGGTAGCGAGAGGGGAGAGGAAGGGAGGGAGGAGCAGAAAAAGAGAAAGGAAGAGAGGAGGAAGACTGGAAAGAGGGAGGAAGAGGAGAGAGGAGGAGGAGAGCTAGTGACCCACCATTGGCGTTGGTGGCTGCCGGCAATGGCACTTGCGGTGGGTGGTGGTTTGTGAGAGACAAAGAAAAGTTGATAAATTTATCTTTTAATTTTTTATATATTTGTGAGTTGTTTTTAAAATATTATTTGGATTAGTTTTTGTTATTTATTACTGTAACATTGTAATTGAAAAACTAGTTTTTGAAAAACAAAACAAATAGTTGTTGAAAAACTGTAGAATTTTTTTAATGTGACGTATGCGAGATAAAAAGATATTGAAAATTGTGTCGGTAATGTAAGCCAAATAATTTTGTCCAAATAATATCAATCCATACAAACAGAGCCAATATATTTCGGCATGCATGATGAATTATCTCACAAATTTTCAAGTCTAACGTAAATGACAATGCCCAATCTGAATGTGGAATATTTGAACTTGATTACTTATCTTTGGGGAGGAGATTACAATTTCTTGTGGGCTGGGCAGTAGGCACGTATGTGACATTCAGATTGGGCTATCAACTTTCTTTATAGGCATGCTCTCTGAATTTGTTGATTATTAGGAATGCGAATACAATTCCTTGTGGGCTGGAGAGCATTAGGCACTTACCTGACTTTGAGATTTGGGCCATCAACTTTCTTTTTCAAGCATGTTACGCGTATTTGTGTTCTTGGAGCATTTTTTTTTCTTTTTATTTTTTTCTTTTTCTTTTTTATCTTTCCTACCTCTCTCACACGTTTTTCACTTATGATTGTCAAGTTTCGAATTTGAATTTTAAATTTGACAATCGGAAAGATTTTAACAACCCTCCTTATAACTACATATGCAAAAGTGTTCTTGCACATCTTAGCAGTAGCACTACTTTAAAACAAAGTTTCTCAAAGGGATGTTTGTTATGATTATTACATTCTTCAAGATTTAACAACATTTCCTTTTTTTTTATTGATATTGTAATTTTTTTTCCAATTTATGCTTACCCTTTATTGTTTTGTAGAATGTGAAGAACTACTGCAGCATGGCAAAAAAATAGTTTTTGTTCCGTGCAAGATAACATGGAAGCTATTTCGTTTTATGTATCTTGAAATAGTATTAATTGATTGTCACATGTTTAAAGATTGGTACCTTTTTGTGACTTTTGTTTTAAGGTACTTCAAGTACTCCTTTGGCACTAGTGTTAAGGACTGAATTAATCTATGAATGTGTTGGCTATGTTAAATATTTATTTAATTTTAGGCAAAACTTTGCTAGTTTTGTGAGAAAATGTCTAAATAGCATGAAAACATAGTCTAAACCAAAATCACGGCAAATTCCATTGCAAAAAGTTGTTGGCACAAAACAAATGTTTCATGACAACAGGACCAAAGAGTGAGCAAAAGGTATCTGTTATACAACTTAAGATCAAATGAGAGAAAGGTTGAAATTCTCTAAGGCTGTAGTTGGGTTGAAAGATTTGACAAAGAAAAATTCTCTCGAATCCCTCTAAACTTTTTAGATTACTTAGGAGATATTCAAATTTGTATGTAATCCACCGATTATTTTAATATTTAAATATATTTAAATAATGAGTAATATTATATATCTAGATGCATCTCAAATAATTTAAACAAGTTTCAAGGACTGGGAGAGATCTTAATTTTTTCGTCAAATATTTTAGCCTAAAGTAATTTCTTTCAATAGTGACTCTGGAAGCCGCTCAACTGCTTCGTCTATTTCCCCGTCACAGCGCAAGGTGTAAACTCGGACTCGTGTAGGAGTTGTATTTTCCATTGCTAAAGTTTCATGACATGTATAACATAGTTCTTTTATCACGGTTTCAGAACTGTCATAATTTCATGGCAAAAACTATTTTCAATAGCAGCAAAGCTGTTAGTAATCTTTTGCCACGGCTTCCAAACCATGGTTTCCAACTAATATTTATCATGACTTCAGACACATTTTGCCACTCAAAAAAAAAAAAAAAAGTTCTGTAGCAAAAAAAAATTTTTTTTTTTTTTGGTAGTGAAGGAAAATTATTCTCTGAGGCTTTTTACTTTTAGTTGCATATATATGATTTGCCAGAAAAGAAAACATTGCTTGGTTATGAATCACTACGTGGTTAGTTGGTTGTGGATTCTGTTTCTAATCTTTAATCTTAAATCTATTTGAATTGTTTCTCTTTATTCTTCATCTTTTACCCAAGAATTTTTTTTTTTTTTTTTTTTTGTTGACAAAGCAAGAAAACTCATATTATTCTCTGACCAGAGTTTAGGACTCTTACGCAAATGGCAAAGCAAAAGCCTTTCCTTTCAAGCAATCGGGCTCGTTTGGTTAAGCGGAAACAGAAAGTAGGCAAACCAATATCCAAGTATTTCTTTCTTCCATACGACTTATTTGTTTCTTTTCTTTTTTTTTTTCTGGTTTTATATAGTGCTGAAGGTCGAAGATAATACTGGTGGGAAAAAGGTTTGGCCATCCGTTAGAGATGAGGAATTAGAGGGAGCCAGTAAATACACGTATTTTTTTGGGTTTAGGCTGTTGATAGAATAGCACCGGACACCTCAAACTAAAAAACAAATGGGCATTGGGAAACCCAATCCCATACTCAAGAGTCTCATAGAAACAAACAAATTGCATTTTCAGTAACATTGACAGCACCAATGAAGCTTGAATACCCTTTGCTGTTTACCTTTTGAAAAATGATAAATTATACAATTACGACTCATGGGTATATGATACCCAAAATGAAGATATCATTCTTTATTCTCTTTTTTTTTTTTTCTTTGTACTATCCATC
This sequence comes from Gardenia jasminoides, assembly GCA_013103745.1. Classification (NCBI taxonomy): domain Eukaryota; kingdom Viridiplantae; phylum Streptophyta; class Magnoliopsida; order Gentianales; family Rubiaceae; genus Gardenia; species Gardenia jasminoides. The sequence continues at coordinate 21,315,401 of CM023104.1, forward strand.
CAGTAAATCTGCTATCCCTAATTTGTCATAAAAATATTTCTTAATTATATTTTTTCTGTGTTTCGTTTTTGCTTTTTTATTTTTTTTAATTTTTTTACCCTTTTCTTTGGGAGGCTAGCCTTCTTCCTTTCTATTAAAGTCTACGACTACTGATATTCCAAATTAGAAACATTTACTAACTTTGTTTATGTTAAAACCTTTAGGTTCAAGAATTTATTTCATTGAGAAACGAGATCAGAAAACCCTACTAACTCTTGAGTTCAATTTTACAGAATTTCAGTTGATAGCATGAAAAAAATGCTAAAATGTGTTTGCCAATTGACATTGAATGGACTTGCTAAATTATAGTTCAAATGCCGGTGAAATGATTAGGAGAATTGTCCACTTTGATTAGATAATTAAATGTATCCTAAATCTTATCCCCAGCAAATTATATACACATTCCAGTTTATGATTTGAATTTATGAGTTAAAAAAAGGTTAGTCCTAGTGGGAAATCGAGCATTATGACACCTAATGCACCAGTATTAGTGGGATCTAATCAATGAAAACTTGTTTTGTAGGAAACGTCTACTATAGCATATGTGTGGGTACAAAGTAGCATGGAAAAGACAGCCAGCGAGTTTCACATGCTGAGAATTTTTAATTGCAGCTCGAGTTGTTATTCAGTCTTCCAGATATGATTGTTTAGTATTTGTTTGGTTAATGTTGTTACAAATACTTCGTGCAACTTAATTTGCAATATAGATGTGAATATTCAAACAAAAAAATGAATAGATTGGTGCTATTTCAAATTTTTTGCTTTCATGGCCAAATCATAACCAAACAACAGTCAATGGAGTTTCAATTACTAGTTTTTTGATAGAGTGGATTTAAATTAATAGCATAATGTGAGTTAATGTGGTCAGATATTGGATTGACAAAAGTGTATGGTTCATTTTCTAAACTTACTTACAGCCCAAAATTGCAAGGGTGACAAGTGATAATCACAACTTGGCCCCCTGAACTTTCAGGGTGATCATAATTTACTACCCTGAATCTCAAAAATCTACATTTTGTTCTCCATAAAGACTGATCAAATGTGTCTAGAAAATTTAAATTCATCCAAAAATAAATTAATTATAATGACATTATTGTCCTTACATTATTGTGGAAACAGATACTTAAGCATCATAGCCATTTAACATTATAATTGGAGTTAATCACCTACTCTAATGTCTCGTTTAACAGTAGTCATATTCTTCTAGTATAGTCAATTATCTCAATAAAGAGTAAAAAAAATAACGATTTTCTATTTAGATTGATATTGTTAATGTTCTAATGGAAGATATGCTTTCTTATTGTTATTAAGTGCATTCTCTAAAAAAAATTAATTTATTGTCATGGAGTAAGTATTGTAACAATAAAAAAACCATATTCACTTTATTCTCATATGACCAAATCATAGTAATTTTGATTTTCGGTCACGTTTCACTTGTCATCATGTTTGAAATACACATCTTGATAATGTACTTTCAAGCGGAAAAAAAAAAAGAAAAAAAGAAAAAATTCAAAACCACACCCGAGGGGAAAAAATTTTTTTGACACCAAATCTTGATTAACTTACATATCTGATTTTCCTTTTTTATTTGAGGTGAAAGATATTAAGGTTAATACTTATCGTATTAAAAAGATATTAAGGCCTTTATATTTTTTAAACCTTTTGTTTTCCCAAAAAGGGTGATTTTAAGTTTGGAACCTCCTATTTACAACATCTCCCATTTTACTATCCAACCCAACCCTCCTCCAATATCAGGTCCTTAGTATAGTTTTGGCTATGCTTTCAATTGTTCTACTGCACTAAACTGAGTTTTTGGGGCTGCTTATGTCTGTATCATAAACTCTCTTTTTTTCTTGTCAATGAAATTACGAATAAAAAAAAGATATTAAGACAAATAAGGTCATCCTTAATGCATTGTTAAAATAATTAACAATATAAGTCACCAGTTTTATCTCGAAAACATATATTATGAAAATAACATTAGAGAGTTTTGAATTTGTTGTGGAACTATATGAAATTTGTTTCCAAGAATTACACAAGGAATTTGTCAAACATAGTTTGAAACGAAGCATATTCGGTTTTAAGCATTATATAACCAGTTACATATACTTAACTGGAATTGCAAATTATTAAGCACAAAGGAAATTATATGCTGGCATTTATGTCATGAAACTTTCAATTCTTTTAATATAATAATTATTTACTACCATAAAAAAACATGAATTTGGGAATCGTTGCAATAGCAATTGTTCCTGAACATTTCACGATCTTGATTGGTCACGAAAAAACTATACAGCTTAGATTACAAGTTGTAATCGATTTTAACAGCATATGTTAAGCCCATAAAAAATGATTTACATTTACATTGTATTCAAGTTTATTTATATTTTGAATAAATGCATTTACATTTTATTCATATGCATGGTAATAGTACCAACCGCAGATCCCAAAATTGTCCCTATGAACTACGGGGAAAAGTCACACTTTCCCATCGGGATGAAATGTTCACGTAAGTTTTCAGGGTCAGAAAGTACAAACGCTGCTATAATTGCCCACTTTACTCCCAATTTTGGTGATATTCCATACAAATTTTGATGAGAGTGCAATTAAACATAAAAGTTTGAAACATTGCTTAAGAGAGAAGGGGTTTGACACCATTTTTGTTTTTGCATACATCATTTCCTTTATATTCTTTGAGATCAAAGATCTTAAGGCTAGTGTGTATAACTTTAAAAAGAGATTAAGACAAATAAGGTAGTCTATAAATACATTGTGAAGAAAAATTAGTAATACAAGTTGCTAGCTCCTTCTTGAAAACATAGACTATTAAAATAACATTAGAGCATTTTCAAGAAATTAAATTTATTTTTAAAAAATAAAATTAATATTTGTCAAACAAATTTTTGGAATAAAGCATGGTTGGTTTTAAGCATTATATAATCAGCTACATGTACCTAAATTGAACTGCAAATCTACAAAAGAAATTAAATGTTCGGTATTTAACTATTTATATTATTAAACCCTTTATTCTCAATATATATCATAGCACTATATTATTATAAATCCCAAAAATATACACTTTGCCAATCTGGTTTCCAAAAAACATTAGACTTTACTATGATTCCAAATTTTTCATCTCTCTCAATGCAAACGAAACCTAAGAGTAATTGAATTATCAATTATTCTCAATATCTATTTTCAGGGTTCGAAAATAGAAGATTTCACAGATTTATGAGTAAAGTGAAAACATACCAAGCTAGATACGTGAAGTACTAAAATGAGATTTCCCAAAACTAGAAGACGGCAAAGCGTGAATAATCCAATTGACAATGGCTCTCGAGTTAAAATAAATATCTGCATCCACAGAACAAAAATCCCACAAGTAAGGGTTTACGAATTTCCTCAAAACGCCAAAAAAAGAAAAAGGGCACCAAAAATCCTCAAAACTGGAAACCCCAAATTCTCTTCTTCTTAACCCCCCTCCTCTTCTCCTTAGTGCTTCCTGCAACCTTATCCTTCCTCTCCTTATCTTCTTCACGTCTCTTCTCTTCTCTTCTTCCGTTCATTCCTAGAAACCCTTATCAAGGAACGTCCTCAACTAAAAACCCGCAAAAAACCCACCATCGAAAGGTGGGCGAAATTTGTCAGCCTTCAATATATTAGTTGCAGAAGCAAGGGGGGTGCTTCTCAAACTCCAATGGACTCAAAGGGAGTGGCTGCCGCGTATTCTCCGGTCTCAGGTTCTTCTCCTAATGATAATACTGATTTTGAAATTGATACCGATACTGCTCCTAAGGTTGGTAGTAATTTGAATACTGATGATATCCATAGTAGTGGTAATAATGGTAAAGTTAATTTTAGCACTGCTTCTGATGATGAGGGGTTTGTGAGTGGTGAGGAGGATTTTGAAATGGCGTCAGAGAAGCCAGTTGTGGCCTACCCTGATGAAAAAGGAAAATCCGACAAAAAGGGCCTTGCGGGGGAGAATTCTGATGGCCCTTTTGTGGCTTCGTCAGAAGTATCCGTCTCAGTCGATGAAAATAGGGCTGTTTCTGAGGCTTTAGCTGATGATAATGTCGAAAATATTGATAAAGTTGGGGAATCAGAGGGTGGGAAGGATGTTGTAGGAGGTCAGAGCGAGCCGGAGAAAGAATCTCAAGCTGCTGGTGTAGGGGTTAGCCTTTCTGATAATTTGGATGAAACCGCCATGGAGAGTGTGGAGGGGAAGCCTGAAGCTCCTCCTGTCTTTGCTGGGAATTCGGTCTTCAATTTAAATGGGAGGGGTGGTGAGAATCAAGGGCGCACCATAGAGAGTTTTGGGGAAAGGATTGGTGCCAGTGTAAAGGAGGAATCAAAACAACTGGAACTGTTAGTGAGTGCCAGTGAAAAAGAGGAACCACAAGAAGTGCTATTAGTGACCACTGACTCTGAAGCTGCGAATCATGATAATTCAGATAGTGGAGTGGTTGATACCTCCACCATCAAAAATGGCCCTCAACCGGTGGAAGAGAAGAATATTGAGGGGATACCTGAGACTGAAATTGAGCATTTGGCTGCATCAGAAGCTAAAGAAAATGGCACTGTGTCAAGTAGTGGTGATGGTGGAGATCAAATTCAGGCTGGCAAATCTGCTAATGAAGGAACATACGTCAGCATTCAGGATGATGGATTGGAAAAAAATGAGTCTGGCATTTCTCATTGGCCTGAGCATGCTAAACCAAAATCAGTTCATGATGCTCCAGAAATAGTAGAAGCAGAAGATGAAGCTAAGATTCAAATGGGGGAAGAAGCCGGCCTTGAAGGTTCAATTTCAGACGGGGAGAATGATGGTATGATATTTGGAAGCTCTGAAGCAGCTAAACAGTTCATTGAGGAGTTGGAGCGGGGATCTGGTGCTAATTCATTTTCAGGTGCTGATAGTTCTCTGGATCAGCCACAGAGAGTTGATGGCCAAATTGTCACAGACTCTGATGATGAAGTGGACACTGATGAAGAAGGAGAAAACAAAGAATTATTTGATTCTTCTGCCTTAGCAGCCCTGTTGAAAGCTGCGACTGGTGCTGACTCAGACGGGGAAAGTATCACAATAACCTCTCAAGATGGATCTAGGCTGTTTTCAGTAGAGCGTCCTGCAGGTCTGGGATCTTCATTGCGATCCTTGAGACCTACTCCCCGACCAAGCCACCCCAACATCTTTACTCCGTCCACTTTTTCAAACAATGGAGATTCTGAGAGCAACTTGACTGATGAGGAGAAGAAGAAGTTAGAGAGGTTACAGCAGATCCAAGTGAAATTTTTGAGGCTTCTGCACAGGTTAGGGCTTTCAACTGATGAATCAGTAGCAGCACAAGTTCTCTACAGATTAACTCTTGCTGCAGGAAGGCAAAGCGGTCAACTGTTTAGCACTGAAGCCGCCAAAGCAATGGCACTGCAGCTTGAAGCAGAAGAGAAAGATGATTTGGACTTCTCTTTGAACATACTGGTTCTTGGCAAATCTGGAGTGGGAAAAAGTGCTACGCTGAACTCAATTTTTGGGGAAGAGAAGGCTCAAATTGATGCATTTCAACCTGCCACAACTACTGTGAAAGAAATCTCTGGATTTGTGGATGGAGTGAAGCTTCGGGTTTTTGATACACCTGGCCTCAAATGCTCAGCAATGGAACAGTCTTTCAACCGCAGTATCTTGTCTTCAGTGAAGAAATTCACCAAGAAAAATCCACCAGACGTTGTCCTTTATGTAGACAGGCTTGATGCTCAAAATAGAGACCTCAATGATCTGCCGCTGCTGAGGACTATATCTGGCTCTCTTGGATCCTCAATCTGGCGAAGTGCTATAGTGACCCTCACGCATGCTGCATCTGCACCTCCAGATGGACCTTCTGGTTCCCCTTTGGGTTATGAGGTCTTTGTTTCTCAAAGATCTCATGTTGTTCAGCAGTCTATTGGTCAAGCTGTAGGTGATCTCCGCATGATGAGTCCGAGCCTTATGAATCCTGTTTCACTTGTGGAAAACCATCCTTCATGTCGGAAGAATAGGGAAGGCCAGAAGGTGCTACCTAATGGCCAAACTTGGAGACCTCAGCTGTTGTTGTTGTGCTACTCAATGAAGATGTTGTCAGAAGCAAGTTCCCTATCGAAGCCTCAAGATCCATTTGACCACCGTAAGCTCTTTGGATTCCGTGTTCGCTCACCGCCTCTTCCATATATGTTATCTTCAATGTTGCAGTCCCATGCACACCCAAAGCTTTCTACCGAGCAGGGTGGGGAGAATGGTGATTCTGATATCGACTTGGATGATTGGTCAGACATAGACAATGATGATGAAGATGAGTATGACCAGCTTCCTCCTTTCAGACCTCTTAGGAAAGCTCAAATTGCAAAGCTCAGCAAAGAGCAGAGGAAGGCCTATTTTGACGAGTATGACTACCGGGTGAAGCTCCTTCAGAAAAAACAATGGAAAGAGGAACTGAAGAGAATGAAGGAGATGAAAGCAAAGGGAAAGGATGCTGAGATTGATAGTGGTTTAACAGAAGAAGATGCAGATTCAGGAGCGGCAGCTCCTGTGGCAGTTCCATTACCTGACATGGTGCTGCCTCCTTCTTTCGATGGTGATAATCCTGCATACAGATACCGCTTCTTGGAGCCGACTTCACAGTTTCTAGCCAGGCCAGTTCTGGATACCCATGGTTGGGACCACGATTGCGGGTATGATGGTGTCAATGTTGAGCAGACTTTGGCTATTCTGAATCGCTTTCCAGCAGCTGTCACTGTTCAAGTCACAAAAGATAAGAAAGATTTCAGCATTAGTTTGGACTCCTCCATCGCTGCTAAGCATGGGGAGAATGTGTCAAGCATGGCAGGATTTGATATCCAAAGTATTGGAAAGCAGCTTGCATATGTTGTCCGTGGTGAAACCAAATTCAAAAATTTGAAGAAGAACAAGACTGCTGGTGGGGTAGCTATAACGGTCTTAGGGGAAAACGTGGTCCCCGGGATCAAGATTGAAGACCACATTACTTTGGGCAAGCAGTATGTTTTGATAGGCAGCGCTGGGTTTGTTAAAGCCCAGCAGGACACGGCTTATGGAGCCAACTTTGAGTTGCAGCGCAGGGAGCAGGATTTTCCTATTGGCCAGGTCCAATCCACATTCAGCATGTCAGTGATCAAATGGAGGGGGGACCTAGCTCTAGGGTTCAACAGTCTAGCTCAGTTCTCTGTTGGGCGTGGTTCGAAAGTTGCTGTGCGCGCAGGAATAAATAATAAGCTGAGTGGACAGGTTACCGTACGGGCAAGCAGTTCAGAGCATCTTTCTCTTGCACTCGCAGCTATCATCCCGACTGTAATTTCCGTCTACAAGAAACTCTGTCCTGGTGTTGGCGAGAAGCACCTGATGTATTAGTTCACCCTTTCACTGCCCTGGTCAATATCAAACGGCTTCGAGGTGGATCTTTTGCAGATTTGTTTTGTCATCTTGCTGGGTAACATTTAAGTCATCTAATTTAGAACTGCTGCTCATTATTAGAATTTATATGTTTTGGCGTGATGTTGAATATGAGATGGAACTAAGAGGGTATAATTTCATTTTTCAACTCCGAAAATTTGGTACCAGAGTTCATAATGATTATCATCACAGGCATGAATTTTGCTATGATTCATTGTATTTCGTCCCGTTCTCTGATGCTATGTACTGATCACGGTAATATCATAAAGTTATTATATTGGTTTGCTGACTGCCATAAGATTAAAATGCCCTATAAGGACACTGTTCAAAGCAACAATTTCGTGTGAAGATTGTGCTTGTTTCTGCTAGATCCAGGGATCAGTGACTCGATGTTAAAGAGATCCTAATATCATCCTAATGTCTTCCTGAATTTTGCAGCATTATTCTAATTTCCTATTGTTCAGTACCATTTAAGATGAAAATTGGTGAGCTCGTATTTGACATCATCTCATTTTTAAACGTTTCTTTGCTCTTCCTGGATTCTGTATCTTTGCCGCTAAGAAGTTGAACCTCTATCTAACAAGGTCGATCAGTTATAGACTTCTAGCAATCGAGTTTTGGTACGTTTGAAAACTATGATGTGCATCCTATGGAGGAGTACGTTGTTAGGTCAGGAGCAGGGAACTTGAGTTTGGAAAATTTTTTAACAAAGGTCTGCAAAGTATTTACAGTATTATTGAGGGAGATGCATAAAAGGCTTTTTTTTTTTTTTTTTTTTGAAACCGTGATTGGCAGTGGCTTCATCTCATCAACAGTTTAAAATTGTCTCACAAAGCCTCGTTTCAAAATTTTGATTGGATTGTCTGGTGGAGTTGAGAAGATCTACAAAATCGTCAACCAACGTGCTAGAGATGTTGATGCTTAATGGCCAATACACATGGCTAAAGCAACACAAAAATAACAGGCCAGGAACAGAAGTTTATCATCATCGTAACAGGGTAATTATACAGCACAAGAAGAAAGCAGATAATAAAACATGAATTATAGTTCCTGAATTATACGTCACTGTAAAAAGAAGCTGGAGTGGGAGGATCTGGAATATCAACAGTTCTTCTAGCATAAGAAGAACTTTCTTCATGGATGGACGAAGGGCCGGATCATCCTGGATGCACCATACAGCAATTTTCATCGTCCTTTGGAGTTTTGTCATGTCAGCAACCTCCTCGTTCCTTACCAGTTTATGCAGTTCACCATTCAAGGATGTTTTCATCCTGGGGCAATTCGAAGTCAACATTCTTTCGATGGCATTTGATCTCTAGCAGCACTATTCCATAGCTATAAACATCTACTTTGACTCACTGGCAACTTCTGACGCCATTCTGGGGCAGCATAACCTCTTGTTCCTCTTTCCCCTGTATAACTTTTTGTTCGGTCGTGATCTAATAGCTTTGCCAATCCAAAGTCAGATATCTTTGCGCATCTGTTGTCATCCATGAGTATATTTTGAGGTTGATGTCACAATGGATAATTTGTGTGTCACACTCTTCATGTAAATAGAGAATTCCTCTGGCAATATCACAAGCAATTTTCATTCTTTCGTCCCAACTCAGATAGTCTTCTGTTTTGAAAAGAATATCCGCCAGCGATCCACTCACTACTCGTATATTTTATATACCAGGAGCCTCCTAGTTCCATCAAGGCAGTAGCCAAGCAACTGGATGAGATTTCCCAGTCACTGTGATTTCATTCTGAAACTCCTTTTCCCCTTCCGCTAATACATTCTCGAGTCTTTTCACAGCCACGATCTTCTTGGAATCTGTCGAAGTCCCTTTATACACAATCCCAGATGCTCCTCTGCCCAACTCTTCTCCGAATCCGTCCGTTTCTTGCTCTAGTTCAGCAAAGCTAAAGGCTATTGGAGCTACATTCTGCAGAAATCCAACCTTTCCAGTTTGTGACATCTGCTTATATGCTGATACCTTATTTCTGCAAACATAAACTCCAGCAATTATAGAGAGGATTCCAGAAACGGCAAGGGAAATCCCAATTATTAAGATAATCACACGAACTTCTTCCTTTATTTTTCTGGGATGATTACTGGGAGTTACATTTTCATCTTCATTCTTATTTGCATGTTTTCCTACCTTGACAAGAGCAATATTGGAGTCACTCGCTCTTCTTCCACGTGTCAATGGGAGCCTCTGCTTCTTGCATTGTCCATCTTTGAATAGCGCTGCTTCACAGTTGCAGTCTTCAAGACAAGCCTCTGCACAATCTTCTTTGGTTCTTATTTCTAACATATAAAAGGGTTTATCTTCCCACAGTGTTTTCCACGTACTCAATGGCATAATTGACCTTTGGATCCGCAGAATTACAGCTATCTCGTGCAAAACTTCTCTCACAACCCAAGGTCCAATTGCCTTGATTGACGAAGTCAAATCCAGGAAGGCATTTGCATTGAGCCGAGTTATCCATTTCAGTACAGAAGCCATTGAACCCGCAAAGACCAAAAGCACCACTTTCATCAGTTAGAGATTCCCATATGATCGTCCAATTGCTCCCCTAATCTAACAAATGTGAATACAATCGTAAAATACCATCCTCATCAAGCTTCATCAAATGGATCGTCTTGTTCTTATCACCTCCTCCATCAGAAAGATTCTTCACAATAATCCCTCTTGAGTTGATCAAGTACAGATGCCCATCATCCTCCGGATTTACAGTTATAGTTGGACGGCCTCCAGAAGTTCCAGATGCCCAATAGCAATTACCCGACTGGTTTGCTACTCCCATTGAGTACAGTGCAAGGTTCCCATCTCTTTGCATCGTCAGAAGAAAAATCCCACTGGAATCATCAATTAGCTCCTAATCAGCTACCAATTGCTGACCTGGCAGTAAACTATTAGTTGGATGCTCGAAACTCTACCAAATGATTTTCCTATCAGAATTGTATAAGACAAAATTTCCAGAATCCAACATAGATGCAGAAAAAATAGGTTCCAAAGGATTAGCAATTGCTATGTCTTGGCCGTCTGGCAGATGCAAAATGAGCCTGCCATCTCTGGATAAAATCAGCCAAACGTTGCCCGAAGAAGCGGGCGCGTCTTTGCCGGCAGTCCAAACAGCAGTTTTTTCATGAATTCCAGCAAGAAAAATCCCAACGGCGTAGCCATCGCGTTGCTGATAGAATCCAAAGGCAAATATTCCGGATGGCGACAACCATGATGATGAATTGCCTGGAAAAGATTCAAAGAACCTAAGCCAATGTTAAGAGGGGTTTGTTGGGCTGCTAATCCTGAACAGAATGCTGACAATAGGAGGAAGAACAAGAAAGCAGCCGTGTATGGAAACTGGGAGAATGGAAGAGAAGAGAAACTGCTTCTTTGCTTGCTTTTCTGCTTATTTCCTGGTGGCGTCACACTTGCATTCTTCATGTAAGTAAAAGCTACGTAGAACTTTGGCATGATTGACTCCCGAAGCCTTTGCAACGACTCAGGTCTTTTCGTGAAACACGTTGTATTAGCTTTTCTAAAGTAGCAATACAGTTTCAGTTCACACGTTCAACTTTAATTTGTCCAAAAACTATTTGGATAATGTAGAAGACAAAGTAAAGACGGAGGGATTCCCTTTCAATAACGCCTATAGAAAATCCTAATGGTGTTGTATTCATCATTCTTGAGATTTATCTATGCAATCCTAGTGGTGCAGTTTTGACTTTTCGCTGCCATTCCTTGAACTATGCAATCCTGCATTTGATGATTCCCAACTATATCGTTAAGAAGATTCAGTTCCGTTTAATCAGAACTTGGAAAATCCTAGTCCACATTATAAGTTAAAAACTTAAATCTCATCAACATATTAGGGTGAATTTTGAACTTGTTGCGGATAAACGCCTCGAGATGGCATCCTGTTCCAAGTCCTAATGGGCTACCCATGTTCAAAGGGAATTTTGGGCGGGATGGATTTTCTATTTTTGAGATTGGGACTCATCTCATTTATACCCATTAGTGGGAATTATTGGAAAACACTTGGGTACCCATTGGGGTGCAAATTTTTACTAAAAATTTAATACATCCAAAAATTTTTCTATTCTGAATGATTATATTAGATTAATGGCCCTATCTGTAATTTGAGCCATTCTAAATTTAAATTAATTGATGGTTGTTATTTTTAGTCCTCTAGCATGGTTCGTTCTTCTGTGCCAAAAGCACCAAATTTAAAAAGAAAGAATGAATTGATACATTCTCACTAGGGCTTGGGAGGAACTGCTACTCTCAGTAATACAAGTACCTATTGATTGTTGATGATGGTAATGAGTTATTGCCTGCATAATTTAACATGGAAATCAATTTTGCAGAATACTCTCACTTATTAACATTAGGCTAAAAGTGATAATAATTTTTTAGCTCTACTAAAAATGTTGTAGCACATAATTAACAGATGTATTGGTCCCAGTTGGCTGCATAGTGCGCGCTACTTGATTTGCCTAATGGCGCATTAGTACCAGTAGCCTTGTCGGCAAATAACGATGGTTTGAGTTATACCTTATTTAATCACCACTATTACTAGTGGATAATGATTTGCATTAGCACATCACATTGTACACATTTAAGCATGCAACAACGTCTCTGGTCTTGTCCATCATGCATGCTTGACTTCATACGTGCAAAATACATAAAAATTGAAAAGATGAACATATAATTATCAAAGAAGCATTGAAAACAATTATGATAAAACAAAACATTTATTTATTTTTTAAACAAAACTATGATGAGTATGCAAGGCTAAATACGAGTATTTTAATCATATCGAAGCAGCTCAGCAAAATAACAATGTCAGCTTTTAGATTTTTGATGCACCTTGGAGATACGAAGAAATACCCGAGTAATTATTATATTATTGCAATTAAGCATATACGTAACTGCTTCGGGGTGTATGTAGGAAAAAAAATCTGAAAAATGCATGTCATGATCAGATGATTTAACGAGTCGAATCGAGTTGCAAATTTGATGTTTAGGCCCTATTCGTATATTATACCAATATTAAACAAATTAAAATATTGGTCAAATTCAATTTGTTAATTGCATAGATATTTAATTTAGAATCCCTGTTTGGCTTGTTCGAATTTGAGCTTGAGCTCATATTCACGTTTGAAAGTAATTTAATTATAGTTTTCAAAAGTAATACATGATTTAGAATAAATTAAATTAGTTTTGTTTCAGAAAATAAATAATACTAATATACACACAAAAGTTATTTATATTTGCATTAAGTTATTCTTTATAATTATATATGTATTCACAAACTATTCGAGCAATTCACAAACAAGTTTATTTTTTTACTCAATTATTAATGAGTCTATTACATTATTAAACAAGTCTAATATTGTGTTTGAACTCTCATGTATTATAAAATGATTCAAATACAAATCTATTAGTGAATAGTTTAGTTCATCAAAAGCTCCAATCATGACTTGAATTTTCTTCGTTAATAGTTTAGAAAGAACTGAAAGAATATGGGCTCAATACTAAAAACTAATCTATCTATTACTATTACTATTATTAAAATATTGTGAGTCTTGGTAATTTGGAGTGTAAGCACAATATAATTTTAATTTTTGCACTTCCCATTGTGCCCTCCTACTTTAATATGTAATTCAATGTATTTCATTTATGACAATAATTATTAATATAAAATAACCAATAGAAAACATAAAATTAAAATTACAACTAGGAATACAAGAAAAAGAATAAAAAGGGATAAACCTACTATCTTTGCTAATGAAATTGCAATTATGAACATCAATAGTAAGCTAGAAATAAAAGAAATGTTAATCACAATCTACATTTTGTTAATCACGCTCTCACCATTAGTAAATATTTTATTATATACTCTAATAAATAAAATTCATATGATAAAAATTATAGTGGGAGTACGATCAACAAAAAGTGTAGTGTGATTAACATTTCCTTGGAAATAACTTGGGAAAATATTTATATCCCATCTTTAATAAAAAATAACTCATAAGAATATAGAAGTATATATCGAAAGAATTCACATCTACTTAATTGAAAAACAAGGTATCTCACTTTACTTTGAACATTAATTTCAACTAGCAAATGCTACCTATATAACATGTGAAATATTCAAAGTAAAGCATGTGAAAAACATCTATAAGCAAGGACTTAAATTTAAGTTGGCATGAAAATTTAGGCAACCCAAATTTTAGAAACAAAAATTGGTCATATATTCGATGTTGTAGATAAACATCCCATTCTAATTGTACTATTACAATTTGTTTGTGAAAAAGAAAAAAAAAAGCAAAAGAAGTAATCCAAATTTATTGATATTCTTTGTAAACCTTTAGTATTTTTGTCAAATATCATCTTTTTAGTTGTCAAAATTTAATGATTTTACCGAAACTTCCCCCATTAATTTTTCTCAGATGACGCATAACTTTGACTAGTAAACAATTCTTTTTAAGAGATCAAAGTTAGGAGGTGAACACAAAACATAACAATCATCTATAATGATAGAATTAAAATATGTCCGTTCATTTGCTGCAATGCCTTGGTTCCACCCTTTTAGAGATTTTCGAGATTGGTTAGTCTTAGACTGAATATTGTTCACAAAATCAAAAATAAAAAATAACAAAACACTCAATATTGTTCACTTTTGTACCAGACTCCAAAGTAAATATATTCTCACCAATGCGAGTTTCCTCATCAATTCAGTGTGTAATTTCCATTTATTGATGGGAAATGCATAAAAGAATTTTTTTTTTTTTAGACATGATTTGCAGTGACTTCATTCCATCAACAGTTTAAAATTGTTTGACAAAGCCTCGTTTAAAGATTCTGATTAGATCATCTGGTGTGAATTGAGAAGATCTACACAATCGTGGACCAAATTGCTAGAGATGTTGATTCTTAATATCCAACGCACAAGGCTAAAGCAACATATAAAAATAACAGGCCAAGAACAGAAGTTTATTCAACATAAGAACAAAACAGATAATAAAACATGAAATACAGTTATTGAACTATACGGCACTGAAAAAAGAATCTGGACTCGGAGGAACTGGAATATCAACAGTCCCTTCCAGCATAAGAAGAACATGCTTCATGGATGGACGACGCTCCGGCTCATCCTGGACGCACCATAAAGCAATTTTGGTCATTCTTTCTAGTTTGGTCATGTCAACAGCCTCATCATTCCCCACCAATTTATGCAGTTCACCATCCATGAAACAATTGTAAGCCCATACTTCAAGGATGGCTTCATCCTCGGGCAATTTATAGTCTACGTTCCTTCGACAGCATATGATCTCTAGAAGCACTATTCCATAGCTGTAAACATCCACTTTTACAGTCACTGGCAATTTTCGATGCCATTCCGGTGCAACGTAACCTCTTGTTCCTCTTACAGCCGTATAAGTTCTTGTCTGGTCATGATCTAATAGCTTTGCCAATCCAAAGTCAGATATCTTTGCGCACCTGCTGTCATCCATGAGTATATTTTGAGGTTTGATGTCACAGTGGATGATTTGCGTCTCACACTCTTCATGTAGATAAAGAATTCCTCTTGCAATATCACAAGCAATTTTCATTCTTTCGTCCCAACTGATCAGATAGTACTCTGTTTTGAAAAGAATATCTGCCAACGATCCATTACTCATATATTTATACACCAGGAGCCTCCTAGATCCATCGAGGCAGTAGCCAAGCAACTGGATGAGATTGCGATGGTGTGTTTTCCCAATCACTGTGATTTCATTCTGAAACTCCTTTTCCCCTTCTGCTAATACTTTCTCTAGTTTTTTCACAGCCACTACATTCCCCGAGTTTGGCAAAATTCCTTTGTATACGGTCCCAAATGCTCCTCTGCCCAACTCATCTCTGAATTCGTTTGTTGCTTGCTCTAGTTCAGCAAAGGTGAAGGCCCTAGGAGCAGCCACCTCAACAAATTCGACATTCCCATTTTGTGATATCCTTTTATAGGCCCATACCTGAATTTTGTGAAGAGAAACCCCCAAAATTACAGATAACAAGGGTCCAAATACAGCAAGTGAAATCCCAATGACTAGGATATCCACGCGAACTTTCTTTTTGATGTTCTTCGAAGGATTACTGGGAACTAAACCTCCATCGATGGATGCTCGCGTGCCTACCTTGAGAAGGGCGACAGTCGACTCACCTGTCATTTTCCCATTTGCCAATGGGAGCCTTTGTTTTCTACACTCTACATCTTTGTAAAATGCTGCTTCACAGTTGCAATCATCAAGGCACTGCTTTTCACACTCTTCTTGTGTGGTTGTTGCCAGCAACTCAAAGGTGTGATCATCCCATTCAACAGATTCCAGTGATCTAATCTCGTATGTGACATGCATGATACTCGTAGAATCACAGCTTTCAGCAGTAAAATTTCTCTTGCAGCCGGAGCTTGAGTTCCCTGGATTGACAAAGTCAAAACCAGGAGGACATCCGCATTGGGTAATATTACCCATCAAGGTACAGAAACCATTAGGTCCACATAGGCCTTTAGGAGCACATTCATCCTTCACAGATTCCCACAAGATGGACCTTGTGCCTAGGTTTAACGAGTATGAATACAGTCTAAATATACCACCCACGTCGAGTCTTGCAAGATATATATTTCCATCCTGTGGATATCCTCCTTTGGTTAGATTTGACAATATAGCTGCACTTGAATTGATCAAGTAGAGACGACCACCATCATCGAGATTTAGAGTTATACTGGGTCCAAATATATCTGTTGCATAGTAGGCAAATTCGGAAAAGTCTGGTGTTCTGACATGATACTGCACCAGGTTTCCATCCTCTTGCATCTTTATCCGGAAAGCCCCTACAGAATCATCCGTTTCAGAAGCACTAGAAAGCAGCTCCTGACCGGTTGACAACTTCTGGCCAGGTAACAAAGTATTCGTTGGATGCTCAAAGCTCTGCCAAACAATCTCATTAACCCAACTGTATATGACAAAATTTCCTGAATCCAACATGGAAGCAGCGGAAATACTGATAGAAGCATCAATAATAACAATGTCATCGCTCTGTGGTTGCTTCAAAATTATCCTTCCTGCGCTTGATAACACCAATGAAACATTGCTTGGAAAAACAGGGCTGTCTCTCTGGGCAGTCCAAACTGCAGTTTTTTCAGGAATTCCAGCAAGAAAAATCCCCACTGCATAGCCATTGCCTTGCTGGTAGAATCCAAAGGCGTACGCTCCTGACTGCGACAACCATGATGATGGGTTGCCTGTGGGTGTTAAAGAAGAACCTAAGCTAATATTAAGAGGGCTTTTTTGAGCTGCTACTCCTGAATAGAATTCTGATAATAGGAGGAAGAACAAGAAAGCAGCCATGAACGGAATTTGGGAGATGGAAGAGAAGAGAAACAACTTTGTCTTACTTTTCTGTTTATACTTTGGTTGCATCACACTTGCTTTCTTAAGTAAGAGTAACGTACAAAATTTGACATGATTGACTCCTGAAGTCTTTGACATGATTGACTCCTGAAGTCTTTGAAACGATTCCGGTCTTCTGGCGAAAAACGTTTTATTAGCTGCCCTACAATAGCAATAAATGTTTCAGTTGACACTTGACACTTTCAACTTTAGTTTGTACGGAAACTCTGCAGATAATCTACTACACAGAGTAAAGACGGGGGGATCCTCTTTCAATGATGTCCACATAAATCCTAGTTTTGATGGATTTATCGTCTTTCCGATTTTAATGGAGCTTGTGAAATCGTTCCAGAACGCTTATCAACTATTTGCAGTTTGGGATAATATCAGAAACCTCATTAAGGTTTCTCCTAATATCACTTGTTACTCCTAAGATTTTAAAATATCACTTACGTCCCCTACTGAATGTAAAAAGACTATATTAACCCTCACTTGATACATAATTCACATATCAAATAAATGGAGTTCAAAAATCTTTTAAAAAGGAAACAAAAGTTATTTTCTTCTCTTTCCCCTTTCTGTGACGTTCCCTCTTACTTATTTTTATTGGATGATTATGTAATTTTTATTTGTAAATTATAATAAATTGAATTTTGTTTATGTTTTACTTTTTGTGATTATGATAGAGTAGGGTATGATTTATTTTTTATTTTGAGTTGATTTTTTATAATGACCTCAACATTTTTAAGACTTGGGTACGGGTTGAGAAGAAGTTCGGAAAAAATATATAAAGTTCATAAGAATTTAATTTTGAGCATACAAAATTAAATTGGTGCAAGAGTATTAATTTATAAATATTTTTTTATTTTTTAAATTTCTATTTTTATAGACTACAGTATTGTAATATGGTAGTATTACTGTAGATTGTTTTTTAAGTGATGGCTTTTTTTGAAGTAAATGAAGTGGTTTAGAAACATTTTTATTTAATAAGAGAAAGGGTAGTTTAGGGGTTTTGAACATTTTATTACACAAATAATAAAAGTAAGGGCGGTATGTGATTTTTTTAAAACTTTAGAGGTGCCAAATGATATTAAGAGAAAACTTAGGGGAGGTTTCTGATATTATCCCTTGCAGTTTCAACTTTTCACTACCATTTTTTTATGTTTTCTAAGTTTGTTACTATACGAGACTGGATTTTATTTTAGGATAACTTTAGAAACCTCCCCTAAGGTTTCCAGCACTTGCACGCACCTTTGTTGAGGTTTCAAAAATTTCATTGACCTCTCTTACTTTTATTGTTTGGTAACAATTCAGTTCAACAACCATTAAAATAATACATTTATGAGTAAGATGATACTTTTATTCTATGAATGCCATTTACATTATTTTATTAGTAAAAGAGTGAAAGTCATTAAAAGGTTGAAAATAATTAGTAAAGTTCAATAGGTGTAGGTGCAATATAGATTTTGAAAAGCAACAACCACAAACTAAAGTAGTATTTTTGCAGCAACACCAATAGTTGCAACGAACAAATTTCTCAGAGGCAGCAATAGTATATAAACTACATAACTATCTCCAAACGATCAAGCTATTAGCATTGTGTGCAGCAAGACTTGGTGTGCAAAATAAAACTATCTTATTATGCTATATTTGGAGTTCATAGTAATAATTTGGGTCAGAAATTGTGATATCTTTAAGTTATAGGATAGAGGCAAACCAGGTCGAGAATGTCATAATTTCTAAACTAAATTTTCACTATAAACTCGAAATGCAGCAGAACAGAATAGCTTTATTTGCATATCAAATCTTGTTTCTTACAATGCTAATAGATTGATGGTTTAGAGGTAGTTATCCAGTTTATATATTATTATTACTTTTGAGAAATTTGCCCATTACAAATACCCTTTGGTGTTACAGCAAAATTACTATAGTTTGTAGCTATTGCTTTCAAAAATTTGTATTGCACTTATACCCCTAAACTTTACTAATTATTTTAACCTTTTAATGACTTTCATTCTTTAACTAACAAAACAACTAAAAGGGCATTCATGGAATAAAAATATCATCTCACCCATAAAAGTATTATTTTAATAGTTGTTGGATCGAATTGTTACCAAATCTCATAAGTAAGAAAGGTCAGTGCAAGTATCAAAAAGCTCAGGGGAGGTTTCTGAAATTATCCGTTTTTTCTTTTCACATTAAGGCTTTGTTTGATAACATAAAAAACTGCTAAACTGAATGTTTTCAGATAACTTTTTAGCGTTTGATAAATTAAAACTTGTGTGCTGAATTTGTTAAGTGGTACGTAATGTCTATGTATTTTTTTCAACACAAGAATTCTAACTTCATGCTTGCATTAAGCGATTTATTTCAACTACCATATCTTATCTACCAAATTTACACTTATTTGTTAACTACGTTCAAACTCCTTATCTAATACAATCTAATATTCTTTATCTAATTAAAGAACCTAATTATCTTTATCTAATTAAACAATCTAACAATCTAATATACCTAGGTGAAAAATTATTCAGACAAGCCGATCAATTATTCATGCATAACCTATGTGCAAAAATTACAAACAACCATTTTTGATGTTCTTAGATCAAATTTAAATGTTAGATGAATCATTATATTGTAATGTTTCTTTTGATGTTTTCTATAATACATGTCATCTTTTATGTTAATTTGATTTTAAAATAATTATTCTCCTTTTCATATCTAATAATTTTAAGCTAATAAAATTATAGGTTCTATTTCTTTTTTGGATGAAAAGATAGAAGGGTGAAATTGTACAATTTATCTTATTCAGTGTTTAGTTGTAAATGTTTATCAAACAATATAGATAGGTTCAGCATTAAGATTCAAACATTCATATATTTCTTTTTAGTGCTTAAAATTCAGTAAATTAATTGTTTCAATATTTAAGTTTCAGAATTCAGGTTTCAAAATTTAGATTTAGTTTTGTCAAACGGAACCTAAGTATATCGTCAGCAAGCTTCTCTATTCTGATATCCAGACAACCTGTATGGTCCCCATTGGCATTCCGAAAGATCAGTTCCATGTTAATGAAAACTTTGAAAACCTTAGTCCACACCATAATTAACGTATTTGATGGTATATTTTATTGTAGAAAAACCAATGAGGTCTTTTCTGACAGATTGTTATTAGCGCTTTTTCGTTAAAAAAGAAAAAAGGAAGAAATGCAACACTAGGACTTCCGATATGGTCAGCCATACTAGGACTATTCTTGCCCGCAGTTATTAGTCCTCCGAAAAGTGTACTATGTTGGAGGGAGAGGAGCAGGAATGGTTGTAGGAAACAACCGTTCATGAAATTCATGGCCAAGATTTGGCTAAAAAGAAAAAAAAAAAACATGTAAGGTTCAAATTATATCTTGTATATTATTTTTCACATTATGTGTGAGGCGCACAAAATTTATTCTATAATTATACGTTGTTGAAAGTATATTATATCATATATATACAGAGTTACATCATATTTATTTTGTACAAAATTGATTTGAACGATTTTCCTGACAACCGTTCCGCCCCTTGTCCATGTTGGAGGGGTCAATTCTGAAGAAATTTAGAAGTCTGTAAATAGTGTTAGAAGGATCACTTCGGTACAAGGATCACTTCGGTACATTGGAATACTGAACTTGATTCTGAAGTCTAAAAAGATGTCTTATTCTTAGCCTCAGCCCCTACTTTTCTTATTCTACCAGGTAGAATGGTGAGGGAATCTCTGAAATTTTTACCAAGTCTAAAAAGATTTGGACCTTGTTTAGATTGCTATTTTTAGGAGTTTTTATGGAAAAATATATTATAACAATTTGATGTATGTAAAGTAAAAAAAATTGATTGGAAAATGTGTTTTGAAAAATAGAAAAATTTTTGAGGAAAAATGACAATGCAAACAACGCCTAAGCTTATAATTTGGATACTAAGATTACGATCTATATTGTTAGATCAAGTGCTCTGCAATTAAACATAATTAGTTTGGGTGTGAAAGAAACTGACGGACCAAAAATAATTATCAAGTATAAAGCCACAAGGAAAACTCACAAAGATGGATTAAGAGGCAAAGGAATTTTCTTCACTATTAATTGGATAAACTGCTGCAGCTTTTTGTACAAGGGAAAAGTAGACGGAGGCGACAAACTCGCGAAACTTTTTTCACACCCAATAAGTCTTGTACGGCTGACTCATATATCCCAAAAGACAAGACAGACTACTGCTACAACTCAAACTCACGTGACTACCATAATAAACTAACAAAGACACTAGGACTAATAAAACAAAACTAAAATGCTTGGTTTAATAATTTCCTACACAGCCTCCCTTAAATCAAACTCCTCAAACTTGGACATGCCCAACATTTTTTTCAACTTGACAAATGTCTCCATCTTTAAAGTCTTGGTGAAAATGTTTGCTATATGCTTTTCAGTCCTACAATAATCTATCTCAATTTCCTTCTCACGAACCAACTCACATATGAAGTGATATTTGATATTAATGTGCTTGTTACGCTCATGAAGCACAGGATTCTTGGACAACTCAATGGCAGATTTGCTGTCACAGTAAATTTTCATAGGACCAACTTACTTGTGTTATAAGACACCAAGTATGCGAAGTAACCTTAAAACTTGAATTGCACTATTAGCTGTTGCAATATACTCCGTTTCCGCCGTAAACAAAGGTATCAACTGCTGCTTCTTTGAACTCCAGGAAAATACTCTTGAACCAATGAAAAAACCATATCTGGAAGTAATCTTCCTCTCAACCGTATCACCAGCCCAATCACTATCAGTGTAGTCAAAAAATTCAATTGGATCATTTCCTGAATAAAAAAAAACCATCACTTTGAATGCCTCCAATGTATCTCAAAATCCTCTTAGCCGCTTGCAAATGTGACTGATGTGGATTTTTCATAAATCTGCTAATCAAACCAATAGCAAAATTGATATATGGCCTTGTAGATGTCAAATAGCTCAAACTTCCTACTACACTCTTGAAATAGGTGGGATTCACATAACCACCACCACCTTTCTTGGCCAATCTCAATTTTTCTTTAATTGGTGTCATAATTGGCTTTGTTGCATCCATCTTGAATTTCTTCAAAACATTTCCTGCATACTTCTTTTGAGATATAAAAATCCCATGGTTAGACTGAAAAACTTCAATTCTTAGGAAATATGACATGAGACCCAAATCTTTCATCTCAAATTGCTGAATCAAAACCTCCCTAAACTCTACAATCATTTTCGGATTATTTCCTGTAAAAATTAAATCATCTACGTACAAGTATATAATAAGAATGTCAACACAGGTAGAAAATTTAATATATAATATGTGCTCATACGGACATCTTTGAAAATCACGAGCCAAAAAATAAGAGTCAATTCTTGTATACCACGCGCTCGGTGCTTGTTTCAAACCATACAAGACTTTCTTCGATCTGTACACATTATTTTCCTGATCTCTTCTGACATATCCTGCAGGTTGATCCACGTATATTTCCTCATTGAGAACGCCATTCAAGAAGGCTGACTTGACATTTATTTGATAAATTCTCCAGTTGTTTTGGGCAGTTAGAGAAATTATCGTCCGAATTGTATCAAGTTTAGCAACAGACGCAAACACTTCAAAATAGTCAATTCCAGGTTTTTGCCTGTATCCCTTCACCACTAATCTCGATTTGTATTTATCCATTCTCCATTTGGCTTACGTTTCGTCTTATAGACTCATTTCACTCCAATGATTTTTTTAACTAATAGCTCCCATGTGTCATTCTTTTCAATGGTATGAGTTTCTTCATCCATTACTTTCACCCAACAATTATCATGAGTTGCCTCCTCATACATTACTGGATTACAATCTGCAAACAAAGCAAAATTAACAATATTTTCATCAGAAAGAACATCATCAGGAATAATTACAAAATCCTGCAAACGAGCTGGCATCTATTGTTGATGATGTGGACGTCTATTTAATTCAACCTGTGGATTCTGAACAATTGGTGATGACTAAACGTCATCATTAGGCTCATCTTTTTGATAATTTAGAATCGTTTCATTTGTTCTGAAATTTTCAGTAGATCAGTCCCAAACGCCTCTTTCATCAAAAGTTATATTTCTACTTACTATCACCTTCTGCGTCATAGAATTATACAATCTGTATACCCAAGAAACTTTACTATAGCCAATAAAAACACACTTCTCCTTTTTATCATCAAGTTTCTTCCTCAATTGAGCAGGAACATGAGAATAAGCAATGCACTCAAATACTTTGAGATGGCCAACAAACGGTTTTCTACCACTTCAAACTTCTTCAGGGGTTTTACCAAATTGACTTCTAGTAGGACACCCCTTCAACAAATAAATTGCACAGTAAACTGCCTCTATCCAAAAGGACTTTGGCATATTTTTTTAACTTCAACATACATCTCACCATATCTATTACTGTCCTATTCTTCCTCTCTGTCACTCTATTTTACTGTGGAGTATATCTGGTAATCAACTGATGCAAATTATCATATTTTTTTAAGAAAATCATCACACACCAAATATTCCTGACCACTGTCTATTCTCAAAATTTTAATTTGACAGCCACTTTATCTCTCAACAAAATTCTTAAAAATCTTAAAATGTCATAGGTATCAAATTTTTGCTTCAAAAATAAACCCAAGTTTTTCTATTAAAATCATCAATAAAGGTAATAAACTACCTGCAACAACCATTAGAAGGAACCTTCACAGTGCACAAATCAGAATGAATAATTTTCAAAGGTCTTTTAGCCTTCCAAGATTTACCTGTTTGAAAAATATCCCTGTACTACATTCCCAAAACATATATGTCACATACTTTGTCACGTTTCCTGATACCAGATAACCTACCAATATCTTTTTATGAGCCAAAAAATTCAAACTGTCTAAATTTGAATAACCAAATCGCATATGCCACAGCCAATTATTGTCATCTATCACTGTACTCCGACAAAAGAATTTCTATCATCCAAATTCAATGAAAATAAGCGATTTGAAGTCATTGTCACCTTTACGATCATTCCAATATTTTTTTTATCAAAAATAGTGCAAGTACCCTCCTTGATATGAATGCCATATTTTTTCTCAGACAACTAACCCATACTCAACAAATTATGATGTAATCCAAGAATATAAAAAACATCAAAAATAAAATCAGTAGATACATTTTTCAGGCTAATGGGGATTTTTTCCTTGCTATATACTTGTAAAACAATGTTCTTTCCAAATTTAATTTCACCATGGACAGATTTATTAAGTTCCACAAATAATTCTTTCTTGCCAAACATGTGATTACTACACCCTGTATTCAAGTACCATTTATTTTTATCCACCATATCAACCGCATTACAGGCCAATAATAAAGTTTCAGATTTTTAACTATTATCTTGAACTTAATTGTCAGCAATATTAGTCTGAAAATTTCTATTTGTATTTTCTCCGGATCTACATTCGAATTGTCTATAACCAGATTTTTCATAATTATAACAAATAATTCTCTGACCAAAATTATTTTGAAAATTATTTTCTTCTCTAAAATTATCACCTCTAAAATTAAAATTGTTACCTCTATCATGTTCAGGATTTAATGCACCTCCTCTACTTCTATTATTGTAACCATGACCACCTTTGTTATATTCTCCTTGCTCCCTGGTTTCATTATTGTTTCTCAAATTTAACTGAGTTTGCAATGCTTTTTCCACTGAATCCTTTTCCGGAGTATCATCCAATTTTTCATTAATTCTTTGTTCATGCAGAATTAATGATGCATGCAAATCTTCAATACTCAAATTATCCAAATTTTTTATTTCCTGGATCACAACTATCACATGATCAAAATTCATGGGTAGAGTATAAAGGACTTTCTCAACAAATGCTCTGAATGTGCCTCCTATCTTTTTCTTGGTTTGTTATCAACCTATTATGTCTGATAAGCCAGAGCTGGTATTGCCATCTCTCTGGCCCTTGTTGTTTTATTCCAGAAGAAGCGGTAGCAACCATTGACTACTCG
This sequence comes from Gardenia jasminoides, assembly GCA_013103745.1. Taxonomy (NCBI): domain Eukaryota; kingdom Viridiplantae; phylum Streptophyta; class Magnoliopsida; order Gentianales; family Rubiaceae; genus Gardenia; species Gardenia jasminoides. The sequence continues at coordinate 21,340,361 of CM023104.1, forward strand.
GGCTGAGCCTTGCAGGCAGAAAAAAGGGACATGCTTACTTCATCTTTACTGAGATATCATGCATACACTTGTGGGGCTGAGGTACAGCTTTTTATGGTATTGCACTTGCCTACCTATCCGGGTTCACTTAAGTAAGTTCGGAATCAAGAAGTTGATATTTATTAAGTGTTATCTCATTTTTAATATCTGACAAATGAAAAAAATAAGATTCGATAGATTCTAATTTCGCTATCGTCATAAGTTCAAACATCTTCTTCAGCATCATCAAATTATTCTGTTGAACTCTATCAATACCTTTGTACATTTTCTCCAAAATATCCCAAGTCTCTTTTGCCGTGTCAACCATAGAAATTTTTTCAAAAATTGACATATCAATTGCCTGATGAATTTGTAACAACACCAAACTATCCCTTGCCTTCTCCTCTTCACTAGCATCTTGAGCAAGTAAACTTTCAGTATATTGCTGCAATCTACATGACTTGAGATGTGTTTTCATCTGTGTCTACTAATAATTGAACTTTGCTCGTGTTTTCAATTTTTGAACAGAATAAACAATATTGGAGTTAGGATTTGCCATAACTCAATCAACTGTAGCTCTGGTACCGCTCTGATGGGTCCAAAATAATTATCAACCATAAATCCACTGAAAAACTCACAAAGATGGATCAAGAGACAAAGGAATTTTCTTCACTATTAATTGGATGAACTGCTACAGCTTTTTGTACAAGGAAAACGCAGATGGAGGCAACTAACTCATGAAACTTTTTTCACACCCAATAAGCCTTGTACGGCTGATTTATGTTTCCCAAAAGACAAGACAGACTACTATTACAACTCAAACTCACGTGACTACCATAATAGACTAACAAAGACACTAGGACTAATAAAACAAAACTATAATGCTTGGTTTAATAATTTCCCACGGAAACAACTGAATGTAAATTAAGGGGTACTAATCAATGCCAAATTTCATGGATTCAATTGGTGCCACTAACGATAGAAGTTTAGAATAAGGTTCCTTCACTATCAGTCTTAGCTAATTTTTTAACTCTAGTAACAAAATTAAAGTTCATAATTAACAGAATATTTGATTCGTTATGTTAAGGTTAAAATAAAAAAAGTACATCGCAAATGGCAGAAATTAAAAGTTTCGAAAGCTCAATTAACATTAAAAAGTGAACTTCCAGTTTCACCTTTCCAGTGGTCTTAGTTGGATGCTCCATGTGTACTACCTCCTTTACCTTGTGCTGTACCAGTAGGCTGAGTTGAATCCATAATAACAACGGTTAGAGCTCGATTTCTTAAGGACTTGAGTTTGATTTCTAGCAAGTTCAAGTTGGAATGCGATCAAGAATTGCTAAATCGAGCTCCTATTAACAGGTGTCTGGCTAGTCAAGGTTCTATAAAACTCGAATAACTTTTTTGGAGAACAGCACTAGTGGTTCCTCAGATTTTGTATTTGTCTGTTTTTAATCTCTTAAATTTCAAATGAAGCATACTTGTCCCGCACAAAGAAAAATAATGCATCTTTTTTTTATCCTCAACACATTTTCAGCACACATTTTGGTGGAAGAAAAAGTCATCAATGCGTCACGTGTTCAAATTAATAAGGGCAAAATAGGCAACTCACATAACTTTTAGCTAATTTCACATGGGCTTTTTATGTGAAAAAATAATCCACCGAGCTATATGTGCACAACCAATTGAACCTAATTACAGGAGATTAGGTTCATAATGGTATTAAATCTAGTAAGAATTTAAGAAAGATTGACTAAAGATTTGTTTTTTCATTTTCCATGAACAATTATCTTATGTGTCACTATGACAAACCTACAATGGCGAAGACTTCACGGAAGGACGAAAATTCAAGAAATTTTATAGTTGCTCCCATTATGATTTAAGTTTTGATTGATTTTGTCATAGATGGAATGCATGCATAATGTTTTGAATTCATGTGTAATTGGGTAACAAGTAGGTGACTGACCATTTTTGCCCTTACTATTTCCAACATGAGACGTATCGATGACTTTTTTCAGCTAAAAATAGTTAGGAACGAGTTGAGAATACAAACTAGTGCTTTTTTAATTTGTGAAGGATTGAAATGCTTCATTTTAAATGTAAAGGATTATAAAAATACAATTGCAAAATGTGAGGAACGATTGGCGTCTTTTTTCCTAATTTTTTTGTATTTTTCAATCAACAGATATGCTGAAAATGGGTTCCCTCTATAATGTCTCAATAGGAAATTTAGAAATGCTGCTCATTATTAGAATTTATATGTTTTGGCGTGACGTTGAATATGAGATGGAACCTAGAGGGCATATTTTCATTTTACTATTATTGAACCAAGAGGGCTAAAATTGAAAGTAGGAAATGTGATTATGGAAAAAATACCTACTTTCAACTATATAGTTTAAGGAACTTTTGGATTGGCTCAAAATTTTGAAAAAATTGAGTGGCAACTTCATGACGTTCTTTTCTTTTTTGGCTACTTGGCATATTCTCATACTACTATTACTATAGTTTTTATTTGTTTCCTTCATAACCACCGGCAACCATCACAAAAGTAGGTGGTCTCTTTTCTTTTTTCTTTTTACTCTCTTTTACACATATACAATCGCATTAACTCTCACACTGGAATTACTCTTATTTCCTTTGTTCATCTCCCTATTTTTTTAATATGTACATATAAGTTTGTTTTATCTCCGATACAACTCAGTCCAACTTGCTGATTTTTCTATGATACGTACCGAAACCGTTACAATACGTCCAATATCGGCCGAGATATTACGAGTCATCTCGAATATAATTAAATCTATGATTCGGAGATCAGTATCGTAGCGATCCCCCGTTCCAGTTATGATATGGCGAACTATCCTATAACAGTAACAATGCCGTTGCTTTGTGGTTGCTGCAAAATTACACGTTCACGTGATAACAGCAATGAAAGATTGCTTGGAAAAACAGGGTTGCCCCTGTTGGCAGGCCAAACCACAGTTTTTTCAGGAATTCCGGCAAGAAAAATCCCCACAGCATAGCCATTGCCTTGCTGGTAGAATCCAAAGGTGAATTGTCCTGACTGCGACAACCATGATGATAGGTTGCCTGTGGCTGTAAGAGAGGAACCTAAGCTAATGTTAAGAGTGTTTCGTTGTGCTGCAATTCCTGAATAGAATGCTGATAACAGGAGGAAGAACAAGAAAGCAGCCATGTATGGAAATTGGGAGATGGAAGAGAAGAGAACCAGTTTTTTTTTTTTTTTGTTTTTTGCTTTTCTGTTTATGTTTCGGTTGCATCACACTTGCTACGTAGAAATTTGGCATGATTTGACTCCTGAAGTCTTTGCAACAACTCAGGTCCTCCGGGGAAAAACGTTGTATTAGCTTTTCTACAGAAGCAATAGATGCTTCAGTTGGCACTTTCAAATTTAATTTGTACAAAGACTCTATAGATAATCTACTACGTAGAGTAAAGGCTGGGAATTCTCCTGCAATAATGTCCACAGAAGTCCTAGTGTCTGAGATTCTATCGACTATCTTGCAGTTTCAACTTTTCTACCATTTTTTTACCTATAAAAAACTATAATTTTTTCACTTTAAGTTTATAGTTAGGAAGCTTCCTAAATCTGACGTCCAGCCAACTCTGAATATATAGTTCCATCTTAATCAAAGCTTAGAAAATCATACTCCACATCATGACTCAATCTCGTTGAAAGATTGAATGGTATTTTATTGGAGAAAAACCTATCAGGTCAAGTTAGAGACATTTCATGAATAAAATACAATCCTGGTGGATGAACGCTTCCAACTAATTGTTATCAGTCCCTTTTCTATTCTTTCCATGAGGAATTCCCATGGAATCAACCAATCTAGCACTACTCTCCATCAATTGTAGTACTCACTCTCACCCACTATCATTGTCTCTTCTTCGAGTGTTCTGAGGCCCCCTGATCCCACGTTAGAAGTGGGAAATGCATGTGATTGAAATATGAATCCAGGCCCATAGCTTACTAAATAATTTGGATGAAAAAATTATTTTGAATTATTGGCAGTCTCTGGATATGGGGCATTACACCTGTGGAAATTATATGGAGCCTGTGGAAATTTATGAACTCTGTGGAAATTTGTGGAGTTTGTGGAAATTTATGCCCTTTTTTTCCGGAATTCCAACAAGAAAAATCCATACTGCATAGCCACTGCCTTGCTGGTAGATTCCAAAGGCGAAAATTCCTGACCCCGACAAGCATGATTATGAGTTGCCTGTGTGCTTGAGAGGCGATCCTGTGCTAATGCGAGGAGGGCTTTGTTGAGCTGCTGTTGCTGAATAGAATGCTGATAATAGTTAATAGGAGGAAGAATAAGAAAGCAGCCGTGTCTGAAAATTGAAAGATGGAAGAAAAAAGAAGCGGCCTTTTTCTTGCTTTTCTGTCTACACTCTGGTTGGATGCATTGCACTTGCTTTCTTGGTATGACTTGTGTAGAGATTTGGCATGGTTGACTCCTCAAGTCTTCTGAGGAAAAAAGTTGTGCTAGCATTTCTAAAGCAGCAATAAATGTTTCAGTTGACACTTTCAACCTTCATTTGTACGAAAACTCTATGGAGAATTGACTATACAGCTTAAAGACTAGGGGATCCTCTTTCAATAATGTCCACAGAATCCTAGTTTTGATGGATGAATCATCTTTCAGATTTTAATATATCCTTGCAGATAGCCCATCAACAGATCTTACTAATTCCTACGCATTATTAGCAGTTTCAACTTTTCACTACCATTCTTTAAAACTATACGAAACCGGATTTAAATTGTTCACGTTAAGTATATCACCAGGAAGCTACCCAATTCTGATTTCCAGACAACTTTCACGGATCACAATTAGCATTCTGAAAAATCAGTTCCACCTTAAAGAAAACTTTGAAAACCCTGGTCCAGACCATAATCAGTCTTGTTAACGTATTAGATGGTGTATTTTATTGGAGAAAAACCTATAAGGTCATGTGAGAGATATTTTGTCAAATATAAAACAAAATAAGGTACAATCCTAGTTGGTGGACTTTTCTGAAGGTTTACTAGCCTCTTTTCTAAAAGTTTTAAAAATAAAATTGAAAGGAATGCAACACGACAACTTCTCTTCGGTCAACCATTCTAGTATTACTATTGGCCGCAGTTATTAGTCCTTCTAAAGGTGTACTATGTTAGAGGGGTCAAGACGAAATTTAGAAGTCCGGGTTTGTTTGGATAGAGAGTATTTGAAATAATTTTTTGAAATAAAACATTGTAGCACTTTTTTGATGTGATGTATGTGAGATAAAAATGTGATTAGAAAATGTGTTGATGATGCAAGCAAGTAAATTTTGGGTAAATTTTGACGGGTCATATTTGCACCTTGGAATACTGAGGTGATGCTGAAATTTTAGCCTCGGACCCTACTTTTCTTATTCCACCAATAGAGTGAGGTAATTTCTAAAAGCTTTTATCAGGTCTAAAACAATTAAGAAGCTGGCTTGGTAAATATTTCCTCGTTACTATTGCTATGAGTATCATTAATTCCACTACGAACATGAATTTTGGCAATTTCCCCTAATATGTTTGGTTCAATAACAGAATGTGAGTCATTATAAAACTAGTTGTTTAATTTCCTAATGGCCAGGGATGAGCTTCAAAGCATTTTTTTTTCTTTTGAAGAATTTTAATGTTTTTAATAAACATGTTTCTAGCATGCCACATTCTTTTCTTATTCTTTGTAGATGTTTTTTTTTTCTTTTTTTTTTACTTTAAAAAGAAATCAACCAATGCTAACTGCTGAGCATTACTAAAAATTTCCTACCCTTCTCTCAAATTTAGCTTTCTTCTTTTTCTCTATTGAGAAACTTTTTGGAATTATAAGGAGTTGGGAGTAACAAAATGACACGAAATTTTGCCTTAAAAAATGTCACCAAAAAAATGTCAATTTTAATTTTCAGCAAACACTTCTTTTTCATTAAGGGATGGTATGGGGATGCAAGCTCCTAAAGCATCGTAACATTATAACTAGTATATATCCAGAAATGTTGACAAATTAAAATCGTAACCATGTACCACCATTACCAGTAAATATAATACATTAATACAGTTATAATGTGCCCGGTAATTATCAACAGGTCCATCTGCCTTAGAAGACTATTCAGAGTTACAGTTTACATCCGTTCCCCAAAACCAAAATCGACCGAGTTATCTAAATACAGATTATCTTCTCTATAAGTATACCTCTTTGTAGGGGGCGTAGATCAATCTGAGCTTCCCTTGTTAAGTAGGCATTGGCTACCGAGCTAAGAATGAGATGCCTAGCGATTTTTCCTCAAAAAATTTTTACATTTTTCTTGAACTTATTTTTCTATCATCTTTTTAACTCACAACATATTTTTCAGTTAACTCATTACACTACAGTACATTTTTCTAACAATCCAAACTTCGAAATACAACATATTTGGAAAATAGAAATCTTTCCAAGTATGCTCTCTCTTTATATAACTTGAGGAAAGTAATTTAATTCCCAAAAAATTAGATTTCTTTCTTACTCATTTGTAGATTCTAAAGAGCAATTCAAAGGAAATATCTTTCCAGTGGTTTACGATAAATAATTTTCCTCTATAATTTCATAATTCTATTCCAAATCAAATTCTGTTGGAGGAAGTTTACTTTAATACAGTTCTATTCCTAAATTAAAATATCAAAGTCAATATTATAAGAATAACTCCAAAAGTTACTATTCAGGTATCGGTATTATCAAGAATACAATAAATAATTTTTCTCCATAATTTTGTAATCCTACTCCAAAGCAAATTCTATTGGAGGAGTTTGCTTTAATTGAATTCTATTCCTAAACTAAAATATCCAGTCAATATTATAGGAATAGCCCCAAAATTATTGTTTAGCATTCGCAGTCTCAAGATATTATATTATAATTAGAGTTTACGGAAAGGGTATTATTAGAAAGAAAAAACTAAATTACTAAATTATCAAATCATATTGGTGCTTCTTTTAATGTAGTATAGATATAGATATAGATAGACGTAGAAATTATGCCCCCTCCCCCCATCCACGTAACCTTTTCTAGAACCTACAAAGCCAAAAATAGAGTTTTTCCTATAGCAAAAATAGAAAAACTTTCTCAAGAACATTTTCTTTCGAGAATTTCTAATTTTAATTGGGTGAGAAGAAGAATGAAAAAGTAAATATCCATTCCTTTTCTTTATAATGTTTAGATATCCTTCTATAGATAACACGTATTTAGGGAGTACCCTTTTTTAATAGATATCCTTTCTTACCAATGACACTTTATTATCCATAGGCACTTTTTTTCATTTAACAATAACCGCTAATTCAATGAAAAATAATAATTCAAAATTGATAAAATTAATTTCAAGTTTTTTGAAGGCCCAAGCTCAAGTGCCATCTCTTGACCATTAAATGTATACTACGCCAATGGTCAAACAAGACAAATGCATGTGAAACTTTGAAGTTCCCTCTGTCATTGTTCACCACCCAAATTTATTGAATTTGTGTATAAATTTCTGTAAACCTTTTCATCCCACAAGCTTTACTACGTTGGATCATTACTCACTTTATTTAACATATGAGGCAGAGACGTCCCAGTTGGGGATCACAGAAAACTCACAACGACTTCAGTTCTACACTCCAGAAAGTTCTCTATCTTGTGGGCTAACTTTCAGAGCAAGCCATGGAGAAACTAACAGATAATGGTGGTGGTAATGTTTGAGTAGGTCCAGCAGGGAGACTAGGAAATGTTATCTTTTCCTTCTTAGAAAAATGTGGGGTTTAAAATATCATGAGCAACATTACCTGCAGTAAATAATACTTCTGTATAGTTGGTAAGCACCTTTTTTCTTTTTTGCCCCGGTAGAACGATGTCTGTTTTTGCTTTTTAGCTTTAATTTGCTCCAAAGTTTTGGTTTTATTTTCAGCTTTTGTGTAACAAATATAGTGTTTTCTTGATTACATTTGCTTTTATCACAATTATCCAAAATTTGTTTTCTATACATGTATTGAATATCAAAGCTTGAATTTTCTTTCTATTTTATTTCTAGCAGGAGAAGAATGGGATTTAAAAAGCGGGAAGAGCGTAGGAAATTAGAATCTAGGTTTTGTAATTTCTGAAATCTCAACCCTACCTATTCAATTAAGGTCTTCTCGGCCATGTCTCAACTTTTAGAGTAGGGGAAATGGAGTTATTTTTATTCATAAGTTCCTTTTTTTTTTTTTGATGTATTATGTTTCATGCTATTAATTCGTTCTATTTTGAACAATTTAGTACTTGAATTGTATTGAAATTTTCACCAAGGATTGAAACTAGCACCTTATCGGCCAATATTTTGGCCTTATAATAAAATTCGGAATCTAAAAAAGTTTGGAAATTTAACCCGTAAAAGAGATAACAATATGGTTGTGAAAAATTGCCATTTTAACCTAAATATTTTCTTTAATCTATTTATTAGTATGATGGACTAATTTGGTGTGCTGAATCTTATTTGGCTAAATGAGGAGCTGTCTAAAATAGAATATTATTATGGCTTAAAGTGGCATAGAATCTTCAACGAGAAACTCCCATATTTTGTAAGACAAGCCTACAATAAACTGTAAAATGATAGTAACCTTTTGGATATCAATCCAAAAAGGTTAGAGGGGAAGAACACTTATCCACAATCTAACAATTATTCTTTCTTTTGCCACAATATGGAAGGATTTAAGGTAATAGTGTGATGCTAAAAAACCAAACACGAGCTACAATTATATGGCACTTAGAAAAGATGTAGGACTCGGAGGAACTGGAATATCAACAGTTCCTTCCAGCATCAGAAGGACTTTCTTCATGGATGGACGAAGTGCAGGCTCATCCTGGATGCACCAGAGAGATATCTTGATCATTCTTTCCACTTCTCTCACGTCAATAACCTCCTGATCACCAACCAATTTAATGAGCTCCCCGGCCTCAAAACACTCGTACGCCCATTCTTCAAGAATAGCTTCATCCTCAGGATAAGTCCAGTCTGCACTTTTTCGGCAGCATATGATCTCTAACAGCATAATTCCAAAGCTGTAAACATCTGCTTTTACCGTCACAGGCAAGTTCCGGAACCATTCTGGTGCAACATAACCTCTTGTTCCTCTGACTGCAGTATAAGTCCTAGTCTGATCATGTTTCAATATCTTTGCCAATCCAAAATCAGATATCTTGGCACAGCTGTTTTCACTCATGAGTACATTCTGAGGTTTGATGTCACAGTGGATGATTTGCGTCTCACATTCTTCATGAAGGTAAAGAATACCTCTTGCAATGTCACGGACAATCCTAATTCTTTCGCCCCAGCTTGGACGGTTCTCTGGTTTGTGCAGGATATTTGCCAATGATCCATTGCTCATATACTCGTAAACTAGAAGCCTCTTAGTGCCATCAAGGCAGTAGCCGAGTAGCCGGACAAGATTACGATGATGCGTTTTCCCGATCACTGTGATTTCATTCTGAAACTCCTTTTCCCCTTCTGCTAATACTTTCTCGAGTTTCTTCACAGCCACAACCTTCTCGGAATTTGGCAAAGTCCCTTTATACACAACCCCAAATGCTCCTCTGCCCAACTCTTCTCTGAATCCATTTGTTGCTCGCTCCAGCTCAGCAAAGCTAAAAGCTGTTGGAGCTACATTCTGCACAAATTCAACATTTCCAATTTGTGATATCTGCTTATATGCCAATACCTTCTCTCTTCGGACATAAACTCCTGCGGTTACAGAGATCAGGACTCCAAAAACAGCAAGGGAAATCCCAATTATTAGGATATACAGACGAACTTCCTTTCTTTTTTTGGGAGGATTACTATGAAGTACATTTACACCTTCATCCTTAGTTGCAGGTGTTGGTACCTTGACAAGAGCAATATTGGTGTCACTTGCTCTCCTTCCATATGTCAATGGAAGCCTCTGCTTCTTGCATTGTCCATCGTTGAAGAATGCTGCTTCACAGTTGCAATCTTCAAGACAAACCTTTGCACAATCTTCTTTCGTGCTTGTTTCCAATGTGAAAAAGGCGTAATCTTTCCATACAGTGTTCTCCACGTACTCAATGATGTAATTGACCTCTGGATCCGTGGAATTACAAGTACCTGAAATAAAACTTCTCTCACAGCCCGAGGTCCAATTGCCTTGATTGACAAAGTCAAATCCAGGAAGGCATTTGCACTCAACCAAGTTATCCATTTTAGTACAGAATCCATTGAACCCACAAAGGCCTTTAGGATCGCATTTATCAGTTGAAGATTCCCATATGATTGACCAATTGCCCCCCTGATCTAGCGAATGTGAATACAATCGGAAAATACCATCCACATCAATCTTCATCAAATAGATCATCTTGTTCTTAGGATGTCCTCCATCAGAAAGATTCATCACTATTTTATCACTTGAATTGATCAAGTACAAATGCCCATCATCCGCGAGATTTAGAGTTATATTTGGACCGTCTGCATTAGTTGCAGATGCCCAGTAAGCATTTTCCCCTGCATCTGCTGTGCCCACAGGGTACTGTACAAGGTTTTCATCTGTTTGCATCTTCAGACGAAAAATCCCCCTTGAATCATCAGTTTCTGAAGCACTAGATATCAGCTCGTGATCAGCTACCAATCGTTGACCTGGCAATAAACTATTGGTTGGGTGGTCGAAACTCTGCCAAATGATTCTCCTGTCAGAATTGTATAGTACAAAATTTCCAGAATCCAACATAGAAGCCGAAGAAACGGGTTCCAAAGCAGTGGCAATACTTATGTCTTGGCCTTCTGGCAGCTGCAAAATTAGCCCGCTATCTGTAGATAAATTCAGAGAAACGTTGCTCGAGAAAATGGGGCTATCCCTGTTGGCAGTCCAAACAGCAGTTTTTTGGGGAATTCCAGCAAGGAAAATCCCAAGAGCATAGCCATTTCGTTGCTGATAGAATCCAAAGGCAAATATTCCGGATGGGGACAACCATGATGATGGGTTGCCTGTGGGTGTTATAGAAGAACCTAAGCTAACATTAAGAGGGCCTTTTTGGGCTGCTATTCCTGAATGGAATGCTGATAATATGAGGAAGAACAAGAAAGCAGCCATGTTTGGAAATTGGGAGATGGAAGAGAATAGAAACAGCTTTTTGCTTGCTTTTCTGTTTGTACTATGGTTGCATCACACTTGCTTTCTTAATATAAATAAGAGTTATGTAGAAAATCTGCATGATCGACTACTGAAGTCTTTGCACCAACTCAGGTCTTCCGGAAAAAGAAGAAGCTGTGCTAGCAAATCTACTGTAGCAATAAATGTTTCAGCTGACACTTTCATTTGTAAAAGAACCAGCTCTATAGAGAATTGACTGTACAGCTTAAAGACCGGGGTGATCCTCTTTCAATAATGTTCACAGAAATCCGAATTTTGAAGGATTAATCATCTTTCAGATTTTAATGGAGCTTACGAAAATTCTTGTAAATCGCCTACCAACAGATCCGAATTCTTACACACTATATCTTCAGGAAGCCTCCCAATCCTGATTTCCAGACAATCTGTATGGTCCAGATTTCCAGAATTAGCATTCTGAAAAATCAGTTCCATCTTAATGAAAACTTTGAAAACCTTAGTCCACACCATAACCCAATCTTGTTAACGTATTAGATGGTCTATTATGGGCGAAAAATTGCTTTGATGAAGTTAATTTTTCTATCATTTTTAAATTGACCAGTGCCTGTACTTTTGGTACAAAGTGCAAGTAATCTTCGTGGCGATTTTCTACATTTAACGCCTTAAATTACAGTTGGTACTTCCTATTACTACACCGTGTTATACGCATCCTACTGAGATTAGGGTGTAAAGTGCAACTAATCTAATAGTTCGTGGGGGTTTTGCATTACTACACCATGTTATACACATGAAGCATGAATGCCCTGAAATATCTTCTCTAGTCATGTCCATCCTACCTGACAAGATGAACATAAAAGTATCAAAGAATTAAAAAAAAAAAAAACTTTTCATTCTAAATAAAATTATGAGGGCTAAACAAACAAACAAATAATGTCAGCTCTTAGTTGTTTACTTAGTATTGATACTCGGAAACTGTTGGTCAATTGCCGTAACTTTAACTTTTTCTAGAGTTGAATGAGTCAGGACCAGACCACGCACATCGACGTATTCAAGGATTTGAACTTCCACACCAAACCAATTAGTAGTGATTGAGAGACCCAGAACTTTGTTAATCCATCAAGTCTTGACTGACTCAGGATGTGTTTGATAAAACTGAATTTTGAAAATTGAAAGTTGAATTCTGAATTTTGAATCCATTAATTGATTAACTTATTGCGTTTGGATAGTAGATTATTTGGGATAATTTGTTTGGATTTTAGATTATTTGAGATAATTTGTTAAAAATGATACTGTAGCACTTTTTGATGTGATGTATATGAGATAAGAAAATGATTGGAATTTGTGTCGATGATGCAAGTAAAAATTTTTAGGCAAATTAGAACAATCCAAACAAATACAGTATATATATTACATTAAGTGATAATTGAATAGTTTACCATTTATTTTTTTACAAATTTTGTTTGGAAAATTCGGTGCCACTTAATCAATTCATAGATTTTACTTTTGATTATCAAATGCATTTGAACCCATCAAACTTAAATACTAAATTTGGATTATCAAATGGGGTCTCAGTCGGGATCCTCTAGTTTCTCTCCATATAATTATATTTCTATTATAAAATTATAAGTTTACAAATTATTATAAGTTTATAAAATTATCTATTATGTCATTACTTCTATTTCTATGACTAGATCGACATACTATAAGATGATATCTATTCAAAAATGTACTTAACTTTGAAGTTCAACTTACGTGAAACGTTTTTGCAATAAAATTTGCAACAGTTAATCAAAGAGTTAATTACATTTACCTCCCTTGAGCTTTGACGAAATTGCCAAACAAACCCTTAGGTTTCACTAAATTACATCCACCCCCTTCTCATTGATGGTGTCTTAACCCAATTGACAGATCTAACAAAATGACAAAAATGTCCTAACTTAAAACATTTGAAAAGTAAATGAAGACCTAGTTACACATCATTTGATGAAGCACATATTCACTATTACCAAAAAGGAAAAGCAAAAGAAAAAATAAATTTATAAATTAGGATAATTAGAGTACAAATTTAATAGATTATAGAATTTCTCAAAGAACAAAATGAAAGATTAAAGAGCAAATCAAAAGGAAATTAAAAAGAAACAAAATAACATAAAACAAAAGAAAGGAAAAATAAAAATAAAAAGGCTAAAGTCGTTACTTACACCCAACCCAGCCGAACAAATTCATTCCTGTTAATTCTAATCATCAATGACGGGATGTGACCAGACGGGACAAACTCTGATGCTTGGCTCTCTTCACTTCCGTATCAGGAAAATTAGGGCACGACCCATCCTCTTAACTCTTAAAAAGAAGTAGAACAATGGATTTATTCTATGCTGGTTATTTTTTTGGTAAATTATGCTGGTTATTATTCCCTTTTCACCACCTCTTCCAAGAATCGAAAGTCTCTGTTTAATTTGGGGAAATTTTCATCTTCATACCCTTCCGCCACCGTTTCCAACTACTCAAAGTTTATGTTTAATTTGGAAAATATTTCCTCTTCATCCTCCTCCACCATTGCCACCACCGGCACCCTCCTCCAACTATCAATAACTTTACTTGTCCTCGAAAGTCAGTGCTGGTGCCAAATTAGCCAGATTTGGCACCATTTCTTTCTTCTGATAAATGCAGTTAAGCAAATTTGCAGCGATCAACATTAATCTTCTAACACTTTGAGAGCGCATGAAAAGTGAAGCAATTGCCACCTTTACCATTTGATTTTGTTCATTAAATCTAAAATAGTTTGCTTTTCGCATTGGTATTGGTTTGGGTGGATGCGAGATATCTTGACATGGCTTCACGGAACCTTTGCAACCAGCGACGCCGTTACGGTTGGGTTTTGGTGTTTGTGGTAGAGGGGAAAGGTGAGGAGCTTAGAGCTCATAGGGGTATTTTAGGACTTCTAATCTGGGATTTTTGCTAGACATCCATAACTCAACGTTAGTTGACTCACGGAAGGGATGGATTTGTTACAAACCGAGGACTTCAAAGGGTGTTCTTGCAATTTGGCAAAAGCTAAGGGTTGATTTGGTAATTTGACAAAACTATAGGCGAGGTAAATGTAATTAATCCTTAATCAAATGGCAATAATTTAGTCAATGTAATACCGAATTTAGGGTTTAACTAATATAAGTGACGAAGTATATTTACATTGATGATGATGGTCCTGGTGGTGATGGTGGTGGTCATGTCTGAGTGGGGTTCAGGAAGGTAATTAGGAAATGGTTTTTATCTTTTATTAAAAAAAAGTTGGGCTTCTATTAGTATTATCAGTATTAACTGCACAAATACTTCCATAAATAAAAAAAATAAGGGATAATTTGGGACAGAGTAGTGTTGGTAAGCACCTTTTCTTGGGATAGAGCGACGTCGGATTTTTTTTCTTTTTTTTCCCCTGAGAGAAGTCTGATTTGAGATGTAATTTTCTCTAAAATGTTAGATTGATTTGTAGCTTTTGATTAATGGAATATGGTTCTTCTTGATTTTTTTTCATTTTTATTTCATTTTTTTAAACTAGCACTTCATTGGTATTTTTGCTTCCAGTATATTGAATTTGGTATTTTTTTTCAAAAGAAACTTCATCCCACTATGACTATCATATATAAGAGTTTGGATCTGAAAACTTGTCATTTTATCCTAAATGCTAGTCAATCTTAGTTATGTCCATTAATTATATACATTGAGAGAGTTGCAGCTCCAACCAGTTTCTAAAGCAAACCACAATGTTATACAACTATTTCTCAAATTCCAATCGAATTTTGAAATTTTAATTTTTTGGCATTTGCATTTGCATTTCCCAATATTGTGGGCTAACTAGGTGTGCAGCATCATATTCGGCTAAATGAACATATGTCGTCTAAACTGCAATGCCAATTTTTTATAGTCTGCAATAAAATTTAATAAACTCTTCATAATGTGGATAAAATGCAATAAAACGTAATTCCTTATACTACATAAAAAGGAGTTGGTGGCTTTATTTTCTTCTGCCTCTTTAGGAGTAATAGTTGTCTCTTAAAAGTCTCTACTGTGTGACATTAATTGTATATAGTACTATTAAGTGCTGCTTGAATGGGTGATGAATTCTTTCATGCCCTTTTTCTGACTCTTAGGTTTAGGATTTTAGACAGAAGAATGAGGTACAAAGTCTTTCTTGAGATACATGAATCTAGATTAAATTGCGTTGGATGATAATCTCTCTATCTGTTCACGCTTGAGCTACTTGCTATGTTCCAACGGCCAATCCTTTTCTTTCCTATGTTACCATGTGCAAATTGGTTGATTGTCTCGGGTTATCGTTACATGGTGGTGGAAAGCAATGAGCTTGAGAATGTTGTGGCACTGACATGGCTTCCAATTGGAACTGTGAGCAAATTTTCTGGTGATCTTAAAATTCCTTTCTACTGTTCTGATCAGCCATTAGTTTGATAGTTGATCTGGGGTTTGACTGTAATGGGCAATTTCATTACAAATATTGATTTCTATGGTTTCGTGAATTATTTTCTGCACATGGGGTTCTATTTGGTTTCTTGTAGTATTTATTGGCCAATAGTGATCACAAAAGGTGTCTTCGGGCAATACAATTCTTTCTTGATGAACATAGGTTCTCACTTTGGACAAAATGGCTGGTTTCCTTTTGGTTTGTCTTGGGTGTTTGGTTTCTGTGTACTAGAATGTTGACTTGATGTTTTAATTTGGCAGTCTATTTTTACAATTTGAAATTTAGGAAATATCATTTGCTCAAATTTGTTGTTGGGTTAATTACGTTTGAATTTGTTTGGTTTTGTTACTAAAAATTCAGTAAATTCAAATTGTAAAATAGATTCTAAGAAGAGAAATCTATTTTATCCAACATAGCAGAATAAAGAATTTAAGTCTACAATATGAAGTGATTATTTGATCTACAACTTTTGCGAGCACAATCTTACAATATGAAGTGATTATGTCCTTAAGGTTTGTAGAGTTCCGAACTTTCTTGTTCTTTTCTCACATCTCATTGTTCTCAGTCCCCTCCAAGTCTCTTGAGTGTTGAATGAGTTTGCCATTCATGTTCCATTCTCTCAATTCCTTTAAGCCTTGTCCACTCATTAGCCTTTTGGATACTGCTATTAAGTCTACCATTGTTCCGTAGTAATAGTCATGAACATGGTCAAAGTGAAATTGAGAAAGGAAGCTTCCATTAATTACTCAAAACATTTTAGATTTAAACACCCGAATACAAAAGTTGTGTTGTGTCAAATGAACATTTGTAAGCACAATTTTCTGTTGTACAGCTTATTTTGATTGTTCAATCTGCAAACTACAAAGAAAAGATTTTCCCTTTTGATCAGAATATGTAGTCTTTATCCCTTCCATTTGAGTCAGTTCATGATGATCAATTATGTTTAACCCTTGATTGTTTCTTCATTTTTCTAAGTCTTTCTGTCCCATAATTTTTGTAACCTTTGTCTCTGAACTGTAGCCACATCTCAAAGCAACTTTGACTTTGAGGCCATTAAAGAAGTTAAAATAGCACATAAAGAAATTTTCATGTGAGGACAATTTGTGGGCAAACTGTGTACGGAGACTAGAAATGAATTGTGCTGATTTGATAGTTATTTTTGCTGCTTTCAAATTCATTATCTAACCTTACAATCTAAAAGATCACTACCAACATTAATGCACCCAAAAATAGTTGGATCTAACAAGGCATGACCCTATGAATGCTAAATTTTGATCCCTTTTACTTTACACCTTTTTGCCTTTGATTCAATTTGTTTCTATTTTCAATATTGGATGGACTTTTTGACAATTCACAAGCACCTTTGAACTTCTATGAATTCAACAGATTGTGCATGATCATTGAATATTCTCACAACTTTGGAGTAACAAGGAATGCATTTCTTGGGGCTGCATATCAATAAGATTTTTTTTTGATGAGTTTGAGCATATTTAAATATTTAACAGCAACAAGTTTGTTATTTCATTTGTCGTTTGAGTTGCCTCAATAGCATGGTTGCTTTTTGTGACTAAAGAGTTATCTCTGCTCGTGAATTCCTTTGCTTCGTTTAACATTGAAGTTGGATTCATGGACTGTTTTTGCAGGGATCATGAAAACCATAATTGTATGTATTTATCCTATTTTACATATTCAATGTCATTTTTCATGAATTCCAGATAAGGCCTTATTGGATCTTGAGGTAGACCAAAACTCCTTGATAGAAGCCAAAGGCTGTGATACTCGTGTCTATTGCGCTTTTGCTGAAGATGTCTGCCAACAGCTACACTTCCAATAGTACTGAAAATACATTATCATTGTCTCTAAAATAAAAAATGCCACTGCAAACAAGAATCATCTTATCAGCATGTCACCAATTACAAAGCTATACCAACATCTTGGGGTGAACAAGGCAGTTCATATCCTCAAGACACTGAAGACTCTGATGGTAGATCCAGAAAAGCAACATTTGACACTCTGCTTGCAAGTGCAGAGGAAGTATCAGATAACCATGTTCAACCATCAACTGCTGCAAATGCAAAAGGCACAATCAAGACTCCAACAAAAACAGCTGCACCAAAGAAGATGAAAGTTAGCCTTGCCAAAAAACAGTACACCTGAGCTGTAAGAGAGATTGCTACAAGACTGCAACACTTATAATCTACTTATCATCATTATCATTATCATTACTATATTAAAAGTATGATGAGTCTTGGTGTAAGTTGTAAGCACTTTTTTATCTTAGTTTTTGTTATGCCCATATTGCCCCCAATCTTTTAATTAGAGTTATTGCATTTTAGTTGTGGTAGTAACTAAAAATATAAAACATTCCAAATTATTAAACTCAATAATAATGGTAATTAAAATGAAAAACTCCTTATTAAAACTATTTAGTGACTCTTACACTCTATCTCCAACTCTTATGTGTGTTAAAGTTTCTTATTCAAAATAGTGTGACCAATTGTATTAACCATAATTTTAAAATCGTAAAAAATTATTAGTGTAAAAAAGATGCTTTTAGAATAAAAAAAGAAATATATAAGAAAAAAAGAGTCCACATTCATTTGGACAATTTTGAAATGCATATCATATGATAAATATATAATTATGTACTCTTTATCATTATGAAGAAATAATAAAAGAAAATAAAAAATAAAAGAACCCGACTATTTCTATCAATTGAATGTCAATGGATAATGAAATAATTAATCTAAGATAATTAAGTAGTATAAATCATTTATATTCTATATTAACCATAATATCACCTAAAAAAAATGACAATGATTCAAAATACAAATGTCGTTACCTTTACCCCAAAAAGAAGTGTTCTCAAGTTATATAGGAGTTCTTATACTTTTCTAATGAAGTCTACAAAAAAAGTAAAAACCAAAAAGAAAAAAGGATGCAAAACTATCTCTAAACAAAATTTCAATTTACAAGAATGAATAGGAATAAAGAATCAATTAAATATGTCAGGTTATTTATATTCCATTATTATAAAGGAATACAAAGAGTCATCTATATAGGCTTCACATCTATTCAATTGTAAAAACATGTTTCTGATTTAATACTGAACTATTTAACATATCATTGACAAATTCATTTCACATTACGTAATGATAGAATGCAATCATATATGCAAGATTTATGTTTTATTATGAATGTTCAGTCCACTCACTTGAGTAAAAAGAAATAAATAAAAATTATTCATATACTTCATATAAATTGATTAGATCAGTCTCACTCTATAGTTTTACTATAACAATTTATTTTACTTAGTCATAAGGGGAAGAAATCCATAAGCAAAGATATACAGATTGGCATATTGTTCAATACATTAATACTTATGTTAAAATCTTTAGTAGTTTAGTCAAATCTTATCTTTTCAAAAGTTGTAGTCTCATGGTTCTAATTCATACTTTGATGAAAAAGTGTTTTGTTGGAGTGTAGGATGAATAGGGAATTGAAATAAATATATAATATTATACTTGAGTTGAATTTACATAATTGATATAAATATATTCATTTACTTTAATGCCCTTTTAGAAATTGATATCACAATTTAACCTTTTACATTGCTAATATATATATTTCTTGCACTCACGCTCAACATCTAAATTCATTTTTTCTCACTCAACAATATTATTTTGTAAGTAAAAAATTGTGATATCCTGATTTAAATATGATATTAAAAATGTTGAATAATTTTGGTAAGATATGCAAGAAAATTGTGATATCCTGATTTAAATATGATATTAAAAAGGGATAATTTCAGAAACCTCCCCTGAGTTTTCTTATAATATCACTTAGCTCCCTTGAGGTTTTAAAAATCTCACTTACCTCCCTTGGATTGACATGTCTTGTAACATTTTAGCCCCTTTGAAGAAAATGTAAGAAAGATAAAACTTTTATTCCAATACTACTCTTATATTACCTATTTTTGAAATTTACAATAACAATGAAAAATAAATTAAAGTTTAATTTTTATAAGGCGTAAATTTCTTGATTTAAAATATTTGTTTTAGTTGTATAGAAACAATAAAAAATTACACTTTGAAAAAATTACGCCAGCAAAAATTTACACGTATGAAGAGATCGTTTTAGTTTTCAATAAAAACTATATTATGTATTAAAACGCATTTTACAAAAAATTTCTTGAGTTCCTTAATTATAAACACACTTGAAAATTTTCAAAATGTTAATTACTCACCAAAATCCTCTCAAATGTTTGACTTTGACTAGATTTAAATTATCAATGTCTTTTGCCATCTCAGCATGATCTCGATGCAGAGAAATATAAACTATTATTAGATAGTAATTTATTTTTCTTAATATACATTTTTTAGTTTAAAATTTTTATCTGGGTTTGAATTTTTGGTTAAGTAGTTATTGAGAGCAAGGGTAATGCTATCAATTTATGACCTTGAGTAGGAATATTTAGACTTGCCAAACTGATAAGGGAGGTAAGTGAGATTTTCAAAACCTCAGGGGAGCTAAGTGATATTATGAGAAACTTCAGGGGAGGTTTCTGAAATTATCCCTATTAAAAATGTTGAATAATTTTGGTAAGATATGCAAGTATCAATATTTTGTGAAAATTAAAAGAAAAACAAAAATAAAAAGTATTTTAGTGTGAAGTTGACAATCAAAATTATAAAAAATATTTTAGTATCTTACGATACTACATACTGAGATGATAAGATCACGTGCAAAACACGTGAAGTATTACTAGTATTCCAAATATACCTATTTTAAGAGACCAAGTATCGTGAACTACTCCTTTATCTTTGTTATGTAAATAGTTTAATCTACAATAAAATTGTTTCACATTAGATTAAATGCAAGGCAATTTATTATACCTACTTAGAAAAGAAACAACTAAGCATCTAATCTACATTTGAAACTAACAATGAGGCTACAATGCTGTTGCAATGGTCGTTAAGCAAAGATATGACACCTTTGCCAAGATAGCTTTTAATAAAAACAGGGTGTGATTATATATTATGTAGTGGTGTGTTAAATCCATCTTCAAAAATACTTAATGTAGGTTGCGTCATTGTTAGAGCAGGTTTACATCATTCGATTGGTAACTCGCCGTTTCAATTTCACAATGAAGACTTTCATAATGCCTAGGCTATTTTGTTAGACACTGATATGATCCCCAACTACTTGCACGCGTAAGATATCTTCTTTCAACTATAGACTTCCATAGTTCCTCCTATATGTGCACCTTAACTGTAATACATTCTTCGATCCTCCACGACTACAACAAAATGGTGTTTATGAGTTTTTTCATGCTTGACAAATACAAACCTGATATTTTTATTTCACATTCTCAACTCTTATACTTCTAACATTCAATGTATCAACAAAACCCTCTTTATTATACACACTAAAGCTAACAACAAAATCTACCACTAACTAAAACCAACAAAAATTAAAATTCCTGCATAATCACAGGCACCCCACTCCTGCGCGTTGAGCAGGCTTCTTCCCCTAGTAACTATAATAGACTGCAATGTGAATCTTTAACAGTCTGCAGATCAGAAACTGTCACACACACACACACATATATGTATGTATAATGTATGTATGTATATTAACAGGTTAGTCTGCAATAAACTGTAAAATGGCTGTAACACTTTACTGATATCGATAATCTCAAATATCAATCCAAATATGTAAGGAAAAGTAAACACTTAAGCTATGGCAAGCCAACCATAAAATAACAGACAGAATTTAAAGAGAGCGTGGTGTTAGAAAAACCAAGTACAAACTAGAATTATGTGGCACTTAAAAAAAATGTAGGACTGGGAGGATTTGGAATATCAACAGTTCCTTCAAGCATCAGAAGAACTTTCTTCATGGATGGACGAAGTGCTGGCTCATCCTGTATGCACCAGAGAGATATCTTGATCAGTCTTTCCAGTTTTCTCATGTCATCAACCTCCTGATCACCAGCCAATATATGCAGCTCTCCAGCCTCAAGACAATGATATGCCCATTCTTTAAGAGCAGCTTCATGCTCAGAATGGCTCCAATCCAGAATTTTTTGGCAGCATATCATCTCCAATAGCACAATTCCAAAGCTGTAAACATCTGCTTTAACTGTCACAGGTAAGTTCCGATACCATTCTGGTGCAACAAAGCCTTTTGTTCCTCTAAAGGCTGTGTAAGTTCTGTTTTGATCACACTTTAATAGCTTTGCTAGCCCAAAATCAGAAATCTTGGCACATCTGTTTTCATCCATGAGTATATTCTCCGGTTTGATGTCACAATGGATGATTTGCGTCTCACATTCTTCATGCAAGTAATGAATACCTCTTGCAATGTCACAGGCAATTCTAATTCTTTCTTTCCAACTCGGATGGTTCTCTGGTTTGAGAAGGATGTCAGCCAATGAGCCATTGCTCATAAATTCATAGACTAGAAGCCTCTTAGACCCATCAAGGCAGTAGCCGAGTAGCCGGACAAGATTGCGGTGATGTGTTTTCCCGATCACCATGATTTCATTCTGAAACTCCTTTTCCTCTTCTACTAATACTTTCTCAAGTTTCTTCACAGCCACAACCTTCTCAGAATCTGGCAAAATCCCTTTGTACACAGCCCCAAATGCTCCTCTGCCCAACTCTTCTCTGAATTCATTTGTTGCTTGCTCCAATTCAGCAAAAGTGAAGGCCCTTGGAGCCACATTCTGAAGAAATTTAACATTTCTGAATTGTGATATCTGCTCATAAGCCCATACCTGATTTCTACGAACATAAACTCCAGCAATTACAGAGATCAGACCCCCTGAAACAGCAAGGGAAATCCCAATTATTAGGACATAGACACGAACTTTTTCCTTTCTGCTTTTTGGAGGATTAATTGGAATTACACCTTCATCCTTAGTTGTAGGTTTGCGGACCTTGACAAGAGCAATATTTGAGTCACTTGCTCTTCTTCCATACGTCAACGGGAGCTTTTGCTTCTTGCATTGTCCATCTTTGAAGAACGCTGCTTCGCAGTTGCAATCTTCAAGACAAACCTTTGCACAATCATCTTTCTTGCTTGTTTCCAGTATGGAAAATGTATTATCTTCCCATACAGTGTTTTCCAAGGACTCAATTGTATAATTGACATTTGAATCCGTGGAATTACAACCATCTGAAGCAAAACTTCTCTCACAGCCCAAGCTCCAATTTCCTTGATTGACAAACTGAAATCCAGGAAGACATTTGCATTCGACCAAGTTATCCATTTTAGTGCAGAAGCCATTGAGCCCACAAAGGCCTTTAGGATCACATTTATCAGTTGAAGATTCCCATATGATCGACCAATTGCGCCCCAGATCTACTGAATATGAATACAATCTGAAAATTCCATCCACATCAATCTTCATCAAGTAGATCATCTTGTTCTTAGGATGTCCTCCATCAGAGAGATTCTTCACTATATTAACACTTGAATTGATCAAGCAGAGATGTCCATCATCCTCTAGATTTAGAGCTACATTTGGACCATATCCAAAAGTTCCAGATGCCCAGTAGGCAGTTTCTGATTTGTTTTCCGCCACTGGGTATTGTACAAGGTTTCCATCTGTTTGCATTATCAGACGAAAAATTCCTCTGGAATCATCAGTTTCTGAAGCACTGGATATCAGATCCTGACCAGCTAACAACCGCTGACCAGGCAATAAACTATTAGTCGGATGCTCAAAACTTTGCCATATGATTCTCCTTTCAGAATTGTGTAATACAAAATTCCCAGAATCCAGCATAGAAGCCGAAGAAATCGGTTCCAAAGGATCAGCAATAGTTATGTCTTGGCCTTCTGACAGCTGCAAAATGAACCTGCCATCTGTAGATAAAATGAGTGAAACATTGCTTGAAATAATGGGGCTATCCCTGTTGGCAGTCCAAACTGCAGTTTTTTCCGGTATTCCAGCAAGAAAAACTCCCACAGCATAGCCATTACCTTGCTGATAGAACCCAAAGGCGAACAGTCCTGACTGCGATAACCATGATGATGAGTTGCTTGTGGGTGTCAGGAAGGAACCTAAGCTAATGTTAAGAGGTTTAGCTGCTATTCCTGAGCAGAATGATAATAAAATGAGGAAGAATAACAGAGCAGCCATTTATGGAAATTGGGAATGGAATAGAAGAGAACCAGCTTTTTCCTGGCTTTTGTGTTTTTACTCTGTTTGCATCACATTTGCTTCGTTAATATAAGCAAGAATTACATAGAAATTTGGCATCTTGACTCCTTAATCTGTGCAATGATTCTGGTCTTCTGGGGAAAATAGTTGGATATATGATTCTAAAGTAGGGAAAAAAAAAAAAAAAAGAATGAAACTTTCAACTTTCATTTGTTCAAAAACTTCTATAAATAATCTACTAGACAGAGTAAGGACCGGGAGAGATTCTCATTTCATGTCCCCAGTAGTCGTAGCCTCAATAAATTGAAATTCAGTGATTTCTCTTCTACTGTGATCAAACTTATAATTCACTCCTGTCCTTTTGAAATTAAGTAGAAAAAATAGTATTAGTCTTGAATCTTGAAAAATCTGAGGAACCTTTTAATCATTTTCCACACATTTGTAGAAATGAAGGTCATTCCTAAATTCCATGTTACTACTTTGGACTTATATATAGCTTCCGTAATGTGTAGCTTTGTCCACATCGATTATTTTATTAGGGAGTCTTTTCCTTTGTTGTTTATAAATATACTGGGCTTATGTTGAGATTAAGTGCATTTAACCAAGAGAGTTCTTAGTAGGCTGTCTGGCCCTTTGGGACATTAAATCTCCTTTTGTAGTAAAATTATTTTGGACTTTCTTGGGTCATTAAATCTCTTTTTGTAGTAAAATTATTTTGGACTCTCTTGTGTTTTAGTATTAGGTATTTTGGATTTAAGAGCACTTTCCTAAGATTTTTGTACTCTTTTAGATCAATTTGACTGAACCACGTAAATCCTTGGAATTGTCATGAAATCTTTCGTCAATTTCCGAGTCAATTTCCTAGGAGCAATCCTAACATCAAATCACCTCTATCCAAACAATCTTTATATTGCACTAAAATCTAAGACAAATTACTAAAATCTTAGACAAATTAAAAATACCATCCGAACAATCTTTATATTGCACTAAAATCTAAGACAAATTAAAAAAATACCAAATTACAATAACAGCCAAAGCATTCATTCTAAGTTAGTGAAAAAATGCAACGAGTTCTTTGAAGAGTAAGATCGGTGGTGTATTTGTGCTAGATATAGGATCAAGGAAACTTCAAGTTCTAACTAAGGTTGCTTCGTTTAAGCCATCTAGCTAATGATATTTTTTAGGACACTTTATCAAGGGGGTAGAATTTTCCTGATTTTTATAATTTGAAACACCAATATCGATTAACACTTCCATTATTTCTGCAGAACCAAAAACAAGGAAACAAAAATGAAGAAAATTAGTATCATTTATCTGTAAAATGAAGTCAAGAGTCAAGGATTCCTACTATACTTTGGCCGCAGTCGTCCAAAGTCCGAGTCCAATTAAGAGATCATATGCAGAAAGTTTCAAGCCTGCAAAAATTCCATCTGTCTAGATTACAAAAAGAAAACAACGTTATTGACGGGGTAAAATCTTGAGGACCAATTCGGTCAATCAATGCGGCTAACAAGACTTTGAGCAAGTTGTCAATCAATGCGCCTAAGAAGACTTTCATGCAGCAACCAAACTATTTTCAAAATCCAGAGCAATTACAGTACTTGGACAAAGAAAGTTCCTGACATTCCCAACTTGTCTGACAAATTCAAACAACATAAAAAACAATACAAAAGAAACCAGAAATTGGTAGCTGGTTCAATGTGGTTTATGTAGTAAGGCCTCCAACTTCTAAATTACAAAACAGTATCAACTTCTTAATTATCTTTCTTGATGAATCCCTTCACGTTTGCAAACAAGACAGACGTGACTCTTAATCAAGCACCTTTCAATGCGAGTCTGAGTGGTATACATGCTCGCATCCAATAGTGCCAATTTTCTCCTCATTCGCATACTCGCACTTGCACACTAAGCATATTTCAGGTTCTTGATTCTCAAATGTTTGATAATTTCTTATTTTCAGATGCTCTGAGATGGTTATTTCGGACAAACCATGATTATCATTAATCCCCACTTCCGGGAATAATTGTTGTAATCCAACAATCACGTTGCCAGCAGGTACAACAAAGCTTAAGCTAGCAATATTTCCATCTGCATTGACAAACTCTCCATCCAATTCAAACAATGGCAGTAGCCTCTTCTGGTGCAAAGCTCAAGCGGAAGCGGATTTTTGATCCCTGATTAGATTCTTGAAGCCGGTCTCCCAATGAGTAGTTTTCATCTCTATCCAAATCAAGTATGGCAGTTTCCTCTTCTGGTGCTAAGCTACAACGGGAGAGGAGTTTACTCCCTGATCAGATTCTTGAAGGTGGTTCCGGGGCCATTAGAGGTTTGGTTACTGAATTGATTTGAATTTCAGCAAAACGGTTAGAAAACGCTTCGCTGCGGATACAGGTTTTGGAACCTCTCTTTTTCTGATTGCCCACTCAAGCTAACCTGGCATGTAATATATGACACTTACTAAAATTAAAGTGGTATGCTTTGCAGGTGATTGTATTAATCCAAAATATGACACCTCTGTGATACTAAAATTCTCTATGAAATTCTGATTTCCAGATTTAGAATACAATAATTCTCATATTTTTTCAGTTTCTTTAATCAAATTTAGTAAAAGTTAAATTTTGAACTCCTACTTGTATGTTTTTTGAAAATTTTTTGACCTTTATAAATCATGACCCAAACTCCCATATACAAGTATTTATTTTCTCGTACTTTACCATGGCCTTGTTTGGCAGCTAAATTTTTTGGGAGTTTGTATAAAACTCTACTGTAGGTTACTGTGCAAATTATAGAAAAAAATTTTGGAAATGAAGTTTTTTATGTGTTTTGAGAATGTTATATTAAAAACTTTGGGTGATTTTTGAGGATTCTTGCAAATAATGTAGGAAACAAACAAGTTTTATACAAACATGCTAAAAATTTGCATTAAAACTTTGGAAGTTTTTTAAGGTTCCTGTAGCAAAAGTTGGTAAAAAACTAGCAGCATACAAACCTGGCAAAAAATTCAACTGCCAATGTGACAGCCCCACTTCCCCCTAAGGCTAACCAAAGGGGTTGGCGGGCTGCCTGCCTGGCTCACGCCAGGACTCAAGCATTCGAAATACTAACTCTAACGGATAATTCTAAAGTTCATATCAAAAGTGAGATTGGAAACTGGAAAATAATGTTTAAACTGATAGTACAATCATAAACTAAAAAGCACTTAAAACCTCGAGCCATAGTCTAATACAATCCCATGAGTTAAAATATATACAAAACCACAAGAATATACAATTCATTCTTCCACACTCGGGACAAAAGACCAAAAATCAAGTTCTAGACCTAACTAGGTCTCTGGATTCTCGTCACCTGTTAAGGAAAATCAAAATAGGAACGGGGGTGAGTTAAAAACTCGTGAATTTCCAAAAGACATGCACAGGTATAAAGCAAGATAAATAACATGTTTAAAACAAGAAAAGTAAACACAAAACACGCAAGTAGGATACAAGAGCTCTCAGGAGCTCAGGTCCACTTCGCACGCTCAATTCACATAGTCGACACTCCGTCGACTTTCCAATCCATGTATACGACTCTTTACAACCAATTCCTTCCACCAAACATCCTCTTTACCGGGCCTGCAATCCAAACACTTAAACACTTACTACTCAAGGGACGCGGCCAAGAGTAGTTTTATAAACACTTTATAAATACTTTCTCCACAAGTATTTACATATTCATGTAAAACAACTAGGTCACCTACTCTATTTAAAAGAGAGCAATAAAGTATACTCTTCTTAAGCGAGTGGTTCAACAATTTCAATTTTACGCATTTAACACGTTCACACAAAATATTCAATTAAAGCGATTAACATGCATTGAAAACTCACCACCAAAGTAGAGTTCGGAGTCCAAGTTTTGATCACTCCGCAACTCAGCACCACTCTCTAAAATAATTAAAGAATAATGGAAATAAGTTTTCTAGTTCATCGACCAAATCTAGTTCAAGCAAAATTAAGTTCGATAAACTTCCAATTTAAGCAGAAATCTTTGAAAAATCGTAACTTGAGTTATGTAAGTCCAAATTTCACAAGCTTGGTACCGTTGGAAACCTCATTTAAAGTTATAAAACTTTGTAGAAGACACCATGATGAAATTCCAGACAAAAATTGCCCATAATTTCGTTTAAGAATCAACTACAGTGAAAAACAGAACTTCATAGGTTAGTTTTCCAGCAAATTTTGAAAATTCACCAAAAATTGTAGGAAATGAATTGGTCACTAAATTTACACAGTTTTGAAGCCCTATGTATCAAGTTTCAAACTCCACCAATGGCACTCAATTCTGACTCTCGAGCAAGAAATTATAACTGTCCAAAGAGGGCAGGTTCAAAATCCTGTATTTTCTGAAATCCAGATTTATAGGGCAGTTTTTGGAACCTCAATTGAGTGACGAATTCTTACTCAAAAATCACCAAATTTGGTACACTAACTCTACCATATATAGATTAGGATCACACCAAAATTTAGCCAAAAAATCTAACTGTAAGATAGTGTTTTTAACGCCCAAATTGGACTCGGCAAACTCAATTCAAACCTGCGAAGTTTTGCCTTCTTCATCTATGAGCTTCTAAGATATTCAAATCACCACCAGATGCCCTAATTCTTGAAACCAAGCTAGTATTAATCTTCCTATGCCGAATGATGGTCAAACATGATATAAGTTTAGATCAAAACTTAGCACTAAAACAATTCAAGAATTCGGACAGCACGTTCTCCTATTTTCCAGATTTTTGGCTCCAAATAAGCCACCAATTTTTACACAACTTTTGAAGGGATTTTTGTGGGACAAATTAACATCTTACTCCTCAACATTTAAGCATCACATTTAGACTTCAAGCTTGCAAAAATGCAGCCACAAAATAGGGGAAATATAGCAAGATTTTCGGCCAACACTAAAGCTTCCAAAACAGAATTTTCTCTTGCCATTCTTACTATAACCTTTGAGGGGTTTTTTGTAGAGAAAATTAACAACTTAAAGCTCATCATTTAAGCATTAGAATTAGCCCTTAAGCTTATACATTACAGCCATGAAAATTAAAGGAAAAACAACAACTTTCAAACCCTCATTTCCCTCTCTCTCTCTCTCTCTCGGTTATCCTTGGGGATTTTCTTCCCAAATTCAAGCCAACAAGTTCAACATATCCACACACATTTCACCATTTCATGCTAGGAAACAAATTCACATACTTGTGGGATTCCTAGAGTCTACTCAACAACCATAGTCAACAAATACAACCGAATGAAACTTTAACAACTAAACTTCAAGAATCAAACTTAAAACTCTCATCTTTAGTGTAGGAAGATTACCTCTTTTTCTAGTTATTTGAGCAAGGTTAGGAGGTCCAAAATCCACCATCAAGAACACTCCTTTCCACCTTCAAGGTTCGGCCAGCTCACACTTCAAAAACTCCAAAACTTCAAGTCTTCCAAGCAAGTGTTTTGCAAGGAAATAGAGGGTTTTCTTTTAGAGGGAAATGGAGGAACAAGGCTGGCTGAAATGGAGAGCTTGGAGAGAAAATGAAAAGCTATTTTTGCTAAGGAATGAAAGGGGAAGTAACCGGCTGAGAAATGGAAGAAAAGAAGAGAAGACTTTGTTGTCTTGCCATCAAACTTCGACGTGACATAAAGCCCCCAATTCAAGGAAATTTGTGCCCCTTTGAATTTCTAGTCTTGCAACTTGATTTGGAGGGAAATGGAATGACTAATTTAGCTAGAAGATTAAAGAGGATAATCTCAGTTAGGAGAGAGAAAGGAAAAATTAAAGTGAATTGGAGAAAATTAAATGGATAAAGCGATCGCAAGATTAAAATCCTAAGTTTCGGGAAATTTGTCCAACTAGGTTTTAAGATTTCAAAACTCTACTTAATCTCACCTTTAATGATTCACTTTTAATCCCCTGGATTGTATTCTTAACCTACGAGTGATCATCCTTACACTCCATCGCTACTTCACTCACTGTCCAAATTTTTTACCTTGAAAAATGTGTTTCCTTATTTTCTGTCTATTTGATGCTAAAAGGGTGAATTTTAAAATAAAAATGAACAGAATATTGAAAATCTAGAAGGAAAAATAAGTGTAAAATTAAATTAGGTTTTTTCTCAAAATAAAATAAATTTCCATTTAAATTTTCTAAGAAGTATGTTTGAGAACGACATTAAAATAATCAAAAGGAGGAAAGATAATAATAACAGTATTTAAAATAATAAATATTAACAATATTAAAATAAAATTTGAGGCCCTCACATCCTTCCTCTCTTAAAAGAATTTTGTCCTCAAAATTCTCATCTTGTTAAACAAATAATTCTGGATACTTTTTCTGCATTTCTTCTTCTACTTTCCAAGTCGCCTCCTCGACGTCATGATTTTTCCATAGGACCTTAACCAAAGGAATTTTCTTCGTCCTCAGGTCCTTTACTTCCCGATCGAGAATCATCACAGGCCTTTCCTCATAGGAGAGGGTTTCGTCCATTTTAATCTCATCTAATTGCAGCACATGACTCGGGTTTGGGTGATACTTCTTGAGCATCGAGACATGAAAGATATTGTGAACTTTTGATATGCTGGCGGGTAAATCCAACTGATAAGCCACTTTTTCAATCCGTTTGAGAATCTCAAATGGTCCAATGTACCTCAGTTTCAGTTTCTTTCCTTTCTTAGACACTACTCCACTCTTCACTGGCTTAACCTACAAGAAAACCTTATCACCAACCTCAAATTCCAAGTCTTTTCTCCTATTATCCGAGTAGCTCTTTTGGCGACTTTGAGCTGTTAGAAGCTTTTCCCTAACCAACTTCACTTTTTCATAGGCTTTCTCAATCCAAGATATAGTAGTTGGGTTAAAAGCCTTTTTCTCACCCACTTCATCCCAATGGATCGGTGATCGACATCTTCTTCCATAAAGTGCCTCATAGGGTGCCATTTGAATCGAGACATGGTAACTATTATTGTACGCAAATTCGACCAATGTCGTGTACTGGCTCCAACTTTCTCCGAAATCCATTATACAAGATCTTAACATATCCTCAAGAGTCTGAATTGTCCTCTCAGACTGGGCCATCTGTCTAAGGGTGATAGGCTGTACTCAACTTTAACTTAGTCCCCAAGGTCTCTTGCAACTTCTGCCAAAACCTTGAAACAAACCTAGGGTCTCGATCGGAAACAATGCTTACTAGAATCCCATGCAACCTCACTATCTCATCCAAATAAAGTTTGGCCAATTTCTCCAAAGGATACTTCATATTCACTGGTAGAAAATGGGCGGATTTAGTGAGTCGGTCCACTACTACCCAAACGGCATCGTGTCCTTTTTGACTTCTCGGCAGACCAGTGACAAAATCCATAGTAATGTGTTCCCACTTCCATTCGAGAATTTCTAAAGGTTGTAAAAGTCCTGAAGGTTTTTGATGCTCAGCCTTAACCTGTTGACAAGTAAGATATGTCTGCACATACTTGGTTACATCTTTCTTCAAACCATCCCACCAGTACAACCCTTTTAGATCTTGATACATTTTATTAGTCCCAGGATGGATGGTATACTTGGACATATGTGCCTCTTCCAAAATCTCTTTTCTTAATACTTCATCATTTGGCACTACTATCCTTTTTCGGATTCTCAATATACCCTCTGCCTCTATCTTAAAGTCTCGGGTTTCTCCTTTTCATACTTTCTCCAGAAATTTCTACACTACGGGATCTTTTGACTGTGCTTCCTTGATCCATTCCAACAATGAAGACCTTAGTTCCACGTTCCCAAAAATAACCTTTTGCGTCCCTAGGTAAGGTTTCCACTTGCTCACTTGTTCCAACATTTCCCATTCTTTCACTATCAACCCCGCTACTTGAGCCTTGCGACTTAACACATCAGCCACGACATTTGCCTTTCCAGGGTGATACTTTATTGTGCAATCATAGTCCTCTAAGAACTCTACCCATCTTCTTTGCCGCAAGTTCAATTCCTTTTGAGAGAACAAATACTTCAAACTCTTATAATCCGTGAGCACCTTAAAAGTCACTCTGTATAAATAATGTCTCCACTTCTTCAAAACAAAGATAACTACCGCCAATTCTAGATCATGTGTTGGGTAGTTCTGTTCATGAGGTTTCAACTTCCTAGAGGCATAAGCTATGACTTTTCCATTTTGCATCAAAACACAATCCAATCCATCTTTAGAGGCATCTGAATACACCACAAATCCTTATTTGCCATCAGGTAAGGTCAAAATCAGAGTCTCAGTCAACCGCTTCTTCAATTCTTGAAACCTCTCCTCACACTTAGGGCTCCAAACGAACTTTTCATGTTTCCTGGTCAAGTCTGTCAAAGGCCCAGTAATTCTTGAGAAATCCTGAACAAACCGATGATAGTAACCAGCCAGTCCTAAGAAACTTCTAACCTCAGTCGGGTTCTCAGGCCTCTTCCAATGAGTAATAACTTCCACTTTAACTGGGTCAACTGCAATCCCGTCCTTAGAAATTCTATGCCCTAGAAAAGATACATCCTCCAACCAAAATTCACACTTACTGAACATTGGAAATAACTTGTGCTCTCGGAGGGTTTTTAACACAATCCTCAGGTGTTCGGCGTGGTCCTTTTGGGACTTAGAGTACACTAGTATGTCATCAATGAAGATCACGACAAATTGATCCAAGTAGAGCTTAAATACTCATTGCATCAAATCCATGAATGCGGCCAGAGCATTAGTCAACCCAAAGGGCATCACTACAAACTCAAAGTGCCCGTACCTCAAATTAAAAGCCGTTTTCGGTACATCCTCTTTTCTAATTCTCAACTGGTAGTACCCCTGCCTGAGATCTAACTTAGAGAATACCACCGACCCTTGTAACTGATCAAATAACTCATCAATGAGTGGTAAGGGATACTTGTTCTTGATTGTCACATCATTCAACCCCCGATAATCTATGCATAGCCTCAGACTACCATCTTTCTTTTTAACGAACAAAACCGGTGCTCCCCACGGAGAATCACTTTCCCTAATGAATTCCCATTCCAAAAGGTCTTGTAGCTGTATCTTCAACTCTTTAAACTCAGCCGGAGCCATTCTATAGGGAGTCTTAGAAATTGGCGCCGTTCCAGGTGCTAGATCAATCTTAAACTCTATTGCCCGCTCAGAGGGTAAAGATTCCAACTCCTCGGGAAACACATCAGGAAAATCCTTAACAATTGGTACATCTTCCAATTTCACCAAATCATTCGGAGGATTTATAAGGAAAGCCAAATACCCTTAAACCCCTTACTCAGAAGTTTTCTAGCCCTAATCCCAGAAATAAGAGCTGATGAAGCTAATCTTCCCTTAACATCCAATCTCAGAGTTGCTTCCCCTGGAATACAAAATTCCAATACTTTCAACCTACAGTCCATTTTGGCATGATGTTTGGCTAAACAATCCATCCCAATAATCATGTCATATCCCTTAATATCCAAACTCACCAAATCAACCATCAATTTTCTCTCTCCAATCCACACTTCACAGTCTTTGTACACCAAACTGGTAATTAAACTTTTATCCCCCGTTGGTGTTCTAACCTCTAGATCAAAGGGTAATCTAACAGGTTTTATTTCTATACCACAGATAAATGCAAGATTAACAAATGAATGCGATACACCAAGATCAATAAAAACTCTAACTGTGAGGACCCGAAAATTTATTTTATTTGACCTACTTATTTAATATTTTTGTTTAAATTTTCACATCGACTTTCACACAAAATAATGTTACTTATAGTCATTATTGTTTACCGAGGTGTTTATATGATTTATTTTACTTCTCAAAGTGTTTTGTTTTAACTATTTTGTTTTACACGTCTAAAAACCCTAATTTGACATTTAAACCCTAGTTTGCTTTGAAAACCCTAAATTTCGACAAAACCCTAATTTGTTTGCACACTAAACCTTAAATGTACTAACCCTAATATATTTTCTCAAAACCCTAATTATATGTACAAATCAAACGTTTGTTATTTCATGAATTTTCGGTGTGAACTTGCATGCTCACGGGAGTTAATTACGGTAATTGGGAGATTAGTGGCCTTCGTAGGTGTGTTTAAGTTTTGATAGACTAAGTTAAATTGAGCATCTAAGGAGTGGGATAGTAGTGACATGTGGTGAAAATAAACTTCAATGTGACAAACAAGGTTTAGGCCATAAATCCTTCCTTGACCAAAAGTCAACAACACCATTAACTCAAGTGCACCAAAGTCAACAAAGCTAAAAAAATCTTGTTCTTTATCCTTTCCTTGGCCGGCCATCCCTCCTTGTTCCTTCCTCCATCTTCATCAACTAAACCTACCACAAGTTCACCAAGAAAATCACCACCAAGCTCTACTCAAATCACCAAGGGAGTTAGGTTGTTCTCTTTTATTCTACTTGAAGCTTCAAGACACATCAAGGAGAGGCCAAAGGTTGTATCACTCTTGTACTTTTGGAGGTAGTGGCTTCTCAACCCTAATCCCTTAGTTTTCATTAGCTTCTAATGGATTGGTTGCAGCTTTCTTTAGTTATCCTTAGTTTTCCTCTGCTTTCCTTAGCTTATTTTCGTTGGCAGCTTGTTGTTCTTGAGGATAATTTGTTGGTTTGGAAGTTAGGGTGGGCTCTATGAACTCCCACCCCCTTTGATGATGGTTTATGTAGTATACATGTGTAAAGGGTGTGTTTTGGCTGAAAGGGAAATGACTAGCTATGATTTTGAGACTTGGAAAGGAAAGTGAACAAAATTTCCAGATTTGACCTTGAAAATAGGACACTCTTTTTACAGTTGGAAACCGACCTTCCCGTGGGAGTCTATGGCTGAAACTTGACAGGATTATAGTCTATAGTTAGAAGAGTATGTGTACCAAA
Organism: Gardenia jasminoides; assembly: GCA_013103745.1. Lineage (NCBI taxonomy): Eukaryota > Viridiplantae > Streptophyta > Magnoliopsida > Gentianales > Rubiaceae > Gardenia > Gardenia jasminoides. The sequence goes on from CM023104.1 coordinate 21,375,047, forward strand.
TGTGGTGTCAATCCAATGTGTATTCAATCTCCAAATGATTTACCAAAGTTGGCCCTGTGAATCTGGAAATTTACTTCGTCAGGCAGCCTGACCCATTCTGTTCTAACGGCAGTCATTTCGCGCTCGAGAGTCAAAATCAAGTGCCGTCAGCGGCATTTGAAAATAGACTTGAAGAGCTTTCTAATGGTATAATCCTTGCACACTAACTCCATTCGTACGAGTTACAGTGATTCTTGAAAGATGACTGAAAATCCTGCCTGCTTTCCTGGATTTTGTCTCAGCAGTCATTGACTCGCCGAAATTTGCTTCCTTACTTTGTTACTTTGCACTTGATGTTTCTCACGACTTTTAGAAAGTTGAATTTAGTTAGCTAGGAACTGTATTGGATGGCTGGAAATTGGTTGGTATGGATGGACTCCAAGTTTTACTTTTTGTTTAGATTTTCTGTCCGAATTTGGTTTGTTTGGGCGTTGAACAGGAAAACAGAATTTTACCGGCAGCAACTTTGGCTTCGTTTTTCGAGTTGATCCTTTGTGATTTAGCTTTTGGCCAAAACATGAAAGTTATAGCCCTTCGTTCTAGATTTCCAACACATCTGGAATTTCTTGATTTCGATTTGTGAGCGCTGAGTTATGTCTGTTTGAAGTGAGCCTGTCGGAAACTCTGACGGCAAAAATTTCTGAAACTGTTTCTGCGTTTTTGACCTAGAAAGAGTGAATCTGGGTTGAAGTTGTCTTCATAAAAGTTGTAGCCTGTTCTCTTAGCTTCGAAACGGCACCTCGTTCACTTCAATCCGACACTCTTACCATGAGTTATGGTCAAAATGGAAAAAGGTGTCAAATCTGCCTTTCACACCTTTTAGTGTGTGTTTTCCGTTTTCGTTCCGTTCTTGTCCGTTTTCCTTCTAACGCCCACGCGTGTGTTCCTTTTTGCTATATTAAGTATTTATAAGCGTTTCTCGAGGGTTTAATTCGTTGAGTATATGCTTGTCGTGTTATTTCACATTTGAAAATGACTTTTGCCAAACCTTTTAGTTTGAAATCGAAAAAGTAATTTGCTTGCACTTTCACGTCTCAGGTGCTTCTGTGGACGGTAAAGATCGTGTTTAACTGCCTACATTGTCTTGCTTGCGCTCAACTGTTGGTGAGTGTTCAAGTGCTTGTTGTTTTCATGCTTGGATGTCGGATTTGATGAAATTCATTTGAAAGCATGCTTGTTTGACTTGGTGAGCGTGTACTTTATCACGCTCACCCTTGCTTGAATTTGCTTGAGTTGAAGTTGTTAAGTGCTTGTACTTGTGCTTGTTCTTGGATTGATAAGACCAAACGGTTGCATGTACCACACTCGAGTGAGTGGGAGGTGCCTCTCCTCCCGTTTTGGTCGGGTTCTAGTTAGGTCGATTGGAGCGTAGTCTCGTCGACTCATTTACCAAGCGGTAGTATGTACCACGCTCTATGGGGCGGGAGGTGCCACTCATCCCGACTTGGTTTGATGTTAATTACCAAGCGGTAGTATGTACCACGCTCTATGGAGTGGGAGGTGCCGCTCATCCCGACTTGGTTTGATGTTAATACTATTTTGTGGCGGGCAGTGCAGGGGGTGTAAGGAGAGGTGAGAGTAAAGTGATTTCTACGATTCGGTGAGATAGTGGTTGTGAGTGTCAACATGCCTATTGATAATACGGCTTGGGACCAGATCGAAGTTGGATATGGAAAAGCGCAGAAAGATGAAACGTATCCTTTTATAGTGATTACTTTATAATATTTTGTATGAATCCCAAGTTTTCTCTTGCTATTAGTTGTTCAAAATTGTTATCGCTTTAACACGCTTGTGCATGCATTCTTGACCTCAACGGGCTTTGCTCACCCATAAGCTTTGTTTTCCTTAGCAGTGCGGAGGTGGGGCCGAGTCGAGGAACCTAGTACACAATGCGGGATTACCTCTTAGTATTTTTGTAGGATTTCCTCTTTTGTATAAGATTGAACTATGTGGATGATTTTGATAGTTGTGGTATTTTGGGTTATTATCAATGTCTCCTTGATGAAATGTCGGGGTTTGTGTTTTATTGAATTTGTCGTGATTTTAAATACCTTTTAGCGAGGGTTTCATAAAGGAATGTTTGAGTCCGTGAGAGGCTGGTCCGCTTACTCCTCCTGGTTGCAGGGGGAAGTGGGGCTGTCACACTAACTAAGTGGTGGAAGATGGGAATAGTACCTTCCACCACTTCAGTCAATTCAGGCATTTCTTGTTGATCCAAGACATAAACTCGAGCAAGTACTCTCCTCCTATTCCCCACCGCACTGGCTTGGCTCTGGTTCGACCTCTGGGTCCCACCTCGCTCTCGGAGTTGGGGACAGGCAGATATCTGATACTCAGAACTACCACACTTCAAACATTTTCCTTATTTCTTCCAGTATTCATTGGCGGTATGGTTTGGCCTCCCACAGAAACCATAGGCAAGTCTGGAGTTCGAGGCCTGGCTCCCTTGTGGAGCACTCCTTGCTGACCCTCTATCACTAACTGAGTCTTGGGATGTCCCTCCTCGGGAAAAGGTCCCTCTTGAAGCTCCCGAGGCGCTAGCCCCACTCGAACCTCTCCCAAACTTAGAAGGTGGAGCACTGGAATCCATAGGCCCTCGACTACTAGAAGGGGCACTCCTTTTCCTAGCACGAAAGGTCTTTAATTGAGCTTTTGCGGTCTCAATCCTTTGAGCTTTTTCAATAGCCTCACTGAAGCTATTAATTTGGGCCGCCGCCAACCCTTCTTGAATCTCCAAATTCAATCTTTGGATAAAGCGTCTAATTCTCCTTTGCTCCGTGGCCACCAATTCTGGAGCAAATCTAGACAATTTAGTGAACTGCGCCTCGTAGTCCGTGACACTCAGAAGACCCTGTCGGCACTTGATGAAGTCATCTTCCCTCTTTCTTGGACCAAAGGAGGGAGGAACTTAGCATAGAATTCCCGTGTGAAATTCTCCCAGGTTCGAAGGGTCTGGTTCCTATCCCACTTTGCCCTAATCATGTTCTACCATGATCGAACTGGCCCCTCGAACTGAAAGACGTCAAAAGACACCCGCCTCTCCTCCGTATAGTTTAGGGTACCAAAGATATCGGTAATACGATCCAACCAACCCTCAGCGGCCTCTAGATCGGGTTCCCCAAAAAACTTAGATGGGGTGAACCTTTGAAAACGTTCTAGAGCCCTGTCCTCGCCACCCTCGTGGCCCCCAGGCTGATTAGCTGGACCCCGACCTTGTTGGTCCACCAGACGAGCCAAGATACCCGTCATCTGATTTATGGCAATTACCACTTGTTCTCCAAAATCTACTCCTTGTCCTTGACCTTGGTCAACTGCCGACCCTCGGTCATCACCCACATTTAGGGGTTGCCTTGCTCCACGCCCTCGTCCTCGACCTCTACCTCAATCTCGACCTCGTTTACCATCCATAATCTTTATAGAAGGTAGACATTAAATAAATGTGAAAATGTAATAAATTAAAATACAATAAAACAAGGTAAAATAGAATAAACGGGAGTATAATAAAATAACATAAAATAGAATAAGCAATTGACAAATTAAATTTTGGAATTAACGAGAGAATTTTCTAGAACCGACCAAATTCCATACATATATATACCGAGAGAGTCAAATACATCACGGTGTCATGTTTATTACAAAAGAACACACAAAAGTCGTTTTCACGGCCATTTTACCACACAAAAATACAATAGTGAAAGCGGTAAATAAATATGCACCCACAGAGATGAGAATCATTGTAGTAGTTTCTCTTTACAAAAAGGGGTTAAGAAAACCCTAATCTCCTAAGCATGACTACCCTAATCCTTTGCAGGACCACCAGAAGGGGTCTCCTCAGACGGATCTTCCTCAATGGGCTCGACCTCCTCAAACGGGTCCTCCTCAACCGGCATGTTCTCAAAGGGCTCCTCCTCAAAAGAATCCTCCTCTAAAGGCTCCTCAACGAATGCACTCGCATTCACCGCGATCACCTCATCGACCAAAGCAGTGGTGTCAGCTACAATCCTCGCAGTCCGATCCTGGACCTCATCAGCTACCCTAGTAAGTCGGGCCCTGAACCTCTGAATCTGGTCATGGGCGGCTCTAGTCCTCTCTCGCTCGTCATCAACCTGAGCCTCTAGTACCTCAACTCGAGCCTCCAAATCCCGAATCCGACCCTGGCGATATGTCAGGATATCCTCCATCGCCGCAACCTCCTCCTGAAGAGTCCTATTAGCATCCATCAACTCCTGTCGCTCGTCGTCAATAGATAACACTACAGCATTAGGGTAGATGTATCTCCTCCAACACGCACAACTCGGGGCCCCCCGACATGAAGTATACTGGAGTCGGGCTCCACTACCCCTCACTCTATACCGAATAGGCCTAACTGGTGGTTTGTGACCATTAGCACCCTGTCCACTCGCTCCCGGAATACCATTGACACTCGCCATACCTACAAATAATTCACAACTTAAAGTTAGAAATTTAAAGTTATCAATTTTACTAAAATATCAAACTTAGAGTACAAGAAACCATTTTAATGAGAACTTTAAAATTTTCCTTATAAACTTCTAACCTAGACTTTGATACCACTTGTGACAGCCTTACTTCCCCCTAAGGCTAACCAAAGGCGTTGGCGGGCTGCCTGCCTGGCTCACGCCAGGACTCAAGCATTCGAAATACTAACTCTAACGGATAATTCTAAAGTTCATATCAAAAGTGAGATTGGAAACTGGAAAATAATGTTTAAACTTATAGTACAATCATAAATTCAAAAGCACTTAAAGTCTCGAGCCATTGTCTAATACAATCCCATGAGTTAAAATATATACAAAACCAAAAGAATATACAATTCATTCTTCCACACTCGGGACAAAAGACCAAAAATCAAGTTCTAGACCTAACTAGGTCTCTGGATTCTCGTCACCTGTTAAGGAAAAACAAAACGGGAATGGGGGTGAGCTAAAATCTCATGAATTTTCAAAAGACATGCACAGGCATAAAGCAGGATAAATAACATGTTTAAAACAAGTAAAGTAAACACAAAACACGCAAGTAGGATACGAGAGCTCTCAAGAGTTCAGGTCCACTTCGCACGCTCAATTCACGTAGTCGACACTCCGTCGACTTTCCAATCCATTTAGACGATTCTTTACAATCAATTCCTTCCACCAAACATCCCCCTTTACAGGGCCCGCAATCCAAACACTTACACAATTACTATTCAGGGGACGCGGCCAAGAGTAGTTTTATAAACACTTTATAAAAACTTTCTCCACAAGTATTTACATATTCATGCAAAAAAACTAGGTCACCTACTTTACTTAAAAGAGATAAATAAAGTATACTCTTCTTAAACGAGTGGTTCAACAATTTCAATTTTACGCATTTAACACGTTCACACAAAACATTCAATTATAGCGATTAATATGCATTGGAAACTCACCACCAAAGTAGGGTTCGGAGTCCAAGTTTTGATCACTCCGTAACTCAGCACCACTCCCTAAAATAATTAAATAATAATGAAAATAAGTTTTCTAGTTCATCAACCAAATCTAGTTCAAGAAAAAGTAAGTTCGATAAACTTCCAATTTAAGCAGAAATTTTTGAAAAATCATAACTTGAGTTGTACAAGTCCAAATTTCACAAGCTTGGAACCTTTGGAAACCTCATTTAAAGTTCTAAAACTTTATAGAAGACACCATGATGAAATTCCAGACAAAAATTGCCCAGAATTTCGTTTAAGAATCAGCTACAGTGAAAAACAGAACTTCACAGGTTCGTTTTCCAGCAAACTTTGAAAATTTACCAAAAATTGTAGGAAATGAATTGGTCTCTGAAATTTACATATTTTAAAACCCTATGGATTAAGTTTCAAACTCCACCAACAGCATTCAATTCTAACTCTCGAGCAAGAAATTATAACTGTCCAAACAGGGCAGGTTCAAAATCCTGCATTTTCTGAAATCCAGATTTACAGGGCAGCTTTTGGAGCCTCAATTGAGTGACGGATTCTTACTCAAAAATCACCAAATTTGGTACACTAACTCTACCGTATATAGATTAGGTTCACACCAAAATTTAGCCAAAAAATCTAATGGGAAGATAGTGTTTTTAATGCCCAAAGTGGACTAGGCAAACTCAATTCAAACCTGCGAAGTTTTGCCTTCTTCATCTATGAGTTTCTAAGATATTCAAATCACCACTAGATGCCCTAATTCTTGAAACAAGCTAGTATTAATCTTCCTAGGCCCAATGATAGTCAAACATGATATAAGTTTAGATCAAAACATAGAACTAAAACAATTCAAGAATTTGGACAGCATGTTCTCCTATATTCCAGATTTTTGGCTCCAACTAAACCACCAATTTTTGCACAACTTTTGAAGGGATTTGTGTGGGAAAAATTAACAGCTTACTCCTCAACATTTAAGCATCACATTTAGTCTTCAAGCTTGCAAAAACGCAGCCACAAAACAGGGGAAATATAGCAAGATTTTCTGCCAACACTAAAGCTTCCAAAACAGAATTTTCTCTTGCCTTTCTTACTATAACCTTTGAGGGGCTTTTTGTAGAGAAAATTAACAACATAAAGCTCATCATTTAAGCATTAGAATCAGCCCTTAAGCTTACACATTACAACCACGAAAATTAAAGGAAAAACAACAACTTTCAAACCCTCATTTCCCTCTCTCTCTCTCTCTCGGTTTTCCTTGGGGATTTTTCTTCCCAAATTCAAGCCAACAAGTTCAACATATCCACACACATTTCACCATTTCATGCTAGGAAACAAATTCACATACTTGTGGGATTCCAAGAGCCCACTCAACAACCATAGCCACAAATACAACCCAATGAAACTTTAACAACTAAACTTCAAGAATCAAACTTAAAGCTCTCATCTTTAGTGTAGGAAGATTACCTCTTCTTCTAGTTATTTGAGCAAGGTTAGGAGGTCCAAAATCCACCACCAAGAACACTCCTTTCCACCTTCAAGGTTCGGCCAGCTCACCCTTCAAAAACTCCAAAACTTCAAGTCTTCCAAGCAAGTGTTTCGCAAGGAAATAGAGGGTTTTCTTTGAGAGGGAAATGGAGGAACAAGGCTGGCTGAAATGGAGAGCTTGGAGAGCAAATGAAAAACTATTTTTGCTAAGGAATGAAAGGGGAAGTAACCGGCTGAGAAATGGAAGAAAAGAAGAGAAGACTTTGTTGTCTTGCCATCAAACTTCGACGTGACATAAAGCCCCCAACTCAAGGAAATTTGTCCCCTTTTGAATTTCTAGTCTTGCAACTTGATTTGGAGGAAAATGGAATGACTAATTTAGCTAGAAGATTAAAGAGGATAATCTCAGTTAGGAGAGAGAAAGGAAAAATTAAAGTGAATTGGAGGAAATTAAATGGATAAAGCGATCGCAAGATTAAAATCCTAAGTTTCGGGAAATTTGTCCAACTAGGTTTTAAGATTTCAAAACTCTACTTAATCTCACCTTTAATGATTCACTTTTAATCCCCTGGATTGTATTCTTAACCTACGAGTGATCATCCTTACACTCCATTGCTACTTCACTCACTGCCCAAATTTTTTACCTCGAAAAACGTGTTTCCTCATTTTCTGTCTATTTGATGCTAAAAGGGCGAATTTTAAAATAAAAATGAACGGAATATTGAAAATCTACAAGGAAAAATAAGTGTAAAATTAAATTAGGTTTTTTCTCAAAATAAAATAAATTTCCATTTAAATTTTCTGAGAAATATGTTTGAGAACGACATTAAAATAATCAAACGGGGGAATGAGAATAATAACAGTATTTAAAATAATAAATATTAACAATATTAGAAATAAATTTTGAGGCCCTCACAGCCAAAGCTTTTTGACCTGTGCTATGAACGGGTATTATGTTTTAAGTAAAAAACTAATAACATTTTTAAAAAAATGAAAGAAAAAACTGAAAGTTAAAAAAATGATTTTGGTGTACATTTCTATCAAAATATTTTATTATAAATAAAAGTAAAGTAAAATCAAAAAAATATTTGAATGTGTTAATCTATTTTTCAATATTAGGTTAATTTTCTTGCCATAGGCATTATGATTATAGTTGGAAAAGAAGCATGATACTAAAAGTAAGTTAACATGTTTAAACAAAATTTTTATCCACCGATATAAGTATGTACTTTGCTTCAAATTCCTAATTTCCATATTATTCCTTTAAAAATGTTAAACTACTTGAACAATCAATGGAACTTAAATTATTTTAAACAAAAGGAGTAAAAGGTGATAAAAATATTAAAACTTTTTATTTGAAAACATGACATAGTCAGACATAAACAATTTACACTCATGAGAAATTTCGGTACTTGCATCTCATATATTGTAAAAATAATATAATATAATATTTTTTCTAAGTAGAAATTTGCAGTGACATCTCAAAAAATATCGCAAAAGCACGTCAAAGAACTTAAAATATTCAAAACTATACATAACCATTCTGCCACATCATCACCTCTTCAAACTCCATCATATTACCCCTGCCCCACTTTATCCTCTCCCATTCCACGATTATCCCAGTACATCTCTCTTTGGCGGTCTATTGTTAATCCTTGTCTCCCCTCTCTTTTTCCTTCCATCACAGCTCTTGCCCCCACTATCATCCTCGTCCCTCCTTCTCTCCAACCTGCCAACCTCCCTTTCCCCTACCCATTATTTTCCTTCTTGCTTCCTACTATGCCAGACCCTATTTTCTTCAACTATATTCCTCCTTTCCTTGCTCCTCTCCCTTAGCCATAAAAATGTTAAACTACTTCAACAACCAATGGAAATTAAAATATTTTAAACAAAAAAAAGAGTAAATGGTGATAAAAATATTTAAACTTTTTATTTGAAAACATTACATAGTCAAACAATCTCTCTTATATGCTAATGAGAAACTTTTGGTGCTTGCACCTCATATATTGTAAAAATAAAGTTAAAAAAACATAGTTTTTCTAAACAAAAATTTACAATAACCTCTCAAAAAATATTACAAAAGCACATCAAAGATCCTAAGGTACTCAAAATAGCGCATCACTACTCTACCACATCATCATCCCTTTAGGGTTCATTTGGTTTATAGGATGAAACAGGATTGGCTGACTTGTCCTTTCTCATCCAATATTTGGTTGCATTTTTTGAAAGTGGATTAGATATCCATATTAACTGAATTAATCCTATATAGAAGGGATAAAGTCATCCCATGGGGAGTTTTGGTACTATTTATGTGGGGGTAATTGTGAGAGGGGATAATGATTTATCAGACTCTTTTACCCTTATCAAGAAAAACAAAACCTACAAATATATTAATAAATTAAATACTGGATAATAAGGATGAGTAATCCCATGATGATTAATCCCAAGATTAATTATATCCAAGAATGAATCATCCTATCTAATCCAATCAGTAAATCAAATGAACCCTTAATCTCCATCGTTATTACCCTTGCCACATTTTCATTCTCTCTCATTGCACTATCATCCCACTACATCTGCACTTAGCAGTGCATTTTTTATCCTTCCCTCTCATTTTTTCCCTTCTATCACTGCTCTTACCCCCACTACTGATAAGTCAATATTTTACATGTTTTTAGTAAGATTAATTATGTAGTTTTTGTGTGTTTTTGGTATTTTTGTAGCTAATGAACTAGGGTTTCTATTGAAATTCTACATTTTGTGGTTTAAATAGAAAAGTGCATTTTTGTGCATTAATGTGGTGAAATCTTCATGTTTTTGTAGGATTGCTTGTTCAATTATCAAATAAGATGAAAATGTGGATATTTGTCAAGAAGCTTGGAAGAAAAATTGAAAAATGCAAAATGCAATTGGAATATCAAGGAATCAAAGGGATAAAAGTCGGAGCAATTAACGCAACAATTTCTCGATGAAAAGCTCAGAATTTGCAAGTTTCAAGGAGATTCGCGAGTTAATACGCGAACCAACAAGTGGAAATTTCAAGCAGCTCGCGAATCCCTCTCACAGAAGACAGGGGAAGCAGATCCGCGATGTGATTCGCGAGCCTCTGCCTCACGGATCCACCTCACGAATCGTCAGAAAATGACAGCTGCAAGTTGCAGCCGAATTCCAGTTTTTCAGCTCACTTCCAGCTCAATTTTCAGAAGAATTTCAATGAAGGCTGCGTGAAGAATTTTGTGAAGTTGAAGAAACAAATCATTGCTAATTCAAAACACAATTTGCTTCAACCTTACAACTCATTTGAGATTGAAATTCAAAGGATTCAATGCATGAAGACAAGAGATTCATGAAGCCAAATTCTTTGACTTTTCAAGGCCAAACTTTTCTTGTATTCACATGATAAAGTCTTGGAATTTTATGGATGAATTCATCTATAAATAGGACCTCTTGTAGACAATTGAAAAAAGGTAATGAGAGGATGTAGAGATGTAGAGAGGAGGCATGTAGTTTTCAATAGTTCATTAGTTTAGTAGTATAGTTAGTACTAGTAGCATGTTTAGTTAAGCCTCTCAAATCCTAAAGTGAGGATGAACTTGTTGTAGTTGTGATTGTGAAGTGGTTGAGTTATTTATGTTCTCATTGATTTTGCTAGTTTAAGATTGTGCTTATGCTTTATGGTTGATTAGCTACCAACTATAAATGATTTGATGTTGATGAGCAATGAAAAACTTGCCTTTAATAAGATCTAAGTTCTTAAACACTAACTTATATTCTCACGAAAGTAGTGAATATAGTTGGTTGGTTTTGGTTTTAAACTATAACTTCATTGAACTGATTTAACTTGTTTCTCTCTTTTCTCTATGAAACTAGGTCAAGGAAGATTCCAAGGAGTTAAGGAATTGGGGAAAGCGATTCCGAGTGACTAGCTTATCTTAAATGAGAGCTTGCACTACACATGTCCATTGACGAAAGTGATGGCATGAAAAAGGAAGTTATACCTTAGCAAATCTTTGGAGAAGGGACATAATTAACTTGACTAACTTCTAATCTAGCTTAACAAGGGATTCTAAAGCTCTAGGATCTTAACTCTTTACTTGCTTTCTTGTTATTTCCTTTCTACCGCCAATTGGATGTCTTCGACACCTAGCGGTCGGTTTTATTTGCTTAATCCTTCTTCCTAAGGACGGTTTACCACCTTCTCCCTTTATATCTTACTTGTGACAGTCTAAATAATAGAGGAGTTTGAAAATCACCGGTACTTGACACTCTTCCTCGTGGGATTGACACCTTATTTCCCTATACTCAATAAACGATCCGTATACTTGCGGTAATATAGGGTTATAAAGGTTTTTAAAATTTGTGGAGTAAAGAAAATCCCCGTCAACTACCATCCTTTGTCCCTTCTTCCCTCCATCTTGCAACCTTTCTTCCCCATACCCCTTATTTTCCCTCGTACCACCCCTACCATGCTAGTCCCCATCGTTCTCAACTATATTCCTCCTTTTATTGCCCATCTCCCTTGACCAAATTTGGAGAGAAAGAAGTGAGGATAGGAGAAAAGTAGTAAGAAAGAATAAGGAGGATAGATAGAGTCAGAGACGTCATGGAGCCAGTGGTTTACCAGCATGTCAAGGAATGGGAGAGGATGGTAGTCTTTTGAAAGCAATCTAAAAAATTTAAAAGCATCCCATTCGTAAAATTTTCAAAACAGAAAATCTACTATGAAGATTTGAAAATATTCCAAAATACACACAATCCAAAAAGGTCATTATATTTAATGATTATTTAATATAAATGAAGTAACAGCTATTCATACCCTCATTAATGCAAACTTTTTATTGAGATATATTACAAATTTAAATATTTAACTTTTACTCTTATATACATATAATATTATTATGATATTGCCTAAAAAAATTTTTGCCTTAAAAAATATGTTTATGATGTTTATAAAGTAATTGTGACCGGCATATTATTACCCCTGATCCAAAAGTTCTAACTTCTCTAATAGTTGATTAAAGTGTAAGTAAACATATTGTCATTCTCATATTATTGTAAATAACTTTAATTGATAAAATGGTAATGCAAAATACAAAAAACCCATATTAAATTTTAACTTAACGGTGATAAATTGTTAGAGGAAGAAATTTATTCCATCCTTAACCTTAAAATTCAAGAGTTAAATTTTGAATTTGAAAAGGATTCCATGACCTTGAATTTGTTTTTGCATTTTCGATATATGCTTAACTTTAACTATCATAATATGAAATCAAAACAAAATAAAATAAATAAAATTTGTAGTTCAATTGTAAGTCAATATTGCATCCAAAAAAGTTAGAAAAAAGGGGATAATCTCTAATTTTTACATTCAAGAAGTTGCATTACTATATTGCATATCTGTGTATAGAAGAGGAAGAAAAAGAAAATAAGTAGGAAAAAGTAATTAATACACATTGCTTCTTAGAATCTATTTGTTTGTTTTTATTTTCCCTTTTAGGCTCTTCTTATAGTATGCCTGCTATCTCTCATTTACACCCCATCCCTCCTGGTATCCCTGCTACTGTAAAGAAAATATTGAACAAAAAATTTGGAATTTAGTTTTTAAAAATTGAAAAGAGTAATAAATTATGACTAAGCTCATGTAACCATTCATTCGACCTTATTCTATCACTTTTTTCTCACAATATAGACTGCATGATAATTTAAAGGTAAAAGTCAAGTACGTGTTTATTATTTTGATATTTTCTTATTTTTCATTAAACAACATGTGCATAAAAAATAAAATTCAAAAAATCATGAGAAGAGATATATGTATTTATTTGTAGTAGAGATTTTGAGAAAAAGAAAGAAGTTTGCTTGGTATGTCCTAATATACAGGTAAGAATAAAAGTTTCATCGTATTTTCTTTATATTATGATTCATTATTTGAATAATTGGATAACTACCTTTTATATTATATTTTGGATAAAATATACATACTTTAGTGAAGTTGAGGGACAAGACCGAAGGTATAGTTTACCGGCCGAAGGTGGTTACGGTTTTGAACTAAACCAGCCTGACTCAGAAGTAGTCAGAAAGGCGGTAACTTGTTCTTAAGCAAAAGCAGGGGCTAACTCCACCGAAGCTAATGCCATTAGGAGAGGAGGAAGAACCTCTGAATTCTGAGTTGAGTTACGGTTTGGGAAGATGATTGACGTTTAGTGTTGCCAGTTTCGATCAAAGGGATATGAGTTCAGTTAAGTCCAAGTCTTTTTCTTCGAAGTTTGGTAAAAAGAATAGCTCTACTATTTAGTATTGCAACTTACTCGATTAGCGAAGTGGAACTAGATCCTCCGCTAGAGTAAGAGTTGTTGTGTAGCCAGGCTCACCTGCCCAATGTCAGAGATTCTGTTAGTGTTCCGTGTACTAAGTTACAAGACAAGAATGAATCAATCATCGTATAGAAGCCAATTCTCATTGCCTCAGACCCAGCTTTTGAAGTTGAGTAAGAACTTGTTAATCGTGATCCCGAATTTTGATAATTATAAAACAATTGAAGTAATTGATCTAATATTTTCCATTGAGATCTTTGACAGCACAGGTCATCAAGACAAGAAACCTGTTGAAGGAACTGTTGACTGTCGGACAGATGATACTTTGTATCGGACGTCCGATAAAACTCGAAACTTCTCTATTGGATGCTTAACTCGACGTATCGGACATCCGATAGGCAGGGGATCTATCGGACACTTCTTTCGCACACACAACATCCATATCGGACGTCCGAAGATATCTAAGAAATTTTTTAAACTCTCTAGCCGCTTTCGGACGCAAGCCATCGGACACAAAAATATGTCGGCCGTCCGATCATCCTCATGAAGATTTTCTGAGCTTACTGGTCGCTGTCGGACGCAAAGTCTATCGGACGCATAATCATCCATCGGCCGTCCAATAAAGAACGCAACAGCCTATCGGACGCTAGCATCGGACACACAACAGAGTGTCACGTGTCCGATAGCTCCAACGGCTAGTTGACCTTTCAGCTTCTCCTATCCGTTGACCTCAATTTCAAGGCACTTTTTGGTCTCCTATAAATACAGGCATTGTCTAAAAATCAAAATAACTACTGTACACTTGGATAAAAAATTCTTAAGAGTGATTTTGGCTAGAAAATACTCTCTTTGAATAAGATTTGTTAGTCTTGAAGTGTGAGTTCATTGATAAGCTTTTCAATTTTGAGTGAATTCATCATTTGTGTAGCTTTGTGAGGGTTTTCAGTTAGAGTGTAAAATTTCCTGGCTTGACTAAGTGTAGCTTGGGGCAGGGAGGAAGTGATCCTTTCATTGTACACAAAGTGGATTGAAGTTCATCAAATTGAAGAAGTTTTACTTGAGGAATTTTTCTTCAAGCTCAAGTGGAGCTTGGAAGAAGTTTGGTTTGCTTACTCTCAATCTATTTCTCAGCTCTCTTTTCGAATTTATTGATTGAAATCTTATCTATACTTATTGGTCTTGATTGTCTATTTGCTTGACAAACCTCTTGTGTGCAAAATTATTATTAAATTTGAAAAATGAGCAACATTTGACTAGTTCTTAGTCAACCTAATTCACCCCCCCTCTTAGGTTGTTTTTGGGCCTTACAATTGGTATAAGAGTTTGGTCTCTAGGATCAAACTTAACCGCTTAAAGTAAAGATGACAACCAACAATGTCATGTTTTTTGAAGGTCAATCAATCACTAGACCACCAATGTTTAATGGATCAAATTATGTGAGTTGGAAAGAACGTATGATTATTTTCTTGCAATCTATTGACATTGATCTATGGTTTATTGTTAGTGAAGGTCCTTACACTGCTATTATTAATGATCCTATCACTCGTGTTCCTAAATTAAAAACAAGGGATGAGTTGAATTGTGAGGATAGGGCTAATCTCACATCTAATGCAAAAGCCATGAATGTTTTATATAGTGCACTTGATTCAAATGAATCCATTAGAGTAAAAGGGTGTAAATTTGCCAAAGAAATTTGGGATAAACTAAGAGAAATTCATGAAGGTAGTGAGGATGTGAGGGAACAAAAGAAATCCATTCTTATTACTAGATATGAATCATTCAAAATGGAACCTCATGAAAACATTGATAAGATGTATTGTAGATTCAATGATCTTATTAAGGACTTAGAGGTTTTAGAAAAGGAATATACTCTTGGTGAAAAGAATAGGAAAATTTTGAATGCTTTACCTAAAGAGTGGGAGAACAATGTGACTGCCATTGAGGAAGCTAAAGACTTGAACTCTATGTCCGTTGAGTCTCTCATTAATTCTCTAACATCTTATGAATTAAAACTTAAAAGCAAGGTAAAAGATGAAGAGGAAGCAAGAGCAAAAAGAAGTATTGCTCTAAAAGCTGCTCAAGATGAGGATGACTTGGCTTCACAAGATGAAGAAGATGGTGATTGTGATGATAGTGATCTTGCACTCATCACAAAAAGCTTCAAAAGGAAACTCAACAAGAGAAGGTTCAGAAAAGGAGGACCAAGCAACCAAAACAACAATCAATTCAATACAAAATACAAAGCAAGATATGATGCAAACAAGAAATAAGGAGATAAGTGCTTCGAGTGTGGGCAGCCCGGTCATTATGCGGTGAACTGTCCAACGAAGAAAAAGAAAGATATGAAGAATGAAAGAAAACCGAATTTCAACAACTTTCAAATTACTTGGAACGATTGCAATTCGGAAGGAGAAATTGAAGAAGAAGAAGAATCGGCTCAAATTGCCTTTATGGCAATCAGTGACAATGAGGTAACTTCTCATCCTCAATATGATAGTGATGATGATGATGATGATTTAGAGTCATTTGTTACAAAATTGCATGAAAGCTTAAAGGAGTCTTATGCTAGAAACAAAGAACTAAAACAAAAAATTACTTTCCTTTTACAAGACAATGCAAACCTGTTTTAAGACAACAAGAAGTTAAAATATGACAATGATTGCCTAGTAAGAGCTGAAATGGAATTACAACATGAACTTGATAGAAAAACAAGCCTTTATGAAATGCTTAAAGAAAAACAAAATGACTTGAAGAAGAGAATGGATAATCTTGACATGATACTTCAAAACAAAAAACAAAATATTTCTACAAGAAATGCATTTAAGTCTCATTTTAATCCCTATGAAAAGAAAATTACATTTAGTGCAAATAAATTTACAATCTATAGAAAAAGTGGAGTTAGGTTTATTAAACCAATTTATGTAAATAATTCTACCATTATGTGTGATTTTTGCTGTCAAGTAGGTCATTTAAAGCATGATTGCTATGTGAGAAGAAATATGAGAAAAGGAATAAGATGTATGTGGTTAGTCAAACATGACTCTAACCATCAAGAACCCAAAAATTAAAAGGGTACCAAACTTTCTATTTCTTGTAGGTAAAGATTGAAAAAACTATGAAGGAATCAAAGTGGTTCATTGATAGTGGATGCTCAAGGCATATGATTGGTGATCCTTCACAATTCATCAAACTCAAATCAAAGTCAAGTGGAAAAGTGACTTTTGGAGATGACATGAAAGTTAAAACAATTGGAGTAGGTGATGTGGGTAAGGATGGTGAAACATTTGTGCATAATGTTCTTTTAGTAGATAATCTAGACTATAATTTGCTTAGTGTTAGTCAACTATGTGATAAAGACTTATTTATTTTATTCAAAAAGCATGAATGTTTGGTTCTTGACTCAAATTTCAATATCATTTTCAAAGGAAAAAGATTCAATGACATCTATGTTGTGATTCTTGAGAAAATTAACTCTTCTAGTTTTAAATGTCTTAAAATTTCAAATGAAGATCCTTGGTTATGGCATAGAAGACTTTGTCATTTTAACATGGATGTGATAAATGAAATTTCAAAAAGGGAACTTGTTAGAGGACTTCCTAAGATTAAGTTTGAAAAGGATAAAATTTGTGACGCATGTCAATTTGGCAAACAAACCAAAACATCGTTCAAACCTAAAAGAAATGTTTCAACATCTAAACCATTGGAACTCTTACATTTTGATTTATTTGGTCCTACACCTATTGCTAGCCTAGGAGGTAAAAGATATTGTCTTGTGATTGTTGATGACTATTCTAGATATACATGGACTGTTTTTCTAGCTCATAAAGATGATGCATTTAAAAGTTTTGTTTCTCTATTTGCAAAAGTGCAAAATTTACTTGGCTTGCATATTATCAAAATTAGAAGTGATAATGGTTCGAAATTTAAATTTTGTGGCTTTCCGGAGTTTTGTGATCATAATGGAATATCTCATGAATTTTCTATTGTAAAAACCCCTCAACAAAATGGTGTTGTTGAAAGAAAAAATAGAACACTTGTAGAAGTCGCAAGAACCATGTTAAGTGAAAATGATTTACCAAAATATTTTTGGGCGGAGGCCGTGAATACGGCTTGTTATGTAATGAATAGAGTCTTGTTAAGACCAATTTTGAATAAAACTTCTTATGAGTTAATGTTTGATAAAAAGCCAATTGTTGGTTATTTTAGAGTTTTTGGATGTAAATGTTTTATTTTGAATATTAAGGAACATCTTGGTAAATTTGATAAGAAAACTGATGAAGGAATTTTCTTGGGTTATTGTAAAAATAAAAGAGGATATAGAGTTTACAATAGAAGAACTCTTGTAATTGAGGAAGCAATTCATATTACATTTGATGAATCTAATGGCAATTCTTCCAATAGTACTTGTGTAGATGATGATGTAGGTATTCAAAAGGATCTTGAAAAGCTTACACTTGAAGAAGGAAACAATGGTGCAATAGAAGAAAATTCAAAGGATGGCGATGTTCAAGAAAACCGAATGCTAAATGAAGAAGACAAGGATGATGGTGCACCAAAGGATCTTCCTAAAGTTTGGAAGTTCATTCAAAATCATCATAAGCAGTTAATCATTGGTGATCCATCCGAAAGGGTAAAAACTCGTTCCTCATCAAGACCTTTATTTGACAACTTTGCATTTGTTTCTCATATTGAGTCTAAAAACATTAATGATGCCTTGAAAGATGATTATTGCATAGTAGCCATGCGAGAAGAGTTAACTCAATTTGAAAGAAATAATGTTTGGACTTTAGTTGAAAGACCTCAAAATTATCCTATTATTGGCACTAAATGGGTGTTTAGAAATAAATCAAATGACAAAGGTGAAATTGTAAGAAATAAGGCTAGATTAGTAGGTAAAGGATATGCTCAAGAAGAAGGTATTGATTATGATGAAACGTTTACTCCTGTTGCTAGATTAGAATCTATAAGAATGTTTCTTGCATTTGCTTGTTTTAAAGGTTTTAAATTGTATTAAATGGATGTTAAAAGTGCTTTCCTAAATGGTTTTATTGATCAAGAAGTCTATGTGGATCAACCACCCGGTTTTGAAAATGAAAAGTTTCCTAATCATGTATTTAAGCTTTCAAAAGCATTATATGGTCTAAAACAAGCCCCTAGGGCTTGGTATGAACGTTTAAGTGGTTTTTTAATTGAAAATGGTTTTAAAAGAGGCATCGTAGACACTACTCTTTTTACAAAACAAAAGTCAAATGATCTTCTTATTGTGCAAATTTATGTTGATGATATTATATTTGGTGCTACTAATGAGTATTTGTGCAAGAATTTTTCCACTATTATGCAAAATGAGTTTGAGATGAGCTTAATGGGAGAATTGAATTTCTTTCTCGGACTCCAAGTCCTTCAAACAAATAAAGGAACCTTCATCAACCAAATTAAATACACCAAAGAACTTCTCAAAAGGTTCGGCATGGAAGATTCAAACCAAGTGGGAACACCGATGTGTACATCCACCAAGCTTGAGAAAGATGAAGAAGGTACTAATGTAGATGAGAAAAAGTTTAGAGGTATGATCAGAAGCCTTCTTTATTTAACCGCAAGTAGACCGGATATCATGTTTGCTGTATGTTTATGTGCTCGTTTTCAATCTTGTCCAAAAGAATCTCATTTGAATGCCGTTAAAAGAATTTTCCGTTATTTAAAAGGAACTATGAATTTTGGTCTTTGGTATTTTAAATGTGATGAATTTACTTTGTGTGATTATACAGATGCTGATTTTGGCGGTTGTAGAATTGATAGAAAGAGTACTAGTGGCTCTTGTCATTTTATTGGAAATTGTTTAGTCTCTTGGTTTAGTAAGAAACAAAATGCTATTTCCTTGTCAACAACCGAAGCGAAATATATTGCCGCTAGTGCATGTTGTGCTCAATTACTATGGATGAAACATACCTTGAATGATTATGGTTTGACATATGATAATATGCCTATATTTTGTGATAATACTAGTGCAATAAATCTGACAAAGAATCCCATTCAACACTCTAGGACAAAACATATAGACATTAATCATCATTTCATTCGTGATCTTGTTCAAAAAGGTGAAATTTGTGTAAATTATGTTTGTTCGAATGATCAAATTGCTGACATTTTCACCAAAGCATTGCCTTTAGAACAATTTGTATATCTTCGTTTGAAATTGGGCATTTTAGAAAAGGAACCTTAAACTTTTCTGGTAAAAACTTATCGGACGTCCGACAGTGTTCTTAGTCGTTTTCCAGAAAATGTTATCGGACGCATGGGTCGGACGCTTCACGACGTTCGGACGTCCGACACATGAACAGTCGCACTGCATCAGGTCATTTCACTTCATTTCCATCAGTCAAACACATTTAATTCGGACGCACCTTCCCAACCACCTCAATTCAAAACTCCAAATTTCAAGCCAAATTCTCACCATTTCTCAAAATTGAAAGATCAAACCTTTTCATTTACCTATTGCAGACAAACTTTCATCCTTCTCCTTCCCTATAAAACACCCCTCTTTTCATCCCCAAATTTCATCCGAAACCCTAAAACTTCTTTTCACCTATTTCTGATATGAAAAATCGATACATTATTACCCAGATTACTAGTTCATCACTCTGCATATCACACAGACACCTTAGCATCACTTCAAGCAAAATGGTATGCACTCATGGTGCTTCAGCAGCTACCGGACGCAAGAGACAACTGAGGGATGAGGATACTCCTTCTCCAAATGGCAAATGAACTTCCCAAAAGACCAGACGTGGCTCTGCTACACATCAACAAACTCGTACCACTCCTTCTAATCCTCAGGTTATCACAGAACCTGCTACTTTACCCAAGTTCATAGATTCTGATGCTGAGTCTAAATTTGCTCTATTTTCTTAAAAAGGTTTCATCATTCAGAGGTCCATTGTCCCATCTGAGTTTAGAAAAATTGATCTAGAGTCTGTTCTTAGGTTGTTTGAATTCCAGAAATGGTCTCACGTTATTGTTATGCCTAATATCTATTACCCTAACATGATGTATCAGTTCTTTGCTAATCTTAGGAAGGGTAATTATTGTGATGAGCTTAAATTCCGTGTCAATGTAGTTGATTTAGTGTTTGATTCTGATGTTGTGAATGAAATTTTGAAAACCACCATTGAGTTTGGTTGCAAGAGCAAGATTGCAAACTTCTTTTCTTATGAGGAAAATCCAACAAGTTTAAAACCATTTCAACACTGAAAAATTAATGGCTTATTTTCAATCCCCTTTTCAAACCCCTGTTGATGCTAAGTTGGAAGATTTGAGCCCTAAAAATCTGATCACCTTTTCAATCATTTCAAATTTGCTTGTTCCAACTGATGGTCATCAGACAGATGCAAACAAAATGGAGCTATATCTGTTTTATTGCTTTGTTGAAAAAATCAGAATAGACTTTGGCTTTGTCATGTGTAAGTTCTGATGAAACTCTCTACTGATACAAGAAGAAAACTATCTTATGGGAAGTTTTTAACTCCCATCTTCGAACATTTCAAAGTCCCTATAAGCGGTGTGTGTCCTAAGGATTCAATCACCTCTGTGTTTTCAAAGCAATATTTTGAAAGAAAGAATTTAAAATTCCTTGATAGTGCTTGGTGTACCAAGGAAACTGCCTCTGAGTCACGTTCAAAGAAAACACATGATGTTCCTCTTTCTCCTAGTATTACTAGAACTCTTTGATTCACTCCAGGTCCATTGATTCATCCTAGGAAGTCAGCTTCTAGGATTTCTCCTCAATCTGAAGTCATGAAACTGCTAAATGAGCTCAAAAGTCATGTTCTTCTCCTTGAACATGGTCTTATGTTAACCATGACATCCGACCAGAAATCGAATTTTCTGACAAAAGAAATTTGCTATTTCCTCCTCCATTGGATGAAAATCCATCCCAAGTCAAAGAGCTACGAACTGATCCTACATTGGAGGCTCAAGAGGTGACTGAATCACCAATCCCACAGCGTGATCCCTCATCATCTGCAAAAGAAAAAGAACCAGTTGGTGTGGAAGGGGAAGAGGAAGAGGATGATAGTGAAGAAATAGCAGAGGAGGATAATGGTGAAGAAACTGAAGAAAAGGATGATACAGCATACAAGCTTATCAGAAGACGCCTTGGAACTCGATCTACATTCACCCTTTAGGCACACTAGGAGGCACCCACACTTCACATTAGAATGCACAAATCTCTTTTTGTTTCCTTCTGCTAATGATGGAAGTGTATCAAACTATCTCACTGCTTTCCTTTAAGTCTTTTGTAATTCCTTCGGGAAATCAGCACTTCAGTACTTTTGTTAATGAATGTGACTTTCCTTTATATATGTGAGCTGTGATATGTTTAACTATGATTAATTGATTTGTGACAGTAAATGCCATTGAATGTTTTTGGATTGTGTTGCTGAGATATTGAATATTGGAGAAATGATGTTGGATGTTCTTATTGAAAGTTGTTTGATTGCATCTGCATCATATCATTGAATTTGGACATGATGTTATTCAACTGAATCTGATGTAGATTGCAGTAATGGAACTCAGCTTGGACTATTGAATGTTGTTAAATGTTCATCTGGATTGAACAATGCTGATATTGTTAACCTTTTTGGCATGTTGCAAATGGTATAATACTACAAACACATTTGGTATATTGCAAGAACTCTTTGAAAATTTCGTTTATGATGACAAAAAGGGGGAGAGAAAAATGTGATTTAAACTTGTGTTGTTTGAGTAAGGGGGAGCCTTCGAGTAAGGGAGAGTTTTGAGCTTTTAAATTTGAGCTCTTAAATTCAATTTTGTTTAAATCATATTCAATTGTTTTGTCATCATCAAAAAGGGGGAGAATGTTAATCGTGATCCCGAATTTTGATAATTACAAAACAATTGAAGTAATTGATCTAATATTTTCCATTGAGATCTTTGACAGCACAGGTCATCAAGGCAGGAAACCTGTTGAAGGAACTATTGACTGTCGGACGGACGATACTTTGTATCGGACATCCGATAAAACTCGAAACTTCTCTATCGGACGCTTAACACGACGTATCAGACGTCCGATAGACAGGGGATCTATCGGACACTTCTTTCGGACACACAACATCCATATCGGACGTCCAAAGATATCCAGGAAATTTTTCAAACTCTCTGGCCGCTTTCGGACACAAGCCATCGGACGCAAAACCTATCGGACGCATAATCATCCATCGGCCGTCCGATAAAGAACGCAACAACCTATCGGACTCTAGCATCGGACGCACAACAGAGTATCAGACGTCTGATAGCTCCAACGGCTAGTTGACCTTTCAGCTTCTCCTATTCGTTGACCTCAATTTTAAGGCACTTTTTGGTTTCCTATAAATACAGGCATTGTCTGAAAATCAAAATAACTACTGTACACTTGGATAACAAGTTCTTAAGAATGATTTTGGCTAGAAAATACTCTCTTTGAGTAAGATTTGTTAGTCTTGAAGTGTGAGTTCATTGATAAGCTTTTCAATTGTGAGTGAGTTCATCATTTGTGTAACTTTGTGAGGGTTTTCAGTTAGAGTGTAAAATTTCCTGACTTGACTAAGCGTAGCTTGGAGCAAGGAGGAAGTGATCCTTCCATTGTACACAAAGTGGATTGAAGTTCATCAAATTGAAGAAGCTTTACTTGAGGAATTTTTCTTCAAACTCAAGTGGAGCTTGGAAGAAGTTTGGTTTGCTTACTCTCAATCTATTTCTCAACTCTATTTTCGAATTTATTGATTGAAGTCTTATCTATACTTATTGGTCTTGATTGTCTATTTGCTTGACAAACCTCTTGTGTGCAAAATTATTATTAAATTTGAAAAAGGGGCAACATTTGACTAGTTCTTAGTCAACCTAATTCAGCCCCCTCTTAGGTTGTCTTTGGGCCTTACAGAACTAGCTTTGGACCGAGAACTAGCTTCCACCCGTAAGGTCAATCATTACCTTTTCGCCTCAGCGCACAAGAAATGACGTAAGTGGTAGGGCGGGCAGAAAAGGCTTCTTTTTTTCGGCTCCCATGCCCCGAACTGTCTCACGAAGAGAGGAATTCGTCATTCCGAAAGCCAACATGCATTTACAGTGAGAGAGATCGGGCTTTGATGGAATACTTCAATAAAGAAGAAATTCCATTTAGTCGGGGTGTAGGTCTGGGATCGCCCCCTTTCGTGTTCAAGAATAAAGCCCTTCAAAAGCCTTAGGGCACTTCTATCAATGGATGGATCGTTTAGAACGGGTTCGAGTTTAGCCAAGAGACACGAACGACTAAGTTTATTCAAAGAAAGAGTCAAATCCAAGTGTAGAAGCATTCCAATTTCAACTTTAGCACCCCATTTGACAACTTCCCCGTAAAACTCATTTATCCCCTTCAAAAATAGACAGGAACTGGGTTTTGTACCATGGTTTTGCTTATTCAGAAACCAGGTTTCCGCCATCCATCAAAAGGTGATCAAAAACTCTGATTGATCAGCTAGCTCTCATACTTCCATATTCACCTCAACAAAATGGAGTTGCGGAAGGCAAGAACAGGATAATTCTTGATATGGCATGAAGCATGTTGAAGAGCAAGAGAATGCCTCAGGAGTTTTGGACCGAAACTATCGCTTGTGTAGTCTATCTAAGAAATCGTTCTCCAACAAGAAGTATATGGAATATAACTCCACAAGAAGCATGGGGTGGTCACAAGCCAAACATCTCTCACCTCCGAGTCTAACACTATTTGCTTGTGAGACCCATCTTCAAGATGAAGTCCTTTTATTCGTGCCCTTGGAAAAGCCCAGTGACGAAGTGGCGAGTGCGGGAGGATTGAAAGGAGGGGGACTATCAGGCCTGGGACTATTAGTATGAGCAGACCTAGAGCTATTAGCTAGCGATGAACTGCTAGTAGTTGATGAACTAAGAGTGTGGGATGAAGAGGACTCAGACTCCCTAGAGTGGGAAACACTTTTGTGCTCTATAGAAGAGCCATGGGAAGATGACGCGGATTGAGAAATGCAGACATGATAGAAGAAAAGAAGACTGACTTGGCAAGAGACGAACTGAAGTAGGAGGCTGATAGACACCTAAGGAGGAAGCCTGTTACCTTTTGCCGCCAATACTTTGCCTTATTCCTTATTTCATTTCCGGCCTATCTTCTTTATTATTTTTTCATTTCTCACACTTCTATTTTATCTCTCTTAAAAGCAAAGTGCTATTTCAATTGAAGTTGGTGAAATCTACGATGGATTGAAGCTATCTGGTGTAGGCATTCCCTCTTGCCTCTCTCTATGCTCTATGCTGCCCTACTCTCTGCCTTTTCTTTGAATCCCCGTGTAAGCTGGTCAATTCTACCTTATAGTTCTTATTCAGGTTCTGGCTGTTCGTTAATCCTTCTGCCCTCTTTCTTGCCTTTCTTATTGTGCCTCTGCGGAGCTAATAAAGTGGGTTCATCTTCCTTCTTGACATCCTAGAACGGCCCCTCTAAATTCTTTCCCACAAAGGTAAGTGGTGTACAAACGGGTTGATAAGGTTTTAAAATAGGCTTTGATCGGGATACTATTACCTAGGTTCCTAAACTTGGAATGCATGGATATCTTTTCCTCGGATTCATTGGGTTACTCACTCACAGTGAGAGGAAGAAAGAAGAGTTCACGCCTTCTTCAACCATAGCTATTCTTGTTCCTGGAAAGTAAGAGTGAAGAGTCGACGTTCACCACAAAAAAGCATAGTCATAAGGCCAAGCGGAACCACAGAGACCATTTCACAAGCGCTGTCAGAAGAGTGATTTGAATTACCCTAGGATGACTTCACTCACTTCCTTTGGAAAAAGACAAACAACTGAGAGTCATCGCTAAACCCTTTCGACTGGCATTCTCACACCACCATCAACACAAATTCAATAGCTGCTCCTAGCCCACCGCTTCCACTCCCCCTTCCCACAGCCCAAGCAACCTCCTTATGCTATGATACTTGGACTAGGAGCCCCCTCACTTCTGGGATTCCTTAACAAGCATTCCAAAAATGAGACTTCTCTAGGATGGTGTTTTTTATTTAGGTAACAAACCACACCAAATAGGCTAATCCAGTAGCAAGAAAAAAAGCAGGAAGGAACTTGACTAGGGGTGGCCAGGTGTGAAGAGAAAGTTAGCGTACAACAGAGTAGCCAACTCATAGAAGGAACAGGGGCGCTAGCTTTAAAACAAAAGAGGAGGCTGCTCGTATAAAAGAATAAGACCTGCTTACCATTCTATTAAATAAAATGAAAAGGTTGAGAGTGGGTTCCTTTCTTCAATGCATTCCCCTGGGGCAACTAGGGTACCTTTTTTGTAAGATACAGCCATTCAAGCTCAAGCCAACTTCTTTCAGTTCAGTCGGAAGGCAAGGGTCCAATCTATCAATCCATTCAAGTTATTGGGGCATTCCTGCATTGGTTGAGTGCCTAGTCGAATCGGTTGAATCACGCTTTATCGCTGGTGAAGCGACAAAAAAGCCTAGTCTATTTATCTATTTATCTTGAGGCGATCCGATTTAGCATTTATCTTGGCAAAACAAACCCTCGGGCGATCTTCTTATCTGGATTTTATATCCGTAAAAAATATCGACTTCTCGAAAGACCTACTCCAGATAGGTTGAGTGAGAGTTTGAGTCTTCCTTTCTTCTTTCGGCTTTACTCGATCCGAGCCGATTAGCGACTGATCTGAAGATTCACCAACTTTCCTTGTGATTTCTCCTTCCTGTTTTGGGTTTCATCGGGCTCGCCTAGTTAGTTACTTTCTTTCTTTGGATTCCGAGCAGTACAGATCCTGGCCTCTTCCATTTGGCCTTGTAAAAGTTTTCAATGGGGAGAAAGAAGCTCTCTTGGGGCCCTGTTCACAGCTCTCCATCTTATGCATCAAAAGATTCAAGTAATCCATATTCTTCTTCTTCACCACCCTACCATCCAATTTGTTGAATCAGCAATGGAATTGAATGAATCGGTGGTGGGTCTATTCCCCTTACTCAATTGTGAATTTCCTTTCATTTTACTTGCATGACCTTGGAGTTCCTTTGTAGAAGCACCTTCTTCCTATCCCTGTCTCTCTCTCTCTTTACTTGCGAGACGGCCCGTTTGGTCGACGCATAACTTTTGTCAGCCTCGCCTTCAAACGCTAGTAACGTAGTATTGGAGTACCTGATTCACCTATTCTTTGGTCGTGGGGTGGCTATCTTATTTTAAGAAAATGCAAGGCCTGCATACATATATATAACTACAAATAACATTACATTAGCTATTGCTTGCTGTATCTTACTAATTCAACAAGGAGCAATTCGTGTAGAAGGATCGCTTTCCATTATTTAGCCTGGGTCGGAGGTTTCAACCAACCCTCACCTTTCTACATTTATTATTATTAAAATATCCTCGGGTGTCTATAAAAGAGAATGAAAAGGCCAGGTGGAAGCACAGAGAAAAGAAGAGAGGAAAAGTAGAAAAGGGGGGAAGAAGTCTAGTGCTAGTTCTTACTTAAACTTCTTTATCTAACTTTCATTTTTTATTTTTAATTTGTTATTAAATTCTATCAATTTAAATGATTTGGACTGTTTTTATTACTATTAAGTCTTAAATTGTGCATGTTATTTATGGATATTTTCCCCTAAATTATGGCCTAAATATTGTGTTAATTACTTGATTCTATTTATATTTGGTTTTCAGCCTTGATTTAGGTCATTGGAGTTAAATTGGGAATTAAAAGGTGCAAGTGAATGGAAATTCCAGAAGACAATTTCAGATAAGGTGCGGGCACGCTGTGTTTGAATGGAAGAATGCCTTTGTGAAGAAATCCTACGGAAGATAATTGATGAATATTTAGAAACAAAGATTTCAATTACTTTCGGGAATTGGTCAAAGATTCTTTTTATTTAGGAAAGTTTGTAATTGGTTTCTCTATTTATTTTGTTATTGGTATTTAGCAAGTTAGACTCCAATTAGGACTAAAAGTCTTTGGAATCCTAATTTGGTAGGGAGACTATTTGTTTATTTTGGCATAGCCATCGTGGAAGGTGGAGATATATATATATCTCGCGGGACGGCAGACGTACTTGGGTGGAAGGCTAGGCTGCCAAACTTTAGTCCTTCGATTAATCTAGAAGCTTTAGTTTTGTTCCTTCGTTTCTTCTTCTTATTTTTCGTTCCTTTATTTCTTCTTTTTTTTAATCAATTAAAATTGCAACTTTCACAAACATCTTTTGGTTGTGATTCTCAATAAAGAGTGGCTAATTTCGTCCATCTAGTCGAAGGCTAATCAATCTTTGGTTCATCAACTCTGTGAGACTTGTTTGAATTATTTTTATTTCATTTAATTATAGGTATTTGAATATTTTCTATTGTTCACGTTTATGATTATTTCTTGCAATTAAATACCTGATCACTATTTATTTGTGTGGATAATCTACTGTCATCTAGAACGCCAAATCCGTAATTGTTTAGAAGGTTTTAGTATTTGTGACGAGTGACGTAATTCAGTAATACAAGAAACTTTTGAATTATTGTCACGGGAATATTCAATCTAACTTAAATGAACCCTCTTAGCGTGTTCATTGGTTAGGGTTGGATTTTTCTAGTTTTTAGTGCAATTGGGTAATTAAATTCCTATGGTCGTACCTAAGGTTGTTATTTGGTTAGGGAAACAGTCAACGGTCGTACCTTGATTGTCGAAAAAGTAAGGAAAAGCTGGCTGTCAGAACTTGTTGACAGCCATAACCAATTTATTTGTAAGTAAATGAATGCAATTTAGCGTCAGTGATCAGATTGATGGTACCAAAGTGAAATTAGGCCTTTGACTAGAGCTTTTTATTGATTAATTTATTTTTACTTGAATCCTGTGATATTGTTTATTCTTATTTCCTTTTTTAATTTATTTTTGGTTCATAGAAAATAAATCACCCAATCCCTGAGGATACGACCCTACTCACCATTATATTTGAATTTATATATTTAGAGTAGGTATTTTATTTTTGGTAGTTTCGACACCCATCAATTACTTTTTTAATTAAATTTTATAAATTTTGTAGGTTTTTAGTATTGTACTTTGTGTTGGACAGTGTTTAAATATTTATGTTGGTTCATTGAAAAAGAATTGGAATATTAATAGTGTTTCTTTCTTGAAATTAATACTCCTTATAATTTTGGTAATATATTATTCTAATTGTATTCTTGACAAAATTGAAAGATTTAAAATGTCATTCTTTCCTTTTTCACCATACAAACTTATATCCTTTTCAATTTTCGTCATGTTTTTAAATTTGGTAAATTCTTAAAATTGAGCTAGCATATTAGTTTTTTTTTAATGTGTTGGTTTTAGAAAATGGTGCTAATTGATAAATGTACATTGCAAGTATGTAATGGAAGCACTTAACATAGTTTTTTCTAATTAAAATAAATCAAAATTGTAAGAAAAAAGGATAGGAGATTGGAAGTTCTCTAAGAGGTGGAATATAAAAAGTTATCTTCAAATATATATATATATATATATATAGATATTTGAAATACCATTACAATTAATTAAATCATAATATTAAAATTTTATAAATCAAAATGAGAAATGGACATGAATATGTTGATTTCGGAGTAGCAAATAGAATTGATAAATATTTGTAAACACTTAAACTGTGAAAACAAAATGCTACAACAAAAAATTGCTTGCACTTAAATTGTGAAAACAAAAAGCTGCAACAAAAAATTGCTTACACTCCACATGCATATTTTGACATTAATATTTTTTACAATTTTTAAATTGTGAATATTTAAAATTTTGCCATTAGTTTGAGTAAGAAATTTTAAGCATAATAACTACTTGGCTAATGTTTGTGAACGATTTGCCATAGTATTCATTCAAGACAATAGTCAACCAACTCCTTTTATTTGGGGTAAAAAATGAAAAAGTCACCTGTGATTAAACAAATATGTAGAAAAGCCTCCCATAATTTCAAAACATACAGTCCGATACCTTATGGTTTGAACTAGATTTAAAGGTGACAAAAATTGTCAAAACTGACATGTTTGAGGCACACACGCTTGTTTTATGAGGAATGGAACCTAAAAACAGTTTTTTATATTTAATTTTCAATTGATATACCTACTCTACCTCTTACAGAATAACCTCCTGTGATAACCTAATGTACAAAAAAAGCCTCCTATGTTTAACCCAACGACAGAAAAACCCTTTGGAATTGATCCAAAACTTTTAGGAAATATATTAAAAAGGGGGTAAAGTTTCTTGAGAGAAATCAACCATGGTTTTATGCACACTATTTTTGCGGTATGGTGAAAGTTTTAAGTTTGGATTTTTGCTACTATATATAATCTTAGAGGGTCTTTTTTAATAATTCAAAGTAAGAATTTCAATATTTTTTCTTTAAATAAAGCAACAAAAAATTTTGTAAAATAGTTGCTTATATCCAGTGACGGACCCAAAATATTTTCTAAATTTTCCATTGGGCCTATACATAAAGAAGTAAAATAATATTACTTTGCCCCCCCAACTGTGTAATAAGGTTTTTTTTTTACCTTCTTTTATGCTTTTCTTATAAAATGTATCTTATGATTAGTTAACTTCCTTGTAATAGTATTAAACTAATATTAATAAACAACCATTTGTCACTAGTATAGCTTTTAAATAGAAACTAATCATGGAAATAATAATTTGTCTAAAAACAAGTGTCTATAACAAATTAGATCTTAATATAAGACTAACTTGACTTAATAAAGGATTTTTCCTAATGTAAGGCACTCATTAAGACACCTAACTTATTATGTGAATACACACACTCACATTTATCAACTTCCTGCATTTAGATACTTTCCCAAATAAGTTTTACTTTTATAAGGAAAAAAAATTAACAAATGAAACTAACTTAACAAGCACCTCCGGACATTAGTTTGCCAAATCCATTACAAAAAGCAAAGAAAACCAACTCCAAAATGTAAGATGACTTGGATTAAGGAAAAAAAAAAAAAGCAAGAGTATTAGTTAAAAACAAACACATGTTGTAATAATTTTTTAATGTGTTATAAAGTACCCATTGTTGCAAACTCCATTGAAACCTTTTAATGATAATGTTCTTGCTCATACAACGTTGAAAACGAAATAATTCAAAAAATTTATGTTAGTTCAATAATTGGTGGATTTCATCAAATGAATGATCACAATATATAGTTTTACATCCCTTACATCATTAGAAAATAAAATGACCAGAGAGTCTAATGTTTATATTTGTTTTATACTTCATCTTTGACAACTAAAATCATCTTATTGTTATCTATCATCTGTCGAAGTTTTATTTTAGGTTTGTTATGTTTTATTTATTATAATATTTTATTGTTATATATTTGACCGTTCGCCCTCCCAAACCTAAAATCCTGGGGTTCGTCGCTGTGTATATCTTTCTTAAGTTCTCGAGGGGGCAGCAAAACTAGACTCTATGATATCAGTACAATATTTGTGAATATTCACAAAAAAATGAAAGTAAAATTGTCGATGTCGAAGAAGTCATCAAAAGGGATGTTGTACTTTACATGTGCAATGGATAATTGTGACTTTTCTTGTGATCACAATGTTATCTTGTATATAGATATTAATCAACCCGAACAACTATTTTATGTAACAGCCCCACTTCCCCCTAAGGCTAACCAGAGGGGTTAGCGGACTGCCTGCCCAACTCTCGCCAGGACTCACGCATGAAAAGATACTAACTTAAACGAGTAAAACCTCCGATCATAGCAACATTAATATTAAAATTGTACAATACCGTCAAATCTTAGAATTACAGTTTCCCACTCAAAATACTTAAAATCCTCGAGCCAGATTTTAGTACATTTCCATAATTCTAAAATATACATCACCAAAAGAATATACAAAACATTTCTCCAAATTCGAGATAAAAGTCAAAAGGACAAGAACTAACCCTATTTACGCCTCGGGATTCTCGTCACCTGTTAAGGAAAAACAAACGGGAACGAGGGAGAGTTAAAAAGCTCGTGAGTTTCCAAAATTCATGCACATGCACTTAAAGCGGTAAAAATAAAAGTAAATAAATAAAACACGTAGACAGATCAAGTTCACACACATTGAGGATACGGGGGCTCTCAGGAGCCAAATTCCACATTTCTCGAGCATTTATAGTAGTCGACACTCCGTCGACTTTCAATCCAAGTAGACGACTCTTCACGCCAAACTCCAACCACCAAACTCCCCCTACCGGGCTCGCACGCCAAAATTTTAAACAGTGAATAGTAACAGTAAATCACTCAAGGCACTTGGCCAAGAGTGATTGTATAATACGTTTCCGTCTTCCAAATTCAATACATGCAAACAAATAAATCACCGACTCTGCAAAAAGGGAGCAATAAAGTATACTCTCCTTTAGGTGAGTGGTTCAACAGTTTCAAGTTTCAACATAAGCACGTAACAAGTCACATAGCACATTCACGCACTAAGTTCGTAAATTAAAGCAATAAACATGCATTGGAAAACTCACCAACAAAGTAGGGGTCGGAGTCCAAGTTTTGATCAGTTGCAAAATCAGCACTTTGCCCTAAAATAATTAAAAGAGAACGAAAATAAGTTTTCCTAGTTCACCGACCAAATTTATTTCAAAAAGTAGAAAGTTCGACAATTTCCTAATTCGAGATGAAAACTTTGAAAAATCATAACTCAAGTTATACAATTCAGAATTTTGCACATTTGGTACCGTTGGAAACCTCTTTGAAAGCTCTAAAACTTTGTAGAAGATATCCAATTAAAATTCTGGACGAAATTAGCCCATATTTTCGTTCAACAGAAAGCTACAGTACAGAGACAGGGCATATCAGGCTGGCCATCCAAGCTACTTTGAAAATTCGTCATAAATTACAGAAAATTAGTTAGCCTCTGAAATTCATATAAAATATAGCACTACATAAGGAGTTTCAACAGCCACTGATAGAACTCAATTCCAACACCCGAGCATGAAATTATAACAGTTCAAACAGAGGGGGTTCAAATTTCTGAAATTTCTGGGTTTCGAACTTACAGGACAGAGTTTAAAGCCCTGTTTGAGTGACGATTTCATGTCTAAAAATTACCAAATTTGGCACACTAATACTTCCATATATAGGCTAAGTTCATACGAAAATTCAACCAAAAATTCGAATGGGAAGGTAGTCTTCTACGTGCCCAAAGTGAGCTCAGCTATTTCATCTAAAACTGTGAAGTTTTAATCCCTCATTTCAAGTACTTAGATTATGCCTCAAATCATCACCAATTGGCCTAATTTTCGAAACCAAGCTAGTATTGAACTTCCTAAGCCTAATGATGATAAAAAACGATAGGAGATTATATCAATTTTTAGCACTAAAATCAGTCCAAAATTCGGCCAGCATGCTTCCCAAATTTCCAGATTTTTACCTCAACTTATCACTCATCCTTGCTAGGTCTTTTAAAGGGCTTTTGTGGGAAACATCATCAACTTGAACCTCATCATTTAAGCATTACATTTAGTCTTCAAACTTGCAAAAACGCAGCCACAAAACAGGGGAAACCTAGCAGGATTTTCAGCCAACAATTAAGCTTCCATAGCAGAATTTTCTCATGTCATTCTTGCTAGAACTTTTGAGGGGCTTTTGTAGAGTAAATTAACAACTCAAAGCTCATCATTTAAGCACTATAATCAGCCCTTAAACTTACAAAATGCAGCCACGAAAATCAAAGAAAAAAAACAGCAAATTTTCTGCCCCATTTCCTCCTCTCCAATTCGGTTCTTCCATTGAGGTTTTTCCTCCAAATTTCAACCACAAATTCCAACATGTACACACACATTTCATCATCTAACAACACTAGCAAACAATTTCATACATTTTGTGGGAATTCCAAGAGCCCACTCAACAACCATAATCAACAAATGCTTAATAATAATGAAAATTGACAACTAAACTTCAAGAATTAATCTTAAAACTCATCATTTTAGGTGTAGGAGGATTACCTTCTCCTCTAATTGTTTGAACAAGATTAGGGTCCAAAATCCACCACCAAGACCCCCCTTTTTCTCCTGCAAAGTTCGGGCAACAACCTCTCTTCACCACTCTAAAACTTCAAGCCTTCTAAGCAAGGGTTTTACAGGGTAAGTTGAGGGTTTTCTTTGAGAGGAAGATGGAGCAACTTGGCCGGCTGAAAATGGAGAGCTTGAGGAGAGGATGAAGAGCAATTTTTTTTTTGTTGAGAAAAGGGGAGAGAGTGATCGGCTGAAATGGAGGGGAAGAGAAGAGAAAATTGGGTTGTTTGGTCATAAAGATTTGACAAGACATAAAGCCCAAATTCATGGGTTATTATCTTATCTAAATTTTCATGTCTTGCAACTTAATTTGGGGGGGGGGAAATGGAATGACAAATTTAACTAGAAGATTAAAGGGGATAATTTCGGTTAGGAGAGAGAAAGGAAGAGGAAAAGTTAAAGTGAATTAAAGGAAATTAAATGGATAAACAATCGCAGGTTAAAATCCTAACTTTCGGGAAATTTGTCCAACTAGGTCTTAAGGTTCCAAAACCCCCACTTAATCCCACCTCTAGTCACTGGATAGCATTTCTAACCTACGGTGATCATCCTTACATTCCAGCACTACTTAAGTCATTGCCCGAATTTTACCTCGAAAAACGTGTTTTTCTCATTTTACCGCTAATAAATGCTACGAGACGATATTAACAGGGGAATAGGGTTAAAATTAAATAAGAAATTGTAAAAGAGGAAAAAAATCAGATTTCACAAGATAGTTAAAGAAATAATTATATAAATAAATAAATAAAACTTCAAATTTTTTGAAATTTAAAAATTAAATTTTTTTTTCTCGAGGCCGTTACATTTTATACGTGAAAGGGATGAATATTATATTTTTTGGAATCACAGGGGACTTTTCTCTAAGTTGTATTAACCTTACGGGGCTTTCTTGCATTTTACCTTTATATATATTAGGGTATTTTTGTCATGTCATCTATCCACATTAATTTTGACAATTTTCTATCACCTTTTCAATTTAGTTCATACCATATGGTGTCAGATTGTATATTTTGAAACTAGAGAGGGTTTTCTATATATTCAATTAATCACAGGTGGTTTTTTTGTTTTTTACCCTTTTATTTGAGTTGGCCACCAAATGAAGTAAGTATAAGGTGCAGCCTGACTGCAAGTCAAGTGTTCAAACCTAATGCACCCCCTTAGTTTAGAGGCAAAATTCTCTCCCTCTAGCACTGTTGGTGGTC
Source organism: Gardenia jasminoides (assembly GCA_013103745.1). Classification (NCBI taxonomy): domain Eukaryota; kingdom Viridiplantae; phylum Streptophyta; class Magnoliopsida; order Gentianales; family Rubiaceae; genus Gardenia; species Gardenia jasminoides. The sequence goes on from CM023104.1 coordinate 21,409,600, forward strand.
CAATTGGACCTTCCCCTTTGTTATAGGTTAGAATAGGAATAGAAGTTGCCAATTAAAAAAAAAAAAATTCAGACTTGCTTGTTTAATTCCTCAATTCTTTTTTTTCTCCAAAACATACAAAAGAAAAAGTAAAGGCTTTTCACTCTCGTAGATGTTGTTAATAAACAGAATATTGAAAACAACTTTGCCCTTACCTTATTAGGACTAGTAACTAGTGCACATTCAATGTGTTTGCACCAAATAACAATAATAAATTTACAACAATTATTTTCATAAAAGTCATTGTACTCTGGAGGTGGTAAGTGGTTTGAGGAGCTTGATAGATACCCAGTTTTGGGCTTTTATTAATTAACTCAAGTTTATTGATAGCCTATGACAAGGCTTGACTTGGGTCAATATGTGAGCCTGAATATATCCTACTGATGAATGTTTCTTGCCTTTTATTTTTTTATTTTTTTTTTTTGGGGTATAATTTTCACTTTGGTTTGAGCAGTAGACTTGGTGGTGCGAGTGAGTAGCTCGATGCTTGACTTGTGAAAATTTTGACACAAGGTTGACGTCTTGAATCAATTTCATCTAACTCGAGTGGCAAATCGAATGGAGATTTTGCTTTAAACTGTAAAATGATAGTGAAGGCAAAGCAAATTTCAACCCGTAATGGCACTGTGACCATGACAACTTGTATATATAATCTTCAGTAAATACTTCAGTGAATAATGTCAGTAAGACAAGAATTAGGCTAGTAATATTGCTCAACTATTATATATAAACTTCTAAATACATCAATAGTTAAAGCTAAAGAAAAGCATGAAAATCTTTATCCAGCAATGAAGTTCAATTTTAACAAAATAGATGAGATGTGTGACTAGACAAAACCAAAACACAATTACAACTGTACGTCAATTGAAAAAGATTGCACTGGGAGGAGCTGGAATGTCAACAGTTCCTTCCAGCATCAGAAGAACTTTCTTCATGGATGGCCGAAGTGCTGGCTCTTCCTGGATGCACCAGAGAGCTATCTTGATCATTCTTTCCAGTTCTCTCACGTCATCAACCTCATTATCACCAACCAATTTATATAGCTCTCCAGCCCCAAAACACCAATAAGCCCATTCTTCTAGAATAGCTTCATCCTCAGGACTGGCACAGTCCACACTCTTTCGGCAGCATATGATCTCTAACAGCATAATTCCGAAGCTGTAAACATCTGCTTTAACTGTCACAGGCAAGTTCCTGAACCATTCTGGTGCAACATAACCTCTTGTTCCTCTTACTCCTGTATAAGTCCTCGTTTGATCATTTTTTAACAGCTTTGCCAATCCAAAATCAGAAATCTTGGCACATCTGCTTTCATCCATGAGTATATTCTGAGGTTTGATATCACAATGGATGATTTGTGTCTCACATTCTTCATGTAAGTAAAGAATACCTCTTGCAATGTCACAGGCAATTTTGATTCTTTCGTCCCAACTTGGATGGTTCTCTGGTTTGTGCAGGACTTTTTCCAGTGATCCATTGCTCATGTACTCATAAACCAGAAGCCTCTTGGCTCCATCAAGGCAGTAGCCGAGTAGCCGAACAAGATTACGGTGATGTGTTTTCCCAATCACTGAGATTTCATTCCGAAACTCCTTTTCTCCTTCTGCTAATACTTTCTCGAGTTTCTTCACGGCCACAACCTTTTTGGAATTTGGCAAAATCCCTTTGTACACAGTCCCAAATGCTCCTCTGCCCAACTCTTCTCTGAATTCATTTGTTGCTTGCTCTAGCTCAGCAAAAGTAAAGGCCCTTGGAGCCACATTCTCAACAAATTCAACATTTCCCTTTTCCAATATTTGTTTGTAGGCCCATGCCCGATTTCTGTGAACATAAACTCCAGCAAATGCAGAGATCAAGATCCCAAAGACAGTAAGTGAAATCCCAATTATCAGGATATAGACATGGACTTCTTCCTTTCTGGGTTTTAGAGGGCTAGTTTGAACTGCACCAGGTGTTCCTACCTTGACAAGAGCAATATTCGACTCATCTGATCTTCTTCCATACGTCAATGGGAGCCTCTGCTTCTTGCATTGTCCATCTTTGAAGAATGCTCCTCCACAATTGCAATCTTCAAGACAAAACTTCGCACAATCTTCTTTCGTGCTTGTTTCCAACATAGAAAAGGCGTTATCTTCCCATGCAGAGTTTTCCAAGAATTCAATGGTGTAATTTACATTTGAATTTGTGGAGTAACAACTCTCTGGAACAAAACTACTTTCACAGCCCGAGCTCCAGTTCCCTTGATTGACAAACTGAAATCCAGGAAGACATTTGCATTGGACCAAGTTATCGAATTTGGTACAGAAGCTATTGAACCCACAAAGGCCTTTAGGATCACATTTATCAGCTGAAGACTCCCATATGATAGACCAATTGCGCCCCTGATCTAACGAATATGAATACAATCGGAAAATACCATCCACATCAATCTTCATCAAATATATCATCTTGTTCTTGGGATGTCCTCCAGCAGAGAGATTCTTCACTATATTAACCCTTGAATTGATCAAGTACAGATGCCCATCATCCTCGAGATTTAGAGTTGCATTTGGACCATATCCCAAAGTTCCAGATGCCCAGTAGGCAGTTTCTGGATTGCCTGGTGCTCCCACCGGGTACTGTACAAGGTTTCCATCTTTTTGCATTATCAGACGAAAAAATGCGCTTGAATCATCGGTTTCTGAAGCACTAGAAATTAGCTCCTGACCAGCTGTCAATTGCTGACCGGGCAATAAACTATTAGTCGGATACTTAAAACTCTGCCAAACAACTCTATTATTAGAATTGTACAAGACAAAGTTCCCAGAATCCAGCATAGAAGCCGAAGAAATCAGTTCCAAAGGATCAGCAATAGTTATGTCTTGGCCTTTTGGCAGCTGCAAAATGAACCTGCCATCTGTGGATAAAATGAGCGAAACATTGCTCGAAAATATGGGGCTGTCCCTGTTGGCAGTCCAAACTGCAGTTTTTTCAGGGATTCCAGCGAGAAAAACTCCCACAGCATAGCCATTACCTTGCTGATAGAACCCAAAGGCGAACAGTCCTGACTGCGATAACCATGATGATGAGTTGCCCGTGGGTGTCAGGAAGGAACCTAAGCTAATGTTAAGAGGGCTTTGTTTAGCTGCTATTCCTGAACAGAATGATAATGAAATGAGGAAGAATAACAAAGCAGCCATTTATGGAACTTGGGAAATGGAAAAGAGAAGAGAACCAGCTTTGTTCTTGCGTTTGTGTTATTACTCTTTTTGCATCACATTTGCTTCGTTAATATAAGCAAGAATTACATAGAATTTTGTGGAAAATGGTTGACTACTGAAGTCTGTGCTACGAGTCAGGTCTTCCGGGGAAAATAGTTAAATAAACTCTAGAGTAGGTAAAAAGAAGAATCAGTTGAAACTTCCAACTTTCTATAAATAATCTACTAGACAAAATAAGGACCGGGAGAGATTCTCATTTCATGTCCCCAGTAGTCTTAGAGTCAATAAATTGATATTTAATGATTTCACTTCTATTGTGATTAAACTTATAATTCACTCCTGTCCTTTCAAAATTAAGTAGGAAAAGTAGCATCTAGTCTTGAATCTTGAAAAACTGAGGAACGTTTTAATCATTTTCCACACATTCGTAGAAATGAAGGTCGTTCCTAAATTCCATGTTACTACTTTGAACTTATATGTAGCTTCTGTAATGTATAGCTTCGTCACACATCGGTAATTTTATTAGCGATTTTTTCCCTTTGTTGCCTATAAATATAGTGAGCTTATGGTGAGATTAAGTGCACCTAACCAAGAGAGTTCTTAATAGGCTATCTGGGCCTTTGGGTTATTAAATCTCTTTTTGTAGTAAAATTATTTTGGACTCTCTTGGGTCATTAAGTCTCTTTTTGCAGTAAAATTATTTTGGACTCTCTTGTGTTTTAGTATTAGGTGTTTTGGACTTACAAACACTTTTCTAAGACTTCTATACTCTCTTGTGTTTTAGTATTAGGTGTTTTGGACTTAGGAACACTTTCCTATGACTTCTGTACTCTCTTTTTGGATGTAGGTCAATTTGACCGAATCACGTAAATCATTGGAATTGTCAAAAACTCTTTCGTCAATTTCCTGGGACCAATCCTAACATCAAATCACCTCTATCCGAACAATCTTCATATTGGACTAAAATCTAAGACAAATTAAAAAAAAATACCAAATTACAATAACAGCCTAAGCATTCATTCTAAGTTAGTGAAAAAATGCAACGAGTTCTTTGAAGAGTAAGATCGGTGGTGTATTTGTGCTAGATATAGGATCAAGGAAACCTCAAGTTCTAACTAAGGTTGCTTCGTTTAAGCCATTTAGCTAATGACATTTTTTAGGACACTTTATCAAGGGGGTAGAATTTTCCTGATTTTTATAATTTGAAACAACAATATCAATTAACACTTCAATTATGTCTGCAAAACCAAAAACAAGGAAACAAAAATGAAGAAAATTAGTATCATTTATCTGTAAAATGAAGTTAAGAGTCAAGGATTCCTACTATACTTTGGCCACATCCCCCAAAGTCCGAGTCTAATCAAGAGATCACATGCAGAAAGTTCCTAGCCTGCAAAAATTCCATCTGTCTAGATTAGAAAAAGAAAACGACGTTATTCACGGTGTAAAATCTTGAGGACCAAGTTTGTCAATCAATGCGGCTAAGAAGACTTTTAGCAAGTTGTCAATCAATGCGGCAAAGAAGACTTTCATGCAACAGCCAAACTATTTTCAAAATCCAGAGCAATTACAGTACTTGGACAAACAAAGTTCCTGATACTCCCAACTTGTCTGACAAATTCAAACAACATAAAAAACAATACAAAAGAAACCAGAAATAGGTGGCTGGTTCAATGTGGTTTATGTAGTAAGGCCTCCAACTTCTAAATTACAAAACAGTATCAACTTCTTAATTATCTTTCTTGATGAATCCCTTCACAGGGAACTTTTAAACTTTCGTGCACCTCTCATTTGTAGGGGTTTTTTCTCTCTCTTGGAAAGAGAGCCCAACTCCCCTTCTGGTGGGAGTTTCAGACAAACTCAAAAATAATTCTGTTCAAACTTCGAAAGTTCTTTTTCCCGCGATCTGAAGGTGGCACTGGAAGTAAGGATTTGTTCCCTGCTTTCAAAGCTAATCATCAACACTGAAGGTAAGGCTGATAATTCCTCTTCATTGGCTGGAAGACGACATATCCAGTAGTGAAGTCAAGGTGGAGGGAAGCAGAGTTAATACCGGGAGATATAGGCGAAAGTTGGAATCAATTTAAGCTCAAAGTTGATTGGTGAGAATAAAAGACTGCCATGAACTCGATCAGCTAGAACTGGTAATCTCCAGCATGTATCTATCCCCTTACTATTTTCTTAGATTCTGGTAGTTTGTGTAGCTGCATCTAGCTCATCTGCATTACATGTTGTGCTTTTGCCTACCTCTTCTGCATTTACTCAGTTAAAAGTGTAGTTTTTCTGTCTCTCCTTCGTAGTTTTAGTTTTTTTTCTTTCATAGGCTGGTTAAGGAAGTTTTTAAAACATCCAGTGTCTTTTAAAAATGGTTGAGGAGCTGGCTGAAGTGTTCAAAAAATTTGAACTATCGAACAGAGAAAGTGGTGGAACTGAAATAGATAGGAATGATGTGGACTCGAGTGTTAAGGCATGTCAAATTAGTTTGTTTGGGAAGGTTATTGGAGAGAAGACTGCCAACTATACGGGTATGAAGAACTTGGTCAATTCAGCATGGAATTACCCTAGAGGTCTAAAGGTTATAGAGCTAGGACCTAACTTTTTCCAGTTTAATGTACCATCTGCCGAGGAGAGAGAAAGAATAGTGAATGGTGGACCTTGGCTCATAGATAATCAAGTGCTGGTACTGAGTAAATGGTATGAAGGTATTGAGGAAGATAAAAATGGTTTCAGAATGACTCCCCTCTGGGTTCAAATATGGAATCTGCCAGTGCACTGGATTTCTAAAGAGGTAGGAAGGAAAATTGGCGCTGTATTCCACCAGGTAAAAGATGTTATCATCCCACAAACGGGAAGTAAAGGTGGAAGACATCTGAAGGTGCTAGCTATGGTTGATACTTCACTACCATTGTTAAGAGGTACTACTGTTAAAATGGGGGACTCTGTTAGGTGGGCAAATTTTAAATATGAAAGATGCCCAGATTTTTGTTATAGATGTGGGCTGATAGGACATGTTGAAAGAAGCTGCATAAGCCAGGTACAATGTAATACTGTTCAGAGTGAAGAGCAATTCGGAGCATGGCTGAAGGCAGGAACAGGTTGGGTCTCTCCTAAAAAGAAAAACACAGGAGAATCTCATGTTAAAGAGAGGCAGCAGGGGAGCCAGCAGAATGGGAAAGGATTGGATGAAGGCAGGCAGGGGGAGAGACTTGGATTAGAGATTCTAACTCAACACAGGGGAGGCTTGGAGGTGGTAGAAGCTGCAATGAACAACATCCAAGAACCAACTCAAGGGGGTCGAGGAAACAGCCCAACAAGTAGCATCAACTTGTCTAGAGGAACTCTGGGATTGGAGCAAACTGTTGGTAGGCCAAAACTAGGAACAGGACATAGTGAATTGGAGAGGAATAAAGAGGAAACAATGGTTAATAAAGGTGAGAAGGGACAGGGGGAGGCCGGGAATCAAGAAAGACTGGAGCTGAAGGAAATTCCAATCACAGAAGGTCTGGGAACAGGAGAGCATTTTGTTGGAAAAAACGGAGAAGAGGAACCAACACTGGCTGTAGAATTGATGCAAATTGAGAACAACTTAGCGTCAAAGAAACAGGAGGCTTTGCAAAAAATGGAAAGAAGGGTAAGAAGAGTGATCAAATCCCCACGGAAACCAAGGCAACCCCTGAAAGAAGTAAATAGTAATGCTAGTAAGCACACCATTAAGGAGAAAAGAAAATGTTCTACCAGGGATGAGGTTATGGAGGAAGGGGAGAGTGAAAGTTCTGTGAGTAAGAAGCTAAGGAAAGAGAATGATTCTTTAATCTGGACGGAACTAAAGAAGGAGGGTGACGGGTCCTACCCACTAAGGACCCAAGAGTTTAAATGAGGGTTTTGGTGTGGAATTGTCAAGGAGTGGGGAGCCCCTTGACAATTCCCCACCTGAGAGAGGTTAACAGCCTCCTCTCCCCAAGTGTCATCTTTTTGAGTGAAACTAAAAACAGAAAAATATACTTGGATAAAGTATGTAAGATATTAAGATTTGATGAGTGTGTGACAGTTGATTCCATGCACCGAGCAGGGGGGATGGCCTTATTGTGGAAAGAGGAGGTTAAAGTTATTGAGATTATACAAACAGCATTCACCATTGAGGCTCATATAGAGGATGAGGAAGCTGGATGCAATTGGTGGTTCATAGGCATTTATGCAAGTTGTGAGGCTCAAGTGAGAAAGAAGCAATGGAATGTGATTAGAGATAGGAAAAGAATTTGGGGTAAAAAATGGTTACTAGTAGGAGATTTCAATGACATCCTGTCTAATGGAGAAAAATGGGGGGGAAGGTTGCGGGATGACAAAAGCTTTAAGGACTTTAAAGGCTTTATAAACAGTAATGAGCTAATAGATATAGGCTATGAAGGGGTGCCTTGGACATGGAGCAACAATTGGGAGCAGGAAGGGGAAATTAGAGAAAGATTGGATAGGGGCTTGTGTACTGAAGAATGGGTCCAGCAATTCGACAAAGTCAACTGCAATCATATTGAATCCTTTGCTTCAGACCACTGTATGTTGTCCATTGACACTATGCCAACCAACAGGAACAAAAGGAAAAGGTTCATTCTTGACAAACGTTGGATGCAGAAAGAAGGATTCAATGAGGTGATCCAAAAGGCTTGGAGATATGAAGTAGCAGGGTCCAGAATGTATAAAGTCATACAGAAGATCAAAAGCTGCAGGATGGCCTTGTTGGAATGGAAAAGACAGGGGAATTCAAATTCCAGAATGGAGATTGATAAGCTTAAAAAGATGATGGAGCAACTAAAAATGAAAAAGCCAGTGGATAAAAAGGACCGAATGCTTCACCTTAAGCAGCAGTTAAAGAAGGCTTATAATGATGAAGAACTGTTTTGGAAGCAAAATTCTAGGATCACCTGGTTAAAAGAAGGAGACAAAAACACAAGATTTTTTCACTTGAGTGTTAAAGGTAGAAGGAGGAATAGGTTGGTCAAGCTGCAAAAGGAAAATGGGGATTGGACTAAGGATGAAGAAGAGGTTAGCAAGGAGGTGGCTGATTATTACCAGAAACTCTTCACTAGCTCCCCAAGCAGGGACCTAGATTTGATACTGGATGGTTTAAATACTTCTATAACTAATGACATGAATGAAAATTTAACTAAACCTATTGAAGAAGAGGCGATTAAGACTGCAATTTTCTCTATGAACCCTGACAAAGCTCCTGGCATGGATGGATTAACTCCTCTTTTCTTCCAAAAATTCTGGTCCATCCTAAAAAGGGATCTTGTAAATGCAGTGCAAGCCTACTTCCATTCTTCTCATATGCTTAAATCTGTGAACCATACCATAATCTCTCTGATTCCAAAAGTTAAGCATCCCACTAATCTTCTGCAATATAGGCCTATTAGCCTTTGTAATGTGCTTTATAAGATCATAGCCAAAATTTTAGCCAATAGGCTTAAGCAAGTGCTTAATTGTTGTATCTGTAAAAATCAAGCTGCCTTTGTTCCTGGTAGGCAAATCCTTGACAATGTTATCATCTCACATGAATTCATGCATTTCTTGAAAAATAAAAGGCAAGGGAAAGATGGATTCATGGCTGTGAAATTAGATATGTCAAAGGCATACGATCGTGTGGAATGGCAGTTTCTCAGGGCTATTATGCAGAAAATGGGCTTCAATGCAAGATGGATTGGCTGGATTATGGGATGTGTGGAATATGTGTCTTTCTCGTTTAATATTAATGGGGAAGTGAAAGAATACATTAAGCCTGGGAGAGGTATAAGGCAAGGTGATCCTCTCTCACCTTAGCTTTTCCTCCTATGCTCGGAAGGATTTTCTAATCTCCTCAGAAAAGCAGAAGATGAGAACAGGATTACTGGTTTGAAAATTAGCAGGAGAGGCCCTACCGTTAGTCATCTCTTCTTTGCGGATGATACTCTTATTTTTTGTAAAGCTGATCCTAGGCAAGCAACAGAATTAAGCTTGTTATTACAAGCTTATGAAAGAGGGTCTGGCCAAAGGATTAATTTGGACAAGTCTGCTGTTTTCTTCAGTAGAAATGTAAAGTCTGAGATGCAGAATTCTATAAGTTTGAATTTAGGAAATGTCCAAATAGTAAATCAGGGAAGGTATCTGGGTCTTCCCATGGTGATGTCACGGTCAAAAGAGCAACTCTTTGGTTTCATCAAGGATTACTTCAAATCTAGGATAGGCAACTGGAAGAATAAGCTCCTTAGCTCAGCTGGTAAGGAAACTCTGATCAAAGCAGTTTCGATGGCCTTACCTACATACGCCATGTCTTGCTTTAAACTTCCTAAGAAACTGTGCAAATGGATGTCGTCTGTTGTGGCCAATTTCTGGTGGGCTGAAGAGGATGGAAAACCAAAAATACACTGGAATTCGTGGAAGGTTATGACAGGTAGGAAATGTGTGGGAGGTATGGGATTCAAGGATTTGGGAATGTTCAATCAAACCCTACTAGGTAAGCAAATTTGGAGAATGTTATCTAATCCTAATTTGCTGGTTAGCAAGGTATTGAAAGAGAAATATTTTCCCAAACAAAACCTGTTTATGGCCAAGACTCCATGTAATGCATCATGGTTCTGGAAGGGACTTATGGATGTTAGAGAGATGGTTAAGAAAGGTTTGAGGAGGAGAATTGGAAATGGAAAGAGCACCAACATTTGGTCGGAAAAGTGGATTCCAGATTCTCTAGATGGAAGACCTGTCTCTCCAAGGCAGCAAGATTGCAACCTGGAGAAGGTAGAGGATTTGATTAGTAATAGCCGCTGGAATAGACTCCTTGTGTTCAAATATTTTTGCAAAGCTGAGGCTGAGAAAATCTTAAGTATTCCTCTAAGTCTATCAAGAAAAGAAGACAGTTATTATTCGTTGGGGAGCCCGAAAGGTGTGTACTCTGTTAATTCCTGCTACAAGATGTTGATGGAAGAGAAAGAGCTTCAGCAACGGAGGAATCTCACAGACCAAGGTCCAAGTTGGGTGGAAGGGAAGAACTCAATTTGGAAACTAATCTGGAAAATGAACATTAAGCAGAAGATGAAGATTTTCCTGTGGAGATGTATGCATAAGGTTTTGCCAGTTCGTGAACTGATTTTCAGAAGAACTGGAAAGGGTGATCCAATTTGCCTGGGATGTGGTGCTGCAGCAGAAACAGTAGAGCATGTTCTATTTACATGCAGCAAAGCGATTGAGATTTGGAGACTGTCACCAATTCTGTGGGATGGTGTGTCTGATCAGCAAGGGTGCTTCAAAAAGTGGTGGACTTCAGTGTCAGAAGCTATGGGCAAAGCAGAAGGGAATCGGCATTTGGAGTTAACAGCCACAATTCTCTGGAACATATGGAAGAGTAGAAATGAAAGGGAGTTCAGAGACAAAAATCAGCATCCAATGAAAATTATTCATAAAGCTCAGGCTGAATGGATTGAGTATGAGGATCTGATCAGGAACACACGAGGGAGGAATACAGATGAATCATCAGCTGCAGTAGGAGAGCAGTCAAGAGAAGTTGAGATGTTTTCTGGTGGGAGGCGACTAAGTATTGGAGTGAAAACTCTAGCTAGAAATAGCAATATGGGTATTGGAGTTTCAGTTAGTGATGCGGAAGGTCAAGTTAGAGAGGTGTGGGCATTGAAGGAAAGAAGATCAGGAGTGGAATTAGTGGATGAAGCTACTGCTATCATACTAGCAATGAGCAAGGCCTTGATGAAGAATTGGGATAGTATCGAAATATAGACCACCAAAAGAGCGCTGATATCGCACATCCAACTCTCCACGGCTTCTGATATCAGGCTAGCAACACTTGTAGAGGATATAAACAACTTGAAGCTAATGTTTCGTAGATGCTCCTGTAGTTTGCTTAGTAATGATATTGACAATTGTATCCACACCATTAGTCGGTATGCTCTAGGCATTGTTTGTGATGAGGAGTTTGTTCTCATGTTGTGCTCATGTGCACTTGTACAGACTCTTGGAGCCTTTGCTCTACTGTAAAGTTCTTCTTGCTATGAAATTTGCTGTTATCGTTTGGAAAAAAAAAAAAAGAATCCCTTCACGTTTGCAAACAAGACAGACGTGACTCCTAATCAAACACCTTTCAATGCGGGTCTGAGTGGTATACATGCTCGCATCCAATTGTGCCAATTTTCTCCTCATTCGCATACTCGCACTTGCACACTAAGCATATTTCAGGTTCTTGATTCTCAAATGTTTGATAATTTCTTATTTTCAGATGCTCTGAGATGGTTATTTCGGACAAACCATGATTATCATTAATCCCCTCTTCCGGGAATAATTGTTGTAATCCAACAATCACGTTGCCAGCAGGGACAACAAAGCTTAAGCTAGCAATATTTCCATCTGCATTGACAAACTCTCCATCCAATTCAAACAATGGCAGTAGCCTCTTCTGGTGCAAAGCTCAAGCGGAAGCAGATTTTTGATCCCTGATCAGATTCTTGAAGATGGTTCCGGGGCCATTAGGGGTTTGGTTACTGAATTGATTTGAATTTCAGTAAAACGGCTAGAAAACGCTTCGCTGCGGATACAGGTTTTGGAACCTTTCTTTTTCTGATTGCCCACTCAAGCTAACCTGGCATGTAATATATGACACTTACTAAAATTAAAGTGGTATGCTTTGCGGGTGATTTTATTAATCCAAAATATGAAACTTCTGTGACACTAAAATTCTCTATGAAATTTTGATTTCCAGATTTAGAATAGAATAATTCTCATATTTTTCAGTTTCTTTAATCAAATTTAGTAAAAAAGTTAAATTTTGAACTCCTACTTGTACAGTTGTATGTTTTTTGAAATTTTTTGGACCTTTATAAATCATGACCCAAACTCCCATATACAAGTATTGATTGTCTCGTACTTTACTATGGCCTTGTTTGGCAGCTAAGTTTTTTGCGAGTTTGTATAAAACTCTACTGTAGGTTATTGTAGAAGTTGTAGAAAAAATTTTTGGAAGTGAAGCATTTTCTGTATTTTGGGGATGTTATATTAAAAAGTTTAGGAGTTTTTTGAGGATTTTTGCAAATAATGTAGGAAACAAACAAGTTTTATACAAACTTGCTAAAAATTTGCATTAAAACTTTGGAAGTTTTTTAATGTTCCTGTAGCAAAAGCAGGTAAAAAACTAGCAGCATACAAACCTGGCAAAAAACTCAACTGCCAAAGCATTTTGACCTGTGTTATGCATGGGTGTTTAAGTAAAAAACTAATAACATTTTTAAAAAAATGAAAGGAAAAACTAAAAGTTAAAAAAATGATTTGGTGTACATTTCTATCAAAATATTTTATTATAAATAAAAGTAAAGTAAAATCAAAAAAAATATTTGAATGTGTTAATCAAGTTTTCAATATTAGGTTAATTTTCTTGCCATAGGCATTATGATTATAGTTGGAAAAGAAGCATGCTACTAAAAGTAAGTTAACATGTTTAAATAAAATTTTTATCCATCAATATAAGTATGTACTTTGCTTCAAATTCCTAATTTCCATATTATGCCTTTAAAAATGTTAAACTACTTGAACAACCAATGGAACTTAAATTATTTTAAACAAAAAGAGTAAAAGGTGATAAAAATATTAGAACTTTTTATTTGAAAACATTACATAGTCAGACTTAAACAATTTACTCTCATGAGAAACTTTTGGTGCTTGCACCTCATATATTGTAAAAATAATATAATATAATATTTTTTCTAAGTAGAAATTTGCAGTGACATCTCAAAAAATATCCCAAAAGTACGTCAAAGAACTAAAAATACTCAAAACTATACATCACTATTTTGGAACATCATCACCTCCTCAAACTCCATCATATTACCCCTGCCCCACTTTCATCCTCTCCTATTCTGCTATTATCCCAGTACATCTCTCCTTGGTAGTCTATTGTTAATCCTTGTCTCCCCTCTTGTTTCCCTTCCATCACCGCTCTTACCCCCACTATCATCCTTTGTCCCTCCTCCCCTCCAACCTGCCAACCTCTCTTTCCCTTACCCATTATTTTCCTTCTTGCTTCCTACTATGCCAGACCCTGTCTTCCTCAACTATATTCCTCCTTTCCTTGCTCCTCTCCCTTAGCCATAAAAATGTTAAACTACTTCAACAACCAATGGAAATTAAAATATTTTAAACAAATAAAAAGAGTAAATGGTGATAAAAATATTAAAACTTTTTATTTGAAAACATTGCATAGTCAAACAATCTACTCTTATATGCTCATGAGAAACTTTTGGTGCTTGCATCTCATATATTGTAAAATAAAGTTAAAACGACATAGTTTTTCTAAACAAAAATTTACAATAACCTCTCAAAAAATATTACAAAAGCACATCAAAGATCCAAAGGTACTCAAAATAGCACATTACTATTCTACCACATCATTATCCCTTTAGGGTTCATTTGGTTTATAGGATAAGACAGAATTGGATGACTTATCCATTCTCAACCAATATTTGGTTGCACTTTTATAAGTGGATTAGATATCCACATTAACAGAATTAACCCTATATAGAGGGGATAAAGTCATCCCATGGGGGGTTTTGGTATTATTTATCTGGAGATAATTGTGAGAGGGGATAATGATTTATCAGACTCTTTTACCCTTATCAAGAAAAACAAAACCTACAAATATATTAATAAACCAAAACACTGGATAATAAGGATGAGTAATCCCATGATGATTAATCTCAAGATTAATTATCCAAGAATGAGTCATCCTATCTCATCCAATCAGTAAATCAAATGAACCCTTAATCTCCACCATTATTACCCTTGCCACATTTTCATCCTCTCTCATTCCACTATCATCCCACAACATCTCCACTTAGCAGTGCATTGTTGATCCTTACCTCTCATTTTTCCTCTTACCCCCACTACCATCCTTTGTCCCTCCTTCCCTCCATCTTGCCAACCTTCCTTCCCCATACCCATATTTTCCCTCTTACCACCCCGACTATGCTAGTCCCCATCCTGCTCAATTGTATTCCTCTTTTTATTGCCCATCTCCCTTGACCAAATTTGTAGAGAAAGAAGTGAGGATAGGAGAAAAGTGGTAAGGAAGAATGAGAAGGATAGATAGAGTCAGAGACGTGATGGATCCAGTGGTTTACCATCATGTCAAGGAATGGGAAAGGATGGTAGTCTTTTGAGAGCAATCTAAAAAATTTAAAAGCATCCCATTCATAATATTTTCAAAACAGAAAATCTAATGAAGATTTGAAAATATTCCAAAATACACACAATCCAAAGAGGCCATTATATTTAATGATTATTTAATATAAATGAAGTAATAGCTATGCATACCCTCATTAATCCAAACTTTTTATTGAGATATATTACAAATTTAAATATTTAACTTTTAGTCTTATACACATATAATATTATTATGATATTGCCTAAAAAATTTTTTGCCTTAAAAAATATGTTTTTGATGTTTATAAAGTAATTGTGACCGGCATATTATTACCCCTGATCCAAAAGTCCTAACTTCTCTAATATTTGATTAAAGTGTAAGTAAACATATTGTCATTCTCATACTGTTGTAAAGAAATTTAATTGATAAAATGGTAATGCAAAAAACAAAAAACATATATTAAATTTTAACTTAACGGTGATGAATTGTTAGAGGAAGAAATTTACTCCATCCTTAACCTTAAAATTCAAGAGTTAAATTTTGAATTTGAAAAGGATTCCATGACCTTGAATTTGTTTTTGCATTTTCGATGTATGCTTAACTTTAACTGTCATAATATGAAATCAAAACAAAATAAAATAAATAAAATGTGTCATTCAATTGTAAGTCAATATTGCATCCAAAAAAGTAAAAAAAAAAAATAATCTCTAATTTTTACATTCAAGAAGTTGCATTACTGTATTGCATATCTGTGTATAAAATAGGAAGAAAAAGAAAAGAAGTAGGAAAAAGTAATTAATACACATTGCTTCTTAGAATCTATTTGTTTGTTTTTATTTTCCCTTTTAGGCTCTTCTTATACTATGCCTGTTATCTCTCATTTACACCCTATCCCTCCTGGTATCCCAGCTATTGTAAAGAAAATATTGAACAAAAATTTTGGAATTTAGTTTTTAAAAATTGAAAAGAGTAATAAATTATGCCTAACCTCATGTAACTATTCATTCGATCTTATTCTATCACTTTTTTCTCACAATATAGACAGCATAATAATATAAAGGTAAAAGTCAAGTACCTGTTTATTATTTTGATATTTTCTTATTTTTCATTAAAAGACATGTGTATAAAAAATAAAATTCAAAAATCATGAGAAGAGATATATGTATTTATTTGTAGTAGAGATTTTGAGGAAAAGAAAGAAGTTTGCTTGGTATGTCCTAATATACAGGTAAGAATAAAAGTTTCATCGTATTTTCTTTATATTATGATTCATTAGTTGAATCATTGGATAACTACCTTTTATATTATATTTTGGATAAAATATTCATACTTTAGTTCAAGGGCTTAAATCGAAAGACTAATGTATTGTTATTTTTATTCAAAATTTATTTTTAATTTGTTATTAAATTCTATCAATTTAAATGATTTGGACTATTGTTATTACTTTTTTAATTAAATTTTATAAAATTTGTAGGTTTTTAGTATTGTACTTTGTGTTGGAAAGTGTTTAAATATTTATATTGGTTCATTGAAAAAAGATTGGAATATTAATAGTGTTTCTTTCTCGAAATTAATACTCCTTATAATTTTGGTAATGCATTATTCTAATTGTATTCTAGACAAAATTGAAGGATTTAAAATGTCGTTCTTTCCTTTTTCAACATACAAACTTCTATCCTTTTCAATTTTCGTCATTTTTTAAATTTGGTAAATTCTTTAAATTGAGCTAGCATATTGGGTATTTTTTTTTAATGTGTTGGTTTTAGGAAATGGTGCTAATTGATAAATGTACATTGCAAGTATGTAATGGACGCATTTAATGTAGTTTTTTCTAAATAAAATAAATCAAAATTGTAAGAAAAAAGGATAGGAGATTGGAAGTTCTCTAAGAGGTGGAATATAAAAAGTTATCTTCAAATATATATATATATATATATATATATATATAGATATTTGAAATACCATTACAATTAATTAAATCATAATATTGAAATTTTATAAATCAAAGCGAGAAATGGACATGAATATGTTGATTTCGGAGTAGCAAATAGAATTGATAAATATTTGTAGACACTTAAACTGTGAAAACAAAAGGCTACAACAAAAAATTGCTTGCACTTAAACTGTGAAAACAAAAAGCTACAACAAAAAATTGCTTACACTCCACATGCATATTTTGACATTAATATTTTTTACAATTTTTAAATTGTGACTATTTAACATTTTGCCATTAGTTTGAGTAAGAACTTTTAAGCGTAATAACAACTTGGCTAATGTTTGTGAACGATTTGCGTTATTATTCATTCAAGACAATAGTCAACCAACTCCTTTTATTTGGGGTAAAAAATGAAAAAGTCAACTGTGATTAAACAAATATGCAGAAAAGCCTCCCATAATTTCAAAACATACAATCCGATACCTTATGGTTTGAACTAGATTTAAAGGTGACAAAAATTGTCAAAACTGACATGTTTGAGGCACGCACACTTGTTTTATGAGGAATGGAACCTAAAAACAGTTTTTTATATTTAATTTTCAATTGATATACCTACTCTACCTCTTACAAAATAACCCCCTGTGATAAACCTAATGTACAAAAAAAGCCTCCTATATTTAACCCAATGTACAGAAAAACCCTTTGGAATTGATCCAAAACTTTCAGGAAATATATTAAAAAGGGGGTAAAGTTTCTTGAGAGAAATCAACCATGGTTTTATGCACACTATTTTTGTGGTATGGTGAAAGTTTTAAATTTGGATTTTTGCTATTATATATAATCTTATTGTCGCTACCATTTTTTGAATGGTGGAAGAGAAAAGATTCGATTTTGTTTTTTTTGAAAGAAAAGGAAAGGGTCATGGGACTATAAAATGCTTTGGACCCAAAACAAAAGTCTAGAAAAGGGTTTTAGAAAAGGTTTGAGTCGCCACTTGGTATGGAGTTTAGGTGTACCAAGTCACCAAAAGATTTAATTAATGAAAATAAACAAAAAAAAAAAAACCCTTTTAGACGACTCGTGTCTTTGAAAACTAGAGAAAAGGTTCTGGGGTCACGGTTGAAAGAAGGGAAGGCAAAGATTGGATGTTACTGCTCTAAAGGCACCCTTCTAACCTAGCAAAGCTAGTTGCAAGATTTAGTTGAAAATTTCCCAATTTCTAACTTTAAAATTTATCACATTTGGATGTTGTCTATATGGATGCAAAATCTAGACCTAATGTTGAATCGAGAGGGGCAAAATGTCTCCTTGAGGTGTGATTGGAATTGATCACATTAGTTGTGTCATCCAATTTTGATCCCTCGAGGAGGTCACGAAAAAATGCAAATGATGAGACTCGAATGAACGGAAAGTAGGATTTTCAAAAATGCAATTTTTATAAAGCATCAAGAGAAAAGAAGTCGGGTTTTTGAAAGGATCAATTCTAAATGCAAAAAGGAACTTGAATTTCCAAAAAGATGCAATTTTAAGAAAAGTGGCTTTTTAACTTTGAATTACTAAAATATGAAGAAGAAAGTTGATTTTTTAAAGAATGGTTTGATAGCGTTTAAAATAATGCACATGTATGTCCTAAAGAGAAATAATGCAATATAATGGGTGCGGGGGACTAAGTTCGTGACTTTGAATCTTCCTTTTCATAGAAGGAAATAAAAGCGTGCTAAGGCTAGGAAGCCATACTCGCTCTTTTCCCTAATTCAAAGGGTAATGCCTTAAATGCACTAATCTAATAAAAGAAAACTAAATGAGATGTTTCACACACGGGGTGGGATAATAGTGACATGCAAAATGGGAAAGAAAACTCTAAAAGTGAAAAGTGTGTGAAATTTGTATCTAATGCATGAATGGCGTTTAAGGGTCTAGCATTGGACTAGCCCTCGTCAAAGGTTCTCACTAACATTGGATTAGTGAGAAATCGAAGAGAAGGCCACAACTAGCGTTGGACTAGTGTGGTGACGTCAATATATTTACACAATAAACATGTAGACATGATAATAAAGCAAATAAACACATAAAACACATAAACACATAACACATAGGCATAATATCTAAATGCAAGGCCCTAGGAAAGCAAATAAACACATAATCATGCAAGCATGCAAAATGAATATATAAAAACTAATTATTACATTGGGGAAAACCTAAATACATTCTAAGGGAAGAAATCTAAATAATAATCTAACTATTACATCTTCTAGAATAAATACGCTTTTTGCCCAATTAAACCTATCTATTACAACTTGGCATCTAAGGCCTCCAAATGATTTACTCAAAAATTAAATGACATAAATAAAGACTAGACATGAATAAAAGCAAAGGAAAACTTAATTTAAAACATGCAAAATCATGCAAAAAACACATAATAAGCACATAATAGGGGAAAGAAGTTACCATCCCTTGATGTGAGGCCTTAATTGAATCCTTAGATGATGGAAATGGTTATCTAAGACTCAATGTCAACAAAAGGGATCAAGGTACCAATTTAAAGGAAAACCAATCAAAAATTCAAAGAAAGGGTATCTAAACAGATTCTGCAAGCAAAAGATAATAATAGGAAGTAGAGTAAGATTCGGAACAAAAGAGCATGAAATATCAACAATACAAAAAAACAGAGGTTACGCTGACCAGAACGCCGACATAACCGCCAACACAGTCCAAGCATGCAAAAAATCAAAGACGAGAGGAACGCTGACCGGAACGCTGACTGAACCAGCAGCTTTCTTCCCATCTTCAAAATATCGGAAGATTGCTTCCAGTTTTGGACAATATCACAAAACAAAATCCCGAGGCAAGGGATCTATTTAAAGCATCAAACATCGCATTCGATCATGTCAAAACAAGCTAAAATCGAAGAAGGCCAAATCTTAAGCATCGCATCATCAAATAGGCAAAAGGAAGGGAAGAACCGGATAGAACGAGGGACCGCTGCGAATAGCCCGCTTCTTCACATCTTCAAATATTCAACCGTAAACACGGATCGTTACGCTGAGGTTGTCCACGAGATCCGCTTTCTTCACAACTTCAAACATTCAGAGGAACGCGGACCGTTAAACTAATCCGCTGTAGTAGTCCGCTTTCTTCACATCTTCAAAACGTGAAGAACATTTTTCCAGAAATTTCTCGTGAATCACAACAAAGATCATCACGTAAGCATCAAACGCGTCTAATTTTAAGCGTAAAACAAGTCTACTAGCCTTACCAAGGCTTTATAAACACAACATGCTCATATAACAATGATAATCATCATCAAATATCCCAAACTAAAAGAAAAACCATTCAAGACCTTGGTTCCACCAAAAGGTCCAATCTCAGATAATTTTACGATCAAAAAACAGTAAATAAGGTAAAAGGATGTTACCCTGAATCTAAGCTTTGAATTTAAACAATGAAGAAGCTGAAATTCCAAGAATGATCTTCCCAAGTGTCAAACCCTAGCTTTTCTTTTTCTCCTTTCTTTTCTTTTTTCTCTCCAATTCCCAGCCGTTTTTCTCTGCTTTTTTCTCTCTCAAAGCTCTCCTAATTCCCTCTTTTTCTCTCAGATTTTCAACCTTTTTTTCCACCTCTGTTAAACCCTAATCTAGGCTATTTATAGCCACCAAACCTAGAACTAAGGGTTTTGATGTTCTTGGGATGAGGTGAGCAAATCTTGAACGTTAGATGAATTGTTAGAGGTTAGGGGTGAGTTGGGGAATGTTTAAATAGGTTTCTTATCGTTCAAGTATCGGAAAATACAGTTGGAAAAGGATGATCCAAGCTTCGGAAAATCCAGCGTCATTTTTTTTTTTGACTAGTTACGCTGATCCGGTCCGCGTTTTATGACTTTGACTTTTTTTTTTCTTTTTAAAACCTACAAAAGTGAGAAAAATATGTTAGAAAATTCAAAAATAAATAACTAGACATTAACAGATAAAAACATAGGAAAATAAATGAAATAGTCAAAATTTGGTGTCTACAGCTTGCCCCTCTTTGTCTGAGTTTCGAAGAAACTCTAGACAAAGACGTAGACACCAAATGCTTACCTGGTCTCGCTGGTTGTATCTGAACCATTGGAAACAACAGGAATGGTAGATTGCCAATTCTTCAAACTAAAATGCATAATGTGACCGAACTCGTATAGAGTTGCCTACGTATCTCGACATGAGAATCAGGTCAAACGTAGTTCCAAGCAAATGAAATATTATGAAATGAATACTAAAACCTGTAAAATTTGAGAACGGGAGATAGAAGGGTGCCCGGCGGAGACTGAGACTCACCAACAGAAATTTAAATTTGAAGAACGGGAGATAGAAGGGAGGCTGAGACTCACTGTAAATTTAAATTTGAAGAAGGGAGGTAGAAGGGGTGGAGGGAGACTCACCAACGTAAATTTAAATTTGAAGAATGGGAGATAGAAGGGTGCCCGGCGGAGGTTGAGACTCACCAACAGAAATTTAAATTGAAGAATGGGAGATAGAAGGGTGAGACTCACCAACGTAAATTTAAATTGAAGAATGGGAGATAGAAGGGTGCCCTGAGACCACCAACAAATTTAAATTTGAAGAAGGGAGAGAAGGGAGGAGACTCACCAACGTAAATTTAAATTTGAAGAGGAGAAGAGACCTCACCAACAAATTTAAAATATCAAGAAGGGGATAGAAGGGTGCAGGAGAGACTCACCAACGTAAATTTAAATTGAAGAAGGGGATAGGAGGGTGCAGGAGGACTCACCAACAAGAATTTAAAATATCAAGAAGATAGAAGGGTGCAGGTGGACTCATGTAAATTTAAATTGAAGCAAGGAGATAGAAGGGTGCCCATGAGGGTCGAGACAGCCAACAAAATTTAAATTTTTCCAAATTTAGACTATTCAGTGGGATTGGACCCAAGCCTGAATGACTAGATGGGAAAATGCAAATATGCTATTCAGTGGGATTGGACCCAAGCCTGAATGATTAGATATACTGCTGGGATTGGACCCAGCCCGAATGACTAAAAAAACTATTCGGGATTGGACCCGAGCCCGAATGACTAAAAAAACTATTCGGGATTGGACCCAGAATGACTAAACATACTATTCATGGGATTGGACCCAGCGAATGACTAGATGAAAATATAAATGCTGGATTGCCAGACTTTGAAAAATAAAACACAAGTTGTTCAAACATGATAAATGTAAAAATGCAAGTAATGATGCACTCGATGAAATGGTGCCATTCTGATTTTTGATTTTTCGTGACTTGAAAAGTAAGTGATTGATAGGAACAATGACTTTTTTCTTTTCTTTTTTTTTTTTTTTTCTTTTCTTTTCTTTTTTTTTTTTTTTCAAGAATTGATGGATTTTGGAAAGTTGAAGAGTGTAACTGAAACCCTTCCTCTGCAGGGTTGGAACAAATCCACATATGTTGCCATCGTCTTGATCTGCAAATCTTTTCCGGCAAAAATTAATCTTGAATGCTTTATCCAAAATTGGAGAGCACTTCTCTCAAAACAAAATTGCCCCAGTGTCAACTGAATTGTTAACCCTGCAGAAGTCATGAAATATTAACCAATTAGTCCATGGAAATACAATTCCTATTCTTTTTTTTTTTTTTCATAAAGTGTAAAAACTCTTGTGATCACAGCTGTTGACCATTAGAATGACTAAAATGTATCAGAACCATGCAATAAAACACATTCATGAGATACTTATGCTTATGAAGCATTGCTTGTTCTCAAGTGATAGGGAATATTCATCAAAACAAGTTATGGGATTGAAATAAACCATGTGATCTTGGAAATCCAAATCCTCATAAACTAGGCAAAACATTATTATGCAATTATTCAATTTGCATCAAGTACTCATAATGTCAAGTAAAAGAAAGACAATTATACCTCAATTTTAACAATTCAAGCTTGATTTCTCACTTTCACCAAATTTTGCAATCAAATGACTCATATAGTCAATTCAAGCTTGCCTTTTCCATATTTTCTCAGATTTTACTGCTAAAAGGATTTACTGAAACACATCCTCTTATTCAAATTGCAATAATGTCTTTTGACGCGAAAATCAACACTTTTAGGTGAAGACTCCCGGTTACTCGACATATGCCTTCTTGCTCAAATAGTAAAGATGTCTTTTGACGCGAAAATCAACACTTTTAGGTGAAAATCCCTTACTCAACATTTTACTTTTCAAACTGCTTTGCATACTCATAATTCAAGCACCGCTTTACTGAAAGTTAACATTTGTAGATGCTAAACCTCCGTTACTTAGTACTAGAATCATTGAGTAGAATTTAAATTCTCACTTTGCTACTTTTTCTTGCTTTTTCTTTCTTTCTTTCTTTCTTTTTTTTTTTCCTTTTTTTTTTTTCATATCAAATGGAAAAGGATCATTTGCCAACAATATCAATCATTTTCTTGTAAAATCCAATAAAAGAAGAGATCTCATTTAATAGGAAAAAAATTGAGGCATAATTTTTCCTATTTTACAAAACATACTTTCTAAAATGCCAATGTCACAATCACACAACAATTATTTCCGAGTAAGATGGAAAAGGATTTTTCAGATCACACCTTTATTTAAGGATGAAAACAATTGCAACCAAAATTGACATTTGCACCCTTTTGAATCAAATTTTGAAAACAAATCAATTTGTGAGGCAAATGTGCAATTTAGAAATTTTTTTTTTGTTTTGTTTTGTTTTGTTTTGTTTTTTTTTTTACACACATAAGCACATAAGAGCCAAATTTAAACAAACAAATACATCTTGATGGAGCAATTTAATCAAAAGTATTTCTAACTGTTAAACCTACGTCCTAAAAAATCAAAATACAAGATCAAACATGAAAAAGAAATAGAGCAAGAATAGAATAAATCATAATCAGGGATCCATCCCCTCAACTCCATCATCGCTGTGGTGGCCTCACAAGGAACATCGAGGCATACCACGCTTTGGAAGAAAAGAATTTGAAAAGAACTGTGGATTATAACACCTAGTAGTGTGCGTATGAAAACCCGTTTCCCAAATTTTTTGAAAAGGTACTTGTCCTTCTTCGATTTTGCAATTAATCAATCTTCAAAATGATTTAATCATACAAACTGAACATTTATTCAAAACATAAAGCTAGCTTCCTCGATTGGACCGATTGGTCACTCGTCCCTGCTTCTCTGCAAAAGAAAAGAAATGGTGAAGAAATAATGATGACGCCGCCACCGTTCTACCCTTGTATCTCAAGCAGCCCGTAAACATGAGTTCTTGGACGTTGATGGCGGTGTTAACGAATTCCTTTGTTTGGACCGGTGCTCTGCTCACCGCTTCAACCCATATCACCCATACCTTCATGGTAATCCAAGAGGATTGTCCTTTGATGAAAATGCCCTTTTGATGAAAATATGTGCAAAAGTTTGTGCAAAGAAACAATTTTATTTTAAAATGACATCATGACCATAGAATGAATGCTAAACATGACATTTTAAATCAGTAAAAGGCCAAACGCCAGGAAAACTTATTTAAAACAAAAGCGTCGCACTTGACCCCTTTGGATATCATCTCCTTGGAATTTACTGACGGCAAGGGAGTGCTTGATATAAGGTAAATCCTGATAAACGTAGTCACCAGCTTCCCTTGTCCCATAAACTTTTCCTTTCTGCTTGCACTGTTGCTTTTTCAAAACTTGCCCTAGTACCCTTTCAGATTTGCACTGAAGTTGACTAATAAGGTAAAATAGACAGACTTAACTCCCAACTTTTGTCAATTTAAACATGTTTGTTAAAAATGGTGGCATCAGTGAGACAATCCCTTCTGACAAGATTTAGAGGGAATGTACTTGCATCATTTGCCTTCTGATTGAGAAAGTTCTTTCCAGAAATTTTTGCAAAAAGGTGGGGGTCTATAACACTAGGCTTTTGCAAGGGATTTGAGTGTGGTGTAGAGGCAGGTTTAAAACTTGAATGCAAAATTATTATTTTTTTTTTAATTTTTTTTAAATAAAAATTTGCCCCAGTTTGGTCCCTTTTTCTTAATTTAATTTTTTTTTTTTTTGAAAAATACAAAAATTGCCCCAGTGTGGGGTTTGTGATTCTCAAAGGGAGTTTGCTAAACAATTGACTGTTCTTTTATGGGCTCAAATAAGAAAACTGGGGGTTGAAGTGTTTAAACGAAAAGGAAAAGAATGTTGGCTTTTCAGACCACCTTTTTGCGGCCATTTCTAAAGAAAACTTTGCTCAATCATATGAAAAATCTTTTACACATGTCTGAATTGATTGGTTGAGAAAAAGTCTGTCCGTCCATCTCCATGAGAACCACTGCTCCTCCAGGTAGCACCTTTTGAATAATGAACGGCCCTTGCCAATTGGAAATTTCCCTTAGCTTCTTCTTGTATCGGAAAGATTCTTTCAAAACCTTGTCCTCCACTTCAACCTGAGGTCTAACTTTCTTGTTATAAGCCCGAGCCATCCTCCGCTGGTAACATTGCCCATGACAAATGGCATTCAACCTTCTTTCATCGATCAAAGACAGTTGCTTGTGACGTTGCTTGGTCCATTCAGCTTCTTCCCACTGAGCTTCCATTAGAACGCGCAAAGATGGGTTTCAACTTCAGTGTAATACCGCCTCCATCCCATACATGAGAGAGTAAGGTGTTGCCCCAATAGAAATCCTGATTGCAATTCTCCATGCCAAAAGGGTAGTTTCTCATGCCAATCTCGGTGTGTTGCGATCATCTTGCAAATGATGATATCCAAGTTCATGAGATATCAGAATTTTCGTCCATCAAATTCCAAAAGGATGATGTCCGAGGGTCAAAGGTTTTTATTCATGATCATCCAAGAGCAAATAAAATAAATGTGTGAAAATAAAAATGAGTGGACTATAACTGAAGGACAAAAGGAGAAATTTCATTTCATTTGGCAAAAAGCAAGATAATGATAATACCATGGAAGCATAATCAAAAGCATAATTTTAAACAAGCAAAAGGTGAAATAACAAGTGCATTGTTTTTGAAGAAATGATTGACATCAAAGCATGATTCATTTTTCAAGGACAATCCCCTCAGATTTACCAAAACCTCCTCCGAAAGCAGAAAGCCCAATTTTGTGTTGCCTCTTGAGGAATCAAGGAAACTCCACCTTGTCTCTATATCATCATCAGACCTTTCCTTAAATGATCCACCACCATCCTCATTGAGCATGATCAACAATTTCTTCCTCCACACCGATCATTTCAACGACGTTTTTATGTTCCGGGAAAGGGTTTCTATTGACGTTCGGCCCTTGGTCATTCTTTCTTTTCAGAACTATGTCCCCGGCATCCACCATGTCTTGAATTCTATGCTTCAAGGCCCAACAATTAATCGTCGAATGACCCGGGTTTCCAGAATGATAAGCACAGATGGCATGGGGATCATACCCAGGGGGTCCCTGGGATACTTTGGGAGGGGCTGATTTTTCCAATGCCTTCAACTGCTCATACAATGGTCAATGGGGATCGGTGAAAGTTCAAAGGTTTTCTGATTTTGCATTTCGTTAGGTGGAAAAGAATTTTGAGCAGGATTTTGTGGAGCAGGTCTAGGAGCATAGTTTTGACGGGGGTAGGAGATAGGTTGGGAAGTTGAAGGCAAAGATGGGGAATTCAAATAAATAGGTCGGGGGTGAGGCATTTGGCAGTGTGATAAACAGACTGATGGTAGGAGTAAGGTAAGTATGAATTTGAATTGGTGGGGTGACTCCGAACTCTGGGCCTGAAAGGTGGACTCTGATCCCACACAAGAGCAGCTTCTCCTTCATTCTTTCTAAACGGGAGCTTCCTCCCACTGCCATTTTGCCCTTGCAATGTTTCCAATTGCTGTTTCAGGGCGGTCACATTGACAATTTTTCCAGCTTTAACAAACTCATCATATTCTTCCAGCTTATTGACAATTGTAGCAAAAGAACTCCCAGTCATTCGAAAAATCTCTTCAAAATAAGGTGGGTCATGTGCCTTGATGAAAGTACGAACAATCTCTTCTTCTGTCATGGGAGGCTCAACTTTAGCAGCCAACTTTCTCCATCGCTTGGCATATGACTTGTGATCTTCTGAGGGTCTCCTCTTGACTCCTTCCAAGGTTGTTTGTGTCGGTGCCAACTCACAATTGAATTCATACTGCTTCACAAAAGCTGTTGACAAATCCAACCAAGTTTTGATCTCTTGAGATTTCAGGTTCGAGTACCAATCCAAAGCATCTCCTTCTAGGCTCTCGGGGAACAGACGCATAGGCAAGCTCTCATCATCCACTGGTTTACCAAGTTTGTTGGCAAACATCTTAAGGTGCGTCTTAGGATTCCCGGTACCATCATACTTGCTGAACTTGGGGGTTTTAAAACCCATAGGTAGCTGGACGTCAGGAAATAGGCACAAATCATCGTAATCCAATCCACCATGTCGGTTCAGACCTTGGTTCTTTTTTATAAACTCCTCAAACCTGTCTAATCTCTTCATCAGATCTTTGTCGACTGGCATGACAGTCTCATCCATCTCTGGCCTTCCTTGAGAGGCAATGTCCCATACAAAGGGTTCCGTGTTATGAAGATGAGCCTTGGTATGACTGGGAGGTATGTTTAAGGTGATCTGGGGTTGAGTATGAGGGTTTGCCTTTTTGGATGGGCTCAGTAAGACATAGTCAGGGTGAGTGTATGGAAAACCGGTGTTATGGTGAGAGAAAGCAATCTCATGAAGGTTAGGAATAGGTGGAACAAGGGTGGTTTGAATATTGGTCAGGAAAGGGAATTGATTATCTGTTACAGGGGGGTTGCTAACAACGGGTCCATGCTCATTCGAGACACCTCCTCTATTGTTATTTGCCACCAACTGATCAATTACACGCCTTTGTGCAGCCATCTCGGCGCTCATCTCATTAAACCTTCCCAGTACTTCACTTAACTGAGCTCCCAAAGCAGCAAAATCGGGCGAAGTGACCAAAGCATTCCTATCTGAGCCTTCTGGTGCAGAACTCATGCTTACGAGTTGCTTTGAGCTTTTGCTTTTAGATCGGGTAACGATGGGGCTTCTGTGTGAAACTATTTTTAAAAGTACCTGAGTGGGAAAGGAAACACACTTTAGGAGCTTATTCCAAAGGGGAGCTGCGGAGATTTATTTGAAAGAAAAAAGAAAAAGAACGAAGTTAGTGGTTGCTTATATAATTCGGATGCATGTCCTAGAGGGGAGCCCTTTTATGCCAAGGGTAGGCCTAGCATGAAAAATGCAATCCTCTGGGGTACGCACCATACAATACCTGATGGGTCCGATCACTTCACTGATGTGTGATTAGTAAAACAATCTAGAGGATCGACCAAAAGAATATGTGATCTTTGATGTATCACGAGGACAAAGTCTGAATGGATTTATTACTTTAATTGATATGAAAAGGATTATTCTCGAAGGAATTGTATTGCCTTGACTTGTCTTTGAGGGAAATATGGATCGGACGGGATTGATGGTTTACTCAAAAAAATCAGCTGGGTTTATTGCTTACTTGTAACTCCACATCTCCATTTCATTTGCAACACACTAGCTCATAAGCCTTCTAAAATCAAAATTTGGCCTTGATAAAATTATTAACTCAACAATGATAAATTATTTGTGAATTTTTTGATTTAGTGTCCTTATGCATGGGATTTTACCAACTTTGATAAAATGGCCAAAAAGTGATTATTAGGGGCTTATATTCTAGCATACGAAGGTCACTCCATATCTTTGGTGCCATCATAGAAGGATCGGACCCTACCTTACCTTGTGCACCACCCCTTTGGATGTTACTGAAAACATAAACATGCAAGTCTTATTGGATTATATATCCGAGACACAAGGGTAGTTTTATTCCTAACATGGGATTCCCTATGCGGCATTCCCTCTATGGTTTATGCGTGATGCCAGTTTATTAAAGCAAGTAAAGGTGCAAAATGAAACATGGCCTATAGGAGCCCCATTTGAATGCCGGGGTAAGCCTAAAAGTGATATGCAATTACAACTTAAATGCAATAAACATAAATTCAAACATGTAATAGCCTATCTAGAAGGATGGCTCGTCTTAAAAGAGTGTCAAGACTCTTATTTTCTAGAGTTTGTGAAATGCAAGAAAAGGAAAGACAACGAAAGGTTAGTTTAATCAACAGATATCACATAACACGTTGGAGCAACAAATTGCACAAAAATAAAGAGGGGTGGAATCCCTCCTCTCGTGTCTAGTGATCCTTAATAGGGTAAGGTAGACTCTCCCCTAGGCAATTCTAACATGGATGCATGAGGTTGGGTTCACTAATGCATCTAGACTCGATAAAGGTTACAGGCTCCCAAACCTTCAGACCAAAAGGCAAAAGGTCATCAATCCAAATGCCTCAAGTCGGTGGTTCGAGTGACCCCCTAGACATTGCTACGTGCACGTCGTGCCACGGCCACATGTCCAAGTGGATCGATCCTAATCCTAATAGGAAGAGTGGCGTGACAAGCCACTAAAAGTAAAAAAAAAAGGGTCAAAGTAAAATACATATGCACGTATGAAAGTGATTCCCTTTGAGAGGAGGGATTCAAACATCAAGCATTTTCGAGGCTCTAGGGTAGATGCACACCCACCCCAAATGCAAAGCGCGGTACAAGTAAATAAATAAGCAATAATTCATTCATCATGTACGCGATGTGTAAGGAGTGATTTGCACGGGCAAACCCTAAAAGAGAAAAGAAAAGAATGCAACCTAAAACATCCAAATGTGATATATAAGAAAGTTAGAAAAAAGAAATAATCAACTAAATCAAGTGCTCGGACCCTCTTAGGAAAATCCCCAGTGGAGTCGCCAAGCTGTCGCGCCCCATTTTTTCGAATGGTGGAAAGAGAGGAAAGATTTCGATTTTTGTTTTTTTTTGAAAAGAAAAGGGAAAGGGGTCATGGGACTATAAAATGCGACGGTTTGGACCCAAAAACAAAAGTCTAGAAAAGGGTTTTTAGAAAAGGTTTGGAGTCGCCACTTGGTATGGAGTTTAGGTGTACCAAGTCACCAAAAAGATTTAATTAATGAAAATAAACAAAAAAAAAAAAAAACCCTTTTTAGACGACTCCAGGTCTTTGAAAAACTAGAGAAAAAGGTTCGGGGGTCACGGTTGAAAGAAGGGAAGGCAAAGATTGGATGTTACTCGTCTCTAAGGCACCCTTCTAACCTAGCCAAAGCTAGTTGCAAGATTTAGTTGAAAATTTCCCAATTTCTAACTTTAAAATTTATCACATTTGGATGTTGTCTATATGGATGCAAAATCTAGACCTAATGTTGAATCGAGAGGGGCAAAATGTCTCCTTGAGGTGTGATTGGAATTGATCACATTAGTTGTGTCATCCAATTTTGATCCCTCGAGGAGGTCACGAAAAAATGCAAATGATGAGACTCGAATGAACGGAAAGTAGGATTTTCAAAAATGCAATTTTTATAAAGCATCAAGAGAAAAGAAGTCGGGTTTTTGAAAGGATCAATTCTAAATGCAAAAAGGAACTTGAATTTCCAAAAAGATGCAATTTTAAGAAAAGTGGCTTTTTAACTTTGAATTGCTAAAACATGAAGAAGAAAGTTGATTTTTTAAAGAATGGTTTGATAGCATTTAAAATAATGCACATGTATGTCCTAAAGAGGAATAATGCAATATAATGGGTGCGGGGGACTAAGTTCGTGACTTTGAATCTTCCTTTTCATAGAAGGAAATAAAAGCGTGCTAAGGCTAGGAAGCCATACTCGCTCTTTTCCCTAATTCAAAGGGTAATGCCTTAAATGCACTAATCTAATAAAAAGAAAACTAAATGAGATGTTTCACACACGGGGTGGGATAATAGTGACATGCAAAATGGGAAAGAAAACTCTAAAAGTGAAAAGTGTGTGAAATTTGTATCTAATGCATGAATGGCGTTTAAGGGTCTAGCATTGGACTAGCCCTCGTCAAAAGGTTCTCACTAACATTGGATTAATGAGAAATCGAAGAGGAAGGCCACAACTAGCGTTGGACTAGTGTGGTGACGTCAATATATTTACACAATAAACATGTAGACATGATAATAAAGCAAATAAACACATAAAACACATAAACACATAACACATAGGCATAATATCTAAATGCAAGGCCCTAGGAAAGCAAATAAACACATAATCATGCAAGCATGCAAAATGAATATATAAAAACTAATTATTACATTGGGGAAAACCTAAATACATTCTAAGGGGAAGAAATGCGAAATAATAATCTAACTATTACATCTTCTAGAATAAATACGCTTTTTGCCCAATTAAACCTATCTATTACAACTTGGCATCTAAGGCCTCCAAATGATTTACTCAAAAATTAAATGACATAAATAAAGACTAGACATGAATAAAAGCAAAGGAAAACTTAATTTAAAACATGCAAAATCATGCAAAAAACACATAATAAGCACATAATAGGGGAAAGAAGTTACCATCCCTTGATGTGAGGCCTTAATTGAATCCTTAGATGATGGAAATGGTTATCTAAGACTCAATGTCAACAAAAGGGATCAAGGTACCAATTTAAAGGAAAACCAATCAAAATTCAAAGAAAGGGTATCTAAACAGATTCTGCAAGCAAACAGATAATAATAGGAAGTAGAGTAAGATTCTGGAACAAAAGAGCATGAAATATCAACAGAATACAAAAAAACAGAGAGGTTACGCGGACCAGAAACGCCGACATAACCGCGCAACACAGTCCGCGTTACAGGCAAAAATCAAAGACCAGAGAGGAAACGCGGACCGGAAACGCGGACTCAGCCGCGTAACCAGCCGCGTTTCTTCCCATCTTCAAAATATCAGGAAGATTGCTTCCAGTTTTTCAGACAATATCACAAAACAAAATCCTCAGAGGCAAAGGGATCTATTTAAAGCATCAAACATCAGCATTCAGATCATGTCAAAACAAGCTAAAATCGAAGAAGGCCAAATCTTAAGCATCAGCATCATCAAATAGGCAAAAAGGGGGAAGGGAAGAACTGTCAGGATAGAAACGAGGACTGTTACGCGGACTGGCCTGCGTAACAGCCCAGCGTTTCTTCACATCTTCAAATATTCAACCAGAAACGCGGATCGTTACGCGAGGTTGTCCACGCAAGAGATCCGCGTTTCTTCACAACTTCAAACATTCAAGAGGAAACGCGGACCGTTACGCGAACTAATCCGCGTAAGTAGTCCGCGTTTCTTCACATCTTCAAAACGTGAAGAACATTTTTCCAGAAATTTCTCAGGAATCACAACAGCATCATCACAGAAGCATCAAACGTCTAATTTTAAGCGTAAAAGCAAGTCTACTAGCCTTACCAAGGCTTTATAAACACAACATGCTCATATAACAGCTGATAATCATCATCAAATATCCCAAACTAAAAGAAAAACCATTCAAGACCTTGGTTCCACCAAAAGGTCCGAATCTCAGATAATTTTACGATCAAAAAACAGTAAATAAGGTAAAAGGATGTTACCTGAATCGGAAGCTTTGAATTTAAACAATAGAAGAAGCCAGAAATTCCAAGAATGATCTTCCCAAGTGTCAAACCCTAGCTTTTCTTTTTCTCCTTTCTTTTCTTTTTTCTCTCCAATTCCCAGCCGTTTTTCTCTGCTTTTTTCTCTCTCAAAGCTCTCCTAATTCCCTCTTTTTCTCTCAGATTTTCAACCTTTTTTTCCACCTCTATTAAACCCTAATCTAGGCTATTTATAGCCACCAAACCTAGAACTAAGGGTTTTGATGTTCTTGGGATGAGGTGAGCTAATCTTGAACGTTAGATGAATTGTTAGGGGTTAGGGGTGAGTTGGGGAATGTTTAAATAGGTTTCTTATCGTTCAAGTATCGGAAAATACAGCTGGAAAAGGATGATCCAAGCTTCTGGAAAAGGATGATCCAAGCTTCTGGAAAAATCCGCGCGTCATTTTTTTTCGCTTCTGATCAGGTTACGCGGACTAGTTACACGGACTGATCAGCGTAACTGGTCCGCGTTTTATGACTTTGACTTTTTTTTTTTTTTTTTTTTAAAAACCTACAAAAGTGAGAAAAATATGTTAGAAAATTCAAAAATAAATAACTAGACATTAACAGATAAAAACATAGGAAAATAAATGAAATAGTCAAAATTTGGTGTCTACACTTATAGGGTCTTTTTTAATAATTCATAGTAAGAATTTCAATACTTTTTCTTTAAATAAAGCAACAGAAAATTTTGTAAAATAGTTGCTTATATCCAGTGACGGACCCAAAATATTTTCTAAATTCTCCATTGGGCCTATAAGTAAAAAAGTAAAATAATATTACTTTGCCCCCCCATCTTTGTAATAAGTTTTTTTTTACCTTCTTTTATGCTTTTCTTATAAAATGTATCCTATGATTAGTTAACTTCCTTGTAATAGTATTAAACTAATATTAATGAACAACCATTTGTCACTAGTATAGCTTTTAAATAGCAACTAATCAAGGAAATAATAAATTGTCTAAAGACAATTGTCTATAACAAATCAGCTCTTAATATAAGACTAACTTGACTTAATAAAGGATTTTTCTTAATGTAAGGTACTCATTAAGACACCTAACTTATTATGTGAATACACACACTCACATTTATCAACTTCCTGCATTTAGTTACTTTCCCAAATAAGTTCTACTTTTATAAGAAAAAAAAATTAACAAATGAAACTAACTTAACAAGCACCTCTGGACATTAGTTTGCCAAATCCATTACAAAAAACAAAGAAAACAAACTCCAAAATGTAAGATGACTTGGATTGAGGAAAAAAAAAATCAAGGGTATTATTTAAAAACAAACACATGTTGTAATAATTTTTTAATGTGTTATAAGGTACCCATTGTTGCCAACTCCATTGAAACCTTTTAATGATAATGTTCTTGCTCATACAACGTTGAAAAAGAAATAATTCAAAAAATTTATGTTAATTCAATAATTGGTGGATTTCATCAAATGAATGATCACAATATACAGTTTTACATCCCTTACATTATTAGGAAATAAAATAACCAGAGAGTCTAATGTTTATATTTGTTTTATATTTCATCTTTGACAACTAAAATCATCTTATTGTTACCTGTCATCTATCGAACTTTTATTTTAGGTTTGTTATGTTTTATTTGCTATAATATTTTTTTATTATATATTTGACCGTTTGCCCTCCCAAACCAAAAATCTTGGGTCCATCACTGTGTATATCTTTCTTAAGTTCTCGAGGCAGCAGCAAAACTAGACTCTATGATATCAGTACAAGATTTGTGAATATTCACAAAAAAATGAAAGTATAATTGTCGATGTCGAAGAAGTCATCAAAAGGGATGTTGTACTTTACATGTGCAATGGATAATTGTGACTTGTCTTGTGATCACAATGTTATCTTGTATATAGATATTAATCAAACTGGAACAACTATTTTATACGTGAAAGGGATGAATATTATATTTTTTGGAATTACAAGTGACTTTTCTGTAAGTTGTATTAACCTTACGGCGGTTTTTTGCATTTTACCTTCATATATATTAGGGTATTTTTGTCATTTCATCTATCCACATTAATTTTGACAACTTTCTATCACCTTTCAATTTAGTTCATACCGTATGGTGTCAGATTGTATATTTTGAAACTAGAGAGGGTTTTCTATATATTCACTTAATCACAGGTGATTTTTTTGTTTTTTATCCTTTTATTTGAGTTGGCCACCAAATGAAGTAAGTATAAGGTGCAGCCTGACTGCATGTCAAGTGTTCAAACCGAATGCACCCCCTTAGTTTAGAGGCAAAATTCTTTCCCTCTAGCACTGTTGGTGGTCCAGTTGGACCTTCCCCTTTGTTATAGGTTAGAATAGGAATAGAAGTTGCCAATTAAAAAATAAAATTCAGACTTGCTTGTTTAATTCCTCAATTCCTTTTTTTCTCCAAAACATACAAAAGAAAAAGTAAAGGCTTTTCACTCTCGTAGATGTTGTTAATAAACAGAATATTGAAAACAACTTTGCCCTTACCTTATTAGGACTAGTAACTAGTGCACATTCAATGTGTTTGCACCAAATAACAATAATAAATTTACAACAATTATTTTCATAAAAGTCATTATTGTACTCTGGAGGTGGTAAGTGGTTTGAGGAGGTTGATAGATACCCAGTTTTGGGCTTTTATTAATTAACTCAAGTTTATTGATAGCCTATGACAAGGCTTGACTTGGGTCAATATGTTAGCCTGAATATATCCTACTGATGAATGTTTCTTGCCTTTTTTTTTTTTTTTGTGGTATAATTTTCACTTTGGTTTGAGCAGTAGACTTGGTGGTGCGAGTGAGTAGCTCGATGCTTGACTTGTGAAAATTTTGACACAAGGTTGATGTCTTGAATCAATTTCATCTAACTCGAGTGGCAAATCGAATGGAGATTTTGCTTTAAAATGTTGCGCTCATGAGTTTAATTGAGGCTAATCAAGTATCACTTTTTATTGAATTTTAGTTTTTTTCAGTTCTAGTATTAGTTAATTTTTTTATTTGTTAGTTTTTATACTTAATCTTGACTCAACTCAATTCCATCCCTATGAAAAATGATGTGTAATGTTATCAAAAGGATGAATTACGTGTATTATACAGTGTCTTCAATACCAAATTGACAATTTAATACATTTTTGGATGATATTTTTGCAATTTCAGAATATTTGATATTAAAATAAAAAAATTTAGGACGTTGACCTGGACAATATAAAATTTTCAATAGCTGTCCAATACTTCGCCTGTGAGCGATCAATAAATTAAACTCCATCAATTGAAGCATGCCCAATCAATTTGGGCTTCATGGACTTAGTTGTCTAAACCATAATTGCTGCGGCTGAATGTGGATCTTTCACAGTGGTATCCATAATCCACTTGAATCTTCAGTAAATGCTTCAGTGAATAATTCAGATAGTTTTTGACAGATTAGTTTGCAATAAACTGTAAAATGATAGTGAAGGCAAAGCAAATTTCAACCTGTGATGGCATTGTGACCATGACAACTTGTATATATAATCTTCAGTAAATACTTCAGTGAATAATGTCAGTAAGACAAGAATTAGGCTAGTAATATTGCTCAACTATTATATATAAACTTCTAAATACATCAATAGTTAAAGCTAAAGAAAAGCATGAAAATCTTTATCCAGCAATGAAGTTCAATTTTAACAAAATAGATGAGATGTGTGACTAGACAAAACCAAAACACAATTACAACTATACGTCAATTGAAAAAGATGCAGGACTGGGAGGAGCTGGAATGTCAACAGTTCCTTCCAGCATCAGAAGAACTTTCTTCATGGATGGACGAAGTGCTGGCTCTTCCTGGATGCACCAGAGAGCTATCTTGATCATTCTTTCCAGTTCTCTCACGTCATCAACCTCTTTATCACCAACCAATTTATATAGCTCTCCAGCCCCAAAACACCAATAAGCCCATTCTTCAAGAATAGCTTCATCCTCAGGACTGGCACAGTCTACACTCTTTCGGCAGCATATGATCTCTAACAGCATAATTCCGAAGCTGTCAACATCTGCTTTAACTGTCACAGGCAAGTTCCTGAACCATTCTGGTGCAACATAACCTCTTGTTCCTATTACTCCTGCATAAGTCCTCGTTTGATCATTTTTTTAACAGCTTTGCCAATCCAAAATCAGAAATCTTGGCACATCTGCTTTCATCCATGAGTATATTCTGAGGTTTGATATCACAATGGATGATTTGCGTCTCACATTCTTCATGTAAGTAAAGAATACCTCTTGCAATGTCACAGGCAATTTTGATTCTTTCGTCCCAACTTGGATGGTGCTCTGGTTTGTCCAGGACATTTTCCAGTGATCCATTGCTCATGTACTCATAAACTAGAAGCCTCTTGGCTCCATCAAGGCAGTAGCCGAGTAGCCGAACAAGATTACGGTGATGTGTTTTCCCAATCACTGAGATTTCATTCTGAAACTCCTTTTCTCCTTCTGCTAATACTTTCTCGAGGTTCTTCACGGCCACATCCTTCTTGGAATTTGGCAAAATCCCTTTGTACACAGTCCCAAATGCTCCTCTGCCCAACTCTTCTCTGAATTCATTTGTTGCTTGCTCTAACTCAGCAAAAGTAAAGGCCCTTGGAGCCACATTCTCAACAAATTCAACATTTCCCTTTCCCAATATTTGTTTGTAGGCCCATGCCCGATTTCTGTGAACATAAACTCCAGCAAATGCAGAGATCAAGATCCCAAAAACAGTAAGTGAAATCAGTATATAAACATGGACTTTTTCCTTTCTGTGTTTTAGAGGACTAGTTTGAACTGCACCAGGTGTTCCTACCTTGACAGGAGCAATATTCGACTCATCTGATCTTCTTCCATACGTCAATGGGAGCCTTTGCTTCTTGCATTGTCCATCTTTGAAGAATGCTGCTCCACAATTGCAATCTTCAAGATAAAACTTTGCACAATCTTCTTTGGTGCTTGTTTCGAATATGGAAAGGCATTATCTTCCCATACAGTGTTTCCAAGAATTCAATGGTGTAATTTACATTTGAATTTGTGGAGTAGCAACTTTCTGGAACAAAACTACTCTCACTGCCTGAGCTCGAATTCCCTTGATTGACAAACTGAAATCCAGGAAGACATTTGCATTGGACCAAGTTACTGAATTTAGTACAGAGGCTATTGAACCCACAAAGGCCTTTAGGAACACATTTACCGCTGAAGATTTCCCATATGATAGACCAATTGCGCCCCTGATCTAACGAATATGAATACAATCGGAAAATACCATCCACATCAATCTTCATCAAATAGATCATCTTGTTCTTGGGATGTCCTCCATCAGAAAGATTCTTCACTATATCAACACTTGGAATTGATCAAGTACAGATGCCCATCATCCTCGAGATTTAGAGTTACATTTGGACCACATCGGAAAGTTCCAGATGCCCAGTAGGCAGGTTCTGGATTGCCTAGTGCTCCCACCGGGTACTGTACAAGTTTCCATCTTTTTGCATTATCAGACGAAAAAATCCGCTTGAATCATCGGTTTCTGAAGCACTAGAAATTAGTTCCTGACCACCTTTCAATTGCTAACCGGGCAATAAACTATTAGTCGGATACTCAAAACTCTGCCAAACAACACTGTTATCAGAATTGTACAAGACAAAGTTCCCAGAATCCAGCATAGAAGCCGAAGTTATCGGTTCCAAAGGATCAGCAATAGTTATGTCTTGGCCTTCTGGCAGCTGCAAAATGAACCTGTCCTCTGTAGATAAAATGAGCGAAACATTGCTCGAAAAAATGGGGTTATCCCTGTTGGCCGTCCAAACTGCAGTTTTTTTCCGGGATTCCAGCGAGAAAAACTCCCACAGCATAGCCATTACCTTGCTGATAGAACCCATAGGCGAACAGTCCTGACTGCGATAACCATGATGATGAGTTGCCTGTGGGTGTCAGGAAGGAACCTAAGCTAATGTTAAGAGGGCTTTGTTTAGCTGCTATTCCTGAACAGAATGATAATAAGATGAGGAAGAATAACAAAGCAGCCATTTATGGAAATTCGGAAATGGAAGAGAAGAGAACCAGCTTTTTTCTTGCGTTTGTGTCTTTACTCTGTTTGCATCACATTTGCTTTGCTAATATAAGCAGGAATTACATAGAAATTTGGCATCTTGACTCCTGAAGTCTGTGCAACGACTCAGGTCTTCTGGGAAAAATAGTTGGATATATGACTCTAAACTCCAAAGTAGGTGAAAAAAAAAAAACAAAAAAGAATCAGTTGAAACTTTCAACTTTCGTTTGTACAAAAACTTCTATAAATAATCTACTAGACAGAGTAAGGACTGTGAGAGATTCTCATTTCATGTCCCCAGTAGTCGTAGAGTCAATAAATTGATATTTAATGATTTCACTTCTATTGTGATCAAACTTATAATTCACTCCTGTCCTTTAAAATCTAAGTGGAAAAAATAGTATTAGTCTTGAATCTTGAAAAAAATGAGGAACGTTTTAATCATTTTTCACACATTTTTAGAAATGAAGGTCATTCCTAAATTCCATGTTAATACTTACTTTGTGCAATACATAATGATGATATTGCTCAACTATTATGTATAAACATCTAAATACATCAATAGTTAAAGCTAAAGAAACACATAAAAATGTTTATCTGACAATGAACTTCAATTTTAACAAAATAGATGAGATGTGTGACTAGACAAAACCAAAACACAATTACAACTATATGGCAATTGAAAAAGATGGAGGGCTGGGAGGAGCTGGAATGTCGACAGTTCCTTCCAGCATCAGAAGAACTTTCTTCATGGATGGACGAAATGCTGGCTCTTCCTGGATGCACCAGAGAGCTATTTTGATCATTCTTTCCAGTTCTCTCACGTCATCAACCTCTTTATCACCAACCAATTTATATAGCTCTCCAGCCTCAAAACACCTATAAGCCCATTCTTCAAGAATAGCTTCATCCTCAGGATTGGCACAATCTACACTTTTTCGGCAGCATATGATCTCTAACAGCATAATTCCGAAGCTGTAAACATCTGCTTTAACTGTCACAGGCAAGTTCCTGAACCACTCTGGTGCAACATAACCTCTTGTTCCTCTTACTCCTGTATAAGTCCTCGTTTGATTATTTTTTAACAGCTTTGCCAATCCAAAATCAGAAATCTTGGCACATCTGCTTTCATCCATGAGTATATTCTGAGGTTTGATATCACAATGGATGATTTGTGTCTCACATTCCTCATGTAAGTAAAGAATACCTCTTGAAATGTCACAGGCAATTTTGATTCTTTCATCCCAACTTGGATGGTTCTCTGGTATGTGCAGGACATTTTCCAGTGATCCATTGCTCATGTACTCATAAACTAGAAGCCTCTTAGCTCCATCAAGGCAGTAGCCAAGTAGCCGGACAAGATTACGATGATGTGTTTTCCCAATCACTGAGATTTCATTCTGAAACTCCTTTTCTCCTTCTGCTAATACTTTCTCAAGTTTCTTCACGGCCACAACCTTCTTGGAATTTGGCAAAATCCCTTTGTACACAGTCCCAGATGCTCCTCTGCCCAACTCTTCTCTGAATTCATTTGTTGCTTGCTCTAGCTCAGCAAAGGTAAAGGCCCTTGGAGCCACATTCTCAACAAATTCGACATTTCCCTTTCCCAATATTTGTTTGTATGCCCATGCCCGATTTCTGTGAACATAAACTCCAGCGAATACAGAGATCAAGATCCCAAAAACAGTAAGTGAAATCCCAATTATCAGGAAATAGACACGGACTTCTTCCTTTCTGTGTTTTAGAGGATTAGTTTGAATTACACCTTCATTGTTAGTTGCGGGATTGCCTACCTTGACAAGAGCAACATTCGAGTCTGTTGCTCTTCTTCCATATGTCAATGGGAGTTTCTGCTTCTTGCATAGTCCACCTTTGAAGAATGCTGCTTGGCAGTTACAATCTTCAAGACAAACCTCTGCACAATCTTCTTTCGTGCTTGTTTCCAATCTGGAAAAGGTGCTATCATCCCATGCAGTGTGCTCCAAGAACTCAATGGTGTGATTGACATTTGAATTTTTGGAATTGCAACTATCTGGAACAAAACTACTCTCACAGCCCAAGCTCCAATTGCCTTGATTGACTACCTGAAATCCAGGAAGACATTTGCATTTAACCGAGTCATCAATTTTAGTGCAGAAGGCATTGAACCCACAAAGGCCTTTAGGAACACAATTATCTGTTGAAGATTCCCATATGATTGACCAATTGCCCCTCTGATCTATCGAATGTGATTACAATCGGAAAATACCATCCACATCAATCTTCATCAGATAGATCATCTTGTTCTTGGGATGTCCTCCACTAGAAAGATTCTTCACTATATTGATACTTGAATTGATCAAGTACAGATGCCCATCATCCTGAAGATTTAGAGTTATATTTGGACCGTCTCCATTAGTTCCAGATGCCCAGTAAGAATTTTCGGCTGTTTCTGCTGTGCCCACAGGGTACTGTACAAGGTGTCCATCTTTTTGCATCTTCAGACGAAAAATCCCCTTTGAATCATCAATCTCTGAAGCACTGGATATCAGCTGCTGGTCAGCTACCAATCGCTGACCTGGCAATAAACTATTAGTTGGATTATCAAAACTCTGCCAAATGATTCTTTTAACAGAATCGTATAAGACAAAATTTCCAGAATCCAAAATAGAAGCAGAAGAAATAGGTGCAGAAGGATCAACAACAGTTATGTCTTGGCCATCTGGCTGCTGCAAAATTAGCCTGCCATCTGTAGATAAAATCAGCGAAACATTGCTTGGAAAAATGGGGCTGTCCCTGTTGGCAGTCCAAACAGCAGTTTTTTCAGGAATTCCAGCAAGAAAAATCCCAACAGCATAGCCATTGCGTTGCCGATAGAATCCAAAGGCAAATATTCCAGATAGCGAGAACCATGATGATGAGTTGCCTGTGGGTGTTAAAGAAGAGCCTAAGCTAATGCTAAGAGGCCTTTGTTGAGCTGCTATTCTTGAGTAGATTGTTGATAAAAGGAAGAAGAACAAGAAAGCAGCCATGTATCGAAATTGGGAGATGGAAGAGAAGACAACCAGTTTTTTTTTCTTGCTTTTTTTGATTATACTCTGGTTGCATTACACGTGCTTTCTTTATATAACTAGCCCAGAGAACGTGCTTTGCAAGTTGACTAGTATCTTATCTAGGATTAAGTTTGTAATTTAATAGTTACCGATTCACAATATTATTGTGTACATACAAATTTTTAATAGATGCAAAAAGAGATACCTAAATTATAAATTCTATTTTATAATGAAAAAGGCAAAGATAAATGAACAGTTAGTGTATAATTAGAAATTTTGGTTTGTCTTTTCTTAACTACTTATGTTTTCTAAATAAAATATCTATGCAGGTGTTGTGCATGAATTGAGTTATAAAAACATTTCAAAAGACAAAAAGAAAGTTATGATTATACTATAGACTGATGTTAAATACATGTTAGGTTGGATCTTATCTCTCCTTGATTTCATAATATTAAAAATGATAGAAAGTATTGGTAGAAATAATTTTGTGAGATCAAGATTTTATTATGAGTTAACAATCTCTCAAATAAATGTATAGTTAAAGAATTAATATTCTCATATTAGTCTGCTTATTTAATTCTTATTTTAGATTTTAGTGTAGAGTTTGCTTTAAGGGACAATGTTATTCATTTTGTAACCTACATCTGTCAAACGTAATTATATTTTTGTTCCATGATCCTACCGAGCATGTTAAAACTAAATAATCTAAAAAAAATTGATCTTCATTTGTGTTAGAAGTCATACATTAAAAATTTAGATGCCAAACTATAGGTCATATCAAATTAGAATTTCTTAGTTTATCATTCTTTTCTGGTGATTAAAAGATATTTATTCTTAAAACATTCTTTCTTGTAGCTTGATTTTTTGTTTTTGGTTCTTTGTTGCTTAAAAAGTATAGCTAGATATTTTCACCTAAATTTTAATCTAGATTCAACGTTCTTATCAACTTCAATCTACTAAATACCTATTTTATACTTTTATTTGATGTGTTGATTGCTAATAAATTTTACTACTATATTTAATTCCCTTAATCTAAAAAATATTGATTCATTTAAGAATCTTTAAAAAATTCAAGATAGATTATTAAGGAACTGGGAGTTTCTTATTTTTACCTGAGTGGTCCTTTTCTTTCTTTTATTTTTTTGAATTATTCTTTTGTCATGACTATATTATTACTAAATAATTGCTATTATTTACATTCATAGCTAGTGACCTATGTTGTGGATCATAGAAAAAGCTTTTATATTTCATATTTATAATTTGATAAAATATTTGTTCTATGATGGACAAGTGCATATGAATGAATTTACCAATAATTGTTGTGACATTGAAATATAATTTATAATGTTCCTCAAGCCAAAAGTTTTGGGTATAGAGAGGTGTACAGGGATTTTCTTACTATTTTCTTTACTTTGCTTCATGTTTGGAGCTTGGCTTTTTTTTATTATAGAATGAAATTCAATATTTTCAACTAATAAAAGTGAGAATTATTCTTTCCAAAAGTCAAAAGTAATTAGTTTATTCCTAAGAAAAAATTTTCATATTATTTTTTAATTTCTAAAATTTGTAGCAAGAAATTAATTTTCATAGTTGTTTTGTTGTCAAAAGTCATTACATTTGAAATTTATTTCACATCAATTTTTTTTGTGTAAAACATGTTTTAATAAAATTTTATTTCTGGAATATATCTCAATTCTCAATATTTTTTTAGCAAAATATATTCCAAAGTTAATATTATCTTACATGAAATGGTCGAAGAAATCATACCAAATATGCTCTCTTGTCTATCTCAAAGGAATTAATTTATTTCATGAAATATTAGATTTCTTTCCTATTCATCTTATATTCTAAGAGCAATTTCAAAGGAATCTAGCGGTCAGAATAAATGATTTCCCATTATAATTGCATACTTCCATTCTAGATCAAATTCTATTAGAGGAAGTTTATGTTAATAGAATTTTATTCCTAAATAAAACATCAAAGTCAATATTATAAGATATCACATTATAATAGTTCTGATTAGAGTATATGACAAGGTTATTGTTGAAAAAAATTTTAAATCACTAAATTACCAA
The DNA here is from genome assembly GCA_013103745.1 of Gardenia jasminoides. Taxonomy (NCBI): domain Eukaryota; kingdom Viridiplantae; phylum Streptophyta; class Magnoliopsida; order Gentianales; family Rubiaceae; genus Gardenia; species Gardenia jasminoides. Next base: position 21,452,659 of record CM023104.1, read on the forward strand.
GTCATATTATTTATTCATTCAATCAGTCTTTCTTTTTTTATCATTTTTTTATTTTTTATTTTTCTTTGTTTCTCCACAATTGGCACCTATTCTTTCTATGTAAAATTAATTTACATAACTTTTGCTCATGTTTTGTTCCTAAATTATCTAGTCGAAGATTTTTTTTTTTTGGTTCTTCACTAATTCTGGAATCTATTTTTAAATCAAGATGGAAATTTATATTAGCAATTTCATTTTCCTAGATAAAATTTAAAGGCCAATATTATATGAATAACCACAAAAAAAGAAAGAACTTGAGAACATAATGTCATCATTAATGGGCCATTTATTCTTTTAATTTTAATCTAGAAGTAGATATACGTCACTAATGTTCACTTTTGGATCTATCCTTTGGAATCAATAACCTCACAGAAAAGAAAAATAAAATATGATTTTGAGGGATTTAACTAAATTAAATCATATCTACATTCTTTGTATAACCATCTCATGTACTCGGATGTGCATCCACTGATATAGTGATATGCAACTTGTTTAATGTAATATTATATAATGAGATATTGAATTTATAAAAGTTTTTAATCAACTTGGCAGGAATTTATAAAAGTTTAAAAAGTTTGATATACATGAAGTTAGTCAAGATTATTAAGAATTTGGCCTAACAAATGCCTCGTCATTAAATTTTAAGGGAAAACTTTTCTTAGTAAATTGACCTATAACCTATTACCTTTCCAAATCAATTTCTATTCCATAAGAAATTCTACTTCTAAAATAAAATTTAAATGTTGGTGGTACGTAAAAACTCCCAATAATACTTCAAATTACATTGATGCTTGGAAATAGATTAAAGTCATTAATATTACTAATAAGTGCATAATTGAAAAGTGAAAAATTAACCACTAAATCACCAAATCACATTGGTGCTTTTAATATATATATCATATGATATATGATGAAGAAAGCACGTGTGATGCAACCAAAGTATAATCAAAAAAAGCAAGAAAAAAACTAAAATTACGTAGAAATTTGACATGATTTGACTCCTAAAGTCTTTGCAGCGACTCAGTTCTTCTGAGGAAATTTGGCGTATTTAAGTTCACATTTTGAACTCTAATTTGTACAAAATCTCTATAGATAATCTACTATGCAGATTAAAGATTGGGGGATACCTTTCAGTAATGTCCACATAAATCCTGGTGTTGCTGGATTAATCATTTTTTAATTACATTTAAATGGAGCTTACGAAATTCTTACAAATCACCTATCAACAAGACATCCTATCGACTATTTGCAGTTTCAACTAATCTCCACCATTTTCTTAACTATACAAAACTGTATTTTTTCACAGTAAGTATATTGTTAGGAAGCTTTCCAATTCTGACATCCAGACGACCACTATGGTGCAGAAATAAGATTTGAAAATTCAGTTCTATCTTAATCAAAACTTAGAAAATGTTAATTAGATGGTATTTTACTGGAGAGAAAGTGAAAACCCAATAAGTTCAAGTGAGAGATATTTTATCAAATATAACCTAGAATAAAATACAATCCCAGTGAGTGAACTTCTGCAAATAATTGTTATCAGCCCCCTTTCTCTAGGAAGAAAAAAAGCTGTGTTATATGAGGACTTCCGATAGAAACAACCATTCTAGTACTACTCTCCGTCCATCCAAATACCACTCTCACCAACTATTGTTACCCCTTACTACTGCTGTTCTGAGGTCCCTTGATCTCACATCAGAAGTGAGAAATGCATGTGAATGAAATATAATCCACACACGAGTTACTAAGTAACATGGATAAAAGTAGGTCATTTTGATCCTATAACTTTTGCTCGCTCAAAAGTTATTGGGTCAATCCTTAAGACAAGAGCCGTTACAACCAAGGAGTCCTTTGACTCGGGGCATTACAACTCTACCATGTTAGAGGGGTCAATTCATGAAGAATTTTGTGGAGTCTGGAATTTATGAAGCCTGTGTTAGAGGAGTAAGAGGAGTCCCTAGACCTGGGGCATTACGACCGGACTATGTTTGTGGGGTCAATTCATGAAGAATTTTATGGAGTCTTTGGAAATTTATAAAGTCTGCTTTACAGGGATCAATTTTGTGCCTTGGAATACTGAATTTGATGCTGAAGTTTTAGGCTTTTAGCCACTGACCTTACTTTTCTTATTCCACCAGTACGGTTACGAAATTTCTAAAAACTTCTACCAAGTTCTAAAAGATTAAGTTTATGCTTGAGGGACTGAAATTATGACCTCTACAAGATCAAGTGTTTTGCATTTAAATTAATAATTAGTTCAGATGTGAAATAAACAATTAAATGTAAATTAAGGTGTATTAATCAATGCCAAACTTCAAGGATTCAATCGGTGGCACCAACCATTGAAGTTTAGAATTAATATATTGAGATTTTAGATTTTTTTCATTTTTTTTCAAGTAAGGAAAATGTGGAATTTAAGAAGTAGGGAGGGGGAAGAGGAGATTAGAACTATGACTTCCAAGTTTGGATGTCTCAATTTTAATAACTAAAAGAGGACCCACTCGACTGGGATTTTGAAATTAACCATATTTTTAAAAATTGATTATATTATTTAAAAATATTGGTGTAAAAGTTAAACACAACCAAAAGCCCAAAGTTTTGTCGGCATATTGTGCCGTATGTTAAAAGCTTCTAAAAGATTAAGGTAATCCCTCTCAATTATTAAAATAAAATGAAGTTGACTAAGAAAAATTACTAATATATTTTTTAAGGCCACTGAAAAAATTAAAGCACATAATTAAAGGAAGAAGAATTAGGGTTAAGATAACTTCGCAAATCGATCTCAAACCAAGCAAATATTTGACTTGCTAGGTTTAAATAAGCTCGAATAAAAATTTATACTTTTTAATGAACAGATACTTAATATAAGCAAATATTTGACTTCTTAGGTTTAAATAAGCTCGAATAAAAATTTATACTTTTTAATGAACAGATACTTAATATATGTAACTCAAACTTATATATGTACTATTACTAAAATAATGTTAAAAAAATTAAAAAGTAACGAATTGCAAACTCGCCAATGAGCCTACTGAACACATGATCTAAGCTTGAGGTCAAATTAAAAGCTTGTATATGATTCAAGCTCTCAACATTTTTAGTTGAGTCTACCATCTATTAATTCGATTCGATGCCTTGAATTCCGATAGCAATAGTTTTATCACCGAGTAATAGTAGTATGGGCAGCCTCCACCCTTGACTTTTTATAACATGCCTGGGAAGACTTCCACAAGACATTGGTCATTTGGTGTTTAGACGGTCCAGCCACGGCAAACCTTTTAGGCTGTGCTGGAAACGTGTCATAGTTTGTCTGAGGGATGTTGCTCTGTATATTATTGGACATTGGTAAACTATTTCTTTCAAGATTAATAAGGAGCGAAAAAAAAAAAGATTCTTTTTTTCTTTTGTCATTTTTTCCAGTTGAAAATGGGTGGAACTTAAGGAGCAGAAGGGGGAAGAAGGGGGTTTGAACCGAGAACATAAGAATGTTTATCCAAACATAATGTTTAACTATGTCAATTGTTCATGGGTAGAACATAAAGTACAAAAAGGGTTAGTTTAATTGCATACATAGTTTGAGTGGAAGTCTGTATGTTATCTATTATTTAGCGTGAAAAACAATTTTCAGTTCTCTTCTTTCGTGACCAATTAAATTAAGTGCAAAATCGTTCTAGTTTATGGGTAAGCATGTATTGGACTCAAATGATATCAACACATACAATCAATTTCATTGTAAGAGCTTTAAAAATGAGTAACTTTTCTTATTTGTAGGTTGGATAACAGTTGGTCGGGCGATAAACTATTACTTGGATGCTCGAAACTGGATATCAGCTCCTGACCAGCTAACAATCGCTGACTAAACTCAGTCGGATGCTCGAAACTTTGCCATATGATTCTCTTATCAGAATTGTATAACACAAAATTTCCAGAATCCAGCATAGAAGCCTTGTGGAATAGGATAGAGGACTTAATGGGATTTGGCTTGGAGTTGCCTTGTGGAATAGGATAGATGACTTTTGATGTAATGTGAGGTGTGGTACCTCTTGGACAAACGATAGTGCTCTTATCAATAAAATTGCTCTCATTTTGTTCCCAAAGAGAAAAAACAAAAGATTAGTCTGCAATAAACTGTAAAATACTTTCCTGATAACAATAATCTCAAATTCCAATCCAAAAAGGTTAGGAAAAGTAAACACTTAATAGTGATTGACAATCCAATCACAATGTAAATGACATAATTTAAAGAATTAAAGAGATAGTGTGATGCAAAAAAAATAAAATAAAATAAAATAAAAAAGCAGAATTATGTGGAACTTGAAAAAGATGACGGATTGGGAGGATCTGGAATATCAACAGTTCCTTCAAGCATCAGAAGAACTTTCTTCATGGAGGGACGAAGTGCTGGCTCATACTGGATGCACCAGAGAGCTATCTTCATCATCCTTTCCACTTTTCTCATGTCAACAACCTCCTGATCACCAACCAATTTATGCAGCTCTCGGGCTTTGAAACAATGGTAAGCCCAATCTTCAAGAACAGCTTGATCCTCAGAAAAGTTCCAGTCTAGACTTTTTCGGCAGCATATGATCTCCAACAGCACAATTCCAAAGCTGTAAACGTCTGCCTTAACTGTCACAGGCATCTTCCTGTACCATTCTGGTGCAACATAGCCTTTTGTTCCTCTAAAGGTTGTGTAAGTTCTGGTTTGATCATGCTTTAATAGCTTTGCTAGCCCAAAATCAGAAATCTTGGCGCATCTGTTTTCATCCATGAGTATATTCTGGGGTTTGATGTCACAATGGATGATTTGCGTCTCACATTCTTCATGCAAGTAATGAATACCTCTTGCAATGTCGCAGGCAATTCTAATTCTTTCTTCCCAACTTGGATGGTTCTCTGGTTTGAGAAGGGTGTCTGCCAATGATCCATTGCTCATATATTCATAAACTAGAAGCCTCTTAGCCCCGTCAAGGCAGTAGCCGAGTAGCCGGACAAGATTGCGGTGATGTGTTTTCCCGATCACCGTGACTTCATTCTGAAACTCCTTTTCCCCATCTGCCAATACTTTTTCAAGTTTCTTTACAGCCACAACCCTTTGGGAATTTGGCAAAGTCCCTTTGTACACAGTCCCAAATGCTCCTCTGCCCAACTCTTCTCTGAATTCATTTGTTGCTTGCACTAGTTCAACAAAGGTAAAGGCCCTTGGAGCCACATTCTCAGCAAATTCAAAATTTCCATTTCCCAATATTTGTTTATAAGCCCATGCCCGATTTCTGTGAATATAGACTCCAGCAAATATAGAGATCAATACTCCAAAAGCAGCAAGTGAAATCCCGATTATCAGGATATAGACACGAACTTCTTCCTTTCTTTTTTTTAGAGGATTACTTTGGATCCCTACCTTGACAAGAACCATATCCGAGCCTCTTGCTCTTCTTCCATATGCCAATGGGAGCTTCTGCTTCTTGCATTGTCCTCCCTCTTTGAAGAATGCTGCTTCGCAGTTGCAATCATCAAGACAAACCTTTGAACAATCTTCTTTTGTGCTTGTTTCCAATATGGAAAAAGGGTCATCTTCCCATAAAGTGTCTTCCAAGGGCTCAATAAAATAATTGACGTTTGAATCCGTGGAATTACAACTATCTGCTACAAAGCTTCTTTCACAGCCTGAGCTCGAATTGCCTTGATTGACAAAGTCAAATCCAGGAAGGCATTTGCATTTGACCAAGTTATCCATTTTAGTACAGAAGCTGTTGAACCCACAGAGGCCTTTAGGATCACATTTATCAGTTGAAGATTCCCAAATAATTGACCAATTGCGCCCTTGATCTAGAGAACGAGAATACAATCGGAAAATACCATCGACATCAATCTTCATTAGATAGATCATGTTGTTCTTAGGATGTCCACCATCAGAAAGATTCTTCACTATATTAACACTTGAATTGATCAAGTAGAGATGTCCATCATCCTCGAGATTTAGAGTTACATTTGGACCGTCTCCAGCAGTTCCAGATTGCCAGTAGGCAGTTTCTGGATTGCCTGGTGCTCCCACCGGGTATTGTACAAGGTTTCCATCTGTTTGCATTATCAGACCAAAAATTCCTCTGGAATCATCAGTTTCTGAAGCACTAGAAATTAGTTCCTGACCACCTGTCAATTGCTGACCGGGCAATAAACTATTAGTCGGATACTGAAAACTCTGCCAAACAACTATATTATCAGAATTGTACAAGACAAAGTTCCCAGAATCCAGCATAGAAGCCGAAGAAATCCGTTCCAAAGGATTAGCAATACTTATGTCTAGGCCATCTGGCTGTTGCAAAATTAGCCTGCCATCTGTAGATAAAATCAGCAAAACATTGCTCGAAAAAATGGGGCTATCCCTGTTGGCAGTCCAAACTGCAGTTTTTTCCGGGATTCCAGCTAGAAAAACTCCCACAGCATAGCCATTACCTTGCTGATAGAACCCAAAGGCGAACAGTCCTGACTGCGATAACCACAATGATGAGTTGCCTGTGGGTGTTAGGGAGGAACCTAAGCTAATGTTAAGAGGGCTTCGTTGAGCTGCTATTCCAGAACAGAATGATAATAAAATGAGGAGGAATAACAAAGCAGCCATTTATGGAAGTTGGAGGAAGTGGAAGAGAAGAGAACCAGCTTTTTTTTCTTGCTTTTCTGTTTTTGCCCTGTTTGTGTCACATTTGCTTCGTTAATATAAGTAAGAGCCGATAGAAATTTGGCACGGTTGACGCCTGAAGTCTCTGCAACGACTCAGGAATGTTTAAATAATTCACTCCCACTGTGATCAAACTTATAATTCACTCCTGTCTTTTCAAAGATTAAGTCAAAAAAATTGAGGAATGTTTGAATCATTCTTCTTACATTTGTTTGAATGTCATTCCTTAATTCCATGTTAATATTTCGAACTTTACGTAGCTTCTAAATCAAATGACCTTTGGCCGAACAATCGTCTGTTTTTGTTATTTTTCTTTTGTGTATATTATTAATATTGAACTAAAATTCTAAGACAAATTAAGATATACCAAATTGCTGATCTAACTTCTAAGAGATAAAATTCACTAAGAGCCAAGCATGCATTCTAAATTAGTGAAAAATACAATGAGTTTTTTGAAGAATAATATCAAGGTAGTATATTTGTCATAGAAATTTATTTCTAAGGGGTTAAAATACACTGAGGTTGCTTCCTTTAAGCCATAAAGGTCAAAGAAATTTAGCTAATGACATTATTTTAAAACACCTAATAAAGGGAGTAGATTTTATATAATTATTATAATTTGAAACACCAATTTCATCTAACACTTTAATCATTTCTCAAAAACAAAAAAAATGAAGAAAATTAGTATCATTTATCCATTAAATGGAGTCAAGATTCAAGAATTTCCATTAGACTGGGTCACAGTCCTCCAAAGTGCTGACCGCTGGGTCCAACCAATAGGTCATAGGCAGAGGCTTCTGGACCGTAAAATGACATCTGTCTTTATCTAATTTATTGTTCTTTTTCAAATGTTGAAAAAGCCGTTATTGACACTTGACAGTAAAACCGTAGGACCAATTATGTCACAAAATGCGGCTAAGAAGAATTCTAGCGAGACTTTCTTGCAACATCCAAATTATTTTCAAGATTCATCATGGAACCAGCGGAACCAGGAATTGGACTCTTGGGAGGGGGGTGCAAGATATGTTTAGAATAATGTCTGTTAAAATATCACTGGTGACTCATTAAAGATTTAGTACAACACAAAGCATGTCATTGATAAAGTAATAAATTCTCACAAAAATTTAACAAAATATAGCATAAATATTCAAGATCAAAAGGTTAAATCTCAGAAAATTTACTTTTTTTTTATGATCTATACAATTTAGGCATTCTAAGTTATGCATGTTGCTGTTTTTTAAATCAAACTATCAATAGAAAATCTGTATCAAAACTTCTTTCAGAGGACTGGCCTCCCTCCCTCCCTCTCTTCAATAATTCACACTTTTTGTATTTGTAGACAATATAGTCCCTTCTAAAATTTCTAGTAAGAGTATTGTTCTCTTCTAGAATTTTCTAGTAAAAGATTTCTTCTCTTTCAAAGTTTTTTTAATGGGGTTTTTTCTTTTCTAGTGAGATTTTTATTATATAGTATTTTTTATGGGTTTTTTTTTCTTTTCTAGTGAGAGCTTTTTATTATATATTATGTTGTTCTTTTTCCTTCGTCAAATCTCAATCTTTTCAAATTTGTTCGTTAGATCTGAAATTTCTGAATCTATTTTATCAAATCTCAATTTGATTTATGAGTTTGATGCAGTTAAAACTTAAACAATATATCTGGTATAATATTTATTAATATTTAAATGCAATATATCTATAGATCCTTTAGATCTATTATTTCTGTGATATGTTTGATGATATATTTTCTACTATTAGTACAGATCTCTGAAGTGATGATTTCTATCAAAAAGAAAAAGGATCTTGCAAGCAATTAACTCCCATTTTGTTTCGCAGAAAAAGGATCTTGCAAGAAATTCAACTCCCATTTTGCTCCGCAATAGAGTCCAAACAGGAAAAAATGAAAATCCGGCTTTGATACACAAGATCCTATAAAACAATTGGAAAACCAAGCTCTTGAACGTAACATCAACATTCTGTTGATCTTGAATTGGTGGCCCGTGATGATATTCCAGTATTCCACCAATGTGATGACAATATATATACATATATCCTAAAAGCTAATAATTTGGTTTGCACCAAATGACCTGATCAAAGACTCAAAAGTAGTACTCAACTTAACATCTGTGATACTTTATTTCACACGACAGTGAAGCCTCAATTTTCAGTTGCTGGTTTATAAGAAACTTTTTTCCACTAAAAAATAAATTACATATATACAAATTCAATTGATTTTAGGTTAAGAATGACAAAGAAAATGCAAATTTCACTGCATATAAACAAGAATCTTCAGTGGACCAAAAAAATTAATAAATAAGCATTTTCAAAGAGCAAATAATTAACAAATTATAATGATGATATTTGTCTAAAATAAACCCTAAATTCTATTTAAAGTTTTTGTTACCTTTCTATAGTTAATAAACAAGATAAAGAGAGATGTGCCAACTAGAGACAAAGAAATTCGTGTCTCCTCGAGTAGCAAATCAAATCGAGTTCTAGCTTTAAAATGCTATGCTCACAAGTTTATCAAGCCTAATCAATAATTATGTATTAGTTAATTTTAGTTTTGAGTTCTATTATTGTTTAATTTTTATATTTATCAATCTGGTTAACGAGTGCCCGTAAGATATATTTCAAATTTCATATTTTTGGAAATGTAAGATTAATTAAGGAAAGTAAATAAATACAAGGGAGGGTAAGTAAGATTAAATAGGAAAAGTATATAAATGTAAGGGAAGGTAATAATTGCTAATATGTGTATATACGTGATAAGTTAGGTGAATTTTAGGTGTTTTAACGCATGCTCTACGGGCACCCGTTAAAAAAATCCTATATTTAATTTTGTACCTCTAGTTTTTTAGTTGAGTCAAGATCGACTCCACTTGATATATTACATTCCTATGCAAAATGACGTGTAATGTTATAGTAAAGATGTATTACAATGTATTAACGGTCTCTTCAACACCAAATTGACAATTTAGTTTATCTTTGGATGATATTTTTCCAATTACAAAATTTAATGATTAAAAAAGGGATAATCTCAAAGACCTCCCTTAAGGTTTTTCCTAATCACACCTCGCTCCCTTGAAATTTTTAAAATTACGCCTAGCACCCTTAAAATGATAACCTCTGCAACATTAGAACCCCTCCTTGGAGAGAGAGATAATTTCTTCTAATTTTGTTCTTCTACGAGTTGATTTTTGAGTTTTGAAAAAAAAAGGAAATGAAGACTATTTTCTAGAAGAACAATTAGGAGTAATCTTTTTCCTTTAAAACCTTTAGAGCTAGAAAATATATTTAAATTTTATAATTTTATTTCCAACTCCGAAACAAAAAACTCAAAAGAAAAGATTGAAAGGAAATAAGATTTTTATTTTAATACTGTTGGTTCACTAATTTTTCAAAAATTTTGTTTTCGATAACTGAACACCATTATTTAGAGTAATTTTTTTTTCCTTTAAAACTTTTAGAGCTAGAAAATATGTCTTTTTAAAATTTATAATTTTTGTTCCTAACCCCTAACAACAAGCTCAAAAAAAAAAAAAATCATCTAGGAGAACCAAATGAATGCTTAGTTTCTGTTCCCCAAATTGTTAAGAAATGAAAATATTTTCTTCTTTTTTTAAATCTCTAAGAGGGGATCATCGTTTCAAACTATGCCAAAATTTTAGATTAAAAAGAAATAAGATTTTTGTTTTAATACCATTAGTTAATAATTTTTCAAAACTTTTATTTTTAATAGCTAAACACCATTATAGGTACATTTATTATACATTTTTTTCACAATTTCAACTGTACTCTAACCATCTTCTTTATCATATAAATGATTTTAGCCTATTTTTTTTCACACCTCTTCCCGAATAATCAAGACAAAAAAGGAAGACTGGAGTAAAATTGGTAGCCCAAATGTACGCAATTTTTATGGCATTTTTATTTTTTCCTTTTTACATAATTTAGTTTGATGAGTTAGATGTGACAAGGAGAAAACTAAAGGCAGACTTTTGAAATTATCTCATAAAAATATCAAGGGTAGTATTGTCCTTTCAAAATTTTATGACGTCACATCATCCTATCAGGGGTACTAAGTGTGATTTTGAGACCTTGGGGGAGCCAGGTGTGATTAGAAAAAAACTCAAGGGAGGTTTCTGATATTATCCCTTAAAGTTTGACCTAGACAATACAAAGTTTTAAATAGTTGCTGAATACTATGGATTTGTTTGGATTACTTTTATTTGTCTAATATTTTTTTTACCTGTATTATCGACACAATTTTTAATTACCTTTTTATTTTACATATATCATATCAAAAAAGCGCTGCGGTATTTTTTTACAAAATTATCCCAAATAATCTAACTATCAAAACACACTCCGTGTGAATTACAAGGTTCCTCTCTCCTGTAACCGTGAAAAGATAGAAGAGCTGTAGCTGAGGTGTGGAAATGACAGTTGGACGGCGCTTTCGTGCTCTACATGTGAGCATTCACGCCAACAACTAGCAATAGCATCCGCCCTTTTCGGGGGGCAACATCAGAGCCAAGCTAAGCTGCGCATCACAATTCACAAATCCTCTTCCGCCGTCTCAAATTGAGCATGTGGCTAAGTAGCCAACTCGCTGGCATATTTACATATTTAAAAGCTATAAAATTCTCAGCAAAGTTAAAAAAATACCAGTGGTCGATGTCAAAAGCCACGTCCCAGCATTTCGTAGAACAAATAAAAGATAGGTAAACATGTTCATAAACAGCAATGCCACGTTGGGGGATTGATGGGATTCTACGGGCATCACATGCGTGAGGGAGGAATCCTTGCTTGTTTACTTTACCTGCTCACCACCTAATCATTTCCACTGCACATAAACAAAAGTTCCTACTTCACCAGTCACACGGAGGCCAAGTGAATTGCTATTTTCGTGAATTTTTGTAGAAACAGTTTGATATATACGAAGTAAAAAGATAATTGAGGAATTTGTTCATCAAAACTCTCGCTTCGTTCTGTATACTAATCCAGCACCAGCAAGCACACTCTCCTCCAGAGCAGAACGATTAGCCGATGAAGATAGTCAATTCCCTCCTCTGCTCTTCTCGTTGTCGGAGGCCCACAAACGACTAAAATGACAAAGTGATGTGCAAGACTTCCTAAGGAGATTAGTGATAGATTTTTAACTTCCCTCGGTTAGGACTTAGGAGGGTAGCTACAACATTGCTTTCCGTAGCAGATGGTAAATAATTGTGTATAAACTCTGCCGTTTCCATTCCCAGTTAGAGCACAGAAAAACATCCAGAAATTTGGGCGCCAGCCTATTATCCTCTTAAAAAGCTCTTAAAACCGAAGGGAAAAAAAAAACGACAGATAGATAAGGCGGGCTTTGTTCTTTTGTTACTAGTATTTTCTTAAACTGGAATGGGTGGGAAAGTTAGACATCAATGAACAGATCATCATCCATGGGCTCGTGTTACGTTTCTCCGCAAATGAACACGCTGGCATTAACTTGAAACTGAAAAGGTCCTGAAGAATATGGGAAAATTTCTACAACCAAAAAATAGCGATGACAGTTGCTCCCTTCATCCCCCAAAAAAAGAAAAAAAAAATTATAGCGTTTGGATAAAAATTATTTAAAATATTATGTGAAATAATACATTGCTGTTGTTGATAAATTGGTTCTAAGATGGTCAGCAAACTTGGAAAACGTTGGTCAAGCGCGCGGAGGAAGAAGCGTGAAGCTGAAATGAGGAGAAGGTGCAAGATGCGCGATCCGCGGGCCAACCCCTCGCGGATCCTGGTCAGAAGTGAATTTTGTGAGATTCGGGGACCTATCCGCGAACCACTCCTCGCTGATCCGACCCTCGAATTCCAGTCGCGAACTTTTTTGTGATTTTCCAATTTTCGTGTATTTTCCTTATTTTGTTATTTTCATTGGTTCAATGTCTAAATTAGGGTAATTTAATAATTAGTTTAGCTCTTTAGTAGTTTCCTAAAAGATAGAGCCATGTTGGCCTACTCTAGTTAGGGTAGGTTTTTAGTAATTTGAGTCCAAGTTACATTAGGATTTTGAGTCTTTGTAAAGGCTATAAATAAGCCTTCTTCTCCAATATTTTTCATAAGACTTTGATTAATGAAAATTGAGAGTTTCTCTTTTCTTGTTCCTTGGGAACGACCCTTGATACAAAGTGAATGAGTTCCTTTGTTCAAGTTTAGGCTTATCAATTCAAGAACGCGTTGAGTTGTGGCGCCTTTCTACCAAATTCCTTGGTTCGCTAATTCGCTAGATTGTGGGTTGAGATTCAATTCGTAGGTTTGCAATCTCGAGGGTTAAAGGGGTCGTAGGATTTCCATCCTTTTGTATCCATAACCTATTCAAGATAGATCATTCCGCTGCGTCGTCAATTCGTGTCTTCAAGAGCGGGAGCTTGAAGATTCGGGTTCGCATCAGTTGGTATCAGAGCTTCGGCTCTTGAACCAGGTTAATATCCCTTTTTCTTTCTTGTTTTCCTTTTTGTTTAAAAAAAAATATTACTGTTCATCAATACTGTTTACCGATACTGTAGCAGTACTGTTCAACGTACTGTAGTAGAACTGTTCATCCGAAGAAAAAAAAAATTTAGTCTTGTTTTGTGTTCTTGGAATTGTGGTTGTAAACCCTAGATTCTTGTGCATCAAATTCTTGTTGGGTTGGAATCCATAATATCTTGAAGTTCTTGGAGTTGTTGTTTGTAAACCTAAGTTCTTGTTCTTGAATTCTTGTTGGGTTGTTTTTTTTGATTCAAAGCTGCAAAAAAAAAAAACAAGAAAAGAAAGAACGCAGCTTGTGTTTCCAAAGAAAAAAAAAGAAAGAAGAAGAAAAGGAAACAGCCTAGCAAACAAATTCCATTCTTAACAAGGATTACTTTCCTAATTTACTCAAATCTGAAAATTAATTCCTTATGTGAATTGGAAAGTTTAGGAAATATTTCAAATCCCAACTTTACTTGGAAAAAGGGGTTAAATCAGATTTTCTATATTTACCATTGAATTTCAAGGTCAATTGGATTAGATTTCCAAATTTTCAGATTTGTCCTTTGGGTAGAGTTCTAGGTTTCCAAATTTCCACCGTGTCTTTGTTTCCTTAATTTCAGCTACTTGTGCCTTCTTTTCTAGTCTTATTTGTCCATTTTGTGAGTCATTAGTCTTGTTTTTCTTGAGTCAAAAGTCTTCTGAGTCAAAATTTCATTTGTGCCTTCAAATTCTCATATATTGTCACATGCCAACCAGATTGAATTGATTAGTCTTCTTGAGCAGTCGTGAGCCAATTCATATTGTCTCAAGGATTGTGAACAAGGACTTGAAAGAGTTGGTGAGATTATTAGAGTGGAATTTGAATGCATACATGAGAGTTGAGTAGATACACTAAGAGAGTGTGTAAGGCTATTATTTTATGTTTTCCTAACCTTTCTTTGCAGATTTTATCACCATGAGGCACAATCCTCTAAAGGAGTTGTTGAAGAAATTCTATGCTCTTCGTCAAGGCACCAAATCAGTGAAAGCATACTACAAAGAGATGAGATCCATTATCAATCAAGCTGAAATTGTGGAAGATTCATTTGTTATTGATCACTTTTTGGATGGATTAAATGATCAAATAGCTAGGCATCTTGAAGTGACTAATCGTATGGAGTTGTATGAAGTTGCACATGCTACTATGGACATTGAAGAGAAGCTCGAGAGGAGACGTCAAAGGAAACTTTCTTTGGCAGCCAAATGTGCTTCACGTGAGAAGCATGAGCAAGAAATTAAAGAGTCACGTCAAATGTCCAAGAATGAGCCTTTGATGGGACGATTTGAGCAACTATTGGATACCTCTGTAAAGTCGTATCTTGAGCATGAAAAGAAAAAGCTTGCACTAGCCGCTAGTCAAAAGCTAGTTGGAAAGGATTTATGTGAGGAATATGAAGATGTACAATCCGAATGTAGTGTAAATAAAAAGGAGAGTGAGTTGAGTGAAGAAGGAAAAGAAAAGAGTGCGCGTGAGCTAATTGTGAGTGGAAAAATAAATGAGCATGAAAGGGTTTATTATTTTTCTAACAATCTTAACTTTACTTTGTTTAGTTTAATGGTCTTTTTCAGGTACAACAAGGTGAAGTAAAGATGGTTTTGAGGTGCACCATTGCAAAGTCTTTAAATGTAACCATGTTCTTTTGAGGCATTGCTAATTTCTACATTCACTCCAAAGAATTGAGGACTGCTTTCACAAACCAACCTTTGAGTTTGGAAGGGAGTTTTCAACCTTATCCTCTAGTTAATTCTTTTGCATTTAAAAGGCGTGCCAATTGTTTGGACTGTGTCGATTGTTGTGATCGTCCTTTGAGTCATTTTAAGAGTTGTAATTGTTTTACGTGTCCAAGTTTAATGTTGAGTCCTTATGAGTCGTTTTCTTTCTTTAAGTCATGTGATTATTGTGTTAAGAGTATTAATACATGTTTGTCCAGTAATTTTATTGTGCCTTTAGGTTGTGTTACGAGTTGTTTAATGTTGCATCGGGTACAAACTTTTCCTACTTGTTATCAATTAGGTAAAGTGGGTGAATATCTGTGTTTCCTCATCATTTATTCCTCGTCTTTCGTTTTTGACCCAGGTATCGATTCGAGGACAAATAGCTTTTACGGGAGAGGGAATGATAAATTGGTTCTAAGATGGTCAGCAAACTTGGAAAACGTTGGTCAAGCGCGCGGAGGAAGAAGCGTGAAGCTGAAATGAGGAGAAGGTGCAAGATGCGCGATCCGCGAGCCAACACCTCGCGGATCCTGGTCAGAAGTGAATTTTGTGAGATTCGGGGACCTATCCGCGAACCACTCCTCGCTGATCCGACCCTCGAATCCCAGTCGCGAACTTTTTTGTGATTTTCCATTTTTCGTGTATTTTCCTTATTTTGTTATTTTCATTGGTTCAATGTCTAAATTAGGGTAATTTAATAATTAGTTTAGCTCTTTAGTAGTTTCCTAAAAGATAGAGCCATGTTGGCCTACTCTAGTTAGGGTAGGTTTTTAGTAATTTGAGTCCAAGTTACATTAGGATTTTGAGTCTTTGTAAAGGCTATAAATAAGTCTTCTTCTCCAATATTTTTCATAAGAC
The DNA here is from genome assembly GCA_013103745.1 of Gardenia jasminoides. Classification (NCBI taxonomy): domain Eukaryota; kingdom Viridiplantae; phylum Streptophyta; class Magnoliopsida; order Gentianales; family Rubiaceae; genus Gardenia; species Gardenia jasminoides. The sequence continues at coordinate 21,468,479 of CM023104.1, forward strand.
TTTGATTAATGAAAATTGAGAGTTTCTCTTTTCTTGTTCCTTGGGAACGACCCTTGATACAAAGTGAATGAGTTCCTTTGTTCAAGTTTAGGCTTATCAATTCAAGAACGCATTGAGTTGTGGCGCCTTTCTACCAAATTCCTTGGTTCGCTAATTCGCTAGATTGTGGGTTGAGATTCAATTCGTAGGTTTGCAATCTCGAGGGTTAGAGGGGTCGTAGGATTTCCATCATTTTGTATCCATAACCTATTTAAAATAGATCATTCCGCTGCGTCGTCAATTCGTGTCTTCAAGAGCGGGAGCTTGGAGATTCGGGTTCGCATCAGTTGTTCTCTTACAATTTGATGTATGTGGGACAAATAGGCAGCGGTTAGAAGTATATGAGATAAAAAGGTGATTGGAAAATGTCTTGATGATGCAATCAAATAATTTTTTGCAAATAAAATCCAGTCCAAATTTGTCTTTCTGGAGTCAAGAAATTAAACTCCACCAAATTCACTGTGCCGAGTCAATTTGAGCTTGGACGTAGATCATAACATTCCTGTGGACCTTTCACGGTGGCGTCCACTTGAATCTTCAGTGAATAATTCAGAAAGTTATTGACAGAATAGTTTGCAACATGACGGTGAATAATTCAGAAACTAATTAACAGAGTAGTTTGCAACAAGCTGTAAAATGATAGTGAAGCCAAAACAAATTTCAACCTATGATGACATTTTGACCATGACAAGAATCAGGCTACGAGTATAGTTTAAGTTCTATGCACTTCTAAGGACATCAATAGTCTCAATTATCGATAGTTAAAGCTAAAGAAAAAGATAATCCAAAAATGAACCTTATTTTTCACAAAATAGAGAAATATATAGGATATTGTGAAGCTAGAAAAAACATACACAAACTACAATGATACGGCATTCAAAAAAGACAGAAGACTTGGAGGAATTGGAATATCAACAGTTCCTTCCAGCATCAGAAGAACTTTCTTCATGGATGGACGAAGAGCTGGCTCATCCTGGATGCACCAGAGGGCTATCTTGATCATTCTTTCCATTTCTCTCACGTCACCAAGCTTCTGATCTCCAACCAATTTATATAGCTCTCCAGCCTCAAAACACTGATAAGCCCATTCTTCAAGAATAGCTTCATTCTCAGGACTGGCACAGTCTACACTTTTTCGGCAGCATATGATCTCTAACAGCATAATTCCGAAGCTGTAAACATCTGCTTTAACTGTCACAGGCAAGTTCTTGAACCATTCTGGTGCAACATAACCTCTCGTACCTCTTACTCCTGTATAAGTCCTCGTTTGATCATTTTTTAACAGCTTTGCGAGTCCAAAATCAGAAATCTTGGCACATCTGTTTTCATCCATGAGTATATTCTGAGGTTTGATGTCACAATGGATGATTTGTGTCTCACATTCTTCATGTAAGTAAAGAACACCTCTAGCGATGTCACAGGCAATTTTGATTCTTTCGTCCCAACTTGGATGGTCGTCTGGTTTGTGCAAGATTTTTTCCAATGATCCATTGCTCATGTACTCATAAACTAGAAGCCTCTTAGCTCCATCAAGGCAGTAGCCGAGTAGCCGGACAAGATTGCGATGATGTGTTTTCCCAATCACTGAGATTTCATTCTGAAACTCCTTTTCTCCTTCTGCTAATACTTTCTCGAGTCTCTTCACGGCCACAACCTTGTTGGAATTTGGCAAAATCCCTCTATACACAGTCCCAAACGCTCCTCTGCCCAACTCATCTCTGAATTCGTTTGTTGCTTGCTCTAGCTCAGCAAAGGTAAATGCCCTTGGAGCCACATCCTCAACAAATTCAACATTTCCATTTCCTAATACTTGTTTGTAGGCCCATGCCCGATTTCTATGAACATAGACTCCAGCAAATACAGAGATCAAGACTCCAAAAACAGTAAGTGAAATCCCAATTATCAGGATATAGACACGGACTTTTTCCTTTCTGTTTTTTGGAGGACTACTTTGAATTACACCTTCATTGTTATTTGCAGGATTGCCTACCTTGACCAGAGCAACATTCGAATCATTCGCTATTCTTCCATACGTCAACGGGAGCTTCTGCTTCTTGCATAGTCCGTCTTTGAAAAATGCTGCTTCACAGTTGCAATCTTCAAGACAAACCTTTGCACAATCTTCTTTCGTGCTTATTTCCAACTCGGAAAAGGTGTTATCATCCCATGCAATGTGTTCCAAGGACTCAATGGTGTAATTGACATTTGAATTTGTGGAATTGCAACTCTCCAGAAGAAAACCCCTCTCACAGCCCAAGCTCCAGTTGCCTTGATTGACAAACCGAAATCCAGGAAGACATTTGCATTTAACCGAGCCATCGATCTTAGTACAGAAGCCATTGAACCCACAGAGGCCTTTAGGAACACAATTGTCAGTTGAAGATTCCCATATGATTGACCAATTGGGCCCCTGATCTAACGAATATGAATACAATCGGAAAATACCATCCACATCAATCTTCATCAAATAGATCATCTTGTTCTTGGGATGTCCTCCATCAGAAAGATTCTTCACTATATTAACACTTGAATTGATCAAGTACAGATGCCCATCATCCTGGAGATTTAGAGTTATATTTGGCCCGTCTCCATTAGTTGCAGACGACCAGTAAGAATTATCCGCTACATCTTCTGTGCCCACAGGGTACTGTACAAGGTTTCCATCTAGCTGCATCTTCAGACGAAAAAACCCTCTTGAATCATCAGTTTGTGAAGCACTGGATATCAGCTCCTGACCAGCTACCAATTCTTGACCGGGCAACAAACTATTGGTTGGATTCTCGAAACTCTGCCAGATTATTCTCTTATCAGAACTGTACAAGACAAAATTTCCAGAATCCAACATCGAAGCTGAAGAAATAGGTTCAGAAGGATTAGCAATAGTTATGTCTCGGCCTTCAGGTTGGTGCACAAGGAGCCTTCCATCGGTAGATAAAATCAGTGACACGTCGCTCGGAAAGATGGCGCTGTCCCTGTTGGCAATCCAGACTGCAGTTTTTTCGGGAATTCCTGCAAGAAAAATCCCAACAGCATAGCCATTGCCTTGCTGGTAGAATCCAAAGGCAAACAGTCCCGACCGCGACAACCATGATGATGAGTTGCCTGTGGGTGTTAGAGAGGAACCTAAGCTGATGATAAGAGCACTTTGTTGACCTGCAGCTACTGAATAGAATGTTGATAAAAGGAGAAAATATAAGAAAGCAGCCATGTACAGAAATCGGGAAACGGAAGAAAAGAGAATCAGCTTTGTTCTTGTGTTTCTGTTTCCACTCTTTTTGCGTGATGTATTAATATAGTCACTAAGAAACTAAGCAGGACCTCTGAAAATAGGCATGGTTGACTCCCAAAGTCTTTCAACTACTATTCACGGGCCACCAATTCAAGGTCAACAGTATGTTGATGTTACGTTCAAGAGCTGATGTTGCAAGAAAGTCTCGCTAGAATTGGTCCTACGGTTTTACTGTCAAGCGTCAATAACAGCTTTTTCAATATTGGAAAAAGAAAAATAAATTAGATCAAGACAGATGTGATTTTACAGTCCGGAGGCCTCTGCCTATGACCTATTGGTAGGACTCAGCGGTCAGCACGTTGGAGGACTGTGACCCAGTCTAATGGGAATTCTTGAATCTTGACTCCATTTAATAGATAAATGATAATTTTCTTCATTTTTTTTTGTTTTTGAGAAATGATTAAAGTTTTAAATGAAATTGGTGTTTCAAATTATAATAATTATATAAAATCTACTCCCTTTATTAGGTGTCTTAAAAAAATGTCATTAGCTAAATTTCTTTGACCTTGTGGCTTAAAGGAAGCAACCTTAGTGTATTTCGGCCCCTTAGAAATAAATTTCTTTGACAAATATACTACCTTGATCTTATTCTTCAAAAAACTCACTGCATTTTTCACTAATTTAGAATGCGTGCTTGGCTCTTAGTGAATTTTATCTCTTAGAAGTTAGATCAGCAATTTGGTATATCTTAATTTGTCTTAGAATTTTAGTGCAATATTAATAATATACACAAAAGGAAAATAACAAAAACAGACATTCTTGAATTTTGTTCTTGAATTTGTAAATTGATCCTGCCAGCTGATGCGTTTTAAGTTTAAAACAGAATCTAGGGTTCTGCAATTGCAATTTTTTAACGAATTTTTTTGGATCTATCATCTGATGATGTTGCCTCTCAAATTTCATCTTAAAATAGAGTTTATGGCTCTATACTTGCAAGTGTGAGGAACTTCTCGGATTTGTCATAATAACTTGAGAAATTATTCTGTGCTGATTTGCTATTTATCCAACTATAGGGAATATCTTTCTCTGGAGAAGTTATCCCACAACAATGTCCGGCAACAAAATTGAGTGACAAGACAGCCTTATAAGTGGCACCACAAAAAGTTTTTAGTTATCCTTTTAAAGACAAAATTGATCATAAGATTTCACAGTCAAAATAGTTTTCTTATTTTCTTGTTTAGGAAAAGAAAAAGAAAAAGGGGACCGAGACAAATGTAATTCAAGCCGCTTATGATTTAGTGGTTAGAGTAGGACTTCGAAGGACTGTTATTAAGGGGTAATAAGTATGATAGATCCGTTGTATTCATTGTTTTCATTTTTTTTTTAAATTCTGGAGGAATGTTCAATTTGATGTTTCATATGGATTCTAGTCAAACCATTGCTAGAAGTTTCCTTATTTTAATATTTGGCACCAAAATATACCTTGATCTTACTTTCAAGAAACTCATTAATGTAGAATGGTAGCTTGTGTCGTTGGTGTATTTTATTTTTAGCATTTGAATCGGTAATTCAGAACATAGTAGATGTTCAGCCAAAGTTAAGTTTTTGAAGTTCACATACAAGTTAAAACCAGTAACATGGAATGACTTTTCTTTTCCACATGAATGTTAGTTATGTTATGTATAAGAAGACGTACGTAATTTAGTTTAGACCACGCAAAGTGAATAGTTTAGGACTTGTCTGAAAGTTTCCTGTTTTACTTATTCTCAATTTTCCTTTTCTCCTTGTATTTCTTTTCTATTATTTTCTTAATATTTCCCTTATTTTTCCCCCATTCTTTCTTGCAACTACTAAATATTATATTGTTGCTAATAACTGATTAAAAAAACTAAAGTTTTTATACATGTTTCAAAAAATTTAATTTTGGATTTAAATGTGCTTTTGTAACACCAAAAACATATGGGTTCGTTTGGATTAGTTATTTTTGGAGTTGTATTTCAAAAACAGCACTGTAGCATTTGGGATGTGAAAAACTACTGTAACTGTCTTTCAAAAACAACTGTAACTGTCTTTAAAAAACTTTTTGAGGGCGTTTTTGGGATAATTTTTTGTGGTATTTTTAAAAGTAAAAATTATTTGGGTCAATTTTTTGGGGCATTTTTAAAAATAAAAATTTATTTAAGATAATTTTTGGGACATTTTTAAAACTAAAAATTAATTTTAGGCATTTTTGTGGGATTTTAAAATTAAAAATTTATTTGGGGTAATTTTTTGGGGTATTTTTAAAATTAAAATTTATTTGAAGTAATTTTTTGGGGCATTTTTAAAATTAAAATTTATTTGATGGGTGGTGGTACAGGTGGGTTAATTTTAAAAAAAAATACCCCAAATAAATTATTCCAAAAATATCCCAAATAAATTTTTAATTTTAAAGATGCCCCAAAAAATTACCCCAAATAAATTTCTAATTTTAAAAATGTCCCAAAAAATACCTCAAATAAATTTTAAATTTTATAAATGCCCCAAAAATTGCACCAAATAAATTTTTAATTTTAAAAATGCCCTAAAAATTAACTCAAATAAATTTTTAATTTTAAAAATGACCCAAAAATTACCCCAAATAAATTTTTAATTTCAAAAATGCCCCAAAAAATTACCCCAAATAAATTTTTAATTTTGAAAATGCCCCAAAAATACCCCAAATAAATTTTTAATTTTAAAAATGCCCCAAAAATACTCCAAATAAATTTTTAATTTTGAAAATACCTCAAAAAATATCCCAAATAATTTTTTAATTTTAAAAATACCCTAAATAAATTTTTAATTTTATAAATGTCCCAAAACACTATCCCAAAATAAATTTTTAATTTTAAAAATGCCTCAAAAAATACTCCAAAATTTTACCTTAAATAAATTTTTAATTTTAAAAATGCCACAAAAATACCCCAAATAAATTTTTAATTTTGATGGGAGGGGGAGGGGGAGGGGGAGGGGGGCTGAGGTGAGGGGAGGGAGGAGAGAGGGGAGGAGAGAGAGAAGGGGAGAAAGAGAGAGGGAAGGTGGAGGGGGGAAGGGAGAGAGGGGGGCGGAGGTGGTGGTGAGGGTGGGTGGTGGTGGGTGATGGTGCGGTTGGGGTGGAAGAAGAAGGGATAATTTTTTTATTTTTGTATGTATAAGTTATTTTTGAAATATTTGTTTGGATTTGTGTTTTTGTGATTGTTTTTTGTTGATGTATTATTGTAGCATTTGGGATGTGAAAAATAATTTTTCAAAAACAGCTCAAAAAACAGAGAATCCAAACGGACCCATAATAAGTTTTATTATACTATAACTTTCATTTGATTTTAATTTTACATCTTAGTATTTTGTTTTGTTGGAGGTTATTTTGTTGTTAATGCTCGCTATTAATAATTAATCACACACTTCGATGTTATTTTTATTGTAAGTTGTAGTTCGTTTGGTGGTTGTACTTAAAAGCATACATAATCTATAATTATAAATATTCAGATACACCTAGAGCTTTTGATTAATCAATAATAGCAACATAAAAGCTTAGACGTGACAAAACAAATTGGGGAAAAATAAAAATAACAGACAAAAGAGAGAGAGAGGGAAAAAGGGAAAAAGAAGAGGAAAAATAGACAAAAATAATTAAGATAATTGGGGGTAAACTACTCCTAAAATTCTTTAGATGGTTAATTGCAATTGGGGTCACAGTTCTTGGGGGTAAATTGTAATCAACGGTTTCTTATGGTTGACCATGGGGCAATTTTGAAAGTTCATACATATAATTTTAACAGAACTTGATTTTGACTGATGAGGGGCCGAAGTGCTAAAAAAAAAATGTTAAGTAGCAAAATACAAATCACATCGAATGTGAAGGGAGCCTAAACCATTAACCTAAGTATTACGATTTAAAACATGAATTAATCATTTTTAGACTAGACAAAGAGTGACCTTGGAAGTTGAATCACGCAACATACGCAAAAACATAATTCTAAATCTGAATGAAAGATTATATACTATATATGTAGACATGCTAGAGTGCAAAATTTTTACACAGACCATGATGCAAGAAAAATTAATCCTCAAAGTACTCCTTGAATTTCTATCAAGATTCCAACTACTACTCATTTTGATTGGTTAGTTTTGGAAGTCTGCGGCGAGGATTATACATTCTTAATACCATTTCAAACTTTAGATTTGTTGGCTTGCATAACTATGGAAATTTCATTTGTTTATTATGACTTCTGGGGCAAGCAAGTTGAAAGTGTTTGTTTGGTAGCTGAGTTTTTTGCCAGATTTGTATACTGCTAGTTTTTTACTTGCTTTTTTACTACATGAACCTTAAAAAACTTCCAAAATTGTAATGCAAATTTTTAGCAAGTTTGTATTGTCGCGCCCCATTTTTTCGAATGAAAAATGTTTTGTGTTGTGGAAAAGGGAAAGATTTGATTTTTTGAAAAAGAAAGGGAAAGGGGTCATGGGACAAAAATGCGACGGTTTGGACCCAAAACAAAAGTCTAGAAAAGGGTTTTTAGAAAAAGTTTGGAGTCGCCACTTGGTATGGAGTTTAGGTGTACCAAGTCACCCAAAAAGTTTTGATTTAATGAAATAAACAAAGAAAACCCTTTTTTAGACGACTCCAGGTCTTTGAAAAACTAGAGAAAAAGGTTCGGGGGTCACAGTTGAAAGAAGGGAAGGCAAAGATTCGATGTTACTCGTCTCTAAGGCACCCTTCTAACCTAGTCAAAGCTAGTTGCAAGATTTAGTTGAAAATTTCTTAACTCTAACCTTAAAATTTATCACATTTGGATGTTGTCTATATGGATGCAAAACCTAGACCTAATGTTGGATCGAGAGGGGCAAAATGTCTCCTTGAGGTGTGATTGGAATTGATCACATTAATTGTGTCATCCAATTTTTGATCCCTCGAGGAGGTCACGAACAAATGCAAATGATGAGACTCGAGTGAACAAAAAGATAGGGTTTTTCAAAAATGCAATTTTTATAAAGTATCAAGAGGAAAGAAATTGGATTTTTGAAAAGGTCAATTTTAAGTGCAAAGAGGAACTTGAATTTCCCAAAAGGATGCAATTTTAAGGAAAGTGGCTTTTTGACTTTGAATTGCTAAAACATGAAGAAGAAAGTTTGATTTTTAAAGAATGAATTTGATAGCCTTTTAAAGTAATGCACGTGTATGTCTTAAAAGGGATCATGCAACATAACGGGTGCGGGGGACTACGTTCGTGACTTTGAATCTTCCTTTTCATAGAAGGTAATAAAAGCGTGCTAAGGCTAGGAAGCCATACTCGCTCTTTTCCCTATTTTAAAGGGTAATGCCTTAAATGCACTAATCTAACAAAAAGAAAACTAAATGAGATGTTTCACATACGGGATGGGATAATGGTGACATGCAAAATGGGAAAGAAACTCTAAAAGTGAAAAGTGTGTGAAATTTGTATCTAATGCATGAAAGGCGTTTAAGGGTCTAGCATTGGACTAGCCCTCGTCAAAGGGTTCTCACTAACATTGGATTAGTGAGAAATCGAAGGGGAAGGCCACAACTAGCATTGGACTAGTGTGGTGACGTCAATGTATTTACACAATAATCATGTAGACATGATAATAAAGCAAATAAACACATAAAACACATAAACACATAACACATAGGCATAATGTCTAGATGCAAGACCCTAGGAAAGCAAGTAAACACATAATCATGCAAGCATGCAAAATAAGCATATAAAACCTAATTATTACATTGGGGGGAACCTAAATACATTCTAAGGGAAAAATTCGAAATAATAATCTAACTATTACATCTTCTAGAATAAATACACTTTTTGCCAAATTAAACCTATCTATTACAACTTGGCATCCAAGGCCTCCAAATGATTTACTCAAAAATTAAATAACATAAATAAAGACTAGACATGAGTAAAAGCAAAGGAAAACTTAATTCAAAACATGCAAAATCATGCAAAACACATAATAAGCACATAATAGGGGAAAGAAGTTACCATCCCTTGATGTGAGGCCTTAATTGAATCCTTAAATGATGGGAATGATTATCTAAGACTCAATGTCAACAAAAGGGATCAAGGTACCAATTTAAAGGAAAACCAATCAAAATTCAAAGAAAGGGTATCTAAACAGATTCGCAAGCAAGCAGATAATACTAGGAAATAGAGTAAGATTCTGGAACAAAAGAGCAGGAAATATCAACAGAATACAAAAAACAGAGAGGTTACGCGGATCGAAACGCGGACCGCGCAACACAGTCCGCGTTACAGGCAAAAATCAAAGACCAGAGGAAACGCGGACCGGAAACGCGGACTTAGAAGCGTAGCGGTCCAGCAAAAAAATCAAAGACAGAGAGGAACGCGGACCGGAACGCGGACTCACCAGCAGCGTTTCTTCCCATCTTCAAAATATCGGAAGATTGCTTCCGTTTTCAATATCACAAAACAAAATCCTCGAGGCAAGGGATCTATTTAAAGCATCAAGTATCGCATTGATCATGTCAAAACAAGATAAAATCGAAGAAGGCCAAATCTTAAGCATCGCGATCATCAAATAGGCAAAAGGGGAAGGGAAGAACCGCGTGGTAGAAACGGGGGCTGGACCGGCTGCGTAACGCTTTCTTCACATCTTCAAATATTCAACCAGAAACGCGGATCGTTACGCGAATTAGTCCACGCAAGAGGTCCGCGTTTCTTCACAACTTCAAACATTCAAGAGGAAACGCGGACCGTTACGCGAACTAATCCGCGTAAGTGGTCCGCGTTTCTTCACATCTTCAAAACGTGAAGAACATTTTTCCAGAAATTCTTCAGAAAACCCAGAATCATCACGAAGCATCAAACGTCCGATTTTAAGCGTAAAACAAATCTACTAGCCTTACCAAGGCTATATAAACGTAACATGCTCATATAACAACAAACAAACATCATCAACTATCATAAAACATCAAAACATAGTCAAGACCTTGGTTCCACCAAAGGTCACATTTTCACAAGATTCGACCGGAAAAACGATAGATAGAGTATAGGAAGACTACGATTGAAGCTTGAGAAGAACGAAAAGAAATCCCCAAAAATTCCAGAAAATCTTCACAAAAGAAAGAAACCCTAGTTCTTTCTTTTCTCTCTTTTTCTCCTTTTTACTTTGATTTTCGATCATTTTTCTCTGCTTTTTCCTTTTCTCTCAGCCTCCCTCTTCTCTCTTTTCTCTCAGATTTCCCCCCTCTTTTTCTAAACCCTAATCTAGGCTATTTATAGCCACCCAAACCTAGAACTAAGGGTTTTGATGTTCTTGGGATGAGGTGAGCTAATCTTGAACGTTAGATCAGTTGTTAGGGTTTAGGGGTGAGTTGGGGAATGTTAAATAGGTTTCTTATCGTTCAAGCATCAAAATACAAAAAGGGTGATCAAGCTCGGAAAAATCCAGCGTCATTTTTTTTTCAGTTACTGGGACTCACCCAGAATCGGTCCGCTTTTATGACTTTGACTTTTTTTTTTTTTTTTATGAAAACCTACAAAATGAGAAAACATATTAGAAAATTCAAAGATAAATAACTAAACATTAACAGATAAAAACATAGGAAAACAAAAGAAATAGTCAAAATTTGGTGTCTACATGTATAAAACTTGTTTGTTTCCTATATTATCTGCAAGAATCCTCAAAAAACTCCCAAAGTTTTTAATATAACACCCACAAAACACATAAAAAACTTCACTTCAAAAATTTTTTTCTACAACCTCTACAGTAACCTACACTAGAGTTTTATACAAACTCCCAAAAAACTTAACTGTCAAACAAAGCCTTAGGTGCCAAACAGTTCTCGTTTCATCCATTACAAATAGATAAATGTGAATATTTTTTAAAAATAAAAATCAGGTCCTCGATTTGTGTGATGAAGAAAACACTTTTATTTTCTTAAATCCCAGTTCACATAGCAAAGGACATGTAATTTGATGTAAATCTGTAAAATTTCAAGAAGAATGTAACCATAATTTTTAAAATGGAAAAAACACATACTTGTAGGAATATAAACCAAACTAATATTGTTTCATTAGTATGTGGGTTTCGATGGAATTTGTTTTCAAGTTGTACTGTAGTAGTACTAATATTGATAAGAGTCGTAGGGTATTGGTTTCGGATACATATATATATATATCAATAGAAGAGATCAGGAGTTTTAGGCCGTCATTGTCTGTTTTGGAGTATCCTCCATTGAATGATATAAAATTTTCCTTTGCCTCTTAATTTATCTTTGTGAGTTTTCCTATGGGTTTATGCTAGATAATTACTTTGGGTCCCACATAGTGGTACCAGAGTCATGGTAAATTGAGTTATTGCAAACCCTAACTCCAATATTGTTTGTGCTGTTCAAAAATTGAAAATAAGGGCAGACTTCAATTTTTGGCAGAAACAGATGAAAACACATCTTCAGGCATGTAGATTGCATAGGTATGTTGAAACCCCACTTGCTCAGGATGCTAGTGAAGAAGGAAAAGGCAAGAGACAGTTTGGCGTTGTCATAAATTCATCAGGCAGTTGATATGTCAATTTTTGAAAAAATTTCTATGGCTGACACGGCAAAGGAGGCTTGGGATATTTTGAAAAAAAACGTATAAAGGCATTGACAGAGTTCAACAGAATAATTTGATGATGTTGAAGAGGAAGTTTGAACTTATGACTATGGAGAAGTCAGAATCTATTGAATCCTATTTTTCTCTTTTGTCAGATATTAAAAACGAGATGGCACTCAATCAGTATCAACTTTCTGCCAAAGCATTTGTTGAGAAAGTCCTTCATACTTTACCCATGAAATTTGATCATGTGATAGCTGTAATCCAGGAGATGAAAAATTTGGATAATTTGAGTATTGAAGAGTTGCATGAATCATTAATTCTACATGAACAGAGAATTAATGAGAAATTGGATGACACCCCGGAGAAGGATACAGTTGAAAAAGCATTGAAGACGCAGTTAAATTTGAGAGGTAATAATGAAATTAGAGAGCAAGGTGAATCCAGTCAGAGAAATAGAGGTAGCTACAACAATAAAGGTGGTCGTGGCTACAACAATAGAGACAGAGAAGGTGCATCAAATCCTGGACGCAGTAGAGGTAACAATTTTAATTTTAGAGGTGGTCCTGATAGAGGTAGATGTGGTAATTTTAGAAGAGAAAATAATTTTCAGAATAATTTTGGTCAGAGAATTATTTGCTACAATTGTGAAAAATCTAGTCATAGACAGTTTGAATGTAGATCTGGAAAAAATGTAAATAGGAATTTTCAGGCTAATGTTGCTGACAATCAGGTTCAAGATAATAGTAAAAAATCTGAGACTTTATTATTGGCCTGTAATGCGGTTGATATGGTTGATAAGAATAAATGGTACTTAGATACAGGGTGTAGTAATCATATGTCTGGCAAGAAAGAATTATTTGTGGAACTTGATGAACCTGTCCATGGTGAAATTAAGTTTGAAAATAACACTATTTTACCAGTGCATGGTAAGGGAAAAATCTCCATTAGCCTGAAAAATAGGTCTACTGATTTTATTTCTGATGTTTTCTATGTTCCTGGATTGCATCACAATTTGTTGAGTATGGGGCAATTGTCTGAGAAAAAATATGACATTCGTATCAGGGATGGTACTTGCACTATTTTTGATAAAAATATTGGAATGATTGCAAAGGTGTCAATGACTTCAAATCGCTTATTTCTGTTGAATTTGGATGCTGAAAATTTTTTTTGTCTGAGTACAGTAATAGATGACAGTAATTGGCTGTGGCATATGCGATTTGGTCATTTAAATTTTGACAGTTTGAAGTTTTTGGCTCGTAAAAGAATGGTTGGCGAGTTGCCTGATATCAGGAAACCTGACAGAGTATGTGACATGTGTGTCTTGGGAAAGCAACACAGGGATGCTTTTCAGACAGGTAAATCTTAAAGGGTCAAAAGACTTTTGAAAATTATTCATTCTGATTTATGCACTGTTGAGGTCTCTTTTAATGGTGGTTGTAGGTATTTTATTACCTTTATTGATGATTTTAGTAGAAAAGTCTGGGTTTATTTTTTGAAGCAAAAATCTGATGCCTGTGACACTTTTAAGATTTTTAAGAATTTTGTTGAGAAACAAAGTGGCTGTCAGATTAAAATTTTAAGAACAGACAGGGGTCAGGAATATTTGGTGTGTGATGATTTTCTTGAGAAAAATGGTATTTTGCTTTAGTTGACTGCCAGATATACTCTACAGCAAAATGAAGTGGCAGAAAGGAAGAATAGGACAATAATGGACATGGTGAGATGTATGTTGAAGTTAAAAAATTTTCCAAAGTCCTTTTCGGCAGAGGCAATTTCCTGTGCAATTTATTTATTGAACATGTGTCCTACTAGAAGTTTTCCTGGTAAAACCCCTGAAGAAGTTTGGAGTGGTAAAAAACCGTTTGTTGGCCATCTCAAAGGATTTGGATGTCTTGCTTATTCTCTTGTTCCTGATCAGTTGAGGAAGAAACTTGATGATAAAGGGGAGAAATGTGTTTTTATTGGTTATAGTGAAGTTTTCCGGGCATACAGATTGTATAATTTTGTAACGCAGAAGGTGATAGTAAGTAGAGATGTAACGTTTGATGAAAGAGGAGTTTGGGATTAGTCTACTGAAAATCTCAAAACAGATGAAGTGATTTTAAATTATCAAGAAGATGAGCCTAATGATGATGTTCAGCCATCACCAAATGCTCAGAGTTCACAGGCTGACTTAACTCGACGTCCACAGCGTCAAAGGCAGATGCCAGCTCGTTTGCAGGATTTTGTAATTACTCCTGATGATGTTCTTTCTGACGAAGATATTGTTAATTTTGCTTTGTTTGCAGATTATGATCCAGTGGTGTATGAGGAGGCAGCCCGTGATGATTGTTGGGTGAAAACAATGGATGAAGAAATTCATGCCATTGAGAAAAATGACACGTGAGAGCTTACTTCTCTTCCAATTGGTAAAAAAGCTATTGGAGTGAAGTAGGTCTACAAAACAAAACTTAAGCCAAATGGAGAAGTGGATAGATACAATGCGAGATTAGTGGTGAAGGGATACAGGCAGAAACCCGGGATTGACTATTTTGAGGTATTTGCACCTATTGCCAGACTTGATACAGTCCGGATGATAATTTCTCTAGTTGTCCAAAATAATCAGAGAATTTATCAAATGGATGTCAAGTCAACTTTTCTGAATGGCATTCTCAATGAGAAAATTTACGTGAATCAACCTGTGGGATATGTCAGAAGAGGTCAGGAAAATAAGGTGTACAAGTTGAAGAGAGCCTTGTATGGATTGAAACAAGCACCGAGGGCATGGTATACAAGAATCGACTCTTATTTTTTGGCCCGTGATTTTCAGAGGTGTCCATATGAGCACACATTATATGTTAAATCTTCTGCTTGTGGTGACATTCTTATTGTGTGCTTATACGTAGATGATTTAATTTTTACAGGAAATAATTCAGATATGGTTGCAGAGTTCAGGGAGGCTATAATTCAGCAATTTGAGATGACAGATTTGGGTCTCATGTCATATTTCCTGGGAATTGAAGTTTTTCAGTCTGATCGTGTGATTTTTATATCTCAAAAGAAAAATGCAAGAGATATTTTGAAGAAATTCAAGATAGATGCAGCAAAGCCAATTATGATGCCAGTTGAAGAAAAATTGAGGTTGACAAAGGAAGGTGATGGTGGTTATGTGAATCCCACTTATTTCAAAAGTTTGGTAGGAAGTTTAAGATATTTGACGTCTACAAGGCCATCTATCAATTTTGCTGTTGGGTTGGTTAGCAGATTTATGGAAAACCCACGTCAGTCACATTTGCAAGCGGTTAAGAGGATTTTGAGGTACATTGGAGGCACTCAAAGTGATGGTATTTTTTATTCAGGAAATTATCTAGTTGAACTTTTTGGTTACACAGACAGTGATTGGGCTGGTGATATAGTTGAGAGGAAGAGTACTTCAAGATATGTCTTTTTCATTAGTTCAGGAGTGTTTTCCTGGAATTCAAAGAAGCAGCAAATGATAGCTTTGTCCACGGCAGAGGCGGAGTATATTGCAGCAGCTAATAGTGCAACTCAAGTTTTATGGTTACGTCGCATATTTGGTGTCCTGCAACACAAGCAAGTTGGTCCTACGACAATCTATTGTGACAGCAAATCCGCCATTGAATTGTCCAAGAATCCTGTGCTTCATGGCCGTAGTAAGCACATTGACATCAAGTATCACTTCATACGTTAGTTGGTTCGTGAGAAGGTGATTGAGGTAGATTATTGCAGGACTGAAAAACAAGTGGCAGACATTTTCACCAAGGCTTTGAAGATGGAGACATTTGTCAAGTTGAAGAAGATGTTGGGCATGTCCAAGTTTGAGGAGCTTGGTTTAAGGGAGACATTGTAGAAATATAAACCAAGCTAATATTGTTTCATTAGTATGTGGGTCCAAATGGAATTTGTTTCCAAGTTGTACTGTAGTAGCACTAGTATTGATAGGAGTCGTAGGGTATTGGTATCGGGTACATATATATATCAATAGAAGAGATTAAGAGCTTTAGGCCATCATAGTCTATTTTGGAGCATCCTCCATTGAATGATATAAAATTTTCCTTTGCCTCTTAATTTTTTTTTTGTGAGTTTTCCTATGGGTTTATGCTAGATAATTACTTTGAGTCCAACACTACTAAAGAATAGATTAAGCAGACAAAGCTAAACTAATTAAAAGCCTAAAATCACCATATATTGCATAAATTCTTGTTGCAATTACAAGTACCTTTTCTTCCACTAGAAACTATACTAAAGTAAAGAAACACAGCAGAGTCTAACAATCCATATGCTCTGGATATTTGCAAAACTTCTTTAGCCTCCCTAGCTTGACCCCCAATTCCCCACCCCCCAACCCCCCACAAACACCCTCCCCCCCTCCCAAAAAAAAAAAAGAAGAAAAAACCACCATCTCAGAAGTTAGCAAAGAAGCCACCATCACCACCATTTCCATCATCTTCATCACCATCAGCAGCAGCAGCAAAAGAAGCCCCAGACAGAGGCTTGAGGTGATGGGCCCAGAGAGTTTCAACCATGGTTTGCATTTTGAGAAAGCCCTGGTTCTGGTTCAAGAGAGCCAAAATTTGATTGTCCATCTTTTCTACTTCTTCAAGAACTTCAAATTTGGCTGTGAATCTGTTGTAACTTTCTTCCATCCTTTTGTATGCATCCCTTCTCTGGATATTGGTATAAGCATCATACAGGGGAGCTCCTACTGCTAAAGCTTTAGATGCTCTGATGATGATCGAGTGCATTCTGCCTTTTCCTCTTGTTTTTTGATGAACAGCTTTTGGAAGAAAGAATGAGAAAGGGATATTTTATATATAGCATCGTATAAAAAATAAAAAGCAGGTCAAAAATTTCTCAGTCTTCGTAGTTATTATTTGCAAA
Source organism: Gardenia jasminoides (assembly GCA_013103745.1). Lineage (NCBI taxonomy): Eukaryota > Viridiplantae > Streptophyta > Magnoliopsida > Gentianales > Rubiaceae > Gardenia > Gardenia jasminoides. Next base: position 21,485,228 of record CM023104.1, read on the forward strand.
GGAGGCTAAAAGGGTCTTTTTAAGGAATTGTTTCGTACAATATGGACACCTTCACAAGAGACAAAAATGAATCTGGCAAATTGCAATTGTGTGAAAAAGACAAGTTTGATCCAAAATTTTGCTACTGAGCAGCTCTGATTGAACCAACTTGGCTAGCTGAGTTGGCCACAAGTGAGGGATTTAGAGCTCTTTAGGCATAAGTTATGGGATCAAATCCATGACTTGCATTTCATATTTAAGATTTTTTAGAAGTTTTACTAGTGGGTGTATAGTTAAGTTTTATTAGTGAGTGTATAGTTATCTGTCTAATTCGATGGCGATTCCATCTAGTCATCCGTTGTAATTTGATGGCGGTTCTGATTATATATTTTTTTAAATTTTTGCTAATATTTGGAACAAGACGAATGTAGTAATATGTGAGTGCCTAGATACCTAATAGGTCCATAATTCTATCCATTTTCCTCTTTTTTTTTTTTTGAGAAGTGCTAGTTTTAACCCTTGAGAATGTATTTTATGGTAATGGAAAATTATTTCAAAATAAGAACTATACCCTTTACGAGTCAAAGATTGTTCACATTGAAATAAGGTACATTTGTCACTTAATTTGAAAAAGAATTATTTTAAATATTAAAATACTAATAGTGACATTGACAAATGCCAGTTTTCGATAAACTCATAAAGTAACAAAATAGCATTTGATATTTTGAGGGCAATTTTTCTTCATGGGCGAACGGCCTATACTCATTTTGTTTGCAAGAGCAAGAAGATTCACTTGCTACTTATTCTCTCATCTCATAATTTACCCAAAAAAAGGGGAAAAAGAGAAAAAAAAAAAAAAGAACAAACGAAAGGGAAAGAGCCAATTTCACTTAATTAACCAAATATGCCGAATTGCCAATTTTATTCTTTGAAATATTTTGAGCTTGTGTGCACAATTCTCAGCCCGAAGCCCAACAAGGTGGGCCTTTACATTGTGATGTTGGATGAGTTAAAGGCGTTGACAGTGAACTCGATCCCTGAGCGCGCTTTCTTCTTTATCAGCAAATAGAAAAAGGAAAGTTTCCAAAATCTGTCTTTTCCATTTCTAAGCGAGAATTGATTTTGACCTCTCCGCTAAAATCCAAATCAAATCCACGTCCTAACCAGCTCTGGATTCTGCAATTCCTATATAAGAATCAGAGTTTACAACGTTACACTCACATTATTCATACTTTCTTGAAGAAATCCCTCCAAGAAAAATGTAGCAGCAGCCGCTCTACCCATCGGTTTTTGATCACCACCACCACTACCAACCTGAAAACATGGGAATTTACGACGGAAATTATGCTTTCTCTCCCCCCCGGGGGGCCTAATCATCAGACTCCTTTTTTACGCCTGATCACCATCTATTATTTTCTTAGTATTTCCCTTATTTTTCTCCCATTTTCTCTTGCAACTACTAATTATTATATTATTGCTAATAACTGATTAAAAAACTAATGTTTTTATACATGTGTCAAAAAAAAAAATTTTAGATTTAAGTATGCTTCTGTAACACCAAGAACACAAGTTTTATTATACTATAACTTTCATTTGTTTTTAATTTTACATCTCAATATTTTATTTTTAGTTGGAGGTTATTTCGTTGTTAATGCTCGCTAGTAATAATTAATCACACATTTCAATGTTATTTTTATTGTAAGTTGTAATTAGTTTGGTGGTTGTGCTTAAAAGCATACATAATCTATAATTATAAATATTCAGATGCACTTAGAGCTTTTGATTAATTAATGAATAATAGCAACATAAAAGCTTAGAAGTAACAAAACAAATTGGGGAAAAGTAAAAATAACAGAAAAAACAAGAGAGAGAAAAAGGAAAAAGGGAAAAAAGAAGAGGAAAAATAAAGACAAAAATAATTAAGATAATTGGGGGTAAACTAATCATAAAATTCTTTAGAGGGTTAATTGCAATTGGGGTCACAGTTCTTGGGGGCTAAATTGTAATCAATGGTTTCTTGTGGTTGACCATGGGGCAATTTTGAAAGTTCATACGTCTAATTTTAACAGAACTTGATTTTGACTTTTGAGGGGCTGAAGTGCTAAAAAAATGTCAAGTAGCAAAATACAAATCACATCGAACGTGTAGGGGGCCTAATCTATTAACCTAAGTTTTATGATTTAAAACATGAATTAATCTTTTTTAGACTATGCAAAGAGTGACCTTGGAAGTTGAATCAGGCAACATAGGCAAAAACATAATTTTAAATTTGAATAAAAGATTGAATACTATATATGTAGACATGCTAGTGTGCAAAATTTTTACAGAGATGATGATGTAAGCAAAATTAATCCTCTAAGATTCGAACTACTACTCATTTTGATTGGTTAGTTTTGGAAGTCCGGCGGCGAGGATTATACATTCTTAATACCATTTCAAACTTTAGATTTGTTGAAAGTGTCAACCGAACAACTTTTTTATGCCAACAAGGGAATTTTAATTGAGAGACTTTAGGAGTCAACCATGCCCAAGTTCCTGCTTAGTTTCTTAGAGACTACATTAATACAGCACGCAACAAGAGTGGAAACAGAAACACAAGAACAAAGCTGATTCTCTTTTCTTCCGTTTCCCGATTTCTGTACATGGCCGCTTTCTTATATTTTCTCATTTTATCAACATTCTATTCAGTAGCTGCAGGTCAACAAAGCGCTCTTAACATCAGCTTAGGTTCCTCTCTAACACCCACAGGCAACTCATCATCATGGTTGTCGCGGTCGGGACTGTTTGCCTTTGGATTCTACCAGCAAGGCAATGGCTATGCTGTTGGGATTTTTCTTGCTGGAATTCCTGAAAAGACTGCAGTCTGGATTGCCAACAGGGACAGCCCCATTTTTCCGAGCAGCGTTTCACTGGTTTTATCTACCGATGGAAGGCTCCTTGTGCACCAGCCAGAAGGCCAAGACAAAACTATTGCTAATACTTCTGAACCTATTTCTTCAGCTTCGATGTTGGATTCTGGAAATTTTGTCTTGTACAGTTCTGATAAGAGAATAATCTGGCAGAGTTTCGAGAATCCAACCAATAGTTTGTTGCCTGGTCAACAATTGGTAGCTGGTCAGGAGCTGGTATCCAGTGCTTCAGAAACTGATGATTCAAGTGGGACTTTTTGTCTGTGGATGCAGAACGATGGAAACCTTGTACAGTACCCTGTGGGCACAGAAGATGTAGCGGAAAATTCTTACTGGTCGTCTGAAACTAATGGAGACGGGCCAAATATAGCTCTAAATCTCCAGGATGATGGGCATCTGTACTTGATCAATTCAAGTGTTAATATAGTGAAGAATCTTTCTGATGGAGGACATCCCAAGAACAAGATGATCTATTTGATGAAGATTGATGTGGATGGTATTTTCCGATTGTATTCATATTCGTTAGATCAGGGGCGCAATTGGTCTATCATATGGGAGTCTTCAGCTGATAAATGTGATCCTAAAGGCCTCTGTGGGTTCAATGGCTTCTGTACTAATATCGATGGCTCGGCTAAATGCAAATGTATTCCTGGATATCAGTTTGTCAATCAAGGCAAGTGGAGCTTGGGCTGTGAGAGAGGTTTTCTTCTAGAGAGTTGCAATTCCACAAATTCAAATGTCAATTACACCATTGAGTCCTTGGAAAACACTACTGCATGGGCTGATAACACCTTTTTCGAATTGGAAATAAGCACGAAAGAAGATTGTGCAAAGGTTTGTCTTGAAGATTGCAACTGTGGAGCAGCATTTTTCAAAGATGGACTATGCAGGAAGCAGAAGCTCCCGTTGATGTATGGAAGAATAGGGAATGACTCGAATGTTGCTCTGGTCAAGGTAGGCAATCCTGCAAATAACAATGAAGGTGTAATTCAAAGTAGTCCTCTAAAATACAGAAAGGAAAAAGTCCGTGTCTATATCCTGATAATTGGGTTTTCACTTGCTGTTTTTGGAGTCTTGATCTCTGTATTCGCTGGAGTTTATGTTCACAGAAATCGGGCATGGGCCTACAGACAAGTAATAGGAAATGGAAATGTTGAATTTGTTGAGAATATGGCTCCAAGGGCATTTACCTTTGCTGAGCTAGAGCAAGCAACAAATGAATTCAGAGATGAGTTGGGCAGAGGAGCGTTTGGGACTGTGTATAAAGGGATTTTGCCAAATTCCAACAAGGTTGTGGCGGTGAAGAAACTTGAGAAAGTATTAGCAGAAGGAGAAAAGGAGTTTCAGAATGAAATCTCAGTGATTGGGAAAACACATCATCGTAATCTTGTTCGGCTACTCGGCTACTGCCTCGACGGAGCTAAGAGGCTTCTAGTTTATGAGTACATGAGCAATGGATCATTGGAAAAAATCTTGCACAAACCAGACGACCATCCAAGTTGGGACGAAAGAATCAAAATTGCCTGTGACATCGCTAGAGGTGTTCTTTACTTGCATGAAGAATGTGAGACACAAATCATCCATTGTGACATCAAACCTCAGAATATACTCATGGATGAAAACAGATGTGCCAAGATTTCTGATTTTGGACTGGCAAAGCTGTTACAAAATGATCAAACGAGGACTTATACAGGAGTAAGAGGAACGAGAGGTTATGTTGCACCAGAATGGTTCAAGAACTTGCCTGTGACAGTAAAAGCAGATGTTTACAGCTTCGGAATAATGCTGTTAGAGATCATATGCTGCCGAAAAAGTGTAGACTGTGCCAGTCCTGAGGATGAAGCTATTCTTGGAGAATGGGTTTATCAGTGTTTTGAGGCTGGAGAACTTTATAAATTGGTTGGTGATCAGAAGCTTGGTGACGTGAGAGAAATGGAAAGAATGATCAAGATAGCCCTCTGGTGCATCCAGGATGAGCCAGCTCTTCGTCCATCCATGAAGAAAGTTCTTCTGATGCTGGAAGGAACTGTTGATATTCCAATTCCTCCAAGTCTTCCATCTTTTTTGAGTGCCAAATCATTGTAGTTTGTGTATGTTTTTTCTAGCTTTACAGTATCCTATATATTTCTGTCGTTCTATTTTGTGAAAAATAAGCTTCATTGTTGGGTTTTCTTTTTCTTTTTTTTTTGCTTTAGCTTTAACTATCGATAATTGAGACTATTGATGTCCTTAGAAGTGTATAGAACTTAGGACTATGCTATAATAACGCGAGTTATGATAACGCTAGGAAAATAACCTGCAATAGCAAGTTTTTACCGTCTTTAGTGACAAATTTGATTTTTAGTGACTTTTCTAATATTGTAATGGTAAGTTTACAAAGAAATTTAGTAAGTATATCTCTTAAAACAGTAAGTTATAGTCATCAATGAAAATTTACGTTTTCAATAAACAAACTTACTTACTTTTTAATAAAATTTACCTTTTTTTGAATTCAACTTACTAGTAAGTTTACTAAGAAATTTAATAAGTATATCTCTTAAAATAGTAAGTTATAGTCATCAATGAAAAATTACTTTTTCAACAAATAAATTTACTTACTTTTTAATAAAATTTACCTTTTTTGAATTCAACTTACTAGTAAGTTTACTAAGAAATTTAATAAGTATATCTCTTAAAATAGTAAGTTATAGTCATCAATGAAAATTTACTTTTTCAACAAATAAATTTACTTACTTTTTAGTAAAATTTACCTTTTTTTGAATTCAGCTTACCGGTAAGTTTATTAAGAAATTTAATAAGTATATCTCATAAAGTAGTAAACTGCAACCATTAATGAAAATTTACGTTTTCAATAAATAAATTTACTTATTCTTTAGGGATAATATCAGATACCTCCCTGAGGTTTCTCTTAATATCACCTGGCACCCCTATGGTTTTAAAATTATCACTCACCTCCCCTAATAATTGTAAAATGACCATATTATCCCTGACTTGGTACATAATTCACATATCAAATAAATGGATGTCAAAAAATTAAAGAAAAGAATCAAAAGTCACTTTCTTCTATATTTTCTTTATCCAACATTCTCTTTTACTCATTTTTTTGGATGGCTGTACCATTTTTTATTTATAAATTGTAATAAATTAAATTTTATTGTTTTCTAATTGTGATAATGTGGAGTATGAATTAAACTTACTCTCTAAAAACTAACTTTGGGATATAAAGTTCTAATTCATTTATTCCAAGAAAAAAAATAACTTTCATATATATTCTGATTTAATATTTTAGACATAAAAGTTACTAATTTATTAAGTTAAATTTCAATCATTAATAAAAAATTTTAGCACTATTTCAAGTAAACTTCCTAATAGTAGTTTCATATAAGTTTTTAAAGTAAAATACTAAATTTTTACCACAAACTAGTAAGTTTTGATCAGTAATCAAATTTACTATGTTATTATATAGTTTACTATTATTTAAACTAAACTTACTCTTATAAGTTTTTAAAGTAAAATAGTAAATTAATACCACAAACAAGTAAATTTTGATCTTTAATCAAATTTACTATGTTATCATAAAATTTACTAATATTGTATAAAAATTTACTATTATTTCAACTAAACTTACTCTTTAAAAGTAAGTTTGAGATGTAAAATAGTAATTTATTTTCAAAAAAAGATCATTTTCATATTATTTCTGATTTACCTTTTGAGATATAAAAGTTACTAATTTATTAAGTTAAATTACTCTTTTACGTGCAAAACTTACTAGTCTTAAAAAGTAAGTTTAAGATGTAAAATAGTAATTTATTTTCAAAAAAATGTAAGTTTCATAAAATTTTTACGATTTACCTTTTGAGACATAAAAGTAACTAATTTATTGATTTAACTTACTGTTTTAGATGCAAAACTTACTTATCTTTAAAAGTAAGTTTGAGATACAAAATAGTAATTTATTTTCAAGAAAAGATAAGTTTCATCCGATTTACCTTTTGAGACATAAAAGTTACTGATTTATTCAACTAACTTACTCTTTTAGATGCAAAACTTACTTCTCATTAAAAGTAAGTTTGAGATTTAAAATAGTAATTTATTTTCAAGAAAAGGTAAGTTTCATATTATTTCCAATTTACTTTTTGAGACATAAAAGTTACTAATTTATTAAATTAACTTACTCTTTTTGATGCAAAACTTACTTCCAAATTTTTAGCCTAATTTTTAGGCATTATCTTATCTAAATGACTGGTCTTCCAAATTTTTAGGCTAATTTTTAGACATTATCTTATCTAAATGACCGGTTTAACAGGTAACCAAATGGTCACTAAAAGTGTTTTTACCTGTAATATCAGGTAAACTTTGTTTCGTTACTATAACTATCGTTACTTGAGTATTTTCCTAGAACTTAAACATCGTAGCCTGATTCTTGTCATGGTCAAAATGCCATCATAGGTTGAAATTTGTTTTGGCTTCGCTATCATTTTATAGCTTGTTGCAAACTATTCTATCAATAACTTTCTGAATTATTCACTGAAGATTCAAGTGGACGCCACCGTAAAAGGTCCACGGGAATGTTTTGATCCAGACAACTAAGTCCAAACTCAAATTGACTCGGCACAGTGTATTTGGTGGAGTTTAGGGCCTGTTTGGTAGGTGAGTTTTTTGAGAGTAGGTATAAAACTCTACTGTAGCTTACTGTAGAAGTAGTAGAAGAATTTGTTGGATGTGTAAAAACTTTTTGATAAATTTTGTTTTTTTCTTTTTCTTTTCCTTTTCCTTTTCTTTTTTCTTTTTCTTTTTCTTTTCTTTTTTCTTTTCCTTTTCTTTTTTCTTTTCCTTTTCCCTTTCCCTTTTCTTTCTTTCTTTCTTTCTTCTTCCCCTCCACCTTCCTTCCTTCCTTCTCCTCCCTCTCTCTCTCTCCCTCCCCCTCCCTTCTTCTTCTTCTTCTTTTTTCCTCCCTCCCCCTCCCTCCTCCCTCCCCAACCAGTGACCAGATCCGGTCAACAACAAGAAGAAGAAGAAGAAGAAGAAGTCAGGTGATGGCGGTCGGAGGTGATGGCGGTCTGGAGGTGAGTGTTTTTGGTATGTATTTTTTGAAAGGAATTAAGGAGTTTTTTTATGTAGTTTTTTGAGTGTGTATGTTAAAAATATTGGAAGTTTTTTGAGGTTCTTGTAACTAAAGTAGGGAAAAAACTGGTATTATACAAACTGGGAAAAAACTTGGGGTGCCAAACAACCCCTTAATTTCTTGACTCCGGAAAGACAAAGTATTCAGCAACTATTTAAAACTTTGTATTGTCTGGTCAAACTTTAAGGGATAATATCAGAAACCTCCCTTGAGATTTTTTCTAATGATACCTGGCTCCCCCAAGGTCTCAAAATCACACTTAGCACCCCTGATAGGATGATGTGATATCAAAAAATTTTGAAAGGACAATACTACTCCTGATATTTTTATGAGAAAATTTAGTTTCTAGTGGAAGAAAAGGTACTTGTAGTTGCAACAAGAATTTATGCAATATATGGTGATTTTAGGCTTTTAATTAGTTTAGCTTTGTCTGCTTAATCTATGCTTTAGTATGTGTTTTTTCCATTTTAAAAATTATGGTTACATTCTTCTTGAAATTTTACAGATTTACATCAAATTACATGTCCTTTGCTATGTGAACTGGGATTTAAGAAAATAAAAGTGTTTTCTTCATTACACAAATCGAGGACCTGATTTTTATTTTTAAAAAATATTCACTTTTATCTATTTGTAATGGATGAAGCGAGATCTAATTTGTAGCATAGTCTCCACAAAGACAGCATTAATTATCATGATGTGTTTATAGATACTTCGGCTTTAGATTGAGATTTTTGAAGGACTCCATTAGCCCGGGAGTTACAAGTATAATAGTGGCACCAAAATTTCTGAAACTTTTTTGAGCATGACTACGAAGAAATGGAAAATTTCTTTCTTTAATTTGGCATAATCGTCTTCTCACTTTGATTACATAACAAATGAGTACATATTTTTAATTATTTTTTAATTAATTTAATCTTTTTTTATTATGTTACATATATCACATCACAAAAAAGTATCAAAATTTTATATAAAAATATTTTTAAATAATCTCCAATCCAAACAATTTTTGGGTTTGTGTAGCATGGCATCATGCCACACTTGGTATTCATTTTCTTCAAGTTTACTAAAAATCCACTTATAAAATAACAATTGTAAATCATGATATGGAAATCTCTGAAACTATGACATAGATTATTCTTCGATTTATATCTGTCACTTCAATCGTTTCTCGTTTGGTATAGAATTTTTTTTTTTTACTAAATGATGCTTGCTGTATGTGTCAATTATCAAACCTCCAAGACTACAATGGGCTTGCATATTTAATTAAGCTTCAAATTGGCAGAACAACTTTAATAAAACTAGGAGTGCTTCTTCTTCTTCAGATTCCTGTCCTACTCCTAGAGGGGCAATTTAGTCAATTTACAAGCCCTACGGTCAAAGACCACCTAAGGCTTGTCAACCAAGAACCTGCTACCTGCCTGTCACAGTACTGGCTGCTGAGGGGATGACCCTACGTACTGCCTCATGCCAGAAAATGTTACCCTGCAATTTGAGCCAAAAAAGGGCGCTCTTCTTTTTCATTTCCTTGGTTTCTTCTTTTTGCTCCAAAGTCCAAACCAGTTCTAAGCTTATTAAAAAAAAAAAAAAAATGGAAAGATGACATGTCTTCCAAATCGACTAATGTTCTGACGTTCTTGGGAGCATCTGCCATCTTGGGTCTTGCTTGTTATTCATACCTTCAGCAGCGTGAAGAAGATAAATTCATTCGAGAAATGTGCGAGGATGTGAAAAATATTCGTGCGGGTTATGCAGCAGAAATGGAAGATGCCCAGAAGTTCAAGAAATTGGTAGAGCATGCCCAGAAATTGAACATGCTTCGGAAGATCCATGTATTGTGGGCACACTACCAGAGGAACCATGCAGGATCTAGCAGCGATGATGGTGATGATTCTGGTTTCTGAGGAACGATGATTGATGACCAAGAGAGGAGAAATGCTGCAGAATGAAAATGGGTTTTTGATTTTTGGTGATATTGGAAGTATTAGTTTTGATTAGGATTCATAGTACAATTAGTTCAAGAAAATGAAGAAAATGGCAGAGATGATTAGTTGGAATTTCTGGTTTTTGGGAAAAATAGAAGTGATTTGCTTTTGATTTTGGTTGTATTTTTTGTCAGATTAGCTTAGTGGGTCTTGGATTTGGCTAATCTGAGTGCTGCTTTGTTTCTTGATTGCAATTCTACCATTATCCAATGACTTAGGATTATTTCCTCTAATTGTATGTTTATTTAAGTGTTTATTTTGGTCAAACATGTGGGCAAATCAATTCGATAATCAAGTATTTTTTGTATGTTCATACAAGTGCTTTGAACATGTGTTTGGCATAGAATAATTTTACTGGAAGAAAGAAACTAAATCGTGATTGAATGAGGCAACATTATTATATGCTTTATATCTTCCTGAATATTTATCGTCAGGATTTGCATCAAATAGTCATTGGTACATCCCTTTTCTATGTTTTCTGACTGCCCTTTGAGTCCTTGCACTCCTATTTCTTTAATTTGCCTAATTAAATTCAAAAAAATACTTTTTTTTTGGGTGCAAACTAGTATTGAGCACTCTGGAGGTGGCCTCATTTGGATTACTATTTTATTTTTCAAAAAATTTTTATATTTTTCGTAAATATATTTCTTAATCACCTTTTTACTTAGCATACATCAAATAAATACAGTATAATTTTTTTTTTTTACAAAAGCTTCAGAAAATAACGATCCAAGTGACTCCTTTTTTATGTATTTTTTTACGCCAACTACTAAAAAAAAAGAAGTAAAATTGATGCCTTTTACTTCGTTTTTTAACAATTCTCTTTTCATTTTTGCTTGTTTCTTCTACATACATTGATGAATCAAAAAAGCCAGTCAAGTGGACCTCGTAAGTCAGACTTCTCAAAGCCCAAATTCTGCCCGGCCGAAAAGCTCCATCTTCTACTCTTAAGGCTCCATTTTAGCTCTGAGTAAGTTGGGCCATGGACCGGTCCCAATTCAACAGTATAATCTGAATGCCTTTTTTTTTTTTTTTTTGTTTTTAAAATCATTTTCTGTTTGAGGTCTAAGATAAAAATGATTGAATCAAGAAATTAATGAATGGATGATGTATTGAAATCTTGCGGAGCTGAAATAGATTTAAGGGCGGATTTATTACACAAAGTCTTGATTCTAACGAGAAGATCACAAGCAAAATTACATCTGTCTTGATACAAGTTTTTTTCCCCTTCCCACTAAAAAAAAAAAAAAATAGTAACTGTAAATATATTTCAACGATTTGGATTGCTATTTTTTGGAGTTTTTATAAAAAAATATATTATAACAATTTGATGTATATAATATACAAAGATAATTAGAAAATATGTTCACGGATAATATAGAAATTTTTGAATAGAAAATGACAGTCCAAACAATGTGAGTGTACAATGTTTTCCAAATACCAAGTTTGTATGGAGGTTTGTATGGTGATGCTCTTTTGTCTATCAGATGTTATTATTGAAACAGAATACTAGGATTTTTTCTCCATTACCACATTACTATGTTCATTACGTCCAATCAGAAGTAAAAAGAAGAGAAGAATTCGCTACCTCGAGCTATCAGATAAAATAGTTAAAACTATCAGCAAACCATACTTTAACACCCTGTTTCCAATGGCAAATTGATAGTTACAATTTTATTTGATATCAGGAGTGTGTTGTTTGAGAACTTTGTTGCAAACATGAAGCCATGTTACAGAATAAGATTTGTCAACCAAGAATTTCTTATACAACTGAAATTCAGACCTATTGCAGTAGAGTTAAACAAATAAAGTTCCTAACTTCAACCTACAAATCGCAAAAACATCAACAATAAACAAAGGAATCCAGAAATTGGATGTTGAAACCCTCTCAGATTACAGTTATGACTTCTCAATTAGCGTTTTTGTTGAATCCCTTCACATCTGCAAACAGGGCAAACATTAATCACCATTAACCACCTTTTGATGCAGTCGGCATGGTACTCATGCCTGCATTCCAGAGTTCCAATTGTCTCCTCATTCTCGTACTTGGATTGGCACACCACGCAAATTTCAGGCTCTTGGTCCGATTGATTGGCCATTGTTGAGTACTTTCTGGTTTTGAGATGCTCTGAGATGGTTGCTTCTGTCAAACCACTGTTGTCGTTGTTCATCCTATCTTCTTGGACCAACTCTAACGGCACAACCAAGTCGACAGAAGTCGAACGGCTGAAGCTACTAAGAAATCCATCTGCAGTGTCCACATCAAGTATTGCAGTGCCCTCTTCTGGTGCAAAGCTAATCCGCGAGCCGAAATTCGATCCCTGATCAGGTTCTTGAAGCCCGTTTCCCAGTGAGTAGTCTACCTCCCCATACAAATCAAGTATGGCAGTTTCCTCTCCTGGCTCATAGCTGAAACAGGAGAGGATATTCGGTCCCTGCTCAGATTCCTGAAGGGGATTCCCGTTATTGTAGCTCCATTCAGCAAGACGATGATAGTAGTATCGACTAGGGCCAGGAAACGCGAAATCGCTCAGATAATAAACCTGCGGAACAGATTCAGAAAAAATTGGGAACCCATAAGGTGACTGAACAGTGTAAAACATAGTCTGATCAGCCTGGTAGGACGTTCTGCAGTAAGTTTCCATTCTTGAACCTTTGCTGAAGCTGATAAGAAGGTGGGTAGTGATGGCGTTGCTGAAGAACAGATGCTGCAACAACTTTAATCATATATAGGAACTTCAGAAGCCTGTTTAGGATTTGGGAGTTTTCCAGAATCCAAACTTGTTTAGGATTTGGGATTGTTGAAATTTGGAAACTACTAAATTCATCTGTTGTATACTAAAATACTGATTTCTCGTACCGATGAATTTTAGTTTTAACGGTCAAAAGGCCTCACCGACCTAAAAGCAATTTTTTGTATTGTACTTCCCGCGTACTATAATGAGTGGCGGGAACCCATTTCTTCTCCATTTTTCCCTTCTATCTTAATATTTCAAAGCCTCTTACCAAATCAAAAGCAAAATCTTCGAATCTTGTTCGAAGCAGAATAAATTTGCGAATTAGAAAATGGTGAAGAAGAAGAGGAAAGACGAGGAGCAGCAGCTTCGGGATGCGAAGAAGGCCTACGGGGAAGCGAAGGCTGTGGGGAACCGGGTGGAGGAGGCGCGGTGGGCGAATTTCATCGGAAACATCCATAAGAATCGAGGGGAGTACGTGGAGGCGCTGGATTGGCTGCAGGGGGATTATGAGGTTTCAGTGAAGCATTTGCCGCCCAAACATCTCCTTCCCACGTGTAATACCCTCGGCGAACTCCACCTCCGCCTGCAACATTTCCACCAAGCCCTAATGATTCAGGTAGAATATCATTGATAATTTGACCTTTTTTCTTTCTTTCCCCTTTTTCTTTTGGGAAATTGTCCTTGCTCATAGGGGTTTGTTGGATGGCCGATGTGTTGTACTTCGTGCATTGTGAGTTGTACCGTTGGTCCGGAATGTTGATTTTGTCAATTTCCAGTGGAAGGGGATAGGAAGTAGAGTAATAGTAAGAATTTGAGGCTTTTTTTTTTTTAAATTGCTCGTGGCCGTGGGTTTTTTGTACCGTAAGGAAGTGTTGTACATTATGCATTATGAGTTGTACGTTGGCTCGGAATATGAACTTTGTTAATCTTTGGTTAGAGAAGTAAGGAAAATTTATGAAAATGATGCATGTGGTTGCATAGTTAGCTTTCAATATTGTAAATGCATTCGTTCGGGCTTGAACCTCCATCTCAGCGAGGTTAGGTCATCATTGCTCTTACTTTGGAAAAGGCTCCTTGGGTTAGGAAACTGGATTAGTTTGAGGTATGTGCAGGCTGGCCCATGGCACCAACGAATGGCGGAACGGTTTAAAGTGCATGCAAGCTGATTTGCGACACCTGACAGACAATGCTAATAAATTCATGTAGTCGTATAACTAATGATCAGTAGTTTTGTGATTTGCACTTATCTAAGAAGTTGTAAGCCTTTTCATGATGCAAAATATATAATTTATGTTTGCATTTGGAAAAAGTTCAGTTTCATCAGTAGGTTTTTGTTTTTTCTGAATTTGCAATCTGTTTTCAAATTTCAATTAAAATATTCACTTATTCTTTCTTTATGGCTCTTGTTTCTTATTGGTTTTCATCTTGTAGGAAAAGCACTTAAGGCTGGCAGAGGACACAAATGACCTCATTGAGCAACAAAGAGCAAGTACCCAACTCGGCCGGACATACCATGAAATGTTTTTGAAGTCTGAGGATGACCATTCCTCAGTTAGGAATGCCAAAATGTACTTTCAATCAGCCATGAAACTTGCTGAAGATATCAAGAAGAGTCCAACAGATGGCAAATCTTCTTCTGTTAGGGAGTACATTGATGCTCATAATAACCTTGGAATGCTTGAAATTGATCTTGATAGCTTGGAAGAAGCCAAGAGAATTCTCACTAGAGGATTAACAATCTGCAATGAAGAAGAGATTGATGAGGATGACGATGCACGTAGTAGGCTGCACCATAACCTTGGCAATGTTTATATGGAGCTTAGGGAATGGGACAAAGCACGACAACACATAGAAGAGGATATCAGAATCTGTAAGAAAATTGGGCATTGCCAAGGTGAGGCAAAGGGTTTTATTAATCTAGGGGAGTTGCACTACAGGGTCCAAAAATATGATGAGGCCTTAATTTGTTACCAAAAGGCCCTTCAACGGGCAAAGTCAATGGAAGATGAGGATGCTTTAGTCAGTGAAATTGAACAGAATATTAAAACTGTAGCAGCAGCAATTGAAGTAATGGAAGAAGTAAAGCATGAATCTCAGAATCTCAAAAGGCTGGAACGGAAGTTGCAAAGTGCTAGAGGCACAGCATGTGAGAGGAAGTATTTACTGCAACAGATTGTATCTCTCAATCATCTTATTGAGAAATCAAGCATGACACTTGCATGGAGGAAGGTATATATTAGAAACTATGTCCTTATCTCTTTTTGCATTTGGTGTGATCAGCATCATACTTGCAAGAGCCAATTGTATCAGAATTTGATAGTACCCGTCGCTGGAATCATAAATATGAAGAATCTTGCAGTTGGTTTATAACTGTTGGAAGCAGTTTATTATAGGAAACACCAATTATTCAATAGACTAACCAGAGTTTGACGGCTACTGAAGAATCGAAAGTTCTGCGGTACTTTAAGCTTTCAACACGATGAGATGTTCACATTCCCTGAAGGAGTATTGTGATTTAAGATGCTCATGTGGATAAAAGAGAATATCTTGCATGACTTAGATGTTCTTTGGTGCTCAGGAAAATTAGTCTAAAATGTGGGAAGTGTGTACTTTTTTCTGTACTCCTATGCTTTGAGATTCAAAAGTCTTGGAAGCTTTTTTTTTTTTTTTTTTTGTTTTCTTTAACTTTATTTCCCAACCCATGTCTGCTAAGTTACTGAAACGATGAGTGGTTATGCTTTTGCATCTCTGATAGCATCTTAAGTATGCAAAGATGAAGAAAAGGATAGCTAATGAGGTTTGTGATAAAGAGCACCTGGGAGATTCATTTCTTGGGATTGGAGAGTCGTACCAGAAGCTTAGGGAGTTCAAGAAAGCTCTTAAATGGTACACAAAGAGCTGGGAATCATACAAACTAATTGGCAACTTGGAGGTAGCTTAATATCTCTCTCTACACTATTATGTCCTGGTTCTGTTGTATGTTTTTGAGATTAATGGCAACATAAATCACTATAGGAAGTTTATACATGAAACTGGTTTATGTAAGACAGCAGTTTATAAAATATATTTTGACACCTGAATATTAGCTTTTCCCTCAATCTGTGTAAGTGGGTATATTATGATTTTGTGGATGTTGTGCTTTTAGGGACAAGCATTATCCAAGATTGAGATAGGAAACGTTCTCGATTCTGATGGTGATTGGATTGGGGCCTTAGAAGCTTTTGAAGACAGTTATAGGCATGTATCTTCGACTTGACTGTTCTCTTTGCCTTAAAAATAGTTTTTTCCAGATAGGTTCTTGTTTGACCTGGTATTTAAATAACAAGCTGGTGCTTGGGGATTTTTCTTATGAACTTGCCAATTAGGTTGTTTTTTTACATGGAAGGTGTATAGCCTATGCACTGACATGCACCAACAGATTATGTCCTTGGCTTTCTTGTGTTGGTTATGTGTTCACGTACCCTGCAGAGGTCTAGATGCATGTCCCCTAACCAAATTCGAAAAAGAAGTCCTTGTGTGCAGCTTCTGAAAAAGTTGTTGCATGTTTGTAATTTTGACTAGTGACTACTGAAAAACTGGATTAGTCTTCCATGTAAATTTCTGTCAGTTGATGAAAAGAAAATGAAGAAGAAGAAGAAACTAGTAAGATCACTAGTCAGGAAAAACAAGGAGTCATTAGTCCTTTATTTTCTTACAACACCACAAACTTTTTGCTACAAGAGGTGAGAGTTGCTTTAAAAGGTGCTGCATTCTGTCATAATCTATTTGTGACTATTTTCTTTTGGAGTATTGATCATGTATTTACTCATGCCACATGGTGTTGTTCTACAATGCAGGATTGCTCTTGAAGCTAAAATTCCTTCTGTTCAGCTGGCTGCTCTTGAAAATATTCACTACAGCCACATGATTAGATTTGATAGTGCTGAAAAGGCTAGGTACTAAATTCTTTTCTGATTTGGAGATCTATGTGAATATCAGCTGTGACAATGAAAGGTTCTTTAAGAATAAAACCTAGGAGTGAAAATCTTCTTAGCACCTGTGGAAGTGTATCTTTCCTATGTGACCTTTAATCATTGTGGAGTACATGTCACTCCTGCATTATTTATCCTAGCACACGCACGAGTGTGTTTCCACTTTGGATATCTATAAGGTACACCTGCTTGCTGAAAATAAGATTTTTTTTCTAGGAGTCTGAAATCGTCAATTGACAAACTAAGGCATTCAGCAAGTAAGGGAATTGAGGCAAAAGATATGCCCTGTTGTTCTGAAACTGATACTGAGTATGATGATCACTCAGCAAAAAGTTCTGAAGTTAACATTTCACCAGAAAGAACTTCATCAAGTTTCACCAGGTCAAGGTCTCATTCATGTGAGGACTTAAATGAAGATGCTCCATTGATCTCACTTCTCCATCCTGGTAAAAAGGCAGCAAAGTTGAGACCCAGGTTTGAAGCAGCAGGGCATACTTCTATCATGCCTCCTGAAACCTCACCCAGGAGCACATCAATGTCTATTGGCACTGAGGCAGTTGGTCGTAAACGTACCCGTGCTGTTATTTCTGATGATGAATATGAAAACAATGAGGAATATACCTCCAGAAGAACAGTTTATAGTGGCTGTGCAGAAAATGTTGCTACTTCGGATGGATGTAAGTTGATAACCATTGCATTCAGCTTCATGATTGCGACAGCTAAGATGAGAGCAATTATTTACTTTTGTCAAATTTGCAGTGGAGAATACAAAGAATCCCAACTGTCCTGCTGCTAATGAGTTCCCTGTAAGCAACTCTTTGAGCAAACTCTCATGTAACACTTTTCCTGTAAACTATGCTTGATTCTTTTTGTTTTGGTAGGATATTTCGCCAGTCACCTCAAAATGTGCCATGAATGCATATGCTCCTGTTAACCTTGAAGAAAGTAGTTGTTCCTACAAATCCAGAACTTCAATTTTAGTTTCTCAAGATGGCAAGGATTTCAGACATTCAAGCACAAATGAATTTGCAAATGTCAGTGGAAACCTGCTTTGCAAACACAATATGCCCAATATCTGTTCCTCTTCTTCTGATGAAAGCTGTGTAAGTACATTTACATAATCTTTTCTAATTACTCTTCATGTTAAGTAGTAGTACAATAACTGCCTAAATTAAGTGATACTGCTATTATAAGTCAGATATCGATGCCATATGATCCATGAAAATTGATACTGGCTAATGTCTGCTTTTACTCCCTTAACAATCCAGGACTCCTGTACCAAATCGAATGCTCTCTTATTCTCATAATCTAAATAAATGATGCTATTGTATCTTTATTTGTCAATTGATTTTGGCAATACTTAATTTTGGGTTGCAGGTGTATTTGGCATCATGTTATATTTTGGCTGCAATACTATAGCCTGTCCATGAATTAAAGCATTTTGTACTTACTGTGTTGATTGCAGCAACATATAACAATCAAAGTTGATGATTACTCGGTAGAAATGAAATTAGGCTCATTTGTGATTGGAGACAAGCTCAGCATAGAGCAGATGAAGGTTGAAGTGGCATGCTTGTACTACCTACAACTACCTTCTGGGAAGAGAGCAAATGGTAGGAATAGATTTTTTTTGCCCCTTTCTGAAGTGAATTGGCAATTTGCTATTTTTCTTTCCAAATAGGAAAAAATGGACAGTGTCAATGGGAAGCTAAAAGTCATTTAAAGAACTTAAGTCTTTGTATCCAAGAATAACTGATGAGTGACATGAGGGACAGTCAAATTCATTTTCCTTCACATGTTTGTTTTACTAGATTTATTTTTTAAATTACGAAAGTGGATAAGAATGGAGTCCGAGTAACATTGGTGGTCACTAACTTTAGCTTACATTTTCCTTTTCTTTAGATTTTTCTGTCGTATATGCTATGTCATTATGCAAATGCAATTTTATTGTGGTGGCCTCTATGACCATGTTGTCCCATTCTTGCTTTTGGACGAACCCTGCCTTTTGTTGATTTTTGTCGTGTTAATACACACTTTTATGTGGTAGAAGCTGGAACTCGTATTTGGTTTTGGATCAGTGTCTATTACCAAGGCAGGGGAATTGAAGGAGAACATTTTTACTACATCACGCAACAAAATAAATGGTGTATTCAAACTCGGGAAAATCAGTAAAAGATTAAAATGGGAATGGAAATAAGTTCTAAAACTGTAATTGTCACCTAGTTGTAGCTCTCATAATGAAGCAATATGATTCCTACAGATATCACTGAACATGATTGCTTAGCTCCAAATTTTTTGACTGCAAAGTAATGTTATCTAAAGCATGGATAGTAGCTTATACAGATATGCTACCTGATCAGGTTTGGTGCCAGTGGTTCAAGACATAAAATATGATGGTAGAGCTGTAGAAACTTTGGAAACTTACGTATTGAAGAAATGCATACTTGGAAATGGCCAGATTGAAGTTTCAGTTGGGGGTATGTCTATAGCACTGAAACATTCTTATTGTGTAAAGCTGTTTTTATAACCTAGAGGTACTTAATTTTTGTTTTCATCAGTTTACTGCTTTTGAATTCTTTGAAACAAATGATGAACTTTTTTCCCCTTCTAGTGGGAGATGCATGTCTTCTGCAATGGATGACGATGGATGGATGTATTACAGGAGATAACTTCTGAGTATATTGCAAGATTGCATAAAGGACAATTACATATTTCCATTTTTGTCTAGCTGTTCCAATTTGAGTTGTTTTGTAACCTTTATTCTTCAACATGTATTAGCCATAATGGCTTAAGATTGTCAAACATCTAGTTTTACATAGGCCCAACTATCTAAAACCAGAGAGCTTGTTCTGTTGAAAGTCTTTAGTGTATGATCGGGGTTTTGCATTTTGTTTTTGCATGTCAACTGTCTTAGGTATAAATGGATATGCTGATTAAAATGAATATTTGATAGGACTACTTCAGTAGAAGGTTTGGCTCTTGGAGCCATTTTGTTGTTCTTTAAGTTACCATGGCATCACAATACTCAACCACAACCTGGTAATATTGTTCCAAAAGTAGTATGAAAATTTTCCAGGATCAAATTGCATAATGAAAGTGAATGTGGTTTGGCTCGCTAAATCTGAGAACCCTGGACTTGCATTTTGCTTGTGAAGTAAATGCTATATAGTTCATAATCAGCACTCAAGGAGATCTCATAACCTTTCAAATTGTAGTTTGATGCAAATGTATAGTCAAAATAAATGCAGATATAATTGTATAACCCAAAAAAGACTAACCACTTGAAGACTATTAGTACTTTACTATGATTTTGAACTTGTATACAGTCTAGACAAGGCTATCCATGGTCAACCACAGTGCTTGTAGCAATTCATGAACCTAATTACTCTCCATGGATCATAGAGATGCATCTTCTATATGACACTATCCATTGGCCTTTCCATGTTAGTGCTCACTTAGAAGCGGTTAGTAGTGTATGTCTTTCTAAGTTATTGTATCTCTTAAGATTGTACCCACCCCAAGTTGACCTCTGTGTTCATTATCATCTAAATTCAGGTTTTCATCCTTTAGATTAATTGTTTAACCTTGGTCCAGAAACTCAAATGTATTAGTTTTGATGCTGTATTGGTTTCTTTGCTCTACCTTTTTAGGACTCAGATATGTTGTGCTCTCATTTTTCTAGGTAAGGTTATGGCCTGGATTAGTATGCTCTGAAAGTCCTTCATATGGTCTTACCTGTCCTCTCCCTAAGATCACATTTCAGGATATTTCAAATTTTTTTCCCTTTTCTTGGCTGAAATCTTATTTTTTACTTTTTCCTTATTATCATACTGGTTTTTGAGTGTGTGTCCTACTCTCTTTTAAGAGCATTTTGTTCTGTCCTTTTACTGTTCTGCCACATCTCATATCCCTAGCCATGTTTCTAGCTGTACCACAATGTGAGTTCAGGTGACAGGTATCCAAAAGATGCAATATCCACTGATTTCTCCAGTAAGGTTACATAGGCACTAGACCATATGCATAAAATGCATATGTGTGCACTAAAAAGGATCAATGAACAAATTGTAGAAGCTTAGGAATCTGAAGTTGGCATTTTCTGAATTCTTGGAAGTCAGATTGTGTGGTTTACATATTTAAGTTTGAATATGCTTAATTAATTTGTGTCAGTTAGATTTCTCAACATCAAAATTCACATGCAAGTTCTATCAGAATCATGCATCAATTTTTGTGGTAACTTTGAGAATGTTTGCATAAAGATGCGTCTTCTTCCAGACATTTGTTCTCTACTCTTGTAAATATAATGAGTTTGACCCAAATGATCACAAACGAATGAGATTCTGCATTAGAATTTAAGTCACTTTTTAAAACAGTATTTCTACTATAGCAAACTAGAATTTGAAGCATCTTTTTTCCTTTCTTTTCTAGACCTCTAGAATCTCGCCATCGAGAAATTTTCCAGAGAATTGAAGCCAGAACTTTTGTGAGTTAAAACTTGGGGTAGATTCTTTTTTTTTTTTTTTAAATCCCATCCCATACAAACATGAAGTCAGTCTTCATTTGAACTATGTTGATAACTATTTTTCCATACATATGAGCATGTCTATTACCTTGGCTTACTATTTGAGATTATTAACAACAATGACTTGTATTGTAATCATGTAGCACATTTGTGGCAATTATATAAAATTGTCCAGTATGAGTTTATTTTACTGTCTGAAGCTACAGTTGCATCCTTTGTGGCCATGATTTTTTCTTTGTTGCAAATCCCCTTTATTTACACATGGTATCATTGTCTTTCAAGTAGTGTGGGTACAAAAGCAAGTAATGAAGTTGTACATTGACTGCTGCGAGGAGCTATCAGAACAACCCAATTTGAAGGTTCTTAAGAAGTTATACAACTTAGAGGTGGGCTTAAATAACTTGTGTTGGTCTTTATGGTTCTTGTTTTTGATAAGTTTAAGGACCGCAGGAGAATTTATTTTACAAGCAGCTATTGTTTTTTAAACTCTAATAATAACCCGAGTATTACCAGGTATCAGAAGATGAAACTGTTGTCTCCGACTGTGAACTGCAAGATATATCTGTTGCACCACTGCTTAATGCCTTGCAGTTACACAGGACAGTTGCCATCATAAACCTTTCTCACAATCTCTTAGGTAACTTTTATTTGCTGTCTTGTCATTTGACATGGTTTTTCAGACTTCAAACTAGTAGCATTTCCTTATTGTTTCTCTCAGGAAGTACCCATGGTAAATTCTTTTCTGTTTTCCTTATTGATTGGTAAAAATATTATTGCTGTTTTCCAGGAAATGGAACAGTGGAGAGACTTAAGCAAGTATTTGCATCATCAGGACAGAATTACGGTGCTTTAGTATTAGATTTGCACTGCAACCGGCTTGGTCCCACAGCTTTATTCCAAGTGTGTTCCATCTCCTTCACTCTGTATTTTTCATTCTTAAGCCTGGAAATTTAAATGATAGTTTTAACATAGATGTCAACTCCTAAAATTTTAGAAACTGTTTCAGTTTAATGTTCAAAGAGACAAGTTCAATGGTTATGTTTATAGTATAGGAATACGATACTTATCACTCTTATATCATGCCTTTTCTTCTAGATCAATATTACAACTTCTTAATTGAAGCAGTTTAACATGATAAAGATTCCTTTTTTTTTTAATATATAACTAGAGGATAATCATGTCGGTAAGCAATATAAATCCTACAATATTAAGTGGTTTTGTATTTTTGGAATGACATACAGGTATGTTAAAGCAGAAAAGTGTGAATCGCAGTCATCTTTTTATAAGCCCTTATCTTCTTGTAGCTTTATTGAAATTTGTAGTTGGTGAATCCCTATGCTAGATTTGCTTGTCTAAGAATGGAAAATTTCATTTTCTTAAGACCGTATATTCCTATCGTGTTTATACAGAAAGCTTTATCTGATCTTGATTTAAATATGAAGTAAGAATAGCTACTAGTACATATGTGTATGCAACAATGCTAGGATTTTTCAAACCAGTGCCCACTTTGATGTAGACACTTTCTTAATTTAACTGCAATTTTTTGAAAAAACTAACACTTTGCAACTTACTTAGCTGGTGCCCTTTGGGCATCCTTAAACAAGCCAAGAATTTTATCACGTTATGCAGCTTCTGCACACACACACACACACACACACTCTCTCTCTCTCTCTCTCTCGCTCTTTCTCTCTGCTTTCTGTGGAAGGTAGTTCAAGAAGTCAATTACTGCATCTTTCTACGTTGTACTATTTATGGGAAAGTGTAGTGAATTCTTTCCTCTATGTCCCTTTGTGGCTGGCATAAAAACATCATTTTCATTATCTTCATATGCAAACAACCAGAATTTGCTGGAAAATTTGTTTTGTCACATAAACTAGGTAATATCTAACCACTTCGTCTTGAAACTTTCCTGCCTTTATCTCATCATTACGAGTTCAGCTTTCCAACGAGTCTAGTGTTATTATATCATCAATCAAGCTCTTTGGATTGTGACATTGTACCAGAGAATTGGTGTTGAGACTACAGGCAGAACCTATCATATCTTTGCTCATTAAACAAAAAGATCAATAGATTCATCCAGTGATACCTATTCAATATAACAGACACTTATGAGACATTTCCCATGAGAATGTAAAAGATCATGATCAGTTAAGTTTAATGATATGCTCTCAAATTTTTAGCTTTTATCAAATTAAATTGTTCCCAAGTTCTGTAGAGCTGTCGCTGAGATGTCCTGCATTACATGATTCATGCACTTTCGCTCTCTAGAGAATAATTTCTGGATTTTTTGAAATGCTCAATGTTTAAGCTACACATTGAACTGTAAATCACCTTTTAACTTGGCAAAAGTTTCTTTCCTCCTCTCTTTTTTGGTTGGTTGACACACTTTTTATTAAAGCATGTTCAGTTGGTGTTCTCCGGTGCATCCTACCTCCAGATTCAGATATATAGGTGGCCAGACCATGCAAAAAGCTGCTGTGCCGCAAAGTACAAAAATCTCTTAGAAAATTATAACATCCCATAAACAGTCTTTCTTTTTCTTGGTGGAATAGTCATGCTATTCCTGGTGCAACCATGAGAAGTTGCACAGCCTATTCAATTTAAGTAAAGCAATTGATATCTTCATCTATTTAAGTGATGCTTTATTTATACACCATAAGAGTTGGTTATGCTGGAGAACTACTTGAATTATAATCTGTTCAGGGCATCACTAATGGATATTTATACATCCTGAACAAAAAGTTGCTCGAATTGCAAATTTTTTTAGCTGCTGTTGGGAATGCCATGATATGCTCCTGTAAGAGTTTTTTCTCTTCATTTACAGATTTGTGAATGCCCAGTGCTACACTCACGATTAGAAGTATTAAACATTTCTGGCAACCGCTTGACTGATGCATGTGCTTCTTACCTTTCTAGCATTTTGAAGAACTGTGAAGGTGAATTTCTTTCCTTTTCCACCCAATCTTTTTCATTTTGTCTTCGCTCTTCTATAATCATGATCCATTTCTCTAGAGTAGTTTCAAACCCCGCTTACTTTCATGATCTGCTATAAACATAATTGTGGCATCTTTTTTATTTTTTGGTTGGTGCTTTTAGTTTTGTGCCTAACATACTAAAGAAATTGGTAACTCGTAGTGTACTTCTTTGATTGCTGCCAAATAGTGTGAATTAAGAAAATGAAGCTCATTCTCATAATTTATGGCGTATCTGAATTTGTGTTGCTGTAATTTTTCTTTTTCTTATTATTCTTTTTCATTTAATTGATCTTCCTCTCTGTTCTTGTTTGTCTTCTGATAAAAGCATTTCATTGTTCCAGCTCTTTATAGTTTGAATGTCGAGCACTGTTCTATCACGTCTAGAACAGTTCAAAAGATTGCTGACTCACTGCATTCTGGATCTGCATTAACAAATCTCTCTTTAGGTACTTTTCATATGAATGCAAATCTATTTTCGGGATTTCTATGTTAAGTACTTTTCATATGAATATAAATCTATTTTCAGGATTTCTATGTACACTATTTAAGACTTTTTCTCCTTTTAACCAGGATACAATAACCCAATATCTGGGAATGCTATTATGAACCTTCTGCTCAAAATTGCTGATCTGAAGAGGTTTGCCCTGTTTCCACATCTAAATCAATTTTCTTTTACGTGCATAATGTGTTCTAAATGATATCTTGCATCCATACTCATATAACAATTTATGACATGATGCTTCTAGATTTCAAGAGCTCAATCTATCTGGTATTAAGTTGAACATACCAGTAGTAGATAGCCTTTGCCAATCTGCTGGGAACTTAAGACTGTCAGCTTTGATGCTTGGAGGCTGCAATATTGGAACGGTAAGCTGATTGTTTATGTCTGTTTTTAGCAGATTCTCTTTGACTTGATCTCCTCAATTTTGAACTTGATGTAGTTATTTAAGATTCTTTTTGCAGGATGGGGCTTTACAGTTGACCAAGACACTCTCAAATGAGACTCAGGAACTGGTGAAGCTGGATTTATCATCTTGCGGACTAACATCAGACTATTTCAGTATGCGAAATATTGGAATTTGTTTGATCAGTGGTATTCTTGAGCTGAATCTTGGAGGAAATCCTATTATGCAAGAGGTAACTCTTTTTTCCATAAGGAGCAGAAGACGGTTTTTGCTTATATTCTTGGGATGTGTTTTCTGCCCTGCATATTTATGTGTATCCTTCTATCTGTTTATATATGGTATTCTTGAGCCATTGTGCAAGTGGGAGCAGAAGAAAGGGTTTGTGCTTGTGTTGTTCTTAAGATGCGTTTTCTGCCCTGAACACACACACACACACACACACATATACACATAAAATAAAGATAGAATAGATCTAATAGTTTAGAGGTAAAACATAGAACAATATACTGCCTTAGATTTCTCCAAGGATCTCGACAGTCCTACAGGTCTTGCACTGCCCGGAACAACCGTTGACACTTAACAGGTAATATGTTTGACATCAATGATCCAAGCTTATAGATCTATACTAGCAGTATTATAATAAGTTGAAATACATAATTATCACCCTACTTCCCCCTTTGGCTCTGATGCCGAAACGAGGAGGATAGTACCTATATACACACACACAGAGACACATATACATACATGCACACATATACACACACGCATATACATATACATACATCCATATGCACATATGCATACAAACATATGTGAAAACACACACACACACACACATATGGTGTGTCTGTGCGTTTGTGTGTATGCATGCTTATCTATATTCAGACAACCAAGGCATAATTGGTGTTATTGGGTAAAATTGCCCAAGGTTGATTCATGATCAGCTAATAAGTCACATAATGGTATGATGCCCTTGTTCGCTGTAAAACCTCCTAGCGTGCAGTGCTTGATCTATCTTTAGTCTGTCAACTACTGTGCTGGTGAAGTTAATATTTGAGGATCACAGTAACCTGCTATCGACAATTTTGACTTGCAATCATGGATTCATACAGATAATGTGACTAAGTTCCAGCAAGGCTGAATCAGTTATAAATGATTGATATTAACTGTAAAATCACACTTAGCAAGGCTGAATCAGTTATAAATGATTGGTATTAACTTTATAATCGACTGGTATTAACTTTATAATCACACTTACTAGTGTCTAATGTGATCAAGGTTTATGTTGATTTTGAGTGTCCTTATGCACTGGCTTTCTTGAAAAAGAAATATATAAAAGAGGTAAAGTGAGGTGCCCATCATCGTGTTCTAAACATCATGGGCGTCTAGATGTAATAATCTAGCATTAATAAGATTTTAAAAAGTTTGACAAAAGAGTTCTTTAACAGGATTCTTGCATCGTTTTTCTCTTTAGAATCTAAATCAAACCATGATATCAGGGTGGCATTGCATTGGCTTCTGTACTTGCTGATCCTCAATGTTGTTTAAAAACTTTGGTACTCTCCAAATGTCAACTTGGGCTAATTGGCATCCTTCGGATACCTGAGGCACTATCGAGCAATTGCTATCTTGAAGAGCTCAACTTGGCTGAAAACATCCTTCCAGCTGAATTAGGATATAGCTTGCTATCAGTGAAAGGATGCTCAAGCTCCATGCAGCCTAATCTCATTCGTCCAAACTCTTTACACAAAGCATCTGCACATAAAGAGGTTGAGGCTTCTCCACAAGAGCTCTGTGCTGTTAACAGAGATTTCAATCACATCGAAGTTGCAGATAGTGATGATGATACATTTGGGGTGAAAGTTACTGCATCTGGATTGAGCAACGAGCATATTAGCTTATCCCAGAAGAGCCTACTCAATTCAGAATCTGAATACATTCAGGAGGTTTTGACTGCTATTACCATGGCAAAACAGTTGAAAATTTTAGACCTTAGCAAAAATGGTTTCTCCCAGCATGTTGTGGAGAGTTTGTTTACTGCATGGTCAAGTTCGAGAACTGGTTTAGCTCAGAGTCATATTCAGGATAATGTGATTCACCTGTCAGTTGAAGAAAACAAGTGCTGCGGCATCAGGCCCTGCTGCCGAAAGGTTTGAACTATATAACTGCTGAAATTGCTGATTCTTCTATCAGTCAGCTTCACTGAAGATTTGAAGTGAGTGCAATTAACATGGCATTGACCATATTCAACTATTTGGTGCCTCAACAATGGCTATCAGAAAGTTTTAAGTACATATAATCTTTATGTTACTTTGTGATTGTTGCGAAATTCTGACTTCAGTTTGTCTATGTAACTATGACAAAAAATGAGCTGTACTTGTGTTAAGGGATCTGTAGGAGGCCTATGTTCATTATCTTTTTTTTTTCTTTTTGGGTTGGGGAGTTAACATTCTCGTAGCCAGTCCATTTGACTTGAATAAAATCTGCCGACTAATTTGTGCTAAAGCATACGAGTAGAATTTGCAGGTAAGCTTCAGTTTTCTCGTCCCATTTCAATATTTGACATCCATTTATGTTTTTTCTATAGTTTTCTCGTGTAGGATTAGATTTCTGCAGAATTGTATCAACTTTGGGAAGCTTTTCCTTTCCATTTTGTTGCTTTTTGCTGTTTCGGTTCAGAATCTGTGGGAAGCCATTTAATTGTTGAGTCCTATTCACAAACAATTAAAGCTAGTTGATTTCAGTTATCCACTTGCATAAAGATGCTCGATATTCAAACTGAAACCATTTTTCTATAAACAGAACTACTAAAATCATTCCTATATAATGTCGAAGAGCACTTGAAGGAATAAAGATAATGATTTTTTTCTCTACATTACTTGAGAAAACCTAGAACTAAAATCTCTTTGATAAGATCCAATTAGTTCTTTTAATTCGTTGAAGACATTTACTCCACTTCAAGCTGCCTCCAGGTGCTGGTTAAACTGAAATAGACAATGATGCCCAGACGAAGAAGAAAGACGCCGTTTACGTAAAACCATTTATTTTTGTACCTTGCTGTTACATCGTGTAAAAATGTTGCATCATGCTATTTGGGCTTGCTAAAGGGACCTTGGCTAAAATGAGTTTTTAGTCTAAGGATTTCTTTGCCAGCAGATATTATGGGTGCATCCTACAGTAAATTATTTACTCCTATCCCATTTATATTATTATGCTTTTCCTTTTTGGCATGTCCCAAACCAATTGTCATATATCCAAAATTAAAAACTAATTTTCATCCACTTTTAATTTTACTCTTCTCAAGTATGTGAGTCCCTGAACTTTTACTAATAACTCAAAAGGAAATGATAAAACTCACAGTCTAAAGGGTAAGAGACACCACCAGATTGTTGTGAGATGCATTGCTTGCACAAATGGCTTTTTTCTCCCTCAAAATTTTTTGGGAAAGAAAGGATATTTCTTAACGGGTTTTTAGCCTCCACTTAACCAAAAAATAAGAAAAAAAATTATTTTCTCATTAGTCTGGTCCACTTAGCAGTGGCTTGAATTGTTTTGTCTTGTCAATCATCCTTTAAAAAAAAATTCTAATGCGAGATAGGTGGGATTTAAAATGTGGGATGAAAAAAGAGAGATATAAACTCAAGACTTCTAATTCTTAAAAAAAAAAATTTCTTTTTTCATTTTTTGTCTTATCAATTATCTTGTGAATCATTAAATCTAAAGGGGGAAAAGGATGGTTTTCATATTAGTATCTCGTGATTTGTAGCATGAACTACTAGTTTTTTGGTACTGCACAAGATTTCAAGATTATGTTTAAAATCTTCATAACAAGAGTCGATTACTCAATATTTGTAATTTTTTTTAAGACCTGGATGTGCAATCCTTAGAGGAGTTAGGGGGGGGAAAAAAGCATCTCTCCTAGACATGCAAACAAGTAAATGAAATTCTTTCCTGATTTTAAAATTATTATTAGGGTGAAGAAGTTAAAGAATATTTTGATTGTGATAATTATCTTGGTTCTTTCTATTTTCAACAGCTCCAATAACAAAGTGCCCCTCTCTTATTTGAAGGATTAAGAATGCCGTTTCAAAATTTTACTTCTGTCCAACATAGCCATTTAGGAAATGCTTGGTTCTCATCTTCCCTGGTGAAGTACTAATACAGAAACATGCACTACATTTGTAGGAACATTTTTTTTTTCCCCTTTTTGTGTTATCTATTTCCAAAATCCACAGAGTCAACTCTAGTTCATCATTCAAATTTGGTGATTCCCTTTCTTACTAGCTCTCTTTTAAACTTTTTAATGCTCATCTGGCTGTCTCCTGACTCTGCTGCTTACTTCTATATTATCTATTGTGGAATATAATCATACATTGATATGCAAACTCACATTTATTAAAGTCTAGGTAACTAATTGTTTGCCCATTAGCTGACATTGGGTTCTTTGCTTTGTTGATATACACAGCATTTGATGCTCTATCATTGGCCATTGTGCATGAAATTTCTTGCAATTAATAAGTTTAGGACGTGCACTAGTATTTTCCAACCCTAGTTATAACTTTTCCCCCCAACCCTAAGTATAAAAACGTGCATTATTTTCCAACCCTAGTTATACTTTTTTCCCCCCAACCCTGCGTATACTAGAACAATTTTGTAACTGATATACTAAAGTATAAGTCTTGTTAATAGCACATTGTTTTGCAAGACACTGAATTAACAAGTTGAAGATGTCTTTATTCTTTTCATTTACATTTTATTCTATTTACACTTCCATATATGTATGAATACATAGCTCGAGGTTATTTACGTGAGTATCGATATTTCGGTTCAAAATATAATTTGATGGTGTTAGTTTTATTCAGGTTCCAAAAATAAGAAAATAAATTAATAAAAACTCGACTTTAAATTGGATATCATGAAATTGTTTCTTTTTTTTTTTTGGGGTGAGGGGCTGCTTGGGAAGCTTCTTCTTGTCTCTTCCAACGCTCCCCGTGAATCCACTCCTCCTTTGCCTTCTCAAATTTGAGAATAAAAAATGGTTTCTAAGACCAAAAAGGGCAATCTAATTGACCAACGAGACATAATTTAATTCTCAACCAATGATAATCTAATAGTATTACCTTGGGAAAAGGAAATTCTTGAACCATGCATTTCTGCTTGTTAATCATAAGGACACCTTAGTCGTGGTCCTAGAATTTTGATTCTAACTGCCTTTTTTAGTCAAATTTAATTGGTGATATCTTTTAAGATAAATTAATTTTCTTGTGGATGATAATGATGATATCTTTGCCCCCACCTAACTATGAAATAATAATACTTAACTTTATCAAGGTTTAGTTGTTCAAAAATCGTATTTATATTACCTAACTTTTTCTTTGTACCAGAAAACATGGAATATGTTGTGCAGTGTATGTTATTATTATGTTTAAATTGTATTTTAATTCGATTCTTCAAAATAGCTCTGTTCTAACCATTTTTTACAACAAATATTGCATCGAGTAGGGTGATTTGTTCACCTACTTTGAATTTAAATTAGACAAAGAAAGTCCTGTTATTATTTTCTTTTTTCGGCATTAATGGCCTTCTTCCTTTTTTCTCTCCTTTTTTTTTTTTGAGGTGGATTCCCCCGTTTTGTGGGTTTTGGGGGGGGCGGGCGGCGTGCCACCATGCGCTACTTGGAAGCAAAGAAATTGTGAGATGTTGGAGACATAGAATTTCTTTTTTTTTAATGATAAAATTGAGGTAATTAAATTTGGCTCAGATTATGCAAGTTCAAATCTAGTAGGCCTAAGCTACCATTACCTGGAAAACATTAAATCAAATTTAGTTAGTTCCCCTCCAGTTTTATCATCATGAAGATAGTAAAATGATATTTATACACCCAAAAAGAAACATATACTCGAGAAATTTTAACAAAATAGACATAAAAAATAATTAAGAGGGCTACATATTTCTATTTCACATATTTTTTATTTTCAGGTAACAATACAACATTTGACTCACCCTTGATTTGGGTAATTAAACACGAACAAGAAAAGGTAACAAACTTGATTTGGGTAAGTCACATGTCAAAATTAAAACGTAAGGACTTGATCAGTTAAGGCTTTATTGAAGGACGGCAATCATGGGCTAAGGAGCCCAAGTTTACCAATGCAGGTTTGTTAATTTTTACGCTCCAACATATGAATCTATGGGTCCAAATGCCCAAATTTTCCACAAAAGGTAATTCGTGTTTTTATATAGTTAAGACTGTGTATCAGCTGATGTGTGACACTTATTTAAAATTTTTTTTGACTAAAGTAGAAAATGAAGAGTTTTAAATAGTTTTAACTATCTTTTTATCTTACAAGCACAGTTTTGGAATAAAAACAATAAGTAGATTTTTTTTTTTTTTTAGATAGAGCAGAATAATTGAAGGCAAAATTGTAGCATTTGCATAGTACAACTCTCCATATTTTTCTTTTTCTTTTGTTCTGTGAATCTTCAAATATAAAATGTAAAGTTTATTACCATTTGGTTAAACATGACATTACTTTCTACCATTAGTCGGAAGAGAGCATTCCTAAACTTTTTTCTGTAATATTATCAATTTAATTTCCTAATTTTGTAATACCATTAATAGAAAATGTTGCAATTGTTTTTACACAGGAAACCACCCCTTCAAGGATGGGAAATAATTAAAAGGAGAATCTTAGTACTATGAATAAAGTCAATATTCTAGAGTTGTCTAAATTTCAAGCAAAAAAATGAGAAAGAAAAAATGTCACAATCAATACAAAGTCACTCATTTGCAAATTCCAGGTATGCTTGATCCATGAATCTGATTGAATAGAGTTGATTGCACCGTCTAATCCAATACGCAGATTTCATGATTGAAATGTAAAATGGTCTATGATTACGTACATGGCATAATTCTCATCATTTAACATTATAGTATTAATTTCTATAACAGTGAAAGCAGTTACAGTTAGAATCATGGATTACGGAATAAAGATTACATTCACTTTTTGGCTCTTGGAACCAGTATAATACTACTCTATATTATAAGGAAAGATTCTAAAGTTTGTTTTGATATCGTAGCCTCAAGACCATTACATGGTGAACTAAGTGTTTTTCAACCTTTGGATTATAACAACTTCAAAGCTTTTAAATTTAAATCACTATCATCATTGAGAGACACATATTGATGGAATGGCACCTTGAAGGAACCATAAAATTTTCCTATAATAAGCATATAAAGTTGATGAAAATTGCTGTTTGCTAGTAAATGAGAATCGTATTGGTTTTTCACGAGTACAAGGAAATTTTTGTAATCTAAAACTCAAGATTTGCAAACAAGGTATAGCCTACGACTATTCCATCTCCCCTAGTCATAGTGTAAATTAGAAATTCTTTAAACAAGTGGATCTAAATATATGCCACGTGCCAAAAATCAAGATTTCAAATGTGAATAGCAGGCGTATTAGGGCCTATTTATCATTTGCTTTGGATTTTACAAAATTTAACTATGGAAAGTGAGTATGCATAATAATCAGAATTAGTTAAAATTATTCTTTGACTACATTATGGATTTTAGATTTTTTTTTTTAAAAAAAAATGTAAAATTGAGATGCAAAAGCAAATTGATTATCAAAAATTACAATCCATAATTTGGTGAAATAATCAAACTGAGAAGAGGCACTTAAATTTGTTTTTATGAAAAATATTTCGAGACCTTCCAGTTACCAAAAAAAAAAGTCCAAAATGAAAACTCCATTTAAAGATAAGACAATAAAACCCTTGATGGTTAGACTATACCTAGGTTTTTTGGCTATACATGAGATTGCTATCATCGAATATGCTATCAAATTATGGATTTTTAGCTCTGCTATCACAATGAATAATAATTATGCTATATAAAAACACAATCATCAGGCGTGGGTTGGCATAAGCTTTGGGCTCAGAAATCTAAGAAATGGGCCCAGCATGGGGCCACCACAGAGGCTCTCTTGTCAAGTCCTTTGTTCCAATTATGTATAGGGCCGGATTTGGCTCGTGCGTTGATTTCAAGTGGCCCATACTTTATTCAGTTGGAATTGACTAATTGAGCACATAAGTAGGATTAAAGTGGGATTAAATTTTGTTTGATTATAAGATTACTAGATTAGACAAGTACTCTGCAATCCAGAAATCACCTTTTAGTTTAATTATTTAACTAAACTATGTATAGTCATCTTTTGTTAAGTGTATTACCAATTTTATACGTTTTTTTTTTTTGGGGCAAGCAATTTTATATAATTTTAGCAAGAACAAAAGAGTACAATATCTTCACATCTCTTCGAGCGGTACAAGTAATGACGAGAGAACTATTCAATATTTTTACACTTGCAAAGACCTAAACAAAAAGGATTTCAATTATATATTATTTGGTAAAGCCAACCGCGATATGTTTTTAAGTCACTACAATAATCAATATTGTAAAATTATTCCTTAGTAATATTCATATTAAAGTTAATTAAGGAGCAGAAGGGTTGGGCTGGGTTGGGTTAGGTTGTGGGGTAAAAGTGAGAGGGGTTGTAAGTAGGTCCTGCACGCGAGACCTCCCATTTAAAAAAAATAAAATTAACCATTATAAATTTAGAAAATACCAAAAAAATACATCTTTAAAACTATGAGAAGATTCAACAATAATTAGCTACTGGCAACTAAGAATTTTATATGAACTTTTCCCGTTTACACACATGTATCCAAAAAACATTTTCTTTTTGGTTGGCTGGATTTGTTGTTTTTTGTTTTTGTTTTTGTTTCCCGGGGCCCCCTGGAGGGGAAGAGGGGTGGCGAAGGATAGCTTTAGGACTTTGACTAGTACAAGGGAGTAGTTGAGTTTCCTTTCCTTCTTGATCACGTTAGTTGAATCAGATCAAAACTAAAGGCTCTGCTTGCCTACGGTTTTTCTTTTTTCTTTTTTATTTTTTGCCTTTTAAATCTACATTATTTATTCCTTAAAAAGAGAGTATTTCTATGTAAGAGGCTAAAAGCCTTGAACATTGTCTAGACTTGATGCAAATTCTTCTTCTAATTCGTAAAAGTTATAATATCAAATTACACAATATGAACTATAAATGAAAATCATTGTAATTCCAACCTGGGAACGGAAAGTTTTTGAAATGAAGGCCCAAGAATTTTTATTTCTAGTACGAGAAATTGAAAGAAAGTTGACAGCTCTTGAGGTTTGTCATATTTAAATTCGGTCACCGATGCAATTTCATTATCCATTGCTATTGTGTAGTTGGCATTAAAAACTCTTTTCCATGTCAATTTGGAAATAACCAACTCCATCTAAACAAAATACTAGTTCAAGCTCTACCTTCAATAGTTAAAATTTTAAGGTTTAGTTTTGGTACAAAGACACACATTTAGAAATTAGAAGTAAAAATCCAAGAAAGACACTTATATGGAAATAAGAATAAAAATTTAATATTGAATTCTGAATAGAAGATCATGTAGTCTAGGTATATTTTACTATCCCATACCACATTATGTATGTAAATGCAGTGGTTGATTGTCATCTGGAAAAAAAAAAAAAAAAAGAAAGACTGGTTGCAAGTTTGTATTAAAGACTAAGTTGAGTAGTCTCAATTTTTTATTTTTTTATTTCTTATTTGTTAGCAACCAATTTTTCTTTTATTTTGGGTTTTATTTTTTCTAGGGTCACATTGAAGGATTTTCTTACAAATAGTTGATTACTGACTGAAAGGGTTAAATTGCATTATATTGAAAATATAAAATGTTTTTATAATTTGAACAAATCCCAAAGAGGTGCATGCAGTTTCTTGCAAATGGAGTTTTGTTATTTCTCTACCTCAATTAATTGGATTTGGACAATCACTCACAGAATAATGATCATAATTGGGTCAAATGATAAGAATTTGTTTGGTAATTTAGCCAAACCTCACGAGAAGTAAGTATAGTTAATCCCAAAATTTATATATTCACATGGGCAAAATTAGCCCATTTTGAAAATGATTATATCTCTAACAAAATATACATTGATGAAAGTATTTTGTTGGGAGTAGAGGGATGGAGGCAATAAAATCCTCATAAGGTCATGGTAGGGGTTTATAACCTCTAACAAATTAATAAATAGTGACATTTATGCTACATAAATTAGTTTATGTAAGTAAACAATTTATGTATATTTAGATCACTTAAAGAAGCTAGAAGGTTCATGTAATAAATGGTATGATTTGAAAATTAATTACTTCCTTTTGTCCCGTTTTCTTTATCTTTTACTTAAATTAACATTGTAAAGATAGTAATTTAATTTATCATAAGCTAATGAAGTACCTTTTTTTTTTAAGCTAATGAATAACAATTTGAAGCATCCACCTATATTCTAAAATGTCTAAATAAAAATAAATAAAGGAATAATAACGCCCTCTTAATGGAACAAGAAGGAAATCATTACTCTATTTTTCGATGACTGTTATACGCAATAACACTAACTATCCTGATATGATGGACCTAGTAAGAAGAAAGGTTCAAACAGTTACTATCATATCAAGACAGTTGGATGCTTGAAGAGGTAAAAGAAGCAGGTAGTCACTTGCATAACATAGGCCTTGTTTGGCAGTTGAGTTTTTTGCCAGGTTTGTATACTACTAATTTTTTACCTACTTTTGCTACAGGAATCTTAAAAAACTTTCAAAGTTTTAATGCAAAATTTTAGCAAATTTGTATAAAACTTGTTTGTTTCCCATATTATCTGTAAGAATTCTCAAAAAACTCCCAAAGTTTTTAATATAATACTCCCAAAACACATAAAAAACTTCACTTTCAAAAATTTTTTCTATAACTTTCACAGTAAGCTACTGTAAAGTTTTATATGTTTCTCTACCGTATCTTTTACAATGGCTGGGCTCTGGGGATTTTTGTTTTTGTTCTTGTTTTTTCACTTCCTTGCCATAGATTAGAGCAATAGACTGCTGCTTCTATTGCATTATTTCACCTGACAATATTAGAGCATTTTTTGTTATAACAATAAATATTTATCCTAGTAAGTTGCTCGTAAGATTTATTTAATAATGGGAAGATATGCATATTTAAAAATTTTATCCATTCAAGAAGGATTAATTTCACGTTGTACCATTCAGTTATATTTTGATTCTAATGTGGTCCCTAAACTCTAAATTAAGGCAATTTTATCCCTAACTTATTGACACCATCCATGTAAGTATAGTTTTTAGTGTGATTTCAAAAACTAATGGTAGCATGATTGCATGTACGTTGCAATGGTACAGAAGGAAAAACAGATTAACAGATAACAAAAAGAAATTCTAAAATTGGAGGGAAAAAGGATTTTAGGGATCCAAGAGAGGATTGAGATATGGCTTAAAGACTAAAGTGTCCGAATTTAAAATTTGGGAATCAAAGTGGAAAACAATATATAGTTTAGAGATTAAAACGTCCTAATTTAGAGTTTATAGACTAAATTGAAAATCGATTTATAGTTGAAGAGTGTAAGGTGAAATTAACCTTCAATCTGTACCTTGTGTCAGCACTATCTCCTCCAGCAATCTAGACATCTATTATGTTAAAAGTTTTAGCCATGCTACGGGAATTCTTCCACCGCCCCCCGGGGGGCAAAAAAAAAAAAAACTTTGTTAAGGACATTAATAGGATTTAATTTTCCTTCTTAGGCAATTAGTTGTCAAATCTTATCAAGGGAGTTGGGCTTATTGGTCGATAAAGAGACATAAATAAGACAGAAATGATTTTTTTTTTTTTTTTACAGTTATCAACTTTAACAATCAAGTATGATCTAATACTAAAGGCCAATTAAGTGAGTTAGAATGACCAAAGGCCTTATCAACATTCCACATCATGATGTTTAATTTGTTAAACCACATTATCTGTAATTTGTCAAATAGACATGAGTAATACGAAAAGGCTCTTTCTTTCATGATGCTTTGAATATTGGATCATTTGCAAAAATCAAGAAAGAGACAAAAATAATCCACCTTTTAACACTAAACATCTGTTAGTGGCGAAGTCAATTATTACTATTCTTCTTTGAGAAAATTTAAAAAAAAAATTATTAGAAGAATGAATAGAATGAGTGATCTAGCCACCAAAAAGAATGATTTCATTGGATAACAGCAAGTTTTGAGTCCACCCTTGTAATGATGCCACCATTAAGTTATTTATGCTGCTTTTAGCCGTAGAACAGGGAACCTGTTGAGCAGATAAAAGTATTAAAATCGCCTAAACGGAAAGAAAAAAATAAAGGTATTTTAAGGAACCATTAGTCAACGACACATGGTTTTGAATAATATTATTGATATCTCAATTAGGGGACCTTTCAAATTCCAAAGTGGATTCAAATAGAAGAAACATGCAAGGTAACATTAAAAACACTTGACTTCTATCTAGATGGGGATTGGGGAGTACAAAGTTGTTTTCATTGAAACTACCATTTACTGCAAATTCATTGAAGTTCAATGTAGAGAATCCAAAATACTAAAAGGGCGGCTCCACAAAATTACCTACAAAAGATTTGGTTCACATCATCTTTTTCTTCTTTGGTTTATGCATTTTTTTACAATGTCTTAGTTACTCATTTAAAAATGGTTTTAATGAAGAAAAATTATTTTATTCCCCCGTTCATTTTTAATGAAATACATTATAAGATTGGCTAGCTGGTGAATTCAAGAAATTCAGTCTGCCAAATCAAATATAGGAAAATGAAGCACGTAGCAGTAGAATGCGAATTTACTGTAGCAATGCCAATAGATGTTAGAATTAATAGTATTTTCTTCATAAAATCGATTTTTGTTTATAAACTAACTTAATTACATCAAACACTACAAAACACTATGAGACAATGCAATGAGGAAAATCTCAAATAGGACAAGAAGCCAGACAACATAAAATTGCATCGATGCATATAACTAATCTGAGTGCTTTTTTTTTTTTTTATTCCTAAAAGTAAGCGTATCAATTCTTGAAGTACTTAGGGTCCTAATTAAACTTTTATATTTGATAATTCTGTACTTAATTAACTCTTAAAATGTGGTTAATAGTGTATTCTTGAACGCTAGTGCAACCTCAATGTAACCTTGTCCTAAAAATGTGCATTAATTCCATTCAAGGATGGACGTTGCTTATTCAACAAGGTTAAATTAAGTAGACAAAGTGCATGTTTTGCTTTAAGAAGTGAAAAGTAGAGATTAGAAGTTTAGGATTACAATCTTGTCGTCCTTAATGTTTTGAGGGTATGTACATAGAGCTAAGGAAATAAATTCAATTACCTTTAATACAAATAGGTAAGCCAAGTTAAGATTGTTCTAGACTAAATCTTCTTTCTTCTTTCCCTATTTTTTAAATCTCACCCTTCCTTTGCTAAAGAAAATAATAAAAAGGCCAAACACCAATAGAAGTTAATAGCATGGTATGCCTTTTCAAAGTGTTCATAGCAATATTACTATATCATATTTGAAAAGATCCAAAAACACAGACCAAACAAAGGAAAAGAAATTTCATAATAAATATTCTAATTTTCAATTTGCAACCCCTATGAAATTTGTTTGGTACTACAATGTCATTTATGATATTCAACAAATTAGATTTGGATAGTGCAACTTTATGCTTGCTTTGCTGGCCACTATAGCCGAATTCTTTAAAAAGACGAAAGCGAAAAGCCTTTGCGAAAAAGTTGCAAAAACTCGGAAGCTTGCTCCATAAATCCCATGCAGGCTGTCTTCTTCAGGGGTATTCCCAAATTCTGATAATGTTATGAAATTTATATTCCCTATTTTTTAATTCCAAATATTCACTTTTTGGACTTCAAGTTACACGAATGGATATTGATGAGCTGGTATGTTTTGTTTTATTTTCACAAGATTTGGTGCAGTATCTCTTGATGTTTTTTTTTCAGTGAAGACTAAATTAATGTTGAGAGGAGCATAAATAGCACATCAATTGGAGGTTTAGATTCTAATTATTTAATTTATTATTACTTTATTTTAGAAGTAGTTCACTTAGTTGTCAAACTTGATAAATTATCTCAACTACGAAAACTCTCAGCCTGGTACAATTCTTAAATGTGATGTCAGGAAATAGAATTTTGAAGAATTAGGATAGTAAAAGTAGGGATGATAAAAATTTTACTAATAAATATGAATGTGAAGATAGAATATAGAGTTATTTCATTTTGCACATTTCAACTACAGCTTCATTTTCACTTTGGTCGTCAAACTTTTAAATGAGTATCTTCAATTACAAGAATATAAAATTTATCCCATCTAAATAAAATCATTGATAGAAATGCAGCAACAATTTTATGCTTAAGTGGGACAAATTTCTTACTTTACGAGCTAAAGCGGGCATATTTCATATTTTGTAGATTAATGTAGGATAGATTTTATACTTTAGGAGTTCAAGATGAAATAGATTTTATATTTAAGGGATTAATGTATCCCACTTTAAAGTTTTGAGGCTGAAGTGAAATTTTCAGAAATAGTTGAAGGGCGCAAAGTGAAATTTACCCTAAAATATAATCATGCCACATTATACCGTATTTGTTATAATTGGAAGAACCAATTTCATAAATTTTCAAACATTTGATCTCTATTTGCTAAACATTGGATGCCCGCAAAAGTACTTTTTCCGCACGTAATAGGTGGCATCGAACTATAATTGCTCCTCACAGTTTTTTAACCTCATCATGATATTCTGTGTAGGGAAAATCATGAAATATAATTAAGATACCCAATTTCTCTGATATCACATGATGTACAGTAGAAAATTTTTTGATGTGAGCTTTTCTTGGGACTTTGTTACCGAATAGGGCTTTAGGAAAAGATAAATGTGATATTTTTCAAACTTTCTTTTGAATGGATGTGAACTAAGAAAATATTCTTTTTCTTATTAAAGAATTAGCTGATAAAGATAATCTGTGATTGCTTTTTTTTTGTTTTTTTTTTTGAGAGTATGATTGCATGAAAGTGACAGTTAATTATGGGCGGCTAAGAGTCAATTTGTTGTTGCAATAGAACAAATATAAAAAAATAATGATCCAAAAAAATTTTATAATTTAAAAACCACAAAGTACGGCCAAGTTTGACAAAAAAGAATTGGATCCTTCATTAACAAAAACAACTGTGAAAAGTATGATATACGTTTTTTTTTTTTTTTGTGTGTTAATTCATTTCAAAGAACTATCACATGTCCAGAGGAGGGAAAAAAAAAAAAAAGAATGAGTGAGTGGAATAGTCAAATGAAGTATGTTCCATCAATTATTTTGGTTTTTGATGATAATTAAAAACACAAAAAGAAAACAAATTTGTACATAAGAAAACATCACAAGTTTGTTATTCCACCAAATGGACATATTTTACCACAAAACTAAGCAAGCATCTTTGTGACTAACAACTGCTATGACTTGGTCGACGACATGATATGATATAATAACTTTGTCTTCCCCCTCTTCTTCTTTTTTATACGACTGTATTGCATTTCAAATATTGCAAAGCTTATGAAGACAATTGCAAAAAAGGAATAAAAATAAAAACTAAAAAATCACTGTGGTAAAGTACAGGCCTGCATCCCTGTGAAATGAATAGTTGTGTACGTAAATTTCTACCTTACAATGAGTACAAAATGAGGACTTTACGTGCACAACTGAATCACATCAAATACGATGTTCATATCAGCCCCAATAAATGACAAGGTGCAGACCATTGATTGATATACTATGCAATACTAAAACACCATAATTCACCATATCCATAAAGAAATCATTGGATACATATCTTCATCATTTCAACCAAAATTAATAACAAGAGAAATATGAATTATCATCTAATCTATTTGATCAAGCATAATATAGCCTTCATTGCTTAATGAAAACAGAAATGCAAAATATAACCAAATAACCTCAAAAGTTAAGATTTTCATAACTAAGGTGAGTTTTTTGATATATCATATCAACTATGGAGCGTATATAGTTTTATATACATTCATGAAGTTCTCCAAATCCATATGAAGAACAAAGCGATCCAAAAGATAGAAAGAAAAGGATAAAAACAAAGAAAGATAAATAGTTAAGTTCCTAGATTTGATACAAACCAAAAGTCTAGGAGGTAAGCCAAATTAATGGCCTTGAGTATTTTCTTTTTCTCCTTGATTATGGAGGAGAATCTAGCAAAATAAAATCCACCCTCGTTCAGGAAACCTAAGACAAACCTTGAAGTCGTCAAAACTAAAGAATATCCCATGGTTTGTGCATTGCCCACCAGCTGATCATCATCTTCATTGTTCTAAATAAAAGGAGATCAAATAAACAAAGATATACATACTATAGTTTCTTTTTTTCTTCCTCGCCTTCTTGATTATCAGGGATATCTCCAACTTTGTAAGCCAATCTCGTTGTGCTTTCTTGAAGGACCTGAGGCTGGAATAGGGAACCTTTTGGGCAAGAAGTTGAAAAAGTGGCCTGAATTCTGAGATTTCGGGTTGAATTTGAAGGTGTTAGTGCCTCTGGAGCCCTGACTTTGACCAATAATGGATATGAAAATCAGCACTACCAACCAAAGCAGTTGAATTAAAGGTCTTCTACAGTGGTTCATTTTGCAGGACTATTTGCAGAAAATTATGCAAACGCAGAGAGAAAGACAGTATTCAGAGAAAGAGAAGAAGAAATATAGTGCAACTTAGTCAGCACTGGTGAGTTATATTTAAGGGTTTTGATGAGAAAAAGGAGGGTGATCAGCAAGAAAGCAGAAAACAAGGACAAATTAATTGAAGGCAGAATATTGAATGTGCTGTGCAGTAATAGAATAAGATTGAGCAGTTTCTGGGGTCGGTATTTCTTTGTACTGTGCTATGGAGAGAGATGAATATGATCAGTATGACTAGATAGCTTTAAGGAAATCAGAGGGATGGATAGTTCTAATTCAACTGGTCTTCTAGCTAGTGGTAATATCAGAAGCAGAAAGTTGATGAATTTGAAAAGGTAGTGAAGAGAAGCTTTTTTGAATGGGTCTCAAGGGGGGTTGGGAAGTAGAGGCTGTGGAGAATTAGAAAACAAAAGAAAAGGTGACAGGAAAATAAAGTTGGTACTATTAATAGTTCTCTTTCGTCTCTTGATATCTCTTTGTCAAATGCCAAGAAAAGAAAGAAAAGGAAAGGATTGAAAGATAAGAAAGAAAGCAAGAGAGGTAGGGTTATGTCATCTTATGGTTAGGTGAGTGATTGGTCCCAGTCCATATTAATGGCCAACTAAGGTTTTGGCACTGTTGTTTTAGACCCCCCATAACAGGAAATCCTGTCTCCTTTGCATGCTTCTCTTTTCTAGTCTGTGTTTTGATGCTCATTCTCTCTCTCTCTCTCTCTCTCTCTCTCTCACATTTATCTTCACAATTTGCATTTTGGAAAGTAAAACATTTCGTGTCTTGTGAGTAATGTTTACTATTTAAGTTTAGTTTACGCCCTCGCAAAGCCACAAATAGTTGCTAATTTACATCCCTCCACCCCTCAAAAAAAAAAAGAATTATTTAATTTGCATAACGTAAGTTAGTGTCACAAGAGTCTACAAAGTCTCCTAATTTTATTATAATTACATCCCTCCACCCCTCAAAAAAAAAAAAAAAGAATATATAGTGTGGGTAATGTGTAAAAATTTAACAACACTAAGGGATTGCTTTTATGAATATTACTTTTGACTTAAAAAGAAAAAAGTTCTCCATCCTAAAGGAAATTTTTTTTATGCAACCAAAAGTCTTAAACTGTTGCTAATTTACAATTTAGTTTTTCCATTTTTGACATCTTAGAACCTAAAATTCTATTTTCTGCCACTTTGATCCAATT
Organism: Gardenia jasminoides; assembly: GCA_013103745.1. Lineage (NCBI taxonomy): Eukaryota > Viridiplantae > Streptophyta > Magnoliopsida > Gentianales > Rubiaceae > Gardenia > Gardenia jasminoides. The sequence continues at coordinate 21,528,178 of CM023104.1, forward strand.
AAAAATCACATCCTAGTTAAAGAAATTTTGTGTCGTTAATATCATCTAGGGCTGCTAATTAGAGTAATTACACAAATCAAGATCATCGCCTATCATTATTTTATAGGACTAACATTCCACCCAAGTTCTTAATTCACGCAATTAAAATTTACATGTCACTTGGGGTCAAGGTGGGAAGTAATAAAGCGTAGGTACAATATTAATGCTATCGCAAATAAAAGTTTAAGGTGTAAAACGGTAAAATCAAATACTCCACAAGGTTTAAAGTGGATGGAGCTACAAATCAGGAAGTGTTGAATAACATACATGCATCTTCCAATTTCCTTCTACTAAATATTTTAGGCTGCATTTGTTTTAAGGGAATGGGAGAGAAAGGAAATGTAAGGAAATGGAGGGATAAGGCTTTTAGTGTTTGGATTGGTTTTTGAGGAGGAATGGGAAATGGAGAGGTAAGATCTAGTTATTTTTCATCAGACTACTGGCTAGCAAAAAATGGGCAGAAACAAAGCAAAAGACACCGAAATTAATGAAAATTATACAAATTGAGCTCTTAAAATATGGGTAAAAATCTAATTAACTCATGATAGTTTTCTTTCCGTTTCTTCCATAATTCAAATAAGATGGATGGATTTCGATTTCCTCTACTCTCCTTTCTTTTCTCTTTCCTCTAGAATCCCTTCCCTTCCTTTCCTTCTCCTTCCTTCGATCTAAAAGTTGCCTCAGTTTCAACTTCTTGGACGTAGCCCCCAAAAAAATATTCAGTTTAAAAACGAAAAAAATGGAAAATTGGATCTATACTGAAGGAGCAGTTGGGTGAAGACTGAACAGTGTTATGTAGGCTATAGGGTGATGGGCATGATGAAGATAGATGTACTATTAGTAGTAATAGTAGATTACAGCAGAAGTAGTACGTAAATGATGTATATGGTAGGAGGAAAGGACGGAGATTTGTTTACTTACTACTGTTCCTGAGGATTCACAGGGCAGAGTTCCCTTAATTGAGGAATGGGCTTGTGGGGTGGGGGGAGGGGTGCCTTATTATTCAAGGTCATGTCTATTGTACATTGTCTATTCTGTTTCTATGACCCCACTTTTCTGTGGCAAGTGATCAAAAAGATGTCCAAATCCTTCACAGAAATCAAGCAGAAAACACCGTGCGCACGCTGATGTTCCACTTCCATGTTTCCTATTCTACCAAGAAAATTATTATTCAAAGGGATAGACGGCCTCTCCAGTTTTTTTTTTAGTCTCAATTATGCCATGAAATACACTATGCACTAGCTAAGTAACAAATGCAGAAACCAACACAACAAGATACAAAATACTAGCTACAAAATATAACGACATATTTTACTCATTAAAAGTTAGGTGTGTCTTAGAAGTAATCTCACATATCTAATTTCAAGTGAATTTCATTTGAATTGTTAACTGCATAATGCAATTGCTCTGGTAATTGCAAAGAGAGCCCATCTTTATTTGAAGGGCAAAAAGATTTGCAGTCTCTGTGCTGTTATATGCAAATTCTATGCTATTCGTCTCAGTATCAGTTTAACATAAACCAAAGAAGAGCCTGCAGTTGATCACAAGTGTCTGGTATTTAAGGGTTGATATGTATAAATCTCCTCTGAATGGATATGCAAGGATCATTCAATTTTGTCCTACGGAAAATATTCAATTGCATTAATCTGTCCTTTCTAACTTTTGTTCTTTTAGGGCACTAAAACTATACAATTCTGTGTTGTTACCTTTAATTTATTAGTTGCATGTGTAAACGAAGAGAGATTTCCGAAGGGTCAATACAATTGGATTTGCTGTACAATTTGTGTAGTTGTTGTACCTTTTTTCCAAAAGGTGTTATCTATTAGCAATAATAGCTGTATTGTTATGAAATAATTACCTGTATTGATGTGGATGTCCATTTATATTTCCAAGAAAATTGATACATGTATTCCCCATAAGATTCATTGGTACATTGATGTATCCTCTCGTAGTTCGTTAGTTCATCTACAGAACTACTAAATACATGTACTTGAAGTACTAAATTCATGTATAGATATTTAATAGGATTTATGCACCTTTGATCTTAGTTTACCTATAAATAGAAATATACTAACCTCAATTGTAATAACAAGAACTTCTGAGCAATACAGCTAATAATAGATATTCTCTACTCTACTTCTCTCTACTTGATATTGGCATTAGTTTTATAACATGTATTAAATTATTGATTTGGTGTATTGGAATAAAATTATGTGTACATTAAAGAAATATAAGTACGTACCAAAATATGTAAAATACACAATAACTCTACATTTATACAAAATCCTAATTATACTGTACTGAATCCTTCTCCCTTTCACTTCAAACCTAAACTTTATACACACCCGCGCCCACATATATATTCTAAAATCAACTTAATCCACATTTTTCTTCTAAATGATAATACAAAATTCACTAACTACTAGAGTACAGAAGTAGATATATGAGGTCAAACGTTGGGCCATTATCTCCAAAGATTGTGGTGTTAACCTCTTATTTGTTTGAAAACAATTTGGACTCTAAGAAGATTAGATTTGGACATTTGGTTACTCAAATCCTAATCCTACCGAGAAACTTGCAAACAGCGCACCATCAGATGGTGACTGACTGACTTAGCAGTGCAAGTTGGCCTTGAAGTTGAACCTCATGATATTGACTGTTGGTTTGACAAAACAGATCTCTACAACTGGGACGGATGGAGAAATAAGATTATCTGAATCTCTCAACAAATCCGAAAGGGTTTCAATAATTGCAATAATGACATTTCATTGGATTAACTCGAGCTTCATCCTTTTATCATTTTCCTTGATGGACATGTTTCACATCACCACTTTGAAAATGTTTCCGCCAATCTTAAGACTGGCCAACTAAGCGACACCATGTAGTGTTAGTATCATACATCCAACACTATACAAAGGCTTATCAATGTTCAATCAAATTTTCGTACGGTGTTAGTGTCATACATCCAAACTCGTTAGTGAAATAAAAATTTGCAGTGCGAGTTAATCCATGAAATATATGTCAATCCAAAAAGCGAAATAATATTCTCTATGTTCTTTCTACTCTCAACTTTCTCTCCGCACTTCTTCCTTCATATGAGCAATGTTTTAAAACTCGGACCGGCCAGTGAACCGGCAGAGGTTCATTCGACCGGTCCAACCGGTTCTTTTTTTTTTTTTTTTTTTTTTGCTCCTTCTCCTTCTCAAGTTTGGAAATCAGTACTTTACTACATTTCATTGACACACTTGGGTATAAAATAATCCTAAATCCTATCTTTTGTTCACCATTAATGATATTTTTCAAATTTTTTGAGGGAAAAAAGTTTAAACCCAATAATTTTGAATACATCAATCCAAAAGTACTTTGTCTTGGAGTGTCTTATAAAATTTTCTTAATAACGTGAAAATTGAACATAAAGTTTTTGAAAATTTATAAATGTAATTTTTTTCAACCATACAAAAAAAAAAAACAAGCCTGAAAAAATTTAAAATATTAGATATGTCTTTAATCAAAAGTTGGGAAAACAAAAGGAAAGAAAACCAACATCAGTAAATGAAAGAATTTGAAGTTTCAAATTAAATACAAAAACTCCACATACAAAACATAAATAAAGGGAAGAAAACTTGTATAGCTTATGTTAAAATTGTTGAAGAAACTTCAAGAGATTAAACTAAGTACATGAAAATTTAATAAATGGTAAGAGAGAGAGAAGGGTGGAGATGAGAAGAGGGAAGAGTAAAGTTTGTACAGGAAATTTATTGTAGTAATCCTAAAAATTAGTGATTAAAAGAGTAATGATTGAGGTGAAATTGGAATGATACAAGATTGAATCCTCTGATGGTGGAATTTAGTAACTCTAAAAATTAGTAATTAAAAGAGGAATGATTGAGGTAAAATTGGAAAGAATGCAAAATTTATCCTTTGAATGTGGAATTTAGTAACATTAAAAATTAGTGATTAAAAAATGAATGATGGAGGTGAAATTGGAAATGATGCAATATTGAAGCCTCTGAATGTGGAAATATAGAGAGGCATAGATGGATAAATGGAAGTTTCATTTTTTATTTTACTTTTCATTAGTTTTATAAATTTTTGTACTCACCTAACTTCAAAAATACTTGTTAGTGTGGTGGTTAAGACACTTGTGTCTTATATATGAGGTCCCAAGATCAAATCTCACTACCATCACATTTAATTTTTTCAAAAAAAAAAAACAAAAAAACAAAAAACCGCCGGTTTCCGGTTCGCACGGTCCGGTTCTGAAAACACTGCATATGAGAGAGATTTGATCTCAAATCAAGATCTTCCTTCCTCTTCCTCTCTTTTTATTTTCTGTTTAATAAAATCTCTACTAAAGTAACATAGTAAGAGTTTTCTCTCTTCTAGTATTTACTAATAAGAGTTTTTGTGTCTCCTGAATCATTTTAGTGGGAGTTTTGTTTACTTTCCGCTATTATTTTCTTAAAACTAAGAGTTTTCGTGTTTCCTGAATCATTTTAGTTCGATCTGGAATTTTTTGAATCTTTTTGTTAGATTTCAACATTTGTTTTGAACTTGAACCAGTTGAATAGTAAATCTAAAGGAATGGACTTGCACAGATTTTCATGGAGTAGCTCGTGCAATTGGTCAAATCTGATGATTTGTGATCCACGGTGTAATATTTTATATTTCTGTTAAATTTAATGGGTTTTCAGTTGGGATATATGTGTGACATATTTGTATATACTTTTTGCCATTAGTGCAATTTTCATTGTCAAGTAAATCATGTTGGACAATTTCCAACTAGTTTGTTAATAATATTAGCTTTTGTTTTACTAAAAAAAATATATATCGATCCAACGATGTTGGTTCGTTGGTTTAGAAAATATGATATTTAGGTATATACCTAAAACCTTTCATTTTATCAAAAATTTCTAGCAAATTATTTAGTCAAAGAGCCAATCAAAATTTAGGCTTACAAGATCCTACAACCTATGAGGTACTATTCTCAAGACAACATTCTATATGTGGATATTAATATTTTATAGTGCAAAATCAATTGATGAATTGAAGGTATCTATACTATGTAAATATTTTGATATAATGAATTTAAATACCTGCACATATTTAATCCGGGTTGTTCTTTGATTGCCTTGTTATACATACATGCACCATGCCAAGCTTTTGTAGTTCATTGACGTTGAAATTAGTCAGTAGGATAAGTAAAACAGAGTATATTTGGTAATCATCCAGAAGCTTTTGGCCTAATTATAATGAATATGTCGGATAATATCCCATTGATTTATGAACGAAACCGTAATTAACAAATTGGTTTTGGTTAGTTGGTCATACTTGAATCACTAAAAATAAGAAAATCAAAAGTGCAACCTCTAGAAAGCCTTCAAAGACTCTACGAGTCTTTTATTCTTCTACCTATTGTACTCTAAAAATGAGAAATATATATGACATCTATAAACTTTTTTGGCTATAGTAAATATGACAACAAGAAGTGGTCTAGGATGTGCTATCATAATTATTTACCCTTTACACATATTTGAAAGTGACAAAGAAAATTAAAGTTGGACTTTTTTCTTTCTTGGGTGTCGATTCAAGCGCTCAGATGATTTTTAACCATGTTAGACTTTTAATGTAAAAGCGATAGTACAAATATTTCCTCTGGACAAAAGTTGACAACGACCCCATAACTGATGACACGAGACTTTGAAAGATTTGGGGGGAGAAAAATACTGGTGGTGTTTATATTTCAACGACATTATAAGTTACTTCGTCAAAGCATTTATTGTCTTCTTTGACCTTAAATAGTACAGGTAATGTCGGTATAATTTTTGGATGTGGCTAGCGACAATAACGCGTAGGTTTAGGCTGACTTTGGATCTATATTGGACTTCATTTTTGATAATATAAAATATTTCATTCCATGAAATCTACGGTAATGGCTTAAAATATATTGAACATATCACAAATACAGCTGATATGAAAAATCGTAGATTTAACAGATTTAGAAAATGATACAACTATTGGAATGTAAAACTCCAACAACAAATCAAATGAATTGATCTATGATTCATTTCTAAATACTTTGTTGCATGAGATCCCGAGCTCAAGAGTATTCTCCTCGTTGATCAAGCTGATCAAGAAGCAGTGCTTAGTGAAGTTTGTTAATTTCGTAAGAGGAAATCTAATAAGGTGGTGTCAAATTAAGAATGAAATTGATTTCATTTCTTAGAGGTGTTGGAACATTTTCATTTATCGGACCTCAAAATCCCCCATTTGAGGTTCCTCTTGCTTGATGTGGAATAATATGAATTAAACTCATAAAAAGTTTCATCTGTTAAAAGTTTTAGCCCACATCATTTTTTTTGTAAAATTCCATCAGAATGCATCTATCTGTTCATTTAGAGATAAAAAAATTTCAATTGGGGTTTCAAACAATAGACTCCATTTGAATTAGCTGTTTTTGAAATTGCTTTTAAAAACACTATTATAGCATTTGAGATGTAAAAAACAACTACAAGTTATTTCACAATTAGACCACAGCCTTATCGACTGAACGCCCCTCATTTGATGGGCTCAATTTCGTTGAATCAAGAAAACAACGACCTATTTGCCTCTCCTTTTTTCGGCTTCTTTTGCTGATGTGGTTGTGACTATTTTTTGTTGTTAACCTCCTTATTTTTGAGAATTAATGGCTAAAAATGATATAGTTTAATTAAGCTCATACAAATGATTGTCAATATTAGCTATCTATGTTTGCCAAATTACATCTATTATAAATAGTACAAAAGGGTTTTTCTTTGTGTTCCCCTAAGAAGCACTCAAAATTCGCTTGAAGTACATAAACGTTCACAAATCTAAAAATACAAAAGCAAAATACTGCCTTCAGAAAAATTAAGTTGTTATAATCCTACTGAAAAATATCTGAATTTATTTTCTTTTCCTTTTTTCCCCGTCTGAAGGTCTTTTCTTACCGATCTGATTAGATGTAGTGTCGTAGCTGTTGGGTTGAAGGAAAAGTTGCCCATTCAATAAATCCAGAGTACTGAAAGTCTGAAACATTTAATTTATGGTCCCACTGTCAGAAGATTCATATATTTTGCTTATATTTTAATTTAAGCAAGGAAACTTAGTAAGTCCATTTATGGATGCAACTTCAAAGTCCAATACAGTAACACAATACCAAAAAGTAACATAGTACAAGGAAACTTTCAAAGGAATTAAATTCACAAATAAATGTCTATTAACTTCGTCAAATTATGTCCCACCATGGGGAGCCCTTTAATTTCTATGCTCCATTTTCTTTATTTCTTGATCTATTTAAATAAAATTATTGTGGAGTCATCATCTCATAAATTGCTACAAGAACAACTATAATGCCTTACTTTTTGGATATTTATGGGGATAAGAAGGAGGGGAAGATTCTTTGAAATCAGTACATATTTACTTTTACTACATCTTCATGGCAAAAGCGAGTAAAAGATCTTATCAATCTGTGAAGATGATTTATGCAAGTGATACTGATCAACAAAGAAGGACACATTGGGTAGCTTTTTGGATCTCTCCATAAAAAGTTGGCTGCAAATATGAATTACACAGTGATACTAGAGCTTGTTATCATTAGATTTAATACAGGAGTGGCTAAATTCGCACCATTTCCTTCTAACACAGTTGTATAAATTTGTACAATATTAAGGATATAAGTTCTAGTACTAATAATTCAACCTGTTAATGCATTAAAAGATGTTAATTCATAATAGAAGATGCCAATTTAATTTGACATATAAATGAAAAGCAAAGAAGTAGCAAGAAAGGAATTTTCTTCAAGATACTAATATATACTCTATTAGGGCAAAAGAAATTAAATGGGAAGAAAGTTCCATCAAAAGTTGAATGTAGCATAGGTGTAACAGTGAATGTTGTTCAAGAAATATCTATGAAGGGTTGTTAAGTGTTCTACCAAGTACGCATTATTATTCTATCCTCCAATACTTTCATGGTTTCATTTGCTTATATTTAGCACGTTAAATATTAGAGAGAGGTCAAATCTACAATCTACATCCCTAATGTAGTACAATTAATATTTGATAAAAAAAAGTTACAATTAATAGTAAAACTTGTACAGGTATAGCTTTAGGATAGAGTAATATAGATTTCGCCTTGTCTTAGATTTATTTAAAGGAGAGTGGATTTAGCAATTTTCTTCTTTATTTTATTATTATAAATTTTTTGAATAAGGTACAATGGTGATATTGTAGGTCTCTCTATTAGCCGTTCTTAATCCAATTGCCTCTAACATTGGATTAATCAATTGTATTACAACTATTTCACCTAGCCTACCTCCGATCTTCCAAAGGGCCTAAAGTCCAGGCACTTGGGGAGCAAAAAGTTTACACCCCAAAAGTAAGGCCCATAAAATAGTAACAAGATGTAGGCAGTAAGATTGTTGTGGGCCTCTCTCTGAAGGCCTAAGTTCCAGCTTTTTAGAGGCCCGTGCAAATAAATTTTGCCTTTACAGAGCCAAAGTTTTGTAATCGATTAGGTGAACAAAAGAAAAAGAAAGGGAGAACCACGATGATCGCACCAATGATCAGAGGAGAACGGTCCGAGTCTCTTCAATGTCAAATTTAGGGTTTGAATTCTATGCATAGTAGTTGGAAGTGGGAGGGTAAAAAAATTCCAAAAAAAAGAAAGAAAAGGGATTAGTGTATAAATGCATGCTATATTTTGTTTTTTCCATTTACATTTATGAATTTGGAGGTGTAAAAGCAAAAACAACTTTTATTTGAACTCAAAGGTTTTTTAAATTTTGGATTGTGATCTTCTGCAAAAAATTTTTTATGTTTCTATGAATATTTTTTCTACACAATTTTCAATTGCTTTTCACTTTTTCGTTTCACATACATCATATTCTAAAAAAGTGTTCTAATAATTTTTTGAGTATGTATTTTATACACTGTTAATGTACATTATTTTTACATTAGCAAATTTAAATCGTGTCACATTACACGAATTCAAATTTGAAATTCATATAATGTATATGTATCATACATCTGTAACCGTTAGTCTTTTAGTATTAAAAAAAATCATTACAATATCAGTGCATAAAAAGGTAGTCCATAATTTTTCTCAAAAACACTCCAAAAAATACAATCCAAACAGGCTCTAAGGTTTTACTTGAACTCTAAGGTTAACTTCTTTCTGAATTGGGCTAGTGAGATACCAACGCATCTACGTTTATGGACAACTAACCTAGCATGACAATGGCTGAAAAAATAATAATAATAATAAACAAGCACTTAGCGTGACAAGTGAGCAAATTTTCGGCAAAAGCAACTAGATGCAGACTGAAACTTGCTTTTGCTTTACCTAATTTGATTTGCGCCTCAACGAAGAATTTTCCAGTTCGCCACTTGTAATTGAAAGTTGGTTCCCCAAATTTGCACCTTTACAGGGAGGAGAGAGAGAATTCTGGGAAAACGAAAAATTGGAAATAAATAGGTCAATTTGGGATCCCCAGGTTACATTTCATGAATTTGTTATTGGGTCCCTCAAGTTCTCAGCTTCTCACTCATACATTCCAAAGTTCATAGTACTAGCTCATTTTGGCTACATAAGTCACCAAGCAAGCTTTTGCTCAGTTTGGACCATCATGAAGCAAATCTAAATAACGAAACTCCAATATACTGAAAAAATTTACAGCACTAGACAACCCACAAAGCTAGAAAGGAATGTTTTCACATATAAAATTGGTTAATCAATTACTAAATAATTTTTCTTCTTGCTCTTCTTGGTAGTTTCTTTTTTTAAGTTTTCAAGTATTCTATTGTCATCAAGAGCTTGAGATGATGACAGCTTTTCCATGTGAGGTTGGTGTGTGTATACATAGGATGGTTTAAAGAAGAAGGGATAGAGAGAATATTAAGCCAAAGGAATGTTAGGAGGCTTCTGTTTGGAGTGTTGTCACCTATGGGGTTTGCAATGTTGATAACTAGAGGATGGGGAGCGTGAATAAGTATAAAATAGAAGTGATGTTTTGAAGCTCAGATGGGAATGGTTGGTTCAACTGGATTGATTTTGCGAACTAATTAGCTCTCTGTCCAAGAAATTTGATTAACCAAAAAATAATTGACCATGTCAAACCTAGTAAAAGATTGAGTTTTTACAAGTGCTCCATCTAACCGATCAAACCTATTGAATTCGGTTACTGAGTTTGGCCAAGTTGTTGCTGATTCTGAATTTCAAAACACTAGATAGAAGTCGGTAGAGTTGGAATTGGGGGCTTATTGATCACAACAAAGGACCCAAGGAAAGAAAATGATGTTTTTTTAATAGTTTCCTAGGATAATGCGAAAAGAGCTACATGTCTTTCATATTATTGATCTGAATTTGATTGAAATTATTGAGGTGAACCACATAAAATCAATTCCCTAAATTTTTAGGACAAATTTGAATATTTTTGAAAATTAAGGGATTTAATAGAATCTTAAGTGGAAATTGAGGTTCTAGTGAAGTAATTTACCTAAGGTGTCAATTGGGTTGTGCGAATCAGATTCTGATAAATCTATAATCCAATTCAGCACTTTAAACTTATCGAATGTAGATTTTAACACATTCATACGCATTTGATAACCAAAAATAGAATGTCTGAATTAATTAAGTGGCACTAAATTTTCAAAGCAAAAGTTGTTTCCAAAAATAAGTGATAAACTATTCACTTATCACTGAATGTGATATACAGTTTAATGTATTAGACTTAGGGTGTGTTTGATAAAACTAAAGTCTAAAAATTGCAATCTAAAATCTGAAATTTTAAGTCTGAATCTATACTAAATTTAATATATCTGAATGTATATCATATTAAGTGATAAGTGAATAGTTTATCACTTGATCTTGGGAGCAAGTTTTGTTTAGAAAATTCAGTACCACTTAATTAATTCAGATATTCTATTTCCGGTTGTCAAACAGTCTGAATGTGTTAAAATTTGAATCCATTAAGTTTAAGTACTGAATGGAGTTATCAAATGGGACCTTAATATTTAACAATTCAGTCATTTAATGGATTCAAATTTCAGTTTTCAAATTTCTAGATTTCAGTTTTCAAACTTCAGTTTTATCAAATGCACTCTAAAATTGGTTCATAAAAAATGTAAAATATACTACTGACGTTAGCGCTTTTGGCTTCTCGCTTATACAATAAAGTAAAGGTTCATACTCACTTAAAAATATGTTGGGACTCTATGCCTATTTCGAGCTTGGCTTCAAGCACACAATTAATATATAATTACATATTGAGTATTGTTATTAGCATAAGACTATATGTAAACTATTATATTAAACACATTATCATATATAATAAACACATTTATACAACTAATTATTTGTGTTTGACTGTGATAGGTTGATCCTAATTAGCCCCATACTTGACTCAATTAAATCTAGAATCATATTTTGACCTAAGCCCTGTGTGGTCCAATGATACATAAGGTTTGGCCGAGTTTGACTGTTTGAATCAATTCAGCCTCATTGTCAATCCTGCATTTACCCTTTCTCTTAATTGGAAACTCTTCTATTTACCCCTAAATGGAGTCGAACTTGATACTTTTAATAGGTTGTATTTCAGTACAAATAATTTCTACAACTTTTTAATGAAAGTGTAGAATTCACAATTACCATTATCAACAGATGGGTCCAAATTTACATGACGTTTCTTGGACCATATACCGAAATTTTTGAATCGTTGGCCAAATCAGGGCATGCACTGTTTGCACCTATATATATATAGTCGGCCAATTTTCCTAGCTAGCCGAACAATGACAGCACAAGTGATTCTATTCAATCAAACCAAACTTATCATAAAACATTTATAGCATATCTGCATTGGCTTTCAAGTTTCAACACAAGCTGTATAAGGTAATCATAATCATCATCTCTTTTTCTTTGGTCTAAAATGGACCTAGAAACAAAAATTTCATCACCCAATTCTCGATGATCAAATTAGAGGTATAACAGCTTAGAACAAAAGTCAGTATAGAATTTAATTGCTAAGAAAATGGATATTAAAGAAGTAATCGAAAAATCCAAAAATGGGTTCAGCGGACATCTAAACTCAGACTTGAATGAAACGACTATGCCAATGTATTTAAGGAAAAAAAAATCTTTTTGCAAAAAGTTAAGTGCTTTTCACGACTCAAAACCTTTAAATTAGCAAGGTGCATTCGCATTTTTACATATCTTGCTGTTTATTTTAGCAGCTGAACGCCTGTAGTCAACTAGGTTGGCATGCATTCAATACATGGAAGCTATAGCAAGCATCAATTGTTCAACAAGCTTAAAATAAAATGCTGAGATCAGATCTACACAAATCATCAATTTAGGTTACTTAAATTGGTTGGCCAGGTCTGCATTGGCTATGATTTATCGTTTCATTGATCATTTTATAGAAGCATTTCCAGAAAGAGCAAAAAGTCAAAGTGAGGATACCCTCGATGCTGAAAGAGCTTAAATTCATATTCATCTTTTTGTAGGAAAATTCAAATTTGCAAATTGACCTATTTCCAGCCATGATTAAATATGTCTTACCAAATGCTATAGTGGTTATATTTCAGTATGATTTTGACTAAGTTTTTTGGTGGTGCAAACTCGCTAGTCTGATGAATGAAATAATCAAAACCACTAAAAACTGACAAATATGGAACAAAGCTAATTAAAGTTCAAACACTATATAGATCTTTAAAAAAAAAAAAAAAGCTGGACCAAACCCTCGAAAAGTTTAAAAAGGCAAAAATAAGAAACCCGGAAAGTAATAAAATGTTTGACTAGCTTCAATAAATTTCTTGATGCTAAAGTAATTGGGACTGAGAAACTGCTAAATTGGAAAACCTTGCACATTTAGACTATGCATGATTGAATTGCCATGCCGTATGGTGCAAAACTACCATGTTGGACTTTGGTTCACGTAGTTGGACTTCATAGTACTGCATTCCACCATCAAGGTTTGAAAATTAGGTACTCTATCCTTCTGCGTTTTGGTGCTCATTCAAGAATTGAGGTGTTAGGTGCAGTCAACGTTGCGTTAGGTACTTGTCTTTGAATTTTGGTTACATAAAGGGCACATGCACGCCCAAAACACTGCGTCCATGCCATCATGCAGAGGTCTCCTAATAATAATTTCAATGGGAACCCTACCTTTTTCTTTCTCTTTGCTCCTTAAAAACTTGAGGACGAGGAGGGGAGAAGGTATCTCATTCTAAAGCAGATGAAATGCTCTCCACTGATTTTTTTTTTTTCAACGGATAACAAAGTCGTTCTTACAGATTGCTTGTGAATAGGAGGCCACTGATAATGAATTCGAAGCCAAATTAATTTCCTTTAGGTGAAGATAACAAGTCTCGTCAATTGAACTAATGATCAAAGTGCATTACATTTTTTTTTCTTTAAACACGACTCTTGGGCTGATTCCAAACATAGATAACACTTTCTTGTTTCAATATTTTGAAAAATATCTGAATTAAATAAGCAAATTTTAATTCAATATAAGAAGCTCCAAATAAGACAACTACATAGTGTAATATTTCAAATTATCTTAAATCCAAGTTGAAAGATAAAGAACTCTATCAATATGATTAGTTTTAGATAAATGGAAAAGTACATTGTCTTTAGTGTCTAAGACGCAAAGTTTGGATAATTCAACTCCATAAGACGAGAGAAAATTAGGCGTGGGTAAAAGGGGGAGACAACTATCAATATAAAGTGAAGAGCGATAATCATCATGAAATGGACGTCACTATTGGTACCATAATTCTTCATGATGTTTCCAACATAAGAAGCACCATCATTTGTAATGAATATGCTAACCAATTTACACGAAGAGATGCAATTGTTCACCACAAAGAGAAAATGATTCACCATCAGAAACGACTAAAGAGTAAAGGAAATTAATGGACATTATTGTTCATGATGTTACTGATTTCCTATATTCTAAAAAGTAAAGGAAATTGATTGACATTATTGTTCACGATGTTACCGAATTGCAATATACGTGTGTACTCTATTTTGTTAAAAAAAAAAAAAAGAAGTACGAAAGGTGGAGAAAAAGAGAGACAATTACAAGTTCTACATACGTAGCAAGTTTCCTTATCAATGTAGAAAATTACGTGTTAGCTGTGTTTGTTTTTTAATTACATTTTTTTTTTGAAAATCTCCAAATGCATATTGTTTTACAACATTTTTATTTCACAAGCACATTTATCAAAAAAGTTTCTACAGTAAAAATGTTCTTAAAATACTCTAAAATTATCCCATTCAAGCACATTCATTTTGCTTCGATACACTTCATGAAAATTAATTTCTTTCTAATATAAAATTAAGCTTATGCACATAGGGATCCACAGCTTACCCCATCATTTAATGTTTGATTAATTGGTGTACAAAATCAGCTAGATGTATGCATACATTTTTTTTATCTAACGGTAAGAATTTACTCTACTCCTATACTACAAACGGAGCGAAACGTTTGACTGAATTTGTATGAGATTGGAGGTGAGCTTCCAAATCAGATACGTGCACAATATGAATTTTTTGACAAATGGAATTATAGATTTGTGTACATAATGATTCTGTGGATTGCCAAATGGGGAATCCCTAATACTCCTTTCTATGTACATGTGCTAATACTTCTCTTTATCTGCATTAGTCAACTGGTGCTTTTTTACGATCAAAATAAATGTATACTTTTTTGTTTTCCTCAACATGTGCACATCCAATTCCATCCGTCTTGTGTGCTGTCCTCATCATTATTAATTCTATAGAAAGCGATGGTTTTGGGGTTCTAGATCCTGTACAATTTTGCAATAGGCTATAACTCATGACAAACATGAATTTGTATAACTTTATAACAAGAATGTTCTTGTTATAAAGATATGTTAATCATGTCAAATTTATGTGATATTATTTAAATTGTACATTTTTTTTTTCTAAAGCTATAAACGGTTGTCACTAGCAATTATTTCTCTCTCTACCTTAAAAGCCAAGGCTAAAGAAGATCATAGAAAAACTTTTGTATTAAGTGCTTATCTAACAATACATATGCTGTTGTTTCAGCAAATGAAGAATGGGATTTGCAGAAAGTTGGAAGAACAAATCAATATCCACTTTAGAGATTTTCTTAAGTTGATCTTGTACAAGTAAACCAATAACATGATACTTCCACCTAGAAGATGTATTTTGGAGGACAAAATATCCGTGACATTTTTGTAAAGCCTTTCAACCACCTAACAAGAGTCATGAATAATACCGAGTCAACACGTAAAAGGATGGTGATTGGATTGTACCTTTTTTATTAAAAAATTCTTACATTTATTATAAGCAAATTTTTTCGGTCTTTTTTTTATACTTTATGTATATCAAATCACTATAATATATTTTTCTACTAAAACTTCAAAAAATAGCAATTTAATGAAATATAGCAAAAATCAAAAAACGTAAAAGCTAGTAGCCTAACACACTTTCAAACCAAGAAAAGTTGGACAATACAAAAAGTGAAATAGTACTGCTAATTTTAAATATCCACGGTATTTGTTAGACCAGGGAAAGCCAGCCATAGACAATCCACAAACTTTCTACAAAAGCCGCTTATTTTAGGCTGAGAAAATATAAAGGGAGTCCGGTCTACGGGGTCTAGTGGTGTACAGTTCAGTCTCCGTAATTTGTGATGTCATCTCAGCCGACCAACAGAACCCAGCGTGGAGCCCACTAGACGTTACGGTGCACCGTGGACCCCAGTTCCCCACGTTCCCCATTCCTAATCTTAGGCAATTTCAACTCAGAATCCAATCCTACCAGCGTGTACATTTACCCAGTTAAATCATAGCCGCTAAAACGAAATGTGGGCCCACCAACCACGAATGTGTTGACTGGAGACTTATTAACAATTATGATCTTATCCAATTTTTTTTTTTATCTATAGAATTAGTTATAAGTAAATTAGCTACAACTCCCTAAAATTCACGTTTAGCGTCAAATTATGACCCATTAAATTTTAATGACTCCTTCCATTTTAAATTAAATCTCTTGGTTTCAATTGATACCATAGATTTTTAGATCTTTGTATCTATTAAATTGCATATTCATTATTTCTATTGCATGCCTAACTTGCTATTAGTGCAGATTTTGTTGATGTAAATCAAATTGTGTTGGACAATTTTCAACAATTCATTAATAAAGTTTGCTTTTTATCCAAAAAAAAAAAGAAAAAAGAAGCTTAGTAGAGTTCATAGCAAGGTTCAACATATTAGTTAATTAAAATGTATAGATACTGTTCGTGTCGATTTCTGCAATCCACGAAACAGATATATTACGAAGGAGTGGTGTGGTAGAATAATCGTGCGTTTTGGAAGAAAGAAATGGTCAGAAAAGAAAAGTTTTGAACAGAAAAAATTTTAACCGACACTTTTTAATTTTTGTCATTTTGAGAGAAATCGTGGAAAAGAGAATAAAAGAGTTGGAAAATTTTCATTTCACTCTCGAAGCCAAAACGTTTTCCACACATTTATGGTCAAGTTTGAAAGGAAAGTTGGAGAAAGATTTGTATGATTTTTGAAAATACCAATTTTGTTCTCGAATGACTTCTAAACTAAAATTTTAATGAAATTTATATCCAAAATTATCCCATTTCTTTCATAAACTCGTAAGTCTCAAGCAATAATAAGTTTTTGCTCTTCATTTCTTACCCTTTCCTTTCCCTCATAACTTAAGATTTCTCTTCTCTTCTTTTCTATCCCTCAACTCCCAAACTAGCCATAAAAGTGTTACTAGTTGAAAATAAAATGAATTTCAATAAATGAAGTGATCATTGAAGATAAAAGGAATTTCAACAAGCTAGGCTACGGTAGTCAGTACCTCTCTTTATATCTAATAATAGTTTTCCTTTTCCAAAAAAATAAAAATAGAACAGTCTAATTCAAAAGACACTGAACTAAGAAAGAAAGAAGTAGTACTCAACCCTAATTTAAGCGTAGATAACATTACCACTGATTTTGAATTTAGTTGGTTCCTTGAATCCTTTCTCCTTTTGTTATATCTTTCACTTTTCCTTTGATTCTTTCCCTTACGCTACAAATTGCTCTCACACTTTCCTACCTCGAATAAAAGCCTCATACAATAAGTGATCACTAGTATACACATTGCACATGCAGTAGCATGACAAATGTGTACACTAATATAATCAATACATATACTACAAGAATGATAATTTTTGATACTTAACTCCAAAAATCATAAAATTTGGAAGGGGATTGTATTATTTGCAAAAGAAGCAAGATCTATAAGGATCTTTATCTTCAAAAAAAGAAAAGAAAAGAAAAGAAAAAAACTACCAAAATTAATCTAACTGCTAAGTTGAGGTCATGCTGTTTGAGGATAATATTACCCGTAATCCATCTAATTCCATTAATCAAAAAGCAATTTATTTGAGGTATAAATATGTGGCCTTTAGATCCCATGTTATTCACTTGAAATATTAAACCAATTAACATAAAGCAAATTTTTCCCCTATGAAGATAGTCTCCAAACAATAATCAATCTGTTTGGATTGTAATTTTTCTCTCAAAATATTTTATTGCATCATATTTATATTTTTAGATCAATTTTTAAAAGTGGACAAAAGAAATGCATCAATTCCGTGACGCAGATAAATGCATTACAGATAAATACATCAATTTTTTTTCCACATACATTGCATCACATATAGATGTGTTAATCCAATTTAAGGAAATTATTAAATAAAGTAACAAAAAAAGGACAAAAGAAATTTAAAAATTTGAATAAATTAAAAGGTTATTATGTTATTCAACATTGAGTGACAAACCACACTCACCCCCTAGTGGAGAATCCAACCACAATATATAGTCTAAAGCAATATACTACCACTCATTGTATTTGCTCCAATGCCACCTTCTAAAAAAAATCCAATACCACAAAAGACAGAGCAGAAAGCACCTTTCATTGACCATAGACCAGACTTAAAAGTATATTTCCCATAAAAAAAATAAGCATATTGAGTAATTTATGCTTCTTCTTTGCAAGGAAGAAAAATCTAAATGTACATTGTAACTTTTACAAACAGAATAATAAATCTCCAGAAAAGAAAAGTGCTGAATGGAGATGGACCCCACGATCTTACATCGCCCAACCTTTGACCCTCTTCCTCTTTTTAAACTGCTGTCCCTTCTATTCCCCCACCTCTGCCTTTCTCTCTCTAAGCTCTCCTATATTCCCACCAAATTTTCTCCCTCTAAAACTCACTGAGTTACTAGCCGAGTCAAGATTGCTTTCAACTCGGTTCAGGAATCCCAACAGGAAAAATGGTTAGAAAGAGGAACGATTTATGCATAACTGTGCCGGGTTTTTTCCGGTGTCCCATCTCATTGGATGTGATGAAGTCGCCGGTCAGTCTCTGCACCGGCGTTACGTACGACCGGAGCAGCATTCAGCGGTGGTTGGATGGCGGCAACAATACTTGTCCGGCCACCATGCAAGTTCTTCAATCAAAAGATTTAGTCCCAAATCATACCCTCCAACGACTCATCCAGATCTGGTCCGACTCGGCCAGGACTCGGCCTCCGGCCACCGAGTCAACCGCCGTGAACTCGGTAACTCAGGCCGAAGCCGAATCCATAATTCAACAGCTCAAAAGCAATCTCCTCCTTCTCCCGCGCTCCCATGGGGAAAATATTTCTGAGTTCAGCTCAGTCATCCTCCAATGCATGGGTAAATTAATCCTTTTCGCCAGACAATCGGAGGAAAATTCAAATTCCCTAGCGTCGGCCGGTTGGGAGCTTTTGCCGGCGCTAGTTTCACATTTTTCTAAGCTTCCCATGCAAATTCAGGCCAGTGAAAAAGTTTTCCAGCTGTCATACCTGCTTTTAAAAAATTACAAGCCCGCCCCGGAACAAGAAGAAATTGTCATCGAGGACAATTTCGTCGCAGCCATGATAAACTTTCTCCGGCGAGGGAGCCGAGAATTGAGAATTTCCGTGGCAAAGCTACTGAAAACCGTTGCGAGTTCCAGCAGCGAGAAAAAGCATCTGATGGGAGAAAACGACGACGTTTACAGGGACTTGTTGAGATTAATGATGACTTCTGAGTGGGATCAAGAAGCCATGGAGAGTTGTTTATGTTGTTTGTTAACAATTTCAATGCCAAAGAAAAACAGACAAAGGCTTGTACGTGGCGGAGCAGTTGCTGTACTTTCAAAAGCGTTAGATGAGGCTGAACTAAGCGTTGGATCAACTGAAAAAGTTCTGAAATTGCTTGAAATCGTGTCAACATGCAAGGAAGGAAGAGTGGAAATCTGTGGGAATGAG
The DNA here is from genome assembly GCA_013103745.1 of Gardenia jasminoides. NCBI lineage: Eukaryota > Viridiplantae > Streptophyta > Magnoliopsida > Gentianales > Rubiaceae > Gardenia > Gardenia jasminoides. The sequence goes on from CM023104.1 coordinate 21,547,575, forward strand.
AAATGTGTGGAGGCAATAGTTAAAAAAGTGCTCAAAGTTTCAACACTGGCAACTGAACATTCAATTACAATACTTTGGAGTTTGTGCTGTTTGTTTAGGGATCAAAGGGCACAAGAAGCTGTGACAAAGAGTAATGGGATGGCAAGGATTTTGCTGCTGATGCAAAGCAATGTTTCTGCAGCTGTAAGACAAATGTGTAGTGATTTGCTCAAGGTTTTCAGGGTTCAATCTAGGAATTCTTGTCTGTCAAGTTATGATACCAAGACTACTCATATCATGCCATTTTGATGTTTTGTGGAATTCTTGTGAGCTGGGATGTAGAATTTGGATGAGGGTTGAAGAAAGGGGCAGTTTTTTTCTTTTTCTTTTTCTTTTTCTTTTTTTTTGGTGTAAATCAAAAGCAAAATTTTTGACAAATATACTTGCTATATAGACAAAGAAAGGGAAAAAAAAAAATTCTTTTTACTTGAATTTTGGTTCGCTGTAGTAACATATGGTTTATGGTTGTCTTGTTCTTTGATTTGATGTCTTCTTGATTGAAACTTAAACTGTCATATCTTGGACACAAATTGGAATGTCAGTACAAAGCTTGATTTTGTTGCAGCTAGTTCCTACATTTTAGGCCAAAATTTTTTTTAGATCAAAGATGATGTAGATTGAATTTTTGAAGACAAATTAGAAACACATTTTGAACCTGAACCTAATCTATTCAATCTTTTTTCTTTCTTCCGCCCTTTATTTTCTGTACAATTCCAGGTTTTCTTATTTGTATATTGTCCAACGTCGTAGTGTGATCAAACTCACAGATTGAAACTCCCAGAAGATAAGAAGAAATCTTCAGAAAGATACCTCCTAAAAAGAGAGAAGAAGAATAGAAGGGGGAAAAAAAGAAAAGGGTTCAACAATGGTTTCCAACACATTGCCTTTTTCTCTTTTCTTTCCCTAGTTGATATTTGGAGGAAACAGAATCTGCATATGGGGGACCAAAAAAATAATGTGCACCCAGAATTCAGGGTTCTGTCAGCAAGATGATTAAAAGCTTGCATGATTTGGCACATTAAATTAGTTGTACAAGAGAAGAAGACAAGGTGCAGTTATTGCTGAAACAGCAGCAGACTTTTGCTGACTGTAATGGTGCTCTTCTTTTCTCTTTCAATTAGTACTATATAGTTAATTAAAATTTGATTGGAGAAAAGAGATGGAAGAGATTGGAATCACAACCCTAGAAAGAAATCTGTGTAAAGAGGAGGCTAGGATATGTAAGGTATATATTGAGTAAATTGTTTGACCATTCCAATTCTAGTAAAGATATACTATAATACTAGGCCATAAAGAATAGAGAATGCACCCAATAACCTAGTGGAAGTTGATTTATGAGGGATTTTTAAAAGGAGGATATCACTAAAACTATCGAGGGCTTGTGAATTGATTGATTCAATGGCTCGAGGTTTGGCAACTAAGTAGTATTCAATTTGAGCAATGGATTTTTTTAAAGGTAAAAAGCATTGATTGGCAATTCCAAAAGTTGGAGTGGATGGTTCTCTATGCACTAGAAAGTCTAAGGTCCCTTCTTTCAAATTTGTCCTGTCCTTTCTCAATTTTTATATTTCATCGTGTGCTTCCGATATGAATATGAAATATGTTTATATTTAAATGTGGAGATATAAGAAAATTAATGAACTATGTTTATATTTAAATGTGGAGATATAAGGAAATTACATGGGCTTTCCCTGATATCTATCCTAATTACATAGATATCCCTTATAGTTTGTTTAATGTTTCCTTGTACTAAATGGTGCAATAAATATAATAACAACTACGTCTAAGCTTTTAGCTACGATGTGGGGGTGGCTATATAGATCATATGTTACTATTGTGTTTGATCGAGATACATTTTCTCGTTGAAATTTAAATACAAAAAGAAAAAAGAAAAGCCCCTTATGGTTCATCCATTGCTATTTTGTTAGTTCTAGCATACTAGAAAAGCCATGGGTTTTATATTCTAACTTCACTAGCATGATACTGGGAATTTTTTGAAATCGACTAGGGTTCTAGTTTTTTACCAATTGAATTGACGGTCATTAACTTTTCATTGAATTTCTTTATCTAGTGAAACTAATAACCTAGTTGGTTAAGTGACCGGTTCATCAAGTTGATCGGCTGAATCATGATGCCAGTCCAACTATGCGTAAAATCTCACCCTTGCTATAATGAGTCCTAAAGGAAAAGAAAGTAGTTGAAAACGAATTATAGGGAAAAAAAAGAAGATTATTTACCTCTAACAAGAAAAGTTATCCGATTTTCTTACAAATTTGCAAAATCTCAAAGGACGCTAGTGTAATTAACTAGCTTGTGGATTGGGCTTTTTGTTTGTTTGAAATAAAATTTTTGTGCACATAAAAGTTCATTGGATCCCGTCTGTAAGGCCGACTGGTCTATGGGGTATGTATGTGTGGATGTTTGAATACAAACATTGGCATATATATTCTAAAATGATTTCGTGAAGTGGAAGCACGAGGAAAGAGGGGGTCCCGTGTTTGTTTTTAGCACGTGAGGTGCCATGTTGGCCCAACTTGGGCAACTCACGTGACCTATAATGTTAAATAAGAGAGAGTTTCCATGGTTTTTTGTTAACTCACGTGACCTATTTTTAGGGGATTTTTTTAAAAAATATATTGTAATGATTTAATATATATAATATAAAAAGATGATTTGAAAATATGTTTGAAAAAAATGAAAAATTTTTTTCTATTAAAAACTTCAATCCAAACAAGGATGCCTCAAGTTAGCAACATTAGCAGTTCGACACAGTTCAAACGAATTCAAAGAAATTCATTACCATAAAATTTACAGTCGCTTTCATGGTGAAACAATCCATGCCTACATAACATGTTTTTGAATGTTTTTTTTCTAATGCAGACACATAACATGTTTTTGAATGTCTTTTCCCTAATGCAGACACATAACATGTTTTTGAATGTTTTCCTAAGCGTGTGATTTTCGAATGTTTTTCCAGTTAGAAGTTTAAGAGCACCTAACAATCGGACGCATTACTCAAACAGCGATAAACTGTAGCCATTGTGAGTAAGGGCTTGTTTCGAAGCATGTTTTTTACCCATTTTTTTAATAGATAAATTTTTTACAGCTTTATTTATAATAACTCTTAAAGACCACCCTAAAGTTTTTAAAATACATATTCTAAAATATCAAAAATTACACATGTTTTTTCTTCCTTTCCTTTCTTCTTCTTCTTCATCCTCCCCATCACTGCTGGCTTACTATAGAAATTGTGTTTAGAAATTGTGTTTACTGTAAAAACACAATTTCTATAGTAGTAGGATTATCACATCTAAATCCTGCCAATTTATCAATAAAACAGACATTAGCTTTAATTCTCTTGACAAAAGGATTGATCATCATTTTAGACCACTGTATATATAAAAAAAAAAAAAAAGACGGCATATGGCCATGATCAAGGTTAAATTACTATTATCATTTTAGCATGATAAGAACTTGCTTAGTAAACTAACAATTATCTACTTGAGAACTTTAAAAGACACTGTAATTAACACACTAATCCTCAGTATTGAATTAACTACTGATCAATAACAAGATATTACCCCAACATTTCGTTTTCTGCTGAAAACAAAAACAGTGAAGCAATTAAAGCAGTCCTCAAACGGAAAATAAGAGAACTTTAGCCCACCATCGTGAAGTAGTCAAACTTTACGCTCGTGAGATGTTTTCCGAATTTCTTGCCCCTATTTTGCTTTCTTTCAATGGTTCACTACTTGAATAAAACGATGTGAGAGCCATTGGGCCAGTGGTCCACTGGCCAGGGGAGTCTTCTTAAGGCTCTCCCGTGCACTAGGTCGGGGGTTCAAACCCCGCCGAGTGCATCAATAAGAAGTAAAGTGCTTCTTGTCCTTAAAAAACTCAGAAAGTGCACTTTCTTTCTTTGTACAATAATATTATTGAACTGAAGTCGATAATATTGTAGAATTGGCAGAGTAAATAAAAAATGCGAGGGATGGGATGGGTAATTGGTTGGGTTATGGACAGGTTAAGTTTTCTGGGCTTATACTTGGGTGGAATGGCTGGCTACCCTAACTCAGTTTGATGTCCAATTGCCCAACCAACCAAAGCCTTGGGGCTAAATTCACAATGTTTCCTAGTAAATAGGCGCCATTTTTCTTTCAAACCAAAAAAAGGTAAATTACACTATCTCCCCTCCAGCTTATATAAAAGCTAGAGATCTCCCCTCTTGTTTTTAGAATAACATGGACCTCCCTTATCAATGCTTTCCATCAATCCAAGTCATATTATAGGTTGATTTTACATTGTTTCCCTTTACCTTTCTTGTTAATGTCCTTTACATTTATTAAAAGAAATTTGTCAATACAAGAGTCCTAGTGCTCTCAAAAAAATGGAAAAAAAAATTAGATAAAAGAGGATTTTGTCATGAAAATTGAAAGCTTTATATTTTTGTGATTTCATCCTAAATTTTTTATACCCATCTATCAAAATGTAGATACATGCACATTTATCTATTTCTTTAATAAAATGAGGTGTCTTCAACTATATATTTATCAGACATCTTAATACTTGGAAATCTGAACTCGTACATACATTAATGAGTATTAGATAATGGAATCCAAACATCAACTTATTTAGTGACAAAGTTAAAAGAAAAAAAAGTATTGCAACGATAACAATAAAAAAATTTAAAACAAGATGCGAGGTCCCAGTTATTATAGAATCAAGAGGAGAACCATTTGACTTTTACAAAAACTAGGCAGGAGATCAATTTTTTCTACCCAAAAAAGTAAAAAAGAACACCATATACAAGATTTTTTTTTTTGTATTCTGCATTTTGATTGCTCTGTTCTAGCAAGTCATCACAATACAACATAGCAACAACAAAAACCATTAGGCATGAGAGTGATGAAAACCTGATTAAGGCTTTCAATCTCTCAAATCTCAATTCAAGCAACTCCTCCTCTTACACCACGACACTATGTGCTAATCATATCCAAATCTGCTAAAATTTTGATTGCTCATTAATAAGGCATCGAATAACAAAAAATGCAAGCAATTACTAACAAAAATAAAACTAAATGAAATGGGGGAAAGAGTAAACATGCATTCATGACTCATCTCTTGTTTGGACTAGATTTTTGGTCATATGTTTGACTTGGGCCATGCACACCAACTTAAGTGGAATTCACTATCCATAAGTGGCCCAAATGTGGGAAGCACGAATCTGGGCTTGCGCTAAAGATCGCGCAATTTAGGATTGTGTGCTTACAGGTGCAAAAGTTGAGTTTGACTAACCAGAGCCTGATCAATTGTAAATTCTAAAAAGGTGCTGTAACAATATGATATGTGAAATATAAATGTGATGATTAAATGTGCGAAAGAAATATTTTAAAGTTTTTTTTTTCCGCTAAAATTCACAATCCAAACTTGCCCTTGTATGTTGCATTTGTGCCAATTAGATAATATTTTGCTATAATTCAGTACTTTATCTATTTAGATCAATAGATCACTTCAATTATTAGTTTAACTAGCACGTAGTGCTATCGAGCTAAATTAGTGATTTAATAAAACCATGAGCATAAAAAAAATAACGAAATAGTCTTTAGGATCTTTGATATGTTCTCTAAATTTCATTATTGGTTTGGAATTTAGATGGAGGTCATCGGATCATTCTAGTTCTCATTAGATGGGAAGTTGAAGTACGCATTCAAGAAAACAATAAATTGTTTTCCTTTCTAGTAAGATTCATTTTCTGGTGTATTCAGAAAAATCTGTACCTTCTCTTTTGATGGAATTAAACATCAATATAAACTCTTTCAAGCAAAAATTTAACATATTTAAGCTTGCAAATTTGTATATTTCTTGAAACATCAAAAAGTGAAAGAACAGTATAAATTGGATTAGAAAATCTCAGAGTAAGAGTCAAATGCTTGGTTGAACACTAGCAAGTACAGTAACTGCGACACCCTTTGACTTCTCAAGGATAACTGGATAAGAGAAGTCACAATCTCCTAAAAAATTGGCTAAAGACTAAATTGAAGAAACTACTTTGATGCACATGAATGCTAACTCCAAGACTTGGATGCGGTATGGGTCAAAATGCTTCTTGTCCCTTCAATGAAAATCAGTAGGAATATATATACATACATACATACATATATATATATATATATATCAATTACATAGTCAAAGTTACATGCTCACAAAAAAACTCTGATATCCACATTGCAATGGTTTAGAATTTCTGTGGATATACACACACGCACGAACGCACTATAACAATAGTATATATATGAGATAAAAAGATAATTAAAGAATATACAAAGAAAACATTTTAAAAATTTACCTATGAAAACTTAATATCCAAATTGAAAAGATGTAGAATTGAAAGATGTACAGTTTATTAGTGTATACACTATTATAGTTGGATGCACAGTACATAAGCTTCACAACCTTAGCCGAAACAATCTGAAATCCCAGTCTCCTTTCTGGGACAATTTACCCCTATCACATGATCATTTTTTTTCTTGGGCAGGATTTCACATATTTCACATATCATTGATCAGGCCAAGCCGAAGCTTGTGGCTGCGAATTAACTTGCATCTTTGCCTATAAAATCAAAACCAGCAATCACAAATCGCCGGTAAGTAATGCATTATTTTGGAACAAATCTTTTTTTGATCACTGTAATTATTTAAAGCGTGTGTAAGTTATACATTATTGAAATCTGATTAAATAACAACTACAGATTTTGCTTATCTGGACGCTGTACTTTCTGGATCTTATGCATCTCAGGCTTTTCTAAATCTCATTCATTTACTCCTTGTAGATCTTTTTTTTTTTTTTTTTGTCAGATACTCCTTGTAGATCTTGGTATACCGTATATGTTACATGCTTTCAAATCCCTTCTTTTCTGGATCCCGTCCATTTCTGTTCTCAATATGATCCTACACAGTTCTAGAAATGCGTATCTAAATCTTAGTGTCAGTTATTTATTTCTCATGCATTGTCTTTCCATCACAGTTAGACTAAAAGGACTTCTTTCTAGTTTCTACAGAATATGTCCCCTGGCCATGAGCATTGACTGCCCTTTTTTTTGGTTCAAAAGAGACTTTACGTCTTACAAAATACGACAGACGTGTTTCGTTGAAGTGCTTTTGCATTTTTATTTCTTTGTATGCACGTTGATAGCTAGAGGAGAGAGAAGTATATATCATCCATCCATATTTGTTCCTTGCTATGGACTTCTAATGGGACTAAATGCTAAGCGACATCTCAATCAAGCACCTCTGGAGAAAGAGAGATGCCACTACTTTGAATGATTTGATATCCAGTTTAGCCAATCTAAAATTCTTAATTTACTAGGACAGGTTGGGGTCTTAATTTCAAGACAAGAGATTAGTACAGTGATACATCATTCGACACTGCATAAAAAATTGGTTCTTGCAGTAATACCAAAAAAAGGTTGCATGGATTTTCTACAAGAAGCGATTAATTATTGAGGACAGACTGATACTCTATCGTAAGACATGGAAAGGGCAAAGCAGGTCGGACTAGGGCTGCAAATGAATTGAGCCAGTGAGCCGCTTGCAAGCAGCTCGAGTTCGACCTCGACTCGAGCTCGATATTGATCGAGTTTGAGTCGAGTTCGAGCAGCTCGTTTTCATATTCGAGTCAACTTTAATCAACTTTCTCTCAAACCCGATAGCTCGTGAGGCGACTCGAATAGACTCATATATATATATATATATATATATATATATACATATATATATATATATATATATATATTATTTTTTGTTTTAATAGTGAAATTACATATATATCTCTAATATTTTTATTATTTATTAAGAAAAATAATTATTTTATTCATTTTTTTAAAAAATAAAATAAACTTTTTTAATTTTTTAAGCTCGAGTAGGTTCAAACTTAAATTCTACTAGGCTCGAATTCAAACTCGAGCTCGAGCTCGATCTTCACTTTGAGAACTCGTCGTGCTTGAGTTCGAGTTCGAATTCGGTGAAAAATGAGTCGAGATTGGCTCGATAAGGTCAAAATTCGATTTAACTCAACTCGTTTACAACCCTAGGTCGGATCTAAAAAGTTTTAGACCACTGCAAAACCCTAACAATAACACGTGCTTAATATAATGAGTTGGGATAAATCCACACCCTCACAGTCTGAATCCACACACCTATAACCAAGTTGACGAAAAAGCTCATAGCATTTACGGGGTTTGGTAGAATCTTTTTCAAAAAAATTAGCATTTTTAGTGAAAATAGATAGTGCTAATTTAGATTTAATTGAAATTTAAATCAATAGGAATGGTCTTAAAATTTCCAACATTTATTTTCGTCACTTTGATGGCATTTATTTTTTTTCTCTTATTTGATGGAGAGAATGTTTTTAATCTCTTTTTATCATGTAAGAGAAGATGAGAGATTTTCTTTTAAATTGTGTTAATAAAATATGTTTACCATTTTGGCACTTTGCACTTCAAAGTTAATTGAAGTAAAATTTTAGAAGATCACACTAGTGGATCAATAATTGGGAAGATGGTATCAAAGAATTTCAATTAATTAAAATTTGTAATTGATTTTCTAAACATCCCCTGTTATATGAAAGACAAATTTTTGTATTGAAAAAAGTTTCTATCACACTCTTATAAACTTTATTGTCATCTTAATGATAGATATATATATTTTTAGATTGAAAGGGCGTAGATTCTCCCCATCCTTCTCCTTTCATCACCTTATTTTCTAGACCTCAGCATTTACTTTCTGTCATTCTTGCCTTGAACAGAAAAAACCATTTTTTTTCTTTCACAGATGTTGAGAATTTAATATTGATTTGGGCGAGGACAAGTTACTAGGTAATTTCAAGGATAACGCAATTGGCAGAAAATATGACAGCCCACATGAGGGAACTTAAAAACAAAGGTTACGTTTGGATTGCTGTTTTTAGCCCCTATTTTTGATAAATTATTTTTTACACTCCAAATGCTACAGTAAAAACAACCCCAAAAACAACCACAATAATTTTTCTATTTCTTTTTTCTTTTCCTTTTCCTTTTTCTTTTTTCTTCTCTTCCCTCTTCTTCTCCCTCAACCCCCCCTCATCCCTCCCGATCGCTGGCGACTAGGAAAATTTTTTTTTTCTCCTCTTCTCCCTCTCTCTTCCCCTCCCCTCACCCCCCCTCCCCTCCCCCCCTCCCCATCCCCCCATCCCTTCCTCTCCTCCCTCCCCTCCCCTCCCCTCCTCCCCATGGTCAGAACCATTTTGGTCTGACTGGGAGGCTGCAGGGGAGGAGGGAAGAGGAGAGGAGAAAAAAAATTTCCCAGGTGATCGGAGGAGACGAGGGGTTGGGGAGAAGAAGAGGGAAGAGAAGAAAAAAGAAAAAGAAAAGGAAAAGAAAAAAGAAATAGAAAAGAAAAAGAAAAAAGAAAAAGAAAAAAAAATATCCAAAAACAGCTATAGTACCAATTTTTCACATCTACAATGCTACAGTACTGTTTTTCATAAACAGCCCCAAAACCAAGGAATCCAAACGGACCCAAAACCTCCCAGCTATAGAGTTTGTACGAGTCATCTAATCGTAAATGCAACTAAATTGCCTGAAACTGCTAGAAATGTAAGCCCTCATACGTTTTCAATCCTGCTGGAAGATTCGAGGGATGGCTTTGAAACTCAATTCATGCTGGAAATTTAGATTTCGTTTGGAAAAATTATCCTGATTTTGTGACTCAGTTCTTATTGGACTGGTTTCTAGCAATCATTGTAACTAAGTTTTTTTTTTCTTGCCTAAAAAAGTTTCTTTTTTATTTTTGGTGTCAAAACGAAAAAAATGTAAATATATTGCTGGAGAATTGTTCCGAATCATTTCAACATTGAACTAGTAGCTAGGGCTTTGAGATTTGAGCTATAATCTGTTCTTTATTTGTCGAAAAACACCTTCCCCCACTGGAATTGAGCCTCTCAGTTCAGGTTTGCTGGATCTTCGGGGAAAGAGTTCAAACAATATATTTGGTTCTTGAGATAGTGAAAAAGCACGTTGTACATAGCTACCATGAGTTATTACGTACTTCGCTGAAATGTGAAGAGACAATGCTGATTATGTCAGACAAGTATTTTATTTTTCACCGTAATTTGAAGTATGGGATGGCATGAAATAATTTGTTGCCTTATATTTTCATTTAAGTAAAGTGAATATTTCAAGAAATTGTAGAAGAGGAGAACCAAGACATAGTACTAGCCCTTTCAAACATCTCTGCGGTACTTGCGGAACTATCAGCTATATTTTAAAAGTAAATTCTGAGCTTTTATGTACAGGCAGCCAAGAAATTTTGACTGAGGACCACGTCTCGTATACATCAAAATTGAAGGAAATTAAACCAAACGTATTTCATTTATTTGTTTAGTTTATTAGATTAAAGTAGGTACTATAAGTAATTACATGGTAGAGTATTAGTCAGGTCTGACGTTTGTTTCTTTTCCATAGTAGGTTAGGAAATCTCAAATTAGTTTCTATGTAAGTTTAGCTTTACAATTATGTTCATTTAGGAAGCTTTGCAGTTTATAAATACTATTAGTCTAGTATGTTGTTATTCAAAAAGTTGAGTTGAGTCTTGAAAAATAAGTTTGAGGGAAAGCCTCTAATATTCATATTTGTGAGTTATCGTGAGCGAAAGGCTATGATTTAATATTGTTACGATTGAGTTTTTAGATAATAAAATTATTGAGTATTTATTGAATATTTATTCTCCTCCTCTTCTCACATATTTATTTTTATATGTATCAAAAATTGCTTCTATTGTGGGTTTTCTTTTTTTTTGTATCATGAAGTGGTATCAGAGATCTAGGTTTTGACCTTGGGTCTTTTTCAGGAATTTAAAGATCTAGGTTTTTATATGGTTTTAATTCAACTTCAAAACTCTTCCATTCCTTTTCGCCCATTGTACGTTTGGGTATCCCTTAAACAATAAAAAAAAAAAAAAAACTTGAGAACACTGAAAGAGAAGTTGTTGAATTTTTTACAAATCGGGAAAGCATCAAAGGATGCCAACGCAATTAACTAGCATATAGATTGGCCTTTTTGTCTGAATTGAGTTGAAATTTTTTATGTCCTGTCTATACACCTAACTGGCCCAGTCCATGGATATGTATGAGTGCTTTATAAAATTCATAATTTTATCCATAAGATCTGAACTAATGACAGAAAATACATCATGAGATGTGACAAAAATAAAAGACAAGATATGAAGGATCTACAAAAATGCAATATCTAAGAAAATAACAAATATTATATCGTGAATATCTAATCAATTCCAAACTGTGTTAATCACTTTGAGTCCAATGAACATCTGGACATGGTTTCCTTCTATAGATCTATTATTTAACTGCTTCAAACGCATACATAAACCTGAGTAGGAGTATGCAAATTCGGTACATACCGATTTCATAACCGATTTCAAATTGAATTTGGTAATTTAGAATCAGGTATTTGGTAATTTGGTATATAATCGGTATATACCAAATTCACCGAATTTGAATATAGTATAAAATAGATAATGAGATTTTCAATCTGGTAATAACCGATTTCGAATTCAGAATTCAGTAACAAAATAGGATACCAATTTACCGAATTCGAATTATCAAATTAGTTTATAAAATTATATATTATATAGGTATATAATAATATACTATGATTATATTATATATTTATATAGATAAAGGCTAATATGCTATTAATAATAGATAGTATATAGTTTTATCATGTACCTATAATAATAAAATTTATAATTATTTACAATATAGCGATGTATCATGATCATCTTAGTATTTGGAATGTGTCCATAATATTATAATAATACAAATACATAATAATACATAATTATAAGACTTATCCTTTTATGCATAACTAGAATTACATAATAAGTATAAATATAATTGTATAATATTATCATGTACCTCTAATAATATTCTATTTTAGTTTTGTAATATGACTACTACAAATATATAATATTGCGTAACCATAAGAATTACCCCTTTATACATAACTAGAATTAGATAATGAGTACGACATATTAATATTTTAGTTTTCACCATTGAAAACAATCAAGTCTTTTAGAAATTAAGCATCTAACCTCTATATAATAAATAAGACTAAATGTAAGTGTAACTATGTAACACATTACGCATTACATAATTTGTAAATTATAAGTGTTTAAATGACATATCACAAAATTAATAATCATTGATTTGATTCATTGTAAATCATAAATTTGTAAATTGTGATACTATGAGTTATAACTTATAACCAATATCATTGATCATTAATTATTGTAAATTGTATCTGTATGAGCAAGAGCAAAATTGTATTTTGATTTGAATTACTCAATAATCACTTTTTATTCGTGCCTTAATTCATTGATCAAGAATTCAATATATAACTAAGTATTTACGATCAAATAACCTTGAATTAATTTTCCAAATACGTAAACATATTTTTCAATTTTCAAAAAGTGAGAAGGGCATATTAAATTTTTGTGCTCATTCTGTAGTTTTTTAAAGTCTAAACAGCACTATAGACTTATAGCCATTATAAATGGTCATTACTCATTATCTTATCTTATGAGAAATAAAAGACAAATCAATATTTTTCTTCTTTAAATTATTGTAAAGTCCTAATTTACAAATTACACATTTAACATAAGTCTCAAAATTAATGCAAAAATAAAAAATAATATTAGTTTAGTGGACTTGAGTCCAAATGGCCAAATTGGCACTGCATGAATACAGATAATGTGAATTCGGAATTGGAATCAGTTTAGATTTTCATAGGCCAATTAACCAAAAAACCAGAATTCACACATAACCAAATTACTGAATATTAACCGAATGCACACCCCTAAACTTGAGATTTAGGAAAACAAATATTAAAAATTGGAAAAATAATTCAAAATTTCCCTTATATTTTGCCGAATAAATTTTTTCATTCTTCACTTTTAAAATATTAAATTTACGTCCCTTAGAAATCCAAGGGAGCAAATGGTTGGTTGTTGAAACCACCAAAAATAATTCTAATTTTTACTATCAAAACAAAGATATTTTTATAGTATGATGGTGAAAATCAGATCGAACCCAAGGGAGATTCAATTCAAAAGCAAAATCAAGGAAGAAAGTGAAGGTTGAATTAAGAATAAACAAATTTAGGAAAAATTAAAGAAACTAATCAATTGAAAACAACTTAGTTCAATGGTCAAACATCTGCTCCATTAACTTGATTGATCATTGAAGTACAAAAATCATCCCTTCAATTCAAGTAAATAAATTCAATTACCTTTAAAGCTAAAGGAAATCGAGATATTCATTGGTAAAATTGACCAGAAAAAAACTTCCAGTTAATTTCTTATTATCAAGCAAATTCAATATTGAAAAGCAATTCTCATTCACCTAATAATAGCATCAAACAGAAAATGTAAATTTATTCCAAGCAACCATTCAACAGATTAAATGATTTTACTTGTTTTTTTTCTCCCTAGCAAATTAATATGAAAGGGGTAGACAATCAAATTAATTCACCTTGCTTCTTGTTCTAATCCCTAACAACAATTATGGATTGAAAGGAACTAAATGGCATGTATGCAATCTCACAACTATTTCAACAAGTGAGAAACAATAATCAATTGTATAAGAATTAAATAAAGAAGAAATAAGTACTTGATTATAAAAGAATTACAAATACCGAAAATTAAAAACCGATGATAGAGAAGAAATTTTTCCCCTTGAACTGAAGTAGAAAACTAGCTATTCATTCTTCTAAAGAAATCACAGAGAAAAGAAAGCAAAATAACGAAGGAATGAATACGGTGGTATGTATTCTGCTCTAATAATAAACTATCAACGTTAAAAGATAAGATATCAAATATTTGAAAAATCTCTCCAATCTCACCAACCTTTTTTTTCCAAAAATTAGATTGCAACGGAAATCTCTTTTGATTGGCCAATGTATAACCACTTCATAAGATTTTCCAAATTCAATCTCTTTTCTTGACAAGTGGTTTTGATAACTTCCACCACAATATCCTTTGTTTTTCTTTATATTTTCCCAATTCAAACTTCCAACTTGTTTTCTAGAAAATCATGGAAAATGCAATCATAATTTGACAAATCCACAATAAAAGCTAAGCTTTCATAAATAAATATGGATAACTTTTTTATACATTGTAATTATATAATTTTTTTTTTTACACTAGTAGGTTTAGATTATGCCACATAACATAAATTTAAATTTGAAATCCAAATCATAAACATGTAGCGTGCATCCAAAATTGTTAGTGCCAAAAAAATCACTACATTGTCAGTACATAAAAAGTTAACTTTTTATGCACTAACAGTGTAGTGATTTTTTCTCACTATCCACCACTCAGATTACATGCATTACATAAATCGTAAGGTCTTTCCAAGAGTTGCAATAGGGTTTGAATCAAGGTAAAAAATTTTTGATAAGGTAATTTAAAAGCCATTAAAACTATTGGAGCAAACTCCTGTTTCACTTCCATAAACATATGACATTTAAATCATAAAAAACTTGGATTCTAAACATTAAATCATAAAAAACTTAATTGAAAAATAGATCATTCAGAAGAAAAAAGCTTCATTTAGAATAAAGAATAAGTTTTTACCTTCTATATCACCAACCTCTTATTAGAGTTTTTTGAAGGAATCAAAGATATGAATGTCATAACAAACTCCTCTTTCACTTCCATTCTTGTTTATCTTTTGTTCTTTCCTTCTTTTCTTTTTTCTAATCTTTTTATTTTTTTTCTTTTTTTCATTTTTTGAAACAAGAATTATATAAAACTTACAGAAGAGTTTGTCCCATTGCACCTACAATAGCTATTCCTCAAATCAAGACATCTCCATGTTTATCTTTGATACCCCATACGTATCATAATGATGAACAATGTTCATTAGCTCATGGCCTGGGAAAGACATTGTTTTCAGGTTAAAACTTGTACATGTAGGGTTACGAAGAATGAAAAAGTCTCTATAACTCAAAGGGGTTAACAAAGGGTAATTAATCCAAGGGCAGTCTATCAGGTTTATCCATGACTTGTAACAAAGAAAACCTTAATCATGTTCATATATGCATGTATCAATATGATCTTGACAAGAATGAAAGCAAGTTCTAGAGAACTATAACCATGAAGAAAATCACACAAGAAAGAAAATAGAGATTAATATAGATATTCCAGTCTTAAAGGTCAAAGTCTCACAAGCTTTTGTCTATGATAGTTAGCTACTTTATCCCGAAAGAAAATAATTTAGGTAAGACAATCTTAAGAAATAATATCTTTATTCAATCATATTATAAATTTTTAACTTCAATTGAAAATTGTTAATGACATAAACTTCCAAAAATATTGAAAGGCATAGGAAAAAGCAAAAATTTTAGTCCAAAAATGTTGAATTTTAAAGCACAAAAAATTTCTGCAACTCAAAACACCAAAAACACAAAAGTAGCCATAAATTCCCTCTCTCACACTTAGTATAAACATTGTTTGCAATGTTCACAATTAGAAGTTTAAAAGAGAAAATGAAAAGAAAAGTACTGCATTGAATTGTTTACTTGCACAATGTTTTCGATGTTCCTAGTTTAAATATGACAAGCCGGTGATGAATTGTCCTCAAGTTATTTGCCAGTGATGAACAAATATACAGAGCTATCGATAATTGTAAGCTAATGATGGAAAGAAAATGAAAAGAGGGGAAAAAAATTAAGGCAAAACAAGAAAATAAGATTATATATATATATATATATATATATATTGCAATAGACTTCTGTTTGTAAGGTGCGATCACGTTGTCAAGAAAGCGTCTTTTGATCATTCAAGCTTTAAAATCTCCAATTCAAATTGAACATTAGAGTGGACACATTTTATCTCAAATTCAGAGCTAAATATAAGATACGGGCTCGTCTTATAAGGGAAGTCCTTTGAGCACAAAATTTAGGACTAGTCAAAAATGACTTCTTTCTATTCATCATATAGCATGCCCACGACCTACAACAAAATGTCTTGTCCAGGTCTTATGAAGCTAGAACTATTTAAAAATAACTAGAAATCCATCTAAGAAATAGAAAAATGTCTTATCTGTCAATCTTTCAAACATTTGGTCAGCGAAAGGAAGTGGGAAATGATTCTTTCTCATTGCTGCATTCAACTTCTTGAAGTCTATGCAAATTCTGCACCCATTCTAAACTCTCATGAGGTTGAATTCATTCTTCTCGTTGCAAACAAGGGTTAAACCAGTCTTCTTAGGCAGCAAATGTATTGGACTTACCCATTGACGATCAGATATATGGTAGATGATCCCCAAGTCTAGTAACTTTAGATTCTGCTTCATAGCAACCTCCTTCATAGTTGGATTCAATTTGTGTTGAGGTTCCTTACTAGTTTGGTGGCATTTTCAAGCAAAATTCAGAGCATATAGATTGAAGGGTTGATCCCTTTTATGTCCGCCAATATCTAACCAATTGCTGTCTTGCTTTCCTTTAAAACCTTCAATAATTTTTCCTCCTGGATTTCAGTTAAATCATTTGCAATGATCACTGGTACGGTTACATTTTCACCCAATTACACATATTTCAAATGTTGTGGCAAACTCTTCAATTCAAACTCTGGGGGCTATTTAATTGAAGGCAAAATCCTTTGATGAGAACTGGATAATGATAAAGATGAGTTACCTAACTTGGTTGGCAACTCGGGTAATGAGTACAATGACATAATTGCTTCTTTCATGTTTTCATTATTTTCCAATTTTGCATCCTTATTCATCTTTCTATGCCTCAACACTAAATCTAGCTCATCTTTTACAAAATTCTACTTAAAATTATCTTGCACAGTTGGGTCAATAACATCAACATGGAAAACAGATTTAGAATTTTTTGGATATTTCATAGGATCAAAAATGTTAAACATTATTACTTCTCTATCAAATTCTAAGGATAAAGTACCCTGATTCACATCAATCTCAGTTTTTTGCTATTTCATGAATAGTCTCTCTAATAATATAGAAGTTAATTTGAAGCAAAATCATTCATGTCAATAATATAAGAATCTATAGGAAAGATAAACTCATTTATTCTAACTAGAACATACTCACCAATACCTTCAGAATATGAATTGGATCTATCTGCTAATTGAATTACGACTCTTGTTTTCTTGAAAGTTCCTAAATTCAAAACCGTATAAATGAATGGTATTAAATTGATTGAGGCTCCGAAATCAAGCATAACTTTATCTATCTTATTATTGTCAATCACAGATGGTATAGTAAACATATCTGAGTCTTTGCATTTCTGAGCAATTTCTTTTAGAATATTGCAGACACGTTCTCACCAACACTTGCTTGTTCATTAGTTTTTAACCTTTTTTTTTATTGGTGCACAGCTCCTTGACAAATTTGCATTCTGGGGCATTTGCTTGATTGCATCTAACAATGGAATGTTGATTTCAACCTTTTGAAAAGTCTCCAAAATCTCTTGCTCCATCTCTTCCTTCTTTCTTTTCACTAACCTGCCAGGAAAGGAAGGTGGAAGCCTGTTTGGTAGGTAAGTTTTTTGGGAGTAGGTATAAAACTCTACTGTAACTTACTGTAGAAGTAGTAGAAAAATTTGTTAGATGTGTAAAAACTTTTTGATAAATTTTGTTTTTTTCTTTTTCCTTTTCTTTTTCTTTTTTCTTTTCCTTTTTTCTTTTCTTTTTTCCCCTTTCCTTTCCTTTCCCTGACTTCTGGATGGGGTGAGGAGAGGGGAGGGAGGGAAAGAAGAAGTCAGGAAGGAGGGGGGAGGGGAGAAAGAAGAAGAAGAAGAAGAAGAAGGAAAGAAAAAAAAAAAAAAGAGGGAGTCAGGTGTCTGATGGTGGTGAGTGTTTTTGGTGTATATTTTTTGAAAGGAATGAAAGAGTTTTTTTGTAGTTTTTTGGGTGTGTGTGTTAAAAACTTTGGAAGGTTTTTGAGGTTACTGTAGCTAAAGTAGGGAAAAAACGGGTATTATACAAACTCGTAAAAAACTTGGGCTGCCAAGGGGACATCTTGTTAAACATTTGAATCGGAAAATACGGGTTTATAGTTGAAGATGTCAAGGGGACATATTGTTAAACATTTGCCCATTCAAAGGTCAGATTATTATTTGGTCAAATCTCAGGGTTTGATTGGTAACTTGACCAAACCTCAAGCAAGATAAATGTGATTAATCCATTGTTAATCAAGTCATAAGTTTTGCTTGAAAAAGTAGCAAGTTTTGTATAAAAATGGTAAGTTTTTTAACTAGAAATTTAGTCAGATTGCCGTAAAAAAAAAGTTGGTAAGATTGTTAATGATGCTGTAAATTATACTAAAATTTGGTAAGATTTGTTAATGAATCATTAGTTTGCTTGAAAAAGTAGTAAGTTTTATATGGAAATGGCAAATTCTGAAAAAAAAAAAGTGATAAATTTTTTGCTAAAAATCTAGTAAGATTTGTTATTTGAGTAGTAAGTTACGTAAATTATGAAACCTGAGCTTGTTTTCTGCAAAAACTTACTACTAGTTACCCCAGATTCACTACCGCAATTTATGCTGCTGAAAGAAAGGTATGTCATACATTGTTAATTAGTTTATACATGAAAATAGCGTACAGAAGTAGGACAGAGAGAGAAATGTTGCGCAAGTTTTTAGGCTTGTTTCTTTTGTCTTTGAGCTTGGTATCCAAAAGCTATTTCCAGGTCTAATGCCAATGAAAATGGGTTGTATACAACAACAATACGCAAATTACATAAAAAGTTGTTTGCGGCATATTTTACCATTCTTTTCCAATGCCCCTTATTGAAGAGCAACATAGCGAAGTTTTTGTTGCAAAAAGAATGGGAAAAAAAAATGTTGTATGTCTTAACATACTAATTAATTAAGCATATGGTTCTTTGTTGAGGAAAAATAGAAGTCTATGTACACAAAGAAGGAAGAGAAAAGTCTATCTTACATATAAGCTTGTGCTCAGCTGGTTACAAGCACCATATCAATCTCTAGCAGCATTAAAGAAGATTTCATAAGTGAGATTATGCAAAGATAAAATCCATTAAACATCATCAGACCAGAAAAGAACATGGAGAACATTTTAGAAACAAACTGTGATAGATAGTGCTGGACTTATTGATACGTGCGTGATTGGGCTCTGCCCTGCAGTCTCAAAGTAATAGCTAGCTGCATCAAGTCAGACCAAAAATGTTGGGCAGCTCCAGAAATTGCTTTCAAGAAACTTGAATCTCTGTTTCTGAGGGAATTGGCTCTTCTTGTTTTTCTTCTTCTGAGGAGCTCCATGCATCACCACAATTTTCAATAATGATCTTTAGATATTCATTTCCCATGTCCATCTGTTCTTCTTGAATACGCTTCATTGAACTTACAACAGAGTCCCCACACCCTTTCACCTCAATCATTTCAAGAGTCGGACATTCCACTAAACAAGAAGGGACCTCTTCCAGCTTCTGACACGCGTGCACAACCAATTTCTCAAGACGGGGAAAAATATCACCAAATGCAGTCCAGCAGCGAAAGTTCAAGTCTGTCAATTTCAAGACTCGGAGGTTAGGGAAGTCCTCTTCTTGCATTTCCCATTCTTCCCCAACAAAGGAATTACACAGTAATTTAAGCACTTCAAGATTGGGCAGCTTGGCAATTGTTGAAATTTCACTCCATGGCTGCAGATTATCTGAGAGAGTCAGCTTCTTCAAATTCAATGGGAATGTAAATCCATATCCATGAAAACCACGCAGACGAAGTGATTCCAATTGGCTCAAACAGTCAAACTCTAGGATCCCGTCACCAGTTCTGGTAGGTTCTTCTCTTGATTCGACTCTGCTGCATTTTAGCCTGCGGATGCTTGGTAACTTTGTCAGTCTGCTTTGCAAGCTTTGAGAGGAGGGATCAATGGCAAGGTTTAAAGTGTCTAAGTGATCTAAACCTGGGGATACTTCAAGATTTGGAACAGGAAAAGTAAAACCACAATCGGAACTTGGAGTACATAGATGCCTCAGTGTCTTAATGTTCCAGATGGTATGCGGTAACAAATAATAGCTTGAGTTTCCTCTCACCAGAAAAGTTTGTAACCTTGAGAGGTTGGCAATTGCAGTTGGTATGGATTCTATTCCTCCAATATGAAGAGCCAAGTATCTCAAGTGAACAAGCACTACTACTTCCATCGGAAAATATGCATCAAACACCAATTTCCCCAGATCCAACACTTTAAGACGTTTAGACCCCCAATCCTCCTCTTTAGGCATAAGACCAGACTTTTTAAATAATAGTAAGCTACGTAAATTGGGAGAAAATTGCACTATCTCCGAAATCTTTGAATTGCTGGCATTCTGATCACAAACTCTGTAGATGTAGCTTAGGCCAGTACGACTAGAAGGATCTTCCCAACCACGAATAACATGTAGAAAGTTTGCTTCTTTGGCTTTTTGTACACAAAAGTCGTGTACCACATCATGAAGTCGGCAGGCTTTGGCACCACCCACAGTTCTTTGTTCGGTAACCATAACTAAACTTCTATCGACCAGAGCCTTCAAGTAGTCATCTGCCACTTCCTCTAAACTTTTTCCTTCAGTCTCTCGCACAAATCCTTCAGAGATCCAGAGCCATAACAACCTTCGAACAGGAATGTTTTCATTTTCTTGATATGCACTAAAATAAAGAAGGCATGGCTTCAAATAACCTGGTAAATGACTGTAACTCAGCTCAACGCAGCATGTATAGTCAAGGTAAACACTGGAAGTCAGACTTTCTGCAACTTTTTCCCAGCATTCTACTGCAGTATTAGCAAGAATTCCAGCAACAAGAACAACTAAGAGAGGTAAGCCCCAACAAGTTTTTGCTATTTTAAATCCAACTCCAATTAGCTCTGAAGGACAACTTTCGTTCCCAAATAGCTTTCTCTGCAGCAATTCCCAACTCTCTGCGTCAGTCAGTCGGCGAAGATGGTGATCAGGTTCGAATCCCAGAGACAAATCGTAGAATCTGCTCGTGATGAGAATCCTGCTTCCATTGGCATCATTGGGCAATAAAGTTTTCACCATATTCCAGTCCCCAATGTCCCACAAATCATCCAAAATAATGAGATACCTCTTTCTTTTCAAATGCTTGGACAGCATGTTAGCCAAATCATGTTCATCCATCTCAGGATATCGATTAGGACTCTTACAAGAAATACTACACAAAAGCCGGAATAAGAAACCACGCGTGCTAACAGTGCACCAAGCACGAATATTGAAATGCCAAGTAACTGAACGAGAACTATAAACTGTATTGGCTAATGTGGTCTTACCGACCCCTGGCATACCCTTAATAAGAATAACATCTAACTGCCTTGATCCTCCTGTAAGTCTATTAGTGATAGTCATCTCCTCATCATGACGACCCATCAGAACTTCATTGTAAGTGGCGGCAGCAACTTGTGATGGCAATGGAGTGCGAGTGAAAGTCCAGGTAACTCTCTTGGTTTCACCATCATAGCTTACGCTATTATAGATCTCTGGGGCCTCAATCTTTATAAGATTGATGTCTCTAGCAACAATTGTTGAGTTGATCACTAAATTTGCTTTTTTTGCAGCATCCATAACACGATTCCAGAAAGCTTGGAGCTTTTGGTTCTGATTGCACTGCTCCTCGGATTTCTTCAGGAAAGATCTTAAGAATTCAAGATCTTTCTGGATTGTCTCGGTTGTCTGGATTAGTTCCTCTAGATCTTTTTGGAGAAAATCCTTAGAGCCCGGTAGTGATGTTAGTGGATAGACCTGTGCAACTTCTGCCCTAATAAACTTGAGGTCTTTGAGCAAATGAAAAACAGAAAGATCGGTTTCCCTGGCCAAGCCTTCTTCGATTAATTGATTCAAAGAAAGGGAGAAAATTACAATTGCTGCATCACAGACCACAACTCCAATAAGATTCTTTATTTCTTGGCATAGTTCGTTGAACTTCGTCTGATGCCTGAGAATGATTGTCAGGAATGTTAGCCCCTTACGGAGTTTTTGCATTTGATTCCTAATCGGAACCGGAATTCTGGTACAAATTTCTGGTGGCTCCATAATATTGTGAACGAGGCAATCAATAAAGTCAGCTACCAGATGAGTATTCTTCTCCAAAGCTAAAATGTCTGATGATCTGGATAACTTTGAAGTAGTCAGGACATGGATATAGGTATCTCGGACCTCGCTGGGATCAATCTTCTCACGTATCAGTCGAGAAATTTGAGATCCCATTTCACTGGCTACTTCTTCATCATATCTGTCAGACCACCATATAGAAATCAGGCGTAATGCATTGATGGCCACCACTTCAGCGTGAATCAAGAGATCTCTTAATTGAATACCCTCCACACCATGAAGTATGGCAAAGCGAATGAAACGCTTCAAGAACACTAGCTTCTCTTCAAGGGTTTTCACCGGAGCAATCAACAGTTGACGAGATGTGGGAATTGCACGGAGAAGTTCCGCCAGAGTCTTTGAAACCGAATCAATGAAATCAATGACTAGTTCTGGATCTCTCAGCCAGTAATGGTCCAACAGAAAGTTAATGCACGATTCGTTGAGATCTGTCTTGAAAAACAACTTGATTGCTTTCTGGAATCTGGTGAGCTCGCTTTTGATCTCAGTCAAGCCCGGTGTACGAGAGTCACTAAAGCATTTACTGCGAAAAAATTCAAGATCTTGCATTCTCCTGATAATCAGATCTCGAATTCTGGAAGAAACAACATCCTTCTCTACCTCATCTTGTTCCAAACAGGCTTCATGCTTCCTCTTCCTCCTCCTACACTTTGTCAGATACAGATGAAAGCTTTGCAAGAGTCTCACGTTCATCTGTAAGCTCGAGATAGTGGAAGAGAACTGATATCCGAAGGTCCCATCAAACCCGCCCAGAAAATCTAGAGCGAAATCAAAGCATCCCAGAAAATCCAGAGCGAAATCAAAGCATCCCAGAAAATCTAGTGCGAAATCCAAGCATCTAGCTCTACTAGTGGAGGATATCTCCATTTTTGTACCTCGTATTCACTCTGAGATCAAATTTATATGTTGACTAAACTTTGTTCAAGGTTACAACCTTCTCATCATCATCTGAAATAGTCAAATATTGTCGGCCAGGCTCTTTTTCTTGTGCTGATGGAGACTTTATACTGCCTAAACAATTCCGCTTTTGCCTACTCTCGGCCTAAATGCATTTCCAAATATAATAATGCACATTTTCAGACCTCATAGGAAGTTAGGAACGAGGCGAATACATGGGTTTTGCCGTTAAAACCGGTGATTTGGATATATTTGAAAAAGTTATAATTGGCTAATTGATATAACTGAATCAATTCAATCATACCTATTAAAATAAATGTCTAAATGGGTAAAAATGGGTATCTATTTATATCCATTTAATAAATGGGTATGGTATACCCAACGACCCATTTATGATTCGTTTGAAATATTTTTTTTTAAAAAAATTTTTCGCATGGTGTTTAACAATAAATAATGACATTTTATTGTTATTACATTGGTAAGAATTTCAAATTTATCTCCTTAATACTCACTAAAAATTTGAATAAAATGTATATTTATTGTTAAATGGGTTAAATGGGTGAGCCAATATAAATAGGTTGTAATTGACACCTCTAGTTTTGCTACAGAAATTGTAAAATTTCTATAAATTTCAATCTTCATCCTACAAAACTCAAATGAGGAAATCTTTTCGAGAACTCTCCTAGATCGTGACTATCGAGATTTTTTTTTTCCTCCTTTTTTATGTTGCTTCCCTCCAATAGCTTTTTCTTTTTCGTATTTAATATTGCTAGAGACTAGTAGCAACTACCACTTGCTGATGTGCAGCCAGTCCCGATTAACCTTTTCTCTCTCTATTTTTGTGCTATTATTGATTGTCTAGTTTTGATTATTAATTTTGAGAGAGTTGAATCGTGACACTATAATTGGAGCTCAAGTGGCATAATGGCTATTTAAAATTGTGGGGATTATAATATCAATCGTCTGACCATGGGGGAGAGAAGGAGGGAGGCAGAGGGTATAACGGGGATGGGACTGGTGCAATTGATGCATTTGTCCAGTTTGCTTTATATTATTACATGATTCGATGCATACAATTATTACTTTATTATATGTGTGAATTTCGTTCATGTATATTAATTCAATATATAAAAAATACATTCGCATATGTAAATATACATCAAATTATGGAAAAAAATACAATAATTGCAGTAATTATACCAAAATCTCAACTGTACCAGTCCTAAACACAAAGTGCTCATAAGAGTTATGTGACTTGATCTACATTCCAAAAACCTAAAATGGGAGGCATGAAAAACATCTAAAACTGTCTAAAAATCCAAACTCAAACTTACCAAACAAATCCTTCCAATTTAGAAATAAAAGTAGACTTTAACTTTACTTTTCTTGTCAAAAGGAATTGATTATTCTATAGACTGCTGTAGGGCGGAAAAAACTATAGCAATTAGATAGCATCAAGTCATCTAATCATCTTTGGGATAAGAGCTTGCCTAATAAACTAAGAGACTAACAATTACAAATTCGAAAAATCACAATGAGTAAGAATAAGACATTATCCCAACATTGAACTTTGCAGCTGAAAACTTTAAAATTTGAAGAAACAAAGCGCTCTCCAAAATATATGTATATTAGTCCAGCATTTTGAATTAGTAATACAAACTTCAAGCTTCTAAAGTTTTCCAGATGTCTTGCCCAATTTTTGCTTTCTCTGAATTATGTACTTCAATACTTTAAACTAAGACAACATGATAACAACAATAAACGGCATGCCCAATTTCTATTGTGCCAAATTTTCCCCTCCCTTTTCTCCAACAATCAATTTCATAACATTGCCCACAAATAAGAACTATCTTTGGTTTCCTTGTTTGATGAAAATTAAGAATTAGAAACAAACAAAAAGAAAGAAAGGATTAAATACTTTGGAGAAATTTATTACTTAATTAAAGTAGTATAATAAGAGTTCTTTTTTAAGACTTCGAAAGTATAGAGTTTTAAAAGAGGAAAAGTCGAGCACAAAAGTATTAAATTATCGATTTTGTATGAGCTTGTACGTGGGCTGAAGAGTTGGCTATGCTAGTTTGTTTGATGTCCAACTACGCAACCAAAAGCCTTGGGGTAAATACACAAAATTTTGGTACTACAGGCCCCATATATTCAATTGTTGTGTTTTGTACTCAGCATTTGAATACGCCCGTAAAACTTCAAGAAAATTCTAAATACAAAATGCAGGGTCATGAGATTTGATTCATCAAGGAGACTTTTAAACCATCCCTCGTACCCCAACTTAGGTTGAGCCTTTTGTCAAGTGACGTAAAACCGTTAGGCATGGGACCGAGATAAGGATGATCATTAGTCTTGAGTAGTTAAAGACCAAATTGGCCACAAAGAAATGTGAGACTTAAATCACTACATGTACATCTGGTGTCACGTGTGAGGTACACAAAAATTTGTTCTTCACAAGAATGTGTTTTATATTTACTTTCTATTAAAAGTGAATTACATTTTGAAAAAAGCAAATTACATCTTGTGAATCTTGAGAAAATCGCTAGATGACCGTCCTTGCTCCGCACTCTTAGGCATGAGGACTAATAACACGAGGCTTTCAATTTCTCAAGTCAAGCAATGGCTTCTCTTATTACAAGACGGTAATTAAGGGCTAATTACATGAACATTCGCCAAATTTTGATTGTAGATTACATTCCAAAGCTAGACATTAAGCCGACCTCAGTCGTGGATAAGGGCATCCAAAGTGGATAAGGGATTCCAAACACAATGAATAGAACTAGCGCAGAAGTACCAACTGACGCTTTGCAAGGATTGGGTTGTTGAAATACACTACTTGGCAAGTAAAGATAAATGGGAAAGCGTAAATCTGCAATAATACACCATGCTCGGACTAGATTATGGTCATATAATTGCAGCAGACCTAAGCATACTATCTTATATGGGGATCATGGGCCTAGCAAGTTGAATTAATGTAAATTTGTATAACTTTAGTGTACTCATCTAGCTAGTTATCTGAGTTGATAAATGGAAGTTTACATTTAAATTATACGAGTTCACATCAAAAAGTTGTAGGATTTATACCAACCAATTTCAGTTCAACAAATTTCAACTTATCAGACCGGATCACTTACATGGAGCTTGTCATAACAGAATAACTGGCCCAAATAATAGAATCATGAGGCTGGGCTCATGTTAAAGAGTAAAGCAATTTAGGAGGTGGAAACTAGACAGAGTATGAACTGCTGGCTTATCAGAGCCTTATTTTGGATCTGTACTTTTAGGGTACGGAGAACACGAGTTGCACTAGTTATATAGCTTGAGTCTCGCCTGCATTTTTTTGTGCGAATAACTGGGCCTCTCTAATCGGAAGAATAGATTAATTTTGGTTCTGCACAATACGGTTCAAGCATGTTTAAATGATTCTAAACACAATTATTATCTTTAGGGTGAATTACATTTACCTCCCTTGTAGTTTAACTAAATTACAAAACAAACCCTAAGATTTGGCAAAATTACAAGTTTCCCCTTAGAATGGGAAATGTTTATCAAATATTCCCTTGGAGACTATGGAAGTTAGCAACAAAACTGATGTCATTAACAAACCCAAATATAAAGCATATATTTCCTTCTAGATCACCCTTTTCCCACCCAAGGAACATAAAATATTGAAACAATAGAAAGATGTGCCTTTCAGTATGTACACCTATAGAAATTTCTCCTTTTGTCCTAAATCATCAAACGATTGTTATAGCCCTTGATGTAAAGGAGTTACCATTTTTGCCTTGCTCCTTTCTTGGCCCAAACCAAAATTGCTTTGACAATGATTGCTGTCTGACTTTGATGATCTTGGGAGCTCTACTGATGGTTTTCGAACCCCCCTTCCCCTCATTTTTGTGTGTGTGATCTCGTTGATGAAATCGTCTTCAGAGATAAGGGAGCTTGTTTAAGGAGGAGAGAGAGTGGGACTGTGGGAGTAACAAAAAAGCTTGAGGATCTAAAAACGTGAGGAGATAAAGATGGGTTTTGCCTTTGGGAACTAAAGGGCAGATTGGTAATCTAGTAAAATTATTATTTCTTTGAATTATTCAGAATTCCCGGTCATTATCCTTCCATCTATCTTTGTCCTTCTATACTTTCCGTTAGGCAGATTTAACACATGTTAGTGGGGAGGGGGAGTTTGTAATTTGGCCAAATTGCAAGGTTCATTTAGTAATTTGGTTAAGCCACAAGGGAGGTAAATGTAATTAATCCTTATCTTTTTGTTGGTCAACAATATCCTACAAGATATGAAAATACCCTGCGTGGTTACGGGCATGGATTGTGGAGTAGTTATGCTGTAATATTGATCTATTTGAAGAGAGATTAGTTAGGCATGGGGATCGGTTACATGGTAATTTGGAGGAATTTTAGGCATTATTTGGAAAGTCTTTTTTTCCCAAAAAAATTTTATGTTTTTTCACGAATACATTTCCACTTACCTTTTTATTCACATATATCAAATTGTTACAATAAATTTTTCTAAAAAATTATAGAAAAAAATAAAAATACAAATGGGCTCTTAGTGTCTTCTTTGAAGGAGTTTGGGTAAGTTGTTTTGTAATTTAGAGGGATTCAGTGGATTTTTGGTCAGACGATTTCTCAAAATTGCTCAAGTTCATGCTTATTTGTTCAACTCTGTCATCCTCCTCTCTTTATTTGTCTACCTCTCTCACCGTCTCCTCCTCCTCCCTTACTCAAAATCCACCCACTGTTTTAGATTTTTTCCTAATGCACATGCCTACCCTAACGAAAAATATTGTTTATGATGAGAATAATTTCTTGTTAAATTGGACGTTGAAGCTAGGAGGATCTTGGTAGGGCAAACTAGATGGCTTCTTTGTTGCTATTGGCTCTGCCATCATGCTGATAGCTATCCATGCTTTCCCTGATCAAACTGAGACTTTGAGCCAAATAAATTAACATAATCTCTCAAGCAGGGACGGACCCAGAAATATATTTTGGTGGGGGCTGGAGAGAAGATGGAGAGAAGTTGGAGCCGGGAGAAGTGGAGCTGCCTTGGAGGCTGGACCGGACCGAGTCACCGGACGGTGGAGGACTTTGTCTTGGATGGAGGCTCGCTCCTCGCTTGCTGCTCTGCCGATTTGCTTAAGAAAGTCGATGAAGCCCTTAAAGGGCTTTCACTGATTTTATTTTTTTTTCACTTCAAGAAAGCGACGTCGCTCCATTTTAATGGAACGACGCCGCTTTGTCTTTAAAGCAAAAAAAAAAATAAAATCGAAGCATCCAACAAACATCGTCTTCTTCAACAAGTCGGTGGCGGTGCAGGTGTGCAGCAGCAGCAATCCAGCCCAGGTGGGGGCTGGTTTCCGGCGGCTTGGTGGGGGCTTAAGCCCCCACCAGCCCCCACCTGGGTCCGTCACTGCTCTCAAGTGTTATTTTCTTTGGTTGAAATAAGTTCAGAATCAAGTGGGGTCCTTATATCAAGATTAATCAGGTTCAGAAAGATTTATTGGCAATTGGTGATATCTATGATAAAACAAAAATACTTTGCATTAGCTTTTTTGGCTAGCTTATGTTATTTTGACCCTTAATTCTCAATAAAAATATTTCTCGCAATTGGGATAAGTCGTAATAGTAGGTTCCGGAGATCATAATTTGGAGAAAATCCATATAGCCCAACTCGTTGGTTCTAGGAAAACCAAATCCCGATCCGGATGTTAGTAGATAGACCTGTGTGACTTGTGAATATGGTTTAAAGACTCAGCTGAGTCGTCACTGTAATGAAAGTTTCCATTCTGTGACGGATCCGCTATATTTTGGAGAGGCAAACTCAGTAGAAACTCGCTCAGACTCAAAAGATTTGGTCTGAATCACCTCCGAGAATCAAAAAGCGGCCGAGTTGGTCTAGGCAACCCGTATTGATTCATCAGATATCCATCTACATTAGTTCATCAGATATCCATCAAAATACACTCTCACTGTAATTTTTAGAAACTCATATGGTACTGACAAAGAAACAAAATCTTACCCATATCCGATTCAGGAAAAATTGCATGAAAACCACCCATAAAAAATCAATCTTTAACTCAAAATTCTCTCCTCCAAGACTCTTCACTAAACAACAGGTGGGTTGCAGAGGTTCAAGAGAAGGAGAAACAAATAAAATGGCAGATGAGAGGAGGCTTTCAATCATATTCACGAGTGGAGACGAAATTTTGAGAGGAGAGGGACGAAAGAAGAATGACGGCTCCTCAAAGTTAGGAACGGTGGTTCTGTTGCTTACACGAGAGGCTCCCTGGTTTGAAGCTTTGAAAAATATAAAATAAAATAAACTAAGCACACCAGTTTTGGACTAGCTAGTAAACTTGAGATTTTGGTCCAATTATTGTGATTATTATGTCTTTTAATAATTTGATTCATGTTTATCAACGTACTTATAATTTTTCATATATTATGTTGTTGAATTAATCTTCTAGATGCTTTTATCATTGGACGTGTGACACATAATTTGAATTTGAAATTCAAATTTTGCATATGTGTTATACATTCAACCATGGTAGTATATATACTATTAGTGTATATAAGATTAACTCTATATTCTTTATATTCACTTTTTGTATGGGTGACATGTATCTACACCCGCTAATGTAAAATACTTACCACACTGACAGGATGAAAACTTAATCCATATTGAATTGGTAAACATGAATGAAATTCGCACATGGTGAGGAACAGTGCTTGTTTCCCGGTTATACTGTGAATATTAGTGAATTGGTGGGCATTTGTAACACTTGCATCCCGGATGGATGAAGTGGCCTTTGTCACAATTGTTTGGATTGATATTTATTTGGCCAAAATTTTCTACTTATATGATCAACACAATTTCTAACCACCTCTTTATCTCACAAACATTACATCAAAAAAGTGCTGTAGTATTTTTTTTACAAAATTATCCCAAATAATCTACTATCCAAACACTGCTGATCCACCCATGAGCTCGGTTTTCTCCACCAGTTCCCAAACAAAGAGGAATTCCAGTGTTCCAATCGGATGGCACCCTTTCTGATAATTCCCTCTTAATATGCTTGAAGTAATTTCATCCTAATTTTGCCATTGGCGGTAACGTTAATTTTCCCGGTTATACTGTGAATATTAGTGAATTGGAGGGCATTTGTAACACTTGCATCCCGGATGGATGAAGTGGCCTTTGTCACAATTGTTTGGATTGATATTTATTTGACCAAAATTTTCTACTTGTATGATCAACACAATTTCTAACCACCTTTTTATCTCACAAACATTACATTAAAAAAGTGCTGCAGTATTTTTTTCACAAAATTATCCCAAATAATCTACTATCCAAACACTGCTGATCCACCCACGAGCTCGGTTTTCTCCACCAGTTCCCAAACAAAGAGGAATTCCTGTGTTCCAATCGGATGGCACCCTTTCTGAGAATTCCCTCTTAATATGCTTGAAGTAATTTCATCCTAATTTTGCCATTGGCGGTAACGTTAATTTCGTACCAAAAAAAGAGGTTTGACAAGAGTTTGACTATAAGTTGATTTCATCCTTCAAGATAGTATAATTTGTATTTTTCTTTTTTTTTTTAACACCTTTTAAGGTGAATTTCACTTGTTTGATTCGAAAATTATAAAGCTTGTTCTCTGTTTCTTCAGTTTCATTATTTTCCTCAGTTTAAAGGATAATGCCAAATCGTGATGTATGCAAACGGGGATAATGAGATTTTGCAGTAACTGCATTTAGTCTAAGTTAATTATCCTCTAGATGAGGTTTGTAACTTGGACCAGTTGTTTTTTTTTTTTCCCCCTCTGTTTTTCTCCTTCGTCAAGAAAAAATTAGTTGGTATATGAGTATATCCAAATAGAGAACAAGGGATAACATGTCTTATAATTATTTTCCTAACGAAGGCAATGTGGTTTGGTCTTAATAATTTCTTACTTGATTAGAATCCTGTATTGGGAAACTAGATAATGAACCTAAAAAAAAACAAATGAAAGAAGATGGATGGGAAATAATCATGTTATAATAGTTAATACTTTTTTTTTGGTCAATTAGTAGTCTGTATAAATTGGTACTATATCTGTATAAAGCTTGATTAAATTAATCTTAATGGACCTACACGGATTAAATCTCATACTTGGATTTTCCACTCTATTTCATGTACGAGTTGGATTTCCCTAGAAGATATAGTATAATAAAATCTGGTAAAGAATAATGTATAGCCATGAGTGCCATTATTGACAAATGGGACGGCACAAAAAAGAATCATGTCGGACTAAATCAACAAGTCGATATAATAGCACAATTAACAGTGAAATTAGCATTTAATGTGCTGGGCAGAGATGCAGCTGGTGATGAGGACACATTTGTTTTTTTTTTTTTTTTTTATCAATAACGATATCATTCTATTCTACTCCTATACTAGTCTATACGATGAAGAGGGAAAACTTAAAGAGACTTTATAAGAGATTACAGGATATGCAGATCCATTTAAACTTAAGGGGTGTTATGACACACCCTTAGGATTTTTTTAATGACCTACGACTCAAACAAGGATCTAAAATACCTTTTTGGTGGGCAACTTGTTTTAGACAAGTTGGTTGATTTTTTAATGACCTACGACTCAAACAAGGATCTTAAATACCTTTTTGGTGAGACAAGTTGGTTGTGGGGACCATTTACCGAATACCTATAATTTGGCATATGGTAAGTTCATTGGGCATTTCATGTGGGTGACTTGGAAGTGCGACCTTTTTCATTCGTCGCTTGAAAAAATTTTGTCATTTACTACTTCAAATTTATTAATCAGCATTTTTGTTCCATAATACTGGATTAAGTCCTTTTTATCTCTTTGAAAGATGAGAATTTAAATCATCGGTATATGGTTGCATTTCTCAGAATAAACTCAAGACATGATTTATTGGAGGTTCAGTTTGTAAATTTAAAAAAAAAAAAAAACTTGAAGATGTTATCTACATTTTTGCTCATTAATTAATGGTGCCAAAATTTTTAATAAGTTTATGCTACATATTCATTTTACCGATTTGACCATTTCGATCTTTAGATTATCTCTTCCCAAAGCGAGTGACAGAGGAGATCTACAAAGATCCTGGTCAGGCTTATACGGATTAATGGACAAGGAGAAATTATAAGGGATAATTTCAGAAACCTCCCCTAAGGTTTTTGACAGTTTCACCTAGCGCTCTCAAACTTTTAAAAATCTCACTTGCCTCCCTTACTTTATGTTTTTGGTATCATTTATAACCCATCTTAAAATATAATATTAAAAAATTCATTTTGGGAAAGTAAATGCAATCTCATTCCAAAATTACCTTTGTTGTCTTACTTTTTATTGTCTAAATATATTAATAACAAAATAAATGAAAGTTCATGTCGATTGGAAAAAATATAGTGCGTTTTTATATAGCAAACATTAATATTTGAATTCTGCAAATTACAAAGATAATATGTTGTTTGTTGCAAAGTGTTTTGAGTTAACTTAAGAAATTTTACAAATCATTTACATATTTTTGAATTTTCTACTTTTTGTCCAAATTGATGGTTTGAAATCTAAAAAGATATAACATGCCAAAAATTATATATATATTTGTTTGTATTGTTTTTAAATCAGTGTAAAAAGTTATCATCATTTTTTGTCCAAACCAATGACATAAAAACTACTAAAGAGTTTTTTTTATATTGTTACCAAGTTCTAAATGTTCATTAAGAAACTACGTTAATCAATTTACAAAACTTAAAAAGATACGTTTGGTGTATTATAGTAACTAAGAAATCATAAGAAAAGGGCAAACTTGGAAGAGAACTATATTCTCTCACCCAAAATAAGTTTTTTAACATTATATTTTGAAATGGGTTTCACTTGCAGAATTCAAATATTAACATTTGCTATATAAAAACGCACTATATTTTTTTCAATCGACATGAACTTTCATTTATTTTGTTATTAATATATTTAGACAATAAAAAATAAGACAACAAAGGGCAATTTTGGAATGAGATTGCATTTACTTTCCCAAAATGAATTTTTTAATATTATATTTTAAAATGGGTTATAAATGATACAAAAAACATAAAGTAAAGGAAGCAAGTGAAATTTTTAGAAGTTTGAGGGAGTCAAGTGAAACTGTTAGAAACCTCAGGGGAGGTTTCTGAAATTATCCCAAATTATAAATGCTCATCCATTGGATGTGGTTTCATGCCGGTACTCAAAGGAACAACTCCTGCTCGGTGTTATTTTGTCTCAGTCCCATCCCCGTTACCAACACGCTACACGCCTTCCCACCCCAAAAAAAAAAAAAAAACAACCCACTCTCCCATTCACGCCTTGGATATTATAATCCCCTACGGTTTTGCATAGCCACTATGCCACTTGAGCTCCAATTAAAGCTTGCATGATTTGGCACATTAAATTAGTTGTGCAAGAGGAGAAGACAAGGTGCAGTTATTGCTGAAACAGCAGCAGAGTTTTGCTGACTGTAATGGTGCTCTTCTTTTCTCTTTCAATTAGTACTAAATAGTTAATTAAAACTTGATTGGAGAAAAGAGATGGAAGAGATTGGAATCACAACCCTAAAAAGAAATCTGTGTAAAGAGGAGGCTGGGATATGTAAGGTACATATTGAGTAAATTGTTTGACCATTCCAATTCTAGTAAAGATATACTATAATACTAGGCCATAAAGAATAGAGAATGCACCCAATAACCTAGTGGAAGTTGATTTATGAGGGATTTTTAAAAGGAGGATATCACTAAAACTATCGAGGGCTTGTGAATTGATTGATTCAATGGCTCGAGGTTTGGCAACTAAGTAGTATTCAATTTGAGCAATTGATTTTTTTTAAAGGTAAAAAGCATTGATTGGCAATTCCAAAAGTTGGAGTGGATGGTTCTCTATGCACTAGAAAGTCTAAGGTCCCTTCTTTCAAATTTGTCCTGTCCTTTCTCAATTTTTATATTTCATCGTGTGCTTCCGATATGAATATGAAATATGTTTATATTTAAATGTGGAGATATAAGAAAATTAATGAAACATGTTTATATTTAAATGTGGAGATATAAGGAAATTACATGGGCTTTCCCTGATATCTATCCTAATTGCATAGATATCCCTTATAGTTTGTTTAATGTTTCCTTGTACTAAATGGTGCACTAAATATAATAACAACTACGTCTAAGCTTTTAGCCACGATGTGGGGGTGGCTATATAGATCATATGTTACTATTGTGTTTGATCGAGATACAATTTCTCATTGAAATTTAAATACCAAAAAAAAAAAGAAAAGAAAAGCCCATTATGGTTCATCCATTGCTGTTTTGTTAGTTCTAGCATACTAGAAAAGCCACAGGTTTTATATTCTAACTTCACCAGCATGATGGAATTTTTTGAAATCGACCAGGGTTCTCGTTTTTTAACAATTGAATTGACGGTCATTAACTTTTCATTGAATTTCTTTATCTAGTGAAACTAATAACCTAGTTGGTTAAGTGACCGGTTCATCAAGTTGATCGGCTGAATCATGATGCCGGTCCAACTATGCGTAAAATCTCACCCTTGCTATAATGAGCCCCAAAGGAAAAGAAAGTAGTTGAAAACGAATTATAGGGGCAAAAAAAGATTATTTACCTCTAACAAGAAAAGTTATCCGATTCTCTTACAAATTTGCAAAATCTCAAAGGATGCTAGTGTAATTAACTAGCTTGTGGATTGGGCTTTTTGTTTGTTTGAAATAAAATTTTTGTGCACATAAAAGTTCATTGGATCCTGTCTGTAAGGCCGACTGGTCTATGGGGTATGTATGTGTGGATGTTTCAATACAAACATTGGCATATATATTCTAAAATGATTTCGTGAAGTGGAAGCACTAGAAAAGAGAGGGTCCCGTGTCTGTTTTTAGCACGTGAGGTGCCATGTTGGCCCAACTTGGGCAACTCACGTGACCTATAATGTTAAATAAGAGAGAGTTTCCATGGTTTTTTGTTAACTCACGTGACCTATTTTTAGGGGATTTTTTAAAAAAATATATTGTAATGATTTAATATATGTAATATAAAAAGATGATTTGAAAATGTGTTTGAAAAAAACGTAAAAATTTTTTCTATAAAAAATTACAATCCAAACAAGGATGCCTCAAGTTAGCAACATTAGCAGTTCGACACAGTTCAAATGAATTCAAAGAATTCATTAGCATAAAATTTATCGTCGCTTTCATGGTGAAACAATCCAGGCCTACATAACATGTTCTTGAATGTGTTTCTTCTAATGCAGACACATAACATGTTTTTGAATGTTTTCCTAAGCGTATGATTTTTGAATGTTTTTCTAGTTTAGAAGTTTAAGAGCACCTAACAATCGGACGCATTACTCAAACAGCGATAAACTGTAGCCATTGTGAGTAAGGGCTTGTTTGGAAGCATTTTTTTACCCATTTTTTTAATAGATAAATTTTTTACAGCTTTATTTATAATAACTCTTAAAGACCACCCTAATACATATTCTAAAATATAAAAAATTACACATGTTTTTTCTTCCTTTTCTTTCTTCTTCTTCATCCTCCCCATCTTAGACAGCCGTCGCCGCCTCATTGGAAGTTCAGAACTGCCACCGCTGGCTTACTATAGAAATTGTGTTTACTGTAAAAACACAATTTCTATAGTAGTAGGATTATCACAGCTAAATCCTTCCAATTTATCAATCAAACAGACATTAGCTTTAATTCTCTTGACAAAAGGATTGATCATCATTTTTAGACCGCTGTATATATTAAAAAAAAAAAAAGATGGCATATGGCCATGATCAAGGTTAAATTACTATTATCATTTTAGCATGATAAGAACTTGCTTAGTAAACTAACAATGATCTACTCGAGAACTTTAAAAGACACTGTAATTAACACACTAATCCTCAATATTGAATTAACTACTGATCAATAACAAGATATTACCCCAACATTTCGTTTTCTGCTGAAAACAAAAATAGTGAAGCAATTAAAGCACTCCTATTAAAGCACTCCTCAAAAGAAAAATAAGAGAACTTTAGCCCATCATCTTGAAGTAGTTAAACTTCACGCTCGTGATATTTTTTCGGAATTTCTTGCCCCTATTTTGCTTTCTTTCAATGCTTCACTACTTGAATAAAACGATGTGAGAGTACAAATAAATAAGAAGAGCAATTTCAGATACACCAATTATTTCCCCCACATTTTCTCACATAACTATTTCCATGTTATTTGCCCATAACTCAGAACAAACTATCAAAAACTAAACAATGAGCTTGCCAATCTTGAAGATGACTTTCTTTCCTTGTACAACGGAAATTAAGAAATTAGAAACACGAAATAAAAGGACTAAAGGAGGTACATTCGGGAGAAATTTATTATTGAACTGAAGTAGATAATATTGTAGAATTGGCAGAGTAAATAAAAAATGCGTAAGGGTTAAGTTTTCTGGGCTTATACTTGGGTGGAAGGGCTGGCTACCCTAACTCCGTTTGATGTCCAACTGCCCAACCAAGCAAAGCCTTGGGGCTAAATTCACAATATTTCGTACTAAATAGGCTCCATTTTTTTAAAAAAAAAAAACAAAAAGGGTAAATTACAGTATCTCCCCTCTAGTTTATATAAAAGCTAGAGATCTCCCCTCTTGTTTTTAGAATAACATGGACCTCCCTTATCAATGCTTTCCATCAATCCAAGACATATTATAGTTGATTTTACATTGTTTTCCCTTTACCTTTCTTGTTAATGTCCTTTACCATTATTAAAGGAAATTCGTGAATACAAAGAGTCCTAGTGCTCTCCGAAAAATGGAAAAAAAAATAGATAAAAGATGGTTTTATCATGAAAATTGAAAGCTTTATATTTTTGTGATTTCATCCTAAATTTTTTATACCCATCTATCAAAATGTAGATACATGCACATGTATCTATTTCTTTAATAAAATGAGGTGTCTCCAACTATATATTTATTGGACATCTTAATACTTAGAAATCTGAACTCGTACATATATTAATGAATATTAGATAATGGAATCCAAACATCGACTTATTTAGTGACAAAGTTAAAGAAAAAAAAGTATTGCAATGATAACAACAAAAAAATTTAAAACGAGATGGGAGGTCCCAGTTATTATAGAATCAAGAGGAGAACCATTTGACTTTTGCAAAAACTAGGGAGGAGATCAATTTTTTCTACCCAAAAAAGTAAAAAAGAACACCATATACAAGATTTTTTTTTTGTATTCTGCATTTTGATTGCTCTGTTTTAGCAAGTCATCACAATACAACATAGCAACAACAAAAACCATTAGGCATGAGAGTGATGATAGCCTGATTAAGGTTTCAATCTCTCAAATCTCAATTCAAGCAACTCCTCCTCTTACACCAGGGCACTATGTGCTAATCATATCCAAATCTGCTAAAATTTTGATTGCTCATTAATAAGGCATCGAATAACAAAAAATGCAAGCAATTACTAACAAAAATAAAACTAAATGAAATGGGGGAAAGAGTAAACATGCATTCATGACTCATCTCTTGTTTGGACTAGATTTTTGGTCATATGTTTGACTTGGGCCATGCACACCAACTTAAGTGGAATTCACTATCCATAAGTGGCCCAAATGTGGGAAGCACGAATCTGGGCTTGCGCTAAAGATCGCGCAATTTAGGATTGTCTGCTTACAGGTGCAAAAGTTGAGTTTGACTAACTAGAGCCTGATCAATTGTAAATTCTAAAAAGGTGCTGTAATGATATGATGTATGTGAAATATAAATGTGATGATTAAATGTGCGAAAGAAATATTTTAAAGTTTTTTTTCCGCTAAAATTCACAATCCAAACTTGCCCTTGTGTGTTGCATTTGTGCCAATTAGATAATATTTTGCTATAATTCAGTACTTTATCTATTTAGATCACTTCAATTATTAGTTTAACTAGCACGTAGTCCTATCGAGCTAAATTAGTGATTTAATAAAACCATGAGCATAAAAAAATAACGAAATAGTCTTTAGGATCTTTGATATGTTCTCTAAATTTCATTATTGGTTTGGAATTTAGATGGAGGTCATCGGATCATTCTAGTTCTCATTAGATGGGAAGTTGAAGTACTCATTCAAGAAAACAATAAATTGTTTTCCTTTCTAGTAAGATTCATTTTCTGGTGTATTCAGAAAAATCTGTACCTTCTCTTTTTATGGAATGAAACATCAATATAAACTCTTTCAAGCAAAAATTTAACATATTTAAGCTTGCAAATTTGTATATTTCTTGAAACATCAAAAAGTGAAAGAACAGTATAAATTGGATTAGAAAATCTCAGAGTAAGAGTCAAATGCTTGGTTGAACACTAGCAAGTACAGTAACTGCGACACCCTTTGACTTCTCAAGGATAACTGGATAAGAGAAGTCACAATCTCCTAAAAAATTGGCTAAAGACTAAATTGAAGAAACTACTTTGATGCACATGAATGCTAACTCCAAGACTTGGATGCGGTATGGGTCAAAATGCTTCTTGTCCCTTCAATGAAAATCAGTAGGAATATATATACATACATATATATATATATATATATATCAATTACATAGTCAAAGTTACATGCTCACAAAAAAACTCTGATATCCACATTGCAATGGTTTAGAATTTCTGTGGATACACACACACACACGCACGAACGCACTATAACAATAGTATATATATGAGATAAAAAGATAATTAAAGAATATATGAAGAAAACATTTTAAAAATTTACCTATGGAAACTTAATATCCAAATTGAAAAGTTGTAGAATTGAAAGATGTACAGTTTATTAGTGTATACACTATTATAATTGGATGCACAGTACATAAGCTTCACAACCTTAGCCGAAACAATCTGAAATCCCAGTCTCCTTTCTGGGGCAATTTACCCCTATCACATGATCATTTTTTTTCTTGGGCAGGATTTCACATATTTCACATATCATTGATCAGGCCAAGCCAAAGCTTGTGGCTGCGAATTGACTTGCATCTTTGCCTATAAAATCAAAACCAGCAATCACAAATCGCAGGTAAGTAATGCATTATTTTGGAACAAATCTTTTTTTGGTCACTGTAATTATTTAAAGCGTGTGTAAGTTATACATTATTGAAATCTGATTAAACAACAACTACAGATTTTGCTTATCTGGACGCTGTACTTTCTGGATCTTATGCACCTCAGGCTTTTCTCAATCTCATTCATTTACTCCTTGTAGATCTTGGTATACCGTATATGTTACATGCTTTCAAATCCCTTCTTTTCTGGATCCCGTCCATTTCTGTTCTCAATATGATCCTACACAATTCTAGAAATGCGTATCTAAATCTTAGTGCCAGTTATTTATTTCTCATGCATGCATTGTCTTTCCATCACAGTTAGACTAAAATGACTTCTTTCTAGTTTCTACAGAATATGTCCCCTGGCCATGAGCATTGACTGCCCTTTTTTTTTGGTTCAAAAAAGACTTTAAGTCTTACAAAATACGACTGACGTGTTTCGTTGAAGTGCTTTTGCATTTTTCTTTGTATGCACGTTGATAGCTAGAGGAGAGAAAGAAGTATATATCATCCATCCATATTTGTTCCTTGCTAAGGACTTCTAATGGGACTAAATGCTGAGCGACATCTCAATCAAGCACCTCGGTGAAAAATGAGTCGAGATTGGCTCGATAAGGTCAAAATTCGATTCAACTCGACTCATTTACAACCCTAGGTCGGATCTAAAAAGTTTTAGACCATTGCAAAACCCTAACAATAACACGTGCTTAATATAATGAGTTGGGATAAATCCACACCCTCACAGTCTGAATCCACACACCTATAACCAAGTTGACGAAAATGCTCATAGCATTTATGGGGTTTGGTAGAATCTTTTTCAAAAAATAGCATTTTTAGTGAAAATAGATGGTGCTAATTTAGATTTAATTGAAATTTAAATCAATAGGAATGGTCTTAAAATTTCCAACATTTATTTTCGTCACTTTGATGGCATTTATTTGTTTCTCTTATTTGATGGAGAGAATGTTTTTAATCTCTTTTTATCATGTAAAAGAAGATGAGAAATTTTCTTTTAAATTGTGTTAATAAAATATGTTTACCATTTTGGGACTAATAGTAGAAAATAATATCATTAGATGTGTCGCAAATATAAAAGATCTGAAGGTTCTAGAGATATGCCATATCTGAGAAAATAAAAAATTAATATATTTGAATGTCTAATGTATTTTAAATGATATCAATCTCTTTGAATCCGATGAACATACATGCATGGTTTTTTTTCACCAAATCTGTTGTTTAACTAGTTCAAGTCCACGTATCAAGTTAAGATCTAAAAAAAAAAATATTAAAAATTTCAGATCTGATAAATAACTTAGAACTTCCATCTCAAAATCAATTGGCAATGAATGAAATGGTCCAAAATCTTATATAGATGGTTGAAAATTCTTAGAATATCAATGTGAGATATTCTAATACTCTCTCTCAAACGTGAATTGGGAGATAGGTTTAAACAAAGAACCAAATTATTGGTGAAATCCAAATGGGATAGTAAACAAACCCAATTGGTCTAGCAAACAAATCCAAGACCCAACTCTACTATCAAGATAAATAACTTGGAATTCCATCTCAAAACCAATTGGCAATGAGTAGAGTGGTTCAGGATATTATATAGATGGTTAGAAATTCTTGGAATATCAATGTGAGATATTCTAACATGATCTAACAAATAGATATAAAAAAACTGAGATTTGACAAAAAAAAAATAAAAATAAGAGGAAACTCTAATTAAAAACTCTAGAAAAGAAGAGAATCTCACTAGTTTAATTCTAACGGAGAATAATTCTCTTGTTAGAAAACTCTAGAAGAGGGCAATACTCTCACTAGGGGAAGAATAGGATTTAAAAAATGAAGAGAGAGAGAGAGGGGATTTGAATTCAAAATCTCTAATTCTTTGTACCTCAAGTTTAGCTACTAGAACAAGGATTGTTTGGTTCTGTTATTTGTTTATTTGCCCTTTTTGGCTATATGCAACAACACCACCACCAAAGCCTGTATCCCACTATGTATAGTAAGTTATATGAATCATATGACACCATTTTGTTCTATACAGGCACATGGTTTCATTAAGATTTAAATATAAAATATCTTTTTGAATAGGTTTTTTCCAATTCTTCTTAGATCTTCCTCACTCTCATTTAATTTGAATAAAAAATTCTTCATATTCTACATTTTGAATTGGGCATCTATATGTCGCCTGTGTACATGACCAAACCATTTTAAGCATGTTTCTCTCATTTTCTCATCTATCAGTGCGACCCCTCTTTTCTTTCTAATGCATTCATTACTTGTTCTATAAATTCTAGTGTGGCAGTATATCTATCTCAATATTCTCATTTCTTTTATTCTCATCTTTCATTCATGCATGTACACACTTAGTCGTCCAACACTCCGATCCATAAAGCATTGCTGGTGTTATAACTATCTTATAAAATTTTCCTTTCAATTTCAAAGGAACTTTATGATCACAAAGTATGGATGATGCATTTCTCCATTTGTTCCAACCTATTTGAATTCTTTGGCTAACATCTTTATCAATGGCCCCATTTTCTTCAAGGACCAATCTTAAATATTTAAAACTCTTAGATTCATTTAATTCACACCCACCAATTTTTACTCTTACTCTATTGTCCTTCCTATGTTTACTAAAGTGACACTCCATATATTCTTATTTGACTCTATGTATGGTAAAACTTTTCCATTTTAATGCCTCCCTCCACTCTTCTAACTTAGAATTTACTCCCTCATTTGTCTGATCGAAAACTGTATCGTCAACGAATAACATATATTTTGGGGATGGTTTTCTGTAAGTGTTTGGTGATTCATCAATTACTAAGGCGAAAAGATCAAAGTTGATCCCTGGTGTGGACCTTTAGTATTTGAAAATTCACTCGATAACCCCATTAGCGTCCTTACATAAGTTTTTACATCTTTATACATATCCTTTATGACTTCTATATAAGCTGCCCTCATTCCTCTCTTTCCAAACACTTGCCACATTATATCTCGGTTTACTCTATCATATGCCTTTCCAAGGTCAATAAATACCATATGTAAATCTTGTCCTTTTTTCTTACAAA
The DNA here is from genome assembly GCA_013103745.1 of Gardenia jasminoides. Classification (NCBI taxonomy): domain Eukaryota; kingdom Viridiplantae; phylum Streptophyta; class Magnoliopsida; order Gentianales; family Rubiaceae; genus Gardenia; species Gardenia jasminoides. The sequence goes on from CM023104.1 coordinate 21,589,911, forward strand.
GTTCACATTCTTATTAAATGTATAGCTTCCATAGTAGACCTCCCTGACATAAAGCCAAATTGATTATCTAATATCTTAGTCTCTTTTCTCAATTTTGTTTCTATTACTCTTTCCCAAAATTTCATAGTATGGTTCATTAATTTAATGCTCCTGTAATTTGAGCAATTTTGTATATCTCCTTTATTTTTTATATAATGGTATCAATATACTTTTTTTTCTATTGATTAGACATTTTCTTAGTTCTCATGATTACATTAAATAACCTTGTAAGCTATGTTATCTCAACTTTTCTAAGCACTTCCATATCTCAATTGGAATATCATCAGGGTCAACTGCTTTACCATTTTTCATTTTTTTAAATGCTTGCTCAACTTCTAAGGTTTGTATTCTAAGATAATGAATAAGGTTTCTATTTTGCTCGGATTGACTTAAGTCACCTAATATGACATCCTTACTATTGATTTCATTAAAAAAGATTACAAAAATATCATTTCCATCGATCTTTTATTTCTCTATCATCAACTAATATATTTCCATTTTCATCCTTTACACATCTAATTTGTGTTAAATCTCTTGTTTTTCTTTCCCTCATTTTCGCTCTCTTATATATATCTTTCTTCCATTCTTTAGTATCTAATGTTTTATAAAATTTTTCAAAGGCCTTAGTTTTTGCCTCATGTATTACTTTTTCCACTTCCTTCTTGGCAATTTTATATATTTCAATATTTTTCTCATTTCTACAATTGTATAATGTTTTGTAACTTGCCCTTTTAGTTTTCACTTTTTCTTGAACTTCTTGGTTCAACCACCATAATTCTTCATACCACTTATTGCCCTTTGACTCTCCCAAAATCTGTTTTGCTATTATTTTCATTTGGTCAATGACCTTTGTCCATGTGTTGTTTGCTTCCTTTTCCACCTTCCAATTAATGGTTTTTAACAATGCTCTTATAAAATTATCTTTTATAGTTTTATTCTTTAAATTCCATCACTTAATCCTTGGTATGCTGGGTAGTTTTTTCTTAAGTGGTTTAGTGTTAAGTCTTATATAAAATCTAGTAATCCATGTTGAGTTGTGAGACCTTCTCCAGATCTTATTTTACAATTTTTACATATTTTTCTATCACTCTCTTAGGTTTAAGAAGTAATCAATTTGTGATTTAATAAAACTGCTTTTAAATATAATTAGGTATTCCTAATTCTTTTTAAATAAGGTATTACCTATAATTAGGTCATAATCTACTACAAAATCTAAAATTGTTTTACGCTTATTGTTTCTCGTCCCAAAGCCACAACCCCTGTGAACTCTATCGTACTCCTTACTGCCCTCTTCCACATGGCCATATAAGTCCCTACATAACTATAGATTTTCCCTTTTAGGTATTATCTAGAATATGGCTTCTAGGTCTTCCCAAAAGTTAATTTTAGTGGATTCATCTAATCTTATTTTGGGTGCGTATATGCTAATTATAGTTATGCGTTGATTTCCTATGAGAATTTTTAGAGTTATAATTCTATCCCCTTTTTGAACAACTCCCACCACCTGCTCTATGAATAAAGGATCCACAACAATACCTACCCCATTTCTAGTTCTATTTTTTTGACTATACCAAAGTTTATACCCTATGGTATTCAAAATCTTAGCTTTCTATCCTACCCATTTAGTTTCTTGAAGGCACAAAACATTTATCCATCTCCTTTTCATAGTGTCGACCAACTCTATAGCTTTACTTGTCAAAGTTCCAATATTCTCACTCCCCATCCTACAAGTCTTATTTTCCTTACGTTTTTCTCTAATATCCCTCCCCATAATGTGTGAGGATTCTTGCATATTTTGCACTACACCCAAATCCTGATGGAGATGTAGCGGTCCTTGTCAAGACACCACAGTCGGACTCTATGACACAATCTTTATAGCAGGGACTTGCCTAGCCTTAATACAATTTCTCATATAATCCATACCATAAAAGTGTGTCAAATTTTTATGCTGGTTGACTTATCACAACTCTCCTCCTTTACCTGGGTTTGGGACCTACATTATTATCATAACAATGGTAGAGTTTCCTTTTTGGCTGTACAAGCTCAAAAATTGAAATATAGAGAATAGCCTACAATTCCATCAAGAAAGGCTTGGAATTAAATTTTTGTCATATCCATTAGCCTAAGTACTACCCTATTTTGCACCATTAATGCTTAATTTTGTAACTTGCCACTTTGAACTTCAATTTTTTACTTTGGACACTTTATATTTTGTATCTTAAAGTTCATTATATTTTGTATCGTAATGTTTGTTATACTTTCAAAGTAATTTCAACAAAATTAACCTAAGTTCACACATTGATCATTGCTCTATGTGAAACAACTGTCATTGTTGAAATCAATGAAAATCCATGCACATTTAGACATGGCGTGATAGTCTAGTGAATAGGTCTTTGTTATTATATGAATGCCTTTTTTTCTGTTTTATGCGCCACCTTCAAAAAAATATATTAGTAGGATGCATAATATGTCAAAATATTTCAACCTCTTATCTAATTATTGGCGACACTAATAAAGTATCGTGAGATTTCTGATTCAAATTTCAAATTCTCCCTTCTTCTCTTTATTTTTTGTAAGATTTAGACGTCCCTTGAAAAGAAAAAATTAGGGTGTAAAGTTTCCTAGCAAAAAATTTAAACAACATAGTGAAAATAAGAACAAGTATTAGGGTGCAAAGTGGATAAACCCTTTGCAACAATCAAAAACCATTGTAGGAACTTTCAAATTCTAAGCATTGAAAATTGTAGAGAAAAAATGATTATAAATTTTGATATTGAGTGATTTATAGTTAGAATACTTGACTTCTACTCAAGTATGTAGGCTTAGTAGGGAAAATAGTAGTCCACTACACAAGTTTAGTACATAAAAGCACTAATTATGTTTTATGAAACTAGGGGTGTTTGGTAAATAGGTTTCAACCCCCACTATGGGTTTCAAATTCTAATATACTCATATAAAATGTTTGGTTGGGGTCAATGGGAATAATAGGGATCTTCTATGAGTTTTTTGATTAACCACCTATTACTAGGGAATCATCTTAGTTGCCCATCTTATTCTTCTTAAATCATCTTAATTACCCTTTTATTCTCATTAAATGCAAAAATAAGAAAATAAAATGCTACTGTTTCAACAAATGAAAAGAAAAAGAAAAGAAAAGAAAAAAGAAACAATGAAAAAGAAAAATAATAAATTATAAAATGCATTCCACATTAACCAACACACTGTGGGTTTTCATCAAAACCAATTATCATTGACCACTCTATGATACCGATAGTGCTAGTGATAGTGGAATTCGAACCAAACGACTCCTAAATTAATAGTTCTTTCATGAAGATCATGTTGATAGATGCATAAAACCAAATCTATAGACATCAAAGTTTTCATTTCACTAACACTTTCTTTTTTCTCATATTTTCTATTTTCATTTTTAAGTTTTTAATTTTTTTATCTGATGTTCCATTTAATCATCTTTGTAGGTTTCCTTTCATTAAAAGAAAAAAGAGAAAGGAATGAAAGCAATATATAAAGGCATTCATGTGATGTACCGGTTTTTGCATTGGTTTCTATATTGTAATTCATGATTGTTACCTTGTTTCACAATACATCTATAATTTGAGTACCTGTGAAAAATGAAGGATTTCATAATGTCGGGATTAGAGCAGTTGCTCGTGTTGCAGACAACATAACTCAACAAAAGAATCGACAATAGTAGAGTCATGACCTTTATTCAGAGAATGAAATAGTTGTAGATTAAACTTACAACCCATGGTCTATGATTTTTTGGTAGAAGTGTTTGTTACTATAATATGCATGAACAAATTTATTGAACATTACAAAAATAAGATAAAAAAATTTTCTATAGTATGTGATTTATTATGTGTAGTAATTACCAGGTCATCTGTTGATATAATTGCAGAATTTATTATTATTATTTATAAACCTAAAACATTTTAACTTATCCAATAGGCAGATAATGTGCACATAGTTAAACTGTCAAAGAATTGTGTGGTTTACCCGTAATTTGTATGATTGGACATATAAATGAAGTTCAATGTTAAGTAAATAAGATTTATTTGAAAGAAATTAAAAATAGCATCATGTTATAATTTGAGGTTCTATTTTAGAAATAGTGAGGCAAATGTAAAATATTTTCATAATTTGGGGGCCAATAGTGAGGGAAGATAGAATACTTTTGAAAAATCAAGAGGCAAGAGTAAGGCAATATTTAAAAACTAAACTTTGTATAAGCTAATCCATAATTTTCAATAAAAGTAGAGGCATGCAATTGTAGCCGTAAAGTAAAAGTAGCTCTACCCCTTATGTTGTTGCTAGCTTGCATCTCTAATGCTCACAAATGGATAACTTATTTGACCAAATATAGAGTGAACTACTTAAGCATTACCATGGAGAAAATTACGTTGCACTTCAAAAAAGAAATAATAGAAATCATGTTCTATTAATTTGATTTAAGTTTGACCCTCTCTATTATGATAAAATACTTCAAAATGTGGATGCATATTATCAGAGGAAAAGTCAGAAGAAGTGATGAGAAGTTACTATAACTCACACATAGATAATTAGCCTATTACTATATGTTTCATTAGGGACAAAATTGTGGGGGTAAATGTAGCACAACAAATAGTAAGTTTTGTTATAAAAGAAGTAAGTTTCAAAATTCATGTGACTTATTGTTTAAATAATGAATTCTTTTCCTTTATCCATTTTCATTTTCATGTTTCATTCTTTTTTTTTTTTGGCCTTTTTGATGAATTCTTTTGGGTTAGTGTTGTAATTTTCTATTTTTATTTTTATTTTTATTTTTTGAAAATATGCTTTCAACAATTTCATTTTTCATAGTCTTTGCATTTTATATTCTCAATTTTTGTAGTATTCTTTTGTAGTTTGTATATAGCTATCATTAATATTTTCTCGTTGATTTCAAGTTCACTTTATCTAATTCAATAGTGCCATTTTCGAGTTTGAAAGAATTTGAAATAATTGTAGTTAATTTTTAGGATTAATATTTTATACACTTATTGTATATACTCTAGAAGCCCTAGATGCATGCAACATCGTCTCGATTTGAATTTGAACTCCTAAATTTGCACATATTGCTTGTATTTAGATCTGCTTATGTATATGCTGATAATACATAAAATATTTGTCCTAATTTTTATGCCAATTTTTATGGAAACCAATATGTACTTTTTCTGTTTGAGTGTAATATGGCAAAATATATTCTTTTTGGGTTAGAAGGTGATAAGCAAAAGTATTTTTGCAATGACACTCGAGCTGTGCAAGGGCATTTGGAGCTGTCACACAAGCTCTTGGCTAACCTCAACAACATTACTAACGGTTGAAGGCTTCGGGGGCATTTTGTTAAGCATTTGCTCATTCAAGGGCTAGATAGTTACTTGGCCAGATCTCAAGGTTTGAATTTGACTTTTCTTGAACGAGATTCGATTGATAAACTAAAAAACTTATTTTTGTTGCTTTTTAAACATTTTAGGAGTTGGTGCTGAATTACAAAGTGACCCGAACTCAAACTCCGAGACCTACTTTGTCGGTGAGTTTCCAATGCATGTTAAATGCTTTAATTTAAATGCTTTGTGCGTGAACGTGCTTCGTGACATTTTTACGTGTTTAAAATGTGGAATTTGAAATTGTTGAACCACTCGCTTAAAGGAGAGTATACTTTATTGCTCCCTTCTAAGTAGAGTTGGTGACTTAAGTGTTTTTGCCTGTATTACAATTTGGAGAAGAAAAGTGTTGTATAACCACTCTTGGCGGCGTCTCTTGAGTGGTTAAGTGGTTAAGTGTTTAAGTGTTTGGCGTGCGGGCCCGGTAGGGGGAGTTCGGTGGAAGGAGTTTGGCGTGAAGAGTCGTCTACTTAGATTGAAAGTCGACGGAGTGTCGACTACTCTAAATGTTCGTGAACTGTGGATTTGAGCTCCTGAGAGCCAATGTATCCTACTTGCGTGTTTAATTTATTTGCTTCATGTATTTATGTTACCGCCTATTAATTTACTGTTTATATGCATGTGCATGACTTTTGGAAATTCACGAGCTTTTAACTCACCCCCGTTCCCCTTTGTTTTTCCTTAACAGGGGACGAGAATCCAGAGACCTAGATAGGTCTAGTACTCGTTTTTGGTCTTTTGCACCGAGTACGGAAAGATGAATTGTATATTCTTTTGGTTTTGAATATTTCGAATTCATGAGAATGTATTAAACTATGACTCGAGGTTTTATGTATTTTAGAGTTGATGACTGTAATTTTAAGCTCAAACACTACTTTATAGTTTCCAATATTATTGTTGATATGAATTTTGGATTTTACCCTCTTAAGTTAGTATTTCTTGAATGCTTGAGTCCTGGCGAGAGTTGGGCAGGCAGCCCGCCAACCCTTTGGTTAGTCTTAGGGGGAAGTGGGGCTGTCATATTATGACCACAAAGTATGGATGATGCATTTCTCCATTTGTTCCAACCTATTTGAATCCTTTGGCTAACATCTTTATCAATGGCCCCATTTTCTTCAAGGACCAATTTTAAATATTTAAAACTCTTAGATTCATTTAATTCACACCCACCAATTTTTACTCTTATTCTATCGTCCTTCATATGTTTACTAAAGTGACACTCCGTATATTCTGTTTTGACTCTACTTATGGTAAAACTTTTCCATTCTAATGCCTCCCTCTAGGGGTTGCCATGGTTCAGATTTAAATCGGAATCGGACCGGTGGTTTATTGAAACTAAACCGGAACCGGAATTGAGAAACTGTAACCGTGACTAAAGGTTTAGGTTCAGATTCACAAAAAATTTGAACCGAAATCGAAACCGGCGGTTCAAGACCCGTTCAAACCGTCTAAAATACATTTATATCCTAAGTTGTTGGACTTTTTTGATTCAATTTAGAATTCAATTTTAATAACCAGTACTCAAAATCAAAAGGTCTCAGTTTAGTCCAACAACCTATTATCCAAATTCATTGATAAATCCAAATATAATTAATAATTTAGTTCTAAATCCCATTTAATCAGTTGTATTAAAGTCAAACTAATCAAAGTAATAGATTAGTATTTGATAATACTTTGAGTTTGACTAGTCACTATGACAAATTCTCAATATAAGTTGAGGTATTTTTTCATAAGTTGAGGTATTTTTTCATAAAATTTGTATTCTTTATTTTTCCTTGCCACATAATAGTACAATAAAATTCATAATTTTTTCAATATTAGTTGTTATATTTATTTAAAATCAATTTTATAATACAAGTATTTATACATAACTAAAAGAACCGAAACCGGAATAGGAAGAAATCAAAACCGTAATTGAACCGGAATCGGAGGTTCAAGAACTATAACCGTAACCATCATTATAAGGGCCGGTTTAGGTTCCACCTTTCAGTAGAACCAGAACCGTCGGTTTTTAAACCGGAACCGGTAGTTTTGGAACCGTGACCACCCTTACCTCCCTCCACTCTTCTAACTTAGCATTTACTCCCTTCTTTGTCTGATCGAAAACTATATCGTCAACAAATAACATATATTCAGGGATGGTTTTCTATAAGTGTTCGGTGATCTCGTCAATTACTAAGGTGAAAAGATCAAAGCTGATTCCTGGTGTGGACCTTTAGTATTTGAAAATTCACTCGATAACCCCATTAGCGTCCTTACATAAGTTTTTACATCTTCATACATATCCTTTATGACTTCTATAGAAGCTACCCTCACTCCTCTCTTTCCAAACACTCGCCACATTATATCTCGCTTTACTCTATCATATGCCTTTCCAAGGTCAATAAATACCATATGTAAATCTTGTCCTCTTTCCTTACAAAGTTCACACATACTTCTCATTAAATGAATAGTTTCCATAGTAGACCTCCCTGACATAAAGCCAAATTGATTATCTAATAGCTTAGTCTCTTTTCTCAATTTTGTTTCTATTACTCTTTCCCAAAATTTCATGGTATGGTTCATTAATTTAATGCTCCTGTAATTTGAGCAATTTTGTACGTCTCCTTTATTTTTTATATAATGGTATCAATATACATTTTTTCTATTGATTAGGCATTTTCTTAGTTCTCAGGATTACATTAAATAACCTTGTAAGTTATGTTATCTCAACTTTTCTAAGCACTTCCATATCTCAATTGAAATATCATTAGGGTCAATTGCTTTACCATTTTTCATTTTTTTAAATACTTGCTCAACTTCTAAGGTTTGTATTCTAGGATAAAACATAAGGTTTCTATTTTGCTCTGATTGACTTAAGTCACCTAATATGACATCGTTACTATTGATTTCATTAAAAAAGATTACAAAAACATTTCTCTATCATCAACTAATACATTTCCATTTTCATCCTTTACACTTCTAATTTGTGTTAAATCTCTTGTTTTTCTTTCTCTCATTTTTGCTCTCTTATATATATGTTTCTCGCATTCTTTAGTATCTAATATTTTACAAAATTCTTCAAAGGCCTTAGTTTTTGCCTCATGTATTACTTTTTCCACTTCCTTCTTGGCAATTTTATATCTTTCAATATTTTTCTCATTTCTACAATTGTATAATGTTTTGTAACTTGCCCTTTTAGTTTTCACTTTTTCTTGAACTTCTTGGTTCCACCACCATAATTCTTCATACCACTTATTGCCCTTTGACTCTCCCAAAATCTGTTTTGCTATTATTTTCATGTGGTCAATGACCTTTGTCCATGTGTTGTCTGCTTCCTCTTCCACCTTCCAATTAGTAGTTTTTAACAATGCTCTTATAAAATTATCTTTTATAGTTTTATTCTTTAAATTCCATCACTTAATTCTTGGTATTCTGGGTAGTTTTTTCTCAAGTGGTTTAGTGTTAAGTCTTATGTAAAATCTAGTAATCCATGTTGAGTTGTGAGACTTTCTCCAGGTCTTATTTTACAATTTTTACATATTTTTCTATCACTCTCTTAGGTTAAGAAGTAATCAATTTGGGATTCACTAAAACCGCTTTTAAATATAATTAGGTATTCCTCTCTCTTTTTAAATAAGGTATTACCTATAATTAGGTCATAATCTACTACAAAATCTAAAATTATTTTACGCTTATTGTTTCTTGTCCCAAAGCCACAACCCCTATGAACTCTATCGTACTCCTCATTGCCTTCTTCCACATGGCCATATAAGTCCCTACATAACTATAGATTTTTCCCTTTTAGGTATTATCTAGAATATGGCTTCTAGGTCTTCCCAAAAGTTAATTTTAATGGATTCATCTAATCTTATTTTGGGTGCGTGTATGCTAATTATAGTTATGCGTTGATTTCCTATGAGAATTTTTAGAGTTATAATTCTATCCCCTTTTTTGAACAACTCCCACCACCTGCTCTATGAATAAAAGATCCACAACAATACCTACTCCATTTCTATTTCTATTTTTTCGACTATACCAAAGTTTATACCCTATGGTATTCAAAATCTTAGCTTTCTACCCTACCCATTTGATTTCTTGAAGGCACAAAACATTTATCCATCTTCTTTTCATAGTGTCAACCAACTCTATAGCTTTACTTGTCAAAGTTCCAATATTCTCACTACCCATCCTACAAGTCTTATTTTCCTTACGTTTTCCTCTAATATCCCTCCTCATAATGTGTGAGGATTGTTGCATAATTTGCACTACGCCCAAATCCTGATGGAGATGTAGTAGTCCTTGTCAAGACACCAGAGTCGGACTCTATGACACAATCTTTATAGCAGGGAGTTGCCTAGCCTTAATACAATTTCTCATATAATCCATACCATAAAGTGTGACAAATTTTTATGCTGCTTGTCGACTTATCGCAACTCTCCTCCTGGGTTTGGGACTGACAATATTATCATAACAATGGCAGAGTTTCCTTTTTGGCTGTACAAGCTCAAAAAATGAAATATAGAGAATACCCTGCAATTCCATCAAGAAAGGCTTGGAATTAAATTTTTGTCATATGCATTAGCCTAAGTACTACCCTATTTTGCACCATTAATGCTTAATTTTGTAATTTGTCACTTTGAACTTCAATTTTTTACTTTGGACACTTTATATTTTGTATCTTAAAGTTCATTATATTTTGTATCGTAATGTTTGTTATACTTTCAAAGTAATTTCAACAAAATTAACCTAAGTTCACACATTGATCATTGCTCTATGTGAAACCACTGTCATTGTTGAAATCAATGAAAATCCATGCACATTTAGACATGGTGTGATAGTCTAGTGAATAGGTCTTTGTTATTACGTGGATGCCTTTTTCACTATATTATGCACCACCCTCAAAAAAATGTATTAGTAGGATGTATAATATGTCAAAATATTTCAACCTCTTATCTAATTAGTGGCAACATTAAAAAAGTATCACGAGATTTCTGATTCAAATTTCAAATTCTCCCTTCTTCTCTTTATTTTTTGTAAGATTTAGACGTCCCTTGAAAAGAAAAAATTAGGGTGTAAAGTTTCCTAGCAAAAAATTTAAACAACATAATGAAAATAAGAACAAATAGGGTGCAAAGTGGATAAACCCTTTGCAACAATCAAAAACCATTTCAGGAACTTTCAAATTCTAAGCATTGAAAATTGTAGAGAAAAAATGATTATAAATTTTGATATTGAGTGATTTATAGTTAGAAGACTTGACTTCTTATCAAGTATGTAGGTTTAGTAGGGAAAATAGTAGTCCACTACACAAGTTTAGTACATAAAAGCACTAATTATGTTTTATCAAACTAATTTAATAGTACTTTCATGAAGATCATGTTGATAGATGCATAAAACCAAATCTATAGACATCAAAGTTTTCATCTTCACTAAAACTTTCTTTTTTCTCATATTTTCTATTTTCATTTTTAAGTCTTTCATTTTTTTATCTGATTTTCCATTTAATCATCTTTGTAGGTTTCCTTTCATTAAAAGAAAAAAGAGAAAAGAATGAAAGCAATATGTAAAGGCATTCGTGTGATGTACCGGTTTTTGCATTGGTTTCTATATTGTAATTCATGATTGTTACCTTGTTTCACAATACATCTATAATTTGAGTACCTGTGAAAAATGAAGGGTTTGATAATGCCAGGATCAGAGTAGTTGCTCATGTTGCAGACAACACAACTCAACAAAAGAAGCGACAATAGTAGAGTCATGACCTTTATTCAGAGAATGAAATAATTGTAGATTAAACTTACAACCCGTGGTCTATGATTTTCTGGTAGAAGTGTTTGTTACTATAATATGCATGAACAAATTTATTGAATATTACAAAAATAAGATAAAAAAATTTTCTATAGTATGTGATTTATTATGTGTAGTAATTACCAGGTCATCTGTTGATATAATTGCAGAATTTATTATTATTATTTATAAACCTAAAACATTTTAACTTATCCAATAGGCAGATATTGTGCACATAGTTAAACTGTCAAAGAATTGTTTGGTTCACCTGTAATTTGTATGATTGGACATATAAATGAAGTTCAATGTTAAGTAAATAAGATTTATTTGAAAGAAATTAAAAATAGCATCATGTTATAATTTGAGGTTCTATTTTAGAAATAGTGAGGCAAATGTAAAATATTTTCATACTTTCAGGGGCCAATAGTGAGGCAAGATAGAATACTTTTGAAAAATCAAGAGGCAAGAGTAAGGCAATACTTAAAAACTAAACTTTGTGTAAGCTAATCCAAAATTTTCGATAAAAGTAGAGGCATGCAATTGTAGCCGTAAAGTAAAAGTAGCTCTACGCCTTATGTTGTTGCTAGCTTGCATCTCTAATGCTCACAAATGGATAACTTATTTGACCAAATATATAGTGAACTACTGGAGCATTACCTTGGAGAAAATTACGTTGTACTTCAAAAAAGAAATAACAGGAATCATGTTCTATTAATTTGATTTAAGTTTGACCCTCTCTGTTATGATAAAATACTTCAAAATGTGAATGCATATTATCAGAGGAAAAGTCAGAAGAAGTGATGAGAAGTTACTATAACTCACACATCGATAGTTAGCCTATTACTATATGTTTCATGAGGGACAAAATTGTGGGGGTAAATGTAGAACAACAAATAGTAAGTTCTGTTATAAAAGAAGTAAGTTTCAAAATTCATGTGACTTATTGTTTAAATAATGAATTCTTTTCCTTTATCCATTTTCATTTTCATGTTTCATTCTTTTTTTTTTTTTTGGCCTTTTTGATGAATTCTTTTGGGTTAGTGTTGTAATTTTCTATTTTTCTTTTTTTTTTGAAAATATGCTTTCAACAATTTCGTTTTTCATAGTCTTTGCATTTTATATCCTCAATTTTCGTAGTATTCTTTTGTAGTTTGTATATAGCTATCATTAATATTTTCTCGTTGATTTCATGTTCACTTTATCTAATTCAATAGTGCCATTTTCGAGTTTGAAAGAATTTGAAATAATTGTAGTTAATTTTTAGGATTAATATTTTATACACTTATCGTATATACTCTAGAAGCCCTAGATGCATGCAACATCATCTCAATTTGAATTTGAACTCCTAAATTTGCACATACTGCATGTATTTAGATCTGCTTATGTATATGCTGATAATGCATAAAATATTTATCCTAATTTTTATGCCAATTTTTATGGAAACCAATATGTACTTTTTCTGTTTGAGTGTAATATGGCAAAATATATTCTTTTTGGCTTAGAAGGTGATAAGCAAAAGTATTTTTGCAATGACACTCGAGCTGTTTAAGGGCATTTTGGAGCTGTCACACAAGCTCTTGGCTAACCTCAACAACATTACTAACGGTTGAAGGCTTCGGGGGCATTTCGTTAAGCATTTGCTTATTCAAGGGCTAGATAGTTACTTGGCCAAATCTCAAGGTTTGATTAATAATTCGACCAAACCTCAAGGAAAGTAAATGTGATCAATCCTTTGTTAGTCAAGTCATAAGTTTTGCTTGAAAAGTAGTAGGTTTTGTGGGAAAAAGGGTTAATTTTTACTTGAAAGTCAGCAAGATTTTTAATGATGTTGTAAATTTTACTAAAAAGAAGTGGTGAGATTTGTTTATAAAATCATTAGTTTGTTTAAAAAAGTAGTAAATTTTACATAACAAATGGTAAATTCTGAAAGGAAAGTGATAATTTATTCTTAAAAAATCTAGTAAGATTTGTTAATTAAATAGTAATTTACATAGATTATGAAGTTTCCTTTATGCAAAAGCACACTATTAGCTACACCAAATTTACTATCACAATTTTATATTTAGTGAAACCTGTAATAGTAGGTTCAAACGGACACAATGCATCATATTAGGCACTTATTTGTGAATTACGGTGACTCTTTGTCACCACGTGTCTATTTTCAAGTCGTTTATGTCTAGTTTTTGGATAAAGGATTTTATTAAAATTCATGATGCACTCTGACCTCACAAGTCATAATTCTCTCTTCAAGAAAAATTTTTTATTGAAAGAGTTCATATTTGTTAAAATAATCTTTTTTATTTTTTTTCATAAATCGTCATTCTATACAATTTGTATAAAAAAAAAATTGCATTGCATTGCTTTTTTTTTTTTTTTTTTTTTGGATAATCCATCTCTTTCCACTATACATAAAGGACTTGAAAATAGACAGGTGGTGACAAAGTTTCTGTACTATTCTGAGTTCTGACTGAAATTCAAAGAAGGAAGAGAAAAGTGAATCTTACAGACAAGCTTGTGCTCAGCAAGTCATAAGCATGAAATCAATCTATAGCAGCATTAAAGAAGATTTCATGAATTGAGATTACAAAAGTATAAACTCTATTAAACATCAAACCAGAAAAGCACATGGAGAATATTTTATAGACAAGAGTGTGTGCGTGATTGTGCTTGCCACTGCAGTCACAAAGTTACAGCCAGCTGCATCGAGTCATGCCAAAGAAATCGGGAAGCTCCAGAAATTGCTTTCAAGAAACTGAATTAGACTCCTTGTGAGGGAATCGACTCTGTTTCTGAGGGAATTGGCCCTTCCTGTGTTTCTTCTTCTGAGGAACTCCATGCATCACCACAAATTTTAAATAATGATCTTTAGATCTTCATTTCCCATGTCCATCTGTTCTTGTTGAATTTGCTCCACTGAAATTGCAATAGACCGACCACATCCTTTCACCTCAATCATTTCAAGAGTCGGACATTTCCCTAAACAAGAAGGGACCTCTTTCAGCATCCAACACTTGTGCACAACCAGTTTCTCAAGAAGGGGAAAATTATCAGAAGATACAGTCCACCTGTGAAAGTTCAACTCTATCAATTTCAAGACTCGGAGTTTAGGGAAGTCCTCCTCTTGCATTTCCCATTCTTCCCCAACAAAGGAATTATACAGTAATTTAAGCACTTCAAGATTGGGCAGCTTGGCAATTGTTGAAATTTCACTCCATGGCTGCAGATTATCTGAGAGAGTCAGCTTCTCAAAGTCAATGGGAATGTAAATCCATATCCATCAAAACCACGCAGACGAAGTGATTCCAATTGGCTCAAACAGTCAAACTCTAGAATCCCGTCACCAGTTCTGGTAGGTTCTTCTCTTGATTCGACTCTGTTGCATTTTAGCCTGCGGATGCTTGGTAACTTTGTCAGTCTGCTTTGCACGCGTTGAGAGGAGGGATCAATGGCAAGGTTTAAAGTGTCTAAGTGATCTAAACCTGGGGATACTTCAAGATTTGGAACAGGAAAAGTAAAACCACAATCGGAACTTGTAGTACATAGATGCCTCAGTGTCTTAATGTTCCAGATGGTATGCGGTAACAAATAATAGCTTGAGTTTCCTCTCACCAGAAAAGTTTGTAACCTTGAGAGGTTGGCAATTGCAGTTGGTATGGATTCTATTCCTCCAATATGAAGAGCCAAGTATCTCAAGTGAACAAGCACTACTACTTCCATCGGAAAATATGCATCGAACACCAAGTTCCCCAGATCCAACACTCTAAGAAGTTTAGACCCCAAATCCTCCTCTTTAGGCATAAGACCAGACTTTTTAAATAACTAGTAATACTTTACGTGCTTTGCACGTGATCTTATCATCTCAATATATAGTGTCGTAAGATACTAAAATATTTTTTATAATTTTGATTGTCAACTTCACACTAAAATACTTTTTATTTTTGTTTTTCTTTTAATTGTCACAAAATATTGATACTTGCATATCTTACCAAAATTATTCAACATTTTTAATAGGGATAATTTTAGAAACCTCCCCTGAAGTTTCTCATAATATCACTTAGCTCCCCTGAGGTTTTGAAAATCTCACTTACCTCCCTTATCAGTTTGGCAAGTCTAAATATTCCTACTCAAGGTCACAAATTGACAGCATTACCCTTGTTTTCAATAACTGCTTAACCAAAAATTCAAACCCAGATAAAAATTTTAAATTAAAAAATGTATATTAAGAAAAATAAATTACTATCTAATAATAGTTTATATTTCTCTGCATTGAGATCATGCTAAGATGGCAAAAGACATTGATAATTTAAATCTAGTCAAAGTCAATCATTTAAGAGGATTTTGGTGAGTAATTAACATTTTGAAAATTTTCATGTGTGGTTATAATTAAGGAACTCAAGAAATTTTTTGTAAAATGCGTTTTAATACATAATATAGTTTTTATTGAAAACTAAAATGATCTCTTCATACGTGTAAATTTTTGATGGTGTAATTTTTCAAAGTGTAATTTTTTATTGTTTCTATACAACTAAAACAAATATTTTAAATCAAGAAATTTACGCCTTATAAAAATTAAACTTTAATTTATTTTTCATTGCTATTGTAAATTTCATAAATAGGTAATATAAGAGTAGTATTGGAATAAAAGTTTTATCTTTCTTGCATTTTCTTCAAAGGGGCTAAAATGTTACAAGACATGTCAATCCAAGGGAGGTAAGTGAGATTTTTAAAACCTCAGGGGAGCTAAGTGATATTATAAGAAAACTCAGGGGAGGTTTCTGAAATTATCCCTTTTTAATATCATATTCAAATCAGGATATCACAATTTTCTTGCATATCTTACCAAAATTATTCAACATTTTTAATATCATATTTAAATCAGGATATCACAATTTTTTACTTACAAATTAATATTGTTGAGTGAGAAAAAATGAATTTAGATGTTGAACGTGAGTGCAAGAAATATATCTATTAGCAATGTAAAAGGTTAAATTGTGATATCAATTTCTAAAAGGGCATTAAAGTAAATGAATATATTTATATCAATTATATAAATTCAACTCAAGTATAATATTATATATTTATTTCAATTCCCTATTCTTCCTACACTCCAACAAAACACTTTCTCATCAAAGTATGAATTAGAACCATCAGACTACAACTTTTGAAAAGATAAGATTTGAATAAACTACTAAAGATTTTAACATAAGTATTAATGTATTGAACAATATGCCAATCTGTATATCTTTGCTTATGGATTTCTTCCCCTTATGACTAAGTAAAATAAATTGTTATAGTAAAACTATAGAGTGAGACTGATCTAATCAATTTATATGAAGTATATGAATAATTTTTATTTATTTCTTTTTACTCAAGTGAGTGGACTGAACATTCATAATAAAACATAAATCTTGCATTTATAATTGCATTCTATCATTACGTAATGTGAAATGAATTTGTTAATGATATGTGAAATAGTTCAGTATTAAATCAGAAACATGTTTTTACAATTAAATAGATGTGAAGCCTGTATAGATGACTCTTTGTATTCCTTTATAATAATGGAATATAAATAACCTGACATATTTAATTGATTCTTTATTCCTATTCATTCTTGTAAATTGAAATTTTGTTTAGAGATAGTTTTGCATCCTTTTTTCTTTTTGGTTTTCACTTTATTTGTATTTTACTTTTTTTGTAGACTTCATTAGAAAAGCATAAGTAAGAACTCCTATATAACTTGAGAACACTTCTTTTTAGGGTAAAAGTAACGACATTTGTATTTTGAATCATTGTCATTTTTTTTAGGTGATATTATGGTTAATATAGAATATAAACGATTTATACTACTTAATTATCTTAGATTAACTATTTCATTATCCATTGACATTCAATTGATAGAAATAGTCGGGTTCTTTATTTTTATTTTCTTTTATTATTTCTTCATAATGATAAAGAGTACATAATTATATATTTATCATATGATATGCATTTCAAAATTGTCCAAATGAATGTGGACTCTTTTTTTCTATATATTTCTTTTTTTTATTCTAAAAGCATCTTTTTTACACTAATAATTTTTTACGATTTTAAAATTATGGTTAATACAATTGGTCACACTATTTTGAATAAGAAACTTTAACACACATAAGAGTTGGAGATAGAGTGTAAGAGTCACTAAATAGTTTTAATAAGGAGTTTTTCATTTTAATTACCATTATTATTGAGTTTAATAATTTGGAATGTTTTATATTTTCAGTTACTACCACAACTAAAATACAATAACTCTAATTAAAAGATTGGGGGCAATATGGGCATAACAAAAACTAAGATAAAAAAGTGCTTACAACTTACACCAAGACTCATCATACTTTTAATATAGTAATGATAATGATAATGATAGTAAGCTACGTAAATTGGGAGAAAATTGCACTATCTCCGAAATCTTTGAATTGCTGGCATTCTGATCACAAACTCTGTAGGTGTTGCTTAGGCCAGTATTACTAGAAGGATCTTTTCCACCACGAATAACATGTAGAAACTCTTCTTCTTTGGCTTTTTTTACACAAAACTCGTGTACCAAATCATGAAGTCGGCAGGCTTTGGCACCACCCACAGTTCTTTGTTTGGTAACCATAACTAAACTTCTATCGACCAGAGCCTTCAAGTAGTCATCTGCCAATTCCTCTAAACTTTCTCCTTCAGTCTCTAGCACAAATCCTTCAGAGATCCAAAGCCATAACAACCATGGGATAGGAATGTTTTCGTCTTGTTGAAATGCACCAAAGTAAAGAAGGCATGGCTTCAAGTAATCTGGTAAATGACTGTAACTCAGCTCAAGCATGTTTGCGCAGCATTCATGGTCAAGGTAAACCCTGGAAGTTAGACTTTTTGCAACATCTTCCCAGAAATCTTCTGCAGTATTAGCAAGAATTCCAGCAACAAGGACAACTGTAAGAGGTAAGCCCCCACAAGTTTTTGCTATTTTAAGTCCAACTCCAATTAGTTTTGGAGGACAACTTTCTTTGCCAAATAGCTTTCTCTGCAGCAATTCCCAACTCTCTTCGTCAGTCAGGTGCCGGAGATGGTGAGCCTTGATAGATTTGACCTGCAGAGACAAATTCCGCAATCTACTTGTGATGAGAATCCTGCTTCCATTGACATCATCGGGCAATAAAGTTTTCACCATATTCCATGCCTCAATGTCCCACACATCATCCAAAATAATGAGATACCTGTTTCTTTTCAAATGCTTGTACAGCATGTCAGCCAAATCATGTTTATCCATCTCAAGATATCGATTAGGACTCTTACAAGAAATACTACACAAAAGCTGAGCTAAGAAACCATGCGTGCTATATACCTGAGAAACAGTGCACCAAGCACGAATATGGAAATGCAAAGTAACCGAGCGAGAACTATAAACAGTATTGGCTAATGTGGTCTTACCGACCCCTGGCATACCCACAATGAGAATAACATCTAACTGCCTTGACCCTCCTGTAAGTCTATTAGTGATAGTCATCACCTCATCATGACGACCCACCAGATCTTCATTGTATGTGGCGGCAGCAACTTGTGATGGCAATGGAGTGTCAGTGAAAGTCTTGGTAGCTCTCTTGGTTTCACCATCATAGCTTACGCTATTATAGATCTCTGGGGCCTCGATCTTTGTAAGATTGATATCTCTAGCAACAAGTGACGAGTTGATCACTAAATCTGCTATATACGTAACCTCCATAACACGAATCCAGAAAGCTTGAAGCTTTTCATTCTGATTGCTCTGCCTCTCGATTTTCTCCCAGAAAGATCTTAAGAATTCAAGATCTTTCTGGACTGTCTCGGTTGTCTGGATTAGTTCCTCTAGATTTTTTTGGAGAAAATCCTTAGAGTCCGGTAGTGATGTTAGTGGATAGACCTGTGCAACTTCTGCCCTAATAAACTTGAGCGCTTTGAGCAAATGAAAAACAGAAAGATCGGTTTCCCTGGCCAAGCCTTCTTCGATTAATTGATTCAAAGAAAGGGAGAGAATTACAATTGCTGCATCACAGACCACAACTCCAATAAGATTCTTCATTTCATGGCGTAGTTCATTGATCTTTGTCTGATGCCTGAGGATGATTGTCAGGAAAGTTAGCTCCTTTTGGAGTTTTTGTATTTGATTCCTGAAAGGAACCAAAATTCTGGTACAAATTTCTGGTAGCTCCATAATATTGTGAACGAGGCAATCAATAAAGTCAGCTACCAGATGCTTATTCTTCTCCAAAGCTAAAATGTCTGATGGTCTGGATAACTTTGAAGTAGTCAGGACATGGATACAAGTATCTCGGACCTCGCTGGGATCAATCTTCTCACGTATCAGTCGAGAAATTTGAGATCCCATTTCACTGGCTACTTTTTCATCATATCTGTCAGACCGCCATATAGAAATCAGGCGTAATGCATTGATGGCCACCACTTCAGCGTGAATCAAGAGATCTGTCAATTGAATACCCTCCACACCATGAAGTATGGCAAAGCGAATGAAACGCTTCAAGAACACTAGCTTCTCTTCAAGGGTTTTCACAGGAGTAATCAACAGTTGACGAGATGCGGGAATTGCACGGAGAAGTTCCGCCAGAGTCTTTGAAACCGAATCAATGAAATCAATGACTAGTTCAGGATCTCTCAGCCAGTAATGGTCCAACAGAAAGTTAATGCACGATTCGTTGAGATCTGTCTTGAAAAACAACTTGATTGCTTTCCGGAATCTGGTGAGCTTAATTTTGATCTCAGTCAAGCCTGGTATGCGAGAGTCACTAAAGTATTCGCTGCAAAAAAATTCAAGATCTTCCATTCTCCTGATAATCAGATCTCGAATTCGGAAAGAAATAACATCCTTCTCTACCTCATCTTGTTCCAAACAGGCTTCATGGTTCCTCCTCCTCCTCCTACACTTTGACAGATACAGATCAAAACTTTGTAACAGTCTCACGTTCATCTGTAGGCTCGAGATAGTAGAAGAGAACTGATATCCGAAGGTCCCATCAAACCAGCCCAGAAAATCTAGAGCAAAATCAAAGCATCCCAGAAAATCTAGTGCGTAATCAAAGCATCTAGCTCTACTAGTGGAGGATATCTCCATTGTTGTACCTCGTATTCACTCTGAGATCAAATTTGTATCTTGACTAAACTTTGTTCAAGGTTAGAACCATATCATCATCATCTAAAATAGTCAAATATTGTCGGCCGGACTCTTCTTCTTGTCTTGATGGAGACTTTATGATGCCTGAACAGTTCAGCTTTTGCCTACTCTCTGCCTAAATGCATGTCCAAATATAATAGTGCATATTTTTAGACTTCATAGGAACGAGACGAATGCAGGGGTTTTGCTGCAAAAATTTATAAAAGTTCTATAAATTTCAACCTTCATCATACAAAACTCAAATGGGGAATTTTTTTGAGAACTCTTTCCTAGATCGTGACTATCTAGAATTTTTTTCCTCTTGCTTTATGTTGTTTCCCTCCAATAGCTTTCTCTTTTTCTGTGTTTAATATTACTAGAGACTAGTGGCAGCTACCACTTGCTTATGTGAAGCAGTTTCGGATCAATTCACATTTTATGTCTAGTTTCCTATGAAAATTCTGTATCCAATTTAAAACGGCATTATTTTATTAAATCAATAGTTTTATTAAATAAAATATGCCAGCAGTTCATTAAATAAAGTTATATAGTTTTAGATTGGACACGAAATTTGAACAGAAAATTTAGACAAAAGATGCCAAGTGGTCCCGAATTAACCTTTCTCCCTCTATTTTGTGCTAAAATAATTGCACGTTAATGGTTGTCTAGTTTTGATTATTAATTTGGAGAGAGTTGAATCCTGACACTATAATTGGGGCTCAAGTGGCATAGCGGCGATTTAAAATTGTGGGGATTATAATATCAAACATCTGACCATGGGGGAGGGGAGCAGGGGGGCATGAGGTATACCGGGGATGGGACTAGTGCAATTGGTGCATTTGTCTAGTTTGCTTTATGCTATTACATGATTCGATGCACACAATTATTATTTTATTTCGTTCATGTATATTAATTCAACATATGAATACAGTCACATATGTAAATATACAAATTATGAAAAAAATACAACAATCACATTAATTATACTAAAACCTCAACTGTACCGGTCCTAAACACGGAGTTCTCATAAGGGTTAAGTGACTCGATCTACATTCCAAAAATATAAAACGGGAGACATGAAAAATGTCCGATGTCGAGCGGAATGATTTTTGCCTTTCATTGTTTGCTTTCAATACCAATTTCTAAATTGCTAGCTATCTAAAAGATAGAATTGCTCCAATAAATTGTACCCATTGGGACGACAACCATTCGTGTAACATTTCTTAAAAATCCAAACTCAAACTTACCAGACAAATCCTTCCAATTTAGAAATTAAAGTAGACTTTAACTTCAATTCTCTTGTCAAAGGGAATTGATTATTCTTTAGACTGCTGCAGGAGAGCGGAAAAAAACTATAGCAATTAGATAGCGTCAAGCCATGATTATCTTTGGGGTAAGAGCTTGCCTAATAAATTAAGAGACTAACAATAACAGCTTCGAAAAATCACCATAACAATAATGCATTATCCCAACATTGAATTTTGCAGCTGAAAACAAAAAAAAAATTGAAGAAACAAAGCACTCCTTAACACACACAGACACACACACACACACCATGCATACATACATACATACTTACATACATACATATATATATATAGACACACACACGCATCATATACATATACATCATTATCATTATCATTATTATTATTATTATTATTATTATTATTATTATTATTATTATTATTACTATATAAAAAGTACCATGAGTCTTGGCAAATTGGAGTGTAAGTGTAAGCATTATCTTGATCTTAGTTTTTGTTATTCCAATTATGCCCTTATTAATGGATGATTGAAGTTTCATATTATCCTCTTTTTAATTTTTTTTTATGTTGATCAAAATTCATTATATCATATCTATTGATTTAGAAGAAAATAATGGTTAATGACAATAAGCATTAGAGACTAAGCAAGATCTGGCCTTTGGTTTTCTATTTGTGCAAAATACCCTTCTCCCTAATAATTAGATTTATTGCATTTTAATAGTGATTTAACTATTGCAATTAGTAAAAAAAACTATAACCTTAATTAAATTTGAATTATGAAGATGACAAGCAAAATATAAGACTCCAAACCAATATCTCCTTTTACATTCTATTTTTAATTTTTTATTTTCATTAAAAATTCTTGATTAGTCATAGCCTAATTAAATTTTCAAATCTTCAAAAATATTTCTATTGAAACCAAAACAAGGTGCTCTTAGGACAATAAAATCTTTGCTATTTATGCTTTACATCATATTCTGACAAAAATAAAAATAAAAAGAAAATAAAAGGAAAAAACTCAATTATTTCTACTAATAAAATTTCAATTCTCAAAAAATCAATAGTTAGATAGAAAAATTTATATACGGTGGATCATTTGTACTCCGTTATTAAAAAAAATAACATACAAAATAATGCAAAGAGTTCAATTTCAAAGAATATACATTTCTTCATTTTTCAGAGAACAATGGATGTAACTTCATATTGATGAATTTTATCAAGATACTGACAAATTCAAATTCTGTAACAAGAAAAATGATAATGGTAAATCATGTGACCAATATTTATGCAAACAATTAAGCATTGTTATGTAAGCATTATTGTGATTTAGTATTTATTATTCCAGTTGTGCCTTTATTAATTGATTATTGAGTTTCATATTATGCCCTTTTCAACTTATTTTGACGATTAAAATTTATTTTGTCATGTCTATTGATTTACAAGAAAATTGGTTGATGACAAGACAAAATGTTAAGCATTAAAGATTAAGAAAGATATGGTCTTAGTTTTCTATTTGTTCAAAATATCCTTCTCCCTAATAATTATATTTATTGCATTCTAATAATAGCAATATTGTAACAATTAGGAAAAAATTAAACCTTCATTAAATTTGAATTATGAAGACAATAAGCAAAATATAACACTCCAAACTAATGTGTCTCTTTGCATTCTACTTTTATTTTTTTATTACTATTGAAAATTCTAGATTAGTTATAGTCTATTTGAATTTTCAAATCATCAAAAATATTATTATTGTACCAAAACAAGGTGCTCTTATGACGATAAAATTTTTGTCATTTGTGCTTTATGTCAAATTCTGTCCAAAAGATAAAAAATAAAGCAAAACAAAATAAAAACTCAATTATCTCTACTAATGAAACTTTAATTCTCAAAAATGAACAATTAGATAGGAAAAATTTATATATGGTGGAATATTTATACTCTATTGTTAACAAAGATAACACACAAATAATACAAAGAGTACAACTTTAAAGAATATGCATCTCTTCATTTTTCAAAAAACAGCAAATATAACTTCATATTAAAGAATTTTATCAATATATTGACAAATTCAACTTACATAATATAAAAGTAATATTGGTAGAACATGCAACTAATATTTATGCAAATGATTATGTTTTATTCTATTTTTATTCTTTTACCCTCCCGCCACTTCCCACACCTTTTTTATCCCTAAGTACAAAATTGAATTCTGAACCTGATATCGGGAAGAACTCTAAAAGCCTTCCTTAACCACTGAAATGGCCCCAATGATTAGGAAACAATTAACCTTGGTTTAGCATGAAAATTTGGGTTATCCACTCCCTTGAGTTTATAAAACTAAAATATTAATATCTATTAATATTAATTATAATATTATAAAAAAGTGATTCAATTTATAATAAAAATAATATTGAGACCATGAATAAAGAATAATAATATCATAAATATTATCTCTTGGATATTATCATACAAAATATTTATTGTATATTAGTATAATATTAAGGTAAAATATATTGTCCTTATTCATTATTAAATCGAGTTATACCATTGTACTTTAATTAGTTTAAATATAATTTAGAAATATTATATTATTTTAAATATATAATTTATTATAAAAACTAATAAATATTTATCAAAAACATATGATAATATTATTAATTAATATATTTTAATAATAATATAGTATAACTAAGTGATTATATTAGTGTTTTTGCAATGCTTCAAGTAGTCAAGACTCTTTGTTTATTTTCCTATTCTAAATGCAGCTCTAATTGTATACATGCTTTCTTTTTTTGTTTAAGAAGCCATATCAGTTCTCCTTTGCTTTTGTTAGTGTAATTTGACTTGCACCTAGAACACGTTATCAAACCTAATTTGTAAGAAAAATATGGCATTCACAAAAATTTTCAAAAATTAAAAAATTCATGATTGATTAATTTTCACAAATTAGACTATTTTCAACAATTGAAATTGTTAATAACTTGGGATATACATTATTTTATAGAGCTACAGTTCTAAATTTTTCTAACTTGTCTTGCTTTAGTAGGCCATTGGTTGAACAATTTTTTTTCTTCTCTAGACAGTGAAGCATATCAACTCCTTTTCTGACCTCCTTCATTAGTTTCAAGGAATAATTTAATAATATTTCAATCTCTATTTTATGTATTAGAATTATTTTTTTGAGGAAAAAATAAAAAGGAAAGTTAATATTTGTACTTTTTCAATGTAAATTTTGGTTATAATTATTAATATATAAAATATTAACTAATATATTTTATAAGATTATTATAATAAAATATTAGATTATTTAGTTATGATACTAAAAGATTAATTATATAGTGTACTTTATACATATTCATTAATATATTAACAAAAATAAAAAGTATTTTAGTGTGAAGTTGACAATCAAAATTATAAAAAATATTTTAGTATCTTACGATACTACATACTGAGATGATAAGATCACGTGCAAAGCACGAGAAGTATTACTAGTATACATATATTGGCCCACCATTTTAGATTAGCAATACAAACTTCAAGCTTCTAAATTTTTCCAGGTGTCGAAATATGAATCATGTACTTCAATACTTCAAGTAAGACACATATATATATTTTTAAAACGATAACATTTCATTTCATTGATGAGAAAAACTATATAATTGGAGCAACAGCTCCTACATCAAGTTTAGCTAGACTGTCTAACCAAACTGGGAAGGTCTGATTCCAGCTAACTTCCCTCTGCAAAATTCAAGGCAAATTTTGCCATCTGATGAGCAACAGGATTATATTTCCTACTTACAAAATAGAAATCACAATGCATAAATTGTTTACTCAACTTTAATATATCCTCTAATACCAACCCTGCAGCTTGATCATTCACCTCCTTCTCATTCAATTTGTCAATTATCACCTTGCAATCAGATTGTATCACAATTTTTGTCCATCCTTGTTGCCTTGCTTTAACAAGTGCTCTTCTGATTGCCAAAGCTTCTTCAGTAGCTGGTTCACTCAAA
Source organism: Gardenia jasminoides (assembly GCA_013103745.1). Lineage (NCBI taxonomy): Eukaryota > Viridiplantae > Streptophyta > Magnoliopsida > Gentianales > Rubiaceae > Gardenia > Gardenia jasminoides. Next base: position 21,615,583 of record CM023104.1, read on the forward strand.
TGACTGGCACTTCCTGCCCATTCATCCTTTATTTTTCCATCCTCCCCTCGAGCAATCACTCCCCATCCTATCCTTTTCTTTCCTTTCTAAGTGCAGCATCTGTGTTCAGAGTTATGAACCCTGGTCTAGGGGGCTCCCATTTCTTACCTTCCTCCACATCCTGATTTGCTTTTTCATCTTGTTTCGCGTTGCTTTCATTTGCTTCCTCATACTCAATCCATTCTTGCATTGCTTTGTTCATGGTCATAACCAGATTACTACTCTCCTTGTTGAATTGCGGTTGGTTTCTACTCTTCCAAATTTGCCAGAGAATATTTGCTGTTAGAGCAATATGATTCTTCCCATCAGTCCTTTCTTTTGCTTCTGTGAGACACATCCACCAATGCTAGAAATTCTGTTCATACATTTGCGATCCATCCCACTGGATTGGAGCAGCTTTCCATATCAGCCTTACATGTTGACAGAAGAACATCATGTGTTCAATAGTCTCATTTTTCTCACCACAGCAGTAGAATTTCCCATCCCCTCTTCCAATTCTACTTGTGATTACCTCATTAACAGGCAATATCCTATGAAGACACCTCCACACAAAATTTTTTATCTTATGCTTTATATTCAAACCCCATAAAAACTTCCACACCCCAGAATTCCTTTCATTCCTGCTGCTTTCTCCATCCTTTTGCCTAGTGTTATTCTCCCTCCTCATCATGTCCTTAGCCAATACATATCCAGATTTGACAATATATTGGCCAGATGGTGAACACATCCATACCAGTCTATCACGACCCCCTATTATGCTGAGTGGAATGTTCAGTATTCTAGTACAATCCTCCTCTGAAAAGATTGATCGAATCAAATTCTGGTTCCACTCCCTATCTTGAATAAGCTCCTGCACCTTTTCCACTTTGCAATCTTGAGGCTTGGGGTTGCGATATGTGCACACTTCTTTTCCAGCAGCCATTTATCCTTCCAGATATTTATAGTGCAACCATTCCCCACTCTTTTCCCCACTCCTTCCCTCAATAAATCTCTCCCATCTAATATACTCCTCCACATCCAGGAATCACCATTTCTGTTTTTCATTTGCCAGATTGACTCCCCCCCTACAATACTTCCCTTTCACAACTTTACTCATCAGGAGGTTGGGGTTAGTCATTATTCTCCATAATTGCTTGGCTAGCATAGCTTTGTTAAAGCTTTGCAGATCCTTGAATCCCAACCCTCCTTTGCCTTTTACTTCAGATAGCCTTTTCCACTCAATCCAGTGGATTCTTTTTTCCTCCTTCTTATCACCCCACCAGAATTTTGCAACTTCTCGACATAAATCCATACACAGAGTTCTTGGAATCTTAAAACAACTCATAGCATAAGCAGGTAGGGCCATCACCATTGACTTGATTAGTACCTCCTTCCCTGCCTAGCTCAGCAATTTCTCTTTCCATCCACCCAGCTTCCTCATTGCATTCTTCTTGATGTAATTGAAAATCTGTCTCTTGGATCTTCCAACTAACAAAGGCAGCCCCAGATATTTGCTTTGTTGTGCCATTCTCATTCCCCCCCAGTGTCTTCAACACTTCAGCTTTCATGCTCTCTTCTATGTTCTTATTGAAAAACATTGAAGATTTGTCAGTGTTGACAATTTGGCCAGAAGCTTCACCATAGGTCTGTAGGATCTACATGACTCGCACAGCTTCTTTAAGCCTGACTCGCACAGCTTTGTTTGCCTTACAGAAGATGAGAGTATCATTTACAAAAAATAGATGCGAAAGAGTAGGACTAGCAGGAGAAATTTTTAAGCCTGAAATCTCATGAGTCTCCATTGCCTGTTTAAATAGAATTGAAAGTCCCTTAGATACTATAAGGAATAGGTAAGGAGATAAAGGATCTCCTTGCCTAATTCCCCTAGTAGGCTTAACAAAACCTTTCTTTTCTCCATTTAGATTAAAGGAGTAGCTCACAGAGGACATACATTTCAAAATCCATCTAATCCATACATCACAAAAGCCCATCTTTTCCATCATTTTAACTACAAAAGGTCACTTAACTCTATCATATACTTTTGACATATCAAGTTTTAGAGCTATATAAGCATTTTTTTCACTTCGTCTGCTATTCAAACAATGGATAAATTCATGAGCAATCACAATATTATCAACAATCTGTCTCCCAGGAATAAAAGCAGACTGATTTTCACTGACACATAATTTTAGCATAGGTTTCATCCTGTTGACCAAAATTTTCGCAATGACTCTGTAGACCACATTACAAAGGCTAATGGGTCTAAATTGGGAAACATTTACAGGAGACTCTACCTTTGGAATCAAGGTAATCATGGTTTCATTGATAGCAGAAAGCAAATTTCCAGAATGAAAAAAACTAGATATAGCATTTACAAAATCAAATTTAATCACAGGCCAAATATGTTGGAAGAAAGCAGGGGTCATACCATCTGGCCCGGGGGCTTTGTTTGGGTGCATGGAGAAAACTGCTTTTCGAACCTCAAACTCAGTCACTCGTCTTACAAGTTTGGCATTCATGTGTCTGGTAATGACCCTCAGAACACCCTTCAAGATTGCATCAAAATGTTGAGGAGCAGTTGAGGTGAAAAGGTGACTGAAGTACTTTTGGATTTCCCCCTCAATTTCTCCCTCAGAGTTACACCAATTCCCATTTTCCTTCTATAATGTAGAAATATTATTCCTTTTCCTTCTTCCCTCCACAACAGCATGAAAATATTTGGTATTCTTATCTCCCTCTCTTAACCAGTTAATCCTAACCTTTTGACCCCAGTAAACTTCTTCCCTTTTATAAGCCTGGACCAGTTTTGTTTTCAGGTTTCTCATTCTAGTATATTTGTCCTCCCAATTACTATTTCTTAGTTCTGCAATATCTATTTTGAGTTTTTGTATCTCTTTACTAGCATTCCCCTTTCTTCCTTTATTCCACCTCATTAAAGCCATTCTGCATTCCTTAATTTTATGCTGAAATTTAAAAAGTCTGGATCCAGTCTGCTGTTTTTCCATGCATTTTTTATTACATCTTGCACTCCATCTATACTTAACCGGTTTCTATCAAAATATAATCTTTTCCTCCACTTTTTACAATGCCCCTCAGTGTTCAAGAGTAACATACAGTGGTCACAAGTTTCACAATGAATATGAAGGCAAGTAGCTCGACTATTTTCCTTCCTCCACTTTCTACTGTATAAAACTCTATCTAATCTCTCCTTTACCTCCCTAGTACCCTCCCATTGATTACACCAAGTCCAGGGGATTCCATTGTAACCTATATCAAACAGATCATTTTCCTTAATGAAGTTCTTGAAACTCCTAAAGCTTCCCTCAGGTCTTCTATTGCCTCCCTACTTCTCATCATTGTTCAGAATGTCATTAAAATCCCCAGCAATAACCTAGTTCTGACCCCACAATTGTTTCCTCTCGGTGATTGTTTCCCATTGTTTCTCTCTAGCTGCATCTATAGCACTTGCATACACACAGACAAGCCACCAGTTAGTTCTCTTCCCTTGGTCCTTTATTTTAACCTCTATAGTAAAATCAGTAAACAGGATCTATCCAACTTGTAATTCCTGTTTCCAAAAAACAGCCAAACCACCAGCTCTACCAATAGGATCTACCAGAAAACATTCATCAAATTTTATTTTCATCATAATTTTACTCATAACATCTTTTCTATTTTTTGTTTCAGATAGAAATATTAACTCAGGGGAGTGGAGCTTTATAGCCTCCTTTAAACAGGGAACTGTCAAGGGGCTCCCAGCACTTCGACAATTCCACACCATAGCTTTCGTTTCTGGCTGGGAGCCCCATTGAGGTTGGACTCCACCACCTTAACATCAGATTCTACATATCCCAAAGTCAGGACCTTATTCTTTTTCCTACTATTTTCAATAACCTCTTCATTAACCTCACCAACACATAACAATTGTTTCCTCTTCCCAATTCCTGCTACTATTTCTAGTTTTGTATACTGCTCACTCACAACTCTCCTTCTCCCAATATCCTGAACTAGTCTTTTCCAGCCTATCCTTTCACTATATTTCCCCTTCATCTGATTTTTCTTAGCCATTTCAAAGTCAGTATCTATGCTATCACACCTGACTTTCCTATCCTTCCCATTTGTCCTGCTTTTTCCCCATTACCCCCATCAATCCACATAACATCATACATTTCTTCCTCATTTATTTTCACTATCTTATCAAGCTTCTTAGTATCATGCTGAGGTTCTGAAAAACTGACTTCCCCCATTGAGTATTTATTATACCCCTGCTCCTTATACTTTTTCCCCACTATTCTAGTCCTATTTCCCTCATTTTGATTATTTTCCTGTTCATTTCTTCCTCCCTTAACACATTGATTATCAGGCAAAATCTCTTTACTAGTAGCATACTCCATTGGGCACCATTTATCAATTCTAGCCTCATCCCCTTTTGATTTCTAGGTTATTAACAACTATTTTTCCTCAATTTTCGAATTCTCAGCCTGTGGACTAATTTTATTATAGCTTCCATTTCTTTGAGATTCAGTATTTGATTTTCTAGTAGGACTTCTAGAATTACTTGCTCTGACCCAAGCCCATACTGAGGATCTCTATGAATATTAACCCCTTTAGATTTACAATTCTTTTCATTATATTCCATTACCCCACAACAGTAACAAAAATCCAGACATTTCTCATACTTAAACTTAATCCATTTAGCATACCCATTCAATTTTACTCTAGTCCCCCTAAGCAATGGTTGATTTAGATCAATTTGAACCAGAATCTTTAAATGCTTCCCATCCTTACCTCCCCCATTAGGAATAATTACCTCTTTCATAGTCTCAAAAACCCCTTCCCCAATTTTCCTCCCAATTTCCCTAGTAATCCAGTGGATAGGCAGATTCCAAATTTGTATCCAAATCCATGTTTTACTAAAAGCTTCCTCTTCTAGTTCAATCCCTTCTTTCCACGGGATCACAACAAAAGGTTGATTATCAAACACCCACAGTCTCCCATTTAGTACTCTCTCCATATCATGCATACTACTGAATATAATCTGGAAGCAATTAACTCCAATTTCTGTAACTTTCAATTCCTTAGCAAAAGGCCACATGTTATTAGTAAAGCTTTTAATCCCCATAATATTTGCAGTTTTTTCCCAACTATCTTACCAATCAAGCTCATCCGGCATTCCTCAATCCCGAGAGAGAGATCCAGATCTTCAATTTGAACACCTTCCACCTCTTTCTCCATTAGCGCAAATCTCCTCATCACCTCTTCTAGCTCCTCTACCATGATGTGCAAACTCGAAGCCGCTCCTCAGGGAGAACCAGCCAACTAGAGCCTCCCCTCGCCTGACAGAGTTGAGGATCAGAAAAGCCAAAAGTAAGAAAACCAGAAGAAAGGATGCTTATAAATAGAGTTGAGGACAAAGAAAATAAAGCTAATAAAACGATGATGGAAAACTCAAGAGAGAGAGAACGACTCCCAGTCTTCAGATGTGATATACTATTTTTGCTCACAGATTTCTTCATTGATGATAGCAGATCGAAGCTCAGCTAGCTCGAAAGCAGAAGATCGAAAAAATTTTAAGAGAGAGAAAATGGCGGTAAATTTTGAAAAAAACATTCAAACTCCTATGCGGGAGAAAAGCTCTCAGCTAGAGAGAGAAACAACTCTCATAAGAGAGAAGTAAGACAAAATAAGAACAACAATAAATGACATGCCCAATTTCTATTACGCCAACTTTTCCCCTCCATTTTCTCTAACAATCAATTTTATAATGTTGGCGATAAGTCAGAAGAACTATCCTTGGTATCCTTGTTTGATGAAAATTAAGAATTAGAAAAAAAAAAGAGAAAGGATTAAATTCTCGAGAGAAATTTATTACTTAATTAAAGTAGTATAATATTTTTGGATTGGAAAGTCTAGATGTCTATTTTAAACTTGGAAAGTGTAGGCCTGCAGGGTTAAGCATGAGGAAAGAAGAAAAATTCCGGCAGCGATGGGTAAGTGGTTGGGTTCTAGACAAGGCCAGAATTAAGTTATCGACTTTGCATGGGCTTGTACGTGGGCCGAAGAGCTAGTCATGCTAATTTGTTGATGTCCAACTGCCCAACTAAAAGCCTTTTCTGTTTCCTTTTTTTTTTTTTTAGGGGGGTGGTTGAGGGGTACTTTGTTGTTACACAAATTTTGGTACTAAACAGACCCCGTGTATGCAGTGATGTTTTTGTTTTTGCATTTGAGCTCGGAGTTTGAGCATTTTGCTTTTTTTTTTTAACAATAAATTTTATTCTAACCTACTTCTACTTTATACTACGGGAAGAGGTGGACCTAAAGAGGTCAATTGGACCAACCAAAAATGATCGATTAGGGAATTTAAAGGGATTAAACCGCTGTCGGATTAAACTTTCAAGAAATCCTGGATATGAAATGCAGGACTTTATTTTATTCAAAGTAAATTTGAATAATTAGTCAAACGATTTCAATCAACTTTCATATTGGATGAAATATTGAAATGACTTTCTATGCGTCTACATCATCATAAATGTATGATATCAATTTACATATATTTATGCACTAAAACACGCAAGTAATAATATAATAAAAGTTACATATTTAATTCAAATACTGCACTTCTATCAATGATAAGTTGCACTACATGCTTATACATGTAAGAACATATATATATATATATATATAGATATATATATATGTTATGTAATAGAGTTTGAATCTAGTTAGTCTACCAAACCAAAATCAAAACTTCAAAGCTACCATCAAATTAAGTTACCAAATTGCAAATATAAAATAATCCACTCTAATTGTATAGTTAAATATATACAATGAGTTATGTATGTAATTCAAAAAAAGTATTCTGATAAACTATAATATACTTTTCCTTCATTTGGATTTAATTTTCTTTTGTAATGAATCCTTTCTTTGCTTCCTAAAATTTGGTATTTTTCCTTTTTATGATTTTCTACATATTTTTTTCTTAAAATTTTTCTTTAGAAACTTCTCATTCGATAATTAGTCTTTCCCTTTATCCTGTTTCTTTTTTATGTTTACTTCTTCTTTTCTTCCCCTTCTTTGATGAATTCTATTGGGTTAGTTTTGTCATTTTCTTTTTTGAAAAAAATATTTTTCACAATTTTCTTTTTTCATAGTCTTTGTAATTTAAAACTTCATATTTTTATATTTTTTGCTAACTTGTATTTAGCTTTGATTGATATTTTCTTTTTTATTTTATTTTCACTTTTTCTAATGCACTAGTACCAATTTTGAGTTTTTTTTAAATAAAACCAAGAATTATGTAGGGGTTAGGTATAGACATGACCTGTTTATTAAAAATTTTACAATAAGTACTTGATAAAGAGGATACACATCATAATTATGGTTAATAAAAATTGGTAAGTGTAAATCCATACCTTCATAATTTAAATTTACACCCTTATAACCACGTCGATTAAAAAGGTCATAGCATTTATGGGGCTTGGTAGAAACTTTTTCAATAAAAGATTAGCCTTTTTTTGGGTGAATATAGATAATGCTAATTTTGATTTAAAATTTATATCATTATGAATGGTCTTAAAATTTCTGACTTTTTTTCATTCACTTTGATGGCACTTATTTTTTTGGTGGGGAGAAATTTTTTATCTCTTCTTATTATGTAAAATAAGATGAGAGATATTTTACTTAAATTGTGTTAATAAAAGTTTTTTACTTTTTTGGCATATTGCACTCCAAAGTTGACTGAAGTATAATTTCAGAAAACAACAGCAAATCGATAGTTAGGATAGTGCTATCAAACAATTTCAATTAACTAAAATTTGTAATTGATTTTTTTAGACATACTTTGTTATATGAGAGACTAATTTTTGTATTGAAAAAAGTTTCTATCAAACTCTTATGGGCTTTATTATCATCTTAATATTATGGTATGCATTTAGATCAAGCGAATGTGAATTTAGCTCCATCTTTAAATTCACAAGTTTGGAAATGATATCAACACACTTCACAGTTATGATACTATGCAAGTACCAATTTTGATTTTGAAAGAATTTGAAAAAAATGTAGTAAATTATAGAATTAATATTTTTTATACTATAGTGTTTACATTAGTATCCCTAGATGCATGCTACATTCTTAATTTGAATTTAAACTGCAAATTTTGCTGATGTTACATATATTCAGACCTATTTGTGTATACACTAGTAATGCATGAAAGATTTACCTTAATTTGTATATCAATTTGCACGAGAAGGCTATTTATGGAAGCCAATATGTATTTTTTTCTGTTAGAGTGTAATAAATAAAAATATATTCTTTTAGGGTTGGAAGGTAGTAAGCAAAATATGTTTGTAATAATACATGACCTCTATAAGGACACTTTGGGGCTGTCACACCAGCTTTTTGCAACGTTAGTTGAAGATGTCAAGGGGACATTTTGTTAAATATTTGCTAATTCAAAGGCCAGATTATTATTTGGTCAAATCTCAGGGGTTGATTAGTAATTTGACCAAACCTCAAGCAAGATGAATGTGATTCATCCTTTGTTAATCTAAGTCATAAGTTTTGCTTGAAAAAGTAGCAAGTTTTGCATGAAAAATGGTAAGCTTTTTAACTAGAAAGTTACTAAGATCTCCAAAAGAGGAAAAATGGTAGTAAGATTGTTAATGATGCTGTAAATTTCACTAAAAATGTGGTAAGATTTGTTAATGAAAATCATAAGTTTGCTTGAAAAAGTAGTAAGTTTTATATGAGAAATGGTAAATTCTGAAAAAAAAAATGTGATAATTTTTTGCTAAAAATCTAGTAAGATTTTTTACTTAAACAGTAAGTTACATAAATTATGAAACCTGCTTCTTTTATGCAAATACTTACTACTAGTTACACCAAATTTACTATCACAACTTATGCTTCTGAAAGAAAGGTATGTCATATATTGTTAATTAGTTTGTAAAGCAGTGCACAAGAACAGGTGACTAATTCAGGACTCTTCTTCCACAACTCTCCTCAGGCGTTATTGATTCTTTGGGCCTTTGATCACATGAACACACCAAGAAAGCATATTGCATAAGTTTATGGAGAAAGGTGTCAAACAATGCAACAAAAGTAACGAACCCAATGAGCAGAGAATCAGAGTTTTGTTTTGTTTTTTGTTTTTTCCTTTTCTTCTCGGATTGCACTGACCTTCTGGAGATTGTTAGCAACTTTTATGAGTCTGTTATTTCTTTTCCTAAGAATGGAAGCTAAAGGATGAAACAGCAAAGAAAAAGTTTTAGAATATTTACTTTCTCAGACTTCCAAAAGTACTGCTAATTAGAGAGAGTGTGTACATGAAAATTGTTTTACAAAAGAAAGACACAGAGAGAGAAAACTGTTGCGCCAGCTTTTAGATTTTTCTCTTTTGTCTTTGAGCTTGGTATCCAAAAGCTATTTCTAGGTCTAATGCCAATGAAAATGGGCTGCATACAACAACAATACACAAATTTTATTAGACAGTTATTTAAAAAGTGTATCTCACATATAAGCTTGTGCTCAGCTGGTTACAAGCATCATATCAATCTGTAGCAGCATTAGAGAAGATTTCACGAATTCAGATTATGAAAAGCTAAAATCCATTAAACATCATCAAACCAGAAAAGAACATGGAGAACATTTTAGAAACAAACTGTGATAGATAATGCTGGACTTATTGATGCGTGATTGTCCTCGCCTCTGCAGTCTCAAAGTTATAGCTAGCTGCATCAAGTCAGACCAAAAATGTTGGGAACCTCCAGAAATTGTTTTCAAGAAACTTGAATCTCTGTTTCTGACAGAATTTGCTCTTATTGTTTTTCTTCTTCTGAGGAACTCCATGCATCACCACAATTTTCAATAATGATCTGTAGATCCTCATTTCCAAATTCCATCTGTTCTCCTTGAATATGCTTCAGTGAACTTACAACAGAGTCACCACAGCCTTTCACCTCAATCATTTCAAGAGTCCAACATTCCCCTAAACAAGAAGGGACCTCTTCTAGCTTCCGACACTCGTGCACAACCAATTTCTTAAGATAGGGAAAAGTATAAGAAAATGCAGTCCAGCTGCGAAAGTTCAAGTCCATCAATTTCAAGGCTTGGAGGTTAGGGAACTCCCCTTCTTTCATTTCCCATTCTTCCCCAACAAAGGAATTATAGAGTAATTTAAGCACTTCAAGATTCGGCAACTTTCCAATGGTTGAAATGTCACTCCATGGCTGCTCATTATTTGAGAGAGTCAACTTCTTCAAATTCAATGGGAATTTAAATCCATACCCCTCAAAAAAATGCAGACTAAGTGATTTTAATTGACTCAAATAGTCAAACACTAGGATCCCGTTGCCAGTTCTGGTGGGTTCTTCTCTTGATCTGACTCTCCTACATTTTAGCCTGCGGATGCTGGGTAACTTTGTCAGTATGCTTTGCAAGGTCTGGGAGGAGGGATCAATGGCAAGGTTTAAAGTGTCTAAGTGATGTAAATCTGGGGATACTCCAAGATTTTCAACAGGAAAAGTAAAACCACAACTGGAACTTGTAGTACATAGATGCCTCAATGTCTTAATGTTCCAGATTGTCTCCGGTAACAAATATTTCCATGAGTTTCCTCTTACCAGAAAAGTTTGCAACCTTGAGAGGTTGGCTATTGCAGATGGGATGGATTCTATTCCTCCAATATGAAGAGCCAAGTATCTCAAGTGAACAAGCAATACTACTTCCATCAAAAAATATGCATCAAACACCAAGTTCCCCAAATCCAGCACTCTAAGAAGTTTAGGCCCCAAATCCTCCTTTTTAGACATAAGACCAGACTTCTTAAATAATAGCAAACTGCGTAAATTGGGAAATAATAGCATTAACTCTGAAATCTTTGAATTCCTAGTACTCTGATCAGAGACTCGGCAGGGGTTGCTTAGGCCAGTAAGACTAGAAGGATCTTTCCCACGGCGAAGTATGTGTAGAAAGTTTTCTTCTTTGGCTTTTTTTACACAAAATCCATGTACCAAATCATGAAGTCGGCAGGCTTTGACACCACCTGTAGTTGTTTGTTTGGTTACCATTACTAAACTTCTATCAAGCAGAGCCTTCAAGTAATCGTCGGCCACTTCCTCTAAGCTTTTTCCTTCAGTCGCTCGCACAAATCCTTCAGAGATCCAAAGCCATAACAACCTTCGAACAGGGACACATTTGTCCTGTTGAAATGCACCAAAGTAAAGAAGGCATGGCTTCAGATCATCTGGTAAACGACTATACATCAGATCAAGTGTCTTCACGCAGTATTCATCGTTTAGGACAATACTGGATCTCAGACTTCTTGCAACTCTTTCCCAGCTATTTTGTGCAGTAGTAGCAAGAATTCCAACAACATGGACAACTGTGAGAGGTAAGCCCCTGCAAGATTTTGCTATTTGAGATATAACTCCACTTAGTGATGGAGGACAACCATCGTTGCCAAATAGCTTTTTCTGCAGCAATTGCCAACTCTCCTCGTCAGTAAGGTGGCGGAGATGGTGAGCCTTGCTATCAGGTTTGAACTGCAGAGACAAATTCTGCAATCGGCTCGTGATGAGAATCTTGCTTCCATTGTCATCATCGGGCAATAATCTTTTCAACAAATTCCATGCCTCAGTGTCCCACAAATCATCCAAAACTAGGAGATACCTGCGACTCTTCAAAACTTGTACTAGCTTTACATCCAAATCATCTTCATCTACCTCGAGATATTGTTCAGAACGCCCGGAGTCAAAACTACACAATATCTGTACTAACAAGTTGTGCTTGCTATATACTTGAGAAACAGTGCACCAAGCACGAATATGGAAATGATACATAACTGAAGGGGAACTATAAACTATATTGGCTAATGTGGTCTTACCAAGCCCAGGCATACCCACAATAGGAATAACATCTAACTGCCTTGATCCTCGTGTAAGTCTATTAGTGATAGTCTTCACGTCATCATCAAGACCCACCAGATCTTCATTGCAAGTGGCGGCAGCAACTTGTGATGGCAATGGAGTGCGAGTGAAAGTCCAGGTAACTCTCTTGGTTTCACCATCATGGCTTATGCTGCCATAGATCTCTTGAGCCTCAGTTTTGATTAGATTGATATCTCTAGCAACAGCATCCAAATGATATTCACGTCCATCACCAACAAGTGTCGAGTCGATCACCAACTCTGCTTTATATGCAACCTCCATAACTTGACTCCACAAAGCTTGGAGTTTTTCGTTCTCATTGCGCTGGTCTACTATTGCTCCAAGGAAAGATCTTAAATGTGCAAGATCTCCTAGGACTGCGTGGATTTGATCTTTTGAGAATGCAATTGAATCATCAGCCTCGTTTCGACTTTCTAGCTCCCCCAGATTTTCAAGGAGAAAATCCATAGAACCCAACTCATTGGTCCTAGGAAAACCAAATCCCGATAATGATGTCAGTGGATAGACCGGTGTAACTTGTAATGGCATGTGAGTGAAAGTCTTGGTAGTTCTCTTGTTTCCACCATCATAGCTTATGCTATTATAGATCTTTTGGGCCTCGATCTTTATAAGATTGATATCTCTAGCAACAATTGTTGAGTTGATCACCAAATCCGCCTTAGATGCAACATCCATAACACGATTCCAGAAAGCTTGGAACTTTTGGTTCTGATCGCACTGCTCCACGATTTTCTCCAAGAAAGATCTTAAGAATTCAAGATCTTTCTGGACTGTGTTGGCTGTCTGGATTAGTTCCTCTAGATTTTTTTGGAGAAAATTCTTAGAGCCCGGTAGTGATGTTAGTGGATAGACCTGTGCAACTTCTGCCCTAATAAACTCGAGCACTTTGACCAAATGAAAAACAGAAAGATCGGTTTCCCTGGCCAAGCCTTCTTCGATTAATTGATTCAAAGAAAGGGAGAAAATTACAATTGCTGCATCACAGACCACAACTCCAATAAGATTCTTCATTTCATGACGTAGCTCATTGAACTTCTTCTGATGCCTGAGAATGATTGTCAGGAATTTTAGCCCCTTATGGAGTTTTTGTATTTGATTCCTAATCGGAACCGGAATTCTGGTACAAATTTCTGGTAGCTCCATAATATTGTGAACGAAGCAATCAATAAAGTCAGCTACCAGATGCTTATTCTTCTCCAGAGCTGAAATGTCTGATGATGTTGATAACTTCGAAGTAGTCAGGACATGGATATAAGTATCTCGGACTTGGGGATCGCTGGGATTAATCTTCTCACGTATCAGTCGAGAAATTTGAAGTCCCATTTCATTGGGTACTTCTTCGTCATACCTGTCAGACCACCATACAGAAATCAGACGTAATGAATTGATAGCCACCACTTCAGCGTGAATCAAGAGATCTATCAATTGAATAGCCTCTACACGGTGAAGTATGGCAAAGCGAATGAAATGCTTCAAGAACACTAGCTTCTCTTCAAGGGTTTTCACCGGAGCAATCAACGGTTGACGAAATGCAGGAATTGCGCGGAGAAGTTCCTCCAGAGTCTTTGAAACCGAATCAATGAAATCAATGACTAGTTCTGGATCTCTCAGCCAGTAATAGTCCAACAGAAAGTTGATGCACGATTTGTTAAGATCTGTCTTGAAAAACAACTTGATTGCTTTCCGGAACCTGTTGAGCTCACTTTTGATCTCAGTCAAACCTGGTGAACGAGAGTGACTAAAGTATTTGCTGCAAAAAAATTCAAGATCTTGCATCCTCCTGATAATCAGATCTTGAATTCTGAAAGAAATAACATCCTTCTCTACCTCATCTTGTTCCAAACAGGCTTCATGGTTCCTCCTCCTCCTCCTACACTTTGACAGATACAGATCAAAACTTTGTAACAGTCTCACGTTCATCTGTAGGCTCGAGATGGTAGAAGAGAACTGATATCCGAAGGTGCCATCAAACGAGCCCAGAAAATCTAGAGCGAAATCAAAGCATCTAGCTCTACTAATGGAGGATATCTCCATTGTTGTACCTTGTATTCACTCTGAGATCAAATTTGTATCTTGACTAAACTTTGATCGAGGTTACAACCGTGTCATCATCATCTAAAATAGTCAAATATTGTCTTCTTTTTGCCTTGATGGAGACTTTATGTTGCCTGAACAATTCAGCTTTTGCCTACTTTCTGCCTAAATGCACGTCCAAATATAATAGTGCACATTTTTAGACGTCATAGGAACGAGGCGAATGCATGGGTTTTGCTACAAGAATTTGTAAAATTTCTATAAATTTCAATCTTCATCATACAAAACTCAATTGAGGAAATGTTTTCGAGAACTCTTTTCCTAGATGTGATTATCGAGATTTTTTTTCCTCTTTTTTTTTTTTTTTATGTTGTTTCCGTCCAATAGCTTTCTCTTTTTCGTGTTTAATATTGCCATACCACTTGCTTGTGTGGACTGTGGAGCACTCTCGATCAATTTAGACTCTCTGTCCAGGTTACTGTTAAAGTTCCGTATCTAATTTAAAATGACGTCATTTTATTAAATCAGCAGTTTTATTAAGTAAAACACGTCAGCAGTTTCATTAAATAAAATGACGTAGTTTTCGAGTGGATATGAAACTTGGACAGGAATTTGAAGAGGGATCCAAAGTGGTCCTGGATTAACCTTTCTCCCTCTTTTTTTGTGCTAAAATAATAGTATGTCAACGGTTGTCTAGTTTTGATTATTAATTTGGAGAGAGTTGAATCGTGACACTATAATTGGAGCTCAAGTGGCATAGTGGCTATTTAAAATTGTGGGGATTATAATATCAAACATCTGACCATGGGGGAGGGGAGGAGGGGGGCTGGTGGTATAACGGGGATGGGACTGGTGCGAGTGGTGCATTTGTCTAGTTTGCTTTATACTATTACATGATTCGATGCATACAATTATTACTTTATTATATGTTCGAGTTTTGTTCATGTATATTAATTCAATGTATGAATACGGTCACATATGTAAAAATATATCAAATTATGAAAAAAATACAATAATTGCATTAATTATACCAAAATCTCAACTGTACTAGTCCTAAACACGGAGTGCTCATACGGGTTAAGTGACTTAATCTACATTCCAAAAGTATAAAATGGGAGACATGAAAAACGTCCGAAGTCGAGCGGAATGATTTCTGCGTTTCGTTGTTTGCTTTCAATACCAATTTCCAAATTGCTAGCTATCTAAAAGATAGAATTGCTTCAACAAATTCTACCCATTGCAACGACGACCTTTAACGTAACATTTCTTAAAAATCCAAACTCAAACTCACCAGGCAAATCCTTCCAATTTAGAAATAAAAGTAGACTTTAACTTTAATTCTCTTATCAAAAGGAATTGATTATTCTTTAGACTGCTGTAGGAGAGCCGAAAAAACTATAGCAATTAGATAGTGTCAAACCATCTCATCATCCTTGGGATAAGAGCTTGTCTAATAAATGAAGAGACTAACAATTACAACTTCGAAAAATCACAATGAGTAACAATAAGACATTATCCCAACATTGAATTTTGCAGCTGAAAACATAAAAATTTGAAGAAACAAAGCACTCTTCAAAAAATACATATATTAGTCCATCATTTTAAATTAGTAATACAAACTTCAAGCTTCTAAAGTTTTCTAGATGCCCAATTTTTTCTTTCTCTGAATTATGTACTTCAATACTTTAAACTTTTTTTTTTTTTGGTAAATACAATACTTTCAACTAAGACAACATGATAACAACAATAAACAACATGCCCAATTTCTATTGTGCCAACTTTTCCCCTCCCTCTTCTCTAATAATCAATTTCATTGTGTTACCCACAAATAAGAAGAACTACCCTTGGTTTCCTTGTTTCATGAAAATTAAGAATTAGAAACCAAAAAAAAAAAAGAAAGGATAAAATACTCTGTAAAAATTTATTACTTAATTAAAGTAGTATCATAAGAGTTCTTTCTTAAAACTTGGAAACTATAGAGTTATAAAAGAGGAAAAAAGTGGGGAGGGGAAGGTATGGGATGGGTAATTGGTTGGATTATAGATAAGGTCAGCACAGAAGTAGTAGGAATAATTTCGGAAACCTCCCCTATAATTTCTAACAATTTCACTCGGCTCCCCTCAGGTTTGCATAATTATAGGGACCTCCCTTGATACAATAAAATGACAAAAAATACCCTTCATTTAATAGTTAAACTCATCAAAAGAATATTACCAACAATTAATCACTTGGGGATTGAATTAAACCGCCACTTTCTATCTTTTTCCTCCTGCATTTTTTTTAAATCACTATGTAGACGCATCACAAATACTTGCCCATCATTTCAGTGTTTATTTCCAATTTTGTTCTCACTTATTATTATACCATGAGATTTTTTTTCTAATTTTTTTTTCTTTTTTTGGAAGATATTTACAGATTATCAAGTCATAAGTTAATTGAACACTTTCATATAAAACTATATGGAAGATGAAGCTAATGAAATGATTAACCAAAAAAAAAGAAAGAAAAAGAAAAAAAGGATGCCCGGAAGATAAAAATAGAACAAATTACGAATGTTGTCCTTCATTTGTTCTACTATTTTTTATTTGTAATTCTAATTGATGGTTTTTCTACAAAGGTAAAATCTGATAAAATTTGATTTCTATTTTCCTATTAACTAGAGGTATATATTATAGAGGGGGTAATGATAATGTTATTATTTATAGTAGTAACCTAGATTATCTCGATTATTATATTTTAGGAAGTTGGTAGCCATGGTAGTGCAGTTTAGAATGTTAGATTGATAGACAGTGTGTTGGATTTTAGGCAAAAAAAATTAAGATTGACATAATACTATAGGTAACTTTTTTGATATTTTATGGAGAGATTTTAATTAATTCAATTATTACTAGTAGAAGCATCTAAGTAAAAGAAGAATATTGAAATTGCTAAAATCTACTAAAACTAGAAATTTTGATGGATCTATTGAGTTTGAGAACTTGCTTGATTGGTTTGATAGAGTAATGATATAGTGCAAGTAAGGATAATGGGATGAAGTGGATTCATAAAATCATTTTCTTCCTCTTTTGCCAATTATATCCACAAGGGCGTTTTAGAATTTTTGAGAAAAGACATAGCCTCTTGGGTCTACATTGTTACTCAAACAATGAAAATAGGGGAGGTTAGTGTAATTTTTAAAACTTAAGGGAAGCTTCTTGCAATTGTTATAAACATTAGGGGAATTTTGTGAAATTATCCCAAAGTATTAAATTATCGATTTTGTATGGGCTTGTACGTGGGCTGAAGAGTTGACTATGCTAAGTTTGTTTGATGTCCAACCACGCGACCAAAAACCTTGGGGTAAATACACAAAATTTCGGTACTACATTGGCCCCTTATATTCACGGTTATGCTGTAATATTGATCTATTCGAAGGGAGAATAGCTAGGTACGGGGATCGGTAATATGGTAATTTGGAGGAATTTTAGGCCTTGTTTGGAAAGCCTTTCTTTTTTTAAGAAAAGTTCTATGCTTTTAGCGAATACATTCCCAATTACCTTTTTATTTCACATATATCAAATTGTTACAATAAATTTTTCTAAAAAATTTTAGAAAAAAATAAAAATACAAACGGGCTCTTAGTGCCTTCTTCAAAAGAGTTTGGATAAGTTATTTTGTAATTTAGAGGGATTCAGTGGATTTTTGGCTAGACGATTTCTCAAAATTGCTCAAGTCCATGCTTATCTGTTCAACTCTGTCATCCTCCTCTCTCTATTGTCTACCACTCTCACTTTCTCCTCCTCCTCCTTTACTCGAAATCCACCCACTGTTTTAGATTTTCCCTAATACACATGCCTACCCTCACGAAAAATATTGGTTATGATGAGAATAATTTCTTGTTAAATTGGACGTTGAAGCTAGGAGGATCTTGGTAGGGCAAACTAGATGGCTTCTTTGTTGCTATTTTCTTTTGTTGAAATAACTTCAGAATCAAGTGAGGTCCTTGATATCAAGATTAATCAGGTTATTCAGAAAGATTTATTGGCAATTGGTGATATCTATGATAAAACAAAAATACTTTGCATTAGGGTTTTTGGTTAGCTTATGTTATTTTGATCCTTAATTCCCGATAAAAATATTTCTCGCAATTGGGATAAGTCGTAGTAGTAGGTTCCGGTGATCATAATTTGGAGAAAATCCATACAGCCCAACTCGTTGGTTCTAGGAAACCAAATCGCGATCCGGATGTTAGTAGATAGACCTGTGTGACTTGTGAATATGGTTTAAAGACTCGGCCAAGTCGTTACCGAAATGAAAGTTTCCATTCTGTGACGGATCCGCTATATTTTAGAGAGGCACACTCAGTAGAAACTCGCTCAAACTCAAAAGATTTGGTCTGAATCATCTCTGAGAATCAAAAAGTGGCCGAGTTGATCTAGGCAACCCGTATTGATTCATCAAATATCCATCGGTATTAATTCATCAAATATCCATCAAAATACACTCTCACCGTAATTTTTAGAAAATCATATGACTCCGAGACCCAAAAAGCAGCCGAGTTGATCTAGGCAACCTGTATTGATTCATCAAATATCCATCCGTATTAATTCATCAGATATCCATCAAGAGACACTCTCACGGTAATTTTTAGAAACTCATATGGTACAGACAAAGAAACAAAATCTTACCCATATCGGATTCAAGAAAAATTGCATGAAAACCACCCAAAAAAAAATCAATCTTTAACTCAAAATTCTCTCCTCCAAGACTCTTCACTGAACAACAGGTGGGTTGCAAAGGTTCAAGAGAAGGAGAAACAAATAAAATGGTAGACGAGATGAGGCTTTCAATCATATTCACGAGTGGAGATGAAATTTTGAGAGGAGAGGGACGAAAGAAGAATGACGGCTCCTCAAAGTCAGGAACGGTGGTTCTGTTGCTTACACGAATTGCTTCCTGGTTTGAAGCTTTGAAAAATATAAAATAAAATAAACTAAGCACACCAGTTTTGGACTAGCTAGTAAACTTGAGATTTTGGTCCAATTATTGTGATTATTATGTCTTTTTATAATTTGATTCATGTTTATCAACGTGCTTATAATTTTTCATATATTATGTTTTTGAATTAATCTTCTACTATATGCTTTTATCATTGGACGTGCGACACATAATTTGAATTTGAAATTCAAATTCAAAATTTAAAATATGTGTTATACATTCAACCATGATAGTGTATATGCTATTAATATATATAAGATTATATCTATATTTTTTATATTCATTTTTTGTATAGGTGACATGCATCTACACCCGCTAATGTAAAATACTTACCACACTTATAGGATGAAAACTTAATCCATATTGAATTGGTAAACATGAACGAAATTCGCACACGGTGAGGAACAGTGCTTGTTTCCCGGTTATACTGTGAATATTAGTGAATTGGAGGGCATTTGTAACACTTGCATCCCGGATGGATGAAGTGGCCTTTGTGGGATACAACGGTTGCTGGCTGCTCCTTGTTCCACCCACCAGCTCGGTTTTCTCCACCAGTTCCCAAACAAACAGTTCCTGTGTTCCAATCGGATGGCACCCTTTCTGAGAATTCCCTCTTAATATGCTTGAAGTAATTTCATCCTAATTTTGCCATTGGCGGTAACATTAATTTCCTACCAAAAAAAGAGGTTTGACAAGAGTTTGACTATAAGTTGATTTCATCCTTCAAGATAGTATAATTTGCATTTTTCTTTTTTTCTTAACACTTTTTAAGGTAAAATTCGCTTGTTTAATTCGAAAATTATAAAGCTCATTCTCTGTTTTCTTCAGTTTCATTATTTTCCTCAGTTTAAAGGATAATGGCAAATCATGAAGTATGCAAACAGGGAAAATGAGATTTTGCAGTAACTGCATTTAGTCTAAGGGTTAATTATCCTCTAGATGAGGTTTGTAACTTGGACCCCTTTTTTTCTTCGGTTTTTCTCCTTCGTCAAGAAAAAATTAGTCTGTATATGAGTATATCCAAATAAAGAACAAGGGATAACATGTCTTATAATTATTTTCCTAACAAGTGTGGTTTGGTCTTAATAATTTCTTACTTGATTAGAATCCTGTATTGGGAAACTAGATAATGAACCTAAAAAAAAAAAATGAAAGAAGATGGATGGGAAATAATCATGTTATAATAGTTAATAGTTTTTTTTTTTTTGGGTCAATTAGTAGTCTGTATAAATTGGTACTATATCTGTATAAATCTTGATTAAATTAATCTTAATGGACCTACACGGATTAAATCTCATACTTGGATTTTCCACTCTATTTCGTGTACGACTTGGATTTCCCTAGAAGATATTCGTATAATAAAATCTGGTAAACAATAATGTATAGCCATGAGTGCCATTATTGACAAATGGGAGCACACAAAAAAGAATCATGTCGGACTAAATCAACAAGTCGATATAATAGCACACTTAACAGTGAAATTAGCATTTAATGTGTTGGGTAGAGATGCAACTGGTGATGAGGACTATTTTTTTTTTTTTTAACCAATGATGATACCATTCTATTCTACTTCTATACTAGTACTAGTCTACACGATGGAGAGGGAGGGAGCGCTTAAATAGACTTTGTAAGAGACTACAAAGCATACAGATTCATCTAAACCAAAGGGGTGTTATGACACGCCCTTAGAATTTTTTTTAATGACCTATGACTCAAACAAGGATCTTAAACACCTTTTTGGTGGCCAACTTGTTTTAGACAAGTTGGTTGTGGGGACCATTAACTGAATACATATAATTTGACATATGGCAAGTTCATGGGCATTTCATGTAGGTGACTTGGAAGTGCGACCTTTTTCATTCGTGGCTTGAAAAAATTTTTCATTTACTACTTCAAATTTATTAATCAGCATTTTTGTTCCATAATACTGGATCAAGTCCTTTTTATCTCTTTGAAAGATGAGAATTTAAATCATCGGTATATGGTTGCTTTTCTAAGATTAAACTCAAGACATGATTTATTGGAGGTCCATTTTGTAAATAAAAAAAAAACTTGAAGATGTTATCTACATTCTTGCTCATTAATTAATGGTGCCAAATTTTTTAATAAGTTTATGCTACATATTCATTTTACCGATTTGACCATTTCGATCTTTAGATTATCTCTCCCCAAAGCGAGTGACAGAGGAGATTTACAAGGATTCTGGTCTGGCTTATACGGATTAATGGACAAGGAGAAATTATAAATGCACATCCATTGGATGTGGTTTCATGCCAGTACTCAAAGGAACAACTTCTGCTCGGTGTTTTTTTTGAATTGACATTTCTTGTAACATTTTAAGCCATTTGAGAAAAATGCAATAAAGATAAAACTGTTGTTCCAATACTACCATTGTATTATCCTACTTATGAAGTTTACAACAACAATAAAAAATAAATCAACACTAAATTTTTATAAGGTGTAAAGTTCTTGACTTAAACCATTTATTTTAGTTATATTGAAACAAAAGCAAAATTTACACTTTGAAAAAGTTACACTATGAAAAATTTATGCATATAATGAGATTATTTGAATTATCGATACAACTTAAACTACATCATGTATTAAAACATATTTTCCAAAAAAAATTTCTGAAATCCTTACTTATAACTGTTCATGAAATTTTTTAAGATGTTAGTTAGTTACCAAAATCCTCCTAAATTGTTGATTTTGACTAGATTTAATTTATTCGTATCCTTTATCATTCTAGCATGACCTCAATGTAGAAATATATAAATCATTATTAGATAGCAATTCTTTTAATATACATTTTTTGGTTTAAAATTTTATTTTTGGTGTGGCTTTTTAGTTAAATAGTTATCAAGATCAAGGGTAATGTTGTTAATTTATAACTTTTGATATGAATATTTAATCTTGTCAAGGGAGATAAGTGATATTATGAGAAACCTCAGGGGAGGTTTCTGAAATTATCCCATATTATAATCCCCTACGGGTTTACATAACCACTATGCCACTTGAGCTCCAATTAAAGCGTCACGGTTCAACTCTGTCCAAATTAACAGTCAAAACTAGAAAACCATTAACATATTATTTTAAGACAAAAAAAAAAAAAGAAAAGAAAACGGAGAGAGAGAGAGAGGTTTATGGGCTACCCGCTACTGGTTCCACATAAGCAAGTGGTAGTTGCTACTAAAAAAGAAGAAGAATCTCGATAGTCACGATCTAGGAAGAGAGTTCTCGAAAAGATATCCTCATTTGAGTTTTGTATGATGAAGTTGAAAGTCATAATATAGAAATTTTTCAATTTCTTTAGCAAAACCCATGTATTCGTCTCGCTCCTATGAGGTCTAAAAATTTGCATTATCATATTGGGAAATGCATTTAGGCCGAGAGTAGGCAAAAGCTGAATTGTTTAGGCTTTCATAAAGTCTCCATGAAGACAAGAAAAAGAGTCTGGCTGACGATATTTTACTGTTTCAGATGATGATGACAAGGTTGTGATCTTGAACAAAGTTTAGTCAAGATAAAAATTTGATCTGAGAGTGAATACAAGGTACAACAATGGAGATATCCTCCATTAGTAGGGCTAGATGCTTTGATTTCGCTCTAGATTTTCTGGGCTGGTTTGATGGGACCTTCGGATATCAGTTCTCCTCTACTATCTCGAGCCTACAGATGAACATGAGACTATTGCAAAGCTTTGATCTGTATCTGACAAATTGTAGGAGGAGGAGGAGGAACCATGAAGCCTGTTTGGAACAAGATGAGGTAGAGAAGGATGTTATTTCTTTCAGAATTCAAGATCTGATTATCAGGAGAATGCAAGATCTTGAATTTTTTTGCAGCAAATACTTTAGTCACTCTCGTACACCAGGCTTGAATGAGATCAAAAGTGAGCTAACCAGATTCGGGGACGCAATCAAGTTGTTTTTTGGGACAGATCTCAATGAATCGTGCATCAACTCTCTGTTGGACTATTACTGGCTGAGAGATCCAGAACTAGTCATTGATTTCACTGATTCGGTTTCAAAGACTCTGGTGGAACTTCTCCGTGCAATTCCTGCATTTCGTCAACCGTTGATTGCTCCGGTGAAAACCCTTGAAGAGAAGCTAGTGTTCTTGAAGCATTTCATTCGCTTTGCCATACTTCACCGTGTCGAGGGTATTCAATTGATAGATCTCTTGATTGAAGCTGAAGTGGTGGCTATCAATGCATTACGTCTTATTTCTATATGGTGGTCTGACAGGTATGACGAAGAAGTACCCAATGAAATGGGACTTCAAATTTCTCGACTGATAAGTGAGAAGATTAATCCCGGTGATCCCCAGGTCCGAGATACTTATATCCATGTCCTGACTACTTCAAAATTATCTACATCATCAGGCATTTTAGCTTTGGAGAAGAATAAGCATCTGGTAGCTGACTTTATTGATTGTCTCGTTCACAATATTATGAAGTTATCAGAAATTTGTTCCAGAATTCCGGTTCAGAATAGGAATCAAATGCAAAAACTCCATAAGGGGCTAACATTCCTGACAATCATTCTCAGGCATCAGAAGAAGTTCAACGAGCTATGCCATGAAATGAAGAATCTTATTGGAGTTGTTGTCTGTGATGCAGCAATTGTAATTTTCTCCCTTTCTCTGAATCAACTAAACGAAAAAAGCTTGGCCAGTGAAACCGATCTTGCTCTTTGTCATTTGCTCAAAGCTCTCGAGTTTATTAGGGCAGAAGTTGCACAGGTCTATCCACTAACATCAATATCGGGCTCTAAGGATTTTCTCCAGAAAAATCTAGAGGAACTAATCCAGACGACTGAGACAGTCCAGAAAGATCTTGAATTCTTAAGATCTTTCTTGGAGAAAATCGAGAAGCAGAGCAATCAGAATGAAAAGCTTCAAGCTTTCTGGATTCGTGTTATGGAGGTTAAATATAAAGCAGATTTAGTGATCAATTCGACACTTGTTGCTAGAGATATCAATCTTATAAAGATTGAGGCCCAAGAGATCTATAATAGTATAAGCTATGATGGTGAAACCAAGCAAGCTACCAAGACTTCCACTAGCATGCCATCACCGGTTCCTGCAGCCGAGAGAGCTGCCGAGACTTTCACCCATATGCTATCATCACCATGGTACAATGTAGCTCGCGCAATCGCGGCGGTCGCAGTCAGCATCATTTTACGTCGGTGGCAGTGAAATCGTCATGATCGCGGTAAAACGTATAATTATTAAATAAATTATTCATAACAAGGCATATATTATATCTTATGCAATCATTATCTATGTGTTTGTAAAAATAATATATATTTAACTAATTTAAGAGCACATTTATTTCTATAAATTAAATATTTATATGGGTTTTCAAAATATTACCAAGTAAAAATTTGTTAATAGTTTCTAATTCCCCCCCCCCCCTCCCATTAGCTATAAGATGTTAATTTAATATTTCAATAACTCTTACATATTTCAAAGTGCAATAATTATTGGATGCATAAATTTTGTATGAGCCATATATTATGCATGTGCAATCAACTTGTTAGAGGAGCTTATAAGTAAATTTAAAACATTTAAGGGCATGACATAATATTTAAAAATCTGTAGTTTTCAAAGTCAAATCTTCTTGTATTTCTTGCTTGGAAATGTCTAACATTTGGTTTTGAATAATATGTTAATTGTGCTAATTTAATTATTGATCATTAGGGTTGGCCTATTTGTTAGGAAAGGGCTTTTAGAGTCTTCCCTGCTAATATATTTAGGAGTTTGAAGCCAATAGTTTTGAAGTTAAAATATTCATTAAAAATTCAATTCACTCAAACATGGATATGATATCAGATGATACCATGTCAAACACAAAATAAATTACATTAACATAAAAATAAAAATTCATTGTGCATATTCAATATCTCTTTAATTTTCATGACATTTTTTTTTAGATGAAAAACCATAAGATTGATTAACTTAACTCGAAGCACGCATTACATTTGCCAGCCGATATGCTGGCACAGTAAGGGACCTATGCTCCTCTACTAAACGAACAAAGCTAAAGCTAGCACATATGTCTAATACATCCTGCAAAATAGGTCTGATTTGAGAACATGAGTTTGGATGTCCCTAAAATACTGCAGAAGCACAAAGGAGTCCATAAAGATAACTATAGAATGAAAAGAGCAGCTTGCCAACTCCCTAATTGCTTGTAGACACGCCGTTGCTTCAGCCTGCAACGGAGAAAGTGCATAGATGTGTTTCACCTTGTGAAAAAGTCAACGCCTGAATTGCCTCTGACTACCCAAGCAATAGCTGCACTTGCGTTAATGTCACCACAGTACTCAGCCTTGCTTAATGACCCATCCACGATTGCCAGTGCTTGTACTGAGCTCAAAATATTAACAAGGAATATCTGTTTATTAATAAATAATTTAATTGTCATACATTTTAATTTTCAAATTTCTTACAAATTCTTTCTCTAGTAAATCTCTGTTCTGTCCATGAGACAGTAGTACTTTATTCTAGTATTACGGTAGGATAGAGGAGAACCAACTTACTTTATTTACTTAATTTATCAACTACCTCTTAAAAATATTAGTTGTTTTTAGGGGTGTTTTTAAAAAAGTTTACTACAGCGGTGTATTTGAAAAAACTTTTATTGTAGATGATTAGATGTTTTTATGGTGTTTTTCAGGATATATTTTAGGGTATTTTAAAATTTAAAATTTTAAAGAAATTTTTTAAAAAATAAGAAATAACACCACCTTTCACTAACACCCATCACGGGCGATGACTCGGGCCCTGCCTACACCGTCTTCGTTTCTGACGATATCAGCTACCTTTGTGGGCTTGGACTTCTCCACCCATGGAATATTTGGGCCCAAAACTAAAAGTTAAAGAAGAAGCAGAGGATGCCATTTTTCCGTTCCTTGATGCTGAACAAAGATTTGCTCTCAAAGCTACTATTCAGTAATAGCCATGTTTGGACTATAGTTGCTCATAGAAAAATTTCTGTGTTTTTCGGTGAAGATATTTTTCAATTATTTATTTTTTTGTACACATTAAATTGTTATAGTATATATTTTATAAAAACTCTTAAAAATAGCAATCTAACCGGCCCATTCGATCTACATTCCGGAAATATAAAACAGGAGACATGAAAAGGTCCGAACTCAACTGGATTGATTTCTGCGTTTCTTCGTTTGCTTCCAATGCCAATTTCTAAATAGCTAGCTATCTAAAAGATGAAACCGAGAAGCCAACTACATGCTGAATTTGAAATGACTGCTTTTGAATTTGAAGTTTACAATATTAAGATTTAAATAAAAGTTTTTCTTCTTTTAGTCCTATAATCTATATTATACAAACAGGAAGAAAAGGGGGATTGGTAAAAACTATTTTATCACTTTATGTCATCCCAAAAATGTCTTTTAAAATTAGTTTAACTATTCACATCCCCTCTTTTTTTCCACCATAATTTTAAACTAGTAGCACAGGTTTATAACTGAGATAATAATAATAATAATAATAATTAATAAATTATTTATAATAGTTACATATAAAAAAGCTTAAAATTTTAAAGAGTCGTGATATTTGAGTATTTAATTTATATTGTATTTGTATATCTTATTTAAAATCTTAAAGTATACTAAAAAATATGAAAAAGGATCATTAAAAAAAAATAATAGTTACTCTGCTTTCTTATATTTTCCAATTTCCTGCTATTTCCCCCATTCCATAACTCTCTTTCCAGAATACTTACCTCACTTCTCACTGCCCTTTTCCTCACTTTCTTAGGCAACTTTCTCACATCCTTGCAATTCTTTTCAGTTCTCCTAAATCCTATTTTCTTTTCACCCCACCCCTCTCCTACCCAATTATCTCATCTCATTCCCCTACTTTTTTGACACCCTACCATACTCCTATCCAATTACCCCATCTTTTACCCAATTTTGTAATTCACTTATCTACTTTCTCTTCATCCTGTTCCATTCCTACCCAACTACCTCAATTCTTATCTAATTTTGCAATCCACTTATCTTCTATTCTACTATTCTTTCCATCTATTTATAGCTACAAATGGTAACTTATTACTTGATTAGATTATCATAAATGAGTTTACATATGTAGTTTAATTGTATTCAGCCGGATGGCCCAATTAAATCCATTAATTAATGGGTATTAAATTGATAGATTTGGATCATTTATTTTGATCTAATTAAATTAGACATAGATTCAAACTCAATCATTAGTGGTTAAATCTAGATTACTACTCATCCAATAATTATATTCTAATGTTTGCAAAGATATATTTAGCATTTTCCCTCTTCTAATTTAATTTCCATCCTTTTATTTTTTAAAATTTTATCCTACTCCCTCTATTCCTTTCATAAAAACCTAATAGATCTCTTAAGTGTTAATTGATTGTTTGCATTAATATCTAAATTATTTTTAGATTCTTGTAGAGTGATAAAAAAATTTGAAACTCACCATGATCAACATTTTAGGGTACTATGTGTAATTTTTTATATTTTTTATTCAGGTAAAATTTATTTACTAACCTGATGTATGCTATTTTTTTTAATTACAATGATGTACTATTTTATTGCTAAACAAAATGTGGGAGAAAAATTAAATAAAATTTAATAATGGATTGTGAATAGGTAATTGGATAAACCAATCCATGTGAAACTGTATCAATTTATGACTCGTCTATTTGGAACAATTAGCTAAGTAGTTGTATATAGATTAACCGAATTATAACTTGGTCAAACTCTTATGAATCATTCAATTTAATACGGCTAGGAAAGTTTTAAATTTGATTGGTGATAGGATGAGTTGTGACCCACTATTATAAAGTTTATAATTAGAATTTAAGTATTAAAATAAATAAAAAAAAATCATTAACTAAGTAGTTATATATAGGTTAATCCAATTATAATTTGCTCAAACCCACATGAATCATCTAGTTCAATAGGTTGGGAAAGTTTAAAATTTTAAATTTGATTGATAATAGGATTAGTTATAATCCACTATTTCAAAGTTTTTAATTGGATTTTATGTATTAGAATAAATAAAAAATCCAAAAAAAGAATGGGAAGTTTGGAAGTTATTGAGGGGGTCTCCACTAAAAAGTCACTCTATAATACATACACACATACATATGTGTATATGTACACAATCTTCCTGGAGAACCCATAAAATTTCACCAAAAATCTATAGGAGAAATAAAATCAATATACATAGGGAGGCAATTTGCACACATAAGAATATGTGTGGGAGAAGAAGAATAATACCAACAATAATACCATCATTATCCTTGTGAATACCAACTTAATGAGGACTTTAAGAACAGCCAATAATCAAGACACATTACTCCGACAATTGTACCCATTGCGACTACAACCATTCATCCAACATTTCTTAAAATTCCAAACACGAACTTACCAATTTAGAAATAAAAGCAGACTTTAACTGTAAAACCCTTGTTAAAAGGAATTGATTATTCTTTGGACTACCGTAGGAGAGCGGAAAAAACTGTAGCAATTAGATAGCATCAAGCCATCTAATCATCTTTGGAATAAGAGCTTGCCTAGAAAACTAACAGACTAACAGTTATAACTTTGAAAAATCAACGTGACTAACAATAAGATATTATCCCAACATTGAATTTTGAAGCTGAAAACATAAAAAATTGAGTTATATGTATGTATGTATGTATGTATGTATGTATGTGTGTGTGTGTGTATTGGCCCATTATTTTGAACTAGTAATACAAACTTCAAGCTTCTAAAGCTTTCCAAATGTCTTGCTCAATTTTTCCTCTCCGTGGATTATATACCTCAATACTTAAACTACTCTAATAAATAATTTCTATAAATTTAATCAAGTTTTATCTTTCTAGTTTCTTCCACAGACTATAAGTTGGTTTGAAAGGAGCCACCGATTCCAAATATAAGCGTTAAACAAAATTTAAATTCCAAATAAAAAAATTCTAGTTCTGAACGATTTCTTCTTTCATTCAAATAAAAGATTTGGGAATTTCAAATGGATTACAGAAAGTTTGTACATGAAAATAGTGTAAAGAAACAAGACACATGATAACTGTTCCACAAATGTTATAGATTTTCTTTTCCTATTGGCTTGATATCCAAAGCTATTTCTAGATCTCATGCCAATGAAAACGGGCTGCATATAACAACAATAGGAGAATTGTATAGTCACCTATTGAGGCAAATTTTACTATTCTTTTCCTACACCCTTTCTCTATTGAAAAGTAACATAAACAATTTGATTTTTTCTTGTCTCCTATTAATGTTTTTGGAAAAATACCATTGTACGTTTTCACATATTAATTAATTGAGTGTATGGTCCTTTGTTGAGGAAAAACAGAAGCAACTTAAAAATTTCTGTACTACTGTGATCGAAATGCAAAGAAGGAAGAGAAAAGTGAATCTTGCATATATGCATTAACGAAGGTTTCACGAATTGAGATAACAAAAGTATAAGCTCCATTAAACATCAAACCAGAAAACAGCATGGAGAACCTTTTAGAAACAGATCGATGGATAATGTGGGACTGATTAATGCGTGATTGTGCCTGACACTGCATCCAGAGAAAAAAAAAAAAAAAATTGGGAAGCATCGAAATTTGCTTCAAGAAACATAAATTAGAGTCCTTGAGAGGAAATTGACTCTGCTTCTGAGGAAATGAACTCATCCTCCTCCTCCTCTTCATCATCATCATCATCTTCTTCTTCTTCTTCTTCATTTGCATCATAAGCATAATATTCAGTTGCAATCTTTAGAACCTCATTTCCGCTGTCCTTCTGATCTTGTTGAATTTGCTTCGCAGAACATACAACAGACTTGCGACACCATCTCACTTGAATCAATTCAAGATTCTCACATTCCCCTAAACAAGAAGGCAGCTCTTCCAGCTCCTCACAGTACTGCACAACCAATATCTTAAGACTGGGGAAAATCTTAGAAGTTGCAGTCCACTTGTGAAAGGGCAAGCCAAACAAGTTCAGGACTCGGAGCTTAGGGAACTCCCCTCCTTTCATTTCCCATTTGTCCTCGACAAAGGAATCATGGAGTAATTTAAGCACCTCAAGGTTTTGCAACTGTCCAATGGCTGAAATTTCACTCCAGGGCTGACGATTGGAAAAGAGAGTCAGCTTTTTCAAGTTCGATGGGAATTTAAATCCACATCCGTCAAATCCATGCAGAGTAAGCGATTCTAGTTGACTCAAATAGTCAAATGCTAGATTCATGTGGCAATTTCCGGTAACTTTGTCACTGAAACACTTCAGCCTGCGGATGCTTGGTAACTTCGTCAGTATCTTTTGCAAGCTTTGAGAGGATGGATCAATTGCAAGGGTTATAGTGTTTAAATGATCTAAACTTGGGGATGCTTCAAGATTTTCAACACGAAAGGTAAAACCATAACCAGAACTTGTAGTACATAGATGCCTCAATGTCTGAATGTTCCAGATAGTCTCCGGTAACAAAGTATTCCTTGAGTTTCCCCTCACCAGAAAAGTTTGTAACTTTGAGAGTTTGTCTATTGCAGATGGTATGGATTCTATTCGTCCAATATGAAGAGCCAAGTATCTCAAGTGAACAAGCAATACTACTTCGTTCAGAAAATATGCATCAAACACCAAGTTCCCCAAATCCAACACTTCAAGAAGTTTAGACCCCAAATCCTCCTCTTTAGGCATAAGGCCAGACTTTTTAAACAATAATAAGCTACGTAAATTGGGAGAAAATTGCACTATCTCCGAAATCTTTGAATTGCTGGCATTCTGATCACAAACTCTGTAGGTGTTGCTCAGGCCAGTAAGACTAGAAGGATCTTTCCCACCACGAATAACATGTAGAAAGTCTTCTTCTTTGGCTTTTTTTACACAAAACTCGTGTACCAAATCATGAATTCGGCAGGCTTTGGCACCATCTGTAGTTCTTTGTTTGGTAACCATAACTAAACTTCTGTCAACCAGAGCCTTCAAGTAGTCATCTGCCACATCCTCTAAGCTCTTTCCTCTAGTCTCTCGCACAAATCCTTCAGAGATCCAGAGCCATAACAACCTTCGGACAGGAATGTTTTCGTCTTCTTGAAATGCACCAAAGTAGAGAAGGCATGGCTTCAAATCCTTTGGCAAATGATTGTAACTCAGATCAAGTGTCTTCATGCAGTTCTCATCGTCAAGGACAATACTGGAAGTTACACTTTTTGCCACTTTTTCCAAGCTATCTTCTGCAGTAGTAGCAAGAATTCCAGCAACGAGAACAACTGTAAGCGGTAAGCCTCTACAGGCTTTTGCTATTTGAAATCCAACTTCACTCAGTTTTGCAAGATGACCTTCTTTGCCAGCTAACTTGTTCTGCAGCAATTTCCAACTCTCGTCGTCGGTAAGGTGCCGGAGATGGTAAGCCTCGCTATCAGCCAGAGACAAATTCTGCAATCTGCTCGTTATAAGAATCCTGCTTCCATTGGCATCGCTTGGCAATACACTTTGCAAAAAATTCCATGCCTCAATGCCCCACAAATCATCAACAACTAGGAGATATCTATTTCTCCACAAATCTTTTTTTAGCCTTGCAGCCAAATCAACTTGGTTGATTTTTAGATTTTCTTCGTGACTCTTAGGATCAATACAACGTAATATTTGAACTAACAAGTTGTGGTCACTATATTCTTGAGAAACAGTGCACCAAGCACGAATATTGAAGTGCGACATAACTGAAGGAGAGCTATAAACTGTATTGGCTAATGTAGTCTTACCGAGCCCTGGCATACCAACAATGGGAACAACAACCAACTGCCTTATTTTAGTTTTAAGTCTACGAGTGATAGTTTCCACCTCCTTGTGGACACCCACCAGATCTTCGTTGCACTTGGCGGCAGGAACTTGTGATGGCATGATAGTGGAAGTCTGACTAGCTCTCCTGGTTTCGCCGTCATAGCTTATGCTATCATAGATCTCTTGGGCCTCAATCCTTAGAAGATTGATATCTCTAGCAACAAGGGTCGAGTCGATCTCTAAGTCTGCTCTGTATGCAACCTCCATAACACGACTCCAGAGAGCTTGGAGCTCGTCGTTCTGATTGCGCTGCTCCTCGATTTTCTCCAGGAAAGATCTTAAGAATTCAAGATCTTTCTGAACTGTCTGTACTGTCTGAATTAGCTCATCTAGATTTTTCTGGAGAAGATCCATATAGCCCGGAACTGATGTCAATGGATAGACCTGTGCAGCTTCTGCCCAAATAAACTCGATTGCTTTGAGCAAATGAAAAAGAGCAAGATCAGTTTCCTGCCCAAGTCTTCTTCGATTAGTTGATTCACAAAGAGGAAGAAAATTAAGATCGGCTAGACTCTCTCTCTCTTCTTTCCTTGTTGCAACTTGCAAGACTCTCGTCTTCTTGGAAGGGAGGGTCCCTAACCAACTGCCTGAACGAGTCAACTTCTGTCGACTTTCGGCCAAGTTGCATTTCTAAATAATAACTACGCTCTGATGCCCACATTTGATTATAAGAAATACAAGAAATAATATACGATACTTGGTGTATATTTACTCTTGTCAACAAAAATAGGCACATGCCCACCAGGGCTCAATAAAGATGGTCCAGCCAGCAGCGCCTTTGATGCCACCGACGCCCTTATCAGGGTTCGAGGTTCAGTGTCCGCACTGAGTTGCTCGCACTGGCACTGATGCTTGTTGTGAGGAAAATCTCGCCTAACCCTGTATAAAAATGGGGGGCATCTCCCAACAATCCATATATGGGTTGGGACCTGAAATAGGTCAGGTCCTTTTGTTTGTTAAAAAAAAAAAAAAAAAAGGCACATACATGTATTATGTTCCATTAGTGCTTTCCTATAAATTTTATAATGTAGAAATTCTAGCAAAGTTGATCAAATATGTGGCAATATATCCCTTGTTCTATGCATTCTGAAGGTCATTCTGTCTCAGAATAAGTATTTGTATGAGGTATGATATGAAGCACCATCATAATAATGGAACATGATTGTCCAAAGTTATGGGCTTAGTTGCTCTCAATAAGTGGTTGTGTACAGGCGTTTAGTTTGTCCATTTCTTCACTTAGAGGCAAAAATAAGTACAAGCCTTTTTTTTTTTTTTTTTCCCACCTGGAACACCCAGAATAAGTGCAAGTTTTTTCCGCATATAGCATCCAAAATAAGTGCAAAAGTATAAACAAGTGTGTTGACAATTTTCCTATGATCATCTGATCAAGCGGTATAGGCAATAGAAGAAAAAAGCTACAATTAAAACTTTGGGCCTTGAGGGATGGATCATCCTCAGCGAAATCTCCCAGCATCCAACATCTACACGTTGAATCTGATGCTAATGTTTTGAGTTGACATGTTACTTTATAGTAACTGCCAAACTCATTCTGCCTCACCCATTCTTATTGATTGCAGGGCTATGATGTAGAACTTTCAAATACAAGTTGGCTTAATTAGTAAGAATGATCCACTTTCTTATAAAAGGTTATGTGTTTGAATCTCTCTACCGATATGAGAGTTGTATTGGTGAGTGATCTAACCTGTGGCGGTAGTCGGCAACTTTTTCCTTACCAAAAAAAAAAAGAAAAAGAATCCAAACACCATCCAAACTTTTTCCTTGCCAAAAAAAAAAAAAAAACAAAAAAAAGGCTTCCAAACAATTAAGTTAGACATGTTACGAATTGTACACTGTGAAGCAAACAAATGTGGAGACCTTTTGACAAGAATGGACTCTGAAGCAATAGATTCAAGTAATAGTAAGATTTAAAATGGACCAAATCCTTTCCAAATTGATCCCCGTGTAATGAAAGGTGTTTCAAACTAGTATCTAGAATGTTTAAAAGTCCAACTCTATGTTGGTAAGCATCAGGAGCCTCTGATTAAGATGTTTTTTTTTTTCCAAGCACTGGAATAACAAACATCAAAGCAAAAAATTGGGGGGAAACTCTAAAGTAATTTAAGCTAGACTAATAAGAGATTGGCGCTGCTCCAAGAAGTAGCAGTTCGTAAGAATGGAGGTCTACGATTTCTCAAGTAAACTTGCAGTCGTTTATGGTTCGAGTCCTGGTTCTCCCGAACCCTTTGGTCTCGTTGCCAAGACCTTTTCTCTCGTGGCGGCCGAAAGCTTATGCCTAATCCTCCTAGCTCATCCTTGCTCGGCCGCCATTTGACGCAATGCACGGCGCCAAGAATCTGGTAGCCCAAGCCCACAAGAGAGAGAAACAACAAGCAGAAAACTGCGTCGGAGAAGCAATGCTCTGTTTCAAGAAACCAGAAGGTGACATACTCCATCAGCTGGAAAAAGAAAAAGCCGATGATGATAGTGCAGAAGGTTTCAGCCTGAAGGCCTCAGCACCATCAAATTCTCACGGAGTTCAGCCACTGGGTAACCTGTACTTTAGCCCGTCTTCACACAATTCAAGAAATTCAGGCCTCGGCGATCTACGGTTATTGACTGATGAACTTGTACTTGAAATTTTAGGCCTTTTGGGAGGTACCGATTTAGGTGTCTTATCAACTGTAAGCATGTCTTTGTATGTTTTCTGTAACCATGAACCCCTTTGGAGGAACCTTGTTTTGGAAACTTTTAAAGGTGGCTTCCTGTTCTACGAGACTTGGAAATCTACTTACGTCAGTGCAATTAAGCCGTCTTTTGAAATTTTGAAGTCGGGTTTGAATGTTAGGGACTTCTATTCTGATTACTTGTTTCAGAGTTGGCTTTGTGCTAATCTTGAAATGAAACCTGAATGGCTTGAAAGGGATAATATAGTAAGAGCCAGGGGAATTTCTGTTGAGGAATTTGTGTCAAGATTTGAGGAACCGAATAAACCAGTTTTATTGGAAGGGTGTTTAGAAAATTGGGCTGCATTGGACAAATGGGACAGGAATTATTTGATCAAGTTATGTGGTAATGTTCAATTTTCACTTGGGCCCTTGGAAATGAAGCCTGGGGAGTATTTTAGGTACTCTGATCTTGCCAAGGAAGAAAGGCCATTGTATCTGTTTGACCCCAGATTTGCACAGAAAGTTCCACAATTAGGCTTGGACTACGAAGTTCCAGTGCTTTTCTGTGAAGATTTATTCAGCGTTTTGGGGGATGAGAGGCCGGATTATCGATGGATAATTATCGGACCTGCTGGTTCTTGGTCATCATTCCACATTGATCCTAATTCCATATCTGCTTGGATCGCGGTGATTAAGGGATCCAAGAAATGGATTTTGGTGCCACGGGTAGTGCATCCTTGCCCAGATGGAGTGGAGGTGGCCTGTCCTGTTTCAATAATAGAGTGGTTCATGAACTTTTACAATGACACAAGAAGTTGGAAAAAGAAGCCCATTGAGTGTGTTTGTAAGGCTGGAGAAGTTATCTTTGTGCCCAATGGATGGTGGCATTTGGTGGACTCCATTGCCATTACACAGAATTTTGTTAGCAGGTCTGTTCATGTTTCGTTGCATGTTCTATGCTGGAGTAATTATGCTTAGTTTCTTTGTCAGTGTCTAGGTGTGCACGGGGCAATTTAGCTTATGAATGAATTCATTTCTCCTTGATTAAAAAAAAAAAAAAAACTTGCAATCGTTTTTCTAAGAAGTATAAATTTCGCTTTAACTTGTCTCACTAGTTCTACATATTTATACAACAGCCCTAAGGGCTGAATCCTCAAGATTTAGAGGCTCTGATTATAAAATTTGAAATCCTCCTATCCATTTCTTAAATTTCACATCTCCCCTACCACAAATAAAATTAGAAAAATACATCAGTTTAAAGATACTTTTTTCTATTAACATCAACTTTGATCTCGAACACAACAAAGGATTTTTGTAATTAAAAAGAATTGTCCAACTAAATAATTACACCGCAAAGCATTCAAGTTTTACTGTTGGAAGCCATTAATAAAATAAGGCCCATATCTTGTATTTGTTGGACAATCTAAAACAGTAAGAGCATTAGATGAGACCAGCCCCCGTATATAGCCATCTGATTTCACGACTGAAGTCCAGCTCATCGGAACAATCTGAATATCAGTCACCATTCTGGGAGGCGCCTCGTTGCACCATCAGCCCAAAAAAGAGCTTGAGGCTGCATTAATTGATTCACATATTTCTTTCTTTGTTAGTTTATTTTATTTTATTTTTAATCTTTCCCTAGACCACATCTTTTTTATTTTTGTTCCCACAAATCTTTGCTTGTTAGTAGTACTGTTAGTATTTCTGTTAAAATAAAGAAAACTTAATATAAAAAATTTTAAGTATATATCAATATACAGATTGGAGTTTGCTTAGTTTAAACCAACACCACTTTAGCCCGGAAAATATTAGACACATAGAGGAAACTTTGTTGAAGAAATTTTATCCCAAAAAGGGTGACAAATTCCAAGTAATTGGAGAAAAATAACTATTTATTATAAACAGTAAGAAAAAAAATGTAATTTATCAAGGAAGCATTGTACTAAAATTTAGGACCTATTTCTTTTGGCCAAGCTATAACTTTTTTTTTTCTCCCATCCGCACGAGAGTTGCACTTGCTACTTTCCTTTTCCAAGTTCATAATTAGAATTTATCTAATCAAAGAAGTTAAAAACAATAACTATGTCCAATTAAGTTATTTTCTTTATTCTTGCTCCGTTGGTGAACCATATAATTTTCTCCATCAGTGACCTTCTATAGAAAAGGAAAAAAAAAATACAGTGCTAGTATGTACAAACATAAGAAATTATATTAGAAGAAAAGATACTACACATTTACATATAAAAAATGATACTACTATTTAAGTATAAGGTACAACTACCATTTTTTTAGTATATTTATAGTTATATTACTTTTCTCAAGAATATTCCGTTTTCACTTTATTGTAAGAAAAGATACTACTGTTTAAGTATAGCTTGCAATTTTATCATCAAACATATAACAGTTTTAGTCAAACTCGATTGTTTAGCAAAATTTACTTCTTTAGACACATACACCAATAAGGGTGGCAATTGGGCGGGTTGGGTGGGTTTTGGGCAAATTGATAGTGGGTTTTCATTTATTTGAGTTATACCCAATCCGCCCAAGTGTAACTTGGGTTGATATTGGATTGGGTCATATTGGGTCAACTCAAACCCATAACCCAACTATGACCCAATATATTATTTTATATATTTTACTACATAATATTCTCTCACACACATTTATATACATAAAATGATTTTTTCTTATACATAAATACTGTTTCATATACATAAACATATTTTTACACACAAACACTTCCACACATACAAACATACATTCAGTTATTAATCTCATTAGATGGAAATACATTATTTTCATTCACACAAACATATTAAAACACACACTAATATACATACTAACTTTTTAAACTATTTGGATGGACAAATTTAATGCAAAAAATCCATTTTCAAAGACAAATCAAATAATGTAAAATGTCACTAAATTGAATTGAAGAATTGTAAAATTCAAACAAATGCAGTCATCTAAATAGATATTTTTTCTTTCATGATTCACAAGGGGCAACCAATTTTTTTAAAATATGCTAAATATTATGCTATGAAATCTCCAATTACTACAAAAAAATGTTGTTATTGGCAGTGACACCCACCTGGAGACACTATGAATGTGGATGATTAAAAAGTAGTTCAAGCAACTACAGTAATTCTTAATAAAGTTTAAAACTATAAATTTGGATCAAACTAGAAGTAAGCTGTTCAAAATATTCACTTTTTAGTTCAAAATTTTTTGATGGGAAAAAATGGCTTGGTAAACAATAAGAAGAAAAAGACACCGAAATTAATGGGGATGAAGAAAAAATTTGGAAAAATTAACTTGATTTTTTGGGAATAAAAATAGAGATTTTAAGATTGAAAAATTGAATTTTTGTGTTTGATGCATGATGGGAAAATGGAAAATTGAGGTTGAGAAAGTTAAAAGACTAAATTGTGTTCCTAACTTTTCTTAGTTTTGTCTAAATTCATATTAAAGAAAAATTAGAACAAAGAAAAAGAAAATGGATTTTAAAATTTGATGGGTCATTAATTAAGAAAATGGTTGGAGTCCAGTAGAAAAAGAAAATAAAAAAATAGTTGTAGTTGGAAAAAGTAAAATGAGGTTGCCAAAACCATCACTCTTTTTTTTTTCAAAAAAAAGGATAAAAATATTTGAATACATGCATTTATTTTATGCTATATGAAAAAAAG
The DNA here is from genome assembly GCA_013103745.1 of Gardenia jasminoides. NCBI lineage: Eukaryota > Viridiplantae > Streptophyta > Magnoliopsida > Gentianales > Rubiaceae > Gardenia > Gardenia jasminoides. Next base: position 21,653,766 of record CM023104.1, read on the forward strand.
TTGGGTTAATGGGTAACCAACTTTAAAACCCAACCCACCCAACACTTATTTGGGTATTTTATACCCAACACCCAACTGACCCAACTCAACCTCTTAAATTAGTGGGCGGGTTGGGTGGGTTGTTGGGTTATGGGTTTTCTTGCCAACTCTATACACCAATTTATGCTCAAAAAATACTGGCTCTGTTTGGATTGTGCTGTTTTTGCCTTGTTATTGAAAAACTGTTTTTTATACCCCAAATGTTACAGTAAAAACAACCCCAAATACAACACATTTGTTTTTCACAATATTATAATTTTTTTCCTTTTTCCTTTTTCCTTTTCCATTTTTTTTTTCCTTTTTCTTCTTTTCCCTCTCTTTCCCCTCTTCTTCTTCTTCTTCTTTCCTCCCTCCCCTCCTCCCCAGCCATCCCATGCTGCTGTGGGAGGGAGGGGAGGAGGGTGTGGGGAGGGTGAGGAGAGGGGAGGTGTGGGGAGGGAGGGAGAAAGAAAGAAGAAGAAGAAGAAAGGAGGAGGGAGGAGGGGGGAAGGGAGGGAAAAAGGAAGGAAAAGAAAAAAAGGAAATGGAAAAGAAAAAGAAAATAGAAAATAGAAAAAAAAATCTTCCAAATACATCTACAGTACTTGTTTTTCGCTACAGTAACGCTACAGTACTGTTTTTGAAATACAACTCCACTATTTCATTTATTAGAGTATATCTTGTATACATTGATACTGTATACATTATCACCCTTAGATACATGCCATATGTTCAAAAAAAAAATATTCTAGTCAAACGTACTTCTTTTAGAAAATTTACCACTTTATTTGTTCGAAAATTATTGTTTCATTTACAAGCAATTTAAAGAAGACAGAAGCTTACAATAAAAACTAAAAAATCAACTACACATTTTAGTCTTTGTTTTTGTGCTTGAAAGGGTTGAGTGTCTTCATGAATTGATCAAAGGCTACAATCAAAACTAAAAAAAAAAAAAAATTCCAATTAAACTTTTTAATTGAAAGTAAATTTGAATAATCAGTTAACTGATTTCAATCAATATTCATCCGTGACAAAATATTGAAATTGGTTTTCTATGCATGTGCATGCATAATCATAAAGATATGAAATCAATTTACACATAATTGCTAACTAAAATACACAAGCAATCATTTAATAGAAATTATATATTTAATTCAAATATTGTACTTTGTATTCATGGTAAGCTGCAATACATGCTTACAAAACTATACATATAAGAATAAAAATATATGCTATGTAAAAGGGATTGAATCTAATTAATTTGTTAAACCAAAATCAAAACTTAAAAACTGCCATCAAATTAAGTTACCAAATTGCAAATATAAAATAATCTACTCTAATTGTATTGCTAAATATGTATCATATGTTATGTTTTAATATAACATAAAAACTATAATATATCTTTCCTTATTTGGATATGGTTACTTTTCTTTTGTATTGAATTTTTTTTCTTAGCTTCCTAAAATTTGGTATTTTTCTTTTTATGATTTTCTACATATTTATTTCTTAAACGATTTCATAAACTTCTCAATTGATGATTAGTCTTTTCCTTTATCCATGCAAATTTTATATGTTTGTTCTTTTTTTTTTTGCCTTTTTTCTGATGAATTCTATTGGGTAAGTGTTATCATCATCTTTTTTTTTTGGAAGAAAATGTTTTCCACAATTTTCTTTTTCCTCATTATTTGCATTTCAAAACTTCTTATTTTCAGATTTTTTTTTCTATCCTATATTTAGCTATCATTGATATTTTCTTCTTGATTTTACTTTCATTTTATCTAATTCAGTAGTACAGATTCTGAGTTTTTTTTTATTAATAAAACTGGGAATTGGTCATGGGTTAGGCATAGACCTAACTTGTTTATCAAAATCTTTCAATAATTACGAAATAAAAAGGACATACCTTATAATTATGACTAACTAAAAATCTCATAAGTTTGCAAACAATTTCAACGTGCTCTACAATTATGATACCATGTGATTATCAATTTTGAGTTTGAAAGAATTTGAAAAAATTGTAGTTAATTTTCAGAATTAATCTTTTATACATTGATACTGTTAAATGCATGCCACATCATCTCATTTTGGATTTAAACTCTAAATTTTGCACATATAACATGTATTTAAATCCATGCTAACAATGCATAAAAGACTTGCCCCAAATTATTATGTCAATTTTTATGATAAAGTTATTTATGGAAGCAAATATGTATTTTTTTTCTTCTGCCAAGTAATAAGCAAAAATATATTCTTTTTGGGTTGGAAGGTAACAGGCAAAAATATGTTTGTAATAACATATGAGCTCTATAAAGACATTTTTGGGCTGCCATACAAGCTTTTGGAGTGTTACTAATAGTCAGGGGGCATTATGTTAAATGTTTGCTCATTCAGGGGTTCGATTGTTATTTGGCCAAATCTCAGATTTAATTGATAATTTGACCAAACATCAAGGAAGACAAACGTATGTGCTTAGCTTGGAGTTATTTGTCAAAAAATTATTTGCTTGCATCATAAACACATTTCCTAATACACATTTTCATTTTCTCAATCACATTTTTATCTCACATACATCACATCACAAAAAGTATTATAGTAATTATTCCAAATAATATCTCAAATAGTCTCCTACCCAGAAACAATTGTAAATTTTACTAACAAAGTGATAAGATTTGTTAATAAAATCATTAGTTTGCTTGAAAGAACTATAAGTTGTATATAAAAAATGGTAAACCTTTTTTTGAGCCAAAAAAAAAAAGAATGTAAATCCTGAGAAAAAAGTGATAAAATTTTGGGTAAATTACATAAAACCCCATTGTGGTTTTGTTTACTACCAATTCCCCTAATGTTTTAAAATGTTCATTTCACTCCCCTATGGTTTTATCTGAAGTGGAAACTGAACAAAAAATAACCTATGTAATATCGCAACTTAAAATACCTATAGTTCCCTTACTTAAATGTTAAATCAGACAACGGTTTATCCATCTTGTATAAAAGTATAGGGGGATTACATGGATAAATGTAAAACTGCAGGAGGTAAAGTAGATATTTATAAAATTATAAGGGGGTTAAATTGATATTATGATTTTATTACACGCATTTTTACAGCGTGTTTGTTATAAATGCTATAACTAGTTATGTATTCCGTTCATTTTCAACTCTACATAAAATCATAGGGGGTTATGTGGTTATTTTGAAATCTTTGGGGGGGGGGGTAATCTGGCATTAAGGAAGACCATAGGGGGCTATAAGTAATTTATCCTAAATTTTTTGCTATAAATCCACTTACATTTGTTATTTGAATAGTGAGTTACACAATTTATGAAACTTACTTGTTCTATGCAAAAACTTACTAGTTACACCAAATTCACTACCACAATTTATGTTTCTGAAGAAAGTTATGTCATACATTGTTAAATAGTATGTAATGCACAGGTCAATTTTCTGTAACCCTTTAAATTAACTGGGCTAATTCAAGACTCTTCTTCCTCAACTCTCCTCAGGCACTATTGATTCTTGTGGCCCTTAATCACATGAACACAAATGACCAAGAAATCATATTGCAAAAGTTCATGAACAAAGATATCAAACAATGCAACAAAAGTAACGAAAAACAAAATTAAACGTACCCAATAAGCAGAGAATCAGAGTTTTCTTTTTTCCTTTTTTTTTTTCTCTCGGTTAACACTGATCTTATAGAGATAACGTCGTTTGCAACGTTTATGAGTCTATGTTGTTTATTTTCCTAAGAATGGAAACTAAAAGATGAAACAGCAAAGAAAAAGTTTTAGAATATTTATTTTCTTTAGACTTCCATAACTACAGCTAATTACAGAAAGTTTATACATGAAAATAGTGTAAAGAAGAAAGACACATATGAAGATAACTATTGCGCAAGTTTTTGGATTTTCTTTTCCCTTTGGCTTGATATCCAAAGCTATTTCTAGACCTGATGCCAATGAAAGGGGGCTGCATATTACAACTATATGAAAATTCTACTTTTCTTTTGCTGCGCCCTTTATCTATTGAACAGTAACATGACATTTTTTTTTAATTTTTTTTTGGTCTCTTCTTAATTTTTGTTGCATTAAAAAAAGAAAGGTATTGTGTATTTTAGCATATTAATTAATTGAGTGTATGGTTCTTTGGTGAGCAAAAGCGGAAGCAAGTTGAGAGGTTCTATACTGCTCTGATTGAAATGCAAAGAACGGAAAAAGAAGCGTATCTTGCATATATTCATGTGCACAGCTAGTTGTAAGCATCATATCAATCTGTACCAGCATTAAAGAAGATTTCACGAATTGAGATTATAGAAAGGGATAATTTCAGAAACCTCCCCTGAGGTTTCTGACAGTTTCACCTGGTGCTCTCAAACTTTTAAAAATCTCATTTACCTCCCTTATTTTAAACTTTTTATATCATGTGAAACCCATTTCAAAATATAATGTTAAAAAATTTATTTTGGGTGAGAGAATATAATTTTATTCCAAGTTTGCCCTTTTCTTATGATTTCTCAATTACTATAATACACCAAACTTATCCGTTAATTTTTATAAATAGATTAACAGAATTTCTTAATAAATATTTAGAAGTTGATAATAATATTAAAAACTTTTTAGTAGTTTTTATGTCATTGGTTTGGACAAGAAATGTTAAATTACTCAAAATTATGAATAATTTATAATACTCTTGGAAATAATTCACAATAATTTATAATCATGAAAATACCTTTTTGCCTGATTTAAAACAATACAAACAAATTTATATATAATTTTTAGCATATTATATCTTTTTAGTTTTCAAGCCATCAATTTGGACAAAAAGTAGAAAATTCAAAAATATGTAAATAATTTGTAAAACTTCTTAAATTAACTCAAAACACTTTGGAATAAAGAAAATATTATCTTTATAATTTGTAGAATTCAAATATTAAACATTTCTATATAAAAACAAACTATATATTTTTTCAATCAAAATAAACTTTTATTTATTTTGTTATGAATATACTTACGCAATAAAAAGTAAGACAACAAAGGGTAATTTTGGAATGAGATTACATTTACTTTTTCAAAATGAATTTTTTAATATTTTATTTTAAATTGGGTTGTAAATGATACCAAAAGCATAAAGTAAGGGAGGCAAGTGAGATTTTTAAAAGTTTAAGATACCAGGTGAAACTGTCAGAAACCTCAGGGGAGGTTTCTGAAATTATCCCTTATAGAAAGACAAACTCCATTAAACATCACCAAACCAGAAAAGCAGATGGAGAACATTTTAGAAACAAACTGTGATACATGATGCTGGACTTGTTGATGCGTGATTGTGCCTGCCATTTCAGTCACAAAGTTACAGCTAGTTGCATCAAGTCAGACCAAAAAGATTGGGAAGCTCCAGACATTGATTTCAAGAATCTTGAATAAGACTCCTTCTGAGGGAATTGAATCTGTTTCTGAGCGACTTGACTCTCCTCCTCCTCCTCCTCGTTTTGAGGAACTGCATGCATCACCACGATATTCGATTACGATCTTTAGATCCTCATTTCCCATGTCCTTGTGTTACTTCACTGAACTTACAACAGACTCACCACACCATTTCACCTCCAATCATTTCAAGAGTCGGACATTCCCCTAAACAAGAAGGCACCTCTTCTAGCTTCGGACAATTGTGCACAGCCAATTTCTCAAGACGGGGAAAACTATCAGAAGATGCAGTCCAGCTATGAAAGCTCAAGTCCGACAATTTCAATACCCGGAAGTTAGGGAACTCCCCCTCTTTCATTTCCCATTCTTCACCGACAAAGGAATTGAAGAGTAATTTAAGCGCTTCGAGATTGGGCAACTTTCCAATTGTTGAAATTTCACCGCATGGCTGAGAATTCCTTGAGAGAGTCAACTTCCTCAAATTCAATGGGAATGTAAATCCATATCCGTCAAACAAACGCAGATTAAGTGATTCTAGTTGACTCAAACAGTCAAACACCAAAATCCTCTTACCAGAAACGAGTTTAATCCTCTTACCAGAAAAGTTTGTAACCTTGAGAAGTTAGCTATTGCAGATGGGATGATTGTTCCAGATTAAAGCGATAATGCCAAGTATCTCAAGTGGACAAGCAATAGTAATTTCGTAGGAAAATATCCATGAAACTCTTGAGTTCCCCAAATCTAGCACTCTTAAACGTTTAGGGAGCAAAAACCCCAAATCCTCCCCTTTAAGCTGCAAATCGCAACTTTCAAACAATAACAAACTGCGTGAATTGGGAAAAAATAGCATTAGCTCCTCAGTCATCAATTCCTCTCTACCCTGAACACAAACTCGGTTGGGGCTGCTTAGGTCAGTAAGACTAAAAAAATCTTTCCCACAGTGAATAATATGTAGAAAATTTTCTTCTCTGGCTTTTTCCGCACAAAACTCATGTACCAAATCATGAAGTCGGCAGGCTTTGGCAATGCCCATAGTTCTTCGTTTGGTAACCATAACTAAACTTCTATGAACTAGAGCCTTCAAATAGTCTTCTGCCAGATCCTCTAAGCTTTTTCCTTCAGCCTTTTGCACAAATCCTTCAGAGATCCAAAGCCATAACAACCTTCGGACATGAATGTTTTGGTCTTCTTGAAATACACCAAAGTAAAGAAGGCACGGTTTCAAATCATCCAGTAAATGACTATAACTCAGCTCAACTGCATTCTTGCAGTATTCATCCTCAAGGACAATACTGGAAGTTAGACTGTTTGCAACTTCTTTCCAGCAATCTTCTTCAGTATTAGCAAGAATTCCAGCAACAACTGTGAGAGGTAAGCCCCTACAAAATTTTGCTACTTGAGATCCAACTTTACTTAGTGTTGGAGGAGACCTTCCTTTGCCAAATAGCTTTTCCTGCAGCAATGGTGACCCTTGCTATCAGGACTGAATTGCAGTTGAATTCTGCTGGTGAAGAGAATCCTGCTTCCATTGGCATCATCAGGCAATGAACTTTTCACCAAATTCCATGCCTCAATCTCCCACACATCATCCAAGAATAATGAGATACCTACTTCCCTTCAAACGCTTGTAGAGCATTTCAGCCAAATCATCTTTGCTCATCTTAAGATATTGGTCATGATTCCCAGCAGAAATAGAACAAAGAATCGAAACTAACAAATTCTGTATGCTATACACCCGAGAAACAGTACACCAAGCAAGGATATGAAAGTGGCTCAAAATTGATGGATCATGGTAAACTCCGACTGGTCAATATTGTCTTACCAAGTCCCGCCATACCCACAATTGAAACAAAATCTAACCGCTTTGAATCCCTGGTAAGTCTATCAATAATTGCCTTTACTTCATCATCAAGACCCACCAGAACTTCATTCAACACTCAACACTGGTGAGCTAGGTTTGGACTCAATATGGAAAGATTTCTGGTTAATTCTCTGAGCTCCACTATCATGCCTGGTGTTGGCAAATTAAATCAAGGCTCAAAAATAGAAATTTTTATATTGTTATTTAGCAGTGTTTTAGTCAATTTAGGTTTTTGATAATTCTAATGGAGTCAAGTTAGGGTTGTTTTATTGTTTAGGAATTAGTATTTGATTGTGATTGTAAGAATCATCTACTCTATAAATAGGAAGTATTATTATTATTGTCAGTTGAGAAAAGTAAGAATTCGAGAGCCTTATATTGTTATGTGTGATTATTGATCTATATGATTAGTATTATTCCTTTTCTCCTACACATACTTGTATGTGTGTAAATTACCTCTCCTCCCTCTATCCCATATACATTGCTTTTATGAAAGGGATAATTTCAGAAATCTCCCTTGAAATTTCTGACAATATCACCTGGTACCCTTAAGGTTTCAGAAATATCACTTGGCTCCATTATCTTTAAATTTTTGTATCATTTCAAACCCAATTCAAAATATACTATTAAAATAGTCATTTTAAGAAAAAGAACATAATTTCTTTCCAATATTGCCCTTCAGTTGCCTTACTATTACAAATAAAATGTATATTAATCAAAATTTCAAAACTAAGGCAAAAGTATGAGGTATAAATATGATGGAACATAATATACCCGTTGTTACCATAAAACAAAATTTTTAAACTATAAAAAAGAAATTTTTATTTAAAATGTTTTTAAACCAGAAAAATAAAATTTGTTGTCTTTTTTAAGGTTCAACTATGTACTACTATAATAGGGGATTGATTATTTTGGCAAAAATGTATATTTTTTCTACTAAAATGCTGCAATCTAGGGGATTAATGATGATTTTAAAACTTTGATGTTAGGTTCATTTTTTTTGATATGCTAATTAGGAGCTTTTTTAGGTTTTTTTTAAGGTGCCTTTTAGGTTACCGAATAAAGAAAATTTTCATTTTATATAAGCTAATTTGAGTGAATTTATAAAATTTTATAAGTTATTTAATATTTTCATTTTTTTTGTCTATATCAATGGCTTGAAAATTGAAAAAAAGGAAAAGTGTTTCAAATTGTATTTGTAACTTATTTGAAATGGCTGTAAAAATTAATTTGTAATCCTCTCAAGATGCAAAAAAAAAAAAAGAGAATTTATTTTATAAAGTATTATGATGATTTTTATTTGTTTTGTAAATTATTTGTCATGACAATTAAGGAAATACAATAAAAGGGTAATTTTGGAATGAAATTATCAATACACTCCAAAAACTAGTTTTTTAGTATTATATTTTGAATTGGGTTAATAATGATACAAAACTTTGAAAATAAGGGGGGTAGGTGATATTTTTAAAATTTCAAGGGTATTAGATGATATTGTTGAATACCTCAAGGGAGGTTTCTGAAATTATCCCTTTATGAAATATATCTCTTTGGTTGATTTTTTCTGGGTTCTACACCTGGTGCAACCATAGGCTTCTAGGGCCTCAGCCCTCAAAAGCTGGATTTCTCTGGCCACTGTTTCCAAATATTCATGTTTATCACCAACCATGATAGAGCCAATGACAAACTCTGCCCTGTACGCGACCTCCGTAACACGACTCCAAAGATCTTGTAGTTTTCCATTCTGGTTGCACTGCTTCCATTTATGCTTCTAGTTATTTTCTTAGTTCGTCAAAATGATAATAAAAAAATTTAGTTCATAAAAATGGTATGTTTGATGGCATGTTTAATATTACATATAAACTGAGTCAAGTTACTCTGAACCAATAAAACTGCACTGCAATGCCCATGCAACCCACAAACACAATCCTTCAAACTTCAAAGTAAAAAATTACTGAGGTAAACGGAAAAGCAGTGAAGATGTAGAAAAGTCAAACTCTTTCTTACTCCTTCGGTTGAGCTAAAAGGAAAAAAGGAGACCAAGAGTTTTTTATCAAATTATCATGCTTATTCTTTTTATTCAGTTTTGCTTTGGTATTGAAATGGCATTCTAAGTGACTTTGTTAACGTTTTGTTTATGGAGTTATTTCTCAGATCTCAAGCAACATGATCATTGGCAAAGATTATGTCATTCTTCTGGTTCGTTTCTATATTTTCATCTAATAGCCTACTTATTTTTCAATGTCCTAGTTAAAATGATATCAACATGTTTATTTTTCTAATTTAACATACATTGATATATATTACTTGTTGGTGATTAAAGTTTAGATAATACCTCACTATTTGATTTACATTTTTATTGAGAAATTTTAATAAACTTTGGGTGCATATTCAGTCTGAATGTTTTTAGTTAACCCTTTGGGGATGCTTTGCTTATTGGGATTGCTACTGCATATTCATGTTTTTAGTTTCTTGCTTTGTCTTCAAAAATAAGAAGGAAAATAAAATTAGCTCAATGAGCTCATACACTTGATAATATACTCAATAATGCATGTATTTCAAACCTAATTATTTCCAACGAAAAAAGCTATAATTTTATCTCTATGCAATCTAAAAACATGAACCTTCAATCTTCAATCTCTTTTAACCATTTTTGGAAGTTTTAATACTCCTAAAATAATCAAGAGATACATTGATCATTTAATTATACATGCTACAATTCAACATAACCAAGTTAGTAGCAATGGTAAGATACTACCAATTCATTATGAAGGCATGGAAATTCTTCCCGTATTGGATAACGCATTAGCCTCTATTATGCAATTGAATACAATTATTTTTACATTAGTAAATATCTTCAAACAATATATTACTTAATCATGGATTTGGATTGGCATCTTTCTCATACCAAATATGTCATCTCTTGTATCGTCAAAGTCCTGTCCACACTAATTGATCATTTTTCTGGAATTCATATCAAATAGAAAGAAATTTTGTTAGTACAATTGGGCAATAAAATTGTAGTAATCATGAAACTAACTTTAAAATTCTTTTGATGGCAACTCATCTCCCCTTTCCATATTTGAATTCATGCACAAAGGGCACATAACTTTAATATAAAGAATATGAAACTGCAATTTCTTCGTTCTATTGATGTATGCTATAGCAACTCATGTCTCTTTTATATACATTATCATTTCATGATTATATCCTACCGGGCAAGTATAGCATTAAGAATGTTTGACTTGATCGATGCTAATTGCGACTCAACCAATTGGGCTATAATGATCTAGGTGATTGAAGCAACATACCTTCTATTGACAAATAAGTATATGTATATGTGTGTGTACATGTGTATTTATGTTTGCATATATACAAATATATACATATATATATATACGTGTGCATGTGTGTGCATGCACATATTAACACCAATAATATTCGCATAATTATTGTTTTGAATTTTTAGCCAAAAATTCAATGTAAAAGCTTAAAAATCACTTTAATCCTTTGAATTTATTTTTTTCACATATGATACTACGTGAAATCTAAATTAGTGCATATTACATTTCTAAAAACAATATGCAATAGGCGACAAATAAAAATCAAGTAGATTAGCACAACAAAATCATTCTTTTATCACAATAAAATATCATATTATTTGTTTTAAATTATAATATGCATACATGTTAGTGTTATAACATATTATATAAAAGGTAGGGGATAGAGCCACTTCTCCTTTAAATGGTTCTAAAATGTAGACATGACTATATAATAAGTTAACTAAACTGTAGTCCAAAATAACAACATGAAGTAATTAAATATTGTGATGAATACATTGTAAGAAAATATAAATATTTAAAAGTTGATCATTGACAAATTAGGAATGACTGAGAGTAATCTAGAAAGAAAAATATTCAGAGTTGGTCAAAGTTAAAAATATGAATGCTATTTATCCTAAGGAGCAAAATGTATACTATTGAAACTTAGGGTGGTAACACTTATATCAAAATAAGGTTGATTTGGTTGTACTTTCCAAATTTGAAATGCAAACCTATTTGGAATATATTGAAAATTGTAACAATTACTATTTCAAATAATTAAATTGAAAATTATATTTTATTTTTGATTGACTTTGAAATGCTGACTCTTATTTGGGGCAATGAAACAAAAACATAATATTGACAATAGGATGGAGAAAATAACAAAAGTATGGTGAATGATGCATGATGATGTTAGAGGTATCCTGGTAAATATTTACTTATGGACTAATTTTTCCTATTCTATACTGCAAATATATCATTGCATCCGTAGGTATACGCGATATAATGTCTATTTAAAACTTGATATATTTTTTTTTATATGGACCAACTTGTAGACCACATAATAAAGACAGACTTAAGTGTAGTTGATACCTAGCGATTGCCTTCCCTCACCCTTAACCTGAGAAAATCATGTTTTAAGAAAGTTTGAAAATTTTTAAGTTGCTCACATTCGTCCCCCTTTATAATTTTTGAAATTTTCTTTTCTATCTAAATAATAAAAACTTATGCTTCACAGGAGTGTTGATCTAATTAAAATTTAATATGAAAGTTTTTTTTAATTATCAAATCTTATACATAAGGGTGGGATGTCAACTTAGAATTTTATTAAAAATTTTTAAAATATAGATATAGAAGGACATAAAACCTGACCTTCAAAAAGTTAATGAAGAAATGAAATAATGAAGGAAAATATTTTACAAATTTAAAGAGTAGTGACTACTACTAAAAGAAGGCAATTCAAATCTATCAAGTCTGACTTCATATCTAGCTAATTTGTGAAGCTCATAAAAGGAATTGTAGATCTGACAGATGTCGAGCCCGTGCAATAATAATTAATAAATCTAACTTGCCAATAAAATAACCAAAATCCAATTCCAAGTACTGGCGCAAGGACTCTGAATGTGCAATGGGTTACTTGCTTCACCCTGATTCTAAGGAGTATGCTTGATCTGATATACCATAATTAATTAATCTGTATACAGTGGCAAATAGGATCGTCTCCACAGGGATTGGGGGACAATTTGTTTCTTCCCAAGCACGGAAAATGGGGAAATTTTTGAGACAATAAGGAAATAATTAAAGATTAAATAAAAAAGCCAACCAACTAAAATAACAGAGAATTAAATATAAGAGAGATGAGTTCTAGTCAAAGATCTAACTACTCAAACACAGTCCATACACTTGATCATCGATGCAAGACCAATTCATTTAATTCATTAGTAGGCTGGTTATAGCCGTCGGAAGACCTCTCAAACGACCAACTCTTCCTTAGATTTTAGGTAATTAAGATACGCCCGTTAACTACCCCTAATTAAGAAATAACCCTAGGTATGCCCGTAGGATTTAATTCCTCAATTGCACTAAGAACTAGAAAAGCCCAAACTGTAACCAACAAACATACTACCAAGGTTTATTTAGATTAGATTATACGTTCCCCTAGCGTGTATACATGTTAGTTGCCACTAATATTAATCTACTAAACAAGTACGGATTTAGCAAATTAAACTGGCGGTAGATTATCAAGTTAATATAAATATCGGGCGCCCTTGACATCCAACTAACAAAATAATCATAAGAACATAAAACAAAGAATGCACAAATACCAAAGAATTAAACGAACGAAAAGTAAATCAGTTAGATCTCATAAATATTTTGGACTACGTCATCGAGTTGATCCTTGACTAGACAAGGAAATTAGTCTCGCATCACGGAGTTAATTTCACAAGAGATTTCCATAGAAAATATTAAAGCCATTTGTTCACTTCTCAAAAGTAAAAGAATAACGAAAGAAAAGAACCAAAGACAAGCTATCGCTTAGCTTGTTTCTTTTCCTTGTCTCAAGTGTTCAATCGAAAGCTAATGGAATACGTGACTACCAAACAAACTACTAATACTTCCTATCTTTTGTTTCCCGCGGACTAACCTATCCATTAAAGGATTCCTCCCAATTGGAGTCAATTAGGGAAACCTCTTAAGCCAAGGAAAAGCTACTAAGTATTAAACGAAATAGAAAAATCCTAAAAGAAGTCAAACTTCTACTTTCCTAATACAAATATTAAAGTAGTTTCCTAATACAAATCAACTACCAAATAGGTAAACACAATAATTAACTCCAGCACATCTTCAGATTTGGAATCCTAAAATTCTTGGAAACTGCCCACGTGGACTTGGAATCTCGACAACTCAACCTTGGACATCTGACTTAGGCGCGCCCACCCCTAACCATCAGGAAGTCTTCTGGAATTAAGCTTTTCAGCACAATTTCTACAATTAAACACCAAATACACAAATTCAGTAGAATCCACCAAATAGTGCAATTTTTAGTCTAAATAATTAAAAATATTAACACAATAAACACTAAAATTGCACCTTATCAATCTCCCCCACACCTAAATGATGTTTGTACTCAAGCATATCCCAACTCAGAAACGCAATCAAGATATAGAGCAATCATAGCAAGTCATACCAATAGAGGCATCCCACATTTCCCAACAACTTCATCAAAATTAGAATATGTCAATTTTGACAAACCTCACAAAGAATTTAGCAAATACACTCATTCATTCCAAAATGTAAAGGATATGGCATATCACTCAACTCAACACAATGGAATGACATTACCATAAGCTTGCTCATATATCACATCTCCACCACTCAACCATGAATTTAATACAAAAATCAAAGGGACTTTCACAAGATTGTACTGGGGCTCGGGTGAAGGTAGGATAAAAAGGTCATTTTAGGTGTAAATATGTTAAAGAGAATGCCAAAATCGCAATGCACAATTTCTTTACAGATTTGCACTTTTCAAGGTAAATTAGCATTTCATCAACCCAACAAATGTAGCAAGTGTTGATGCGTGCCACAATCACCACGCAAGAACTTCATATAAGAACACGTCGAAACACACATTTTTTTCTGCTCTTTTTTCTTTCTTTTTTCACTTTTTTTTTCATTTTTTTCCAATTTCTTTTCTGCTTCTTCTCGTCGCTTTTTTCTTTTGTTTTTCTTTTTTTTTTTAGAAGACAAAGGGAACAAACAACTCATAAAACACCTTAGCCTGCTACACTTGCTTTTTTTTTTTTTCATCCATTGCCTTGCAAATACTACACTAATTCTCATGCAATGAAATTCAAGCATCTCTTTAACATATGGGTTCAAATAGAAAGTCAAAAAGAAAAAAGTCTTAGGCTAATAAATGTGGTTATCAAACAAAGAAAGGGTTAATGGTCCAAATTGGTTTACTAAGGGTAAACAAAATAAAGGCAGGATATTTTTTCGAAAGTCAAAAGTGGCTAATCCTAGGTGCCATTGTCATTTTAATGCACCAAATTCAATGAAAATGTGGTCTTGACATGCATAATCGAGCAAGTTGTAGAATGACCAAACCATGTGGAATACCACTCAATAAACAAAAAAATAGAGCAAATTTAAAGAAAATGCTCACAATCAAGCCCAAAAATCTCACAAGTAGTCAAGAAATGATGCCAAGTTCAACATATTCATCAATTGAATCCATCATTAAGAAAAGTAAAAAACCTCATGGCATGAACTCATTACTTGGATTTATATCTCGATCGCATTCATCATTATTTTTTTTATATTGTTAAGAAACTACCAAAGAAAATAAAATAAAATGCAAAACAAAGGACTAAAGCATAGCTAACCCTCCCCCACACCTGAATCGTACATTGTCCCCAATTGAGCAAAGAAAGAACTTGTAAAAGAAGTAAAAGGGGACAACGAGACTTCCCTGAATCACGGAGGAGGGGATCAATCGACTATGGCTGCAGGGGGAAAGGTGGGTGGAAGCCCACATGGTGGAAGTACTGTGCCAAATTCTGGGCTATACGGGACACCTGATGCTTAACCCTCTCCATCCTAGAGTCCATCTGATGCAACTAAAAGCGTAGGTCAGAGAGGTGCTACTCCCCAGAGGCTGATGGCGGTGGCCGAGAGCTGGAAGCGCTATGGGCATTAGTAGAGGAACCACCAGGCTGAGAAGAAGCAGTCTTTGAGGCTGCCCGCTTGGGAGGCAACTGAATGGGCCCTGGAGGGGTAAACTGGAAGACGCCAGGGACCTGTTGAATTAAGCCCATTTTCTCCAAACAAACTAAATCAAGAGGTTCCATATCACAAGCCTTATGTAAATTATGATTATTCAAATCTAAAACCCTAGTGTGTCATATACGACCCCAAAATCAGTGGCTTATTTTTCTTGCTCAAGACAGAGTTGAAGTGAGATGCTAACTAACAGCCCAAGTTAATCTTAATTTCAGCAATCATATACCAAAGGAAGAAAAATTTAGGCTTTGACAAAATACCAGAACTCTCTCTCCTACCAGAAAAGCTATAAGTCATGAACCGATGCAAATAACAAAAAATAGGATTTTTTAGGAATGAGGCCTTTGACTTGCTAGGATAGTAAGAGTATGTATCAACTGACAGATCCTTCCAATAGCCAGTGTTGTGGGAGAAAAAGGGTTCAGTATATTCACATGAGCTATTTATATATTCCTCAGTTTGGAAATAGGATACATCAATGAATCCAAAAGCCAAATTAAACTCAGTGATAGACATCTTAAACTCCTTACCCATTAAACAAAATTGGACCAAATTAGGGATGGTAACAGAAAACTGATCAGGAACAATGAATTCAAATGTGGCATAGAATTCCCAAGTCAATTCAGTAAAAGCAGGTAAAGCAATGGAAACATAAGTATTCCAGCCAATAGCAGCTATTCTTCTAGTAACTTCATCCCTAATGTGCAAAGTGTCAAGTGTTTGGCCATGGATGTATTTACAAGGAATGATCTTTCGTGTACAAGCTGCTGCATACTGTTCCTTGTCGGCCGCCTTGGTGAAGTTTAAATGCCCACCAAAGTGGGTGAGAGAAGTAATATGAACTTCCTTGCTTTTCCTAAGGCGGGACCGGAGACCACCCGCAGCAAATGCCTGGAAGGGTCCACTCAAGGGGATGGTAGGCTTGGGAGTGGAATGGCATGGTCGGGTCCTCTTTTTATCTTTTGGTTTAGCCATTTAAATCAGGTAAAATAAGGCACGACCAAGTACAAAACGACAACAAAGTCAAATGGCAAATTCCAATGCAATTATCGAAGTGACAGGACCACAATGCAAAAACACACGTGCTAGGGACAGTAGCCGACAACAGCATAGAAAACCACAGATTGACTCAGTAAATTGGTTCAAAGTATCCAGATGTCAACCAAATTCCCGACAAAAAAAAAGAGGGACCACAAAATCCAAAAAAGTAGCCAATAGGTTGAAAATAGCAAACTAATCAATCCCACAAAACATAGGAACGCCAGCCAAACAATGAAAATTCCAGCCAACAAGCAAGAAAACTGCAGTCAACAAGCCATCGAGTATTGGGAAAAAAAATCACAAAATAGCACCAATGGAGCACAAGGGAAGAAAGTAGAGTATGAAAAGCTCACAGAGGAGTTGCTCCGGCGCAAGAGGCAGTGGTAGAAGCGACGTGAGGGTGGCGCTTGGTGTGGAGCAGATCTGGGCCAGTAGCAACCGTGTGGCGCGAAGTGGAGGCGGATGACGGCAGCGTAGCTTGGGTGAGTGGTAGCGGCATGCAAGGCTGATGCGGGAGTTGAGCAAATTTGGAGGAGCAACAATGGCGGCTCGACTCGATCTAAGCGGTTGCGGTACAGTAGTGAGCTGGAGCACAGTCGGCAGCGTGGCGCGATGAGACGACTTGACAGCTGCAATGGCTGGGGTGTGGCGCTGCCTAGCGGCTCGGATGCACGGCTCGGCGGCTGCGTGAAGCGGATGGCGGTGAGGGATTGCTTTGGCTTGAGTAAGAAAAAGAAGAAGCAACGGGATGAAGAAAGCTAAAGAAAGCGAGAGAACAAGAGAAAAGAAAGAAAGAAAGTGCGGAGACCAAGTCAGCCACCAGACTTTTTCTTTTTTGTACCACCATGTTAGGCGTGGGCACGCCTAACTATCCTCGAGTCTTCTGACCATCCGTCAAAATTTGAGTTCCTTGTGTCAAGTCTTCTGCCCAAGCGACAAAATTTCAATTCTTAGGTGTGACCACTTGGTGTGGGCACGCCGAACTACTTGTAAGTCTTTTGATCTCAGACGAAAATTGCAATCCTTAGACGTGACCACTTGTCGTGAGCATGCCTAACTAGTGGAAAGGCTTCTAACTGCAGGCGAGATTTACATTCCTTAGGCGTGCCCAATTGGCATAGGCACACCTAACTGGTGGCGACCTAACATACGAAAATTGAATTATTCCAAATGAACTTACATGCTTAATAAGACACAAAAATATCAAAAATAAAGCAAAACATAAATTCTTGGGTTGCCTCCCAAGCAGCACCTTTCTCTAACGTCTTTGGCTAGACGTAGCTCAAAATTCTTCACGTGGTGTAGATGGGATCCTCAAGATGCATGAAGTCAGCCTCTTCCACTTGAAAGCCCTCACAGTATGGCTTTAAATGATGGCCGTTTACTACGAATCTCCTCTCTGTTGTTGAACTTTGGATTTCCACTACACCATAGTGAAAGACATTAGTGACTACAAACAGACCAATCCATCTTGAATATAGTTTACCTGGGAAGAGTTTAAACTTGGATTGATACAAGAGGACTTTTTGGCCTACAAGGAATGTTTTCCTAGAAACGTGTTGATCATGAAAGACTTTGTTCTTCTCCTTGTAGATCAAGGCATTCTCATACGCTTCATTCCGGATTTCTTCCAACTCTTGCAATTGTAATTTTCGATGAACTCCATCCTCTTCAGGATCCATATTGCATTGTTTGACCGTCCAAAACGCTTTGTGCTCAAACTTGACTGGTAGATGGCATGGCTTCCCAAACACCAGTCGATACGGTGACATTCCAATAGGCATTTTGTAGGCAGTTCTATAGGCCCACAGTGCATCTTCTAAACGTGCACTCCAATCCTTTCTATCAGGCCTGACCATTTCTCCAAAATCAACTTGATTTCTCGATTGGAGACTTCCGCTTGGCCATTTGTTTGAGGATGGTAAGATGTAGAGATCTTATGAAGAACACCATACCTCTTGAATAATGCAGCAAGTGCCTTATTGCAGAAATGCTGCCCTCTATCACTTACAATCGCTCTAGGCATTCCAAAGCGGACAAAAATATAAGACTTAATGAAATCTACAACCACTTTGGAATCATTAGTTCTGGTGGCTTTTGCTTCCACCCATTTAGATACATAGTCAACTGTAAGTAAGATGTATAAAAATCCAAAGGAAGAGGGAAAAGGGCTCATGAAATCAATGCTCCAGACATAAAAAATTTCAATAAAAATTATGGGGGTTTGTGGCATATGATCTTTTTGAGCTAAATTACCTACTCGTTGGCATTTATCACAAGATTTATAGAACAAGTAGGCATCCTTTAAGAGCGTCGGCCAATAAAATCCACTATCCAGAACCTTACGAGCCGTCCTTTTCGGTCCAAAATGACCTCCACATGCAAAAGAATGGCAATACGTTAGTATGGACTGGAATTCATCTTCACTTACACATCACCGTAGTATTTGATCGGCGCCTTGCTTCCAGAGGTATGGGTCATCCCAAATGTAGTATTTGGCATCACTTCGCAATTTATCCCTTTTTGCCTTGGGCCAACCTGCAGGAACTTGGTTAGTCACTAAATTGTTGACAGCATACCAAGGGAGAGAGGGAGTAATTGCGAAGAGGTGCTCCTCAGGAAAGGACTCCCTCAATGGGAGATCGTCCTCTGGGAGTGGTATGCGGTTCAAGTGGTCAGCCACCAGATTTTCAGCTCCTCTCTTGTCCTTGATTTCCAAATCAAATTCTTGGAGCAGTAAAATCTATCTAATGAGCCTTGGTTTGACATCTTTCTTTGTCAAAAGGTAGCGCAAGGCTGCATGGTCAGAAAAAACAATAACTTAGCTCCCGACAAATATGATCGAAACTTTTCTAAAGTGAAAATGATAGCTAAAAGTTCTTTCTCTGTGGTGGACTAGTTGAGTTGGGCTCCATTCAAGACTCTTGACGCATAGTAAATTGCATGGACTGCCTTTCCTACTCTCTTCCCCAACACGGCTCCCACTGCATAGTTACTGGCATCACACATGATTTCAAAAGGTAAGTCCCAATTTAGAGATTGGATGATGGGTGGCGATATCAACACTTCCTTAAGTCTATCAAATGCTTGCTTACACCTATCATTGAACTCAAATGCCACCTCTTTTTGTAGGAGTCTGAATAGGGGTGCCTCAATCTTGGAAAAATCCTTAATGAACTTGCGATAAAAACCTGCATGTCCCAAGAAAGAGTGTACCTCCCGTACACTAGCAGGGTAAGGCAAAGAGGATACAAGGTCTATTTTGGTTTTATTTACCTCTATACCCTTAGATGACACGACATGCCCCAAAACTATCCCATACTCAACCATAAAATGGCATTTTTCCCAATTAAACACAAGATTAGTTTCGATGCGTCGTTTTAAAATCAAAGCCAAGTTGTTTAGGCAATCATCAAAATTATCCCCATACATACTAAAATCGTCCATAAACACCTCTATGATCTTCTCTACATAGTCAGAGAAAACACTTACCGTGCATCTCTGGAAGGTGGCAGGAGCATTACATAGCCCAAACGGCATTCTTCGATAGGCGAAGGTACCAAAAGAGCATATAAAGGTGGTCTTTTCTTGATCTTCCAGTGCAATTGCTATTTGAAAATATCCTGAAAAATCATCTAAGAAACAGTAGTAAGCACGATAAGCCAATCTTTCTACCATTTGGTCTATGAAGGGAAGAGAGAAGTGATTCTTCTTGGTTACTACATTAAACTTACGGTAATCAATGCACTAGTGCCAACCCGTAGATTTACGGATTGGAACTAGTTCTCCTTCATGGTTTGCCTCTACAGTCACGCCAGCTTTCTTAAGAACCACTTAGACCGGACATATCCACTGGCTGTTAGAGATTGCAAAAATGATACCAACGTCTAGCAAATTCAAGATTTCCTTTTTGACCACCTCCATCATCATTAGATTTAGTCTTCTTTGTGGCTGCCTAACGGGTTTGGCATCTTTTTCTAACTGAATCCGGTGCATGCATGCAGATGGGCTAATTCCCTTGATATCCACATTGGTCTAACCAATGGCTTCTTTGTGATCCCGAAGTACTCTAATCATATTGGCTTTTTGACTGGGTGATAATTTACCTAATATTATCACAGGTAATGTCTCTTTATCACCCAAATATGCGTACTTCAAATGGTTTGGCAAAGGCTTCAATTCCACTTCAGGTGCCTGCACAACAGAAGGTAGTAACTTTTGGTGAGTTTCAGGTACAGAAATAAGTATAAGCCCATACCTTACCGGAATAGGTGGCAATAATTGTAATGCCCCAACCATATACATCAATTCCTCATGTAACTCGACATCTAAAGTTGTTTCCAACTCAAGATTTCCAGTTAGGGCCACTTCCAATTCATCCTTGCCATTTAACTCAAACATTTTCTGCACTAAAAGGATCAATCACACTCACACAGAAAATAGCATTAGATTCATGTAGGTGTTTCATAGTATCAAATATGTTAAAATGAACTACTGACCCATCAAACTCCATAGTTAGTGAACCCTTATTAATATCAATTTTTATACTTGCAGTGCTTAAGAAGGGTCGACCTAACAAAATAGGTGAAGGGTTCGGGGAACGTTCATCACCCATATCCAAGACATAAAAATCGGCAGGGAACACCAGTTCATTAACTTGTACTAACACATCTTCACTTAGCCTATCAGGATAAGTATTAGTGAGGTTAGCTAATTGAATTATGATGCCAGTATCTTTCAATGGACCTAGACTTAGAGAAGTATATATAGATTTTGGCATTACATTAATAGATGCCCCTAAGTCTAGCATGACATTTCTAATATTGGTTTTTCCTATCTTACAGGGGATAGTGAACATACTTTGATCCCCACATTTGGGTGGGAGTTTCCTTTGTAGGACTGCAGATACATTTTCTCCCACTACGACTCTCTCATCACCCCTTAACTTTCTTCTATTGACGCATAACTCCTTAAAAAATTTAGCATATCTAGGCACTTATTTTATTGCGTCCAACAGGGTGATGTTGATCTCCACTTTCCGAAACATCTCTAAAATCTCCTTTTCCTTGTTAGGCTTCTTTGGCTTCTCCAATCTGCTAGGAAAAGGCACAATGTTAGGTTTACTTTGAGCATGAGTATTAGGTATTATTTTAAAACCAGAATTCCTCTCTCTTTCTTCCTCAAGCTCTTTCTCAATGCGTTCCTCACTTTTATCCTTGGGAACCACTGGTGAAGTTCCTCAACCTCTTTACCACTCCTCAGAGTCATAGCACTAACATTCTCTGGGTTGACTTCCGGCTGAGATTGCAGCTTTCCATTCACTTGAGACTCCAAACGGTTGACGACTGTCGCCAATTGACTCATTTGAGTTTCCAAATTATACACACCAGCTCTCGTCTCTTCCTGAAATTGAACCGTACTTTACTGGAGTTGAACGGTACTTGTGGCCAAGGTTTTAACAAGATCTTTCAAAAAATTCCCTCCACCAAAATATGAGGGTTGAGATTTTTGCTGGTACGAAGGTTGAGACTCTTGCTGTCTATTTTGCACAAAAGTCTGCTGTCGGTTTCCTTCATAACTAAAATTTGGGTGATCCCTCCAACCTGGATTGTATATATTGGAGAATGGATCATATGGCCTTCTAGACGCGGGCACGCTACCAGCCATGTTGACTTGTTCAGAATTTTCCTCTTGCAACATTGGGTATGTGTCAGTAGTGTATCCAACCATGGTGCAGATCCCATATATTTTGGCTTGTTGCATGTTTTCAGCTGCCAATTGTCTAATAAAAGAGGTGAGTTTGAAAAATTGTTAATGCATAGATGATGTCTCTAACTCATTTACTCGACGACTTGGAAGGCTAACCCTAAAACCAAATTGCTGTGAGTTTTCTGCCATTCTTTCAATAAGCTCCCATGCCTCTTCGGGGGTTTTGTTTACCAGTGCCTCACCACTTGCAACATCAATTAAGTTCCTATCAGAAAAGCAAAGACTCTCATAAAAATAATGAATTAGCAGTTGCTCGCTTATCTGATACTGTGGGCATTTGGTGCAAAGTTTGTTGAATCTTTCCCAATATTCATATAGATTCTCTCCCGACTACTGCTTAATGCCACAGATATCTTTCCTCAAGCTGGCAGCTCAAGAGGCAGGGAAGTACTTCTCCAAGAACTTCTTCTTCAATTGCACCCATGTAGTGATACTACCTGCTGGTAAGTAGTATAACCAATCTTTTGCTGAGTCCTTGAGAGAGAATATGAAAGCTCGTAATTTGATTTGCTTTTCTATTACCCCGAGAGGCTTCATACTTGAGCGCACTACATCAAACTCTTATAGGTGATTATCGGGTTCTTTACCTGAAAGGTCATGGAAAGAAGGTAAAAGATGAATTAGTCCAGATTTAAACTCAAAGGGGGTATTCTTATTCAAATTAGGAAAAGTAATGCAAAGTGGCTGCTGAGTTAAATCAGGAGTAGCCAACTCCCTTAATGTCCTATTTTGAGCCATCACAGTCTTTTTCTCCTCAAAATCACTAGAAGAATCACACAAAGAATCTTCTAAAGATGTAACCAGTAATTGCTCTTTTTGTTCTCTAGTTTCCTTTTTCAGTTTACGTGCAGTTTTCTCTATCTCAGGAATATAGATCAAATTACCTGTACGAGAAGAACGAGACATAAACTAGAAAATAGAGCCAAAACAAAACCAAACTAAAATAAAATATGATAAAATAAAATAAAATAAAAGTACTAAAAAAGAAACAAATAATCCAGGCACCAGTCCCCGACAACGGCGCCAAAAATTGACAAGTGTCGAGCCTATGCAATAATAATTAATAAACCTAACTTACCAATAAAATAACCAAAATCCAATTCTAGTACTGAAGTAGGGATTCCGAATGTGTAATGGGTTACTTGTTTCATCCTGATTCCAAGGAGTATGCTTGATCCGATATACCAGAATTAATTAATCTGTATACAGTGGCAAATAGGGTCGTCTCCACAGGGATTGGGGGACAATTTGTTTCTTCCCAAGCACAGAAAATGGGGAAAATTTTTGAGACAATAAGGAAATAATTAAAGATTAAATAACAAAGCCAACCAACTAAAATAACAGAGAATTAAATATATGAGAGATGAGTTCTAACCAAAGATCCAACTACTCAGACACAATCCATATACCTGATCATCGATGTAAGACCAATTCATTTAATTCATTAGTAGGCTGGTTACAGCAGTCGGAAGACCTCTCAAACGACCAACTATTACTTAGATTTTAGGTAATTAAGGTACGCCCGTTAACTACTCCTAATTAAAAAATAACCCTAGGTACGCCTGTAGGATTTAATTCCTCAATTGCACTAAGAACTAGAAAAGTCCAAACCCTAACCAACAAACACACTACCAGGGTTCATTTAGATCAGATTATATGTTCCCCTAACGTATATACACATTAGTGGCCACTAATATTAATCTACTAAACAAGTACAGATTTAGCAAATTAGACTGGCGGTAGATTATCAAGTTAATATGAATATCGGGCACCCTTGACATCCAAGTAACAAAATAATCATAAGAACATAAAACAAAGAATGCACAAATACCAAAGAATTAAACGAACGAAAAGTAAATCAATTAGATTTCACAAATATTTTGGATTGCGTCGTCGAGTTGATCCTTGACTAGACGAGAAAATTAGTCTCGCATCATGGAGTTAATTCCACAAGAGATTTCCATAGAAAATATTAAAGCCATTTGTTCACTTCTCAAAAGTAAACGAATAACGAAAGAAAAGAACAAGAATAACGAAAGAAAAGAACCAAAGACAAGCTATCGCTTAGCTTGTTTCTTTTCCTCGTCTCAAGTGTTCAATCGAAAGTTAATGGAATACATGACCACCAAACAAACTACTAATACTTCCTATCTTTTGTTTCTCGCTGACTAACCTATCCATTAAAGGATTCCTCCCAATTGGAGTCAATTAAGGAAACCCTATAAGCCACGGAAAAGCTACTAAGTATTAAACGAAATAGGAAAATCCTAAAAGAAGTCAAAACTTCTACTTTCCTACTACAAATATTACAGTAGTTTCCTAATACAAATCAACTACCAAATAGGAAAACACAATAATTAACTCCAGCATATTTTCAGATTTGGAATCCTAAAATTCTTGGAAACTACCCACGTGGACTTGGAATCTCGATAACTCAACCTTGGACATCTGACTTAGGCGCGCCTGTGCTTAACCATCAGGAAGTCTTCTGGAATTAAGCTTTTCAGCACAATTTCACCAATTTCTGCAATTAAACACCAAATACACAAATTCAGTAGAATCCACCAGATAGTGCAATTTTTAGTCTAAATAATTAGGAAATATTAACACAATAAACACTAAAATTGCACCCTATCAAGATCAATGAAAGGCAATGAGAATATTGAACATTGACAGGTGCATCCATTGGCCTATTCGCCTCTCTAAAACAAAAATAAAAATAATCTTTTGATGTTTCAATTCTTTTTTGTCACATTATAGAATAATTAAACTTAGATGGAAAAAGGAATGCATATTATCATATATGTCCTCTTATTATATATCTTATATTATTACTATTTCATTTGATATTCGATATTGACTTCTTTGATTCTATGTCTTGGTTCTACTGCTACCACATAAAATATGCAATAGCTATGTATATAGTTTTTTAGATCATCGCAATATTATCCACCATTACTACTATTTCATGTGATATCAGAAATCGACCTATTTGATTCTATGGTTTTGATTCTGTTGTTGTCACATAACATATGCAATAGCTATATATAGTGTTTCTTAGATCATCACAATACCATAGTTCATTACATTCATGTAATTATAGATGCATGCTAATTGATTTGTAACTGGACATGTTGATCAATGTAATCGCTCTTTTTTCTTTTTAATCTTTTTGCTACATGTATCATAATCATACACCTTAAATTAATAATAATTTTATGCTGTAGAAAAAGTTCATCATTCGTAACAAGTGCCACATCACATGATTTATAAGTAGATTATTTGAATTTAAATATTTAGCAGCGATAACAAAAGAGATACTCCCTCTATCCCATAAAAATACACTCACTTTCATTTTGTATTTGTCCTAATCTATAGATCTATTTCGTTTTTGAGCAGGACGGTTTGTTTATCAACTTACAATTATACCCATATTAATGTACATTTTTGTTAACAAATATTACTTCATTCATCAATTATTCTAGAAGGAGTAATATATACAACATTAAAAAATGTATTAATTGAAAAGTATATGACTGCATTAATTACATTCACTAGCACCTCTTAATTTGTGTGAAAATGAAAATGATCTTATCTTTATGTGACAGAGAAAGTATTAAGTTCATATCATTGTTTGGATCCTTTTTAAAAATCTAACTTCATTTAATAAAATGTAGGAATAATTACTAATCTAGATGCAATACCTTTGAATTAATTTATAATTTTGGCATCATATCTAATTATTATAAAAAATAACTTTTTGAATTGTAAAAAGAGAAAATTTCTAAAAATTTGTAATCACCTTTTTTTTTCTTTTTTTTTTATTTTTACAATTGCTAACACCTACACTATCCTAAACTAGAAAGGAAGAAAAAACATGAGTTGTATAAGGGATTAGAGAAAATGAAAAAAAAAAAACATGAGTTGTATAAGGGATTAGAGAAAACATGTGACATATACATGACAATTAAAAAAAAAATTGAGAGAGAAAGGAAAATCATCAACATTTGTAACCTACTCTACTGTACACACTTTATCCTACAAGAGAATATCGGAATGAAAAAAGGATTAGGAATGCCTATCAGTTACTAGTACAATTCTTAATATAATAATTTTTTAATATGTTATAACTCGAATATACACTAATACAACAAAGATGTTGTATTTAAGTAGTATTCACATGGACATCATATATTTATTGTATTAAGATTACGTGGTGTAATATCATCCACACAATTTGAATTTTAGCCTTATTAACTTATCTCAGCCCATTTATTATTTGGAACTAAGGATCTTGTATATTTATTGTATTAAGATTACATGGCACAATTTGAATTGCAGCCTTATTAACTTCTCTTAAGCCATTTATTATTTGAAATTTTTTATGAAGCAATTTATTGCTTTGAAAATTTGTTTGTGTCAATCCATTTATCCATCCGAGAGTAAATAATTAGAGGGAGACAAATGCTAATAGTTGTCTGAGAGAAGACAAAAAGGCTGAAATTTAGCAAAGTAGAAAAAGCCTGTAGAATTCCTCTCTAAAGTGGAGGCTTTTTCTCTCTCTTGGGAAGAGAGCCTGTTTTCTCCTCTAGGTGGGAGCTTTGAACTTTTCAAAAATTTTCAAAATCCTCAAAATTCAAGCTGGTCCGAACTGCATTCTGATGAGAGACAAACAAACTTTAATAACAAAGGACGTGGATTGAGAGTAAAGAAGTAGAAGTCACCAAGGCATTTCCAGAATCTCTGCTTCTAGGGAGCCCTCTTTTACCAGATTTTATCTTTGGAAAAAAAAAAATGAAGTGAAGGATGTCAAGCTTAGTGATATGTTGGACTATGGAAAAGCTATGGGATATGCTGATTACTTAAAGCGAAGGACTACAACTGCAAGCTGAATCCCAGGTACGGCTTTATGTGGTTAGCTTGACTGCCATTAATGAACTCCCTTACTTCTTGATTTAACTCTCCTGTTGTTTTTTGGCCCATCTGTCTATCACCCCTGCATTTACATAGCGAAAATTATTCCTTTTTCAGTCTCCTAACATCATTAAATAGATTAAAGTTCATTAATTAGTGAAAGTGTGGGGTAAACCTGGTATACTTCTACATAAGCTCCATGGCAGACGAGCTGGCTGATATGATGCAAAATTTTGCATTATCCGATTGTGAGCTTCAAACAACTGACCTGGCTTCTGAAGATCTAGATGGAGGCTTTAGAGAATGCAGATTGAGCTTAATAGGGAAGATTGTTGGGGAAAAAGTTGCGAACTTCCTGGGAATTAAAAACTTTGTGACCTCTGCTTGGGGACACCCCAAAGACCTAAGGACAATTGAGCTTGGCCCTAACAAATTTCAATTTGTAATACCCCGGGAAGAAGATAGAAGGAGAATTGCCAATGGGGGGCCTTGGGTGGTTGATAACCAACTGTTGATAGTTCATCAGTGGCATGAAGGGATTGAAGAGGAAGAGGATACGTTTAAGGTGGCTCCAATGTGGGTTCAAGTGTAGAATTTGCCAATGCATTGGATTTCAAAGGAAGCTGGGAGAAAGATAGAGAAGGTATTCAGCCAGGTGCGGGAGGTAATAATTCCCCAATCTGGAGGCAAGGAGGGTCGGCACTTGAAGCTGTTTGTGAGTGTAAACATAACCCAGCCTCTTCTAAGAGGAACAACAGTGAAGTGTGGATCAGTAACCAAGTGGCTCAGCTTCAAGTACGAAAGGTGTCCGGACTTTTGTTATAAATGTGGAAGGCTAGGGCATAGTGAAAGAACGTGTACTCAATCAAGCAATGGGGGGGAAGGGAAGAGAGATAATCAATACGGGGCATGGATGAGAGCTGGCTTCGGGAGGAAAAATGGTCAAGAAAAGCAGCCAAGTAGTATGTTTACTCACCAGAAAAAGCAATGGGATAAGAAGTATGATGACGGGGGCAGTCGAGTAGGAAACTGGGATCAGGAAAAAGAAATGGAATTTACACCCAGAATCAACGAAAAGCAGGAAGGAGGAACAGGGGGAGAAGGAACAAAAAATCAGGCAGTGGTGACAATCCAGGGAAATGGTGAGGGTAGTAACCAAGAGGTGCTGCGACGGTCAGAAGGAAGGAAATGGGAAGAAGGGGACTCCAGGGAGGAAACAAGGCTGAAGGAAGACTTTCAGGAATTCCAGGTTATGGAGGAATATTCAAAAAAAAAGCCAGAGGAAAGATCAGTAAAAGACAAATCAAGGCTAGATGTTGCAGATATGGAGATAATAATAGAGGATACAAGCATTGAAGTTTTGAAACAGGTTGCAGTAGTGAAGCAAAATAAAAGGTTTAAGAAAGCCTTGAAAGCGCCTGAGATCAAGAGACAACCTCTTCAGGATCTTGATATAAACGGTAGAGCAGCTCCAATCCCTGGAAAGAGGAAATCTGAGCAGATGAGCACTGAAACTGACGTGGAGAAGGAAAACAGTCTGGAAGGGAAGAGGATAAAGATACACCCTGGGATGATGGAGGAAGAGCTGCAAATAGAGGGTATGGGGTCCAACCTTCAAAGGACCCCGGGGTGTAAATGAAGATGTTGGTGTGGAATTGTCAAGGAGTCGGGAGCCCCTTGACAATTCCCCATCTGAGGGAGGTGAATAACCTCTTCTCCCCAAGCATTATATTCCTAAGTGAAACAAAAAATAGAGGAAAGTATCTGGAAAAAGTAAAAAATATCCTAAGATTTGATAACTGTAAGGTGGTGGAGGCTATGAATAGAGCTGGAGGTATGGCGTTGATGTGGAAGGAAGAAATCAACATAACCAAGATTCTGTTGAGTGCTTTAACTATAGAGGCCCAGGTGGAAGACATGCAATCTAAGAGAAGCTGGTGGTTTGTGGGAGTGTATGTGAGCTGTGACCAGCAGGTTAGGAAACAGCAATGGAAAGTGCTAACAGAAAGGAAAAGGTTGTGGGGGGAAAGCTGGGTTATGGCAGGTGATTTCAATGACATAACCTCTAATGAAGAAAAATGGGGTGGAAGGTGGAGGGAGGAAAACAGTTTCAGGGAGTTTAGAGAGTTCATTAATGGAAATCAGATGATGGACATTGGCTTTGATGGCCACCCTTGGACTTGGTGCAATAATTG
Source organism: Gardenia jasminoides (assembly GCA_013103745.1). Taxonomy (NCBI): domain Eukaryota; kingdom Viridiplantae; phylum Streptophyta; class Magnoliopsida; order Gentianales; family Rubiaceae; genus Gardenia; species Gardenia jasminoides. The sequence goes on from CM023104.1 coordinate 21,683,086, forward strand.
GGAGGGAGAGGGAGAAATACGGCAGAGGCTGGACAGAGGTTTATGCAGCCTAAAGTGGAGCCAAGACTTTGATAAGGTTAGATGCAGGCATGTTGACACATATGCTTCAGATCATAGTATGTTAATATTGGATACATGCCCAGACAGTCAATCAGTAAGAAGGAGGTTCTGTTTTGACAAGAGATGGCTACAAAGGCAGGATATTGAGGAGGTGGTGAAAAAGGCTTGGGAGGAAGAAGTAACAGGAACCAGGATGTTTAAAATGGTCACCAAAATTAAAAAATGCAGAATCAATCTCCTCAAATGGAGGAACAAGTTCCAAGCAAACTCGAAGGAGAAGATTACAACAATTAAAAAACTGTTGGAAGAAGCAAATACCTCTGAGGAGAGTAATAGGAAGGTGAGAGTGGATGATCTCAAGCATCAGTTAAGTACGGCATACAGAGAAGAAGAGTTATACTGGAGCCAAAAAGCAAGAATATCCTGGTTAAAAGAGGGTGATAAAAACACCAAATTCTTCCATGCTCAGGTTCAAGGGAGGAGGAGAAGAAATAGGATGATCAATTTGCAAAGGAATGATGGTTCGTGGACTAACGGCAATGAAGAAATGAGCTTAGAGGTGGCTGCTTACTATAGGAAGCTGTTCACCAGTGAAATACATGGGAACTTTGATGAAGTGGTGGAAGGTTTACCCCATACTATCACTGAGGAAATGAATAACAATCTAACTAAACCTGTTCAGGAGGAGGAAATTAAGGAAGCAGTTTTCTCTATGAATCCAGATAAGGCTCCAGGCCTAGATGGCATGCCCCCAATCTTCTTTCAAAGATTCTGGAATATAATCAAGGGGGATGTTGTAAATGCAGTCCAAACCTTCTTCCATACTGGTCACTTGTTGAAATTTGTCAATCACACCATCATTTCCCTTATTCCCAAAATTTTGAATCCTACCTCCTTAAAACAGTTTAGGCCAATTAGTCTATGCAATACATTGTACAAAGTGATTGCTAAAGTCTTGGCCAACAGACTGAAAACAGTGCTTCATGCTTGCATTTGCAAAAATCAATCAGCTTTCATTCCTAGTAGACAGATTTTAGATAATGTTATCATTGCTCATGAAATCATGCATTATCTTAATAACAAAAGGCAAGGGAAAGTTGGGTTTATGGCAGTTAAGTTAGACATGTCGAAAGCCTACGATAGAGTGGAGTGGGATTTTTTAGGAGCTATGATGCATAAGATGGGGTTTAGAATGAAATGGATAGGCTGGATTATGGAGTGCTTGAAATCTGTTTCCTACTCTTTCAATATTAATGGGGAGATTAAAGAATATGTTATACCAGAGAGGGGAATTAGACAAGGTGATCCCTTGTCACCTTATCTATTCCTCATCTGTTCTGAGGGGTTTTCACATCTGCTTAGAAGGGCAATAGAGGATAGAAGATTGTCTGGGATAAGGATCAGCAGGGGTGGGCCAAGTGTAACCCATCTGTTTTTCGCTGATGATTCCTTAATTTTTTGTAAAGCTGATTCTAGCCAAGCTTCTGAACTTATGAGTATCCTGAAAACATATGAAAAGTGCTCTGGCCAATTAATAAATTTGGAGAAATCCTCAGTTTTTTTTAGCAGGAATACTAGTGTGGAATCTCAATCGGAAATCTGCCAGGAGATGGGAATGATCCAGAGAGTGAAGCAAGGAAGATATCTGGGGTTACCAATGGTGATCACCAAATCTAAGGAACAGATCTTTGGCTATGTCAGAGACAGTATCTCTCAGAGGCTTGGCAAGTGGAAAAACAAATTATTAAGCCCTGCTGGAAAAGAGGTAATGCTCAAAGCTGTTTCATTTGCAATGCCCACTTACACCATGTCGTGTTTCAAACTCCCAAGGAAACTTTGCAAGCAAATTAGCTCGTTGATGGCCAACTACTAGTGGGGGGAGAATGAAGGCAAGAACAAAATGCATTGGATATCCTGGAAGAAGATGACAAAGGAAAAAAAGGAAGGTGGCTTGGGATTTAAAGATCTTGAGGATTTCAACAAAGCTCTCCTGGGAAAGCAGATTTGGAGATTAGTTACCTGCCCCAACCTCCTACTAAGCAAAGTAATGAAAGCAAAGTACTACCCCAAAGAATCAATTTTCACAAGCAGAATCCCCAACAATGCCTCCTGGGTGTGGAAAAGTTTGGCTCAGGCTAGAGAGCTGATAAATGATGGAACAAGGAAGAAAATTGGAAATGGGAGGAGCACAAGAATATGGGAAGATGGCTGGATCCCCAACAACAGAACAGGGAAGCCAAATCCAGATAAGCGACTGCAAACTACAGTTCAGATGGTTGATGAGCTGATTGTTCACAGAAGATGGAATAGATGTTTAGTTTACAGGAGCTTCACAAAGAAAGATGCTGACAACATACTCTCCATCCCCATAAGTCTAGCCGATAAAGAAGACTCCAATTTCTGGAAGTACAACACCAGTGGCTCCTATTCAGTTAACTTAGGGTACAATGTACTTAGAAACAGCACCCCTAGTGAGGAAGGAAGTAAGAAGCAGGAAGGAGGAACAAGCTGGGAAAACAAGCTTCGTCTAATGTGGAAAAACCTCTAGAAGCTGAATGTTAAACATAAGCTGAAAATGTTTTTGTGGAAGTGTGTTAATGAAGCAATCCCATTCAGACAAGCAATTTTTACAAAGACAGGGAAGGGTGATCCAATATGCAGAGGTTGCGGGGAAGAAAGTGAGACAGTGGAGCATGTGCTGTTACAGTGCAATAAGGCAAAAGAAATTTGGAGGATTTCTCCAGTTCAATGGGATGACAACTGCAACACACAAATTTGCTTTGGAAGGTGGTGGGCAACAATTACAGAGGCAACTAAGAGAACGGAAGGGGCAAGGCATCTAGCTCTGACGGCTAACGTTTTGTGGCAAATCTGGAAAAATAGAAATAGCAGGGAATTTGAAGGAAAGGAACTGAAGCCTCTGAACATTATCCAAAAAGCTCAGCAAGAATGGCTGGAGTTTGAGGAAGCGATTCTTAGTTCAACTAGAAAGAGCACAGGAGAAACACCAATGGATCAAACTTCTATCCAAATTAAAGAGCCTAATACGGTTTTGATTAACACCGCAGTGCTTAAAGCCAGCAACAGCTGCACTCTGGGAATTGGTGTTACCGTGAGGGAGTTGAATAATACATACATGACAGGGTGGGCCATGGTTGAGAGAGGAACAGACTTGCATATTCTGGATGAAGCTATAGCAACTAAGTTGGCTTTATGTAAAGCTACGTTCTATGCCTGGCCTTTTATTGAAGTGCAGATCCAGAACAAGAGGCTACTACAGTACATCCAGTCACAAAGAGCCCCAGATATTAGACTTGTGTCAGTGGTAGAAGATATCATTAGCTTAAGTCGGGTGTTTCGCATGTGCTCCTTTTGTTTAGTTGACAAGGTTAGTAATCAATTAAGTAATAGGATCGGTAAGTATGCTTTAGGAATCCAATAGGATGAGGAGATTAGTAATCCTCAGTGCCTCGATGCACTGCTTGTATAGCTATCTCGAGCCTTTGCTCGAACCTTGTATCTCGGGTTTTACTCTTTATATACATCATTTATCGTTTCGAAAAAAAAAAAGAAAAAGCCTGTAGAATATTGTTGTTTCCGTGACATATCAGTTCTGATTTCAAAACGCATCTGTCCACTTTGCGAGGGGAGTCTATTTCCCTAGAAACATTTCTCAGATATAACCTACTACTGCTTTATTTTTTATTTTATAACTATCTATGTTACTAAAAAAAATATTTTCACTTTGCCAACGTCACACTTCAATCATCACTTTAACTTTCACCTCTTTCATCATCATCACCACCTTGTTCTTTTCGTCTCTTTCCCTTCTTTTCTCTCTTTCCTTGTATGTGTTCCAAACTAGTGCAAGAGATAGGAACTCGATTTTGTACTGCTCCTTCACTCTTCCCTCTCTGCTCACGTCTACATTTTTCTCCTCTCTCTCTATTTCCCCTCCATTTTTGTCTTCTATATCAAAACCAACAAAAAAAAAAATCTTTCCTCTACAATGACTATAGGATCAGGTAATAAAATTTTTATACCTACAGAATTGGGTAATAAACTTTTTTTTCCCATACTCAGTAAAGATTTTTAATTTTATTTTTCATTTTCTTAACTACAATTCATCCCCTTTTTTGGCTGTTGACTTGATATAGAGATAGAGGAAGAGACTGAATGCGTGATAAGAATTGAATCAGATGAGGAGTACGAGAACAAGAACGAGAATGAGAACAACAGTTCCCAGGCTGAAGACTGGTGCTTTGTCTGCCACGATGGTGCCATGATTCGTGAATGTGATTTTCCGTGAGTTTTTTTTCTCTTCTTTTTTTTTTCCTTTTTTTTTGGGTCACTTCTCTAGAAATTCTTTGTTCTTCAATTTTCTTTCCATGCTTTGCTAGTTTGATTTTATCACCTTCATTGCCTTTACTTTTCCTTTTATTGTTTTCATTTACTAATGCATCATTACCTTTTTTTTTTTTGTCTTTTTGGTGCTAGGAATTATGATCATTGTTCTTGAAAGCTTTAGTTACATTTAATTTTTTCTCATGCTTTTTCCTTTAAACTTCTATCAGATCTGAATTTTTTCACTAGTAATTGGCTATTATAGAATTGCTTCTTTTATTTTCAAATCCTCTCTCGTAAAAAGAGTAAAAAAAAAAAGCATAAAAGGGAAAGGAAAGGTAAGCTACAACTAATTCTTTTCTTAAAAAATTGTTAGGTTCTGGTAGTTTTAATGTGATTTATGTTCAAGTTACTGAATCTAGAAAAAATTAGTGTGTATGATTTGAGAGAAATTTTGAAGGCTTAGCAAAAAGGAAAATCATCGTGTTATAGGATATCTATTACCCATATGCAGCAAGTTCTTTGTCAAAATTACTTGATGAAGTAATTTGCCATCCAATATTCATGATATTTCATTTTTAGTTTTAGCAATCTGGTTTAATTAATCTGATTTAGTTACAATCCCTTGAAAAAGAAACAAAAGAATTACATTTCAAACCAGTGATCTTGTAACAAACTCAACAAGACTCCAAGTTTCAGCTTTGATTTGTGTCTGGTGGGATTTTTTCAGATACAGGGTGTGTGACATGACATGACATGGATATAGTGTTACTGTCTATTTACCATCCTACTCTTTTGAAATCATAGAATAGAATCAATTTTGGAGCAAATATAAAAACTCTCCCTTTGCATCTCTAGTACAACAGCTTAATTTCACTGCGATAAAGGGTATATATCTTAATAGTAACCAGGTCTATTTTTGAATGCTCTTTGTACCATTTGTCTATTTGTGTTTATCCATAGAAAACACAAGGAAAATCAGTGTCAATTTTTTGGTTGCCTCTTACATTTTGAATGAAAGACATCCTTAGTTGAAAATCTTTCAGGAATATGAAACTACATATTCTTAGATAGGTCGATGGCAAGGAGATGAGTTATTTGGTGATTGAGTCTTGCGAAATTCGTTGAGATTTTGTAATGCCTAAGAACTTTAAAATCCTCTTAAGATGCTAGACATTGAATAAGGAAGATCATAAAATCAACTTGCTTTTGCATTAATTACAAGTTTCTATCATTATAATCTGAGATCGGCTGAGAGGTCATCTTTCACTTCTTTGTGTTACTTCCACTCTTGACCTCACTTGTTTGTTTCTATTTATGAGGCTTCACTACTTTGCAATACATGGAAACTTTTGCTTGCCTCACTCTAGATATCTTATTTTTCTAGGAAATGTGGAAAACCTTATCACTACAAATGCATTGATCAAAAGAAATCATTTTTTACAAGTAATATGAGATGGAATTGTGGTAAGTGTCTCATTCATACATCTAAACTACCGCTTGACTGCAAAATAGAAGGAGAAGAAATGGGCAATGGATTTAGAAAATATTTTTAATTTCTAAGAGTTTACTGATATTTTTCTTACATATTACTAGATAATGCAGAAAAGGGGAAGCCAAACTATTAAGTATTTAAAATATTTTCATGATTAATTTTGTCTACCCTAGTTTTCTCAAGATTTTCCATTTTACATGAATATTTGAACTTGTTGATATTTGAAATTTTATTCTTGTTGCCTACCCCAAGATTAACTTGTATTAATAGGATGGTGAAAGGCATCTAGGCAAAAACATGAATAAGATTGAAACAAGAGACATTGAAGAATTAGAATAGAGGTTTCATTTTATTCCAAGAAGAATATAAGCATATGATTAACAAACTAGGGATTAGATATCTTCAAGTACATGTCGAATTATATGCTTTAATCATTTTAACGACAAATAATCTACAAACTCAAGATGATGTGAGTAAGAATCAAAGGATTGATAGTGATAGCCAACTATATAAGTGTTTATGTCTAGTAATGGAGGATTGCTTATTACTCACACTGATATGGAGAAAGAAATTTGGACCCAATAACAACAATGCTAGGTGGTAGTGTGACAGCCCCACTTCTCCCTAGGGTGTACCCTAAGGTATCCGTGGAGTGCCTGCCCAACTCTCGCCAGGACTCACTCACTAGAATAACCAATAATACTTCAAAAGTGATTGTAAACAACCATTCCAATCCAAATCACAAATATTACACAATGAAATTCAACTTACAACTCTCATTCCTAAATTACAGCTCAAAGTACTTAGAGTACAACCACATTACCATCTCACAGGCCCAAGTATAATAAAAGTCCATCCATCCATGATTACAAAAGGTACAAGAATTAACCCAGTCAAATACACTAAGAAGGATCACAACGCACGCTATCCAACGTCTCGAGACCTGTGGGGGAAAATAAAATATTTTTGGGGTGAGTTAGAAGCTCAGTGAATGTTCAGTAAAACAAGAAATTCAAGGACCTTTGAGTTAACAGTCACTTTGTAAAACATTTGAGTTTTCAAACAATCATTCCATCAATACTCAATTTAACAATAACATACAGTAAACAGTAATTCAGTACACAATCAAATCCAGTATTGGAAGGATACAGTGCTCACTTGGAGCTATTTCAGTAGTCCACTTCACCTTATAACTCCTGATCAGTCCCCTCAGTTCATCTGGCCACCACCTTATCCCTCCAGTGGTAATACTCGAGTATACCGAAGCAGTGCCCAGGGTTCCAACCTACCCGACCGAGTCCGCTTCTGGCTCGAATAGGTTAGCAACCAAGGGTAGGGCCCAGTTCCGCCAAAGGCGTACAACATGCGCAAATAATGATCAGTCACGACCAAGGAGTTTGTTTTAAGATAAAGCTTTTCCAACCTATCCAGCCACCCTAATGGCGTACTCAAGTAGGCTTTTGACCCACCGATCGCTCAAGAAGGGGGTCTTAGATAGGCTTTCTAGCAAAAGGGTCTTGAGACCCAGTTCAGTCGATACGATAAAGTACACATCGACCTACAAGTAGTGAACGATGCGATAAGGTACACATCGGACTACAGGGGTAAAATGCTCCTTGGTACACCACTATCAAACAATCAAGTTATCAACAAAACAATCAAGGAAACAAGTAATATGCAAGCAATGGAAGTGTAGACAGTTGAACAGTATATTAACAGTTAGGTCGAGTGTGGTAAAGTACACACTCGCCTAGAAACAAGTATGTAATTCACGTAACATACGGGAGATATTCACAAACTCATTTCTTTGCAAGTATAAGTTGAGTATATCGTATCACAAGTCATTTTCACGTAGTAGCGAAACATTTGATTTAAAATGGATTTGAACATTCATAAACTCTTCATAAATGGTTTCACTTGTAAAGCATTTCATTTGGAAGTGATAGTAAATCTTTTCAATAAATCATTCATTTGGAAACTATTGCCAGATTTCATTTGAAGGGGAGTTGAATCACTCACAAATCCTTTATAAGCTATTTCACGGGTAAAAGCATTTTACTTAGAAATAGTGATAAATCATTTCTTGGTAAATACTAGCAAATCATTTTACAAATCATTCATTTACAAACCATGGCAAGATTTCTATTTAAAAAGGGAGTTTGAACACTCACCTCGATCCACTTAAACGAGTGAGCAAAGAAGAAAGCTAAACTTCGTTAGCTGGTTCACCCTCGACAAAGTCTTGACCACCTGAGCCAAAGTTCAACTATCAGATACCAGCCCAAAATCTCATGTTCCAAATCTTAACTTAACTACTCAGAAGCACCAAACCCTCACTACTACGAAGTCTGGTTCGGGCCATATCTAAGATTACACTCGTTAAAATAGTAAGGTTTCAAACGTCAAAAATCATTATTTTCAAAATAACTTGACACTCACTCATAGTCAAACTATACATTAATTTAAAATACTTCATACCAAGCTCTTATATTCGAAATCCATAGAATTTGACCAAAATATGGTAAAACCCCCAAATTCATTCAAATGACACTTTTCATTCGAAATTCATGAAAAACTCCACTTTTCATCTTTTAAAATTCAAACATCCCCTCCACTCAAACATACACTCACAAATGAACAAAACCCATATTTTCTCAAAAGAAAATTCTTCAAGAACAAACACAAATTTCGAGATCAAGTATTAAATTTACCGAGCATGGGTTCGGCCATCACATCTATTTTCCTTCAAAATTCTCAACAACAAAACCCTACTTTTCTAACCATATTATCATATATTTCACAAATATCATCCAAGGCCACAATCAGATCCTCAAGTCCGCTACCTAGAGTCCACCTCAAGTCTGCTACCTAGGTTGGGATTTCAAGAGCCCAACGTCATCTTTTCAGATGAGATCATTATATCAATAACAACCATAGATCTGAACTATTTAACACTAATAAAGCTATATCTACAAGGTTCAAGCTTTATACCTTCAGATCTGACTAGATCTGACAAGATCCGGCAAGATCTCACGAAATCTCTCGAGCTCTTCCTTAAGAAGATTACTTCCAATCTTAGAGACACCCAAAACTTCGATCTTAGCCCAAGATCTTCAAGCTTTTACAATGATTTCTAACACCACACTCAAGAACAAGCTCGAGACAAACCACCCAAGCTTTCCTCCTCTTTCTTTTCCTCCAAATTTTCGGATCTTTCCCCCTCTTCTTCTCCCTTCACACGGCTGCCAAGAAATGGATGATCAAACCCACGATTCCTTCACTAAGATCTCACACTTCAAGTTGATGGATGATCAAGAAGATTGAAGCTCAAACCTCAAGCTTTTTCCTCTCTTTCTTCCCCAAGAAAATCGGCCAGCCCTCTCTCTCTCTCTCTCCTCTCTCTCACGGCTGCAAGATGAAGGAGATGATGGCCTCCAATGGTGGTTTAAAGCTTGAAGAAAGGAAGAAGAAGAAATGGAAGGAACAAGCAAAACTTTCTCTCTCTTCTCCCTCTTGTTCTCTCGGCCTTCCTCTCTCTCTCTTCACTCAAGATTGCAGCTGAAAAGTGAAGCCCAAGGTTGCAAGAAGTCAAGGTTAAAAGGTGACAAAAAGTGCATTTTTCCTTATTTTAGGGAAAAGTGCTTTTTTGGGCACTTTATGTCGCGTCACACGTGACAGTCTAACTTACACTGTTTTAATCCATTCCAACACTGTCTAACCTTTCTAATATTTCCATAATATCACTACATATGCTCGATTTCAAGTCCAAGTCACTATTCACGTGTCGGAACAATTTTTAACGCTAATATGGCCAAACCACACACACCGGCAATAAATTCGTATAAAATTCTCTAAATTGGAAAATAATCACTTTAAATATATATTTACTCATATTTCAATAAATAAACATAATATAAATAATATTATGCATTTTTAAAATAAAATTTGAATTTTGGGGCCCTCACAGGTAGCTTGTGCTTATTTGTCTTGCTTTTTTTGTAAATTGAAACTCACTTGTGACAAATTTGTCTATGTTCTATCTTTTATGATTCTAGCTATAGGATGTGGGATATTCTATCTAGACATACAAGTCTAGGAGTTGGTTTGTGTATCAGGGATAACCAATGGATCATGGTTTATATAACCTAAAACATTCACTCTAATAAAGCGAGATCATCATATTGTCCTTTACTTCGTTTCAATTTCCAAGTTTGTTGATTAGGTTCCGGCAAGGTTTATTTTGTATTGGTCTCAGGTTGTCCATTCTTTGTCCTGCACAAATGTTTAATGTGTGAAATTATTTTAATTCACTGGTAGGGTGTTTTTTACTCCTGAATAAGTATTAACGTCATTTCTCTAAGCATTTTCTGTCCTACTAGGAGTAATTGAGGGAAAAGAAAATTAAAGGACAAAATAGAAGATTCTTCATTTGATGAGTACAATCATCAATGGTAATATTGCTGAAATGAAGGAATTAATTTCATTTTCCTTGAAGATTTTTTACTTGGGGAAAAACTTGATCAAAATATAGTTTCTTAAAGTTTGTCATAATGATTATTTGGGTAGAATAGATAAGAAAGTGAAAGATTAGTCCTAGGGTAAGAGTTTGCAAAGACTATTGATTTTAACTTGCCAATGAGTTAGAATAGATAAGAAAGTAAAAGACTATTTGGATGGAATAGATAAGAAAGTGAGGTATTAGGCCTAGGATAAGAGTTTTCAAAAACTATAAAATGCCCTAGGGATGGTTTTATTTTCTACCTAATCCCTTATATTAAGGGTTAATTAATATGTAGATTTAATATGGTAACTTTCTGTGTACAGTTGTTAGCATTTTGTCTATCCACTATTTTACTTTTTAGGGACTTTCAAGAGTGCACCCTTTGTTTTTTGGGTCTGATTTTCACAGCTTAGTTCAAGATTTTGTATTCTGTGCACAGTTCTCAACATTTTGTCTATCTCCTAATTTGGTTTTTAGGAATTGTCCATAGAGCTCTCTTTTTTTTGGTTTGATTTTTCACGGATCAGTTCAAAATTAGCTCATTTAATTTGTTGGCATTTATGTCGTAATATTGTTTATCATTTCAGCTCGACACTTATGCTCCAAGTGTGGTGCGAAACCGAGAATTACGTGCTACTGCTGTCCCAAAGCAATATGCGATGAATGCTTTGACTCTACAGAGTTTTTTCCAATTAAACAAGAAAATGGATTTCGCAAGGACTGCATGAATTTTGTGCTATTTGTTGAAGAAATTATAGATTCAGACTCTAGCTCGGTACGGAATACAAAAAATTGCATTTAATTAAATGGTAATGTTCATCAAAGTTGAGATAAATTATAACATGATTGGCAGTTCCATTAGATTACTTGTTTAATTTAGATTAATAGAATTCATGTAACCGAAAGATTATGCAATAGTACAAAGTTTTCTTTTTCCTTTTTTGATCCAGCACTAGTAGAATTGTCAATGTGATGTTTTAATTTAACAATGTTTCGTCAACTAAGATGTTCACATTATTTCAATAGATCTCTTTCACTGTTACCTATCATACATAAGAAAATGCTATGGTAGACTAGCTTGGAAATTGAGAATCTTGATAATACTCATGCACATGGATAAAAAGATTAACATGTTCAAGGATCAGCAACCTCTAAAGCTAATTTTAGCCTATAAAGCTAATTACAACTTTTCAATGTTATTACAAGGTTGTTTTAAACTGCAAGCGGTGAACGAGTCTAGCCCTTCTTTTGTTGTGCATGAAATTTTAAAGTTTATAATTCTAGAAAATTTGGGACAATTAAAATAGAAAAATTGCTACCTTTTTGTCTATTTTAATTGATACAAATGCGAAAATGACGATAAGGTTTTTTCTATCTTGTGTGCTTAAAAATTTACCTACATGTGTATGAGAAAACCTATAATGTTCTTGCTACTTAAGATGCACATAAAGATCTATGGTATTCACTCATGCCACTGCCATTCACACACCAGTTGCTGTCAGTTCTCATCTTAATTGCAATATGCAAATCTTAGGATGTTAATCTTTTATGATTCTAGTTTTAGACCATCAACCTATAGTTTAGATACAACCTCTTGTTGTGATGTAAGGCTTTACTAGTGTTCTTGTCTTGCAATTCTTGTCCTTAACTTTTTCCTTATGATACTTCTAACTTTTATAAGTTAATGTTTCTAACATAAATTTTATATGTTAACTAGAACAAAAGAATGAGTCTTAGGAATCCTTCCGTTCGAGAAATACATCTCAAGGAATATTACGAGATCGTAAAGAAGAAAGATGGTCTTAGTTTGAGTGATATCCAATCTGCTAGAAGGCAATGGAAGAATCGAGAGAAACGCAAATTTTGTGTGAGTTTAGATGATGCCAATGAGAATAAGAGATCTAGGGTTCTACCAAGGACAAAGTTGTTTTTTAACACAACTTCTCAAAGTGAGGAGGTGGTAAGCAATAATACTGCAACCTGTTTGCAGCACCTGCCCTAGACAATATTAGACTTGTATACCTCAGAAGGAGATTAGTTGAGAAGCTCCTAGAGCAGCTTGAATCTTTTGAGAACAAGGTAAAAGGTACTTTTGTTCTTGTTGAATTACTTTCACGTGATGGACGTCAGAGGAAAACTCATCGGCTTGTGCAAGTGACAGGTTAATCTTCTTTACAAGATGTCATTTTGCTTTATTTTAAAGACAACTATTTCTTTATATTTTTGTTCAATATATCTATGAGGTTAATCTTGTTTTCTAGATCTCATTTTTAATTATTTCAAAGTTAACAGTGTCATTGTTTGTTTCCCTGATTTGCTAAACTACATGCTTATCATTGGTATATGAATAATCTCTCATGAAATTTCTCACAATAGAGCTTATCTGGTTTTCAAAGTTATGCTGACCTTTATTGATGATGTTATACCTAATATTATTAGTGAGTAAATTTAGGATCCAACTGTAGAATTGTATCTTACACCTCTCTTTCCAGGCAATGTGGCTTCATTTCAGCTCTCTTTTCCTCTTCTCCAACTTGCCAATTTCTTAACAGCATCTAGCAGTCATGCAAGAAATGGTTATGATCTTTTCCTAATTAACTTGTCTAAATCCTTATCTTTTTCTCTAGCTTTCATGAGTTCTCATCAGTCTCCTTCTAGTGTAGTGCTATAAAGGAGGATTTAGCTTTGGAGTTATAGGCTTCCTATTGAACTTTGAAGGAAACTTTATTCAAACTTTCTAACTAACGAACCTGGGAACATTTTGCTATAAATTATCCAACTCATGCAATTAGCCACCCAAACTTTTAAATTGTTTGGAATTGTATTGATTAAAGTGGAGCCACTTGCCATTTGTATTGATCTTAGCTCCTTTGTTCTTATGTGTTTTGACTATAATCTTGATGAATCACCAATTCTCTTAGGATATACTGTGATAATAGACTCCTAAATGTTGCTTCTAATAGTATAGTTTTGTGCTTTCAAGCACAAGAAGGGATTCAAGTGATGAAAATGAGGTGGATGTTAAGCTTTTAGCATCCAATATTACAAATGACATTTCAATTCAAATGTTATCAAATGCTGATATATTTGAGGTAACATGATCTATTTGAGATAACATTAGATATTAGTAGTACCTTGAACTGCTCTCTTTAGTCTTCTTTCCTTCTTTTGCATTGTTGCACTAGAATCCTGTTTTTGTTCATTTTGAACTTAGAAATTCTCCTTTGCATTGAATTCATGAAAAGAAGCATGATTTATAAAAGAATTCAGAATCAGTGAGGCTCCAAAAACATCCAATTGCAAATATAACAAACTATCAAGTTTCTTTAACAACTAATTGAGGCTATACTTATGTACATTTATTCCTACGATAACAATTGAATGGAAATTGAGCACTGATGTCACTGCAATTAATAAATAGAAGTGGCATAATATGACTGTCGCAGATGCATTTCTAGTCTAGTGGATGAAGATTTTTTTGGATTTCACGAGATGTTCTGTTGAACATATACCTTGACCTGAAGTGTAGATCTTGCAACATAGACTAGTCATGGTTGGCTACTTGGTGACTCTGTTTAGTTGGGAAGTTTATTTAACTTCTATAGGTTTAGTAATTACTAATAAACTCCTAATAGAAGAAACAAACATATAACGATTCGGTTTTGAATCTTGGGTTTTGGGCTTGATGTCTTGGCTTTACAGCAAACTGCTTAATATCTACTTTAGGGCTAGAGGCCTTTGGCCAAGTGAGAGCTATTACTTTTCTTCCTTGCCATTTATTAATGTATTTCTAGGAAGCATACTTTATTACACTGTCAAATTAAGTACTGAATACATTGTATAAATGAGATCAAATTTGGTACTGCATAAATGGTAAATTTAGAGTATGAATAAGCTAATTATAACAGATTCTAATTGTATAGGATCAAACTAAAAACTCAGATGATGAGTTCAAATGCATGAGACAGGCTTTTCTTTCTTAATCTAACACATCATGCATGAAAGGATATCTTGTTACTGCTTCCTACCAATCATTGTCTGCCTGAATAGTTTTAGCAAAAAACTAATTTCATTCTTGTTTATTAACAAGTTTGACATATTTTTATATGTGCTTCCTACTGAGTTTTTTTTTACCTGAATTTGTTGTTGCTTATTTCAGAAGGACTGTGAAGATCTCAGACAGCAAGTGCAAAGTGGTCTGCTTAGAAGGCCTACTGTGGTTAGTGCTTTTTCAAATGTTGGTATTTTTCGTTGATGTAGTAATTGTGAATGGAATTTCACATGATTACCAGTCTAGACTATTTCTACCAAGTTTTAAGAATGTGAAATGTAATTTCATTGGATATGCAAAAGTATATTCACGAATGGAAATTAAAGATAAAAGATAAGATGAACTTTGCCATCAGTAACGTTGCCTGTCAGCTCAGGATATTCTCACTGATAAGATAGTTAATACAAGTTTCAAGTTATCATCTACTGGTCATGGCAGTAGACAATACAGGCTAATTATTAGGTTCTCGTCCCATCATTTGTCATCCTTGCAAGATTAGTTCCTAATACGAGGCATTTACTATTTGTTGGTGCTTGCCAATAGTTTCTCTTTGTTTCTTTGTTATTTCTTTAAAGCAGTAGTATGATAGCTTACAGATGAATTATGCTAACATATTCATGGTTATAAGATTAAATTTATCTTTCTTTGAGAAAAAGGGCTTTGAATAGATCAAAAAGATTATCTATTATTATTGTACTTTTGCTTGAGCTAAAGAGAGTTTTGGGGAAAGGAAATATAAGAAAGAAAGGTTGAACAATTTAGGAAGTTCTTCAATGGCTAATGTCAAAGTATTTGGAAGGAAACCTTATGCTACCCAATATGAATTACGTAGTAATATTTGCAATAGTAGTTCCTAAAGTTGGAAATTTTCTATTTCCTCCGTTAACACTTTATCCTCAAGTTGGAGAGCATGTACCCTATGCTTCTAACATGTTACACAAGTAGTAACTTATCTATAGGTTGCACATTGAATGTCCTAATCACTTTCTCTAGCATCTCCTTTGAAAGAAAATATCAATAAACTTGAATATGTTATGTTTCCATTTGGAAATATATTAGATGCAAGTGAATAGATGCTTTTTTATTACACTCCAAATTTTTATACTCAAATTTGAATTCAATTACTAGTCTTCAGTTATAGTTGTTGACACATAATTTGAGCAATGACAATATATTTAGATTCTGCACTCTACCAGCAACTGCAGCTACTGTTTTCTCTTCCATGGTACCAAGTAGCCATCATCAATGGTACAATAACCTGTGGTTGACTTTCAATGTGAAACTCCAATAAGCCTAATGTGTGACCATGATTCTAGTACAAGAAATATGATCTGGATATCTTTAAGGGTGTGTATGATCACACCATTTGGTTTAAAGGATTCCCATGAAAGTTGTTCATGACCTTGGGCCACTCCACAAACGTCATTTCGTTTTGACTTGGATGCCAAGGCCCTTCACCAATTGATGGTTGAGAGTAGATGATATAATCAAAAATAAGTTGGGAAAAAAACATAAATAGCTCCCAAGCTTCCTAGATTTTATACTTTTGGCCCTTCAATAATCCAAGATTTCATGTTGCCACTCAAAAATTTTTAAGCGTGTGCTTTTGGTCCTCCATTTTTTGTTCCTAAGGCTAACAAAACCAAAGGAACATGTGAAACAAGGGTTGATTTCTTGGAGCTAGGTCAACACAGGAATGGGGTTGAAGGTCCCTAATTCACCTAATGATACGCGCTAAATTTCTGGTACATCTTTTGAGCAAATATTTTGAAAATATTGAAAATAGGTATTATTCCACTTGTAATATATAACTGCCAAAAGAATTACAAAATGCACATATTTCTTTCTTTTGCTGAGTTGTTCTTATTCTTAAGGCAATTTTCCTGCCCTTGTAGCTGGTATAGATAATTAGACAATTCACAGTGCAGGTTCATGAGCTTTAGATCCATAGGTTTGTAAATTAACAGTGCATTATTGTGTTATAGCTTTTTCATCTTTATCTTCTATCTGATGCAACTATGTCGATTTACATTTTTAGTTTGTATTTTCTTGCAAAACACTTGACAGTTGTCTTTCATCTACAGGAGGAGCTTGAGCAAAAGGCCAGACTTCTGCATAAGGATATGGTGGATGATGTATGACCTTACAGTCTCTTTTACATTTGACATTCTGTTATGTTTTGGGTCTCTGTGATGGTGGTTTGACTTATTTCATGTATCGTCAAAAAAATCCTGTGAAATGCTAATATTATGAATATGATCTCAATTTTTGTTAACACACCTTCTTTCATGATTTACATGTTCTTTTGATTTTTCAAAGGTTGAATGGCTTCAGTCAATATATGGGTAAAACTATATAGTTTCCACAATACTTTGGTGCATGATTATATGCCTGAGGAAGAAAGAGATTTCTTTTCTTACTCTTTCTTTCTTCTTTGAAATGTAGGTGCTCTATTTGATTTTAGGGGGTGGTGGTATGGTTAGGGCAGGGGAGAGAAATGCCACATAGAATCTTGTAGTTGGTAGAAAGACTCAAAGCTACTAATAGTCTCCTTGGAGTGCTAAGGAATGGAAGCTCACTTTTTTCTTAATTTGTCATACAGCTCAGTTGGAGAATTGCACCAATTTCTTGTGTTTGGTTGATCTAGTGGAATCTTATGCATGTAACAATGATCATTTTTTTTGGTGGGTGCTGATTATTCTGGTATTTAATAGGTTATTTGTCTTAATCACATTGAACCAAATTCACAATCCTCCCTTCCTACTTACACTTTCTTTCATTCTGGAGATCATTACTCATAATTTCTTATGTCAGATGATTGCTACGAAGCTGAGAATGCTGCAAGCAAAAATTGATAGAGCTAATGAAAAGGGTTGGAGACAAGAATATCCTTTGATTAGTTGTTATGTGGAAAAGGGCAATTAAATTAGCTATATGCTCTTGAAGTTTTTGCAAGCACGTGTATCTTGTCTAAATTAGCTTATAGAGTTCTATTTTTTCCAGTTCCCAGCCCATGATACTCAACAATATCAAAAGTTGCCCTTTTTCCAGATTAGGTGTTTACCAATCTAGATGACCAGTCAGCATAATCCAACTTGCATTTGCTATTTCCATTTTCTTTTTAAGCCCTCGTCTTTATGCATTCTCACCTCTAGGCGTACCTATCTGTAAGAATTAGTTCCTGATAAGATTTCTGTCATTGCACCTTTCCAAAAGTCTTTCATACAAGAGGAAGCGCAATTTTTGCATTTTCACTTCTGCATGATTTGTTCTTTTTGGGATTCATGCTTCTTGTGAATTTTGAAAGTGGTTAAAATTTGTCAAATGTAGCTATTGATTTGCTTATAATCGAGACATGAAATGATGATCATTGACCTTAACCTATATGGGGTTACATGGTTCGAACTTTTAAATACAAGGACGCAGCTAGAAGCACCATCAAAGCGGTTGCAGTTAATAAATAATGTTCCAGCAATCATTTCAGGAGTAGTGGATGTCAATGTCATGTCTCATGGAAATGTAGATGACAGGCAGGGAAGCGAAGGCTTACCAGTATCAATCCGAATTGAAGGTACTATTTGCAACGCCACAAAATTGCTTCAGGAATATGGCATAATAGATTTGCAATTGGTATCAATCAATTATTTGCACGTGCAAATATTTTTTCTATTGCAAAACCCATTGCTACAGTGTTTTTCCTAACACCACTTTTGAAATGGTGAACAGGGGCACAACGTACTAGTAACTGTGTTAAATTCAATGAAAACTCAACAAGTTCAGTACCTATCAATAATGTAG
The DNA here is from genome assembly GCA_013103745.1 of Gardenia jasminoides. Lineage (NCBI taxonomy): Eukaryota > Viridiplantae > Streptophyta > Magnoliopsida > Gentianales > Rubiaceae > Gardenia > Gardenia jasminoides. The sequence goes on from CM023104.1 coordinate 21,701,335, forward strand.
GGGCAGGCGGTAAAACTATCTCAGGTATATGATGTACACTCCAAAAATAACATGTTTGTTGTTTCCCTTTATCAAGATTGCAAAGTGAATGAACAGGGGGATAACTGGAGAAAAATCTCAGCAACTAAATATAACTTGTATAATTAACATAAGGGGATTTTTGGGAACCAAGACTATCTGTACAATGAAAAGGCATAGTACACAAACATATTTGTTTTCTTAATCAAGAATGGCTCCTGCTACTTTTTGAATATTCTAATATTGGTATATGAGTATGGAGCAGTAGGCCATGCACTTTGTACTGCTAAAGTCTTTTGTAGATCATCAAAATTGATTTTTGCCCTAGCTTTTGTAAGGAAATTATTCATTTAAGAAATTTTCTTCTAAAAAGTGTCTACAGTTGTATTAGATACTAGTCCAATATTAAAGGATACCATGGATGATAAAATGCAAAATGAAGGCCTTGCTATGGTAATCCTCGACAAGAAGTGTAAGGGCAGTGCAATTGCTTCAAGTATATTATACACTAGAATTGTGTCTCATTTTTAGCAATTTGTTTTTGCCCCCCCTCCAAAAAAATTATTTTCATTTTTGTTACTTGTACTAAGGAAATTATTCATTAAAGAAATTTTCTTCTAAAAAATCTCTGCAGTTGTATTGGATCCTAGTCCAAGCTTGAAGGATATCATGGATGATAAAATACAAAATGAAGGCCCTGCTATGATAATCCTCGACAAGGAGTGCAAGGGTAGTGCAACTGTTTTAGGTATATTATACAGTAGTATTGTGTCTCATTTTAGCAATAAGTTTTCGCCGCTTTCCCTCCTTCCATCCCTCCTCCTCGTCCCATTATTTTCATATTTGTTAGCAGTACTAAGGAAATTATTCATTTAAGAAATTTTCTTCTAAAAAGTGTCTACAGTTGCATTAGATCCTAGTCCAAGATTGAAGGATATCATGGATGATAAAATGTAAAATGAAGGCCCTACTATGGTAACCCTCAATAGGGAGTGCAAGGGCAGTGCAACTGATTCAGGTATATTATACACTAGAATTATATCTTATTTTTAGCAAATTTATTTTTGCCTTTCTCTCTCTCTCCCTCCCTTTTCCTCCCATTATTTTCATTTTTGTTCCAACTTTGGCTATGTAGTTGGGTGTTCCATGGTAGTTTCTTTCAGTTAAATTGATTGTTAAATCAAACCATGATTTGACAAGTATAGAGCTTGCAAATTCTGTAAACTTTTAGTTTGTCTTGCTACTCGAATCATGTATTTTAATAGGACGATTAGGATCCTTGATTATCTTGGTGTATTTCTTTGGTCAAAATTGCTTAAAATAGAAAGTTTGATGTACCCTTAGAATAGTTGATTATCAAGATAAAGGTATTGAGACCTGTTTCTTTCCTTTACATTAATATTCCAAGGGATTCTTTAACTCATTGTCTCGTATCACAAACAAATACATGCATAATTAAATAACATGATGAGCATTCCTTTCACCAAAACCTCATGCAGTATTACTTCTTAATATCTAAGAATTAATATTGGCGCACAGCATCTCATGCAGTAATGTAGGTTTAGGATGATGAAATTGTGTTTTATTCAACTTATGCTGTTAAGCTATGTCTTTGTCATCTTGCTAGGTATAAAATAATTAAACATCATATGGCCGTTTAGTTTGTCTATATTTTCTAAGTATATTTAATTGCTTTCTATTTTCAAAATCTTCAAGCTTGTAATCCTTAGGTGTTAAGCTATATAAGTAAATAGTTTGTGCAATTTATGTGTATTTCTTGGCCTATATTTCCTCGGGTTAAAAAAAATCTGGAGTTACTATTGGAATGGGGCTTGAATCTGAAATGTTTGGGTAACTAACGTGTACAGGTTCTTTGCTAAAATTTGTATAGGTAGTAAGAAAAAGTTGCTGCTCACTTGGAAAGATTTTGTTTATTGAGAATCAATAAAATGCTATTATTAAAAAAAGTAAATAGAACAAAGAACTGAAATAAATATTACTACAAAGAGTCATGAATCCTAATTTTGGTTATATTTGACAACTAAAACAAATTGTTGATATGACTTTTAAAAAAAGTAGACGCTAAAATTTTTGGGCAAAATCACTTCTATACAGTTCTTTCTACCTTATGTAGTTTTATTTGAATTTATTGGGAGAACATGATATTGTAGGTGGGACAAATCCTGGTGAATTATTTACTTTGACTATTTCCCTCATCATTTGTTTTTTTTATCTGTGCTGATTTAAATATTATTTTGTTCCTATTTTGTAGTAATGTGCCTCTTGAAGAGGTCACCGGATGCCTCCATACCAACTGAACAGCATGTGAGAAAGCTGATGAATGATCCTATGGTTAATGATGCTATGCCTTCGTGTCCTCAAACCACAAACACAGAGACCAGTAAGGACCCTGAGAAAATGTTTCCAGAAATTAATCAGAATAAACAAGCACAAGGGCAAATGGAGATTGTCAAAAGTGCAGTCATGAATACTATTGAGCCCTATATAGAGCAGACTCCAGAGGAGCAGCACTCCATTTGTTCTGTCCGTGCTTTTCCATTGGATGGCAATGTTATGACTCCTATCGTCGATCATCATCCAACTATGATGGAGCATTCAAATAATGAAAGCTACTTGAGAAGGGAGCTTGACTTCGTAACTGACAGCCTTCGAAACTCATCCAAACACATTGCTTTACTGGAGGATGAGTTGAAGAGGCTCAAAGCTAAGACGGAGCATGATGTTCTTGTAACTACACCAAAATTTCAAGCATGGAGAAAAAGCTTGATTTGATGTTTGAGCACCATGCCAGTGAGTCTGGAGGTGCACAGATTGAACGTGCCAAGAAGAAAATAACCTCTTCTAACGAGTCAAAAATGTCTGCGAATGATGTTAGAAGGTTGTTGGAGCCTATAAAAACAGCTGGTTGGACTGAAGCCTTGGAAGAGGTAAAGGCAAAATACCTCCCACACTTGGATTTGAGGGAATTCCCCATGTACGATCCCAATGCTCAGGTCAAAGCAGACCTTATTGCAAAGAGAATTGGTGAATCTGGTATTTGAATTGATCATTTGTGTCACTAGAAGCATCTGAGAAACTGTCAAGGAAGGTGAATTTCTAGATATTCCTACTAAGTCTCAAGCCATGACCTTTTAGGTGGTGTTGTTCGCTTCTTATTCCTATATTTGTTGTTTCTTCAGGAAACCTTGTAAGAACATTTTTTTTCCCCCAACAATAGTAAAGCTAGTTAAAATTAGTGAACACACTTGGTCAATACTATCTTTGGAATAGATAAACTTAGTGATTTGGCACTTCTAATTTTTGTGTTAGTATATACTAGAATTATGTTCCATGCACTATAAATAATTAAAAATAATTTAAATTTTATGATAGAATAGTTATAAGTTTTATTATCATGAAAGACTATTTAAAATCTTTACAATTATATGCAATTAAGTGATTCATAAAATTCTTTATTTATATAATAGGATTGAGGGAAAAATTATCACTTTTACATTTATAAGGCAGTCAAACATTGATGTTTATTAGTTCGTTGAATAATTTAATTAAACTTGTAATACCCTATATGTAAAAAAATTTTGCAAATGACAATATATGCTATTTATCATTTGCAATTATGGGAAATGTTATAGTTTAAAATTTTACTTAGAGAGACTTATTGATAGTTAGTTTAACTAATTTTTTTAACCTAACTAATGAGTTAGTTTAACAAAACATTTTTCTACTAAAATATAGAAATTCAAACATTTGAACTAAACAAACTAATAGCCATTAGATAACATTATAATTGAATTAATTAAAGAATAAAATAATTTGCTTTTTGATAAAAGAATAATATAATTCAAAATGCTTTGAAAATAACACATGTCATATTATTGGAATCCTTTCAGAAGATATAGACTGGTGAATAACATATAGTATAGATTTTTTTAACCTGGATAATAAGTTAGTTCGTTGAACAATTTAATTAAACTTGTAATATCATTTATGCAAAAACATTTGCAAATGCCGATATATGCTCTTTGTCATTTGCAATTAAAAGAAATATTATAGTAGAAAATTTTACTTAGAGAGATTTATTGATAGTAAGTTTTACTAATTTTTTTAAACCTAATTAATAAGTTAGTATAACAAATATTTCTCAACTTTAGACACAAATTTCTGGTACTTGTATTAACTTCAAATATTTCTCAATTTTATGATCATTGTACTATAAAGGTTTTGTTTTTCCAATAGAAGTCTGAGGAAAATTTCGAGGTCTTGAATCCAACTTAAAAAAATTATGAATTTTTAAAAAGTAACTGTGAATTTAGTCTATTTTTGTGTTACTATTTATCCCAGAAAATATGAATTCATTGTAATGGATGCGTTGTAAATTTGGTAGATCCACCAAATCTTTGTTAGTGAGATACATAGCTAGAGAAGATTTATGCTTCTTCATGAGAACCAAGTTTTTTTTATAATGCACTGGTAATACTTCACGTATTTTGCATGTGATTTTATAATGCATATTAGGAATACTTCAAGTGTTTTGCACGTGATTTTATCATTCCAATATGTAGTATCGTTAGATATTGAATGTTTTTTTATAGTTTTGATTATCAACTTCACATAAAAATATTTGTTTTTTTTGTTTTTCTTTTGATTGTAACAAAATATTAACACTATCATGTCTTACAAAAATTATTCAATATTTTGAATATTATCATTCCAATATGTAGTATCGTTAGATATTGAATGTTTTTTTATAGTTTTGATTATCAACTTCACATAAAAATATTTGTTATTTTTGTTTTTCTTTTGATTGTAACAAAATATTAACACTATCATGTCTTACAAAAATTATTCAATATTTTGAATATTATTACACTAAAACCACTATATCACAATTTTTTACATACAAAAAAATATTGTTTTGTGAGAAAATGAATTTAGACATTGAGTATGACAAATAGGATTTATATATATTAGTAACATAAAAGATTAAATTATGACATCAATTTCTAAAAGGGTATTAGAGTAAACTAATGATTTTATATTAATTATGTAAATCCAGCTCAACTATCATATTATATATTTACTCCAATCTCCTCTTCTTCCTATTCTCCAACAAAACTCACTTTCTAACCAAAGTATGAATTAGAATTATCAAGCTATGACTCTTAAAAACATAAGATTTGACTAAATTACTGAAGACTTTAGCATAAGTATCAATATCTTTAACAATATGTCGACATTGATATTTTTGCTAAAGGGTTTCTTTTTTTCATTTTTGGTTAAGTAAAATAATTGATATGGTAGAACTATAGAGTTAGAATGGTCTTATCAATTCATGTGATTTATATGAGTGTTTTTTTTTTTCTTTTCTACTTGAGTGAGTGGGCTGAACTTTCATACTAAAACTTAAATCTTGTATAGATATTTGCATGTTCTACTATTATGTAATGTGAATTGAATTTGTTAATGATGCATGAAATGTTGAAATTAGAAGCATGTTCTTTAAATTGAATAGATGTGAAGTCTTTGCATATAACTTTTTGCATTCTTTTTAGTGTTATTTTTATTAATAATGGGACATAAATGATCCATCATATTTAATTGATTCTTTATTCATGTTCATTATTGTAAATTGAAGTTTTGTTTGGAGATAGTTGTGCATCTTTTTTTGTTTTGGTTTTTACTTCATTTATATTTTATTTGTTTAGTTGGCTTCATTAGAAAAGCACAAGTAAAGACTTCTATATAACTTAAAAGCATGTTTTTTGAGATAAAGATAATGATATTTGTATTGCATAAGATATCTATGCAAAACAAATTTTGAGGTAGAATGTGAGGATAATTAAACTTTTTATATTTATATATTTTATCATAAGAATTATCATTATTTATAATACTGTACATTTAACATTATATTGTGTAACTGCTACCACAACTAAATATAATAAATACCATTATTGGACTCATAACCATCACCATTGATCATAATTTAAATTTAATGTTGCATTTTTTAAACTATTATTGCAATTGAAATACAAAAATTTTAATTATTGGATGAAGAGTAATTTGGGTATCATGAAAACTAAGACAACTTACACTTTTGATTACCAAAACTCATAGTGTTTTTATATGGGTTGTATGCTAATATTTCAGATTTTCTTTTTTCCAGTTCAATACTGATCTTTCAATTATAAAGGTGCCATAACTTTTTATATATTAAATTTCTATTAGGTGCAACATGAAATATTCTTCCCCTTTTGAATCAATATAATTCATCCAAGTAAGGTTTCTCAAATCATTTCACTTTTTGTAACTTTAAGGAGATTTTTCTTTCAAAATCAATATGGTATGATGCAATGTAGTGACCTTAGTAATCAACCATTAATTTCTCCTAAGCTAGTATATATGATACAAAGAATTTTGATCATAAGTGATCAAAATTCATAATGAACCTTTAATCTACAATTAATATTACAGGAAATTTTAAACACAAATTAAGAAAGGTATAATTAAAATAATAGAAACTAAGATCACAACAATACCTACATTTACACTCCGAAGTATCAAAACTCATTATACTTCTATATAGAGTATTAATAATGGATCACATGCAAAGCTTTGCACATGAACATGAAGTTTTTTAGAAAATCAATTCTTTTGAAGGAATAAATGTAATTGCGACAAAAAAAAAAGTGATATTTAATATTCACATTATTTTGTATATATATTTTGAACTTGGTTTGCTCTAACCAACATAAATGCACAAACAACAAAGCATTCTTTGTCCCAATAATACTTTTATTTTATAATAGTATCAATGTTTTTGTCTTTCTAATAAATTTGGATGACTTGAATATTCTCTTTTATGCCATTTGAGTAAAAATAATTTGTTGTTTCTCTTTAAGTCATTTTATCTTTTTTAAGTAGTTTTAGTGAGCTTTTCTAGTTGTTATTATTATATTTATTTGCTAATGGTGGATTGTAAAATGATTTGTAGTGCTTAGGGCTGCAAATGAGTCGAGTCGAGTCGAGTTTTGGTCGAGTCGAGCCGGGCTTCACTCATTTTTCACTAAGCTCGAGCTCGAGCTCGAGTTTGATTCAAGCCTAATCGAACTCGAGCTCGAAAAAATAAAAAATAATTATTTTATTTTTTAAAAAAATAAATAAAATAATTATTTTTCTTAATAAATAATAAAAAATTAGGGATATATATATGTAATTTCACTACTAAAATAAAAAATAAAAAATAAAAAATAATATATATATATATATATATATATATATATTCGAGCCTATTCGAGTCGGCTCGCGAGCTATTGAACCTGAGGGAAGGTTGCTCGATCTCAACTCGAACATGCAAATGATCTGCTCGAGCTCGACTCGAGGTCGAGCAATGTCGAGTTTGACTCGAGCTCGAACTCGAGCCACTCGCGAGCGGTTCGAATCGTTTGCAGCCCTAGTAGTGCTATTGTAAGTATAATAATATTTGATATATGTTGAAATTCTATTGTTCAAATTTATATAGCTTAACTTTGAAGATAAATGTTTTGACTTGGTGGAACATATTTGTATTTCTTATTGATGACATGCTTCAAAATTATAAAATTTATATGATTAAAAATTATAAGTCGTGAAAATTATTTATTATATAATAATCAAGGTGAACTTGGATATATTTTTGTTGACCTTTGAAATTGGATATTGATAGGGTATTTTTATTCCAAATATTTAACCTCATTATCCTTTACTACAAGTACACGGATCAATGAGTATAGAGTATTAGGATTGATCCCACAAGGACTAGGATTAGCAAACACTAAAGTTTAATCACTCACTTTATTACCTAGACAAATGAATAATTAAAAGCAATTAAAGGTCAGGTGGTACAATTGACATTGTAAATGCAAAGGAAATTAAAGAAAAAGGGAAGTAGGCGGAAAAACCGGCCATAGTAAAGCAATTAAAACCATCCTTTAAGGTTGTATAACTAACCCTATTGCGGTAAATTAAAAAAGTGAATAAAACAGTCTGATAGAGTGGTAGAACCGACACTTTTGGTAGGAAATTTAGAGAGAAATAAAGTAAATGAATGTAACAAGTTAGATTAATTTAGCTTAAGAGTCGAGCAAGAGAAATCCTAGAGTTAGAACCCCTTGTTTAATTAAAGTTAGAAGTTAGTTAGGTTAATTATATCTTTAGTCTAATGATTTGCCAAGAAATAACTTTCTGAAGCATGTCACCCCTTAACTAATGAACATATCGTTTTCCCAATTCCTTTACTCCTTAGAGTCCTTGATTTATTTTCATGGAGAAAAGATTAAACCAAATTAAATAAACTCAATGAACTCATGAAATTCCAACCAACCATATTCACACCATTCGAGATTAGTTAGTTATATACATTTTCAACATTTATGTGCAATGCAAAACAAGAATCACAAGTTGACAATAGTGGTGCTGGTGCCTTATTTCCAAATTTACAAATTTTTTGGATCATGTCACTCAATTGTCTGTTCTGCAAAAGCAAAGTAAAGAAGAAATTTTGTTTAATAAGTTACATGAGTATATGAAAAAAAAAAATGAAGAAAAAGAGGAGAAAAGGTTGCATTCTGGCTCCTGAGGTTTTTGTTGTTTATTCTTTGTGTTTCTATTTTCGTTTTCTTTTAATATAATTTATCTTTCATGCCATGCACTAGCTTATTAACTCATCTCATTTAGCTAGGTTTTTAGAAATATATGCTTATCTACAAGAGTTCTCTTTTATCTGCAAAAAATTTAATAATGGGTTGTGACGTATTCTAAACTAGGTAATCATGATTAAGTGCATTATTTTTAAAAAAATATTGGCAAACAGTTGGTTTTCTCATTTAAGAGTAATAAGCAGAGAGTTAAACATATGATGGAAAATTCATTAAAGCAATTAAAAAAAAAACTTTCTTTGGAATAACGAAATTTGCATAAAGCCGATACTTGAAAGCATAAGAGTGGAGATTGAAGAAGGACTAACAATACGCTGATGAATTTTCAAAGAACTCGTTACTATTGGTATTTATTTTTATTTGATTGATATAAATAAGTCATAATAGAAGATAAATTCCCATTGGATTAGTATTTGTTTCCTTCTATATAATTTTTTATTTTATTATACTGTATCAATTTTATAGAGATCAGAATTTATTTGTTTACGGAATGCGTATACAAATGATATCTAGTTTGTCTATTGTTAAAGTATTTTAAGGAGAAATAAATTGACTAGTTTACATTTTAGGAGTTTGCTTTGGATTAGAAAAGTTGTAAAAAGAATTACATGAAGTGTGTTTACACTAGGAAACTCAAAAAGGAAATCTACAAAATAGTTGGCAACAAACGTAAGTTAAGTAACTAATACATATAAATTTTTTTTTGGTACAATTTTAGTGAATATCCATATCTACCAAGGATTTTCAGTAATTTTGGGGGGCGGCTGTCCATGCCCACCCCCAATTCCGTCCTTCGGGGGAGACTTTTGAATTTTCCTTAAGTACTAAAACATTAATAGGGAATCCGTCTTGACAACCACAGAATGAAATGAGCAACTTAATAGTTGTCTGATGACCTGAAAGCAAACCAAAGCTTTCGCCTGCAATGGAGATAAAGCATAGACACGTTTCGTTGTTTGATATAGCTGAATGCCAGACCTATCCTTGATTGCTTAAAGAGTACAAGAGTATTGACACCGCGCATGTATAAGTTTTGTTTTAGCATACTAAAACTAAGGCAATGGTATATTTCATTGTGGAGGAATTCAAGTAGAAAAGGAGAGTCAAAATTTACATTAAAAAAAAAATTGCCAGAATTTTAAGTCATTCTCGACAATATTTTATTGTGGCAATGCCATATTTCATTGTGGAGGAATTCAAGTAGAAAAGGAGTGCCAAAATTGTAAGTTATTCCCGACATATGCACTCATGTTAAGGGTTTAGGATTTAGAGATTTTAGATTCAATTCTCTTTTTCCCTTTTCCGCTCCTTAGATCTCACACTTCCATATTGAATAAATGAAAAAACTTTATACTTATCCAATCGACTTATATTCCAAATTTTAGGTTTTTGACCTACGTATTAACTCGAATAAAAATATTAGAAGTAAACCAAATTATGAAACACCATGTATTGCCGATATAATACTTGCCAAGGTACAACTCATTCGATATTCATTGGGATTCGATGCTCATTGAGTTGCCAAGGTACAACTCATTCGATGTTCATTGTTCTGCTCCTCTCATTCAGTCCGACCCTACCTTATTTAGTTTAGCCGTGTTAAAACACACTAGGAGATGAACACCGTGCTAGCGCACGGTGCAAAATTATAAGCATGCCTGCCCAAGCTCAAATAACAGCGATCTGCACTATACAAAAAGATGTTAACGTAGCATTGTTTTTATTTAATTAGTGGTTGAATATTTGTTGGGAGCAGGGAAATATGCTGGAATGCATTCATCGCGAACATTAAAATTCCATAAACAAAAAACTGAGCTAACTGCTATTGGATCGCAGGTACAATCAAGCGGATATGTTCTTTATATTTGTTTAGTAGCTATTTGAGAATGAAATGGAAATACAAGAATGGCAAGCTTGTTCACCATGTATCACGTTTATATGCTTCTGAGTACATGTAGCCTAAGCTAGTAGAACAGCACCTTGTTATTGTCTTGGCTCCAGTTCTTAAAGTAATTGAAGGCTCATCACCATGTACGAAGTAAGCAGCAAATGCGTAAAACAGGCTGTGTAGGGGAATGAAATGCATACAACAGAATTTAAGCACCAAAACCAATCAGCACAAATAATGAACAATGTTGTACAGAAATGAACGCAAATGAGTCACTAAACATAACAAACAATGACATATGCGTCAAGGAAGCAAAAATACCTGGTAATTCAACAGATTAAGAACATATCCTGTGGAGGCCAAAAAAAGCAAATTTTGAAACCGAGTATAGAGCTTAAAAAGCTCAAAAAAAGTATCCGCAAGAAAAAGTCCATAAAAAGGCATGGACCAAAGTTAACCATATAATGTGAAGTTGCAGAATAACAGCAACTAACCTGTCGACAAAAGGAAAATCAGATGGAAATTTTCCTTAAACATTGACAGGCACGATAACAAATGTTGCACTGCTTATTCATGAAACTCATAAAGGCTAAGTGAATAACACATAAACATCTTAAAAGCAAGACAATCATCAGAAAATATATAATATGTCATAAATCTATCCAAGGCATAAATATTTGGGAAATAAAAGCTGAACCAAGTCACAAACTTATCAAAGTTTGTACAGAGATGGAAACTACAGCCAGCACATAAATGAACTCAAAAGTCTCAAAGCAATATCATGGGCCAATTCAATAGAGCATCCACCCAAATACAAATAAGTGGTTTTCTCTATTTTGTTCTTTAAAAGCACAATAAGCGAAAAATATAGTACAAAAATTAGTGAAGACCAACAATGTATTAAATAAAAGGAAACCAGATAGAAATTCTACCGGAGCTTCAACACTAATGATTACAATTAATATATCCCTGAGGTAGTCACCACATAATCAAACTCAAATCAAGAGCATGAAGCAATATTCTGAAAGAAGTAGAGAGCCGAGGGAAAAGACAAAAACAAAATAGAAGCAGTGGAAAAAAATAATGCATAGCAACTGATACCAATGCCTAGCCAAATGAGATGAAAACTAAGTTTGTACCAAGATGCAAACTACAACCAACACAAAAATGAGCTCAAAGCAAAAATCACATCAGTCAAATTAATAGAGCAGCCACCAAATAAAAAGAGTGGTTTTCTATACCCTGTCCTTTAAAAGAACAATAAGGGGAAAATAGAGCACAGAGATCAGCAAAGACTAACAATTTATTAAATAAAAGGAAACCAGACAGAAATTCTACCTAAACTTCGACACAAAGGATAACAAATAATGTACCCTGAGCTAGTCACCACATAATCAAACCCAAAGCAAGAGCATGAAGCAATATTGTGAAAGAAGTAAACTACAGGAGGAAAAAACAGTGAAACTAAACAAAGGCAGCAGGGAAAACAATGCATAGCAACTGATAAAAAGGAATCAAAAAGCATGAGCAAGGAAACATGCTGTAAAGAAGTCATCTGCAAAAAATAACAACTCAATGCAAAGCAGCAGAAACTACATTTCTTAATTAACAAAAAGGAACAAGGCATGCAAAATTTAACGTAAACTAAAAAAGGCTGCCAGACTGTTGAAATCTTTATAGCCATCATAGAACATAACTTCAAAACAGGAAATTAACAAGAAGTAAGGCATGCAAAATTTGATAGCAAAGTTTTAGAAATCATTAACAGCCATGATAAAGAAGGACTTTAAGATAGGAAAAAGAAACAGGAAAACAGAAAAGATTGCATACCCTGCTGAAGCAATAGCATGACCAAGCAAAATGCTGACAATGATGGCTAGGAGGAGAATGAAGAAACAGAAACAGCAGAAAGAGTAAAGACAGAGAATAAGAAGGAATCAGTTTAAGAGGAACTATGATAATAATAAGCAGAAAGTTGCCTTCCGTGGTCAGCCATGAAAAGCTGAGAAGGCTCCAAAGCATGCAAACCCCCTTCTTTGAAAAGGCAAGAAATCAATTCTATTTTTTTTGTTATGAAGGCAAAAATTCAATTTGGCTGTCAGAAGTAGGAAATTTTTCCTTCTTCTCCTGCTGATGCAAACACTGTTTGATGAAATGGTAGCCTATACAAACAGCGGCATAGACGTCGATGCAGAAGATGGAGTATTGAGCACAACGTCCTAATAAAAGTGTCCCACATTTTTCTAAAGCTTTTTATAAAAGCATCATAATTGATGTTGTGTTCCAAGACAAACTCCCAAACCTATGGAAAACCAAAAAGAAGATAATAATAAAAAATCATATAACATATAATAACTCCAAATAATTCCACTCCAACAGATGAAAGAAGATCAAATCAAATGACAAAACAGGTCCATGTGACTATCACATGGAGGATGACGACCATGGTTTGGTTATGAACTCATTCCTGCTTTACACCAAGTTTCTAATAATTCTTGGCATAATATAAGTAGCATATATCTTCAGCCATCATTAAAAGTATTTACTCTCGAGTCCATATGTTAAGCAAAGAAAACACATACCTAGAATGCACGTAGGAAGACGCATTTCTCGCTCAATAACTCATTAATTCACTGGAATGTTGTTATCAACTCTGTCCAAATATTAGGTATCCATCTATTATCAAGGAATCCGTTGAGAGAAGGCCAAAACTCAGCTAACTCTAGAGCAGGACTATAATATATTCTTAGTATACACTTTGTTCTTCTGAATCAGTAACTAAGATGACCAATACACTTACTAACTCAAAAAAAAAATCGAATGAATTTTCTATTTCAGTTGACCATAATATATCAGAAGTCTGGACCGCAAACTGCAGACATGAAACTCAATTTGATAATACCTTAGGGGAGAGAGCACTAATGTGATCTTTGGTGTAAGTTCATCACATCATCACAAACAGTCTGAGCCCTTGCATCATAATGCATTGATGGAATCTTCACCTTCTGCTCTGCACCACAGCCATAATTCTCATTACAACACAATCTCTTATTACTCTACCAAGTTTGAAGGAACTACCTGCACACATTCACATAATAATTTTCACAAATACACTAAGAAATAATAAAGTTGGAACTTGACAGTAACCTTAATATCGATCCCCACAACAGCCCCATCTTTCTTAAATAATCCCAAGTTTTGACATGCCACCTGCATCACAATTACAAAGAAATAATCCAAAAAGCCATCTAAGAAGCCCATTTTTTTCTTCATCAATCCAAAAAAACACAACTCTAGGGAGAAAGAAAGATCAAACGATCAAATTAAAAAAGTAGAACCTGAAAGCAAGCACCAGGACCACAGGTCCACAGCCCAGTTCAAGAACATAAGAAGCAGGGGTTAATCAATTTGTATTGTTTCTGCATTTGCAGCAACTACCATTCCCATTATAGAATTTGCAATTTTTCAAAATATTAAAGTATGGCCAAATCCGACTACCATATGGGCCTTTCTCGTAATGTGTTTATGACAGCAAATTTCATATCCAATTTGTTCTGGTGGCATTTCATATCAAGTTTTATGATTTCCTCATTTACAGTTCTTTTTTCGGGAAAAAAATTCTAGAAAATTTACAAAAATGGAGAGGTGGGAAAGGAGAAACATTTGTAATGGACCTTGAAGGCAGAGCTAGCGACATAGCCAAGGCGTTGAGCTTCTTTGCGGAAGAAATCAGGTGATTCTGCTGCTCCACTCGTGATTCTTTTCCCTTGCTTTTGCTGCTACATCCTTCTTGGGTCATTCGTTCTTCAAGAGAGAGTCTAAGAGGGAGCACGTATCTCCAGGATGAAAATTTTTTCCTTTGTTGATAAGATAGATTGATTAGAAGAGAAGATTAGATCCGGCAAAAGAAATTAGGAAGAAGAAGAAGAAACACGAAAAAAGAAGAAAGGAAATGGTGCGACTGATTTTTAGAAGGGGAGAAAGTGGAACATATTTTGATGTCTTGAGCACATAACCAGCCAAATTCTTACCATAGAAGTACTAAAAAAGCTGGAAATGTTGGCACGAGAAATGACGATCATTTTCTCTTTTGGTCTTGTCTCCTCGGAAGTTCAAGCTACTGAAGAGACCCACTTGGATAGACCACCAAAGAGAGAGAGAGAGAGAAAGACATGTGAACCTCATGTGATGGACTATCAGCTGGAGGATGACGACGGTTTGGTTTCAGAACTCATTGGCGCTTTATACTACATTTCTAAAGAGGACGAGAGCACACAACAACGAAGATACTTGACCTTCAGCGGCGAGAGCGGACCAATGGCGGAGCCACGTGAAAGTAAGTGGAGTCAATTGACATCACTTAACTTTGAAAAAAAATTAGCTTTTAGTGTTAGGAAGTTTGGAAAATTTTAAAGTTGTATCTTATTTGACCCCATTAAATTTTAATAAATTCTCTTTTTTGTATATATTGACCCCCAAACAGTTGAAAATTCATAATTGCTATCATCATAAGAATTTTGAATTTATTTCAAGTTACCTATGAAAGTTATTCAAAAATAAATTCTTCTAAAGTTTCTATAAACAAGGTATGAGCTCTATTGAGTGGAGTAGGAAAATCAATTCTTTCGAACTTCAAAGTTTCCAAAAACAAGAAATTTTCAAGTGGATCCTAAATTTTTGATTCATTATATGAAATAAAATTATTATGATTTTTATTTATAATATGCTATAGCTAAATTTCTTTTTAAAAAAACTATAGAATATCAAGTTGATTGTAGTTTGCAAAATATTCAAAAAAAAAATCAAGAGTTTCAATTACTTGCATTTAAAAAGTTGTTTTTAACAAAATTGATAATGTATTGATTTGCAACATTTTCAAAAAATGAGTATTCGTAGGGTACAATTGTGAATGTTTCACAGATCTATTATTTTTAATTTATGTTTAGCCTGCTATTAGAATAATGATGTAAATCAAATTGTGTTGAACAAATTTCAACAATCTATTAGTAAAACTTGCTTCTTATAAACACACACACACACACACACACATATGTATCTATGTATGCATGCATGTTATGTATGTAATGTTAGCAGTTTTTACTTCTTTTTTTTTATTATTTTTGTACTCTGATTTTTTCTTCAATTAGATAACTTCCTATTCCGAACCGCTCATGACTATCACAAGATATGGGTTGTTTTTTGCAAAACGTTTGCAACTTATTAGTATTTTTTTTTATTATGCTAATCAAAGGTCTTCATTAAGCATGGACCTAAGCACCACCACTTCAAAAGTGAAAGGAAGTTTAGCTGGGGAGCAGTTTTAAGTGGTTGCTATGCCATTTTGATATTAAATTTATCTGTGCAAGAGCAAAACAGAATGGTTTAAGTATTAATTAAATTTCATTAGCGATTGGAAGAAACTTTTGTTTCAAGGATGGTGTGGAAAGAGCATGGAATAACACCGTGTACCAAGTACTCCAAAGGATTACACTTCGTTTTCTTTTCCCTCTTAACACTGTCCACAAAATGTTCATAAGTAGGCAGAAAAATCTATTTTTATATGGGTAAATTACATATAGCCTCCTATAGTTTTGTATGATATTAAATAGCTCCTCCAAGGTTTTAAAATAATCACATAATCCCCCTGTGGTTTTATATAAAGTAAAAAATGGAATGCATAATTAGTTACGACGACTAGGCCACATGTGCTCTAAAAGTGCGTATAATGAAATCATAATATTCATTTAATCCTTCTATGGTTTGCATAATATCCACTTTATCCCCTGTAATTTTTACATTTATATATGTAAACCCCTTATAATTTTGTACAAGATGGCTAAGTTGTCATTTGATATATTATTTAAGTAAAGTCACTACTGGTATTTCAATTAATGATATTACATAGAATATTTTCAGTTAAATTTCCAATTTATAGGAAACTATAGGGAGTGAGATAGATATTTTAAAATATTAAGGGGATTATGTGATAATAACTGAAACTATAGGAGGTTATTAGTAATTCACCTATGTTATTTTAATAGAGAAATAAATCATATCCATGTTTTGGTTGAATACGAATATGATTTTGTTGATGGCATTAGATGAGGTTTGAACCATCACCTCAACGTAAGTTTGATCAAATGAAGGCTCCCTCAATATTTAACTTTGATTATTTATACTTAACCAGCAAGAAAGTAATGTTATTCAAACTTTTGTGAATTGCTATGTGCTAGAAAAAGAAAAAGGCATTTGTTTAAGGATTAAAAAATGATGGGAGTAGTCAATTAATTGGGAATAATTTGAAAAGACATCCATTAGACTTCACCATTCGAGATTAGTTAGTTATATACATTTTCAACATTTACATGCAACGCAAAACAAGAATCACAAGTTGACAATAGTGGTGCTGGTGGCTTATTTCCAAATTTACAAATTTTTTGGATCATGCCACTCAATTGTTTGCACTGCAAAAGCAACCATCCTCCCCTAAGACTCTAAGAGCAAAGAAGAAATTTTGTTTAATAAGTTACATGAGTATATGAAAAAAAGAAAAAAAAAACAAGAAGAAAAAGAAGAGAAAAGGTCGCATTCTGGCTCCTAGGTTTTTGTTAACTTATTCTTGTGTTTCTATGTTGGTTTTATTTTAATATAATTTATTTTTCATGCCATGTAGTAGATTATTGACTTATCTCACTTAGTTACGTTCTTAGAAATATATGCTTATCTAAAGGAGTTCTCTTTTATCTGCAGAAAAATTTTCTGAAAGTAATAATGGGTTGTGACATATTCTAAACTAGGGAATCATGATTAAGTGCATTATTTTTTAAAAAAAATATTGCCATTTAAGAGTAATAAGCAGAGAGTTAATGAGCACCTAAAGAAACAAGAAAGCAAGCTTGGATGTTTCGAAAAAGTTTTCAAATGCAACTTACAAAATAAACGAAATGCGTTGACTACGAAATGCGTGATCATAAGTTCAGGCCTTAAGCTTAAAGTATATAAAATTGTTTAATATAGTGCGAAAGCAATATAGCATTTACAAAATAAACGTGCAGAGCTACTTAGTAAAGAAGATTATAAAAGTATAAACTCCATTAAACATCAATCCCACGACAGGCTGCTTGTGATGAAGGGGACTCACTCTGTTTCTGAGGGGAACCAACTCTGCTTCTGAGGAACTCACTCTGTTTCTTCAATAATGATTTCTTCAATAATGATTTCTAGATCCTCATTTCCCATATCCAACTGTTCTTGTTGAATTTTCTCCACTGACCTTACAACAGACTTAAGACACCGTCTCACCTCAATCATTTCAAGAGCCTCACATTCCCCTAAACAAGAAGGCACTTCTTCTAGTTTCTCACAATTGCACACAACCAATTTCTCAAGATGGGGAAAATGATTAGAAGTTGCAGTCCAGCTACGAAGGTACCACAAGCCTCCCAAATCCAGGATTCGGAGGCTAGGGAAATCCTCATCTTTCATTTCCCATTCTTCCCCATCAAAGCAATTAAACCATAATTTAAGCACTTCAAGATTGGGCAATTTTGCAATTGTTGAAATTTCACCCCATGGCTGCTTATTTTCTGAGAGAGTCAGCTTCTTCAAATTCAATGGGAATTTAAATCCATATCCGTAAAAATCACACAGATTAAGTGATTCCAGTTGGCTCAAGCAGTCGAACTCTAGAATCCAGTCACCAGTTCTGGCCTGCGGATGCTCGGTAGCTTTGTCAAGAGCCTCACATCCAGTTGGTTCTTCTCTTGATTCGACTCTCCTGCATTTTAGCCTGCGGATGCTTGGTAGCTTTGTCGATATCATTTGCAAGCTTTCAGAGGGGGGATCAATGGCAAGACTTAGAGTGTCTAAATGATCTAAACATGGAGATACTTCAAGATTCTCATCACGAAAAATAAAACCACAACTGAAATCTGCACGCAGGTGCCTCAATGTCTTAATGTTCCAGATAGTCTCTGGTAACACATAGAATTCAAAATCTCCTAGTACCAGAAAAGTTTGTAGCCTTGAGAGGTTGGCTATTTCAGATGGGATAAAATTATCCGGTACCGTACTAAGCGCCAAGTATCTCAAGTGAGTAAGCAATACTACTTCCCTCAGAAGATGTTGATTAGACTTCCAGGTCTTCAGATACAACACTCTAAGAAGTTTAGGTAACCAAAACACCAAATCATCCTGATTAGCAAATAGCAAAGTACGTAAATTGGAAAAAACTAGCATTGACTCCTGAATCTTCAATCTCCCCGAATCTCGATCAGAAACTCGGTGGGGAATTCTTAGGCCAGTAAGACTAGATGGATTTTTCCCACAGTGAACAATATGTAGAAAGTTATCTTCTTTGGCTTTTTGTATGCAAAACTCATGTACCAAATCATGAAGTCGACAGGCTTTGGCACCACCTGTAGTTCTTTGTTTGGTTACCATAACTAAACTTCTATCAACCAAAGCCTTCAAGTAGTCATCTGCCACATCCTCAATATTATTTCCTTCAGTCTTTCGCACAAATCCTTCAGAGATCCAAAGCCATAGCAACCTTCGGACAGGAACATCTCTGTCTTCTTGAAATGCACTAAAATAAAGAAGGCATGGCTTCAAATCATCTGATAAATGACGGTAACTCAGCTCAAGTGTCTTCATGCAGTATTCATCATCAAGCAAAATACTTTCTGCAACTTCTTCCCAGAAATTTGGTGAAGTAGTAGAAAGAATTCCAGCAACGAGGACAATTTTGAGAGGTAAGCCCCTACAAGATTCTGCTATCTGACGTCCAATTCCACTTAGTTTTGCAGGACAATCTTCTTTGCCAAATAACTTTTTCTGTAGCAATTTCCAACTCTCTTCGTCAGTAAAGTGGCGAAGATGGTGAGGCTTGCTATCAGGTTTGAATTGCAGAGACAAATTCTGCAATCTGCTCGTGATGAGAACCCTGCTTCCATTGGCATCATTAGGCAATGAACTTTCCAACAGATTCCATGCCTCAACATCCCACAAATCATCCAAAACTAGGAGATACCTATTTCTCAGCAAAGCTTTTTTTAGCTTTTCCACCAAATCATGTTCATCTACCTCAAGATATTGTCTGGCACTTCCAGAATCAATACTACTCAATATTTGAACTAACAAGTTTTGCCTGCTATATACTTGAGAAACAGTGCACCAAGCACGTTTATGGAAATGCGGCATTACTGAAGGAGAGTTATAAACTATGCCGGCTAATGTTGTCTTGCCAAGACCAGGCATACCCACAATGGGAACAACATCCAACTGCTTTGATCCTCCAGTAAGTCTGTGCCTGATAGTTTCCACCTCATCGTCGAGACGGAACAGGTCTTCATTGCGAATGGTGGCAGTAAACTGTGATGGCATGCGAGTGAAAGTCTTGGTAACTCTCTTGGTCTCACCATCATAGCTTATGCTACCACAGATCTCTTGGGCCTCAATCTTCATAAGATTGATATATCTAGCAACAGCATCCAAACTATATTCACCTCCATCACCAACAAGTGTCAAGTCGATCACTAACTCTGCTTTATATGCAACCTGCATAAAACGACTCCAAAGAGCTTGGAGTTTTCCATTGCAGTTGCGCTGGTCTACCATCTCTCCAAGGAAGGATCTTAAGAATTCGAGATCTTTTAGGACCGTGTCAATTTGATCTTTTGGGTATGCAATTGAATCATCAGCCTCATTACAATTTTCTAGTTCCTTCAGATTTTCAATGAGAGAGTCCACAGAGCCCAACTCATTGGTCCTAGAAAAAACAAATCCCCATTCTGAGGCTGCTGGATCAATTACTTCTTCCCGAATAAACCTGAGCACTTCGAGCAAATCAAAAAGAGCAAGATCAGTTTCCTTGGCCAAACCATCTTTGATTTGATTCTCAGAAAGGGAGAAAATTACGATTGCTGCATCACACACCACAACTCCAATAGTATTCTTCAGTTCATGGTGTAGCTCGTTGAACTTCTTCTGATGCCTGAGAAGGATTGTCAGGAATCTTAGCCCATCATCGAGTTTTCGCATGTGATTCCTAATCGGAACCAGAATAGTGCTACAAGATCTCAGTAGCTTGATGGTATTGGGAAGGAGACAATCCATAAAATCAACTATTAGATGCTTACTCTTCTCCAGAGCTGAAGTGTCTGACGACATTGATAACTTTGAAGCAGACAAGACATTGATATAAGTTTCTCGAACTTGGGGATCACTGGGAATAATCTTCTGACGTATCAGTTGAATCAGTTCAGATCCTTGACGGATTGCTTGATATCTGACGGCCCACAACATAGAAATCAGGCGTACCGTATTGATGGCTACCTTTTCAGCGTGAATCAAGAGATCTGTCAATTGCTGACTTTCGGGACAGTGAAACATTGCAAAGCGAATGAAACTCTTCGAGAACAGCAGCTTCTCTTCAACGGTTGTGAAATCGAGTATCTCATCTCCGTGCTGAAGTTTCTCCAGCTCCATTGAAACCCAATCAATCAAGTCTTCGTCCTGAAGATTCTCCAGATTCTCTGAAACCGAATCAATGAAGTCAATGACTTGCTCTGGATCTGTCGGCCTGTAATAGTACAACAGAAGGTTGATGCGCGATTCGCTGAGATATCTCTCGAAAAATAAGACGATTTCTTTCTCGAATCTGGTGAGCTCACTTTGGACCTCAGTCAAAACAGGTAAACCAGATTGAATCAAGTCTCCCCTGCAAGCAGATTCAAGATCTGCCGTTCTTGTGATAATCAGATCTTTAATTCTGGAAGAAATAATATCCTTCACCTTCACAGCTTTCTCCGAACATGTCTTATGGTTCCTCCTCCTCTTCGTACACGTTGTCAGATACAGATCAAAGGTTTGTAATAGTCTCACTTGCATCTTCACGTCCTTGATTTCAAACCGCAACTCATTTCCGAAGGTCTTACTCATCCAGCCCAGATACTGTAGAGCGAAATCAAAGCAACTAGTGCTACTAGAGGGTATCTCCATTATTGAATAAAGTTAGTTCAAGGTTTACAGCTTTCTGATTATCTGAACTTTTCTTGTTTATGTGTTGGTGGAGACTTTAGAGACAGCTTTTGACTACTTTTGGCCAAAGTGCATTTCCAAGTAATGGTCTTAGACCGCACACTGCAGCAGTAAATAAGTTATAATACTAAAGCAGTAAATAGTAATAATTTTACCGGAATGTAACAAACACTGTAGTAAAAAACTTGACTGCTTCCATTAATATCTTGAACTATATATTTCCATCAATACCATCATCATTCTTGTCAATGCCAATTCAATTAGTTTTTCTGTGGGCACCAAAAACTCCTGACGTAATAAGGTAACAATTCTTTTTTAAAAAAAAAATCCGGGTAAGTGGTAACATTTCGTAAAATTCCAAACATGAACTCACCAGACAAATCCTACCAATTTAGAGTTTCCTTTCCTTCAATAGTGTGGTTCAATATTTAAAAAGTAAAACAATATGAAGATAAGTTATCAGCTAAATGAAGGAAGTTGATTGCGTAATAGACAAAGCATGAAGAAGAAACATACCTTTTAATCCGAGGCTGTGAGAACTCGCCAGAAATTTATCAAAGACCAAACAATTTTTGTCCACACAGCCACCAAGAGGAGGATTTGTATGGTAGAATTTTGGAAAAGTATAATTTAAATCTTCCTCAAACACCAAAAATTGAGGCTTAAAATTCCTTCAAGTATAAGAACAATCTAAAGTGACGAGGAGCTTTCATAAGTCACAAATGAGTGGCTAACGGGATGCAATCGTGTAGATTTTAACATGTTATTATAGGTTTCACTTGGAACAAAATTGTGAGAGTAAACTTAGTACTACTAATAGTAAGTTTTTGCACTAAAAAATAAGTTTTATAATTTATGTAACTTTCTCTTTAAATAGGAATCTTACTAGAATTTTAGTAAAAATCATCTCTTTTTCCCCCAAAACTTAGATTTTTTATATAAAACTTATTACTTTTTTGAGAAAAACTTACGATTTCATTAACAATCTTACCACTATTTTAGTGAAATTTACTACATTATTAACAAATCTTGTTAATTTTTAAGAAAATCTTACAATTTTTCCGTGCACAACATACCAAATTTTAAGTAAAATTTACGATTCTTTTAGTGAAACTTAATACTTTTATATGACCAAATAAACCTTTGGTAAAATTTATCATACTATTAAAGACATTACAACATTCGTTCAAGTACTTTTTATGTATTTTTTTAGCACACAAAAAAACAATTTTGTTAAGTATATGAAGATATGGATTGGAATTTGTTTATTCAAACCAACTCTACTTTAGTATGGAAAGATAAACTCTCCTAGATCTTGATGAACCACCAAGGCTTTAGCTAATTATATTTGAAATAATGAAAAAAAAAAAGTTAGACATATAGACGAAAATATGTTTAAGGAATTCATCACAAAAGCGGACACAAATTCCAAGTAATTCAACAAAAAATTAACGATCTACTCTGAATAGTAAGTTGGAAAAAGCTAATTTATTGTCCTAAAGTTGAGGACTTTTTTTCTTTGGCCACTGTATAGCTTTTTCACAAGTGCACAAGAGTTGCGTTTACTATTTTTCTTGCCTAATTTCATAAATAGAATTTATGTTAGGGCACAACATTGATACAGTGGGTTATTGTATTAAATTGGACGATCAATTTGAGAAAATGCTTATTTGATGAATCAAATTGAGAGAGTCTTAAAAGCGAAGGGTCAAAAGAAATCATCCATAATTTAACGGAGTATTTCTCCAAAGTTTCACTCTCTCGCCCTGGGGTTTTACGAAACTACTTTGCTAAACGTGTTCAAAAGAATGAAACGGTGGAACACAAGGCAAGCTTCAACAAAATTAACTAGGTCCAATTAAGTTATCTTCTTTCTTCTTGTTCTTCGGGTCCAGCAACAATAAGATTCGAGGGACCACTCACCTGTTCCACAAAAAAGAGTAGTGTCATACATATTAATTGTTAAAATTAAAAAAAAAAGATAGTAATTTTTTTTTTTTTTGGGCGAAGGTTACAAGTATTCGTTAATAGTGAAGTCAATCCAAACATATTATAGTTCAAATAAACTCCCAACTTGGAAAACTAGATATCAAGTTATCTAACTCCTAAGCTCTTATGTGAAAATACTGAGTTTTTCATTTTCTTCCTTTTCACCAATAAGTGGAATTGCATGATTTACTGGTACTACAAATTATTTGGATTTCAGATAAAAAATAAAAACAATTTTAATCAAATTAAAGAAAATTATGCCCTGCACAAGGCAAAGTCGTGTCAATGAAATCCATAATGGTTGGAAACTTCCAAAATCAACCATACGTTTGGATAGTAGAATTTTTGGGATAATTTGTTGAAAAGAATACTGTAGCACTACTGTAGCACTTTTTTGATGTGATGTATCTGAGATAAAAAGGTGATTGAAATTTGTGTCGATGATGTAAGCAAAATTTTTTAGCTAAAAATGAGCAATCCAACTAACATTGTGGTCCAACTAACATTGTGTGCAATGGAAGAATTGTCATCTCATCAATCATCAAAAAGCGAATGCCACGCGGTTCATACGTACTGGAGAAACTTAGCAAGCAGACGCGTTTCTCCTCTTTTCTGTGACCCCAGATTTATTGAGATTGGTTTGGGATATCAATGGACCCTCGTTGTCTGTGTTAATATTTTGCAATATAAGAGTTAATTCAGAAAAGTATTTAGATTCAGATAGTTAATTATGTTTAATTTATATGTAGTTATGTACAAATGATGTTAGAAAATACTTTATTTACTTATTCTTGTTGACAAACTTATGGTAACACTTAAGTAAATATTAAGTACTATGGTGAGAGAAATTTTATCATAATCATTTTCATTTTTGAAGGTATTTCATGATTGAAATATCGCGTATGTATCATAAAAATAAATACTATAGACAATTCATCAAACAGATTTCATGTTATATCGAATTAAATCCTAAAAATTTTTGCAAACTGCTGTGCATGACAACTATTTAGGCCGCAGTTGGATGAGGTCGCTTCACCCTTGTATTTGCTCGTTTAATTGATAACGGTAAGAAATCATGAGCAAATTTCTTATCTTGAAGTAAAACACATATTAAAAGATGCCACCCTTTTATAAAATTTGATTCAGCACGCAAAAATGTGAGTAGAATTTGAGGGAAGTTGGACCTCATGATTTTGTAAGCTAGTTAACACTTTGGGGCCATTTGATAACGTTTATGTTTCCTATTTTTCCATTTTTGTTTGTAGATTTTGACAAACAAAAACAAAAAACAGCGTTTGTTAAAATTGTTTGTGTTTTACAAAAAAGAGAAACATTTATGAACATGAACCCTGCTTTTAAAAAATCAAAATTGTTGTTTTTATCTGTTTAAAAAACACTTAAAATAGAAACACAATAAATCGGTACTTTAAATTGTTTCATTTCACTTTCACTCAAACATCATCATGTATCCCATCTAGATATCTTAGTTTACTTGACCCATTACCATCTAGTTTGGCCCACTCCGACCCGGTCCAACCCAACCCGCTGTTAAAGTTTATATTTGTTCTTGTGTGAATTTCAACAAGTCTAAACCCAATACAAGATAGAAAAATTATCATTTTTTAGCATGGTTGCACTGTGGATACCATGTGACAATAGATAAGCATGAAGGAGGTTGATGGCGTAAAAGACGAAGCATGAAGAAGAGACACACCTTCAAAAGCGGCATAGGATGCCACAGCCTTTTAATATACAAAAGATGGATCCCTGAATTGCCGAAGTAAATGATGAGCCGAGGCTATGATCAGAACTCGCCTGAACTTGTCAAAGATCAAACAACCTTTGTCCACACAGCCACGAAGAGAAGGATTTGTATGGTAAAATTTTGGAAAGGTATAATTTGAATCTTCTTCAAACACCAAAATTGAGGCTTAAAATTCTTTCAAGTATAAGAAAATCTAAAGTGACAAGGAGTTATCATAAGTCACAAACGAGTGGCTAATGTGATGCAATCGTGTAGATTTTAACGTGTTATTATAGGTTTGACTTGGGAAAAAATTGTGAGAGTAAATCTAGTACTACTAATAGTAAGTTTTTGTATTGAAAAAATAAGTTTTATAATTTATGTAACTTGCTCTTTAAATAACAATCTTATTAGATTTTTAGTAAAAATTATCTCTTTTTTTTTTTTTTCTAAAACTCATCATTTTTATATAAAACTTATTACTTTTCAAGAAAAATGTATGATTTCATTAAGTTATCTTTTTATTCTTGTTCTTGGGTGCAACAACAATAAGATTCAAGGGATCAGTCACGTGTTCCAAAAAAAAAAAAAAAAAAAGAGTATTGCTATACATATTAATTGTTAAAATATAAAACAATCATTCTTTTTTTTTTTTTGGCGAATGTTATAAGTAATCGTTACCATTTTTTTTCCCCAAAACTGACCATTTTTTAATATAAAACTTATTACTTTTTCAAGAGAAACTTATGATTGCATTAACAAATCCTACCACTATTTCACGAAAATTTAATATATTATTATAAAATCTTGCTAATTTTCAAGCAAAACTTGCTATTTTATATGCAAAACATACTATTTTTTCAAGAAAAATTTAGCGTTTTAGTAAGAAGTCTTCCTATTTTTCATGCAAAACATACCAATTCTTAAGGAAATTACCATTCTTTTAGTGAAACTCACTACCTTTTTATGACCAAGAAAACTTTTTGGTAAAATTTATCGTACTGTTAGTTATATTTACAACATTCCTTCAAGCATCATTTATACTTTTTTTTTAAACATAACCTTACTTAGAAAAAAAATACCACATAATTAGCAAAACATATTATTTTACTTGTACATAATATTTTTTCATGAATAAACTAGCTAGTGCACACACTTTTCAATCTATATGTTTTGTACTCACAATCATTGCTTATTTGCAATTGAATACACGTCTAAATAAAACTTCACTTTGTCGAAAGACTGCCTATTCTAGTCTACGCGACAAATGCCTTAAAGTTATCATTGAACAAGTCCGTAAAGTATAGTACTATTTTTCCTCAAATATATTGCTTAATTTTATACCAAAGCAAAAGCTTTGTTAGGGAATATACCAATTTTCTTAGTAAATTTACAACTATATTATTAACAATTCCTGGTTTTTGCAAACATAAGAAAAAATACTTTCAGAAAAGATACTACTATTTTGAGAAAGCGTATAACTATTTATGTATAACATACTAGTACCACTTTTTTAGCATATTTACAACTATATTACTTTTTCTCAAAAATATTCCTTTTTCATTTTATTATACGAAAAAATACTTCTATTTAAGTATAAGTCACTACATTATTATAAAACACATAAAGTTTTTTTATTCAAACTTGATTGTTTTAGTAGAATTTAATTCTTCAAACAACCAATGTATCTCCAAAAACTACCTTGTTATTAGTAAAGATACCATCTTAGTATTTATCAACAATAATTTTTTAAGCTTTCTACTAATGAAACTTGTTGCTTTATTAAAATTATAATATTCACTATTCCTAGAAGAAAATTAGGGTGGTAGTAAAATATCTTATTCCAAGCAAACATACTTCTTTTAGAGAAATTTTCCATATGGCTTGCAAGAAAAAAAAAGTTCAGAAACTATACATTTTCTTCAAATCAATGGTTTCATTTTCAAAGAATTAGAGATAAAAAATTTGAGATATTTTATAATACATACGTGTTATGCAAGAAGGGAAAATCCTATGAAATAGAAGAAATTTGTAGCTTTTGATAAACTACGAAATAAAGGGAATAACTTTGCCACTTTTGATAAACTATGAAATAAAATTAATTTTCATATATACACGGGTGTGACAAACTAATATATTTATTGTCTTTGTATCCTAACATTTATTTGCACGCAATTTTGTAATAAATCCATAAGAATACATAAGGGCATTTTTTGGCATGAAATTATCCTCTCTCTTCAAATTCATTTTGGAAAGTTCAGGAGATCTCCTCAAATTCATTTTGGAAAGTTTAGGAAATCTCAGTGATGCTCTTAAAAGCTTCAATGGAGGTTTAAGAAATTATCTCTAAAAAAAATGATAACATTTAATTTGATAATCAAGTCTTACATTTTTCTTGAAATAAGTAGTAAGTGTTCAATGATAACATGATATGTTTTACTTTAGAGTTTGTAAAATTTGCTCGTGATTTAGTAATTTTACTTAAAAAATTGAGAGATTTTTAATGAAGACATATATTTTGCTTGAAAAACTAGTAAGTTTCGCATAAAAATTGACAAAAAAGTGGTAAATTTTTGCTAAAAATTTAGTAAGATTCCTATTTAAGAGCAAATTAGATAAACCTACTTATAGGGGAAAAAAAGTGTGAAACTTACTTCTTTTATACAAAAACTTGCTATTGGTTATACTAAATTTACCAATGCAATTTTGTCCTTAGTAAAATCGGTAATCACAAGTTAAAACTTACATGGCATCACATCAGCCATTTGTTTGGGAGTTATGGTGACCCCTCATCACCACAGTACAATTCTCAAGTATATCCTCTCATTATGTCATTCTGGATATAATTCAAAATAGTTACTCTTCTACTCTGGCTTTTTTTTTTAATTTTTCTTTTTTTTTTTTAAATTGCCACCCATTATAACCTACTATCAAGACCAAGGCATATTGCAAAGAAGATGACAGGCTAAGGGGAATGGGAAATTGGAAATTGTGTAATTGGTTTCAGATCCATGAATTGCTATTCAGCTATTTGACTAAGGAGGGCAAGCTCACGATTAGTCTGAGTTTTCGAGCAAATTTTTGATATGTATACAACAACACGTTTAATTATGAAGGCTCTTGGGAGGAAATTTCATAGGATTTTTTTTTCAAATATCGGTAATGGTACTCTTAGTAACTGATGATGTTTTCTCTATTTTTTTTTCTATTTCTAAAATATTTCTTCAATATATTATGTACAAACACTAACGATATACTTATCCTTAATTCTAGATTTGCTCTTCTATGTTTATATATATAATGCATGATTTGTAGGTATGTTGCTTCATCTAAATAATTATGGTGTTATACTTGGAGATTTTTTCGGTTGTCTGCTCTATTTCTTTTATTTTGATATGTTAATCTAATCATATTTATAACTATTCACTCACAATTTTTTTATAATACTAGTAATCTTTGTTGTTCAAGTAACAGTAAGACTTAAAATGGACCAAATCTTTTCCACATCGATCCCATGCAGTGAAAGGTTTTTGTTATTGAACAAAATCGTTGAACAAAGACGTACTTCAAAAAATAAGTAGTCACAACATTCTTCTAGGTATTTTGTTGAAAAAATTACACTGCAAAAAGTTCTATAGCCTTGAAGCTATAAATACAAAATCCACATCTTGCATTTCTTGGACAATCTAGAAGAGGAGGAGAATAAGGTAAGTCCAAGCCATGTGACCTCACTAACCAAAGCCCAACCCAATGAAATGATTGGAAAATCAATCGCCATTCCAAGAGGCCTCTTCGCACTATCGGGCCAATAAAAAGTTTGAGGCTGCACTAATTGCTTCACATCTTTCTATGTTTTTTTTTTCCTCTCTTAAATCTCCTCAGACATGTATCTTTTTGTTTTTTCTATGCACATCTTTGTTTATTGCTAGTACTATTTAGTATTACTGTTAAAATAAAGAAAACTTAATATAAAAATTTGTTAAGTACAGATTGGAGTTTGCTTAGTTTAGACCAACTCCACTTCAGTTTGGAAAATATTAGACACCCAGAGGAAGATTTATTGAAGCGCTATTATCACAAAAAGCCGTGACAAATTCCATATAATTTGAGAAAAATAATTATTTAGTATAACAATTAAGGAAAAAAATGTAATTTCAAGAGGAGGCATTGTCGTAAAATTCAGGACTTACATTTCTTGTCCACTATATAGCTTTTTGTACAACTGCACGAGAGTTCATGAATAGAATCTACCTAATCAAAGGAGTGTAAAACAACAATTAGGTCCAATTAAGTTATTTATATATTCTTGTTCTTGATGCAAACAACAATATAAGATTTGAGGGATCGGTATAACTTGTTGTCAGTTGATGAACAACATACTAATTTTCTCCACTAGAGAGACCTGCTATAGAGAGAAACAAAATACAGTGTGCTATAAAGACTAATTTTCTTCACAAGATTACCTGTAATTCTTGTCAGTGGGATCACTGCTAACATATCACAGTTCCCATAAATTCGCAACTTCTAAAACTAGATATCAGGATATCTAACTCATAAGCGCCCGTACAACAATATTATTTATATTTTCTTCGTTTTGACCAAGAAATGGAATTTGCTTGATTTATTGGTCAAGTCCCAAATTAACACCAAGTTGGATTTGAGATAAGAAAACAATGTTAGACCAAAAGTAAATAAAACTATACCCTACATAAAGCAAAGTCATGTCATCCAAATTCATAATGGATCCACAATTGAAAACTTCAAAATCAACCACATTATGTGGTCTAACTAACATTTGTAATGGAAAAATTGTCATCCCATCAATCGACAATACTGCTTCGCATATAGCTATAGCCTGTTCAGAAAAGGATGCATGTTCCACGAAAAGGTTAAACTACGTGCAGTTAATCTTCGATATCTACAAAAGGGTGTAAAAGAGTTATAATACTAAAGCAGTAAATAGTTATAAATTTACCAGAATGTAATAAACCCTATAGTAAAAAATTTTACGGCTCCCACTAATATCATGTACTATTTTTCCATCGATGCCATCATAATTATTGTCAATGCCAACTCAATTAGTTTTTCTGAGGACACCTAAAACTCCAGACATAGTAAGGTAACAATTTTTTTTTTAAAAAAATCCGGGTAACATTTCGTAAAGTTTCATACAAGAACTCACCAGACAAATCCTACCAATTTAGAGATATATTGCTCTTTTTTTTTTTTTCCTTTCCTTCAAGAGTGTGCTTCCATATTTAAAAGTAACACAGTATGGAGATAACATTTAAATATCTCGTGAAAACTGAAAACCAAACTTAGCTAAATTTAGACAAAGAGTAAGATAGATAAATGTGAAACTTATCACTTTTATACAAAAACTTACTATTGGTTGTACTAAATTTATCACCTCAATTTTTTGAATAATATTTACGATCGTGTATAATATGGATATAATATGAGCATTTACTATTTATGCTGAGAAATCAACTGAACTTGTAAAAGACCATAACATCTTCTCCATAGAGTCACTAAGAGAAGGATTTGTATTATAAAATTTCAATAAAATTACAATCTAAATCTTTGTCGAACTCCACAAAAATTGAGGCTTAAAATTCCTTCAGGCATATTCTCTCATTTTGTCATTTTGGATATCATTCAAAATAGTTACTCTTCTACTATGCTTCTATAATTTTCCACTCATTATAAAAAGCTATCAGGAGCAAGGCATATTGCAGAGACTATCACGGTCTAAGGGGAAGGAGAAATTGGGCAGCTGGTTTCATATCTATGAATTGCTATTCAACTACAGTTTGACTAAGGAGATTGGGCTCAAAACAAGTCTAAGTTTCGGGCAAATTTTTTGCTACGAA
Source organism: Gardenia jasminoides (assembly GCA_013103745.1). Lineage (NCBI taxonomy): Eukaryota > Viridiplantae > Streptophyta > Magnoliopsida > Gentianales > Rubiaceae > Gardenia > Gardenia jasminoides. The sequence goes on from CM023104.1 coordinate 21,732,604, forward strand.
TGCAAGAATATGTTTAACAGCAAGGCTCGTAAGAGGAAATTTTACAGGATTTTTTTTTTCCCCCAAATATCACAATGTCTCTGGTAATGGGCTCTTAGTAACTGATGATCCCCCCCCCCTTTTTTTTTTTTTTGGTAAAACATTTCTTCAATATATTGTGTACAAAACACCACCTTCTCAACGAAACTTATAGTCCATTCTCTAAAATGTGAAAATTTCGTTTTCACTTGTCTTATCACTTCTACATGTTTATACTATAATTTAAGCGATTGGAATCTCAAAACTTGAAGATTTTGGATTTAAAATTTTAAATCCCTCCCACCACTCTTAAATTTCACACCTCTTCCCACCAAAACTAAATTAAAAAAAAACAACAGTTTAAAAATATTTTCTTCATCACCATCAATCTTGACCTCGAAGACAACAAGGAGCTTTTTGTTATTAAAAAGAATTGTTCAACTAAAACTTGCTTTAAAAAATAAATAATCACACACTCTCCTAGATATTTTGTTAAAATAATTACACTGCACAACATTCAAGTTTTACTGTCTTGAAGCCAATCTCTCCTGTATACAGCCATGTGACGTCACTACCGAAGTCCAACTCATGGGAGCAATATGAATATCCGCCGCTATTCTGGGAGGCGCCTTTTCACACCGTCAGCCAAAAAAAAGAGCTCAAGGCTGCACTAACTGATTCACATCTTTATTTGTTTGATTTTTATTTTATTTTTAATCTATCTGAACAACATCTTTTTTATTTATTTCCCTACACATCTTTGTCTGTTACTAGTACTGTTAGAATTGCTTTACAAATTAAAAAAATTTCATGCAAAAACAATATTAATTTTTTTAAGTATATATCAACTATCAAGATACAGATTAGAATTTGTTTAGTTTAAACCAACTATACTTAGTTTGGAAAGACGAACTCCCCTAGGTTCTGATGAACTACGAGCGTTCCAGGTAGTTACATTTAAACTAATAGGGAAAAAAATTTAGACAGAAAGACAATTTGTTGAAGAATTTTTATCACAAAAGGAGTCACAAGTTCCAAGTAATTGGAGAAAAACAACAATTTATCTAGGGAGCATTCTCCTAAAATTTAGGACTCCTGTGTATAGCCTTTTTTTTTTTTTTTTTTCCCTTTAACCACTACACGAGAGCTCCACTTGCTACTTTTCATTTCCAAGTTCATAAATATAATTTATCTAGTCAAAGGAGTGAAAGACAATAGCTAGGTCCAATCAAGCTAATTTCTATATTCTTCTTCTTGGTGCAACAGCAGTATGAGATCTGATGGACCAGTATAGCTTCTTGTCAGTTGGTGAACCAAATGATTTTCTCCACCAGTGAACTGTCATAGAAAGAAACAAACTACAGTAGTGCTATACAGGCTAATTTCTTCACAAGAATTACTGGTAATCTTGCAAGTGGAATCAATGCTAACATATTACAGTTACCATAAATTCACACGTCTGCCTCAACAAGACAAAACTGAAGATAAATAAAATAAATGTCAAATGACGACTTGACCAAATATAGCCGGATCAGATGTGTATTTCTAGGCACTATCATAATATCCAATAATACACCAGAAACAGAATAGGGCAACAGCAGTGCCCAGAAAAATGGTATCCTAGACTTCAAATTGCCCCTTTAAATGACTTCTTCCTCCACAGCAGCATCAGATATCCGAAATATACCTGAAACAAAGTAGGGAAACATATTATTTCAAGTTCTGTGGCAACAAAACAACACCTTGTTAAGTTTACAAAGAAATCCAGTAACCTTCATCAGCCTGATATTTGTTCTTATCATCTCCTGCATATGCAAGTAAGTTGTACTTTGGGTTCCATTCCACACTACTCATCACAGCCCGATATGGAATTTGGTGAACTGTTCGTCCAGTTTGAACATTTGAGTGATGCAGAAATAGATAAATGTCAGACAGTATCAGAACTTAGCAACTTCAGAATTAGATAAATTTTTCTGAAAATAATAATGGGTTGTGACATATTCTAAACTAGGTAATCATGATTAAGTGCGATATTTTAAAAAAAAAAATATTGCCAAACGGTGACTTTTCTCATTTAAGAGTAATAAGCAGAGAGTTAATGAGCACCTAAAGAAACAAGAAAGCAGGCTTTTTGGATGTTTCGAAAAAGTTTTCAAATGCAACTTAGCAGGTGGCCTGTTGACTACGAAATGCGTGATCATATGTTCGGGCCTTAAGATTAAAGTATATAAAATAGTTTAATATAGTGCGAAAGCAATATATTTACAAAATAAACTCCATTAAACATCAAACCCACGACAGTCTGCTTGTGATGAGGGAACTCACTCTGCTTCTGAGGAAACTAACTCTGCTTCTGAGGGAACTGACTCTGTTTCTGAGGTACTCCATTCTTCATAATCATCTGCTTCTGAGGTACTCCCTTCTTCATAATCATTACAATTCTTAAAAACGATCTGTAGATCCCCATTTCCCATATCCAACTGTTCCTGTTGAATTTGCTTCACTGAACTCACAACAGACTTACGACACCCTCTCACCTCGATCATTTCAAGAACCTGACATTCCCCAAAACAAGAAGCCACTTCTTCTAGGTTCCAACAATAGTGCACAAACAATTTCTCAAGACGTGGAAAATTATCAGAAGATGCAGTCCAGCTCCTAAGGTACCATAATTCTGACAATTTCAGGACTCGGAGGTTGGGGAACTCCTCATCTTCCATTTCCCATTCTTCCTCAACAAAGGAATTACACAGTAATTTAAGCACTTCAAGATTGGGCAATTTTGCAATTGTTGAAATTTCACCCCATGCCTGCTTATTTTGTGAGAGAGTCAGCTTCTTCAAATTCAATGGGAATTTAAATCCATATCGGTAAAAATCACACAGCTTAAGTGATTCCAGTTGGCTCAAGCAGTCGAACTCTAGAATCCAATCACCAGTTCTGGTAGGTTCTTCTCTTGATCCGACTCTCCTGCATTTCAGCCTGCGGATGCTCGGTAGCTTTGTCAATATCATTTGCAAGCTTTCAGGGGGGCGATCAATGGCAAGACTTAGAGTGTCTAAATGATCTAAACATGGGGATACTTCAAGTTTCTCATCAGGAAAAATAAAACCACGACAGAAATCTGCACGCAGGTGCCTCAATGTCTTCATGTTCCAGATAGTCTCCGGTAACAAATAGTGTGAAAAGTGTCCTCTCACCAGAAAAGTTTGTAGCCTTGAGAGGTTGGCTATTGCAGATGGGATAGAATTATCCGGTACTGTATAAAGCGCCAAGTATCTCAAGTGAGCAAGCAATACTACTTCCCTCAGAAGATATTGATCAGACTCCCGGATGTCCAAATGCAACACTCTTAGAAGTTTAGGTAACCAAAACACCAAATCATCCTGATTAGAAAATAGCAAAGTACGTAAATTGGAAAAACATAGCATTGACTCCTGAATCTTCAATTTCCGCGAACCTCGACCAGAAACTCGGTGGGGAATTCTTATCCCAGTAAGACTAGATGGATTCTTCCCACGGTGAACAATATGTAGAAAGTTATCTTCTTTGGCTTTTTGTACGCAAAACTCATGTACCAAATCATGAAGTCGACAGGCTTTGGCACCACCTGTAGTTCTTTGTTTGGTTACCATAACTAAACTTCTATCAACCAATGCCTTCAAGTAGTCATCTGCCACATCCTCAATATTATTTCCTTCAGTCTTTCGCACAAATCCTTCAGAGATCCAAAGCCATAACAACCTTCGCACAGGAACATCTTTGTCTTCTTGAAATGCACTAAAATAAAGAAAGCAAGGCTTCAAATCATCTGGTAAATGACTGTAGCTCAGCTCAAGTGTCCTCATGCAGTCTTCATCATCAAGCACAATCCCGGAACTTATACTTTCTGCAGCTTCTTCCCAGAAATTTCGTGCAGTAGTAGTGAGAATTCCAGCAACGAGGACAATTTTGAGAGGTAAGCCCCTACAAGATTCTGCTATTCGACGTCCAATTCCACTTAGTTTTGCAGGACAATCTTCTTTGCCAAATAACTTTTTCTGTAGCAATTTCCAACTCTCTTCGTCAGTAAAGTGGCGAAGATGGTGAGGCTTGCTATCAGGTTTGAATTGCAGAGACAAATTCTGCAATCTGCTCGTGATGAGAACCCTGCTTCCATTGGCATCATCAGGCAATGATCTTTCCAACAGATTCCATGCCTCAACATCCCACAAATCATCCAAAACTAGGAGATACCTATTTCTCAGCAAAACTTGTCTTAGCTTTGCCACCAAATCATGTCCATCTAGCTCAAGATATTGTTGTCGGGGACTCCCAGAATTGATACTACTCAACAACTGAACTAACAAGTTTTGTTTGCTATATGCTTGAGAAACAGTGCACCAAGCACGAATGTGGAAATGCGACATTACTGAAGGAGAGTTATAAACTATGCCGGCTAATGTTGTCTTACCAAGACCAGGCATACCCACAATGGGAACAACATCCACCTGCTTTGATCCTCCAGTAAGTCTGTGCCTGATAGTTTCCACCTCATTGTCGAGATGCAACAGATCTTCATTGCGAATGGTGGCAGTAAACTGTGATGGCATGCTAGTGAAAGTCTTGGCAACTCTCTTGGTCTCACCATCATAGCTTATGCTACAACAGATCTCATGGGCCTCAATCTTCATAAGATTGATATCTCTAGCAACAGCATCCAAACTATATTCACCTCCATCACCAACAAGTGTCAAGTCGATCACTAACTCTGCTTTATATGCAACTTGCATAACACGACTCCAGAGAGATTGGAGTTTTCCATTGCATTTGCGCTGGTCTACTATCTCTCCAAGGAAAGATCTTAAGAATTCGAGATCTTTTAGGACTTTGTCGATTTGACCTTTAGGGAATGCAATTGAATCACCAGCCTCATTACAATTTTTTAGTTCCTTCAGATTTTCAATGAGAAAATCCATAGAGCCCAACTCGTTGGTCCTAGAAAAAACAAATCCGGCCCATTCTGAAGTTTCTGGATCAAGTACTTTTGCCCTAATAAACTTGAGTTTTTCGAGCAGATGGAAAAGAGCAAGATCGGTTTCCTTGGCCAAACCATCTTTGAATTGATTCTCAGAAAGGGAGAAAATTACGATTGCTGCATCACACACCACAACTCCAATAATATTCTTCAGTTCATGGTGTAGCTCGTTGAACTTCTTCTGATGCCTGAGAAGGATTGTCAGGAATCTTAGCCCATCATCGAGTTTTCGCATGTGATTCCTAATCGGAACCAGAATAGTGCTACAAGATCTCAGTAGCTTGATGATATTGTGAAGGAGACAATCCATAAAATGCTTACTCTTCTCCAGAGCTGAAGTGTCTGACGATATTGATAACTTTGAAGCAGACACGACATTGATATAAGTTTCTCGAACTTGGGAATCACTGGGAATAATCTTCTCACGTAGACTTTTCATTGCGTCATATCCGTCGAACATCCATACACAAATCAGGCGTCCTGTATTGATGGCCACCTCTTCAGCGTGAATCAAGAGATCTGTCAATTGCTGACTTTCGGGACAGTGAAGCATTGCAAAGCGAATGAAACTCTTCAAGAACAGCAGCTTCTCTTTGTGGGTTTTGAAAGCGAGTCTCTGATCTCCGTGCCGAAGTTTCTCCAGATTCTCTGAAACCGAATCAATGAGGTCAATGACTACTTCTGGATCTCTCGGCCAGTGATAGTCCAACAGAAAGTTGATGCACGATTTGTTGAGATATCTCTTGAAAAATAAGATGATTTCTCGCTCAAAACTTATGAGCTCACATTCGATCTGAGCCAAATCAAGAAAACTAGAATGAATCAAGTCTCCCCTGCAAGCAGATTCAAGATCTGCCGTTCTTGTGGTAATTCTTGTGATAATCAGATCTTTAATTCTGGAAGAAATAAAATCCTTCACCTCCTCATCTTGCTCCGAACATGTCTCATGGTTCCTCCTACACGTTGTCAGATACAGGTCAATGGTTTGTAATAGTCTCACCTCGATCTCCAGGTCATCGATATGAAACCACAATTGATCTTCGAAGGTCTTACTCATCCAGCACAGATACTGTAGAGCGAAATCAAAGCAACTAGTGCTACTATAGGGTATCTCCATTATTGAATAAAGTTAGTTCAAGGTTTACAGCTTTCTGATTATCTGAACTTTTCTTGTTTATGTGGGAAGATGGAGACTTTAGAGTCAGCTTTTGTCTACTCTCGGCCAAAGTGCATTTCCAAGTAATGGTCTTAGACCGCATACTGCAGCAGTAAATGGCCATACTACGTACTGTTAATTTTTGATATCGTGCAAATTAGTTATAATACTAAAGCAGTAAATAGTTATAATTTTACCGGAATGTAATAAACACTGAAGTCAAAAACTTGACTGCTTCCATTAATATCGTGAACTATATATTTCCATCAATACCATCATCATTCTTGTCAATGCCAATTCAATTAGTTTTTCTGTGGGCACCAAAAACTCCTGACGTAATAAGGTAACAATTCTTTAAAAAAAAAAAAATTTCCGGGTAAGTGGTAACATTTCGTAAAATTCCGAGCATGAGCTCACCAGACAAATCCTACCAATTTAGAGATATATTGCTCATTTTGTTTCCTTTCCTTCAATAGTGTGGTTCAATATTTAAAAGTAAAACAATATGAAGATAACAGCTCTTGAAAACCAAAACTTAGCTAAGTTATCAGCTAAACGAAGGAAGGTGATTGCGTAAATTCGAAGCATGAAGAAGAAACATACCTTCAAAGGTATCATAGGATGCCACGACCTTTTTAATGCAGAAGATGGATCCCTGAATTGCAAAAGTAAATTATAAGCCAAGGCTGTGATCAGAACTCGCTTGGAACTTGTCAAAGACCAAACAATCTTTATCCACAGGACCACCAAGACGAGGAGTTGTATGGTAGAATTTTGGAAAAAGTATAATTTAAATCTTCCTCAAACACCAAAAATTGAGGCTTAAAATTCCTTCAAGTGTAAGAAAAATCTAAAGTGACGAGGAGTTATCATAAGTCACAAATGAGTGGCTAATGTGATGCAATCGTGTAGATTTTAACATGTTATTATAGGTTTTACTTGGAACAAAATTGTGAGAGTAAACTTAGTACTACTAATAGTAAGTTTTTGCACTAAAAAATAAGTTTTATAATTTATGTAACTTTCTCTTTAAATAGGAATCTTACTAGAATTTTAGTAAAAATTATCTCTTTTTCCCCCAAAACTTAGATTTTTTATATAAAACTTATTACTTTTTGAGAAAAACTTAAGATTTCATTAACAATCTTACCACTATTTTAGTGAAATTTACTACATTATTAACAAATCTTGTTAATTTTTAAGAAAATCTTACAATTTTTTCATGCAAAACATACCAAATTTTAAGTAAAATTTACAATTCTTTTAGTGAAACTTAATACTTTTATATGACCAAATAAACCTTTGGTAAAATTTATCATACTATTAAAGACAATTACAACATTCGTTCAAGTACTTTTTATGTATTTTTTTACCACAAAAAAAAAAACAATTTTGTTAAGTATATGAAGATATGGATTGGAATTTGTTTATTCAAACCAACTCTACTTTAGTATGGAAAGATAAACTCTCCTAGATCTTGATGAACCACCAAGGCTTTAGCTAATTATATTTGAAATAATGGAAAAAAAAGTTAGACATATAGACGAAAATATGTTTAAGGAATTTATCACAAAAGCGGACACAAATTCCAAATAATTCAAAAAAAAATTAACGACCTACCGTAAACAGTACTGTGGAAAAAGCTAATTTATTGTCCTAAAAGTTGAGGACTTTTTTCTTTGGCCACTGTATAGCTTTTTCACAAGTGCACAAGAGTTGCGTGTGTTATTTTTCTTGCCTAATTTCATAAATAGAATTTATGTTAGGGCACAACATTGATATAGTGTGTTATTCTATTAAATTGGACGATCAATTTGAGAAAATGCTTATTTGATGAATCAAATTGAGAGGGTCATAAAAGTGAAGGGTCAAAAGAAATCATCCATAATATAAGAGCTAATTCAGAAAAGTATTTTCATTCAGATAGTTAATTATGTTTAATTTATATGTGGTTAAGTGCAAATGATGTGAGAAAAATACTTTATTTACTTATTCTTGTTGACAAACTAATGGTAACACTTAAGTAAAAATTAAGTACTTCTGATATGGTGAGAGAAATTTTATCATAATCATTTTCATTTTTGAAGGTATTTCATGATTGAAATATCACGTATGTATCATAAAAATAAATACTATAGACAATTCATCAAACAGTTTTCATGTCATATCGAATTAAATCCTGAAAATTTTTGCAAACTGCTATGCATGACAACTATTTAGGCCACAGTTGGATGAGGTTGCTTCACCCTTGTATTTGCTCATTTAATTTATAACAATAAGAAATCATGAGCAAAATTCTCATCTTGAAGTGAAACACATATTAAAAGATGCCTTCCTTTTATATAATTTGATTCAACACGCAAAAATGTGAGTAGAATTTGAGGGAAGTTATACCTCATGATCTTGTAAGCTAGTTAACATTTCGTAATGTTATTTTCTGTTCAGTGCACTCTATTTGCAGGCCACCCCAAAAAAAAAACCCTCCCCTAAAAAAGAAAAGGTAGGCATTCTCTTTTCTTACCCAAAAAATAAAAAAGGCAGGCATTCTCTTTCTTACCCAAAAGGGGGGGAAAAAACTAGGAGTTGTGGGTGAGGAAGAGGTTATATGTAGTTCATGTAAGATTAGCCTTTTTTAGAGGCAATTATGACCCACATAAGTGATTGCTATCTTGATTAACTGATTGAGATTTTGTCAATTGTTATTAGATATCTCCCATTAAATAATAATTGATTAGAATATTATGTTGATTGATATATCACTTAATCAAATCACCAATCAAATCAATCAAATAGTCAAAGATATTATTTACAATTATGAATTATAGTAAGATTTCTTTGATGGAAGAAAACCATACGGATGTTGATATTTGTCAATAAGGGTCCTTAATCTAGCTTATAAATAGTCTGTAGTACTCCATCAAACTATGATCTTTTGATTATGATGAGACATATTCTTCAGTAATTAATGAAATTACATTCATATATCTTATGAGTTTAACAGTGCATGAAAAACTTATATATGCGTCTAATGGACGTGATCACTACTTATCTGTATAGAACATTAGATAATAATATCTATATGAAAATTCCTGAAGGATTTACCATGCCTGAAGCATGTAAATCAAATTTTAGAGAAAGTTATTTCATCAAATTGCAAAGGTCTTTATATGGGTTCAAACAATCTGGACGTATGTGATATAATCACCTTAGTGAATTTTACTTAAGGAAGGTTATCCTAATGATCCGATATGTCCATGTGTTTTCATGAAGAAAGATGGATCCAATTTTATAATCATTGCTGTATATGTTGATGATATTAATTTGATTGAAACTCCTGAAGAGCTCTACAAGGCAATTGAATATTTGAAACGAGAATTTTGTGACAGCCCCACCTCCCCCTAGGGCGAACCAAAGGGTTCAACGGACCGCCTGCCCAACTCTCGCCGGGACTCACTACGAATTCCCAAATATCGATCCAAACATTCATTCGTAAAGTCATCATTAAAAGTTATTAAAGTTACCAATAAACTCTCCCAAAATACAAACCCCAAAATTTCATCAAAATTACATTGATAATAACTCCAAAATACCATAAACCATCAAATTCATCCATTAATTTCAATCTTATACAAAATGAGGAAATCCTACAAAAGTACTAACTTTCTCGATTCACGTGTCTCACCTCGAAACCTGTTAAGAAAAACAAATTGGGGTGAGCTAACGCTCAGTGAGGTCAAGAGAAACATGCACAGGCAACTCAAAGCAATTAAAGAAATTAATGAAACAGTAAAAGAGCAAAATAGTTAATAAAACATTTAAACAGTACAATTTTGAAGGATACAGTTGGCCGGCTCCACATTTCCGTAATTCTCTGCAATTATTTTCTTCACCAGCATCAATTCAAGTCACATGTTGACACTCCGTCAACCACTCGCTCTCACAGTCCATATTCACCACTTTTATCCCTCTCCCATCTACTTACACCCCCTTGACCGGACCCGAACTCCTAAATTTGAACAGTGATTGGCAACCCACTATGAGTATGCCAAGTCGGCGGACTCATTCCAACCGACGTGCTTTAAACAGTAAAAACCCATGGTTCACCCATCCCTTGCCCTAGCCCCTGTTGCCGGACAAGGTGAAGGGATCTCCATGGGTTTGGGCGTCCCCACAGTTATAAACAATTCAAATAGTTCAAGCAGTCAATCAATTAACATTTTAAACAGTAGGACTCATTTAGAGGCAAATTCCAATAAGGTGAGCGCAATAAAGTACAAGCTCACCAGATCACACAAACATGCTTTTCAAATTGTTTACATCATTTAACGCAATTAATCATGCACTTGAACACTCACCAATTGTCGAGATTAAGTGAGAGCTATTCACGCGATCAATCAGGGTTCTCGGAGTTCAAGTTTGGATCATTTTGCAATTCAGCACCACCTCCTAAAATATTTAAAGAACAACAAAAATAAGTTTCTAGTTCACCAATCGAACCTCGTTCAAGAAAAGTCAAATTCAAAACTTCCTATTTGAGCAGTAATCTTTGAAAAATCGTAACTTGAGCTACATAAGTCCAAATTTTGCAAGCTTGGTACCGTTGGAAACCTCATTTAATGTTCTAAAGCTTTACAGAAGACACCATGATAAAATTCTGGACAGAAACTTCCCAGATTTTTGATTAAAAAACTGCTACAGTACAAAACAGAGCGTAACAGGTTGGTTTTTCAGCCAACTTTGAAAATTCACCAAAAATCATAGAAAACGAATTGGCCTCTGAAATTTACACAGTTTAAATTCCTATGTAAGAAGTTTCAAAACCCACTAACGGCACTCAATTTTGACACTCGAGCAAGAAATTATAGCAGTTAAAACAGGGTGGGTTCAAAATTCTGAAATTTCTGTTTTCCAGATTTGCAGGGCAGAATTCTAGGCCCTGTTTGAGTGATGGTTCTTGTCCAAAAATTACCAAATTTGGTACACAAAAACTACCATATAAATAATAGGTTCACACCAAAATTCAACCAAAAATTCCCTCGGGAAGACAGTTTTCTAGTCACCCAAAGTTCGCTCAATAAATTACCTCAAACCAGTGAAGTTTCGCACCACTTATTCTAATCAACTTTTTCATACCTAAACTACTTCCAATTGACTTCATTTTCGAACCCAAGATAGTTTTAATCTTCCTTAACCTGATAATGGTCAAAATTAACACAAGTTTAGCTCAAAATTTAGCACTAAAACAGCCTCAAAAATCAGACAGCATGCCTGCTCAATTTTCCAGTTTTCCTTGTTTCAACTGACCACCAACTTTGCTTAACTTTTGAAGAGATTTGTGTGGGGCAAATTAACAACTTAACCCTCATATTTAAGCCTCACAATTAACCTTTAAACTTGCCAAAATCACAGCCACAACATTAAAAGAAAAACAGAAATTTTCTTCCTCATTTTTCTTCCTTTTCCAACCGGTTTTCCTTGAGGTCTTTCCTCCAATGTTCAACCACAATTTCCAACTTAAATGCATACATTGCATCAATAATCATGCTAGAAATCAAATTATCACAATTGTGGGAGTCCAAGAGCCCACTCATTCAACCAAAATCAAGAAAGGCAATTTAATGAAATTTATCATCCAAAATTGCAAACTAACACAAGAATCAATTTCATCAACAAATGTCAAGGTTCTAATAACCTCTCAACTTCCCAATCCTAATGTCATGCTTAACAATGGAATTAATAGACAAAGATGCAAGCTTTAGTTCCTTACCTCCTCCAAGAAGTGAGCAAAAATTCACCCAAGAAATGCTAGACTAAAGCTTCCAAATGCTCCTCCTCAAAGCTCCTCACCCAAGGTCCAAGCTCAAGCCAAGATTAATGGAAGTTGTAAGTGGTTTTAGAGAGGAATTTGGTAGAAGAAATTTGATGAAATTGCAAGGGAAGAGGGGGAGGGGAGTTCGGCCAAGAGGAAGAGAGGTATTTTGTGCAATTTTTGAGTGAATTAATGAGAAGAGAAAGACAAGACATAAAGCTTGTCTTATGGCCCCCAAAGTCAAACAAGGAATAGTAAGCTTAGTTAGCAATTTTGGAGGGAAATTAATTATCTCACTTAGCTAGGGATTAAAGAGTTAATCTCAGTTAGGATGGAGAGATGAAAAGAAATAAAATTGAAATGAATTAGGGTAAATTAAGTGGAAGAAACAATAGTTAATTAAGATTCTAGTCCAAGGAGGTTAATCCTAATCACTCACTTCTAATCCCTCAATTAGCTTTTCTTAATCTACAAATGATCATTCTTATTCTCCGAACTTACATCACTCTCAGTCCAAATGTTTGTCTCAAAAAACGTGCCTTTTTTCGTTTTTCACAATTAAGCGACAGAAAAATCAAATTGATGGTTAAACATGGTTTTTAAAATAAAATGAGGTAATGTATAGTACAGTTGTAATTAAAATAATTTAAGTCAATTACTCAGAGAAAATAAATAAATAATTAAGTAAATAGGTTAGATAAAAATAAATTTTCGGGTCCTTACAAATTTGAAATCAAAGATTTTAAAAAAAACTAAATTTTGCCTTGATTTACAAATTGAACATTTGGAAAATGGAATTTTTGATCATCAAACTACTTATACCCAAAAGGTATTAAAGCGATTTAATATGGATAAAACACATCCATTGAGTACTCCAATGGTCGTTCGATTATTTGATCCTGTTAAAGATCCTTTTACACCAAGAGAGAAGAATGAAGAAATAATTGGTTCTGAAATACTATATCTTAGTGCTATTGGTGCACTAATATATCTTACTAATTGTACAAGACTAGAAGTATCATTTACTGTGAATCTATTAGCAAGATTCAACTCCTCTCCTACAAGACAACATTGGAATGATATTAAACATATTTTCTGCTATTTCCAAGAAACAGTTGATTTTGACCTATTTTATTCCAATAAATCTCGACATGAATTGCTTAGTTATTCTGATGTTGGGTATTTATCTGACCCACATAACGGAGATCTCAAACTGGATATATATATTTCCATGTGGCGGTACAATCATTTCATGGAGATCCACAAAATATTCAATAACTGCTATTTTTTTGAATCATGCTGAAGTATTAGCAATTTACGAGACTAGTCGAGAGTGTGTTTGACTAAAATCAATGACACATTATATGTGGAAGAATTGTGGGTTATCATCTGAAAACAATAATTCTTTAATTATATTGTATGAAAATAATGTAGTTTGCATAACTCAATTAAGAGGATGATGTATTAAAGGAAATAGAACAAAACATATTTCACCAAAATTCTTCTTTACTCATGATCTATAAAAGAATGATGAAATTGATGTGTAACAAATCCTATCAGTTAATAATTTGACAGATATATTAACGAAGACATTGCCGACTGCAACATTTGAAAAATTGGTGAAAAATATTATAATGCATCAGGTTAAGGATCTGAAATAATGCCTGGATCAGGGGGAGAAATTAATACATAAGAATAGTGTTCTTTTTTTCCTTCACTAGGGTTTTTCCTCCACAAGATTTTTTTCCTAATAAGGTTTCAACGAGACATATTCTTTGTGTAGTAGAAATCTAAGGAGGAGTGTTGTGAAACAATTAAATATTGTGGATATCTATCACTTCTATCTTATCCTCTAGATAATGACAAAACTTTCACGTTCTACGAGATGATAAAGAAATCTCGACTTTTGAGAAGAACAACTTTTGAGAAGCATGACTTTTAAGGAGCACGACTTACAAGAAGATGTCATCTCTATTCAGATATAAACTACAGTTAATAGATGTAATTTGAACTCCTTTGTATTCCCCTATAAATAGAGGTTCCTCACCTATAATAGGATGGAAGTTCATTTGAATCAATGAAAATTTAGTTTTCCCTCTATCTTTGTCTTTTCTCGAGTTCTTTAGTTTTTTTGACTTTATTAGTATAGCGTCCACTACATAATCAAACACGAACCTATCACCACATTAGTATTAGTTTTATAACAATCCTGCATTTCTTGGACAATCCAGAATAGAAGGAGTATAAGATTAGCCCAATCCTTCGTGTACACAGGCGTTGGACTTCACCACCAAAGCCCAACTCAATCAAACATATTGAAAATCAGTCGCCATTCTAGGAGGCCTCTTTGCATGATCAGCCCAGAAGGGAGTTTGAGACTGCATTAATTGATTCACATCTTATCATGTTTTTTATTTTATTTTTTTCTTAAATCTTTTAGACACATATGTTTTTGTTTTTTCCCTGCACATCTTTGTTTGTTACAAGTACTATTTGTATTACTGTAAAAATAAAGAAAACTTAATATAAAAGTTTTGTCAAGTATGTATCAAAATACAAATTGGAGTTTGCTTTAGTTTAAACCAACTCCACTTTAGTCTGGAAAATATTAGACACAGAGAAGAAAATTTATTGAAGCACTTTTATGTCAAAAAAGGGGTGACAAATTTCACGTAATTCAAGAAAAACAATTATTTAGTATAAAATTAAGGAAAAAATGTAATTTACCTAGAAGGCATTGTCCTAAAATTCAGGACTTACATCTCTTGGCCACTATATAGATTTTTGCACAACTGCACGAGAGTTGCACTTGCTACTTTTCTTTTCTGAGTTCATAAAATAGAATTTATCTAACCAAAGGAGTGAAAAACAATAACTAGGTCCAATTAAGTTATTTATATATTCTTGTTCTTACTGCAAACAACAATATAAGATTTGAGGGGTCTGTGTAACTTGTTGCCATTTGATGAACAACAGACGAATTTTCTCATCAGTGATAGAGAGAAACAAAATACAGTAGTGCTGCACAGATTAATTGCTTCACAAGAATTACTGGTAATCTTGTTAGTGGGATCAATGCTAACATATTATAGTTCCCATAAATATCAGGATATCAAACTCTTAAGCACTTGTGCAACAATCTTATGATTTATGTTCTCTTCCTTTTAACCGATAAATGGAATTGCTTGATTTACTTGTCAAGTTCCAAATTACCACCAAGTTGGATTTGAGATAACAAAACTGTGACAGCCCCACTTCCCCCTAAGGCTAACCAAAGGGTTGGCGGGTTGCCTGCCTAACTCTCGCCAGGACTCACTCATTCAACCATTATAACTTATCAAACTGAAACTCTACATACAATACAAATGGAATAATAACTTACAAATGCATGACTTCAAATTACAAGCTTTGAGTACAGAAATCCTCCAACCATACATTCAAGTTTTACATTACAAAAGCTTACACAACCATAATCCAAAGTACTCGAAACATTCAACATAATAAATCCTAATTCTAAGGGTTGGCTTCTCCACTCGGGTACTCATTTCCTGCTAAGGAAAACAATTAGGGAAAGGGTGAGCTAAAAAGCCCGTGAGTTTCCAAAAACATGCAATTCACATAACACATAAGAACTTTCACTTAATAAATTGCACTTGAAATTAAATCATATAAGAAAGCATTTAACAACACAAGTTTGGATACGGGGGCTCTCAGGAGCCAAGGTCCACGTTGCTTGTCTACGATCCGAGTAATTGACACTCCGTCAACTTTCATAATTAACCATGTAGACTCCACTTATCCGTTACTCCTCCAAACCCCCTCCGGGCCCGAAATCCAAACACTGCACTTTAAAACACTTCACTTTGTTTGTGTACTCTCCATTAGGGACGAGTTCATACGCCAATCCAGAGTATATTTCATTTCATTGGGCATCACTGGTTGGTTGCTCTTGTTGGAGACAGGTTCGGTTCCAGAACCAAGTCTCGAGCATATTGCACTGGTCTATAACACTGGTTTGATGCTCTTTTCGGAGACAAGTACATAAGCCAAGTCTCGAGCATATAGCACTGGTCTGAGTCACTGGGCTTTGTGACATTTCATTGACCCTATGGCTCGACCCTTTCTTCTTGACCTAGGCCTAGCCCCCGGTTCAAGTTGAAGAGCTCACCGATAGGTCTCAGGAAATTCCTGACTTTTTCATACACATGCAATCACTATATAACACTTTAACAATCAATTACTACACTACACTTTCACTATCATTCATTTCAAAGCACTTTCACAATTGTTTTCACTCAGACGAGGGTAAGTGCGATAAAGTACACACTACCCCATCAGAGAGTTCAAAACCCATGATTCACTGTACAATCACTTCATTAATCACAATTGCAATCATTTCACTTAACCACATAACAAGCATGGAAACTCACAGACAAAGTAGGTCTCGGAGTTCAAGTTTGGGTCACTTTGTAATTCAGTACCACTTCCTAAAATATTTAAAGAACAACAAAAATAAGTTTCAAGTTCACCAATCGAATCTCGTTCAAGAAAAGTTAAATTCAAAAGCTTCCTATTTGAGCAGTAATCTTTGAAAAATCGTAACTTGAGTTATATAAGTCCAATTTTTACAAGATTGGTACCGTTGGAAACCTCATTTAATGCTCTAAAACTTTACAGAAGACACCATGATAAAATTCTAGACAGAAACTGCCCATATTTTAGATTAAGAAACTGCTACAGTACAAAACAGAACATAACAGGTTGGTCTTCCAACCAACTTTGAAAATTTGCCAAAAATTATAGGAAATGAATTGGCCTCTAAAATTTACACAGTTTAAATTCCTATGTATGAAGTTTCAAACGCCTCTAACAGCACTCAATTCTGACACTCGAGTAAGAAATTATAGCAGTTTAAACAGGGCTGGTTCAAAATTCTGAATTTTCTTTTTTCCAGATTTGCAGGGCAGAATTCCAGGCCTTATTTGTGTGACGGTTTCTTGTCTAAAAATTACCAAATTTGGCACACCAAAACTACCATATATAAACTAGGTTCACACCAAAATTCAACCAAAAACTCCCTCAAGAAGACAGTTTTCTAGTCGCCCAAAGTTCGCTCAGTAAATTGTCTCAAACCAGTGAAGTTTTGCACCGTTTCTTCTAATCAATTCTATCATACCTAAAGTACTTCCAATTGACCACATTTTCAAACCTAAGCTAGTATTAATCTTCCTTAACCTAATAATGGTCAAAATTAATAGAAGTTTAGCTCAAAATTTAGCACTAAAACAGCCTCAAAAATCGGACAGCATGCTTGCTCAATTTTCAGTTTTCCTTGTTCCAACTAAACCACCAATTTTGCTTAACCTTTGAAGGGATTTGTGTGGGGCAACTTAACAACTTAACCCTCACGTTTAAGCCTCACAATTAACCTTTAAACTTGCCAAAATCACAGCCACAACATTAAAAGATAAACAGCAATTTTTCTTCCTCATTTACTTCCTTTCCCAACCGGTTTTTCCCTTGAGATTTTTCCTCCATTTTTCAATCACAAATTCCAAATTATACACATACATTGTATCATTAATCATGCTAGAAATCAAGTTATCACAATTGTGGGAGTCCAAGAGCCCACTCAATCAACCAAAATCAAGAAAGGCAATTTAAAGAAATTTATCATCTAAAATTGCAAACTAACACAAGAATCAACTTCATCAACAAATGTCAAGGTTCTAGCAACCTCTCAAGCTCCCAATCCTAATGTCATGCTTAAAAATGTAATCAATAGACAAAGATGCAAGCTTTAGATCCTTACCTCCTCCAAGAAATAAGCAAAAATTCACCCAAGAAATGCTAGACTAAAACTCCCAAATGCTCTTCCTCAAAGCTCCTCACCCAAAGTCCAAGCTTAAGCCAAGATTGATGGAAGTTGTAGGTGGTTTTAGAGAGGAATTTGGTGGAAGAAATTTGATGAAATTTCAAGGGAAGAGGGGGAGGGGAGTTCGGCCAAGGGAGGAAGAAAGAGAGAGGGATTTTTGTGCAATTTTTGAATGAATTAAATGAGAAGAGAAAGACAAGACAAGACAAGACATAAAGCTTGTCTTATGGCCCCAAAACTCAACCAATGAATAGTAATATTTTGCTAACAATTTTGGAAGGAATTTAATTGTTTCACTTAGCTAAAGATTAAAGGGTTAATCTCGGTTGGGAGGGAGAAATGAAAAGGATTAAAATGAGAGTGAATTAGGGTGAATTAAGTGGAAGAAACAATGGCTAAATAAAATTCTAATTTCAAGAGGGTTAATCCAACTTAAACTAAGATTACAAATCCCTAATTATAATCACTCTTTTTAATTCACTTCTAGTCACTGAATTACATTTCTAACCTACAGGTGATCATCCCTACACTCCAGCGCTACTTCACTCATTGCCCGAATTTTTACCTCGTAAAACGTGTTTTTCTCTTTTTCTGTCTAATTGATACGAAAAGAGCGAATTTTAAAAGATAACAAATTGTTGATAATCTACAAGGAATTTAAAGGTGAAATAAAATCGAGTCACCTCAAGATAAAGTGAATAAATAAATAAATAAATTGAATTTTTATTTAAATTTTTTAAAAAATCCATTTAAGTACGATTTTAAAATAATTAAACGATTTAATAGCAATAATAACATTATTTAAAATAATAAATTTTAATAGTATTAAAATAAATTTTTGAGACCCTCACAAAAACAATGTTAGACCAAAAGTAAATAAAACTATACCCTTCGTAAGGCAAAGTCATGTCAACCAAATCCATAATGGATCCACAATTGAAAAGTTTCAAAGTCAACCACATTATGTGGTCTAACTAACATTTTGTAATGGAAGAACTGTCATCCCATCGGTCGACAATATTGCTTCGCATATAGCTTGTTCAAAAGCAGATGCCATGCTCCTTAGCGGTTCATATTAGAGAAACCAAGCATACGTGTCTGCTTTCTTCTCCATGAGCCCGGGCTTGTTAAGTCTGGCCTAGCGACACTAGTGGGTGCTTGTCATCTGTGTTAATATTTTGCAGTATGAAAGTTAATTCATAAAAGTATTTAAATGCTGGAATGTAATAAGGTTGAATATGTAAATTCAGATAGTAAAATGCAAGTTTGCTTATTCTTTTTGATAACTAATGGTATACTATAAGTAAAGATTAGGTACTTTTGATATGGTGAGAGAGCTAACATGAGATGTTTTTTCTGAGATATGGAAACATTTTATCATAATTATTTTTATCTTTCAAAGTTTTTCATGATTGGAATGTATATGACGTATGTATCATAAAAATAAATACAATAGACACAATGAATCTCATTCATCAAACAACTCTGATGTCATGACCAAATTAAATCCAGAAGGGGAAAAAACTTGAGCGGCTATTAAACTATTGCTCAAGTCAACTTTGGATCATCAAACAATTTTTCGTCACTAATTGGCCATTGAACTAACTAATCAGCACACTCGTGACCATTTTATTGATTATTGCTTTTAATTTGAAAAATAATCAGAACATATGGCAAATTATAGGGGTATTTTTGTCCACTATTATTTTCTCTCTCAAATAATCACATTTTTTCTACAAATAATCAAAACATGTGGCAAATTGCAATAGGACTCCAAATTGAGTCCCTATTTTTTTTCCTAAATAATCACATTTGAGTATATGTTTAACATCAAAAATAATGAGGGTTATACGATATAGTTAGCAATGGACAAAAATACCATTGCATTTTGTCATGTGTTGTGATTATTTTTCAGATTAAAAGCAATAATTGACGAAATGGCCACGGGTGTGCTAATTAGTTAGTTTTGTGACCAATTAATGACAAAAAATTGTTTGATGGTCAAAAATTAATCTGAATAATAGTTTAATGACTGCCCAAATTTTTTGCCAAATCTAGAAAATTGTTGCAAACTATCATGCATGAAAACTATTTAGGCCAAAGTTGGATGAGGTCGCTTCATCCTTGTATTTGCTCATTTAATTGATAATGACAAGAAATCATGGGCAAAATTATCATCCTAAAGTGAAACACATATTCAGAGATGCCTTCCTGTTATATAATTTGATTCGGCATGCAGAAATATGAATAGAATTCGAGGGGAGTAGACCTTATGATTTTGTGAGCTAATTAACACATCGTATTGTTATGTTCTGTTCAGTACACCCAATTTCTTACCACCACCACCAACACAGCCCCTTTCCCCCATCCCCGCGGGTCCCCCAGAAAAATGGAGAAAGGATAGACATTCTCTTTCTTATCCAAAAAAGAAAAAGAAAAAGAAAAAAAAAAGCTAGAGTTGGTGTGTAAGGAAGGGATTAGAGTTCATTGACATAGGCAGACTGTGGCATCTTCTTGATTTGCATGAACAATTCATTGCATTGTTTACTAAGGGTCCAAACAGGAAGGGGGCGGCACGTGGGCACTTGGCAGCCAGCACGTCGCTCCTCTGCTCGATTATTGTTTATTTTGTCTACTCCTTCAGTTTTAAGAGTATTTTTTTTTTTTAAAAAAAAGATAGAACGAAATAACTTCCTTTAACCAACTAAAGTAGCCGTTCTGATTACATTAGCTAACTTATGGGCTTGACAGATCTATCTACCTTTTCCGTGTAGTTTTTATATTTATTTATGTAATTCTCCTATGTTTTTTACAATTAGCTAAGTCGTCGTTTGATTTAACATTTAAGTATAGTCGCTACTAGCATTTCAATTAATAATATTACATAGACTATTTTTCTTTAAATTTCTAATTTATAGGAAATTATGTGGGAGTGAGTTAGATATTTTAAAATATTAAGACGATTATGTGATAATAAATAAAACTATAGGAGATTATTAGTAAATAACTTTTTATTTTAATATGGCAATAAATCACATCCATGTTTTGGTTGAACATCGATATGATGTTGTCCACGGCGCTAGGTGAAGTCTGAAGTGTATCCCCAATATAAGTTCAATCAAATGAAGGCTTCCTAAATATTTAAGTTTGATTATTTATACTCAGCCAGCAATATAGTAATGGTATCCAAACTTGCGTGAATTGCTATGTGTCAGAAAAAAAGCATATGTTTGAGGATTAAAAAATGATGGGAGTACTCAATTAATTGGGAATGATTTGAAAATTCAGCCAATAGACTTCACCAGTCAAGATTAGTTAGTTGTATTCCTTTTCAACATTTACATGCAACGAAAAATAATAATCACAAGCTGACAATAGTATTTGTGGTGCCTTATTTCTAGATTTACAAATTTTTTGGATCACGCCACTCAATTGTCTATTATGCAAAACCAGCTATCCTCCCCTAAAAGGAAAAAGGAAAATTTGTTTAATCAGATACAAGAGTCTATAAAAAAAGAAAAAGAAAAAGAAGAGAAAAGGTTGCATTCTGGCGACTGAGGTTTTTGTTTTCATCCTTTGTATCCCTATTTTGGTTTTATTTTAATATAATTTATTTTTCATGCCATGTAGTAGCTTATTAACTTATCTCCTTTAGTTTAGGTTCTTAGAAATATATGCTTATCTAAAGGAGTTCTGTTTTATCTGCAGAAAATTTTTCTGAAAATAATAATGGGTTGTGACATATTCTAAACTAGGTAATCATGATTAAGTGCGATAATTTTTTTTATAAAACATTGCCAAACGGTGACTTTTCTCATTTAACAGTAATAAGCAGAGAGTTAATGAGCACCTAAAGAAACAAGAAAGCAGGCTTTTTGGATGTTTCGAAAATGTTTTCAAATGCAACATAGGGGGTGGCCTGTTGACTATGAAATGCGTGATCATAAGTCCAAATCTTATGATTAAAGTATATAAAATAGTTTAATATATTTACAAAATAAACGTGCAGAGCTACTTAGTAAAGAAGATTATAAAAGTATAAACTCCATTAAACATCAATCCCACGACAGGCTGCTTGTGATGAAGGGGACTCACTCTGTTTCTGGGGGAACTCACTCTGCCTCTGAGGGAACTCACTCTGTTTCTGAGCTACTCCATTCTTCATAATCATCTGCTTCTGAGCTACTCCATACTTCATAAATTTTCTTAATAACGATCTTTAGATCCCCATTTCCCATATCCAACTGTTCTTGTTGAATTTGCTTCACTGACCTTACAACAGACTTACGACACCAGCTCACCTCGATCATTTCAAGAGCCTCACATTCCCCTAAACAAGAAGGCACTTCTTCTAGGTTCCAACACTCGTGCACAACCAATTTCTCAAGACGGGGAAAATTATTAGAAGATGTAGTCCAGCTACGAAGGTCCAACAAGCCTGACAATTTCAGGACCCGGAGGTTAGGGAAGTCCCCAACTTTCATTTCCCATTCTTCCCCACGAAAGCAATTAGCCTGTAATTTAAGCACTTCAAGATTGGGCAATTTTGCAATTGTTGAAATTTCACCCCATGGCTGCTTGTTCCAGAAGAGAGTCAGCTTCTTCAAATTCAATGGGAATTTAAATCCATATCCGTAAAATTCACACAGCTTAAGTGATTCCAGTTGGCTCAAGCAGTCGAACCCTAGAATCCGGTCACCAGTTCCGGTAGATTCTTCTCTTGAACCGCGACTCCTACATTTTAGCCTGCGGATGCTTGGTAGCTTTGTCAATATCATTTGCAAGCTTTCAGAGGAGGGATCAATGGCAAAATTTAGAGTGTCTAAATGATCTAAACATGGGGATACTTCAAGATTCTCATCAGCAAAAATAAAAGCAGAATCGGAACCTGTAGCACGCAGGTGCCTCAATGTCTTAATGTTCCAGATAGTCTCCGGTAACAAACAGCGTGAATAGTTTCCTTTCACCAGAAAAGTTTGTAGCCTTGAGAGGTTGGCTATTGCAGATGGGATAGAATTATCCGGTACTGTATAAAGTGCCAAGTATCTCAAGTGAGCAAGCAATACTACTTCCCTCAGAAGATATTGATTAGACTTCCCGATCCTCAAATCCAGCACTCTTAGAAGTTTAGGAAACCAAAACACCAAATCATCCTCATTAGAAGATAGCAAAGTACGTAAATTGGGAAAATTTAGCATTGACTTCTGAATCTTCAATCTCCCCGAATTTCGATCACAAACTCGGTGGGGATTGCTTAGGCTAGTAAGAATAGATGGATTTTTCCCACAGTGAACAATATGTAGAAAGTTATCTTCTTTGGCTTTTTCTATGCAAAACTCATGTACCAAATCATGAAGTCGACAGGCTTTGGCACCACCTGTAGTTCTTTGTTTGGTAACCATAACTAAACTTCTATCAACCAAAGCCTTCAAGTAGTCATCTGCCACATCCTCTAAACTCTTTCCTTCATGATTTCGCACCAATCCTTCAGAGATCCAAAGCCATGACAGCCTTCGGATAGGAACATCTTCGTCTTCTTGAAATGCACTAAAATAAAGAAGGCATGGCTTCAAATCATCTGGTAAATGACTGTAGCTCAGCTCAAGCGTCTTCATGCAGTCTTCATCATCAAGCACAATACCGGAACTTAGACTTTCTGCAGCTTCTTCCCAGAAATTTCGTGCAGTAGTGGTGAGAATTCCAGCAACGAGGACAATTTTGAGAGGTAAGCCCCTACAAGATTCTGCTATTCGACGTCCAATTCCACTTAGTTTTGCAGGACAATCTTCTTTGCCAAATAACTTTTTCTGTAGCAATTTCCAACTCTCTTCGTCAGTAAAGTGGCGAAGATGGTGAGGCTTGCTATCAGGTTTGAAATGCAGAGACAAATTCTGCAATCTGCTCGTGATGAGAATCCTGCTTCCATTGGCATCATCAGGCAATGATCTTTCCAACAGATTCCAAGCCTCAACATCCCACAAATCATCCAAAACTAGGAGATACCTATTTCTCAGCAAAACTTGTCTTAGCTTTGCCACCAAATCATCTCCATCTAGCTCAAGATATTGTTGTACGGGATTCTCAGGATGAACACTGCTCAATATCTGAACTAACAAGTTTTGTTTGCTATATGCTTGAGAAACAGTGCACCAAGCACGAATGTGGAAATGCGACATTACTGAAGGAGAGTTATAAACTATGCCGGCTAATGTTGTCTTGCCAAGACCAGGCATACCCACAATGGGAACAACATCCAACTGCTTTGATCCTCCAGTAAGTCTGTGCCTGATAGTTTCCACCTCATCGTCGAGACGGAACAGGTCTTCATTGCGAATGGTGGCAGTAAACTGTGATGGCATGCGAGTGAAAGTCTTGGTAACTCTCTTGGTCTCACCAGCATAGCTTATGCTACCACAGATCTCTTGGGCCTCAATCTTCATAAGATTGATATCTCTAGCAACAGCATCCAAACTATATTTACCTCCATCACCAACAAGTGTCAAGTCGATCACTAACTCTGCGTTATATGCAACCTGCATAACACGACTCCAAAGAGCTTGGAGTTTTTCATTCCAGTTGCGCTGGTCTACTATCCCTGCAAGGAAAGATCTTAAGAATTCGAGATCTTTTAGGACTTTGTCGATTTGACCTTTAGGGAATGCAATTGAATCACCAGCCTCATTACAATTTTTTAGTTCCTTCAGATTTTCAATGAGAAAATCCATAGAGCCCAACTCGTTGGTCCTAGAAAAAACAAATCCGGCCCATTCTGAAGTTTCTGGATCAAGTACTTTTGCCCTAATAAACTTGAGTTTTTCGAGCAGATGGAAAAGAGCAAGATCGGTTTCCTTGGCCAAACCATATTTGAATTGATTCTCAGAAAGGGAGAAAATTACGATTGCTGCATCACACACCACAACTCCAATAATATTCTTCAGTTCATGGTGTAGCTCGTTGAACTTCTTCTGATGCCTGAGAAGGATTGTCAGCAATCTTATCCCCTCATGGAGTTGTCGCATGTGATTGATAATCGGAACCAGAATAGTGCTACAAGATCTCAGTAGCTTGATGAAATTGGGAAGGAGACAATCCATAAAATCTACTACTAGATGCTTACTCTTCTCCAGAACTGAAGTGTCTGACGACATTGATAACTTTGAAGCAGACAAGACATTGATATAAGTTTCTCGAACTTGGGGATCACTGGGAATAATCTTCTCACGTGTCAGTTGAGAACTTTGACGTTCCATTGCTGCATATCCATCTAACATCCATTCAGAAAGCAGGTGCACTGTATTGATAGCCAACTCTTCAGCGTGAATCAAGAGATCTGTGAATTGCTGACTTTCGACACCGTGAAACATTGCAAAGCGAATGAAACTCTTCAAGAACATCAGCTTCTCTTTGAGGATTTCGAAATTGAATATCTGATGTCCGTGGAGAAGTTCCTCCAGACTCTCTGAAACCGAATCAATGAAGTCAATGACTAGTTCTGGATCTCTCAGCCAGTAATAGTCCTGCGGAAAGTTGATGCACGTCCAGACAAACAACACCAACCCGATCGCTTCCTGGAATTTGGCGAGCTTACTTTCAATCAGAGCAAATTCAAGATCTGCCGTTCTTCTGATAATCAGAGTTTGAATTCTGGAAGAAATAAAATCCTTCACCTCCTCATCTTGCTCCAAACAGGTCTCATGGTTCCTCTTCCTACACGACGTCAGATACACATCAACGGTTTGTAATAGTCTCACCTCGATCTCCAGGTCGTCGAAATCAAACCGCAATTCATTTCCGAAGGTCTTTCTCATCCAGCCCAGATACTGTAGAGCGAAATCAAGGCAACTACTGCTACTACAGGGTATCTCCATTATTGAATAAAGTCAGTTCAAGCCTTCAAGGTTTACAGCTTTCTGATTATCTGAACTTTTCTTGTTTATGTGTTGGTGGAGACTTTAGAGACAGCTTTTGACTACTTTTGGCCAAAGTGCATTTCCAAGTAATGGTCTTAGACCGCACACTGCAGCAGTAAATGGTCATACTACGTACTGTTAACTTTTGATATCCACAAAAAGGTGCAAATAAGTTATAACACTAAAGCAGTAAATAGTCATAATTTTACCGGAATGTAATAAACACTGTAGTCAAAATTTTGACTGCTTCCATTAATATTATGAATTATTTTTCCATCAATACCATCATCATTCTTGCCAATGCCCATTCAATTAGTTTTTCTGAGGGCACCAAAAACTCCTGACGTAAGAAGGTAACAATTCTATTTTTTTTTTTAAATCTGGGTAACATTTCGAAAACTTCCATAGATGAACTCACCAGACAAATCCTACCAATTTAGAGATATATTGCTCATTTTTTTTTCCTTTCCTTCAATAGTGTGGTTCAATATTTAAAAGTAAAACAATATGAAGTTAACATTTTAATAACTCGTGAAAACCAAAACTTAGCTGAGTTATCAGCTAAATGAAGGAAGTTGATTGCGTAATAGACAAAGCACGAAGAAGAAACATACCTTTTAATCCTAGGCTATGAGAACTCGCCTGAAATTTGTCAAAGACCAAACAATTTTTGTCCACACAGCCACCAAGAGAAGGATTTGTATGGTAAAATTTTGGAAAGGTATAAATTGAATCTTCCTCAAACACCAAAATTGAGGCTTAAAATTCTTTCAAGTATAAGAAAATCTAAAGTGACAAGGAGTTATCATAAATCACAAACGAGTGGCTGATGTCATGCAATCGTGTAGATTTTAACGTGTTATTATAGGTTTCACTTGGGACAAAATTGTGAGAGTAAATCTAGTACTACTAATAGTAAGTTTTTGTATTGAAAAAATAAGTTTTATAATTTATGTAACTTGCTCTTTAAATAACAATCTTATTAGATTTTTAGTAAAAATTATCTCTTTTTTTTTTTCCAAAACTCATCATTTTTATATAAAACTTATTACTGTTCAAGAAAAATGTATGGTTTCATTAAGTTATCTTTTTATTCTTGTTCTTGTGTGCAACAACAATAAGATTCAAGGGATCAATCACCTGCTCCACAAAAAGAAAGAAAAGACTATTGCTATACATAGTAATTGTTAAAATATAAGACAATCATTCTTTTCTTTTTTTTTTTGCAAAGGTTATAACTAATCATTACCATTTTTTTCCCCAAAACTTACCATTTTTTAATATAAAACTTATTACTCTTTCAAGAGAAACTTATGATTGCATTAATAAATCCTACCACAATTTCAGGAAAATTTAATACATTATTATTAAATCTTACTAATTTTCAAGCAAAACTTGCTATTTTATATACAAAACATACTATTTTTTTCCAAGAAAAATTTAGCGTTTTAGTAAGAAGTCTTCCCATTTTTCATGCAAAACATACCAATTCTTAAGGAAATTACCATTCTTTTAGTGAAACTCACTACTTTTTTATGACCAAATAAACTTTTTGGTAAAATTTACCGTTCTGTTAGTTATATTTACAACATTCCTTCAAGCATCATTTATACTATTTTTTTTTAACATAACCTTACTTAGAAAAAAAATACCACATAATTAGCAAAACTTATTATTTTACTTGTATGTAATTTTTTTTTTTCATGAATAAACTAGCTAGTGCACACACTTTTCGATCTATATGTTATATATTCACAATCGTTGCTTATTTGCAATTGAATACATGTTTAAATAAAACTTCACTTTGTTGAAATACTACCTATTCTACTCTACGCAACAAATGCCTTAAAGTTATCATTGAACAAGTCCTTAAAGTATAGTACTATTTTTCCTCAAATATATTACTTAATTTTATAGCAAAGCAAAAGTTTGATTAGGGAATATACCAATTTTCTTAGTAAGTTTACAACTATATTATTAACAATTCCTGGTTTTAGCAAACATAAGAAAAAATACTTTCAGAAAAGATACTACTATTTTGAGAAAGCGTATAACTATTTAAGTATAACATACTAGTACCACTCTTTTAGCATATTTACAACTATATTATTTTTTCTCAAAAATATTCCTTTTTCATTTTATTATAAGAAAAAATACTTCTATTTAAGTATAAGTCGCTACATTATTATAAAACACATAAATTTTTTTTTATTCAAGCTTGATTGTTTTAGCAGATTTTAATTCTTCAAACAACTAGTGTATCTCCAAAAACTACCTTGTTATTAGTAAAGATACCATCTTAGTATTTATCGACAATTATTTTTTAAGCTTTCTACTAATGAAACTTGTTGCTTTATTAAAATTATAATATTCACTATTCCTAGAAGAAAATTAGGGTGGTACTAATATCTTATTCTAAGCAAACATACTTCTTTTAGAGAAATTTTCCATATGGCTTGCAAGGAAAAAAAAGTTCAGAAACTATACATTTTCTTCAAATCAATGGTTTCATTTTCAAAGAATTAGAGATAAAAAATTTGAGATATTTTATAATACATACGTGTTATGGAAGAAGGGAAAATCCTATGAAATAGAAGAAATTTGCAGCTTTTGATAAACTACGAAATAAAGGGAATAACTTTGCCACTTTTGATAAACTATGAAATAAAATTAATTTTCATATATATATATATATATATATATATATATATATATATATACATACACCTGTGTGACAGACTAATATATTTGTTGTCTTTGTATCCTAACATTTATTTGCACGCAATTTTGTAATAAATCCATAAGAATACATAAGGGCATTTTTTGGCATGAAATTATCCTCTCTCTTCAAATTCATTTTGGAAAGTTTAGGAGATCTCCTCAAATTCATTTTCGAAAGTTTAGGAAATCTCAGTGATGCTCTTAAAAGCTTCAATGGAGGTTTAAAAAATTATCTCTAAAAAAAATGATAACATTTGATAATCAAGTCTTACATTTTTCTTGAAATAAGTAGAAAGTGTTCAATGATAAAATGATATGTTTTACTTTAGAGTTTGTAAAATTTGCTCATGATTTAGTAATTTTACTTAAAAAATTGTGAGATTTTTAATGAAGACATATATTTTGCTTGAAAAACTTGTAAGTTTTGTATAAAAATTATAAGTTTTTGACAAAAAAGTGGTAAATTTTTGCTAAAAGCCTAGTAAGATTCCTATTTAAGAGCAAATTAAATAAACGTACTTATAGAAAATGAAAAGAGTGTGAAACTTACTTCTTTTATACAAAAACTTGCTATTGGTTATACTAAATTTACCAATGCAATTTTGTCCTTAGTAAAATCGGTAATAACAAGTTAAAACTTACATGGCATCACATCAGCCATTTGTTTGGGAGTTATGGTGACTCCTCCTCACCACAGTACAATTCTCAAGTATATCCTCTCATTATGTCATTCTGGATATAATTCAAAATAGTTACTCTTCTACTCTGCTTTTTTTTTTTTAAATCTTTCTTCTTTTTTTTTTTTTTAAATTGCCACCCATTATAACCTACTATCAATACCAAGGCATATTGCAGAGAAGATTACAGGCTAAGGGGAATGGGAAATTGGAAATTGTGTAATTGGTTTCAGATCCATGAATTGCTATTCAGCTGTTTGACTAAGGAGGGCAAGCTCAAGATTAATGTAAGTTTTGGAGCAAATTTTTGATATGTATACAACAACACGTTTAATATGAAGGCTCTTGGGAGGAAATTTCATAGGTTTTTTTTTTTTTCCCAAATATCACACTGTCTTTGGTAATGGTACTCTTAGTAACTGATGATGTTTCTCTATTTTTTTCTATTTCTAAAATATTTCTTAAATATATTGTGCACAAACACTAACGATATATTTGTCATTAATTCTAGATTTGCTCTTTTATGTTTATATATATATATATATATATATAGTGCATGATTTTGTAGGCATGTTGCTTCCGTAAATAATTATGGTGTTGTACTTGGAGATTTTTTTGGTTGTCTGCTCTATTTCTTTTATTTTGATATGTTAATCTAATCATATTTATAACTATTCATTTATAAATTTTATAACACTAGTAATCTTTGTTGTTCAAGTAACAGTAAGACTTAAAATGGACCAAATCTTTTCCACATTGATCCCATGCAGTGAAAGGTTTTTGTTATTGAAAAGAATCGTTGAACTAAGACGTACTTTAAAAAATAAATAGTCACAGCATTCTTCTAGATATTTTGTTAAAAAAATTACACTGCAAAAAGTTTTATAGTCTTGAAACCATTAATACAAAATCCACATCTTGCATTTCTTGGACAATCAAGAAGAGGAGGAGAATAAGATAAGCCCAAACCGTGTGACCTCAAAACCAAAGCCCAACCCAATGAAACGATTGGAAAATCAGTCGCCATTCTAGGAGGCCTCTTCGCACTATCGGGCCAATAAAAAGTTTGAGACTGCACTAATTGATTCACATCTTTCTATGTTTTTTTTTTTCCCCTCTTAAATCTCCTCACACACGTATCTTTTTGTTTTTTCCCCGCACATCTTTGTTTATTGCTAGTAATATTTAGTATTACTGTTAAAATAAAGAAAACTTAATATAAAAATTTGTTAAGTATAGATTGGAGTTTGCTTAATTTAAACCAACTCCACTTCAGTCTGGAAAATATTAGACACCCAGAGGAAAATTTATTGAAGCGCTATTATCACAAAAAGTAGTGACAAATTCCATGTAATTCGAGAAAAATAAATATTTAGTATAACAATTAAGGAAAAAAATGTAATTTACAGAGGAGGCATTGTCCTAAAATTCAGGACTTACATTTCTTGTCCACTGTATAGCTTTTTGTACAACTGCACGAGAGATCATGAATAGAATTTATCTAATCGAACGAGTGTAAAACAATAATTAGGTCCAACAATATAAGAATTGAGGGATCAGTATAACTTGTTGTTAGTTGATGAACAACATACTAATTTTCTCCACTAGTGACCTGCTATAGAGAGAAACAAAATACAGTAGTGCTATAAAGACCAATTTCTTCACAAGATTACCAATAATTCTTGTTAGTGGGATCACTGCTAACATATCACAGTTCCCGTAAATTCGCAACTTCTAAAGCTAGATATCAGGATATCTAACCCATAAGCGCCCGTACAAAAATCTTATTTTTTGTATTTTAGTCCTTTTGACCAAGAAATGGAATTTGCTTGATTTATTGGTCAAGTCCCAACTTAACACCAACTTGGATTTGAGATAAGAAAACAATGTTAGACCAAAAGTAAATAAAACCATACCCTACATAAAGCAAAGTCATGTCATCCAAATCCATAATGGATCCACAATTGAAAACTTCAAAATCAACCACATTATGTGGTCTAACTAACACTTTGTAATGGATTGTCATCCCATCAATCGACAATGTTGCTTCGCATATAGCTTGCTCAGAAAAGGATGCATGTTCCACGAAAAGGTTAAACTACGTGCAATTAATCTTCGATATCTACAAAAGGGTCTAAAAGAGTTATAATACTAAAGCAGTAAATAGTCATAATTTTACCAGAATGTCATAAACCCTATAGTAAAAAATTTGACGGCTCCCACTAATATCATGTACTATTTTTCCATTCATGCCATCATAATTCTTGTCAATGCCAAATCAATTAGTTTTTCTGAGGACACCTAAAACTCCAGACATAGTAAGATAACAATTTTTTTTTTTTAAAAAAATCCGGGTAACATTTCGTAAAGTTTCATACAAGAACTCACCGGACAAATCCTACCAATTTAGAGATATATTGCTCATTTTTTTTGCCTTTCCGTCAATAGTGTGCTTCCATATTTAAAAGTAAAACAATATGAAGATAACATTTAAATAGCTCGTGAAAACCAAACTTAGCTAAATTTAGACAAAGAATGAGATAGATAAATGTGAAACTTATCACTTTTATACAAAAACTTACAATTGGTTGTGCTAAATTTATCACCTCAATTTTTTGAATAACATTTACGATCGTGTATAATATGGATATAATATGAGTATTTACTATTTATGCTGAGAAATCAACTGAACTTGTAAAAGACCATAACATCTTCTCCATAGAGTCACTAAGAGAAGGATTTGTACTATAAAATTTCAATAAAATTACAATCTAAATCTTTGTCGAACTCCACAAAAATTGAGGCTTAAAATTCCTTCAAGTATATTCTCTCATTTTGTCATTTTGAATATCATTCAAAATAGTTACTCTTCTACTATGCTTTTATAATTTTCCACTCATTATAAAAAGCTATCAGGAGCAAGGCATATTGCAGAGACTATCACGGTCTAAGGGGAAGGAGAAATTGGGCACCTGGTTTCATATCTATGAATTGCTATTCAACTACTGTTTGACTAAGGAGAATGGACTCAAAACCAGTCTAAGTTTCGGGCAACTTTTTTGCTACGAATGAAAGAATATGTTTAATAGCAAGGCTCGTAAGAGGAAATTTTATAGGATTTTTTTCCCCCAAACATCACAATGTCTCTGGTAATGGGCCCTTAGTAACTGATGATGCTCCCCTATTTTTTTTTTGTAAAATATTTCTTCAATATATTGTGTACAAAACACCAATGATAATGTTATCTTTAATTCTAAATTTGCCCTTTTAGTTTTATGCATATTATGCATGATTTGTAGTTATTTTAGTGTGCTTAAATAAATCTGAGGTTATAGTAAGTGAGTTTTTTTGGTTGCCTGTTCTATTTCTCTTACCTGGATCTGTTAGTCTAATCATATTTATAACTGTTTAATCATAAATTTTTGTAATATGAGAATTCTCTCTTCTTCAAGTAGCAGTCAGATTTAAAACCTTTCCAAATTGAACCCCATGCAATAAAAGAGAGGGTTTAAAACTAGTATCTAGAATGTTTATAATTCCATTTCGGGATAATTTCAGAAACCTCCCTTGAGGTTTTTGACAATTTCACTCACCTCCCCTCAGGTTTAGAAAATTATACAAACCTCCCCTGAGATTAAGATTTTGTAATAAAGTTAGTCCAAATGAAAAAAGTAACATTAAAAAAATACTTTGAGGAGAGAGATGAAACTTTTATTCCATAAATACCTTTTATACTTATGCAAAAGTTATTATAACGGAATGAAAAATATATAAATAAAAGTGAGGAAAAATAAGTGTAAATAGTAAAGAACCAAAAAATAAGTAGCAATTAATTTTTTCTATAAAACTAGATCAATAACTAGTACTGAATTATAATGGCTATTTTTTTAGATTTTTACCGTGTTGCGTAGAAAGGCAACAAGAAACATTAATTTTGTCATTTTCACTTGAAACAATAAAATTTAAGGTGGGAAAACAGTAGTTAGGATATTTAAGGGGAGGTTTCTAAAATTATCCCTATTGAAAACTAATATAGGTAATTAAGTAGTTAGGACACTAATTAATTGTTAGTAATTAATTAATGAAAATAGTTGTTGATGATTTCTTTAATGATGAAAAATTATTTGCAATTACAAAATGGTACTAATGGATATACCAAATATTTGTTTGCTCTTAGAAATTGATATAGAAAATAGCAATTTGTTTGAATTTTTCTCTAAAAATATTACCAAATATTTTTCTTACGATTATACTTGCAATATTTGTTATTGATGTTAAAGGATATTTGTAAATTTCATAATTTTGCCCAATATCTTGACAAGGCTATATTTTTTACACCTATATTTCTCATTCAATTTGCGAAATCAACACAAAATCACTATTTTGCTACCTAAATTTTGTAGTTTCAAGTGAAAATAAGATCTATCTTAATGTTTTTTGTTGCCTTTATATACAAAATGACAAAGATTTGAAAAAAATATCCATTGCTAATTCAGTGCACTAGTCATTGATCTAAATTTATAGAAAAAATCAATTGCTACTTATTTTTGGTTCTTTACTATTTGCATGCACTTTCCTATTTTGTTAATTCATTCATTTACAATACAAATTTTACACAATTATAAAGGGCATTTGTGGAATAAAGTTTCATCTCTCTCCTCAAAGTATT
This sequence comes from Gardenia jasminoides, assembly GCA_013103745.1. NCBI lineage: Eukaryota > Viridiplantae > Streptophyta > Magnoliopsida > Gentianales > Rubiaceae > Gardenia > Gardenia jasminoides. The sequence goes on from CM023104.1 coordinate 21,766,456, forward strand.
TTTTTAATGTTACTTTTTTTTATTTGGACTAACTTTATTACAAAATCTTAATCTCAGGGGAGGTTTGTGCAAGTTTCTAAATCTCAGGGGAGGTGAGTGAAATTGTCAGAAACCTCAAGGAAGGTTTCTGAAATTATCCCTTCCATTTCTGTGTTCATAAGCATCAAGAGTCTGCGATTAAGTTTATTTTCCAAGAACTTGAGTAAAATTCATCAGAGCATAAAATGGGAGGAAATTGTAAAATTTCCTTGTTAGTTTAAGTTAGCCAAAATTAGAAATTGACGTCATTCTAAGAAGTAATAGTTCGTAAGACTGGACCTTTACCACATTCTCAACGAAACTTATAGTCCATTTTCTAAAAAGTAAAAATTTCGTTTTAACTTGTCTTATCACTTCTACATGTTTATACAATAGTTAAGGGATTGGAATCTCAAAACTTGAAGATTTTGGATTTAAAATTTTAAATCCCTCCCACCACTTCTTAAATTTCACACCTCTTCCTACCAAAACTAAATTAAAAAAAAAAACAGTTTAAAAATATTTTCTTCATCGCCATCAATCTTGACCTCGAAGACAACAAAGGAGCTTTTTGTTATTAAAAAGAATTGTTCAACTAAAACTTACTTTAAAAAAATAAATAATCACACATTCTTCTAGATATTTTGTTAAAATAATTACACTGCACAACATTCAAGTTTTACTGTCTTGAAGCCAATCTCTCCTTTGCGTGAAGCTGAGAATAGCAACCTCCTTAAACAAAGAATCAGGGATGATTGGGATTGGAGTCAGGGCCTCGGTAGAGAACCAACTGATATCTGAGTGGACTTTTAGAGAAAGAAGTTTGGGTTCAGAGGTTCAAGATGAAGCAATAGGGATTAGACTGGCTCTTTGCAAAGCACTCAAGTATCATTGGACAAGAATTTCAATCTCAGTAGGAAACAAACGCCTGCTGAGTTGTCTGCTAGATGGAAAACCTATGGAGGCCAACTTGGAAGTGCTCTCTGAAGACATTAAGGATATTGCTCAGTTGTTTCAATTGTGCTATTTTGAGTATGTTAAAATGACAATTAGAGACCAAGTCTCTAAGCTGAGCTTGCATGCTCTGGCTTCTATTGCTGATGAGGAATGGAACTTTTCCAGTCCTTAATGCTGTGTTTCTACAGCTTGTAAAGCAGGACTTAGTCCATGTTGTACAGTTTTTCTTGTTGCCTATAATATTTATCGTTTCGAAAAAAAAAAAAGAAGCCAATCTCTCCTGTATACAGCCATGTGACTTCACCACAGAAGTCCAACTCATGGGAGGAATATGAATATCCGCCGCTATTCTGGGAGGCGCCTTTTCACACCGTCAGCCCAAAAAAAGAGCTCAAGGCTGCACTAACTGATTCACATCTTTATTTGTTTGATTTTTATTTTATTTTTAATCTATCTGAACAACATCTTTTTTATTTATTTCCCTACACATCTTTGTCTGTTACTAGTACTGTTAGAATTGCTTTACAAATTAAAAAAATTTCATGCAAAAACAATATTAATTTTTTTAAGTATATATCGACTATCAAGATACAGATTAGAATTTGTTTAGTTTAAACCAACTATACTTAGTTTGGAAAGACGAACTCCCCTAGGTTCTGATGAACTACGAGCGTTCCAGGTAGTTACATTTAAACTAATAGGGAAAAAAATTTAGACAGAAAGACAATTTGTTGAAGAATTTTTATCACAAAAGGAGTCACAAGTTCCAAGTAATTGGAGAAAAACAACAATTTATCTAGGGAGCATTCTCCTAAAATTTAGGACTCCTGTGTATAGCCTTTTTTTTTTTTTCCCCCTTTAACCACTACACGAGAGCTCCACTTGCTACTTTTCATTTCCAAGTTCATAAATATAATTTATCTAGTCAAAGGAGTGAAAGACAATAGCTAGGTCCAATCAAGCTAATTTCTATATTCTTCTTCTTGGTGCAACAGCAGTATGAGATCTGATGGACCAGTATAGCTTCTTGTCAGTTGGTGAACCAAATGATTTTCTCCACCAGTGAACGAACTGTCATAGAAAGAAACAAAATACAGGCTAATTTCTTCACAAGAATTACTGGTAATCTTGCAAGTGGGATCAATGCTAACATATTACAGTTACCATAAATTCACACGTCTGCCTCAACAAGACAAAACTGAAGATAAATAAAATAAATGTCAAATGACGACTTGACCAAATATAGCCGGATCAGACGTGTATATCTAGGCACTATCATAATATCCAGTAATACACCAGAAACAGAATAGGGCAACAGCAGTGCCCAGAAAAATGGTATCCTAGACCTCAAATTGCCCCTTTAAATGACTTCTTCCTCCACAGCAGCATCAGATATCCGAAATATACCTGAAACAAAGTAGGGAAACATTTTATTTCAAGTTCTGTGGCAACAAAACAACACCTTGTTAAGTTTACAAAGAAATCCAGTAACCTTCATCAGCCTGATATTTGTTCTTATCATCTCCTGCATATGCAAGTAAGTTGTACTTTGGGTTCCATTCCACACTATTCATCACAGCCCGATATGGAATTTGGTGAACTGTTCGTCCAGTTTGAACATTTGACTGATGCAGAAATAGATAAATGTCAGACAGTATCAGAACTTAGCAACTTCAGAATTAGATAAATTTTTCTGAAAGTAATAATGGGTTGTGACATATTCTAAACTAGGTAATCATGATTAAGTGCGATATTTTTAAAAAAAAATATTGCCAAACGGTGACTTTTCTCATTTAAGAGTAATAAGCAGAGAGTTAATGAGCACCTAAAGAAACAAGAAAGCAGGCTTTTTGGATGTTTCGAAAAAGTTTTCAAATGCAACTTAGCAGGTGGCCTGTTGACTACGAAATGCGTGATCATATGTTCGGGCCTTAAGATTAAAGTATATAAAATAGTTTAATATAGTGCGAAAGCAATATATTTACAAAATAAACTCCATTAAACATCAAACCCACGACAGTCTGCTTGTGATGAGGGAACTCACTCTGCTTCTGAGGAAACTAACTCTGCTTCTGAGGGAACTGACTCTGTTTCTGAGGTACTCCATTCTTCATAATCATCTGCTTCTGAGGTACTCCCTTCTTCATAATCATTACAATTCTTAAAAACGATCTGTAGATCCCCATTTCCCATATCCAACTGTTCCTGTTGAATTTGCTTCACTGAACTCACAACAGACTTACGACACTCTCTCACCTCGATCATTTCAAGAGCCTGACATTCCCCAAAACAAGAAGCCACTTCTTCTAGGTTCCAACAATTGTGCACAACCAATTTCTCAAGACGGGGAAAATTATCAGAAGATGCAGTCCAGCTACAAAGGACCCACAAGCCTGACAATTTCAATACCCGGAGGTTAGGGAACTCCTCTCTCATTTCCCACTCTTCCCCAACAAAGGAATCTTCCAGTAATTTAAGCACTTCAAGTTTCGGCAACTTTGCAATTGTTGAAATTGCACCCCATGCCTGCTTAGTTTCTGAGAGAGTCAGCTTCTTCAAATTCAATGGGAATTTAAATCCATATCCGTAAAAATCACACAGCTTAAGTGATTCCAGTTGGCTCAAGCAGTCGAACTCTAGAATCCAATCACCAGTTCTGGTAGGTTCTTCTCTTGATTTGACTCTCCTACATTTTAGCCTGCGGATGCTTGGTAGCTTTGTCAATATCATTTGCAAGCTTTCAGAGGAGGGATCAATGGCAAGACTTAGAGTGTCTAAATGATCTAAACATGGGGATACTTCAAGATTCTCCTTGGGAAAAATAAAACCAGAATTGAAACGTGTAGCATGCAGGTGCCTCAATGTCTTAATGTTCCAGATAGTCTCTGGTAACACATAGCATTTAAAATCCCCTAGTACCAGAAAAGTTTGTAGCCTTGAGAGGTTGGCTATTGCAGATGGGATACAATCATCCGGTACCGTATTAAGCTGCAAGTATCTCAAGTGAGTGAGCAATACTACTTCCCTCAGAAGATGTCGATTAGAGTTCCAGGTCTCCAGATACAACACTCTAAGAAGTTTAGGTAACAAAAACACCAAATCATCCTGATTAGAAAATAGCAAAGTACGTAAATTGGAAAAACATAGCATTGACTCCTGAATCTTCAATTTCCCCGAACCTCGATCAGAAACTCGGTGGGGAATTCTTAGGCCAGTAAGACTAGATGGATTTTTCCCACAGTGAAGAATATGTAGAAAGTTATCTTCTTTGGCTTTTTGTATGCAAAACTCATGTACCAAATCATGAATTCGACAGGCTTTGGCACCACCTGTAGTTCTTTGTTTGGTTACCATAACTAAACTTCTATCAACCAAAGCCTTCAAGTAGTCATCTGCCACATCCTGAATATTATTTCCTTCAGTCTTTCGCACAAATCCTTCAGAGATCCAAAGCCATAGCAACCTTCGGACAGGAACATCTTTGTCTTCTTGAAATGCACTAAAATAAAGAAGGCATGGCTTCAAATCATCTGATAAATGACTGTAACTCAGCTCAAGTGTCTTCATGCAGTATTCATCATCAAGCAAAATATTGGAACTTAGACTTTCTGCAACTTCTTCCCAGAAATTTGGTGAAGTAGTAGAAAGAATTCCAGCAACGAGGACAATTATGAGAGGTAAGCCCCTACAAGATTCTGCTATCTGACGTCCAATTCCACTTAGTTTTGCAGGACAATCTTCTTTGCCAAATAACTTTTTCTGTAGCAATTTCCAACTCTCTTCGTCAGTAAAGTGGCGAAGATGGTGAGGCTTGCTATCAGGTTTGAATTGCAGAGACAAATTCTGCAATCTGCTCGTGATGAGAACCCTGCTTCCATTGGCATCATTAGGCAATGAACTTTCCAACAGATTCCATGCCTCAACATCCCACAAATCATCCAAAACTAGGAGATACCTATTTCTCAGCAAAGCTTTTTTTAGCTTTTCCACCAAATCATGTTCATCTACCTCAAGATATTGTCTGGCACTCCCAGAATCAATACTACTCAATATTTGAACTAACAAGTTTTGCCTGCTATATACTTGAGAAACAGTGCACCAAGCACGTTTATGGAAATGCGGCATTACTGAAGGAGAGTTATAAACTATGCCGGCTAATGTCGTCTTGCCAAGACCAGGCATACCCACAATGGGAACAACATCCAACTGCTTTGATCCTCCAGTAAGTCTGTGCCTTATAGTTTCCACCTCATCGTCGAGACGGAACAGGTCTTCATTGCGAATGGTGGCAGTAAACTGTGATGGCATGCGAGTGAAAGTCTTGGTAACTCTCTTGGTCTCACCATCATAGCTTATGCTACCACAGATCTCTTGGGCCTCAATCTTCATAAGATTGATATCTCTAGCAACAGCATCCAAACTATATTCACCTTCATCACCAACAAGTGTCAAGTCGATCACTAACTCTGCTTTATATGCAACCTGCATAACACGACTCCAAAGAGCTTGGAGTTTTCCATTGCAGTTGCGCTGGTCTACCATATCTCCAAGGAAGGATCTTAAGAATTCGAGATCTTTTAGGACCGTGTCAATTTGATCTTTTGGGTATGCAATTGAATCATCAGCCTCATTACAATTTTCTAGTTCCTTCAGATTTTCAATGAGAGAGTCCACAGAGCCCAACTCATTGGTCCTAGAAAAAACAAATCCCCATTCTGAGGCTGCTGGATCAATTACTTCTGCCCGAATAAACCTGAGCACTTTGAGCAAATCAAAAAGAGCAAGATCAGTTTCCTTTGCCAAACCATCTTTGAATTGATTCTCAGAAAGGGAGAAAATTACGATTGCTGCATCACACACCACAACTCCAATAATATTCTTCAGTTCATTGTGTAGCTCGTTGAAGTTCTTCTGATGCCTGAGAAGGGTTGTCAGCAATCTTAGCCCATCATCGAGTTTTCGCATGTGATTCCTAATCGGAACCAGAATAGTGCTACAAGATCTCAGTAGCTTGACGATATTGGGAAGGAGACAATCCATAAAATCAACTACTAGATGCTTACTCTTCTCCAGAGCTGAAGTGTCTGACGACATTGATAACTTTGAAGCAGACAAGACATTGATATAAGTTTCTCGAACTTGGGAATCACTGGGAATAATCTTCTCACATATCAGTTGAGATCTTCGACGTTCCATTGCTCCATATCCGATGACCCACCGCACAGAAATCAGGCGTACTGTATCGATGGCCATCTCTTCAGCGTGAATCAAGAGATCTGTCAATTGCTGACTTTCGGGACAGTGAAACATTGCAAAGCGAATGAAACTCTTCAAGAACAGCAGCTTCTCTTTGTGGGTTTTGAAACCGAGTCTCTGATCTCCGTGCTGAAGTTCCTCCAGATTCTCTGAAACCGAATCAACGAAGTCAATGACTAGTTCTGCATCTCCCAGCCAGTAATAGTCCAACAGAAAGTTGATGCACGATTCATTGAGATCTGTCTGGAAGAATCTGGTGAGCTCAATTTGGATCTCAGTCAAAACAGATAAACGAGAATGAATCAAGTCTACCCTGCAAGCAGATTCAAGATCTGCCGTTCTTGTGATAATCAGATTTTTAATTCTGGAAGAAATAATATCCTTGACCTTCGCAGCTTGCTCCGAACATCTCTCATGGTTCCCCTTCCTCCTCGTACACGTTGTCAGATACAGATCAAAGGTTTGTAATAGTCTCACCTGCATCTCCACGTAATCGATATCAAACCGCAACTCATTTCCGAAGGTCTTACTCATCCAGCCCAGACACCGTAGAGCGAAATCAAAGCGACTAGTGCTACTAGAGGGTATCTCCATTAGTGAATAAAGTTAGTTCAAGGTTTACAGCTTTCTGATTATCTGAACTTTTCTTGTTTATGTGGGAAGATGGAGACTTTAGAGTCAGCTTTTGTCTACTCTCGGAGTAAATAGTTATAGTTTTACTGGAATGTAATAAACACTGAAGTCAAAAACTTGACTGCTTCCATTAATATCGTGAACTATATATTTCCATCAATACCATCATCATTCTTGTCAATGCCAATTCAATTAGTTTTTCTGTGGGCACCAAAAACTCCTGACGTAATAAGGTAACAATTCTTTTTTAAAAAAAGTCCGGGTAACATTTCGTAAAATTCCATACATGAACTCACCAGACAAATCCTACCAATTTAGAGATATATTGCTCATTTTTTTCCCTTTCCTTCAATAGTGTGGTTCAATATTTAAAAGTAAAACAATATGAAGTTAACATTTTAATAACTCGTGAAAACCAAAACTTAGCTAAGTTATCAGTTAAATGAAGGAAGTTGATTGCGTAATAGACAAAGCATGAAGAAGAAACATACCTTTTAATCCGAGGCTGTGAGAACTCGCCTGAAATTTGTCAAAGACCAAACAATTTTTGTCCACACAGCCACCAAGAGAAGGATTTGTATGGTAAAATTTTGGAAAGGTATAATTTGAATCTTCCTCAAACACCAAAATTGAGGCTTAAAATTCTTTCAAGTATAAGAAAATCTAAAGTGACAAGGAGTTATCACAAATCACAAACGAGTGGCTGATGTCATGCAATCGTGTTGATTTTAACGTGTTACTATAGGTTTCACTTGGGACAAAATTGTGAGAGTAAATCTAGTACTACTAATAGTAAGTTTTTGTATTGAAAAAATAAGTTTTATAATTTATGTAACTTGCTCTTTAAATAACAATCTTATTAGATTTTTTAGTAAAAATTATCTCTTTTTTTTTTCCAAAACTCATCATTTTTTATATAAAACTTATTACTTTTCAAGAAAAACGTATGATTTCATTAAGTTATCTTTTTATTCTTGTTCTTGGGTGCAACAACAATAAGATTCAGGGGATCAGTCACCTGCTCCAAAAAAAAAAAAAAAAAACAGAGTATTGCTGTACATATTAATTGTTAAAATATAAAACAATCATTCTTTTTTTTTTTGTTTTGGCAAAGGTTATAAGTAATCGTTACCATTTTTTTCCCCAAAACTTACCATTTTTTAATATAAAACTTATTACTTTTTCAAGAAAAACTTATGATTGCATTAACAAATCCTACCACTATTCCATGAAAATTTAATATATTATTATTATTAAATCTTGCTAATTTTCAAGCAAAACTTGCTATTTTATATACAAAACATACTATTTTTTCAAGAAAAATTTAGCGTTTTAGTAAGAAGTCTTCCCATTTTTCATGCAAAACATACCAACTCTTAAGGAAATTACCATTCTTTTAGTGAAACTCACTACTTTTTTATGACCAAATAAACTTTTTGGTAAAATTTATCGTACTGTTAGTTATATTTACAACATTCCTTCAAGCATCATTTATACTTTTTTTTTAAACATAACCTTACTTAGAAAAAAATACCACATAATTAGCAAAACATATTATTTTACTTGTACATAATATTTTTTCATGAATAAACTAGCTAGTGCACACACTTTTCAATCTATATGTTATGTACTCACAATTGTTGCTTATTTGCAATTGAATACATGTTTAAATAAAACTTCACTTTGTCGAAAGACTACCTATTCTACTCTACGCAACAAATGCCTTAAAGTTATCATTGAACAAGTCCTTAAAGTATAGTACTATTTTTCCTCAAATATATTACTTAATTTTATACCAAAGCAAAAGCTTTGTTAGGGAATATACCAATTTTCTTAGTAAATTTACAACTATATTATTAACAATTCCTGGTTTTTGCAAACATAAGAAAAAATACTTTCAGAAAAGATACTACTATTTTGAGAAAGCGTATAACTATTTAAGTATAACATACTAGTACCACTTTTTTAGCATATTTACAACTATATTACTTTTTCTCAAAAATATTCCTTTTTCATTTTATTATAAGAAAAAATACTTCTATTTAAGTATAAGTTGCTACATTATTATAAAACACATAAAGTTTTTTAATTCAAACTTGATTGTTTTAGCAGAATTTAATTCTTCAAACATCCAATGTATCTCCAAAAACTACCTTGTTATTAGTAAAGATACCATCTTAGTATTTAGCGACAATAATTTTTTAAGCTTTCTACTAATGAAACTTGTTGCTTTATTAAAATTATAATATTCACTATTCCTAGAAGAAAGTTAGGGTGGTAGTAAAATATCTTATTCCAAGCAAACAAACTTCTTTTAGAGAAATTTTTCATATGGCTTGCAAGAAAAAAAAAAGTTCGGAAACTATACATTTTTCTTCAAATCAATGGTTTCATTTTCAAAGAATTAGAGATAAAAAATTTGAGATATTTTATAATACATACGTGTTATGGAAGAAGGGAAAATCCTATGAAATAGAAGAGATTTGCAGCTTTTGATAAACTACGAAATAAAAGGAATAAATTTGCAACTTTTGATAAACTATAAAATAAAATTAATTTTCATATATATATATATATACACACACACACTCACACACACACACATACACGTGTGTGACAGACTGATACATTTGTTGTCTTTGTATCCTAACATTTATTTGCACGCAATTTTGTAATAAATCCATAAGAATACATAAGGGCATTTTTGGCATGAAATTATCCTCTCTCTTCAAATTCATTTTGGAAAGTTTAGGAAATCTCAGTGATGCTCTTAAAAGCTTCAATGGAGGTTTAAGAAATTATCTCTAAAAAAAATTGATAACATTTGATAATCAAGTCTTATGTTTTTCTTGAAATAAGTAGCAAGTGTTCAATGATAAAATGCTATGTTTTACTTTAGAGTTAGTAAAATTTGCTCATGATTTAGTAATTTTACTTAAAAAATTGTGAGATTTTTAATGAAGCCATATATTTTGCTTGAAAAACTAGTAAGTTTCGTATAAAAATTATAAGTTTTTGACAAAAAAGTGGTAAATTTTTGCTAAAAACCTAGTAAGATTCCTATTTAAGAGCAAATTAGATAAACCTACTTATAGAAAAAAAAAAAAAGTGTGCAACTTACTTCTTTTATACAAAAAAATTGCTATTGGTTATACTATATTTACCAATGCAATTTTGTCCTTAGTAAAATCGATAATAACAAGTTAAAACTTACATGGCATCACATCAGCCATTTGTTTGGGAGTTATGGTGACCCCTCATCACCACAATACAATTCTCGAGTATATCCTCTCATTATGTCATTCTGGATATAATTCAAAATAGTTACCCTTCTACTCTGCTTTTTTTTATTTTTCTTTTTTTTTTAAATTGCCACCCATTATAACCTACTATCAAGACCAAGGCATATTGCAGGGAAGATTACAGGCTAAGGGGAATGGGAAATCGGAAATTGTGTAATTGGTTTCAGATCCAAGAATTGCTATTCAGCTATTTGACTAAGGAGGCCAAGCTCACGATTAGTCTGAGTTTTCGAGCAAATTTTTGATATGTATACAACAACACGTTTAATATGAAGGCTCTCGGGAGGAAATTTCATAGGATTCTTTTTTTTTCAAATATCACACTGTCTTTGGTAATGGTACTCTTAGTAACTGATGATGTTTTCTCTATTTTTTTTTTCTATTTCTAAAATATTTCTTCAATATATTACGTACAAACACTAACGATATGCTTGTCATTAATTCTAGATTTGCTCTTTTATGTTTATATATATAATGCATGATTTGTTGGTATGTTGCTTCACGTAAATAATTATGGTGTTATACTTGGAGGTTTTTTTGGTTGTCTGCTCTATTTCTTTTATTTTGATATGTTAATATAATCATATTTATAACTATTCACTTTCAAATTTTATAATACTAGTAATCTTTGCTGTTCAAGTAACAGTAAGACTTAAAATGGACCAAATCTTTTCCACATTGATCCCATGCAGTGAAAGGTTTTTGTTATTGAAAAGAATCGTTGAATTAAGACGTACTTTAAAAAATAAATAGGCACAACATTCTTCTAATTCTAGATATTTTGTTAAAAAAAAATTACACTGCAAAAAGTTCTATAGTCTTGAAGCTATAAATACAAAATCCACATCTTGCATTTCTTGGACAATCCAGAAGAGGAGGACAATAAGATAAGCCCAAGCCGTGTGACCTCAATAACCAAAGCCCAACCCAATGAAACGATTGGAAATCAGTCACCAATCTAGGAGGCCTCTTCACACGATCGGGCCAATAAGGGGTTTGAGGTTGCACTGTTTGATTCACATCTTTCTATGTTTTTTTATTTACCCCTCTTAAATCTCCTTAGACACGTATCTTTTTGTTTTTTCCCCGCACGTCTTTGTTTATTGCTAGTACTATTTAGTATTACTGTTAAATAAAGAAAACTTAATATAAAAATTTGTTAAGTACAGATTGGAGTTGCTAAGTTTAAAGTTTAAACCAACTCCACTTCAGTCTGGAAAATATTAGACACCCAGAGGAAAATTTATTGAAGCGCTATTATCACAAAAAGTGGTGACAAATTCGATGTAATTTGAGAAAATTAATTATTTAGTATAACAATTAAGGAAAAACATGTGATTTACAGAGGAGGCAGTGTCCTAAAATTCAGGACTTACATTTCTTGTCCACTGTATAGCTTTTTGTACAACTGCACGAGAGATCATGAATAGAATTTATCTAATCAAAGGAGTGTAAAACAATAATTAGGTCCAATTAAGTTATTTATATATTCTTGTTCTTGGTGCAAACAACAATATAAGATTTGAGGGATCAGTACAACATTTTGTCAGTGGATGAACAACATATTAATTTTCTCCGCCAGTGACCTGCTATAGAGAGAAACAAAATACAGCAGTGCTATAAAGACTGATTATTTATATTTTCTTCCTTTTGACCAAGAAATGGAATTTGCTTGATTTATTGGTCAAGTCCCAAATTAACACCAAGTTGGATTTGAGATAAGAAAACAATGTTAGACGAAAAGTAAATAAAACTATACCCTACATAAAGCAAAGTCATGTCATCCAAATCCATAATGGATCCACAATTGAAAACTTCCAAAATCAACCACATTATGTGGTCTAAATAACATTTGTAATGGAAAAATTGTCATCCCATCAATCGACAATACTGCTTCGCATATGGCTTGTTCAGAAAAGGATGCATGTTCCTGGAAAATTACAAGCATACGTGTTTGCTTTCTTCTCCATGACCCCAGACTTGTTAAGTTTGGCTTAGGGATGCCAGTGGGCACTTGTTATCTATGTTGATATTTTGCAATATGAAAGTTAATTCAGAAAAGTTTTTAAATGCTGGAATGTAATAAATGTGAATATCTAAAGTCAGATAGAAAAAATACTTTATTTGCTTTTTTTTTTGACAACTAATGGTAACACTAAGTAAAAATTAAGTACTTCTGATATGGTGAGAGAACTAACATTGGATGTTTTTTCTGAGACATGGAGAAATTTTATCACAATCATTTTTATTTTTGAAGGTGTTATGATTGAAATATATATGACGTATGTATCATAAAAAAAAATAGAAATAGACAAATGAATCTCATTCATCAAACGGTTTTGATGTCATGGCCAAATTACTGTTTTTCAGAAAAAGAAAAAAAAAAAAAGAAGATATCGTCTTAAATTACTGTTTTTGGCTGCTCCTCTGCTTGACTAGCATGACTGACTCGAATATTGTTTATTTTGTCTACTCATAATATTTAAGTATCTTTTTCCCTTGGAATTTTTGTATTTACTTATATAATCCCTATAATTTTTTATAATCTCGTTAAGTTATTGTTTGATTTAGTATTTAAGTAAAGTCACCACTGACATTTTGATTAATGATATAATTTTTGTATTTATTTATATAATCCCTATAATTTTTTATAATCTCGTTAAGTTATCGTTTGATTTAGTATTTAAGTAAAGTCACCACTGACATTTTGATTAATGATATTATATGGACTATTTTTCATTGAATTTTCAGTTTATAGGAAATAATGTGGGGATGAAGTAGTTATTTTTAAATATCAGAGAGATTATGTGATAATAAATAAAACTATAGGAGGTTATTAGTAATTTATCCTTTTTTATTTTAATATAGCCATAAATCATATTCATGTTTTAGTTGAACATGAATATGATTTTTGTCCATGGCACTAGGTGAGGTCTAAACCATCTCCCCAATATAAGTTCGATCAAATGAAGGTTTCGTCAACATTTAAATTTTATTATTTATACTCAACCAGCAAGAAAGTAATGGCGTTCAAACTTATGTGAATTTCTATGTGCTAGGAAAAAAGTCATGTTTAACGATTAAAAAATGATGGGAGTAGTCAATTAACTGGGAATAATTTGAAAAGACAGCCATTAGACTTCACCATTCAAGATTAGTTAGTTATATCGCTTTTCAACATTTACGTTCAATGAAACACAAGAATCACAAGTTGACAGTAGTGGTGCCTTGTTTCTAATTTGACAAATTCTTTGGATCATGCCAATCAAATTGTCTATTCTGCAAAAGCAACCACCCTTCCCTTTAAAAAAAAAAGAAAAAAGAAAAGAAAAGGTAGAGAAAAGGTTGCATTATGGCTCCTGAGGTTTTTGTTTTTGTTCTTTGTGTTTGTATTTTGGTTTTATTTTAATATAATTTATTTTTCATGCCATGTAGTAGCTTATATATTTAGTTAGGTTTTTAGAAGTATATGCTTATCTACAAGAGTTTTTTTTCATCTGCAGAAAATTTTTCTGAAAATAACAATGGGTTGTGACATATTTGTAAACTAGGTAATCATGATTAAATGCGTTATTTTTAAAAAAAAAAATATTGGCAGACGGTTAGTTTTCTCATTTAAGAGTAATAAGCAGAGAGTTAATTAGCACCTAAAGAAACAAGAAATCAAGCTTGGACTGATTAAATCTTAAAATTAAAGTATAAGCTCAAACCAGAAAAGAACATTTTAGAAACAGATTAATGCGTGAATGTGCTTTCCACTGCAGTCTGCAGTCAAAAAAAAAAAAAAAAAAAACGAGACAGGGCTTCAGATATTGCTTTCAAGAAACTTGGATTAGACTCCTTGTGAGGGAACTGACCCTGTTTCTGAGGGACTTGACTCTTCTTCTTCGTCAGTATCAAACCCACGACAGTCTGCTTGTGAGGGAACTGACTCTGTTTCTGAGGGAACTGACTCTTCATCAGAATCACTAAAACTCTCAATAATGATTTCTAGATCCCCATTTCCCATATCCAACTGTTCTTGTCGAATTTGCTCCACTGAACTCACAACAGACTCACGACACCGTCTCACCTCAATCATTTCAAGAGCCTCACATTTCCCGAAACAAGAAGGCACTTCCTCTAGGTTCCAACAGTTGTGCACAAACAATTTCTCAAGACGGGGAAAATTATCAGAAGATGCAGTCCAGCTCCTAAGGAACCACAATTGTGACAATTTCAGGACTCGGAGGTTGGGGAACTCCTCATCTTCCATTTCCCATTCTCCCTCAACAAAGGAATTACACCGTAACTTAAGCACTTCAAGATTGGGCAACTTTCCAATGGCTGAAATTTCAGCCCATGACTGCGCATTAAATGAGAGAGTCAGCTTCTTCAAATTCAATGGGAATTTAAATCCATATCCGGAAAAACCACGCAGATTAAGTGATTCCAGTTGGCTCAAGCAGTCAAACTCTATAATCCAATCACCTGTTCTGGTAGGTCCTTCTCTCCTACATTTTAGCCTGCGAATGCTTGGTAGCTTTGTCAATATCATTTGCAAGCTTTCAGAGGAGGGATCAATGGCAAGACTTAGAGTGTCTAAATGATCTAAACATGGGGATACTTCAAGATTCTCCTTGGGAAAAATAAAACCAGACTTGAAACCTGCAGCACTCAGGTGCCTCAATGTCTTAATGTTCCAGATAGTCTCCGGTAAGAAACAGCGTGAAAAATCTCCTTCTACCAGAAAAGTTTGTAGCCTTGAGAGGTTGGCTATTGCAGATGGGATAGAACTATCCGGTACCGTATTAAGCGCCAAGTATCTCAAGTGAGTAAGCAATACTACTTCCCCCAGAAGATGTTGATTAGACTCCCAGGTCTCCAGATACAACACTCTAAGAAGTTTAGGTAACCAAATCACCAAATCATCCTGATTAGAAAATAGCAAAGTACGTAAATTGGAAAAACATAGCATTGACTCCTGAATCTTCAATTTCCCCGAACCTCGATCAGAAACTCGGTGGGGAATTCTTATCCCAGTAAGACTAGATGGATTTTTCCCACGGTGAACAATATGTAGAAAGTTATCTTCTTTGGCTTTTTCTACACAAAACTCATGTACCAAATCATGAAGGCGGCAGGCCTTGGCACCACCTGTAATTCTTTGTTTGGTAACCACAACTAAACTTCTATCAACCAAAGCCTTCAAGTAGTCATCTGCCACATCCTCTAAACTCTTTCCTTCATGATTTCGCACCAATCCTTCAGAGATCCAAAGCTATGACAGCCTTCGGATAGGAACATCTTCGTCTTCTTGAAATGCACTAAAATAAAGAAGGCATGGCTTCAAATCATCTGGTAAATGACTGTAGCTCAGCTCAAGCGTCTTCATGCAGTGTTCATCAAGCACAATACTTGAACTTAGACTTTCTGCAACATCTCCCCAGAAATTTTGTGCAGTAGTAGCAAGAATTCCAGCAATGAGGACAATTTTGAGAGGTAAGCCCCTACAAGATTCTGCTATTTGACGTCCAATTCCACTTAGTTTTGCAGGACAACCTTCTTTGCCAAATAGCTTTTTCTGTAGCAATTTCCAACTCTCTTCGTCAGTAAAGTGGCGAAGATGATGAGGCTTGCTATCAGGTATGAATTGCAGAGACAAATTCTGCAATCTGCTCGTGATGAGAATCCTGCTTCCATTGGCTTCATCAGGCAATGATCTTTCCAACAGATTCCATGCCTCAACATCCCACAAATCATCCAAAACTAGGAGATACCTATTTCTCAGCAAATCTTTTTTTAGCTCTGCTGCCAAATCATCTTCATCTAGCTCAAGATATTGTTGTACGGGATTCTCAGGATGAATACTACTCAATATCTGAACTAACAAGTTTTGTTTGCTATATGCTTGAGAAACAATGCACCAAGCACGAATGCGGAAATGCGACATTACTGAAGGAGAGTTATAAATTATGCCGGCTAATGTTGTCTTACCAAGACCAGGCATACCCACAATGGGAACAACATCCAACTGCTTTGATCCTCCAGTAAGTCTGTGCCTGATAGTTTCCACCTCATTGCCGAGATGCAACAGATCTTCATTGTGAATGGTGGCAATAAACTGTGATGGCATGGGAGTGAAAGTCTTGGTAACTCTCTTGGTTTCACCATCATAGCTTATGCTACCATAGATCTCTTGGGCCTCAATCTTCATAAGATTGATATCTCTAGCAACAGCATCCAAACTATATTCACCTCCATCACCAACAAGTGTCAAGTCGATCACTAACTCTGCTTTATATGCAACCTGCATAACACGACTCCAAAGAGCTTGGAGTTTTCCATTGCAGTTGCGCTGGTCTACCATCTCTCCAAGGAAGGATCTTAAGAGTTCGAGATCTTTTAGGACCGTGTCAATTTGATCTTTTGGGTATGCAATTGAATCATCAGCCTCATTACAATTTTCTAGTTCCTTCAGATTTTCAATGAGAGAGTCCATAGAGCCCAACTCATTGGTCCTAGAAAAAACAAATCCCCATTCTGAGGCTGCTGGATCAATTACTTCTTCCCGAATAAACCTGAGCACTTTGAGCAAATCAAAAAGAGCAAGATCAGTTTCCTTGGCCAAACCACCTTTGATTTGATTCTCAGAAAGGGAGAAAATTACGATTGCTGCATCACACACCACAACTCCAATAATATTCTTCAGTTCATGGTGTAGCTCGTTGAACTTCTTCTGATGCCTGAGAAGGATTGTCAGGAATCTTAGCCCATCATCGAGTTTTCGCATGTGATTCCTAATCGGAACCAGAATAGTGCTACAAGATCTCAGTAGCTTGATGATACTGTGAAGGAGACGATCCATAAAATCAGCTACTAGATGCTTACTCTTCTCCAGAGCTGAAGTGTCTGACGACATTGATAACTTTGAAGCAGACAAGACATTGATATAAGTTTCTCGAACTTGGGAATCACTGGGAATAATCTTCTCACGTAGACTTTCCATTGCTGCATATCCGTCGAATATCCATACAGAAATCAGGCGTACTGTATTGATGGCCACCCCTTCAGCGTGAATCAAGAGATCTGTCAATTGCTGACTTTCGGGACAGTGAAACATTGCAAAGCGAATGAAACTCTTCAAGAACAGCAGCTTCTCTTTGTGGGTTTTGAAAGCGAATCTCTTATCTCCGCGAAGTTTCTCCAGATTCTCTGAAACCGAATCAATGTAGTCAATGACTACTTCTGGATCTCTCGGCCAGTAATAGTCCAACAGAAAGTTGATGCACGATTCGTTGAGATATCTCTTGAAAAATAAGATGATTTCTTTCTCAAATCTTATGAGCTCACAATCGATCTCACTCAAATCAGGTAAACGAGAATGAATCAAGTCTTCCCTGCAAGCAGATTCAAGATCTGCCGTTCTTGTGATAATCAGATCTTTAATTCTGGAAGAAATAAAATCCTTCACCTCCTCATCTTGCTCCGAACATGTCTCATGGTTCCTCCTACACGTTGTCAGATACAGGTCAATGGTTTGTAATAGTCTCACCTCGATCTCCAGGTCATCGATATGAAACCGCAATTGATCTTCGAAGGTCTTACTCATCCAGCACAGATACTGTAGAGCGAAATCAAAGCAACTAGTGCTACTAGAGGGTATCTCCATTATTGAATAAAGTTAGTTCAAGGTTTACAGCTTTCTGATTATCTGAACTTTTCTTGTTTATGTGGGAAGATGGAGACTTTAGAGTCAGCTTTTGTCTACTCTCGGCCAAAGTGCATTTCCAAGTAATGGTCTTAGACCGCATACTGCAGCAGTAAATGGCCATACTACGTACTATTAATTTTTGATATCCACAAAAAGGTGCAAATTAGTTATAATACTAAAGCAGTAAATAGTTATAATTTTACCGGAATGTAATAAACACTGAAGTCAAAAACTTGACTGCTTCCATTAATATCTTGAACTATATATTTCCATCAATACCATAATCATTCTTGTCAATGCCAATTCAATTAGTTTTTCTGTGGGCACCAAAAACTCCTGACGTAATAAGGTAACAATTCTTTTTTTTACTATATATTTCCATCAATACCATAATCATTCTTGTCAATGCCAATTCAATTAGTTTTTCTGTGGGCACCAAAAACTCCTGACGTAATAAGGTAACAATTCTTTTTTTTTTTCGTTAAAAATCCGGGTAAGTGGTAACATTTCGTAAAATTCCAAACATGAACTCGCCAGACAAATCCTACCAATTTAGAGATATATTGCTCATTTTTTTTTTCCTTTCCTTCAATAGTGTGGTTCAATATTTAAAAAGTAAAACAATATGAAGATAACAGCTCTTGAAAACCAAAACTTAGCTAAGTTATCAGCTAAACGAAGGAAGTTGATTGCGTAAATTCGAAGCATGAAGAAGAAACATACCTTCAAAGTATCATAGGATGCCACGACCTTTTTAATGCAAAAGATGGATCCCTGAATTGCAAAAGTAAATTATAAGCGAAGGCTGTGATCAGAACTCGCTTGGAACTTGTCAAAGACCAAACAATCTTCATCCACAGGGCCACCAAGACGAGGAGTTGTATGGTAGTGTGAGGGCCCCAAAATTCAGATTTTATTTTAAAAATGTCTAATATTATTTATATTATGTTTATTTATTGAAATATGAGTAAATATATGTTTAAAGTGATTATTTTCCAATTTAGAGAATTTTATACGAATTTATTGCCGGTGTGGGTAGTTTGGCTATTTTAGCGTTAAAAATTGTTCCGACACGTGAATAGTGACTTGGACTTGAAACCGAGCATATGTAGTGATATTTTGAAAATATTATTATGGTGAGACAGTGTCGGGATGAAGGAAACCAGGTGTAAGTTAGAATACTGTACGCCACATAAAGTGGTCATGAGACAACTTTTCCATAAATTGGAGAGCCACTCCTTTGCCCTTAAAGCCTTGTTTCTTGCATCCTTGCTTCCTCATTTTGCAGCTGCATTTTGGAGCACAAGAGAGAGAGAGGGCCGAGAGCTAGAGTGAGAGAGAGAGAGAGAATTCCAACTTTCCTTCTTCCATTTCTTCTTCTTCCTTGTTTGATTCTTCAAGACACCATTGAAGCCCATCATCTTCATCCCTTATTGCAGCCGAAGGAGAGAGAAGGAAGTGAGGGCTGGTCCGATTTCTTGGAGGAGAAAAGAGGTGAGTTTGAAGCTTGATTTTCCATTTTCTATCTTCTCTAACCAACTTGAATCTATGAAACTTGATTGATGAGTTGTGGGCTTCATTTCTTTCCCTTCCAAGGCAGCTGAACCAAGGAGAGAGGAGAGAGAGAGTGTGGTATCTGTGTGATCCGAAAATCTTGAAGGAAAAAAGAAAGAGAAAAGTGAAGAAACAAAGCTTGATTGAGTGGTGTGTTGGTAGATCGTGAGCTTGGAATTGAAAATCATCGTCAAAGCTCAAAGATCTTGGGTAAAGATCGAAGCTTTCATGGTTGTTGAGCTTTGAAGGGGTCAATTTTGAGAAGATATCACAAAGCCTCGGTGGATCTTGTCGAATCTTGTCAGATCTAGTCAGATCTGAAGGTATAAAGCTTGAACCTTGTAGATATAGCTTTATTAGTGTTAAATAGTTCAGATCTGTGGTTGTTATTGATATAATGATCTCATCTGAAAAGATGACGTTGGGCTCTTGAAATCCCAACCTAGGTAGCAGACTTGAGGTGGCCTCTAGGTAGCGGACTTGAGGACCTGATTGTGGCCTTGGATGATATTTGTGAAATATATGATAATATGGTTAGAAAAGTAGGGTTTTGTTGTTGAGAATTTTGAAGGAAAATAGATGTGATGGCCGAACCCATGCTCGGTAAATTTAATACTTGATCTCGAAATTTATGCTTGTTCTTGAAGAATTTTCTTTTGAGAAAATATGGGTTTTGTTCATTTGTGAGTGTATGTTTGAGTGGAGGGGATGTTTGAATTTTAAAAGATGAAAAGTGGAGTTTTTCATGAATTTCGAATGAAAAGTGTCATTTGAATGAATTTGGGGGTTTTACCATATTTTGGTTAAATTCTATGGATTTCGAATATAAGAGCTTGGTATGAAGTATTTTAAATTAATGTATAGTTTGACTATGAGTGAGTGTCAACTTAGTTTGAAAATAATGATTTTTGACGTTTGAAACCTTACTATTTTAACGAGTGTAATCTTAGATATGGCCCGAACTAGACCTCGTCGTAGTGAGGGTTTAGTGCTTCTGAGTTGTTAAGTTAAGACTTGGAACCTGAGATTTTGGGCTGGTATCTGATAGTTGAACTTTGGCTCAGGTGGACAAGACTTTGTCGGGGGTAAACCAGCTAACGAAGTTTAGCTTTCTTCTTTGCTCACTCGTTTAAGTGGATCGAGGTGAGTGTTCTAACTCTCTTTTAAATGAAAATCTTGCCATTGTTTGTAAATGAATGATTTGTGAAATGATTTGCTAGTATTTACAATGAAGTGATTTACCACTATTTTCAAGTAAAATGCTTTTACAAGTAAAACCATTTATGAAGAGTTTATGAATGTTCAAATCCATTTTAAATCAAATATTTTGCTACTATTATGTTTCCACACATATTGGTCAAGGACCTGAGTTACTCGTGGTTTAAAAAGAAATTGATTCCAAAGGACTTGTGTTTCAAGTTAAATGTTCAAGTGTTAAGTGTTATTTGTTTAAGTGGTATTATTGATTAGTTGAAATAATTACTTGTTTACTTGATTGTTTTATTGATAACTTGATTGTTGGATAGTGGTGTACCAAGGAGCATTTTACCCCTTGTAGTCCGATGTGTACTTTATCGCATCGTTCACTACTTATAGGTCGAGGTGTACTTTATCGCATCGACCAACCGGTCTCAAGACCCTTGCTAGAAAGTTTATCTAAGACCCCCTTCTTGAGCGATCGGTGGGTCAAAAGCCTACTTGAGTACGCCATTAGGGTGGCTGGATAGGTTGGGAAAGCTTTATCTTAAAACAAACTCCTTGGTCGTGATTGATCATTATTTGCGCATGTTGTACGCCTTTGGCGGAACTGGGCCCTACCCTTGGTTGCTAGCCTATTCGAGCCAGAAGCGGACTCGGTCGGGTAGGTTAGAACCCTGGGCACTGCTTCGGTATACTCGAGTATTACCACTGGAGGGATAAGGTGATGGCCAGTTGTACTGAGGGGATTGATCAGGAGTTATAAGGTGAAGTGGACTACTGAAATAGCTCCAAGTGAGCTCAGATCCTTCCAATACTGGATTTGATTGTGTAAATTACTGCATCGATGTTATTGTTAAATTGAGTATTGATGGAATGATTGTTTGAAAACTCAAATGTTTTACAAAGTGACTGTTAACTCAAAGGTCCTTGAATTTCTTGTTTTACTGAACATTCACTGAGCTTCTAGCTCACCCCAAAAATGTTTTATTTTTTTCCCCCACAGGGCTCAAGACAAGGGATAGCGTGCGTCGAGATCCTTCTTAGTGTTTTGGGTTGAATTACCCTTGTATCATTGGTAATCATGGGTGATTGGACTTTTACTGTACTTGGGTCAAGTACTTGGGTCTGTAAGATGGAATTGTGGTTGTACTCTAAGTACTTTGAATTGTAATTTGGGAATGTGAGTTGTAAGTTGAATTTAGTAATGTTATTATTTGTGATTTGAGCTGGATTGGTTATTTATGTTCACTTTCAAAGTATTATTAGTTATTCAAGTGTTTGAATCCTGGCGAGAGCTAGGTTGACGGCCACTAAACCCTTTGGGTACGCCCTAGGGTGAGGTGGGGCTGTCACAGGTAGAATTTTGGAAAAAGTATAATTTAAATCTTCCTCAAACACCAAAAATTGAGGCTTAAAATTCCTTCAAGTGTAAGAAAAATCTAAAGTGACGAGGAGTTATCATAAGTCACAAATGAGTGGCTAATGTGATGCAATCATGTAGATTTTAACATATTATAGGTTGCACTTGGTACAAAATTGTGAGAGTAAATCTATTACTACTAATGGTAGGTTTTCGTATTGAAAAAATAGGTTTTATAATTTATGTAACTCACTCTTTAAATAACAATCTCATTAGACTTTTAGTAAAAATTATCTCTTTTTTTTTTTCAAAACTTCTCATTTTTTATTTAAAACTTATTACTTTTCAAGAAAAACATATTATTTCATTAAGTTATCTTTTTATTCTTGTTCTTGGGCACAACAACAATAAGATTCAAGGGATCAGTCACCTGCTCCACCAAAAAATAAAAAAAAGATAGAGTATTGCTATACATATTAATTGTTAAAATATAAAACAATCATTCTTTTTTTTTTCGCAAAGGTTATAAGTAATCGTTAATAGTCAAGTTGTGAGAGCCTGTGTAGCCCACACCTTAACGGTCGATGTACATGTATGTGTGACATATAAATAAATAACCGTTTTGCCTTGTTTTGGCCGTGTTCGTTTCATACTCGAAAAATATGGTTTCATGTCAAAACTCTAGACACTTGTTACATCTATTTGTGGTGCTAAACGATTACCAAACATCTTCCAAAAGTTATTAGAAAATATGCGTGGAACAAAGTATGAGCACAGTGGTACGTTCAAAAACTTGAAATAAAATTAGGGTTTGTAACCGACCCTTTTTATAACAAGACCGACTAAAGATCGTGTCTTGGATTTATACGTTTTTGTATGAAATCATAGCTGAAAATAAGCCCCGAGTTGTTTAAAAAATTTTACCCAAGAAGTACGACACAGCAGCTTGAGCCTCGTCGTACTTGATCTGGAGTCTCGTCGTGCTTAAACTCTCAAGCCTTGTCGTGCCTGCTTCTTTCCTTATAAATACCAGCAAAATTTTAGACATTTTCAGCCCCTTGTTTGGACGAAATGCTGCTGAAAAACAGCCACAAAACAGCTTCAAAAACTAGCTCAAATCAGCCATAGCAACTAGGAACAACAAAGCTTGAGATTGGCAGATTCCTTGCTTGAAGTTCCACGTGCTCTTGCTTGATCCTTGCTGCGTTTTTCAACTTGTTTGAGGTAACTTATGGCTGAAACTCTACCCAGATTATAGCTTCAAATTCGTGTAGCATGCTAGATAAATCTATGTTCATATGCTGAAATTTTCTTGAAGTGAAGACCACATGCCCGATGAAATTTCCAGCTTTCATACTATGTTTTGTATGACCTTGTTTTGGTTAATTCTTGCTGAAGATTTGATTGTAAGCTTGCTATATATATATTAAACTATGTGTTGGGATTGCTGATTATAAGTTTTAAACAAAACAAAAGACTCTAGAGCAAGAACCATCCACGTTTGTACCAAGAACTTGTATTTTCGGATGTTAGCAGTCCATTGGAACCAGTTGTAGGAAAACGTTCATAACTCACTGCAGGAATATTAGAATTGAGTTCCGTCAGTGGTGTTGGAAACTAGATAGAAAGGGCTTTCCAATGGTATATGGTACACCTCCATATTATGTTCCTACTGCTCCCAGCAACCCGTTGAAGTTCACTATTTTTCTGCGACTGATAAACCTGCGTTTTGCATTTGCTGCGTGTTTGAGCCTAAATTTGAACCTGTTACAGCTTGAATCTGAACCTGGTCCCTTCTGAGAAGTTGTAGGGCTCTGAATGCCGTTTCCAACGGTATAAAATGGGCCAAAAATTCAAGAGTGGATTGTGAGATATGGCCTAAAATGTAAACTATGACGGATAGCCGGCTGTTGTGCACGTCCGTTAACGGATTGACACTGCCGGCACGCACCCGTTGCAGCCTATGTGCGCGTCCGTTAGCGGATGTGCCGTTCCGTGCGCGTCTGTTAGCGGAGGTGCCTGTCCCGTGCCCGACCGGTTAGCGGGTGAGCTGTCCCGTGCGCCCGTTAGCGGAACTGCCTAACCTACCCGTGACCGTTAGCGGAAATGCCTAGCCTACCTGTGACCGTTAGCGGAAACAACCAGTCGTTGTGCGATCCGCTAGACCGACTGCCGAGCTCTTGTGCAATTCGTTGACGGACCATCGAGCCATCGTGCCGACCGGTTAGCAGATTGCCCAACCTTAGCTGTCGGACCCTTGACGACTGCCCAAACCCTAGTCGAAGTGCCCCGGCCTTAGCCAACCCGTATGCCCTAATCGGTTAGCAGACATGCCAGACCCGTATGCGTTCGTTAACGGATCTAGAGCCTAGTGCCGACCCCGTCGGCCCCGACCATCCAGATCTGTAGACGTATCGTGCACCCGGAGAGGTTTTCGCTAGCCATCCTTAGGCATTAACCAAAAACGGCAACCACGACGGAAGCCTGAACCTAAACCCAACGTGCCAACCATCTCAGCGCCCAACCAGTACCCAACCTCCAAATCGACCGTGTTTATGCCTCACGTGCAAAATGAACACCGACCGGTGCCAGTAAGGTCCGGCACCAATACCCGATCAGGCAACCATCACCTAGCCACGATATCGGCCATACCCCGGCACCTAGCCATGTGTAGCTACCCACGACACCAACCACATACGCACATCCACTGACTACTCATGCCCAGCCAGAAGCCATGTCCGCCGACCCCAGTCACCGACTACCGTTAACCACCCAACGACCCGTAACAACTTGAATCGGCCAAGTCACAGCTGACATGAACCCCGGCTATGCCCGGTCGCAAGGCATTGACCGCCCCGTCTAACCTACACACCGATACCCGACGCATGCTGACAACCCATACCAGTCTACCCCTGACTGGTGCCGACATGCACCAACCATAGCCAATCGGCACCAACCATTCCTACCCACGCCCAAGCACCCGACACACACCGACACCCGACATGCCCGATCGGCACCAACTGGTGCCGACTTAGGCTGACCATTGCCAACCTCCCTCGAGTCGCATGAAACCATAGATAACTTGTACCAACTTATGCCAAGCCCACACCGATAACTTCCGGTACGGCATTACCACCAACTAGGGCAAACGATTGAACCATGGCGCTCGAAGTTGAGCTTCGACTCGAGCTCGACATTGCTCGAGCTCGAGTCGAGCTCGAGCAGATCGTTTTCAAGTTCGAGTCGAGCTCGAGCAACCTTCCCTCAGGTTCGATAGCTCGCGAGCCGGCTCGAATAGGCTCGAATATATATATATTATTTTTTTATTTTTTATTTTAATAGTGAAATTACATATATATCCCTAATTTTATTATTTATTAAGAAAAATAATTATTTTATTTATTTTTTAAAAATAAAATAATTATTTTTTATTTTTTGAGCTCGAGTAGGCTCGAAGCTCGAGCTCGATTAGGGCTCGAATCAAACTCGAAGCTCGAAGCTCGAGCTTTATTTTGAGAGCTCGTTGAGCTCGAGCTCGAGCCTAGTGAAAAATGAGTGAAGCTCGGCTCGACTCGACCCAAGCTCGACTCGACTCGACTCGTTTGCAGCCCTACCACCAACTAGTGCTGACCCACACCAACGATGGCCAACTGGCACCTACAGGTGTCGACACACCCCGACGGGTACCAACGTACGCCGACGAGACCGACTGGTGCCGATTTGGGGCGACAAGCACCCACTACACCCGAATCGCACAAACCTAGGCCAACCCATTGCCGACCCGCACGACTTGCCCCCGTAGGCACCAACCGGTGCCGACTCACGCTAAACGGTGCCGACAAGTGCCGATGTGCACCATCGGCAACCCACTGGTGCCGACCCGTGCCAACCGCACCCAACCAGCCCCAACTTGCGCCAATCACACCCAACCGGCCCCGACGTGTTCTGATCACACCTGACCGGCCCCGACTTGTGCCAATCGCACCCGACTAACCCTGACTCGCACCAACGGACACCGATATGCCCCGACCGGTGTCGATAGTTGTCGGTCGTACCCAGAACCTACCCATCCGTACCGACTATTGCCGATCATGTACCAAACCTACCGACTCATGCCTGAACTTGCCGATTGCACTTAAACTAGCCGACCAATGGCTATCACCGCCCCAATCATGTCCGACACATACTAACTAGAGTCGAAACCAGATAACACTATTACCCACGACCTTATACTGTCCCGACACCGACCCGAACCCCGAGCCAAGTCCCGACCTACAACCCGAACCTAATTCATACTGTTAACTAGTCAACTTGATAGTTAAATAAAAAGTTTTCTAAAATAGTAGCTGATACCTAATTACTCACAGGACCCGACCAAGCACTAGAGGGACCACCCGGATCAGCGTCCCAGACTTATCCTACTACAGGTGAGGGACTCGTCTTGTTTCAATATGTACTTGTTGTTTAAATTCCCAACGTGCTACTTGTTTACTTGTGTACATGTAAATTGTCAATTACGTGAAAAGAGCGAGTGTGTACTTTATCGCACTCTGCCTAAACTTGACAAGTACTTGTGCATACCTGCTTGCGCCATTGTGTACTTTACCACAACTGGCAAACTCTTGTTCCGGGATCCCAACCTCATTGGTGACATGGCTTGACCCTGAGCCGGCATCGGGCTAGGTCGAGCAAGTTAACGAACCTTGGGTACCTGTTTAAGATTTACTCATGAGTATTACTGCTCCTGCCTGTTGATGTTTGGGTCCAAAAGTCGGAGAAAAGTTGGCCGGTGATCGGAAGACTGAAAGCTACATCGACACTGTACCGAATTGTATCCTTTTCTTGAACTTGTTTACATGTCCACAATTTGTGGAATACATGATACTGATACATGACCCGTTGTAACGGGAATACATGATTGACTGTTTACCTGCCCATTCTGGGATCATTATATGTTAAATATTACATGCCCGTTTTGGAATTTACAACATGTTTAATTACTGTATCGGGACACTCACTAGGCATTAGGCTTACTCCTTTAACTATTTTCCCTCCCAGGTTGAACCTTGTCGGTGATCCAGTTAGTGGACAAACCTCTACCGCTCGACTTTTGATACTAGGTACTTTTGTTGTAAATTATTGTATAATTTTAGGGTTGGAACTTAGTTTTGATTGTAAAATGAATATGTATAAGTTTGAATTTTTCTAAGCGTGAATTATCAGTTATTTTGTGGTGATTACTTGTGTGACTTGTTAAGTGACCGACTGAGTCCCGGCAAGAGCCGGGCAGGCAGTCCGCTGACCCCTCTGGTTTGCCTTTGGGGAAGGTGGGGCCGCCACACAAGTCAATACAAACATATTACAGTTCAAATAAACTCCCAACTTGGAAAACTAGATATCAAGCTCTTATGTGAAAATATTGAGTTTTTCATTTTCTTCCTTTTCACCAATAAGTGGAATTGCATGATTTACTGGTACTACAAATTATTTGGATATCAGATAAAAAAAAAACAATCTATATCAAAGTTAAAGAAAATTATGCCCAGCACAAGGCAAAGTCATGTCAATGAAATCCATAATGGTTGGAAACTTCCAAAATCAACCACATTTTGTGGTCCAACTAACATTAATGTGTGTACTTTTGTGATGTAATGTATGTGAGTTAAAAAGGTGATTGAAAAATATGTTGATGATGTAAGTAGAAAAATAAACCAAAAAATAGCGTATCCAAACACACTTACATGTGCAATGGAAGAATTGTCATCTCATTAACCGTCAAAAGCGAATGCCACGCGGTTCATATGTACCGGAGAAACTTAAGAAACACACGCGCTTCTCCTCTTTTCCTTGACCCCAGATTTATTGAGAATGGTTTGGAATATCAATGGACAATCGTTATCTGTGTTAATATTTTGCAATATAAGAGTTAATTCAGAAAAGTATTTACATTCAGATAGTTAATTATGTTTAATTTATATGTAGTTATGTACAAATGATGTAAGAAAATACTTTATTTACTTATTCTTGTTGACAAACTAATGGTAACACTTAAGTAAAAATTAAGTACTTCTGATATGGTGAGAGAAATTTTATCATAATCACTTTCATTTTTGAAGGTATTTCACGATTGAAATATCACGTATGTATCATAAAAATAAATACTATAGACAATTCATCAAACAGTTTTCATGTCATATCGAATTAAATCCTGAAAATTTTTGCAAACCGCTATGCATGACAACTATTTAGGCCACAGTTGGATGAGGTTGCTTCACCCTTTATTTGCTCATTTAATTGAAAACAATAAGAAATCATGAGCAAAATTCTCATCTTGAAGTGAAACACATATTAAAAGATCCCTCCCTTTTATATAATTTGATTCAGCACGCAAAAATGTGAGTAGAATTTGAGGGAAGTTATACCTCATGATCTTGTAAGCTAGTTAACATTTTGTAATGTTATTTTCTGTTCAGTGCACTCTATTTGCAGACCTCCCCCCCCCCCTAAAAAAAAAAAAATACCTTCCCCAAAAAAAGAAAAGGTAGGCATTCTCTTTTCTTACCCAAAAAATAAAAAAGGCAGGCATTCTCTTTCTTACCCGGGGGGCTGGGAAGCTAGGAGTGGTGGGTGAGGAAGAGATTACATGTAATTCATGTAAGACTAAGCCTCTTTTAGAGTCAATTATGACCCACACGAGTGATTGCTATCTTGATTAACTAATTGAGATTTTCTCAATCGTTATTAGATATCTCCCATTTAATAATAATTGATTGGAATTTGTGTTGATTAATAGATCACTTAATCAAATCACTAATCAAATTAATCAAACAGTCAAAGATATTATTTAGAGTTATGAATTATAGTAATATTTCTTTGATGGAAGAAAACCATAAGGATGTTGATATTTGTCAATAAGGGTTCCCAATCTAACCTATAAATAGCCTGTGGTATTCCATCAAACTATGATCTTTTGATTATGATGAGACATATTCTCCAATAATTGATGAAATTACATTCAAATATCTTATGAGTTTAACAGTGTATGAAAAACTTGATATGCGTCTAATGGACGTGTTCACTACTTATCTGTATAAAATATTAGATAATAATATCTATATGAAAATTCCTAAAGAATTTAGCATGCTTGAAGCATGTAAATCAAATTTTAGAGAAAGTTATTTCATCAAATTGCAAAAGTCTTTATATGGGTTCAAACAATCTGAACGTATGTGATATAATTATCTTAGTGAATATTTACCTAAGGAATGTTATGCTAATGATCTGATATCTTTATGTGTTTTCATGAACAAAGATGGATCCAATTTTGTAATCATTGTTGTATATGTTGATGATTTTAATTTGATTGAAACTCCTGAAGAGCTCCACAAGGCAATTGAATATTTGAAACAAGAATTTGAGATCAAAGATTTTAAAAAAACTAAATTTTGCCTTGATTTACAAATTGAACATTTGGAAAATGAAATTTTTTATTATCAAACTACTTATACCCAAAAGATATTAAAGTGATTTCATATGGATTAAAACACATCCGTTGAGTACTTCAATGGTCGTTCGATCACTTATCCTACTAAAGATCTTTTTAGACTAAGAAAGAAGAATGAAAAAATAATTGGTCCCGAAATACTATATCTCAGTGCTATTGGTGCACTAATGTATATTGCTAATTGTACAATATCAGATGTATCATTTACTATGAATCTAGTAAGATTCAACTCCTTTCCTACAAGACAACATTGGAATGATATTAAACATATTTTCTGCTATTTCCAATAAATAGTTGATTTTGACCTATTTTATTCCAATAAATCTTGACATAAATTGCTTAGTTATGCTGATGTTGGGTATCTATCTGACCCACATAAAGGAGATCTCAAACTGGATATATATTTACATGTGGCGGTACAGCCATTTCATGGAGATCTACAAAATAGTCAATAACTGCCACTTTTTCAAATCATGCTAAAGTATTAGCAGTTCACGAGACTAGTCGAGAATGTGTTTGACTAAAATCAATGACCCATTATATGTGGAAGAATTGTGGGTTATCATTTGAAAACAATAATTCTCCAATTATATTGTATGAAAATAATGCAGTTTGCATAACTCAATTACGAAGATGATCTATTAAAGGAAATAGAACAAAACATATTTCACCAAAATTCTTCTTTACTCATGATTTACAAAAGAATGATGAAATTGATGTGCAACAAATCCTATCAGTTAATAATTTGGCAGATATATTTACCAAGACATTGCCGACTGCAACATTTGAAAAATTGGTGAAAAATATTAGAATGTATCGGGTTAAGGATCTCAAATAATGCCTGGATCAGGAGGAGAAATTAATATATAAGAATATTGTACTATTTTTTCTTCACTAGGGTTTTTTCTCCCATAGGGCTTTTTCCTAATAAGGTTTTAAAGAAACATATTCTTTATGTAGTAGACATTTAAGAGGGAGTGTTGTAAAACAATTAAATATTGTGGATGTCTATCACTTCTATCTTATCCCCTAGATAATGACAGAACTTTCATGTTCTACGAGGTGATAAAGTAATCTCGACTTTTGAGAAGCACGACTTTTGAGGAGCATGACTTTTGAGGAGCACGACTTATGAAAAGATATCATCTCTATTCTGATATAAACTACAGTTAACAGATGTAATTTGAACTCCTTTGTATTCCTCTATAAATAGGGGTTCCTCACCTATAATAGGATGGAAGTTCATTTGAATGAATGAAAATTTAGTTTTCCCTATATCTTTCTCTTTTCTCGAGTTTTTTAGTTTTTTTGACTTGATTAGTATAGCGTCCACTACATAATCAAACACAAACCTATCATCACATTAGTAGTAGTTTTATAACAATCTTGCATTTCTTGGACAACCCAGAATAGAAGGAGTATAAGATAAGCCCAATCTTTCATGTACACAAGCGTTGGACTTCACTACCAAAGCCCAACTCAATCAAACATATTGCAAATCAGTCTCCATTCTAGGAGGCCTCTTTGCAACGATCAGCCCAAAAGGGAGTTTGAGGCTGCATTAATTGATTCACATCTTGCCATGTTTGTTATTTTATTTTTCTCGTAAATCTTTTTTTTTTTTAACAAACGTAAACATTATATTGATATAAGCACTTGAAACAACAAGAGTTAAATACAAAATGGGGCAACAACCCTGAGCTCCTTTTTTGCTATCTCTAATAGCCAAACTGGGAAGTAGTTCTCCCATTCCACATTCTTTGTAAGTTTAATAGCAAATTTTGCTAAAAGAAGGCCACTTTGATTGCCCATCCGATTGACAATGGAGAAAGTACAAGACTCAAAGTTGCTCCTTAAGTCTTCAACATCTTCCAGGACAGTGCTTAAACTGCCTCTGTGCTCATTTCCTGTTGTGATTTGCTCCACAACATTCTTGCTGTCTGACTGGACTTCGACACTAGTCCATCCTGCGTTCTTGGCCAAATTCAGAGCAGCGCAAATTGCTAAAGCCTCCTCCAGTTCTGCCTCCCCTCTCTTGGCTTCCACTAGGCCTGCTGCTTTAATTATTCTCCCTGTCCAATCCCTGGCAACAATTCCCTTTCCAGTCCGGATCATTTGCACTGAAATTGCAGCATCAGTGTTCAGCTTCACTAATCCTTCTTTCGGGGGTTTCCAACTTTGGTTTGAATGCCCAGCTCTTTGTGTGTTTGCTGCATGATGTTCCCCTTCTGCATTGGCATGGTCAAACTCCATCCATTCACTCTGTGCTTTTTGGACCACCTTCAGGGCATCCGCTGGCCTTGCTTCAAAAACCATCTTGTTCCTTGTTTTCCATATTTGCCAAAGTATGTTAACAGTGAGGTGGATGTGATCCGATCCTTGTTCCTTTGTTGCCGTTTGAATTACCGCTTGCCACCATTTCAAAAAATTGTTCTGGATATCCTTAAGGCCTTCCCAGTTGATTGGTGCTATCCTCCACACTCTCTCAGCTATTGGGCAAAAGAAGAAAGGGTGTTCTATAGTTTCCACCGCCTCTCCACAACAGCAACAAGTGTTATCACATTTGCCGATTCTGCTTTGAAGGACTTTCGTAACAGGCAGACAGTTATTTAGACACTTCCAAACAAAGTGTTTGTGCTTTTGTTTAATATTAAGACTCCACATCCTTTTCCAGATTTTAGCTTTGCTTCCTTCCCAGCTTGTTTCTGCTCTACTCTCCCTTCTCGTGTCTTGGCCCTCCTCATCCATCAATGCCAAGTTGTAACCAGACTTGACCGTGTAGCAACCTGATTTGGAGAATTTCCAAAACCAGCTATCTTTCCTTCTAAAAACACTTAAGGGAATTCTCTCAATGAGCTGTATATCAGAGCTATTAAACCATTGTTGAAGCACGTTTCTGTTCCATTGCCCCTCATCAATCAATTGACATACCATCTCAAGCTGGCAGTTCTAGGGTCTAGCAGTTGAAACTTTCCCAGTTGAAGAACCTGCGAGCCAATCCTCATTCCATATTCTAATGCTTTCGCCATCTCCTACTCTTCTACAAATTCCTTTTCTTAGTAGTAGTCCGCCACTGTGTATGCTTTTCCAGGCCCATGAAGCGGATTGTGGAGGTTTCTTCCCCATCTAGTCAGCCTTACTCATGTAACGAGCCTTGAGGACCTTGCTTACTAACAAATCAGGAGCAGACAAAAATCTCCACATTTGTTTTGCAAGCAAGGCCGTATTAAAGGCTTCCATATCTCTAAACCCCATCCCTCCCTTCCCTTTAACTTGAGACATTTTCTTCCAACCAACCCAATGTATTTTCCTTTTTGAATCATCACTTCCCCACCAGAAATTAGAGATTTTCCTGCAAATTTCCTTGCACAAGCCTTTCGGTAGTCTAAAACAGGACATTGAATAAGTAGGCAGGGCCATGATGACAGCCTTGATAAGCACTTCCTTTCCCCCCTGACTTAATAACTTTTGCCTCCAGCCTTTTAACATGTTAGTGACCTTACTGTGAATATAGCCAAAGGTCTGGTTTTTAGTTCTACCGATGCTCATTGGAAGACCCAAATATTTACTAGAAATTGCTTCCTTCATGTTTCCCAAAGCTCTACACACCATCTGCTTTGTACTGGCATTGGTATTTTTGCTGAAGAAAATAGCAGATTTCTCCACATTGACCACCTGGCCCGAAGCTGCTCCATACACTGAAAGAATGTCTATTACTTTAGAGGCCTTTTGGGCATCTGCTTTACAGCAAAGCAATGAGTCATCTGCGAAAAAAAGATGTGAGATACTAGGACTTTCTTTACAGATTTTTAGCCCGGTAAGAGATCTTTGCTCCATAGCTTCCTTGATTAGGCAGGATAAACCTTCAGCACATATGATAAACAAGTAAGGTGATAAGGGATCACCTTGTCTTATACCTCGGGAAGGGGTAATAAAGCTAGATTTTTCACCATTGAAGTTAAAGGAGTAAGAGACAGTAGAGATGCATGCCATGATCCAATTCACAAAGATTGGGCAAAAACCTATTTTCAGTATTATCCTACCCAAGAAGCTCCATTCAACTCTATCGTAGGCTTTAGACATGTCAAGTTTAATGGCCATATAGGCATCTTTTCCTTTTCTTTTGTTTTTCAAGAAGTGGATGAGTTCATGTGCAAGCACTGCATTATCAAGGATTTGTCGACCCGGGATAAAAGCTGATTGGGAAAGGCTTATACAGTGTTTGAGCACTTTTTTTAGCCTATTGGCTAGGACTTTAGCAATGATTTTGTAAAGAACTGTGCATAAGCTTATGGGTCTGTAATTTCCTAGAGTCACTGGACTGTCAACCTTGGGGATAAGGGTAATCAAAGTCTCATTGATAGACCTAAGCATGTTACCACTATGGAAGAAACTCTTAACAGCATTAGTAATATCAGAAGGCCAGTAATGCTGGAAGAATAAAGGCGACATAACATCGACACCAGGTGCTTTATTAGGGTGCATGGAGGAAATAGCTTGAGTGATCTCTCTATCTTCTACAGGTTTGATCATCAGCTCATTCATCGAACTAGTAATAGTGTGGGGAACCCCCTCTAAAATCCTCTCAGAATCTTCCTGTTCCTGTGATGTAAAAAGCTTCGTGTAGTGGTCACAGAGTTCCTTTTGTATTTCCTCTTCTGATAAGCACCATTCTCCATTCTCCTTTTGCAGGGTACTGATTCGGTTCCTTCTTCTTTTATGTATGACACTGATATGGAAGAACGCTGTGTTCATATCTCCCTCCTTTAACCATCTCTCTCTCGATTTTTGACTCCAAAATCTCTCCTCCTCCTTATATGCCTTGCTAAGCTGAGTCTTTAATTGAACAATCTGCCTTCTCTTATCAAGTACATCCATGCCTTTAACTTGCAGCAATCGCTCCTTAAGCTCATTAATTTTTAACCTCGAGTTTCCTTTGATTTTCTTGTTCCACGTGAGGAGAGCAAATCTACATTCTCGTACCTTCTTTGTTACTTTGAACATTCGTGATCCACTTTGCTCTTTTCTCCAAGTTTCTCTAATCACCTCTGTGGAATCTAGATTTTTTGCCCATCTTTGATCAAAGAAGAAACGTCTTTTGCATTTTTTCCTGTCTGGAGTCGTATCTATCAGGAGGAGACTATGGTCTGAGGCTTCTTTTTGTACATGATGGCATATTGCATTCTCGAAAATCTGGACCCAACCTAGACTCGCAAGACCCCTATCCAACCTTTGTTTTATCTCCCCATTGTCTTCCCAGCAATTACTCCATGTCCAGGGATTTCCAACATATCCAATGTCAAGCAACTCGTTATTCTGAATGAAGTTATTGAAGTCTCTAAAACTGCCATCAGTCCTTTCTCTTCCTCCCCACTTTTCTTGATTTGACCTGATGTCGTTGAAGTCACCAGCAATCATCCATATATCACCCCATATATGCTTCCTATTGCTGATGAAATCCCACTGGTCTTTCCTTGTGTGGTCACATGTACTAGCATACAGACCAATGAACCACCATTGACATCTTTTTTCTTGATCTTCAATGCAGATTTCAATACAGAAATTCGAGGCACTCACATTAGAGACTTTGATCGAATCATTCCAAAACATAGTTAAGCCAACAGCCTTCCCTACTGGATTATTAACAAAAATATTATCATACTTAATTTTACTCTGCACTTCATACATGTATTTTTCCTGGTTCTTAGTTTCAGATAAAAAAACAACACTAGGCGAGTGGAGGAGGAGGACCTCCTTCAACTGGGGAACTGCCAAGTGGCCACCTGCACCTCGGCAGTTCCACACCACCATCTTCATTTGGTGGTTGGAGGCTTTCCTTGGGCAGCCTCCAGTTCCCGTTGATTTCTTAATTTTTCCTCCTCAGTTTTCAGCAATTTCCTATGGTGGTAATCTTCCTCCTTTCCTTCCTCTGTGCAATCCTCATCCTGTTCCTCCCAATTCTTCCGTTTTACTCCTATGTGCCATACATTTGGGTTTGGGCTAACCATTTTCAAAGGGGAATGGTTTGGTCTTAGAGCTTTCTTGAAGGTTTTTCTCCCACTGATTCCTTTCTCCACTTCTATGTTTTCCTTGTTGGATTCTGATAGGATCATATTACACACCTCCTCTTCCATCTTCTGCGAAACAATGTTTTCAAAGTCTGTCTGCATAGCTCTTACCTGCTGAGTAACCTCACTCCTCACCTCAATTTCTTCGTTTGAGTCAACATTCCCAATTATTTTCAGGGGGTTTGCCTTTATATTCAGCTCATCTCTACCTTGCTTGCTTACATTTGTCCCTTTTACTGCTTCTCTTCCTTGGCCTGAGTACACTGTGGCTTCGCCATCCTTAGATTGTTTCTCCTTACCATTATTGTTCATCCCATTGTTGCGTCCCATACTGACCTTGTACTCCACATCTGCAGATCTACTATTTACCAGCAAGACTAGTTCTGATACATCAAGAGTCGGAGCCTCCTCTCTGGTTTTTCTCCCAAAGGCCATGATATTCCCAGTACTAGCTTTTCTGGCCCCACCCATTGGACTGAAAGGAAACGCCATGTTGTTCCCTGCTCTCATCCAGCTTCCAAATTGCTCTGCCCTGTTGCTCTGGCTAGCAACAGGTCTGGCTTTACATGATTTATTAGAATGCCCCACTATGCCACAGTTGTAGCAGAAGTCTGGGCACCTCTCGTACTTAAATTCAACCCAGAGCAGTTCTCCATTTAACTTGATTGTTGTGCCCCTAAGCAACGGCTGAGAGATATCAACTTCTGCAAAAATCTTCATGTGCCGTCCCACCTTTCCTCCCCCAGGTGGTATAATGACTTCCCTCACCGAATTAAACATTTCCCCAATTTTAAAGCCTACTGCACGGCTCAACCAGTGGACTGGTAGATTCCAGACTTGGATCCATAAAAAGGCATGTTTGAAGAAATCTGGGTCTCGTATATAATAGGCACCCCAGTCCTTCACCACCAATAATTGGTTGTCCATAATCCATGGACCTCCTGTTGTTATCTTCTCCCTATCCGCATCATTGTCAAGGTGAAACTGGAACAGGTTTGGTCCTAGCTTTGTTACTTGCATCTGCCTTGGGTAACCCCAGGCATGTTGAGTAAAGCTCTTAAGGCCAGCGAAATTAGCAATTTTTTCTCCCACCAGTTTCCCAACTAGACTATTTTCACAAGCTGTTATGCTGTGTTCAATGTCCTCACTGTTTAGATCGATCCCTCCCAGTTCTTTTGTTGAGAGATCAAATCTTTGAAAGGCTGAAGATAGAGCTTCTTCCATTATTAACGGTAGGAGCAGGCCCCACACTATTACCAGCACTGATCAACAGCTTTGAAGAAACCTGTAAAACAGAGGAGACCGACTGCAAGCAAAAAGGAAGAAAGGAGAAAGACAAAGCAAAGGAAAAGAAGCCCAAACCCAGGATTACACCAACAAAAGAGTTACTAAACCCAGAGAGCGTGAACTTGGATCATGATTTGCCTTCTACCGAAACTTACCACCAAAGACTGGTAACTGTAAAGGAAGAAGAACTCCAAAGAGCGAAGGTTTTGAGGGAAGAGAGAGCTGAAAAAGGTGCAAGGAGGTTGAAAAGGATTCTACTAGCAAGAACTTCAGTGTGCTGGTTTTGGATCTAGCAAGAGAATTCTTGAAATTATTCTGATCACTACATTTATTGAATGGCGGGTTCTTGAGAGTTTGGATTTTCGAAAAAGTTTGAAACTTGCTTTTCCGACCAACTCCTACACCGAGGAGGGAAAGCTCTAAAGTCTAGAGAGAGAAGCTCCTACTTGGAGGAGATTGGATGCACATCCTTTCTCGTAAATCTTATTAGACACATATCTTTTTGTTTTTTCCCTACACATCTTTGTTTGTTACAAGTACTATTAGTATTACTGTAAAAATAAAGAAAACTTAATATAAAAATTTTGTCAAGTATATATCAAAATACAAATTGGAGTTTGCTTTAGTTTAAACCAATTCCACTTTAGTCTGGAAAATATTAGACACGTAGAAGAAAATTTATTGAAACACTTTTATGTCAAAAAAGGGGTGACAAATTCCACGTAATTCAAGAAAAACAATTATTTAGTATAAAAAATAAGGAAAAAATGTAATTTACCTAGAAAGCATTGTCCTAAAATTCAGGACTTACATCTCTTGGCCACTATATAGATTTTTGCACAACTGCACGAGAGTTGCACTTGCTACTTTTCTTTTCTGAGTTCATAAAAATAAAATTTATCTAACCAAAGGAGTGAAAAACAGTAATAGGTCCAATTAAGTTATTTATATATTCTTGTTCTTGGTGCAAACAACAATATAAGACTTGAGGGGTTCGTGTAACTTGTTGCCAGTTGGA
This sequence comes from Gardenia jasminoides, assembly GCA_013103745.1. NCBI lineage: Eukaryota > Viridiplantae > Streptophyta > Magnoliopsida > Gentianales > Rubiaceae > Gardenia > Gardenia jasminoides. The sequence goes on from CM023104.1 coordinate 21,804,306, forward strand.
TAGGACATTATTTGGGATAATTTATTAAAAATGATACTATAGAACTTTTTTGATGTGATGTATGTGAGATAAAAAGGTAATTGAAATTTGTGCTGATGATATAAGCACAAATTTTTAGACAAATAAGAGCAATCCAAACAAACCAACAGTAGTGCTACATAGACTAATTGCTTCACAAGCATTATGGTAATCTTGTTAGTGGGATCAATGCTAACATATTACAAATCCCATAAATTTACAACTTCTAAAACTAAATATCAGGATATCAAACTCATAAGCACTTGTGCAGCAATCTTATGATTTATGTTCTCTTCCTTTTAACCGCTAAATGGAATTGCTTGATTTACTTGTCGGGTCCCGAATTAGCACCAAGTTGAATTTGAGATAACAAAACAATTTAGACCAAAAGTAAATAAAACTCTACCCTACATAAGGCAAAGTCATGTCAACCAAATCCAGAATTGAAAGTTTCAAAGTCAACTACATTATGTGGTCCAACTAAGATTTTGTAATAGAAGAATTGTCATCCCATCGATTGACAATATTGCTTCGCATATAGCTTGTTCAAAAGTAGATGCCATGTTCCTTAGCGGTTCATATTGGAGAAACTTACAAGCATACGTCTCTAATTTTTTTCTCCACGACCCCAGGCTTGTTAAGTCTGGCTTAGGGACACTAGTGGGCGCTTGTTATGTGTTAATATTTTGCAATATGAAAGTTAATTCATAAAAGTATTTAAATGCTGGAATGTAATAAGTTTGAATATGTAAATTCAGATAGCAAATGCTTTAGTTGCTTATTCCTTTTGACAACTAATGGTCATACTAAGTAAAAATTAAGTACTTTTGATATGGTGAGGGAGCTAACATTGGATGTTTTTTCTGAGATATGGAAAAATTTTATCATAATTATTTTTATCTTTCAAAGTTTTTCATGATTGGAATGTATATGACATATGTATCATAAAAATAAATACAATAGACACAATGAATCTCATTCATCAAACAGTTTTGATGTCTTGACCAAATTAAATCCAGAAGGGGAAAAAACTTGGGCAGCCATTAAATTATTGTTCGAGTCAACTTTTGATCATCAAACAATTTTTCGTCACTAATTGGCCATTCAACTAACTAATCAGCACACTAGTGACCATTTTGTTGATTATTGCTTTTATTTGGAAAATAATCAGAATCTATGGCAAATTATAGGGGCATTTTTATCCACCACTATTTTTTCTCTCAAATAATCACTTTTTTCTACAAATAATCAGAACATGTGGCAAATTGCAATAGGGCTCCAAATTGAGTCCCTATTTTTTTCCCTAAATAATCACGTTTGAGTATATGTTTGACATCAGAAAAAATGAGGGTTATACGGTCTAGTTAGCGATGGACAAAATTACCCTTGCATTTTGTCACGTGTTGTGATTATTTTCCAGATTAAAAGCAATAATTGATGAAATGGCCACGGAGGTGCTGATTAGTTAGTTTAGTGACCAATTAGTGACGAAAAATTGTTTGATGGCCAAAAGTTAACCTAAATAATAGTTTAATGGCTGTCCAAATTTTTTGCCCAATCTAGAAAATTGTTGCAAACTATTATGCATGAAAACTATTTAGCCCAAAGTTGGATGAGGTCGCTTCATCCTTGTATTTGCTCATTTAATTGATAATGACAAGAAATCATGGGCAAAATTATCTTCCTAAAGTGAAATACATATTCAGACTATGCCTTCCTGTTATATAATTCGATTCGGCATGCAGAAATATGAATAATATTTGAGGGGAGTGAGACCTTATGATTTTATGAGCTAATACACCCCATTTCTTACCACCACCACCACCACCAACACCGCCCCCTGCCCCCCAACAAAAAAAGGAAAAAGGATAGACATTCTCCTTCTCATCCAAAAAAGAAAAAGAAAAAGAAAAGCTAGAATTGGTGGGTGAGGAACAGATTACGGTTCATTGATATATCCACACCACAAAATGGGAATCAGGCAGATTGTGGCATCTTCGTGAGTTGCATTGTTCACTAAGGGTCCAAACAGGAAGGGCGGCGGCACGTGGGCGCCTGGCAGCCGGCACGTCTTAAATTACTCTGTTTTTGGCTGCACCTCTGCTCGATTATTGTTTATTTTGTCTACTCCATCAGTTTTTTGAGTATTTTTTTTAAGATATAGAGCGAAATGACTTCCCTTAACCAATTAAAGTAGCCGTTCTGATTACATTAGCTAACTTTTGAGCTTGACAGATCTACATAACTTTTCCCTGTAGTTTTTGTATTTATTTATGCAATTATCCTATATTTTTTACAATGTAGCTAAGTCATTATTTGATTTAATATTTAAATAAAGTCACTACTAGCATTTCAATTAATAACATTATATAGACTATTTTTTGTGAAATTTCTAATTTATAGGAAATTATGTGGGAGTGAATTAGATATTTTAAAATATTGAGAAGGTTGTGTGATAATAAATAAAACTATAGGGGGTGATTAGTAAATATTCTTTTTAGGTTGGCAGTAGGTGAAGTCTGAAGTGTATCCCCAATATAAGTTCAATCAAATGAAGGCTTCCTAAATATTTAAGTTTGATTATTTATACTCAGCCAGCAATATAGTAATGGTATCCAAACTTGCGTGAATTGCTATGTGTCAGGAAAAAAAAAAGGAGCATATGTTTAAGGATTAAAAAATGATGGGAGTGCTCAATTAATTGGGAATGATTTGAAAATTCAGCCAATAGACTTCACCATTCAAGATTAGTTAGTTATATTCCTTTTCAACATTTACATGCAACGAAAAACAAGAATCACAAGCTGACAATATAGTTTTGAGGTGCCTTATTTCTAAATTTACAATTTTTTTTGCATCATGCCACTCAATTTTCTATTCTGCAAAACCAGCAACCCTCCCCTAAAAGGAAAAAGGAAAATTTCTTTAATCAGATACAAGAGTCTATAAAAAAAGAAAAAGAAAAAGAAGAGAAAAGGTTGCATTCTGGCGACTGACGTTTTTGTTTTCATCCTTTGTGTCTCTATTTTGGTTTTATTTTAATATAATTTATTTTTCATGCCATGTAGTAGCTTATTAACTTATCTCCTTTAGTTAGGTTTTTAGAAATATATGCTTATCTTTTTTTATTTTTTTTGTCGACACGATAATTCCTACTCTAATCTAATCTATACTATGGGGAGGGGTGGATCCAAAGGGGTCAATTGGAGGTTATGGGATTTGATCCTATGACCTACACCCAATGAGAGTTTTAACCTCTACCTTGGTGGCCAAGTTGGTTAAGCCAAGTTGGTTAAATATATGGTTATCTAGAAGAGTTCTTTTTTATCTGCAAAACGTTTTTCTGAAAGTAATAATGAATTGTGGCATATTCTAGACTACTTAATCATGATTAAGTGCATTATTTTTAAAAAAAATATTCTAGTCATTTCCCTAAATGGTTAGTTTTCTCATTTAAGAGTAATAGGCAGAGAGTTAATTAGCACCTAAGTTGAATTGAATTATCAAACATGGTCTTCCACAATATTTAAATTTGATTATTTATACTCCGCCAGCAAGATAGTAATGGTGTTCAAACTTATAAGAATTGCTATGCGTCAGAAAAAAGGCATATGTTTAAGGATTAAAAAATGATGGGAGTAGTGAATTAATTGGGAATAATTTGAAGTCAGCCAATAGACTTCACCATTCAAGATTAGTTAGTTATATAACTACAATTTCAACATTCAATAAACAAGAATCACAAGTTGGCAATAGTGGTGCGTTGTTTCTAATTTGACAAATTATTTGGATCATGCCATTCAAATTGCCTATTCTGCCCAAAAAAAAAAAAAAGGGAAGAAGAAGAAGACACCACCCTCCCTTAAAAGAAAAGAAGAAATTTTGTTTAATCTGTTACATGAGTATACGGGGAAAGAAAAAAGAAAAATAAGAAGAAGAAGAAGAGGAGGAGGAGGAGAGAAGGTTGCAGTCTGACGCTCCTGAGGCTTTTGTTTTTTATTCTTTGTGTTTCTATTTTAGTTCCATTTTAATATAATTTATTTTTCATGCCATGCATTACCTTATTAACTTATCTAATTTAGTTAGGTTTTTAGAAATATATGCTTATCTACAAGAGTTCTTTTTTATCTGCCAAAAATTTTTTTGAAAATAAAATAAATGGGTTGTGACATAATTTTAACTAGGTAAAATATTGGCAAACGGTTAGTTTTCTCATTTAAGAGTAGTAAGCAGAGAGGTAATGAGCACCTAAAGAACTGCATGATTATAAGTTTAAATCTTAAGATTAAAGTATATAAAATAGTTTAATATAGTGCGAAAGCCATATATTTACAAAATAAACGTGCAGAGCTTCTTAGTAAAGAAGATTATAAAAGTATAAACTCCATTAAACATCAAACCCACGACAGTCTGCTTGTGATGAGGGAACTCACTCTGCCTCTGAGAAAACAAACTCTCCTTCTGAGGGAACTGACTCTGTTTCTGAGGTACTCCATTCTTCATAATCATTTGCTTCTGAGGTACTCCCTTCTTCATAATCATTATAATTCTTAAAAACGATCTGTAGATCCCCATTTCCCATATCCAACTGTTCCTGTTGAATTTGCTTCACTGAACTCACAACAGACTTACGACACTCTCTCACCTCGATCATTTCAAGAGCCTGACATTCCCCAAAACAAGAAGCCACTTCTTCTAGGTTCCAACAATTGTGCACAACCAATTTCTCAAGACGCGGAAAATTATTAGAAGATGTAGTCCAGCTACGAAGGTCCCACAAGCCTGACAATTTCAGGACCCGGAGGTTAGGGCGCTTGGTAGCAAGCACGTCTTAAATTAGTGTTTTTGGCTGCTCCTCTGCTTGACTAGCATGACTGACTCGAATATTGTTTATTTTGTCTACTCATAATAGATCTATCTTTTTCCCTTGGAATTTTTGTATTTATTTATATAATCCCTATAATTTTTTATAATCTTGTTAAGTTATCGCTTGATTTAGTATTTAAGTAAAGTCGCCACTGACATTTTGATTAATGATATAATTTTTGTATTTATTTATATAATCCCTATAATTTTTTATAATCTCGTTAAGTTATCGTTTGATTTAGTATTTAAGTAAAGTCACCACTGACATTTTGATTAATGATATTATATGGACTATTTTTCATTGAATTTTCAGTTTATAGGAAATAATGTGGGGATGAAGTAGTTATTTTTAAATATCAGAGAGATTATGTGATAATAAATAAAACTATAGGAGGTTATTAGTAATTTATCCTTTTTTATTTTAATATAGCCATAAATCATATTCATGTTTTAGTTGACATGAATATGATTTTTGTCCATGGCACTAGGTGAGGTCTGAACCATCTCCCCAATATAAGTTCGATCAAATGAAGGTTTTGTCAATATTTAAATTTGATTATTTATACTTACCAGCAAGAAAGTAATGGCGTTCAAACTTATGTGAATTTCTATGTGCTAGGAAAAAAGTCATGTTTAACGATTAAAAAATGATGGGAGTAGTCAATTAACTGGGAATAATTTGAAAAGACAGCCATTAGACTTCACCATTCACGATTAGTTAGTTATATAGCTTTTCAACATTTACGTGCAATGAAACACAAGAATCACAAGTTGACAGTAGTGGTGCCTTGTTTCTAATTTGACAAATTCTTTGGATCATGCCACTCAAATTGTCTATTTTGCAAAAGCAACCACCCTTCCCTTAAAAAAAAGAAAAAGAAAAAAGAAAAGAAAAGGAAGGGAAAAGGTTGCATTATGGCTCCTGAGGTTTTTGTTTTTGTTCTTTGTGTTTCTATTTTGGTTTTATTTTAATATAATTTATTTTTCATGCCATGTAGTAGCTTATATATTTAGTTAGGTTTTTAGAAGTATATGCTTATCTACAAGAGCTTTTTTTCATCTGCAGAAAATTTTTCTGAAAATAACAATGGGTTGTGACATATTTCTAAACTAGGTAATCATGATTAAATGCGTTATTTTTTTAAAAAAAATATTGGCAGACGGTTAGTTTTCTCATTTAAGAGTAATAAGCAGAGAGTTAATTAGCACCTAAAGAAACAAGAAATCAAGCTTGGACTGATTAAATCTTAAAATTAAAGTATAAGCTCAAACCAGAAAAGAACATTTTAGAAACAGATTAAGGTTGTGACAGATTAAAGTCTGCAGTCACCCACCAAAAAAAAAAAAAAAAAAAGGCACTTGGATTAGACTCCTTGTGAGGGAACTGACCCTGTTTCTGAGGGAACTGATTCTTAGTCAGAATCACTACAATTCTCAATAATGATTTCTAGATCCCCATTTCCCATATCCAACTGTTCTTGTTGAATTTTCTCCACTGACCTTACAACAGACTTACGACACCCTCTCACCTCGATCATTTCAAGAGCCTCACTTTCCCCTAAACAAGAAGGCACTTCCTCTAGGTTCCAACAGTTGTGCACAAACAATTTCTCAAGACGGGGAAAATTATCAGAAGATGCAGTCCAGCTCCTAAGGTACCACAATTGTGACAATTTCAGGACTCGGAGGTTGGGGAACTCCTCATCTTCCATTTCCCATTCTCGCTCAACGAAGCAATTACACCGTACCTTAAGCACTTCAAGATTGGGCAACTTTCCAATGGCTGAAATTTCAGCCCATGGCTGCGCATTAAATGAGAGAGTCAGCTTCTTCAAATTCAATGGGAATTTAAATCCACATCCGTAAAAATCACGCAGATTAAGTGATTCCAGTTGGCTCAAGCAGTCAAACTCTATAATCCAATCACCTGTTCTGGTAGGTGCTTCTCTTGATTCCACTCTCCTGCGTTTTAGCCTGCGGATGCTCAAGCAGTCGAACTCTCGAATCCAGTCACCAGTTCTGGTAGGTTCTTCTCTTGATTCGACTCTCCTGCATTTCAGCCTGCGGATGCTCGGTAGCTTTGAAAATATCATTTGCAAGTTTTGAGAGGAGGGATCGATGGCAAGACTTAGAGTGTCTAAATGATCTAAACATGGGGATACTTCAAGATTCTCAACAGGAAAAATAAAACCAGAATTGAAACGTGTAGCATGCAGGTGCCTCAATGTCTTAATGTTCCAGATAGTCTCTGGTAACACATAGCATTTAAAATCTCCTAGTACCAGAAAAGTTTGTAGCCTTGAGAGGTTGGCTATTGCAGATGGGATACAATCATCCGGTACCGTATTAAGCTGCAAGTATCTCAAGTGAGTAAGCAATACTACTTCCCTCAGAAGATGCTGATTAGACTTCCAGGTCTCCAGATACAACACTCTAAGAAGTTTAGGTAACCAAAACACCAAATCATCCCGATTAGAAAATAGCAAAGTACGTAAATTGGAAAAAATAAGCATTGACTCCTGAATCTTCAATCTCCCCGAACCTCGATCAGAAACTCGGTGGGGAATTCTTAGGCCAGCAAGACTAGATGGATTTTTCCCGCAGTGAACAGTATGTAGAAAGTTATCTTCTTTGGCTTTTTGTACGCAAAACTCATGTACCAAATCATGAAGTCGACAGGCTTTGGCACCACCTGTAGTTCTTTGTTTGGTTACCATAACTAAACTTTTATCAATCAAAGCCTTCAAGTAGTCATCTGCCACATCCTCAATATTATTTCCTTCAGTCTTTCGCACAAATCCTTCAGAGATCCAAAGCCATAACAACCTTCGGACAGGAACATCTTCGTCTTCTTGAAATGCACTAAAATAAAGAAAGCATGGCTTCAAATCATCTGGTAAATGACTGTAGCTCAGCTCAAGTGTCTTCATGCAGTCTTCATCATCAAGCACAATACCGGAACTTAGACTTTCTGCAGCTTCTTCCCAGAAATTTCGTGGAGTAGTAGTGAGAATTCCAGCAACGAGGACAATTTTGAGAGGTAAGCCCCTACAAGATTCTGCTATTCGACGTCCAATTCCACTTAGTTTTGTAGGACAATCTTCTTTGCCAAATAACTTTTTCTGTAGCAATTTCCAACTCTCTTTGTCAGTAAAGTGGCGAAGATGGTGAGGCTTGCTATGAGGTTTGAATTGCAGAGACAAATTCTGCAATCTGCTCGTGATGAGAACCCTGCTTCCATTGGCATCATCAGGCAATGATCTTTCCAACAGATTCCATGCCTCAACATCCCACAAATCATCCAAAACTAGGAGATACCTGTTTCTCAGCCAATCTTTTCTTAGCACTTCTGCCAAATGATCTTCATCTAGCTTAAGATATTGTTGTACGGGATTCTCAGGATGAACACTGCTCAATATCTGAACAAACAAGTTTTGTTTGCTATATGCTTGAGAAACAGTGCACCAAGCACGAATGTGGAAATGCGACATTACTGAAGGAGAGTAATAAACTATGCCGGCTAATGTTGTCTTGCCAAGACCAGGCATACCCACAATGGGAACAACATCCAACTGCTTTGATCCTCCAGTAAGTCTGTGCCTGATAGTTTCCACCTCATCGTCGAGACGGAACAGGTCTTCATTGCGAATGGTGGCAGTAAACTGTGATGGCATGCGAGTGAAAGTCTTGGTAACTCTCTTGGTCTCACCATCATAGCTTATGCTACCACAGATCTCTTGGGCCTCAATCTTCATAAGATTGATATCTCTAGCAACAGCATCCAAACTATATTCACCTCCATCACCAACAAGTGTCAAGTCGATCACTAACTCTGCGTTATATGCTACCTGCATAACACGACTCCAAAGAGCTTGGAGTTTTCCATTCCAGTTGCGCTGGTCTACTATCCCTGCAAGGAAAGATCTTAAGAATTCGAGATCTTTTAGGACTTTGTCGATTTGACCTTTAGGGAATGCAATTGAATCACCAGCCTCATTACAATTTTTTAGTTCCTTCAGATTTTCAATGAGAAAATCCATAGAGCCCAACTCGTTGGTCCTAGAAAAAACAAATCCGGTCCATTCTGAAGTTTCTGGATCAAGTACTTTTGCCCTAATAAACTTGAGTTTTTCGAGCAGATGGAAAAGAGCAAGATCGGTTTCCTTGGCCAAACCATCTTTGAATTGATTCTCAGAAAGGGAGAAAATTACGATTGCTGCATCACACACCACAACTCCAATAATATTCTTCAGTTCATGGTGTAGCTCGTTGAACTTCTTCTGATGCCTGAGAAGGATTGTCAGGAATCTTAGCCCATCATCGAGTTTTCGCATGTGATTCCTAATCGGAACCAGAATAGTGCTACAAGATCTCAGTAGCCTGATGGTATTGGGAAGGAGACAATCCATAAAATCAACTACTAGATGCCTACTCTTCTCCAGAGCTGAAGTGTCTGACGACATTGATAACTTTGAAGCAGACAAGACATTGATATAAGTTTCTCGAACTTGGGGATCACTGGGAATAATCTTCTCACCTATCAGTTGAATCAGTTGAATCAGTTGACGGTCCAGTGCTTGATATCTGACGGCCCACAACATAGAAATCAGGCGTACCGTATTGATGGCCACCTTTTCAGCGTGAATCAAGAGATCTGTCAATTGCTGACTTTCGGGACAGTGAAACATTGCAAAGCGAATGAAACTCTTCGAGAACAGCAGCTTCTCTTCAACGGTTTTGAAATCGAGTATCTCATCTCCGTGCTGAAGTTCCTCCAGCTCCATTGAAACCCAATCAATCAAGTCTCCGTGCTGAAGTTTCTCCAGATTCTCTGAAACCGAATCAATGAAGTCAATGACTTGTTCTGGATCTGTCGGCCAGTAATAGTACAACAGATTGTTGATGCCCGATTCGCGGAGACAACTCTTGAAAAATAAGACGATTTCTTTCTCGAATCTGGTGAGCTCACTTTGGATCTCAGTCAAAACAGGTAAACGAGAATGAATCAAGTCTCCCCTGCAAGCAGATTCAAGATCTGCCGTTCTTGTGATAATCAGATCTTTAATTCTGGAAGAAATAAAATCCTTCACCTTCACAGCTTGCTCCGAACAGTTCTTATGGTTCCTTCTCCTCGTACACGTTGTCAGATACAGATCAAAGGTTTGTAATAGTCTCACTTGCATCTCCACCTCATCGATTTCAACCCGCAACTCAATTCCGAAGGTCTTACTCATCCAGCCCAGATACTGTAGAGCGAAATCAAAGCAACTAGTGCTACAAACGCTGGGTACCTCCATTATTGAATAAAGTTAGTTCAAGGTTTACAGCTTTCTGATTATCTGAACTTTTCTTGTTTATGTGTTGGTGGAGACTTTAGAGACAGCTTTTGACTACTTTTGGCCAAAGTGCATTTCCAAGTAATGGTCTTAGACCGCACACTGCAGCAGTAAATAAGTTATAATACTAAAGCAGTAAATAGTCATAATTTTACCGGAATGTAATAAACACTGTAGTAAAAAACTTGACTGCTTCCATTAATATCTTGAACTATATATTTCCATCAATACCATCATCATTCTTGTCAATGCCAATTCAATTAGTTTTTCTGTGGGCACCAAAAACTCCTGACGTAATAAGGTAACAATTCTTTTTTAAAAAAAAAATCCGGTTAAGTGGTAACATTTCGTAAAATTCCAAACATGAACTCACCAGACAAATCCTACCAATTTAGAGTTTCCTTTCCTTCAATAGTGTGGTTCAATATTTAAAAAGTAAAACAATATGAAGATAACAGCTCTTGAAAACCAAAACTTAGCTAAGTTATCAGCTAAACTAAGGAAGTTGATTGCGTAAATTCGAAGCATGAAGAAGAAACATACCTTGAAAGGTATCATAGGATGCCACGACCTTTTTAATGCAAAAGATGGATCCCTGAATTGCAAAAGTAAATTATAAGCCAAGGCTGTGATCAGAACTCGCTTGGAACTGGTCAAAGACCAAACAATCTTTATCCACAGGGCCACCAAGACGAGGAGTTGTATGGTAGAATTTTGGAAAAAGTATAATTTAAATCTTCCTCAAACACCAAAAATTGAGGCTTAAAATTCCTTCAAGTGTAAGAAAAATCTAAAGTGACGAGGAGTTATCATAAGTCACAAATGAGTGGCTAATGTGATGCAATCGTGTAGATTTTAACATGTTATTATAGGTTTCACTTGGAACAAAATTGTGAGAGTAAACTTAGTACTACTAATAGTAAGTTTTTGCACTAAAAAATAAGTTTTATAATTTATGTAACTTGCTCTTTAAATAACAATCTTATTAGATTTTTAGTAAAAATTATCTCTTTTTTTTTTACAAAACTCATCATTTTTTATCTAAAAATTACATTTAACCCCCCTATGGTTTTGACTATTGCCACACAACCCCCCTAATGTTTGAAAATATCCACTTCACCCCCCTATGGTTTTATGTAAAGTGGAAAATGGACGGAATGTACAATTTTGTACCAAACGCGCTCCAAAAAGCGCGTGTGATAAAATTTTATATCCATACAACCCCCTTATGATTCATATAAATATCCACTTTACCCCCCTATGGTTTTTGCAATCATCACATAATTCTCCTATACTTTTATATAAAGTGGTAAATCCACTTTACATAAAATCATAGGGGGGTGAAGTGGATATTTTCAAACATCAGGGGGGTTGTGTGGCAATAGTCAAAATCACAGGGGGGTTAAATGTAATTTACCCTAAAACTTATTACTTTTTTGAGAAAAACTTACGATTTCATTAACAAATCTTACCACTATTTTAGTGAAATTTACTACATTATTAACAAATCTTATTAATTTTTAAGCAAGTCTTACCATTTTTTCATGCAAAACATACCAAATTTTAAGTAAAATTTACAATTCTTTTAATGAAACTTACTACTTTTATATGACCAAATAAACTTTTGGCAAAATTTATCATACTATTAAAGACAATTACAACATTCGTTCAAGTACTTTTTATGTATTTTTTAGCACAAAAAGAATAATTTTGTTAAGTGTATGAAGATATGGATTGGAATTTGTTTATTTCAAACCAACTCTACTTTAGTCTGGAAAGATAAACTCTCCTAGATCTTGATGAACCACCAAGGCTTTAGCTAATTATATTTGAAATAATGTAAAAAAAAAAAAGTTAGACATATAGACGAAAATATGTTTAAGGAATTTATCACAAAAAGTGGACACAAATTCCAAGTAATTCAAGAAAAAATTAACGATCTACTGTAAACAGTACGGTGGAAAAAGCTAATTTATTGTCCAAAAGTTTAGGACTTTTTTCTTTAGCCACTGTATAGCTTTTTCACAAGTGCACAAGAGTTGCGTTTACTATTTTTCTTGCCTAATTTCATAAATAGAATTTATGTTAGGGCACAACATTGATATAGTGTGTTATTATATTAAATTGGACGATCAATTTGAGAAAATGCTTATTTGATGAATCAAATTGAGAGGGTCATAAAAGTGAAGGGTCAAAAGAAATCATCCATAATTTAATGCAGTATTTCTCCAAAGTTTCACTCTCTCGCCCTGGGGTTTTACGAAACTATTTTGCTAAACGTGTTCAAAAGAGTGAAACAATGGAACACATGGCAAGCTTCAACAAAATTAACTAGGTCCAATTAAGTTTTCTTCTTTATTCTTGTTCTTCGGGTCCAGCAACAATAAGATTCGAGGGGCCACTCACCTGTTCCACAAAAAAAGAGTAGTGTCATACATATTAATTGTTAAAATATAAAAAAGTAGATAGTAATAAAATTTTTTTTTTTTGGACAAAGGTTACAAGTAATCGTTAATAGTGAAGTCAATACAAACATATTACAGTTCAAATAAACTCCCAACTTGGAAAACTAGATATCAAGTTATCTAACTCCTAAGCTCTTATGTGAAAATACTGAGTTTTTCATTCTCTTCCTTTTCACCAATAAGTGGAATTGCATGATTTACTGGTACTACAAATTATTTGGATTTCAGATAAAAAAAATTAAAAACAATTTTAATCAAATTAAAGAAAATTATGCTCTGCACAAGGCAAAGTCGTGTCAATGAAATCCATAATGGATTCATACTTGGAAACTTCCAATATCAACCACGTCTTATGGTTCAACTAACATCGTGTGTAACGAAAGAATTGTCATCGCACCAATCGTCAAAAGCGAATGCCACGCGGTTCATACATACAGGAGAAACTTAACAAGCACACGCGTTTCCCCTCTTTTCCGGGACCTCAAATTTTTTGAGCTTGGCTTGGGATATCAATGGACACTTGTTATCTGTGTTAATATTTTGCAATATCAGAGTTAATTTAGAAAAGTGTTTAAATTCAGATAGTAAATTATGTTTAATTTATATGTAGTTGTGTACAAATGATATTAGAAAAATACTTTATTTACTTATTCTTGTTGACAAACTAATGGTAACACTTAAGTAAAAATTAAGTACATCTGATATGGTAAGAGAAATTTTATCATAATCATTTTCATTTTTGAAGGTATTTCATGATTGAAATATCACGTATGTATCATAAAAATAAATACTATAGACAATTCATCAAACAGTTTTCATGTCATATCGAATTAAATCCTGAAAATTTTTGCAAACTGCTATGCATGACAACTATTTAGGACCCTTGTATTTGCTCATTTAATTTATAACAATAAGAAATCATGAGCAAAATTCTCATCTTGAAGTGAAACACATATTAAAAGATGCCTTCCTTTTATATAATTTGATTCAACACGCTAAAATGTGAGGAGAATTTGAGGGAAGTTATACGTCATGATATTGTAAGCTAGTTAACATTTCGTAATGTTATTTTTTGTTCAGTGCACTCTATTTGCAGGCCACCCCCCCCCCCCAAAAAAAAAAACCTTCCCCTAAAAAAGAAAAGGCAGGCATTCTCTTTTCTTACCCAAAAAATAAAAAAGGCAGGCATTCTCTTTCTTACACCCGGGGGGGGGGACTAGGAGTGGTGGGTGAGGAAGAGATTATATGTAGTTCATGTAAGACTAGCCTTTTTTTTAGAGACAATTATGACTCACATAAGTGATTGATATCTTGATTAACTGATTGAGATTTTGTCAATCATTATTAGATATTTCCCATCTAATAGTAATTGATTGGTATATTCTGTTGATTGATATATCACTCAATCAAATTATCAATCAAATCAATCAAATAGTTAAAGATATTATTTACAGTTGTGAATTATTGTAAGATTTTTTTGATAGAAGAAAACCCTAGTGATGTTAATATTTGCCAATAAGGATCCCTAATCTAGCCTATAAATAATCTGTGGTACTCCATCAAACTATGGTATTTTAGTTAGGCATAAGTTAGAAATTCCCTTACTCTAAATTTCCCTTCTACGTATTTTCTTTTTCTACATATTTTGTTAGTTTAGATAAGAGAAGGAAGAAGACAAGAAGGCTTGCGGAAGAAGACAATAAGACTTAGGTACTAATCTCTACTTGACAACAATGGCTGGAGATAAGTTATCTCGATTTCTGGTGCCTAGTATATATTTTTATATTATTATGTAATTTACAATGTGCTATCAGAGTTGCCCTCTAGCCATGTTGTTCAATATATAACTTCATGGCTTGTTGGTTGTCTGATAAAGTTAGAATGATTTGTTAAATGTTTTAACGAATCAATTTAACAAGCATAAGTGAAGGATCTATATTCCCATATTGAGAATCGAATCCATAGTACCGTATACTCAATATTTGAGAATTATACAGTATTCCCATGAATATATGATATGCTTTCTTAGTTGGTCTCACTTAAAAATGAAAGCCTTCTTGAGCCTTATTTCCTTGATTGGATCTGTTGTTATGTATGTAAGTTTTTCTGAGTCATATATTGCATAATTTGGCAAAGTTATGATTTGCAAGTTTCATAAGAGATCAATCATGCATATCCTGATAAGATCATGGAAATCATACATAAGGACTTTGTGATATGATATAAACATGTAATATAGTTTATATGATTTTATGATAATAATTGGTATTATCTTATATGAACAACATATCATTCTCTTCCAATTTGCACAACATATTGATTAGATTCAATATCTCATATGACTAGTCTTGTTTTTGAGATTGATGCATAATCAGCATATATGCATTAATAATAGAGTTATAGGTCTTTGGACCATATGCCATCTAATTATCATTGTCCAATGATGATTATGATTTAATAGTCATTTGTGATTATTAAATCCATAAGATTCATTAGAATTGCTATGATTTGTATATTTGGAACTATTTTTTTGAATATTTTTAAATTGTTAGGTGTCCTCATAAAATTCTTTTCATCTTGTATTTAAGAATGCCACAGCATCTTAAATATTTGATCATTAGAATTTTAACGATTAAATTAATGATATCTTATTAAGAGAGCAATTAATTTGTTAAAATTATTACTTGGCCCGCAAGAAAGCGGTAGTTTTAATGAGATTAATAAAAATGAGATGGTAAATTTAATATTGTGTTAAGAGATTTTCCTAGGCCCACAAGTATGGAAAGTTTCTATCTTTATAGTTTTAAATTACCAGTCTTATTATAAAGAAAATAAATTCAAATGCATGTTTAGCAACCTCTGCCCATAGGAAGGTTTAAATTTACTATTTGACTTAACATTGACTAATTCAATTTTTATTTCATAGCAATAATATATGTATATTCTTGGATATTGCATTTTTTTCTGCTACTGCTCTTTTTAATGATTCATCTTGTATTCCAATGTTATCTGATGAAAATTACATCGAAATGGATGGACAAGATTCCTCTGACTTTGGGGTGTATGGATCTTGATTTGGTACTTCGTGAGAATGAACTATCCATTCTCATGGATTCTAACTTGTCAAATGAGAAGACTACTTATGAGCAGTGAGAGCGACCTAATCTCCTAAATTTGATGCTCATTAATTCATGTATTAGCCAAAGTATTAGGGGTTCAATTCCTGATTTTGACCAAATCAAAGCTTACATGAAAGCAACTGATGAACAATTTCTGAGCTCTGACAAGGATTTGGCTAGCACCCTTATGAAGAAATTTGCAAGCATGACACTTGACAAAAGTAGGAGTGTGCGTGAGCATATTATGGAAATGAGGGCTATTGTTACCAAATTGAAGTCTCTTAAAGTTGAGATTTTTGAGTCATTCCTTGTGCATTCCATTCTCAATTCTCTCCCATCGGAATATACTTCGTTTAATATTTCTTATAACACGTATAAAAAAGAATGGTCAATTAATGAATTCTTGATCATGTGTGTTCAAAAGAAGGAGAGATTGAAACATGAGACACCAGAAAGTGTTCATCTTATGACTCATGGTAAACGAAAAGCGAAGAAAGGCAAAGGTAAGAGTGTTCCTATAAAATAGGATGGCAATAAAAAGAAATGTGATTTTTGCAAGAACAAAGGACAATGGAAGAAAGATTGCCTCAAATACAAGAAATGACTCGAAAGGAAAGGTAATCTCATTTACATATGTTATGAATCTAACTTCACTGAACATTTACGTATGTTATGAATCTAACTTCACTAAAGTTAGTGATAATACTTGGTGGATTGATAGTGTCTCTACAATTCATATTTCCAAAACCATGCAGGGCTGTCTGAACTTAAGGAAGCCATTGGGAAGTGAACAAAGCATCTATTTTGGAAACCGGATGCGTTCAACTATTGAAGGCGTAGGGACTTATAAACTCATTTTAAAAACCAATTTTCAATTAGATCTTGAAAACACCTTTTACATTCCATTTTTTTCTAGAAATTTGATTTCTCTTTCTAGACTTTCTGTTATTGGATATGATTCCAATTCTCATATTTCAACTATGAATCTTTTAAAAAATAATAAAGTTATTGGCTTTGCCAATTTGAGTGAAATGTTATTTAAACTTAAGTTAGACCCCACATATGAATTTAGACTGTTAATTATATATGGCATTGGTACTAAACATAGTATTATCAATAAGAACTCTCTAAAACTTGGCATAGGAGATTGGGACACATCTCTACTAATAGAGTCAAAAGGTTAGTGAATGATGGAGTCTTACAGACTTTAGATTTCACAGATTTTGGTACTTGTGTAGACTGCATAAAAGGTAAGTAGATTAACAAGAGTACAAAACCAGTAAAGGTGCCAAAAAAGTTCTCAATTACTTGAAATTATACACACGGATATCTGTGGATCCTTTCCTACCCATTGCTTGAATGGTTAGAGGTATTTTATCTTGTTTATAGATGACTATTCAAAATTCATGTATCTTTATCTCTTGTTTGATAAATAAGAGGCACTTGATGCTTTTAAGATTTTCAAACTAGAGGTAGAGAAACAAAAGGAAAAGAAAATCAAAATTGTAAGATCGGATAGGGGTAAGGAATATTATGGAAAGTACACAGATAAGGGACAAACTCTGGGTCTATTTACTAAATTTCTCAAAAAGGAAGACATTGTTGTCAATATACAATGCCTAACACACCGCAACAAAATAGTGTAGTCAAAAAGAAAAACTGAACTCTTATAGACATGGTCAGAAGCATGATTACAAACTCTGGCTTATCTTTATCCTTATGGAGTGAAACCTTAAAAACTGCCATATATATTTTTAACGGGGTACCATCCAAGAATATTCCTGAGACGACGTATGAAATTCGGAATAGATGGAAACCCCATTTAAAACATTTACATATATAGGGTTGTCTAGTTGAGGTAAAGGTATATAATCCATACCTTAAGAAATTGGATGAACATACAGTTAGCAGCTTTTTCATAGACTATGCTATTAATTCCAAAAGATTTAGATTTTACTGTCCCTCTCACATTCCAAAAGTTATCAAAGCTGGAAATGTAAAATTTCTTGAGGAATACGAGGTTAGTGGGAGTGGTTCTTAGAAGATGGAATTTGAAGAAGTAAAGGATGCACTTATGGCACATTCACAAGATTTAATTGTTATTCAAAATATTGAAGAACGATCTCCATGTGAGCAATCACATTCAGAACAATCATAGTTGATCCCACTAATCAAACTATCCGTGAAACAGTGGGAGTTAGAAGATCCTCAAGAATCAGAAGACCAGCAATTTCCAATAATTATGAAGTATACCTCCAAGAGTCTGACTATTGCGTTGGATTTAAGGATGATCTTAGTTCATTTTCACAAGTCATGAGTGGAGAAGACTCCATATTTTGGTATAATTCCATGAAAGAGGAAATAGAATCAATGGCTAAAAATAAAACCTAGGATCTCGTTGAATTACCTAAAAAGGTCTCTATTATAGGATGTGAGTGGGTTTTTAAAACCAAAAGAGACCAAATGGATAATATTGAATAATATAAAGTTAGACTTATAGTCAAAAGTTTCACTCAAAAGAAAGGCATTGACTACCATGAAACCTTCTCTCCTGTTTCAAAGAAGGATTCATTGCGCATCATCATGGCAATAGTAGCTCATTTTGATTTGGAATTACATCAAATGGATGTGAAAACAGCATTCCTTGATGGGGATCTTGAAAAAGAGGTATGCATGTGTCAACCTGAAGGTTTTGTCAATAATGACAATAGCAAACTTGTTTGCAAATTAAAGAAATCTATATATGGACTAAAATAGGCTTCTCGTTACAACGTTGTCTCTTCATTTGATTTTGTAGAGAACAACATTGACCAGTGCATATACTTCAAGATAAGTGGGAGCAAATACATATTTTTAGTCTAATATATAGATGGTATTCTCCTTGCAAGTAGTGATATGAGTTTGCTGTGTGAAACCAAACCGTTTCTTGCTCAGAACTTTGAAATGAAAGACATGAGCAAAGCCTCTTATGTATTGGCATAGAAATTCATAGAGATAGAATAAGAAAAATTCTTGGACTATCTCAAAAGGCCTACATTGAAAGGATTCTGGAAAGTTTTCGAATGAAGCATTGCTCTTCAATTGCAACTCCTATTGTTAAAGGAGAAAAACTCAGTTTGGATCAATGTCGTAAAAATGAATTGGAACAAAAAGAGATGGATAATATTCCCATATGCTTCACTTGTCGGAAGCCTCATGTATGCTCAGGTCTATATCAGACCGGATATTGCTTTTACAGTTGGAATATTAGGTATCAAAGTAATCCTAGACAGGATCACTGAAAAGCTGCTAAAAGAATTCTAAGGCGTCTGCAAAGGACCAAGGACTACAAACTTACATACAGACAATTTGACTATTTGAATGTAGTTGGATATTCCAATTCGAATTTTGTTGGATGTGTAGACTCAAGCAAATCTACTTCAAGATACGTATTCCTTTTTGCTGGAGGAGCTGTTTCTTGGAGAAGTGTAAAACAAATAATTATTGCATCATTCATAATGGAAGCAGAATTCATTGCATACTATGAAACTACGTCATAGGCTCTATAGTTGAAGAACTTTATATCTGGTTTGAGGGTCATAGATTCAGTGTGTAGGCTATTGAAGATATTTTGTGATAATTGTGCTATTGTGTTCTTTGCTAAGAACAATAAGAGTAGGAATCGAAACAAACACATCGATATCAAGTTTGTACTGGTCAGAAATTATGTTAAAAAGCACGAAATAATCATTGAGCACATTAATACTGAATTAATAATTGCTGATCCTATGACTAAAGGATTGTCGGCTAAAGTCTTTTAGGATCATGTGACTCATATGGGACTTAGTAGCTCATTCTAGATTATTTCTATATTTTGATCATTTGTGTCTAGACATTTGTTAGCAATTCTATATGTATGCGTGCATTGAAACTAATACATGTATAAAGAAGTAATCTTTGGATCCATAAAATTGGATCATGAATAACTTATATGAAGTTATTTATAAAATTCTTCTAAAGTACTTGATTAGAAAGTATAATATTATTATAATACATGAAAGGAAGTGTTTGCTTTAAAAACATAATCGCCAAAATTTGAATATTATCATTTTCTAATTAAGTAACTGTTGCATAAGTTTTAAATTTATTGAGTGACAATGAGGATTTATGGCCGTTTTAAATATCTAGTCACTCATGAGTTATTTGACTATTACATGTGGGAGAATGTAAAACTAGCTTCTTTTAAAGGCAATTATAACTCACACGATTGCTTGCTATCTTGATTAACTGATTGAGATTTTGTCAATCGTTATTAGATATCTCCCATTTAATAGTAATTGATTGGAATATTCTGTTGATTGATATATTACTTAATCAAATCACCAATCAAATTAATCAGATAGTCAAATATATTATTTACAATTATGAATTATAGTAAGATTTTCTTGATGGAAGGAAACCCTAGAGATGTTGATATTTGCCGATTAGGGTCCCTAATCTAATCTATAAATAGCTTGTGGTACTCTATCAAACTACGGTCTTTTGGTTAGGCATAGGTTAGAAATTCCCTTACTCTAAATTTCTCTTCTATGTATTTTCTTCTTTTATATATTTTGCTAGTTTAGATAAGAGAAGGAAGAAGACAAGAAGGCTTACTTGACAACAATGACTGGAGATAAGCTATCTCGATTTCCGCTGCCTAGTATATATGTTTATATTATTATATAATTAACAGTTCACTAATATAGCTAGACCACAAAAGTGGATGAGGCAGAGTGTGGCATCTTCTTGATTTGCTTTTGTAATTCATTGCATTGTTCACAAAGGGTTGAAAGAGGAAGGGGTTGGCACTTGGCAGCGAGCATATGCCTTAAATGGTTTTTGTTGCCTGTCTGTTTGAGTAGCAGACTGCCTTCATTATTGATTATTTTGTCTACTCAATCAGTTTTGAAAATATTGACACCATTAGGGTTGCAAACAAGTTGAGCCGAGTCGAGTTTTGGTCTTTTCTTCCTGCAAATATATTTCCATCATTGTGCTATAGCATGATATGGTCCTCATATCATTAGAATCAGATGGATACACAGTTTTTGGAACGTAACAATATTTCTTAGCTTTTATTGCCACCATCTATGTAAAAGTTATCTCAATTTTTTTTTTGGTAATGTTATTTACACTCTTATTATATATGTTATTTGTACTCCTACTAATTCATTTTTATTAAAATGAGACCATATTACTCCTACCCTTATCTCTTCTCCTTGCCAATGAATTAATTTTACCGGATATTTTCTTACATTCTAAAACCAATTAATTATTCCATTACACATTAAAATGGCTAATTTAAAATTTTAACTAATATTATTATGTATTTTTCAATAGGACTTCATGATATACCAAAAATCAATCTAGCAATGTAATGTGAACAGATTCCAAACTTCAAGTCGGAAAAAAAAATCCCAATGTTCAAAATCAAAGATGACCAAAAACTGAGTACAACTATATTGTCTCATAAATAGGATACTAATACTTCGAAAAGTCTACTAAGAAAAAAGTGAAGTCTAACATCTTTTATGGAAAAGAAAAAATTGGAGTTGATATTTGCTGTTCCAAAATGTTTATTGAATTCCAATTTTGTGGAGTAGTATACGGGCAATGAACACAAAATAGGGTAAAAGAAGAAATAAAGGTTGGGATAATTTGGTCTCATCTCAATGAAAATGGGTTAGTTGGAGTGCAAATAACATAATAGGATTAAAAATAATATTACCCTTTTTTTAGGATTATCAGAATTTTAGTTTATAATAATTACATACCACCTTTTTTATTTTGATTGAGAAGATTAATATACTTTAACAATAGAACTTTCTAAGTAACGGATATTCTTTCTGAGAGCGTAGATATAGTGCATGTCTCATAAAGAAAAGGGAAAAGGAAATCTATAGACAGTTGAAACTAATGATGGAATTTTGCTTGTTTAAGGAACTCAAATTTCCAAGTATTGTGTACTTAGAAAAATGTGAGTTCATAAAGAAAAATAGAAAAGTATACTTACAGCACCAAACAAGAATTAAAACCAATTTGAACTGTTACAATTATATCTCATGACCTTACTCTTCTCTTCATTCTAAGTTCATTAAGTAACTTGACTCCTTCCTTTGGAATTAGACTATTGAAACATCGGCAAATATTTAATCAAAAAAATACAAATTTATTAGACCTTTTTTTTAATCACAAAATCAGTTGAATGACTTGAAGGAAAATATCTGAATATTAGCAGACGCTCTAATTAACTCCAAAAGCTAGTAGACTTCTGAAAGATATAAGGTTTAATTCAAACAGAAATAATATCTTCTCCTAGCTCTGATCTTCAATGTTCCACACGGTACACATAGTAACTATTTATTTCTAAGTCATTCTCCATATATATACTCAGCCCCTGGACTTATATTCTAAGTTTTAGATTTTTCACCTACTCATTAACTGCAATAAAAATATTAGAAGTAAACCAAATTGTGAAGCACCGTGTATTGGCGATATAATTTTGGAGCAGTCCAAGTCAAATATCAATCAACTTTTGAGATGGCAAAGGAAGACTTGGATTAAGAGAGGACAACCTTTTCCATGAAATGAATAAGGAAAAAGCCAACTCTAGAGTATGACAAGAACTCTAATGGAAAATGACTTTTCTCGACTCTTTAGCGCTTTGATTCTTCTTATGTTGAATGTTGGCTAGGAAGCTCATGTGAACCACAGGGTACCACGACATTTACTTTAAACTTAAATAAATTTAAAGAATTAAGTACTAATTATGCCATCAGAAATCCCAACGTGTAGGAAATAGATATCTGGAAAAAGTTAAAGCTTGGTTTTAGTTGAAATATTAATACTTGATTTCCAAAATGTCAGAGATAGAAATGAGACGCCCCCTCCCTTGAATTATGGGAAACCCTGAACAAGCAGAAGTTTGCAGACTGCAATTACTGCTTGCAGACTGTCAGGTGTACAAATTAAGAGAATTACCCGAGATATTGGCCTACATATCCAGCAAATTGAGCAATCATGTGTTCTTAAATGGATTGTACTAATTAACACTTGGCAGTAGAAATGCCAGTCTTTAATGTTTTTCGCTGCCTGTCAGCTTGACTAGCATGAATGGCATGATTCTTGATTATTTTATCTACTCAAAGCAGTTTAAAGTATTGACGCCATGCATGGATACTCTTTGTTACAGC
Organism: Gardenia jasminoides; assembly: GCA_013103745.1. Classification (NCBI taxonomy): domain Eukaryota; kingdom Viridiplantae; phylum Streptophyta; class Magnoliopsida; order Gentianales; family Rubiaceae; genus Gardenia; species Gardenia jasminoides. The sequence goes on from CM023104.1 coordinate 21,827,324, forward strand.
ACATTGAATTAAAATATAAATAGTACATTTCATTGTTGTGGAGTTCAAGTTGAAAGATACTGCAAAACATTGGTTTGTGCATGGCAGAGCTCAATTGCTCTTACTTATATGCAGCGCAGAATATTAAATATTTGCTTAAAATAACACCCACACACACACATATACATATACACACACACACGCACTCAGTACAGTACTAGCAGCATAGAAGATAGCTAGATTGAAGAACAAGCGAAGTTAAGATGTACCGGACTGTTGGAGATGATCATGATAGATAATGAATAGTCTACATTCCACACGGTGTTTGAACTAGACCACACTACAATAGTGAAGGACCGACTTGTTCAGATCAACACTATCACAGCCACAGATAGACCGACTTTTTCAGATCCAAGACCTGCTCAATTCACTCTACAAAGCAGTAAATTTTTGCAAACTGCTATGCATGACAACTATTTAGGCCACAGTTGGATGAGGTTGCTTCACCCTTGTATTTGCTCATTTAATTTATAACAATAAGAAATCATGAGCAAAATTCTCATCTTGAAGTGAAACACATATTAAAAGATGCCTTCCTTTTATATAATTTGATTCAACACGCAAAAATGTGAGTAGAATTTGAGGGAAGTTATACCTCATGATCTTGTAAGCTAGTTAACATTTCGTAATGTTATTTTCTGTTCAGTGCACTCTATTTGCAGGCCACCCCCGCCACCCCAAAAAAAAAAAAAAAAAAAAACCCTCCCCTAAAAAAGAAAAGGTAGGCATTCTCTTTTCTTACCCAAAAAATAAAAAAGGCAGGCATTCTCTTTCTTACCCAAAAGGGGGGGAAAAACTAGGAGTTGTGGGTGAGGAAGAGGTTATATGTAGTTCATGTAAGATTAGCCTTTTTTAGAGGCAATTATGACCCACATAAGTGATTGCTATCTTGATTAACTGATTGAGATTTTGTCAATTGTTATTAGATATCTCCCATTAAATAATAATTGATTAGAATATTATGTTGATTGATTTATTACTTAATCAAATCACCAATCAAATCAATCAAATAGTCAAAGATATTATTTACAATTATGAATTATAGTAAGATTTCTTTGATGGAAGAAAACCATACGGATGTTGATATTTGTCAATAAGGGTCCTTAATCTAGCTTATAAATAGCTTGTAGTACTCCATCAAACTATGATCTTTTGATTGTGATGAGACATAGTCTTCAGTAATTAATTAAATTACATTCATATATCTTATGAGTTTAACAGTGCATGAAAAACTTATATATGCATCTAATGGACGTGATCACTACTTATCTGTATAGAACATTAGATAATAATATCTATATGAAAATTCCTGAAGGATTTACCATGCTTGAAGCATGTAAATCAAATTTTAGAGAAAGTTATTTCATCAAATTGCAAAGGTCTTTATATGGGTTCAAACAATCTGGACGTATGTGATATAATCACCTTAGTGAATGTTTACTTAAGGAAGGTTATCATAATGATCCGATATGTCCATGTGTTTTCATGAAGAAAGATGGATCCAATTTTGTAATCATTGCTGTATATGTTGATGATATTAATTTGATTGAAACTCCTGAAGAGCTCTACAAGGCAATTGAATATTTGAAACGAGAATTTGAGATCAAAGATTTTAAAACAAACTAAATTTTGCCTTGATTTACAAATTGAACATTTGGAAAATGGAATTTTTGATCATCAAACTACTTATACCCAAAAGGTATTAAAGCGATTTAATATGGATAAAACACATTCATTGAGTACTCCAATGGTCGTTCGATTATTTGATCCTGTTAAAGATCCTTTTACACCAAGAGAAAAGAATGAAGAAATAATTGGTCTTGAAATACTATATCTTAGTGCTATTGGTGCACTAATATATCTTACTAATTGTACAAGACTAGAAGTATCATTTACTGTGAATCTATTAGCAAGATTCAACTCCTCTCCTACAAGACAACGTTGGAATGATATTAAACATATTTTCTGCTATTTCCAAGAAACAGTTGATTTTGACCTATTTTATTCCAATAAATCTCGACATGAATTGCTTAGTTATTCTGATGTTGGGTATCTATCTGACCCACATAACGGAGATCTCAAACTGGATATATATATTTCCATGTGGCGGTACAATCATTTCATGGAGATCCACAAAATATTCAATAACTGCTACTTTTTCGAATCATGCTGAAGTATTAGCAATTTACGAGACTAGTCGAGAGTGTGTTTGACTAAAATCAATGACACATTATATGTGGAAGAATTGTGGGTTATCATCTAAAAACAATAATTCTTTAATTATATTGTATGAAAATAATGCAGTTTGCATAACTCAATTAAGAGGATAATGTATTAAAGGAAATAGAACAAAACATATTTCACCAAACTTCTTCTTTACTCATGATCTATAAAAGAATGATGAAATTGATGTGTAACAAATCCTATCAGTTAATAATTTGACAGATATATTAACCAAGACATTGCCGACTGCAACATTTGAAAAATTGGTGAAAAATATTATAATGCATCAGGTTAAGGATCTGAAATAATGCCTGGATCAGGGGGAGAAATTAATACACAAGAATAGTGTTCTTTTTTTCCTTCACTAGTTTCCTCCACAAGATTTTTTTCCTAATAAGGTTTTAACGAGACATATTCTTTGTGTGGTAGAAATCTAAGGAGGTGTGTTGTGAAACAATTAAATATTGTGGATATCTATCACTTCTATCTTATCCTCTAGATAATGACAAAACTTTCACGTTCTACGAGATGATAAAGAAATCTCAACTTTTGAGAAGCACAACTTTTGAAGAGCATGACTTTTAAGGAGCACGACTTACAAGAAGATGTCATCTCTATTCAGATATAAACTACAGTTAATAGATGTAATTTGAACTCCTTTGTATTCCCCTATAAATAGAGGTTCCTCACCTATAATAGGATGGAAGTTCATTTGAATCAATGAAAATTTAGTTTCCCTCTATCTTTGTCTTTTCTCGAGTTCTTTAGTTTTGTTGACTTTATTAGTATAGGGTCTACTACATAATCAAACACGAACCTATCACCACATTAGTATTAGTTTTATAACAATCCTGCATTTCTTGGACAATCCAGAATAGAAGGAGTATAAGATTAGCCCAATCCTTCGTGTACACAGGCGTTGGACTTCACCACCAAAGCCCAACTCAATCAAACATATTGAAAATCGGTCGCCATTCTAGAAGGCCTCTTTGCATGATCAGCCCGGAAGGGAGTTTGAGACTGCATTAATTGATTCACATCTTATCATGTTTTTTATTTTATTTTTTTCTTAAATCTTTTAGACACATATGTTTTTGTTTTTTCCCTGCACATCTTTTTTTGTTTCAAGTACTATTTGTATTACTGTAAAAATAAAGAAAAATATAAAAATTTTGTCAAGTATATATCAAAATACAAATTGGAGTTTGCTTTAGTTTAAACCAACTCCACTTTAGTCTGGAAAATATTAGACACAGAGAAGAAAATTTATTGAAGCACCTTTATGTCAAAAAAGGGGTGACAAATTTCACGTAATTCGAGAAAAACAATTATTTAGTATAAAATTAAGGAAAAAAATGTAATTTACCTAGAAGGCATTGTCCTAAAATTCAAGACTTACATCTCTTGGCCACTATATAGATTTTTGCACAACTGCACGAGAGTTGCACTTGCTACTTTTCTTTTCTGAGTTCATAAAATAGAATTTATCTAACCAAAGGAGTGAAAAACAATAACTAGGTCCAATTAAGTTATTTATATATTCTTGTTCTTACTGCAAACAACAATATAAGATTTGAGGGGTCTGTGTAACTTGTTGCCATTTGATGAACAACAGACGAATTTTCTCATCAGTGATAGAGAGAAACAAAATACAGTAGTGCTGCACAGATTAATTGCTTCACAAGAATTACTGGTAATCTTGTTAGTGGGATCAATGCTAACATATTATAGTTCCCATAAATATCAGGATATCAAACTCTTAAGCACTTGTGCAACAATCTTATGATTTATGTTCTCTTCCTTTTAACCGATAAATGGAATTGCTTGATTTACTTGTCAAGTTCCAAATTACCACCAAGTTGGATTTGAGATAACAAAACTGTGACAGCCCCACTTCCCCCTAAGGCTAATCAAAGGGTTGGCGGGCTACCTGCCTAACTCTCGCCAGGATTCACTCACTCAACCATTATAACTTATCAAACTGAAACTCTGCATACAATACAAATGGAATAATAACTTACAAATCCATGACTTCAAATTACAAGCTTTGAGTACAGAAATCCTCCAACCATACATTCAAGTTTTACATTACAAAAGCTTACACAACCATAATCCAAAGTTCTCGAAACATTCAACATAATAAACCCTAATTCTAAGGGTTGGCTTCTCCACTTGGGTACTCATTTCCTGCTAAGGAAAACAAATAGGGAAAGGGTGAGCTAAAAAGCCCGTGAGTTCCCAAAAACATGCAATTCACATAACACATAAGGACTTTCACTTAATAAATTTCACTTGAAATTAAATCATATAAGAAAGCATTTAACAACACAAGTTTGGATATGGGGGCTCTGAGGAGCCAAGGTCCACGTTGCTTGTCTACGATCCGAGTAATTGATACTCCGTCAACTTTCATAATTAACCATGTAGACTCCACTTATCCGTTACTCCTCCAAACCCCCTCCGGGCCCGAAATCCAAACACTGCACTTTAAAACACTTCACTTTGTTTGTGTACTCTCCATTAGGGACGAGTTCATACGCCAAGTCCAGAGTACATTTCATTTCATTGGGCATCACTGGTTGGTTGCTCTTGTTGGAGACAGGTTCGGTTCCAGAACCAAGTCTCGAGCATATTGCACTGGTCTATAACACTGGTTTGATGCTCTTTTCGGAGACAAGTACATAAGCCAAGTCTCGAGCATATAGCACTGGTCTGAGTCACTGGGCTTTGTGACATTTCATTGACCCTATGGCTTGACCCTTTCTTCTTGACCTAGGCCTAGCCCCCGGTTCGAGTTGAAGAGTTCACCGATAGGTCTCAGGAAATTCTTGACCTTTTCATACACATGCAATCACTATATAACACTTTAACAATCAATCACTACACTACACTTTCATTATCATTCATTTCAAAGCACTTTCACAATTGTTTTCACTTAGACGAGGGTAAGTGCGATAAAGTACACACTACCCCATCAGAGAGTTCAAAACCCATGATTCACTGTACAATCACTTCATTAATCACAATTGCAATCATTTCACTTAACCACATAACAAGCATGGAAACTCACCGACAAAGTAGGTCTCGGAGTTCAAGTTTGGGTCACTTTGTAATTCAGTACCACTTCCTAAAATATTTAAAGAACAACAAAAATAAGTTTCTAGTTCACCAATCGAATCTCGTTCAAGAAAAGTTAAATTCAAAAGCTTCCTATTTGAGCAGTAATCTTTGAAAAATCGTAACTTGAGTTATATAAGTCCAATTTTTACAAGCTTGGTGCCGTTGGAAACCTCATTTAATGCTCTAAAACTTTACAGAAGACACCATGATAAAATTCTGGACAGAAACTGCCCATATTTTCGATTAAGAAACTGCTACAGTACAAAACAGAACATAACAGGTTGGTCTTCCATCCAACTTTGAAAATTTGCCAAAAATTATAGGAAATGAATTGGCCTCTAAAATTTACACAGTTTAAATTCCTATGTATGAAGTTTCAAACGCCATTGACAGCACTCAATTCTGACACTCGAGTAAGAAATTATATCAGTTTAAACAGGGCTGGTTCGAAATTCTGAATTTTCTGTTTTCCAGATTTGCAGGGCAGAATTCCAGGCCTTGTTTGTGTGACAGTTTCTTGTCTAAAAATTACCAAATTTGGCACACCAAAACTACCATATATAAACTAGGTTCACACCAAAATTCAACTAAAAACTCCCTCGAGAAGACAGTTTTCTAGTCACCCAAAGTTCGCTCAGTAAATTGTCTCAAACCAATGAAGTTTTGCACCGTTTCTTCTAATCAATTCTATCATACCTAAACTACTTCCAATTGACCACATTTTCGAACCTAAGCTAGTATTAATCTTCCTTAACCTAATAATGGTCAAAATTAATACAAGTTTAGCTCAAAATTTAGCACTAAAACAGCCTCAAAAATCTGACAGCATGCTTGCTCAATTTCCAGTTTTCCTTGTTCCAACTAAACCACCAATTTTGCTTAACCTTTGAAGGGATTTGTGTGGGGCAACTTAACAACTTAACCCTCACATTTAAGCCTCACAATTAACCTTTAAACTTGCCAAAATCACAGCCACAACATGAAAAGAAAAACAGCAATTTTTCTTCCTCATTTACTTCCTTTCCCAACCAGTTTTTCCCTTGAGATTTTTCCTCCATTTTTCAATCACAAATTCCAACTTATACACATACATTGTATCATTAATCATGCTAGAAATCAAGTTATCACAATTGTGGGAGTCCAAGAGCCCACTCAATCAACCAAAATCAAGAAAGGCAATTTAAAGAAATTTATCATCTAAAATTGCAAACTAACACAAAAATCAACTTCATCAACAAATGTCAAGGTTCTAGCAACATCTAAAGCTCCCAATCCTAATGTCATGCTTAAAAATGTAATCAATAGACAAAGATGCAAGCTTTAGGTCCTTACCTCCTCCAAGAAATGAGCAAAAATTCACCCAAGAAATGCTAGACTAAAACTCCCAAATGCTCTTCCTCAAAGCTCCTCACCCAAAGTCCAAGCTTAAGCCAAGATTGATGGAAGTTGTAGGTGGTTTTAGAGAGGAATTTGGTGGAAGAAATTTGATGAAATTTCAAGGGAAGAGAGGGAGGGGAGTTCGGCCAAGGGAGGAAGAAAGAGAGAGGGATTTTTGTGCAATTTTTGAATGAATTAAATGAGAAGAGAAAGACAAGACATAAAGCTTGTCTTATGGCCCCAAAAGTCAACCAATGAATAGTAATATTTTGCTAACAATTTCGGAGGGAATTTAATTGTTTCACTTAGCTATAGATTAAAGGGTTAATCTCGGTTGGGAGGGAGAAATGAAAAGGATTAAAATGAGAGTGAATTAGGGTGAATTAAGTGGAAGAAACAATGGCTAAATAAAATTCTACTTTCAAGAGGGTTAATCCAACTTAAACTAAGATTACAAATCCCTAATTATAATCACTCTTTTTAATTCACCTCTAGTCACTGAATTACATTTCTAACCTACAGGTGATCATCCCTACACTCCAGCGCTACTTCACTCATTGCCCGAATTTTTACCTCGTAAAACGTGTTTTTCTCTTTTTCTGTCTAATTGATACGAAAAGAGCGAATTTTAAAAGATAACAAATTGTTGATAATCTACAAGGAATTTAAAGGTGAAATAAAATCGAGTCACCTCAAGATAAAGTGAATAAATAAATAAATAAATTGAATTTTCATTTAAATTTTTCAAAAAATCCGTTTAAGTACGATTTTAAAATAATTAAACGAATTAATAGCAATAATAACATTATTTAAAATAATAAATTTTAATAATATTAAAATAAATTTTTGAGACTCTGACAAAAACAATGTTAGACCAAAAGTAAATAAAACTATACCCTCCATAAGGCAAAGTCATGTCAACCAAATCCATAATGGATCCACAATTGAAAAGTTTCAAAGTCAACCACATTATGTGGTCTAACTAACATTTTGTAATGGAAGAACTGTCATCCCATCAGTCGACAATATTGCTTCGCATATAGCTTGTTCAAAAGCAGATGCCATGCTCCTTAGCAGTTCAGATTGGAGAAACCAAGCATGCGTGTCTGCTTTCTTCTCCATGAGCCCAGGCTTGTTAAGTCTGGCCTAGCGACACTAGTGGGCGCTTGTCACCTGTGTTAATATTTTGCAATATGAAAGTTAATTCATAAAAGTATTTAAATGCTGGAATGTAATAAGGTTGAATATGTAAATTCAGCTAGTAAAATGCAAGTTTGCTTATTCTTTTTGATAACTAATGGTATACTATAAGTAAAGATTAGGTACTTTTGATATGGTGAGAGAGCTAACATTAGATGTTTTTTCTGAGCTATGGAAACATTTTATCATAATTATTTTTATCTTTCAAAGTTTTTCATGATTGGAATCAAGGTTTTTAAAATCGGGATTCTACCTTGGATCGTTTTTTACTTTGCAGGATCGGATCGTAGGATCGGATCGTGGGATCGATAGATCCTACATAAATCGTAAAAAATAATCTTACTAGTAATTTTGATGTTTGCAATTCACATATACAGCAATAAATAATGCAACTCATGTATAATTAATATAATAGTATTATTAATTGAGGTTAAAATCGTATTATCTAAAATATTTGGAATAATCTAAAAATTAAATAAAAATTTTGGAACTACATGTGACATATTGTAAATGAATCTGATTAAATTAAAAATATTGTTCTTTCTCAATTTTGAGTCCAAATGTAATTACTGGACAAGGTAGCTGAAAAAATTGACTTTGTATATGTGTGTGTGTCATTTAAGTATTTATTAATGAGACAATTAAATACCAATTTTTCACCAATTTTTATAGGTAAGGAATTAGCATAACATAATTATGTGATTTTAAAGTTTTTTTGAATCTAATTTCTAATGCAACAAATAGCAGAATTTTCTATGATCAAATTATTAAAATTTTTATCATAATATCTTTAAATGGTAGGATCGTAACAAAATCGGATCGAAATCAAAAGCCATAATTCGGATCGTAGGATCGTAAGATCCCACGATCTGGATCGCGATCCTGACAACTAAGATTGGAATGTATATGACGTATGTATCATAAAAATAAATACAATAGACACAATGAATCTCATTCATCAAACAGCTCTGATGTCATGACCAAATTAAATCCAGAAGGGGAAAAAACTTGAGCGGCCATTAAACTATTGCTCAAGTCAACTTTGGATCATCAAACAATTTTTCGTCACTAATTGGCCATTGAGCTAACTAATCAGCACACTTGTGACCATTTTATTGATTATTGCTTTTAATTTGGAAAATAATCAGAACATATGGCAAATTATAGGGGTATTTTTGTCCACTATTATTTTCTCTCTCAAATAATCACATTTTTTTTCTACAAATAATCAAAACATGTGGCAAATTGCAATAGGACTCCAAATTGAGTCCCTATTTTTTTCCTAAATAATCACATTTGAATATATGTTTAACATCAAAAATAATGAGGGTTATACGATATAGTTAGCGATGGACAAAAATACCATTGCATTTTGTCATGTGTTGTGATTATTTTTCAGATTAAAAGCAATAATTGACAAAATGGCCACGGGTGTGCTAATTAGTTAGTTTTGTGACCAATTAATGACAAAAAATTGTTTGATGGTCAAAAGTTAACCTGAATAATAGTTTAATGACTGCCCAAATTTTTTGCCAAATCTAGAAAATTGTTGCAAACTATCATGCATGAAAACTATTTAGGCCAAAGTTGGATGAGGTCGCTTCATCCTTGTATTTGCTCATTTAATTGATAATGACAAGAAATCATGGGCAAAATTATCATCCTAAAATGAAACACATATTTAGAGATGCCTTCCTGTTATATAATTTGATTCGGCATGCAGAAATATGAATAGAATTCGAGGGGAGTAGACCTTATGATTTTGTGAGCTAATTAACACATCGTATTGTTATGTTCTGTTCAGTACACCCAATTTCTTACCACCACCACCAACACAGCCCCTTCCCCCATCCCCGCGGGTCCCCCAAAAAAATGGAGAAAGGATAGACATTCTCTTTCTTATCCAAAAAAGAAAAAGAAAAAGAAAAAGAAAAAAAGCTAGAGTTGGTGGGTAAGGAAGAGATTACAGTTAACTGATATAGGCAGATTGTGGCATCTTCTTGATTTGCATGAACAATTCATTGCATTGTTTACTAAGGGTCCAAACAGGAAGGGGGCGGCACGTGGGCACTTGGCAGCCAGCACGTCGCTCCTCCGCTCGATTATTGTTTATTTTGTCTACTCCTTCAGTTTTAAGAGTATTTTTTTTTTTTAAAAGATAGAACGAAATAACTTCCTTTAACCAACTAAAGTAGCCGTTCTGATTACATTAGCTAACTTATGGGCTTGACAGATCTATCTACCTTTTCCGTGTAGTTTTTGTATTTATTTATGTAATTCTCCTATGTTTTTTACAATTAGCTAAGCCGTCGTTTGATTTAACATTTAAATATAGTCACTACTAGCATTTCAATTAATAATATTACATAGACTATTTTTCATTAAATTTCTAATTTATAGGAAATTATGTGGGAGTGAGTTAGATATTTTAAAATATTGAGACGATTATGTGATAGTAAATAAAACTATAGGAGATTATTAGTAAATAACTTTTTATTTTAATATGGCAATAAATCACATCCATGTTTTGGTTGAACATCGATATGATGTTGTCCACGGCGCTAGGTGAAGTCTGAACTGTATCCCCAATACAAGTTCAATCAAATGAAGGCTTCCTAAATATTTAAGTTTGATTATTTATACTCAGCCAGCAATATAGAAAATAGTAATGGCATCCAAACTTGCGTGAATTGCTATGTGTCAGAAAAAAAGCATATGTTTGAGGATTAAAAAATGATGGGAGTACTCAATTAATTGGGAATGATTTGAAAATTCAGCCAATAGACTTCACCATTCGAGATTAGTTAGTTGTATTCCTTTTCAACATTTACATGCAACGAAAAATAAGAATCACAAGCTGACAATAGTATTTGTGGTGCCTTATTTCTAGATTTACAAATTTTTTGGATCATGCCACTCAATTGTCTATTATGCAAAACCAGCTATCCTCCCCTAAAAGGAAAAAGGAAAATTTGTTTAATCAGATACAAGAGTCTATAAAAAAAGAAAAAGAAAAAGAAGAGAAAAGGTTGCATTCTGGCGACTGACGTTTTTGTTTTCATCCTTGGTGTCTCTATTTTGGTTTTATTTTAATATAATTTATTTTTCATGCCATGTAGTAGCTTATTAACTTATCGCATTTAGTTTAGGTTGTTAGAAATATATGCTTATCTAGAAGAGTTCTTTTTATCTGCAAAATGTTTTTCTGAAAGTAACAATGGATTGTGGCATATTCTAGACTAGGTAATCATGATTAAGTGCGTTATTCTTAAAAAAATATTCTAGACATTACCCCAAACGGTTAGTTTTCTCATTTAAGAGTAATAAGCAGAGAGTTAATTAGCACCTAAGTTGAATTGAATTATCAAACATGGTCTTCCTCAATATTTAAATTTGATTATGGGTAAATCGCCTAGGAGGCCCTCCAACTATTTTTTTTGTCAGCTTTTGGCCCCTCATCTATATATTGTATCTTTTAAGCCCTCCAACAAAAAAAAGCGTAACTATCTGGACCTTCCGTCAAAAATCACCGTTTGTGCTCACGGAACGCAGGGGCATTTTTGTCCTTTCAGAAAAGCGTACCTCAGAACCCAATTTTAAAACTCTGAACACTTCACTATCGGTGTTTTTGCAAGTAGATCTGAAGAGAAAGGTGTGTTTGATGAAAGAGGAAGAATGCTTTTGTACACTTTACCATCGTTTTTCTTTAAGGTTCCACCTTTACGCTTTTGTAAATGGACAAAAATGCCCCCGCGTTCCGTAAGCACAAACGGCGATTTTTGACGGAAGGGTCAGATAGTTACGCTTTTTTTTGTTGGAGGGCTTAAAAGATACAATATATAGATGAGGGGCCAAAAGCTGACAAAAAAAATAGTTGGAGGGCCTCCTGGGCGATTTACCCTTTGATTATTTATACTCGGCCAGCAAGATAGTAATGGTATTCAAGCTTATAAGAATTGCTATGCGTCAGAAAAAAGGCATATGCTTAAGGATTAAAAAATGATGGGAGTAGTCAATTAATTGGGAATAATTTGAAGTCAGCCAATAGACTTCACCATTCAAGATTAGTTAGTTATATACCTTTAATTTCAACATTCACATTTGCAACAAAAAACAAGAATCACAAGTTGACAATAGTGGTGCCTTATTTCTAATTTGACAAATCCTTTGGATCATGCCAATCAAATTGTCTATTCTGCAAAAGCAACCACCCTTCCCTAAAAGAAAAGAAGAAATTTTGTTTAACCAGTCACATGAGTATACGGGGAAAGAAAAAAGAAAAAGAAGAGAAAAGGTTGCATTCTGGCTCCTGAGGTTTTTGTTTCTTATTCTTTGTGTTTCTATTTTGGTTTTATTTTAATATAATTTAGTTTTCATGGCATGTAGTAGATTATTGACTTATCTCACTTAGTTACGTTCTTAGAAATATATGCTTATCTAAAGGAGTTCTCTTTTATCTGCAGAAAAATTTTCTGAAAGTAATAATGGGTTGTGACATATTCTAAACTAGGGAATCATGATTAAGTGCGATATTTTTAATAAAAAAAAATTGCCAAACGGTGACTTTTCTCATTTAACAGTAATAAGCAGAGAGTTAATGAGCACCTAAAGAAACAAGAAAGCAAGCTTTTTGGATGTTTCGAATATGTTTTCAAATGCAACATGAAATGCGTGACTAAGAAATGCGTGATCATAAGTCCAAACCTTAAGATTAAAGTATATAAAATAGTTTAATATAGTGCTGAAGCAATATAAAGAAGATTATAAAAGTATAAACTCCATTAAACATCAATCCCACGACAGGCTGCTTGTGATAAAGGGGACTCGCTCTGTTTCTGAGGGAACTGAGTCTTCATCAGAATCACTACACTTCTCAATAATGATTTCTAGATCCACATTTCCCATATCGCGCTGTTCTTCTTGAATCTGCCTCACTGACCTTACAACAGACTTACGACACAGTCTCACCTCGATCATTTCAAGAACCTCACATTCCCCTAAACAAGAAGGCACTTCTTCTAGTTTCCCACAATTGTACACAACCAATTTCTGAAGATGGGGAAAATGATTAGAAGTTGCAGTCCAGCTACGAAGGTCCCGCAAGCTTGCCAATTCCATGAATCGGAGGCTAGGGAAATCCTCATCTTTCATTTCCCATTCTCCCCCAGCAAAGCAATTAGAATGTAATTTAAGCACTTCAAGATTGGGCAATTTTGCAATTGTTGAAATTTCACCCCATGCCTGCTTATTTTGTGAGAGAGTCAGCTTCTTCAAATTCAATGGGAATTTAAATCCATATCCGTCAAAACCACGCAGCTTAAGTGATTCCAGTTGGCTCAAGCAGTCGAACTCTAGAATCCAATCACCAGTTCTTGATCCGACTCTCCTGCATTTCAGCCTGCGGATGCTCGGTAGCTTTGTCAATATCATTTGCAAGCTTTCAGGGGGGGGATCAATGGCAAGACTTAGAGTGTCTAAATGATCTAAACATGGGGATACTTCAAGTTTCTCATCAGGAAAAATAAAACCACAACTGACATCTGCACGCAGGTGCCTCAATGTCTTCATGTTCCAGATAGTCTCCGGTAACAAATAGTGTGAAAAGGCTCCTCTCACCAGAAAAGTTTGTAGCCTTGAGAGGTTGGCTATTGCAGATGGGATAGAATTATCCGGTACTGTATAAAGCGCCAAGTATCTCAAGTGAACAAGCAATACTACTTCCCCCAGAAGATGTTGATTAGACTCCCAGGTCTGCAGATACAACACTCTAAGAAGTTTAGGTAACCAAAACACCAAATCAACCTGATTAGAAAATAGCAAAGTACGTAAATTGGAAAAACATAGCATTGACTCCTGAATCTTCAATTTCCCCGAACCTCGATAAGAAACTCGGTGGGGAATTCTTATCCCAGTAAGACTAGATGGATTCTTCCCACGGTGAACAATATGTAGAAAGTTATCTTCTTTGGCTTTTTGTACGCAAAACTCATGTACCAAATCATGAAGTCGACAGGCTTTGGCACCACCTGTAGTTCTTTGTTTGGTTACCATAACTAAACTTCTATCAACCAATGCCTTCAAGTAGTCATCTGCCACATCCTCAATATTATTTCCTTCAGTCTTTCGCACAAATCCTTCAGAGATCCAAAGCCATAACAACCTTCGGACAGGAACATCTTCGTCTTCTTGAAATGCACTAAAATAAAGAAAGCAAGGCTTCAAATCATCTGGTAAATGACTGTAGCTCAGCTCAAGTGTCCTCATGCAGTCTTCATCATCAAGCACAATACCCGAACTTATACTTTCTGCAGCTTCTTCCCAGAAATTTCGTGCAGTAGTAGTGAGAATTCCAGCAACGAGGACAAGTTTGAGAGGTAAGCCCCTACAAGATTCTGCTATTCGACGTCCAATTCCACTTAGTTTTGCAGGACAATCTTCTTTGCCAAATAACTTTTTCTGTAGCAATTTCCAACTCTCTTCGTCAGTAAAGTGGCGAAGATGGTGAGGCTTGCTATCAGGTTTGAATTGCAGAGACAAATTCTGCAATCTGCTCGTGATGAGAACCCTGCTTCCATTGGCATCATCAGGCAATGATCTTTCCAACAGATTCCATGCCTCAACATCCCACAAATCATCCAAAACTAGGAGATACCTATTTCTCAGCAAAACTTGTCTTAGCTTTGCCACCAAATCATGTCCATCTAGCTCAAGATATTGTTGTCGGGGACTCCCAGAATCGATACTACTCAACAACTGAACTAACAAGTTTTGTTTGCTATATGCTTGAGAAACAGTGCACCAAGCACGAATGTGGAAATGCGACATTACTGAAGGAGAGTTATAAACTATGTCGGCTAATGTTGTCTTACCAAGACCAGGCATACCCACAATGGGAACAACATCCAACTGCTTTGATCCTCCTGTAAGTCTGTGCCTGATAGTTTCCACCTCATTGTCGAGATGCAACAGATCTTCATTGCGAATGGTGGCAGTAAACTGTGATGGCATGCGAGTGAAAGTCTTGGTAACTCTCTTGGTTTCACCATCATAGCTTATGCTACCATAGATCTCTTGGGCCTCAATCTTCAGAAGATTGATATCTCTAGCAACAGCATCCAAACTATATTCACCTCCATCACCAACAAGTGTCAAGTCGACCACTAACTCTGCGTTATATGCAACCTGCATAACACGACTCCAAAGAGCTTGGAGTTTTCCATTCCAGTTGCGCTGGTCTACTATCCCTGCAAGGAAAGATCTTAAGAATTCGAGATCTTTTAGGACTTTGTCGATTTGACCTTTAGGGAATGCAATTGAATCACCAGCCTCATTACAATTTTTTAGTTCCTTCAGATTTTCAATGAGAAAATCCATAGAGCCCAACTCGTTGGTCCTAGAAAAAACAAATCCGGCCCATTCTGAAGTTTCTGGATCAAGTACTTTTGCCCTAATAAACTTGAGTTTTTCGAGCAGATGGAAAAGAGCAAGATCGGTTTCCTTGGCCAAACCATCTTTGAATTGATTCTCAGAAAGGGAGAAAATTACGATTGCTGCATCATACACCACAACTCCAATAATATTCTTCAGTTCATGGTGTAGCTCGTTGAACTTCTTCTGATGCCTGAGAAGGATTGTCAGGAATCTTAGCCCATCATCGAGTTTTCGCATGTGATTCCTAATCGGAACCAGAATAGTGCTACAAGATCTCAGTAGCTTGATGATAATGTGAAGGAGACAATCCATAAAATGCTTACTCTTCTCCAGAGCTGAAGTGTCTGACGATATTGATAACTTTGAAGCAGACACGACATTGATATAAGTTTCTCGAACTTGGGAATCACTGGGAATAATCTTCTCACGTAGACTTTTCATTGCGTCATATCCGTCGAACATCCATACACAAATCAGGCGTCCTGTATTGATGGCCACCTCTTCAGCGTGAATCAAGAGATCTGTCAATTGCTGACTTTCGGGACAGTGAAACATTGCAAAGCGAATGAAACTCTTCAAGAACAGCAGCTTCTCTTTGTGGGTTTTGAAAGCGAGTCTCTGATCTCCGTGCCGAAGTTTCTCCAGATTCTCTGAAACCGAATCAATGAAGTCAATGACTACTTCTGGATCTCTCGGCCAGTAATAGTCCAACAGAAAGTTGATGCACGATTTGTTGAGATATCTCTTGAAAAATAAGATGATTTCCTGCTCAAAACTTATGAGCTCACATTCGATCTTAGTCAAATCAAGAAAACTAGAATGAATCAAGTCTCCCCTGCAAGCAAATTCAAGATCTGCCGTTCTTGTGGTAATTCTTGTGATAATCAGATCTTTAATTCTGGAAGAAATAAAATCCTTCACCTCCTCATCTTGCTCCGAACATGTCTCATGGTTCCTCCTCCTCCTCCTCCTACACGTTGTCAGATACAGATCAATGGTTTGTAATAGTCTCACCTCGATCTCCAGGTCATCGATACGAAAACACAATTGACCTTCGAAGGTCTTATTCATCCAGCCCAGATACTGTAGAGCGAAATCAAAGCAACTAGTGCTACTAGAGGGTATCTCCATTACTGAAGAAAGTTAGTTCAAGGTTTACAGCTTTCTGATTATCTGAACTTTTCTTGTTTTTGTGGGAAGATGGAGACTTTAGGGTCAGCTTTTGTCTACTCTCGGCCAAAGTGCATTTCCAAGTAATGGTCTTAGACCGCATACTGCAGCAGTAAATGGTCATACTACGTACTGTTAATTTTTGATATCCACAAAATGGTGCAAATTAGTTATAATACTAAAGCAGTAAATAGTAATAATTTTACCGGAATGTAATAAACACTGTAGTAAAAAACTTGACTGCTTCCATTAATATCTTGAACTATATATTTCCATCAATACCATCATCATTCTTGTCAATGCCAATTCAATTAGTTTTTCTGTGGGCACCAAAAACTCCTGACGTAATAAGGTAACAATTCTTTTTAAAAAAAAAATCCGGGTAAGTGGTAACATTTCGTAAAATTCCAAACATGAACTCACCAGACAAATCCTACCAATTTAGAGTTTCCTTTCCTTCAATAGTGTGGTTCAATATTTAAAAAGTAAAACAATATGAAGATAACAGCTCTTGAAAACCAAAACTTAGCTAAGTTATCAGCTAAACGAAGGAAGTTGATTGCGTAAATTCGAAGCATGAAGAAGAAACATACCTTGAAAGGTATCATAGGATGCCACGACCTTTTTAATGCAAAAGATGGATCCCTGAATTGCAAAAGTAAATTATAAGCCAAGGCTGTGATCAGAACTCGCTTGGAACTTGTCAAAGACCAAACAATCTTTATCCACAGGGCAACCAAGACGAGGAGTTGTATGGTAGAATTTTGGAAAAAGTATAATTTAAATCTTCCTCAAACACCAAAAATTGAGGCTTAAAATTCCTTCAAGTGTAAGAAAAATCTAAAGTGACGAGGAGTTATCATAAGTCACAAATGAGTGGCTAATGTGATGCAATCGTGTAGATTTTAACATGTTATTATAGGTTTCACTTGGAACAAAATTGTGAGAGTAAACTTAGTACTACTAATAGTAAGT
The DNA here is from genome assembly GCA_013103745.1 of Gardenia jasminoides. Classification (NCBI taxonomy): domain Eukaryota; kingdom Viridiplantae; phylum Streptophyta; class Magnoliopsida; order Gentianales; family Rubiaceae; genus Gardenia; species Gardenia jasminoides. The sequence goes on from CM023104.1 coordinate 21,844,859, forward strand.
TTTTGCACTAAAAAATAAATTTTATAATTTATGTAACTTTCTCTTTAAATAGGAATCTTACTAGAATTTTAGTAAAAATTATCTCTTTTTCCCCCAAAACTTAGATTTTTTATATAAAACTTATTACTTTTTTGAGAAAAACTTACGATTTCATTAACAAATCTTACCACTATTTTAGTGAAGTTTACTACATTATTAACAAATCTTGTTAATTTTTAAGCAAGTCTTACCATTTTTTCATGCAAAACATACCAAATTTTAAGTAAAATTTACAATTCTTTTAATGAAACTTACTACTTTTATATGAGCAAATAAACTTTTGGTAAAATTTATCATACTATTAAAGACATTTGCAACATTCGTTCAAGTGCTTTTTATGTATTTCTTTAGCACAAAAAGAATAATTTTGTTAAGTATATGAAGATATGGATTGGAATTTGTTTATTCAAACCAACTCTACTTTAGTATGGAAAGATAAACTCTCCTAGATCTTGATGAACCACCAAGGCTTTAGCTAATTATATTTGAAATAATGGAAAAAAAAGTTAGACATATAGATGAAAATATGTTTAAGGAATTTATCACAAAAGCGGACACAAATTCCAAGTAATTCAAAAAAAAATTAACGACCTACTGTAAACAGTACGGTGGAAAAAGCTAATTTATTGTCCTAAAGTTGAAGAGCTCTACAAGGCAATTGAATATTTGAAACGAGAATTTGAGATCAAAGATTTTTAAAAAACTAAATTTTGCCTTGATTTACAAATTGAACATTTGGAAAATGGAATTTTTGATCATCAAACTACTTATACCCAAAAGGTATTAAAGCGATTTAATATGGATAAAACACATCAATTGAGTACTCCAATGGTCGTTCGATTACTTGATCCTGTTAAAGATCCTTTTACACCAAGAGAGAAGAATGAAGAAATAATTGTTCCTGAAATACTATATCTTAGTGCTATTGGTGCACTAATGTATCTTACTAATTGTACAAGACTAGATGTATCATTTACTATGAATCTATTAGCAAGATTCAACTCCTCTCCTACAAGACAACATTTTTTTTTTTTTGAGCAACCTGTCAAAAATTTTTATTGATACGAGAAAAGAAGCTTTACACATGGGGAAAACCCCACCTCATGTAACTCTGTACAAAAACTACTCTAACTATCCCACACATTTCCAGTTTAGGCCCCATTCCATTACTAGTTCACAGTTTACTTTAGTTCTAGGAAATCCTGACCAACTATTAGTTACATAACATACTGCTTCACCAATAGATTTAAGCAGTCCAGAGCATGTAGTAGATTTGGACTTGTATATCACTTCATTCCTAACTTTCCAGATATGATACACCGTAGCAGCCAGCAACAGCCTTCTGAGTTGATCAGCAAAAGAGTTGGACATCCAGTGGTGTGCAAGCCATGCAAACTCCTCGTCCCAAGAGTAAACTCCCCTAGCCACCAAACACATCTATTGAACTTTTTGCCACACCCTTCTAGTCATATCACAGTAAAAGAATAGATGGTTGATACTCTCCACTTCACGCTTGCATAGTACACATAGATTTGAATGCAATGACACACCCCACTTCTGCAACCTATCCATTGTGGATAATCTTTTATTGCATAATAGCCAAAGTATAAAGGCATATCTGGGCACATGTCCTTTCTCCCATACTAGTGTAGCCCATTCCACCTTCACTCTGGGACCCCAGATTGTTTTCATGACATGTTGCGTACTAAAAACACCAGTTTTACTTCCTTCCCATACAACCTGATCTTCGGAGTTCACTAGAGGAGAGAAATAGATTGGTGTAGGTTCTTTGAGCCTTCTCACTTCAGTCGTTAACTTTCTACCCGTAGGCCATCTCCACTTTCCATTGACTATGATCTCTGATACTAGAGACATGGGATTGCAGCTGAAATTTTTTACCAAGTTTCCTATGAAGGCTTTATATAGTGGGCCAATAGGGTGCCATTTGTCAAACCATAAGCTTGTACTAGTTCCATTCCCCACAAAGGTCTTTATGTATGGTTGAGCTAACTCCCTGATTTTCAGTATCTTTCTCCATACCCAAGAGGCATCGTTTGGTATTTTTACTGCCCAAAACGATTGTCCTTTCAACAAAACACTATGTACCCATCTGACCCAAAGGGTGTCTTTTTTGCTGCAGATGTTCCATATTAACTTCATGCACAAGGCAAAGTCGTGTCAATGAAATCCATAATGGATTCATACTTGGAAACTTCCAATATCAACCACATCTTATGGTTCAACTAACATCGTGTGTAACGAAAGAATTGTCATCTCACCAATCGTCAAAAACGAATGCTACGCGGTTCATACATACATTGTGATATATTATGTTCTTCTGTAGTGTACATGGGACTACATGACTGTCCCAACATCTCTTTACTTCCATAGTATAGCTACTCTATTTTGTCCATGGAGCTAGGCTAAGTCTGAACCGTCCCCCAAATATAAGTTCGAACAAATGAAGGCTCGCATCCATTTGATAAAACTAAAATTTGAAATCTAAATCCATTAAGTTATTGAGTTGTTAAGTACTATTTGAGTGTATAATATATTAAGTGATAAATGAATAACTTATCACTTATTTTCTGAAACAAGGTTTGTCTATAATATTCAGTGTCACTTAATCAATTCAAATGTTCTATTTTTCATTATCAAATGCATTTGCATATATTAAGATTTAAACTCGTTAAATTTACGTGTTGAATTAAATTATCAAACAGGACTCCTCAATATTTGAATTTAATTATTTATACTCAACTAGCAAGTAAGTAATGGTATTCAAACTTGTGTGAATTGCTATGCGTTAGGAAAAGGCATACGTTTAAGGATTAAAGAATGATGGGAGTAGTCAATTAATTGGGAATAATTTGAAAAGACAGCCATTAGATTTCACCATTCAAGATTAGTTAATTATATACCTTTTCAACATTTACGTGCAACGAAAAACAAGAATCACAAGTTGACAATAGAGGTGTCTTATTTCTAATTTACAAATTTTTTGGATTAAAGCAACCACCCTCCCACAAAAGAAAAAATAAATTACATGAGTATATGGAAAAAATAAAAATAAAAAGAAGAGAAAAGGTTGCATTCTGGCTGCTGAGGTTTTTGGTTTTTATTCTTTGTGTTTCTATTTTGGTTTTATTTTAATATAATTTATTTTTCATGCCATGTAGTAGCGTATTAACTTATCTCATTTAGTTAGGCTTTTAGAAATATATGCTGATCTAAAAGAGTTCTTTTTCATCTGCAAAAAATTTTTCTGAAAATAATAATGGTTGTGACATATTCTAGACTAGATAATCATGATCAAGTGTGTTATTTTTTTTAAAAAAATATTGGCAAACAGTTACTTTTCTCATTTAAGAGTAATAAGCAGAGAGTTAATTAGCACCTAAAGGAACAAGAAAGCAAGCTTGGATGTTTCGGAAAAAAAATTTTTTAGGTGGCCATGCTGACTACGAAATGCATAAATATATTTTCACATCTTAAGATTAAAGTATATAAATTGGTTTAATGTAGTGCGAAAGCAATATTTCTACAAAATAAACATGCAGTGCATGTGTTTTTTTTTTTTCCTAGTGTCAATAAAAATATGAGCTCTTTCATAAAAAGTATTTTCTTCAAGAGAGAATATGTGAGTTTAGAGTGCATCATAAATTTTAGCAAAATCTTTTATGCAGAAACTAATGATCGTTAATGCATTCAACTTGTTCCACTGTCAGAAGATTTTAATTTTATCGTCATCAATTTCTCTAGAGAAAGGGACAGTTGCGGAGCAGGACAAGTTGAATAAAAGTAGGGTAAATTACATATTACCCCCCAATGGTTTTGACTGCTGCCATTCTAATATTTTAAAATGTCAATTTCACTCCTTATGGTTTTACATAAAGCGGAAACTTGATGGAAAATACCTTATGTAATGTCATTAGTTGAAATAACAATAGTGTCCTTATTTAAATGTTAAATTAATGGATGGATTAACCACTTTATATAAATGAATAGGAGAATTACGTGGACAATTGTAAAAATCACAGGAAATAAAGTGGATATTCATATGAATCATAAGGGAGTTATATGGATATTAAGAATTTATCACACGCGCTTTTAGAGCGTGTTTGGTACCAATGCCATAACTGATTGTACATCCCGTCCACTTTTCACTTTAGATAAAATCATAGGGAGATGAAGTGGATATTTTAAAATATTAAAGAGATCATATGGCAGCAGTCAAAACCATAGGGGGTTATACGTAATTTACCCACAAAAGTATAAACATTGCTGAACAAAATTGTCATCTTTTTCCTTTGATTTTTCATTTTAATCAGTTTGAAAACTTTATCACTTAGGATGGAATATAAAAGATGAAACAGCAAAGAAAATGTTTTAGAATATCTATTTTCTTTAGATAACCCTTGCACAAGTATTTTTATTTCGAGACCTAATGCCAATGAAAATGGGCTGCTTATAATTACTATAAGCAAATTCCAAGAGACAATTATTTGATGCAAATTTTACAATTCTTTTCCGATGCCCTCTCTCTATTGTTTAGTAGCACAACCAATTTCTTTTTCTTTTCTCTTGTCTCTTCCTGATATTTGTTTCAAAAAGGAAAAACTGTTGTGTATTTTAACATATTAATTAATTGAGTGTATGGTTCTTTGTTGAGGAAAAACAGGTTTCTGTACTACTATGACTGAAATGCAAAGAAGGAAGAGAAAAGCTTATTTTGTGCTGAGCTGCTTAATAAGCACCATATCAAATCTGTAGCAGCAGTAAAGAGGATTTCACGAATTGAAACTATAAAAACAAAAATGTGAGCATCAAACCAGAAGAGAACATTTTAGAAACAGGGAATTGAGTCTTCTTCTTCTTATTCTTATTCTTCTTCTACACAGGGACGCCATCTATAAGCATCACCACAATTCTCAATAATGATTTTTAGATCCCCATTTCCCATATCCAACTGTTCTTGTCGAATTTGCTCCACTGAACTCACAACAGACTCACGACACCGTCTCACCTCAATCATTTCAAGAGTTGGACATTCCCCCAAACAACAAGGCACCTCTTCCAGCAGCGGACATTTGCGCACAATCAATTTCTCAAGACGGGGAAAATTATCAGAAGATGCAGTCCAGCCACGAAGGAACCACAAGTTTGACAATTTCATGACTCGGAGCTTAGGGAACTCCTCATCTTTCATTTCCCACTCTTCCCCAACAAAGGAATTATACAGTAATTTAAGCACTTCAAGATTGGGCAACTTTCCAATTGTTGAAATTTCACCCCATGGCTGCTCATTGTCTGAGAGAGTCAGCTTCTTCAAATTCAATGGGAATTTAAATCCATATCCGTGGAAAAAACGCAGACGAAGTGATTCCAGTTGGTTCAAGCTGTCAAACTCTACAATCCTGTCACCAGTTCTAGTAGGTTCTTCTTGTAATCCGACTCTTGTGCATTTTAGCCTGCGGATTCTTGGTAACTTTGTCAATATCATTTGCAAGTTTTCACAGGAGGGATCAGTGGCAAAATTTAGAGTGTCCAAATGATCTAAACATGGGGATATTTCAAGATTTTCAACAGGAAAAATAAAACCAGCAATGGAATCTGTAGCATGCAGGTGCCTCAACGTCTTAATGTTCCAGATAGTTGTCGGTAACACATAGAATGCTAAATTTCCTCTTACCAGAAAAGTTTGTAGCCTTGAGAGGTTGGCTACTTCAGACGGGATTGAAAAATCCCATACCATAGTGAGCGCCAAGTATCTCAAGTGAGCAAGCAGTACTACTTCCCTCAGAAAATATTCATTAGACACTCGGATCCCCAAATCCAACACTCTAAGAAGTTTAGGTAACCAAAACACCAAATCACCCTCATTAGAAGATAGCAAAGTACGTAATTTGGGAAAAAATAGCATTGACTCCTGAATCTTCAATCTCCCGGAATTTTGATCACAAACTCGGTGGGGGCTGCTTAGGCCAGCAAGACCAGATGGATTTTTCCCACAATGAATAATATGTAGAAAGTTTTCTTCTTTGGCTTTTTCTACACAAAACTCATGCACCAGATCATGAAGTCGGCAGGCTTTGGCACCACCTGTAGTTCTTTGTTTGGTAACCATAACTAAACTTCTATCAACCAGAGCCTTCAAGTTGCCTTCCGCCACATCCTCCATACTCTTTCCTTCATTATTTCGCACCAATCCTTCAGAGATCCAAAGCCATAGCAACCTTCGGACAGGAACATCTTTGTCTTCTTGAAATGCACTAAAATAAAGAAGGCATGGCTTCAAATCATCTGATAAATGACTGTAACTCAGCTCAAGTGTCTTCATGCAGTATTCATCATCAAGCAAAATATTGGAACTTAGACTTTCTGCAACTTCTTCCCAGAAATTTTGTGAAGTAGTAGAAAGAATTCCAGCAACGAGGACAATTTTGAGAGGCAAGCCCCTACAAAATTCTGCTATCTGACGTCCAATTCCACGTAGTTTTGCAGGACAACCTTCTTTGCCAAATAGCTTTTTCTGTAGCAATTTCCAACTCTCTTCGTTAGTAAAGTGGCGAAGATGGTGAGGCTTGCTATCAGGTTTTAATTGCAGAGACAAATTCTGCAATCTGCTGGTGATGAGAACCCTGCTTCCATTGTCATCATCAGGCAATGACCTTTCCAACAACTTCCATGCCTCAACATCCCACAAATCATCCAAAACTAGGAGATACCTATTTCTCAGCAAATCTTGTTTTAGCTTTGCCGCCAAAGCATGTTCATCTAGCTTAAGATATTGTTGTATGGGCTTCTCAGGATGAATACTACTCAATATTTGAACTAACAAGTTTTGCCTGCTATATACTTGAGAAACAGTGCACCAAGCACGAATATGGAAATACGACATTACTGAAGGAGAATTATAAACTATATTGGCTAATGTTGTCTTACCAAGCCCAGGCATACCCACAATGGGAACAACATCCAACTGCTTTAATCCTCTTGTAATTCTATGCGTGATAGTTTCCACCTCATTGTCGAGATGCAACAGATCTTCATTGCAAGTGGCGGCAGTAAACTGTGATGGCTTGCGAGTGAAAGTCTTGGCAACTCTCCTGGTTTCACCATCATTGCTTATGCTACCATAGATCTCTTGGGCCTCAAGCTTCACAAGATTGATATCTCTAGCAACAGCATCCAAACTATATTCACCTCCATCACCAACAAGTATCGAGTCGATCACTAACTCTGCTTTATACGCTACCTGCATAACACGACTCCAAAGAGCTTGAAGTTTTCCATTGCAGTTGCGCTGGTCTACTATCTCTCCAAGGAAAGATCTTAAGGATTCAAGATCTTTCAGGACTGTGTCCACTTTACCTTTTGGGAATGCAATTGAATCATCAGCCTCATTACAATTTTCTAGTTCCTTGAGATTTTCAATGAGAAAATCCATAGAGCCCAACTCATTGGTCCTAGAAAAAACAAATCCGGCCCATTCTGAAGTTACTGGATCAAGTACTTCTGCCCTAATAAACTTGAGCACTTTGAGCAGATGAAAAAGAGCAAGATCGGTTTCCTTGGCCAAACCATCTTTGATTTGATTCTCAGAAAGGGAAAAAAATATGATTGCTGCATCACAGACCGCAACTCCAATAATATTCTTCAGTTCATGGTGTAGCTCGTTGAAATTCTTTTGATGCCTGAGAAGGATTGTCAGGAATCTTAGCCTCTCATGGAGTTTTAGCATGTGATTCATAATCGGAACCAGAATAGTGCTACAGGATTTCAGTAGCTTGATAATACTGTGAAGGAGCCAATCCATAAAATCAACTACTAGATGCTTATTCTTCTCCAGAGCTGAAGTGTCTGATGATATTGATAACTTTGAAGCAATCAAGACATTGATACAAGTTTCTCGGACTTGGGGATCACTGGGAATAATCTCCTCACTTATCAGTGGAGAAATTTGACGTTCCATTTCAATGCCTAGTATTGCTTCATATCCGCCGAAACGCGATATAGAAATCAGGCGTACCGTATTGATAGCCACCTCTTCAGCGTGAATCAAGAAATCTATCAATTGCTGACTTTTGACACCGTCAAACATTGCAAAGTGAATGAAACTCTTCAAGAACATCAGCTTCTCTTTAAGGATTTCAAAATTGAACATCTGATATCCGTGGTGAAGTTCCTCCAGATTGTTTGAAACCGAATCAATGAAGTCAATGACTATTTCTGGATCTCTCAGCCCGTAATAGTCCAACGGAAAGTTGATGCACAATTCCATGATATCTGTCTTGAAAAACAACTCGATCGCTTCCCGGAATCTGGTGAGCTCACTTTCGATCTCATTCAAATCAGTTAAACGAGAATGAATCAAGTCTCCGTTGCAAGCAGATTCAAGATCTGCCGTTCTTGTGATAATCAGATCTTGAATTCTGAAAGAAATAAAATCTTTCACCTCCTCGTCTTCCTCCAAACATGTCTCATGGTTACTCCTCCTACACGTTGTCAGATACAGATCAAAGGTTTGTAATAGTCTCACCTTGATCTTCAGGTCGTTGATACAAACCCGTGATATATTTTTGAAGGTCTTACCCATCCAGCACAGATACTGTAGAGCGAAATCAAAGCAACTAGTGCTACTAGAGGGTATCTCCATTATTGTACCTTCCATTATTGAATAAAGTTAGTTCAAGGTTTACAGCTTTCTGATTATCTGAACTTTTCTTGTTCCTGTGTTGGTGGAGACTTTAGAGTCAGCTTTTGTCTACTTTCAGCCAAAGTGCTTTTCCAAGTAATGGTCTTAGACTGCACACTGCAGCAGTAAATGGTCATACTACGTACTGTTAATTTTCGATATCCACAAAAAGGTGTAAAATAGTTATAATACTAAAGCAGTAAATAGTTATAATTTTACCAGAATGTAATAAACACTGTCGCAAAAAATTTGACGGCTTCCATTGATATCTTGAACTATTTTTCCATCAATACCATCATATTTCTTGCAATGCCAACTCAACTAGTTTTTCTGGAGGGCACCTAAAACTCCAGACGTAGTAAGGTAACAATTTTTTTTTTTCAAAAAATCCGGATAACATTTCCTAAAATTCCATACACGAACTCACCAGACAAATCCTACCAATTTAGAGATATATTGCTCATTTTTTTTCCTTTCCTTCAATAGTGTGCTTCAATATTTAAAAGTAAAACAATACGAAGAAAACATTTTAACAGCTCGTGAAAACCAAAACTTAGCTAAGTTATCAGCTAAATGAAGGAAGTTGATTGCGTCAAATCGAAGCATGAAGAAGAAACGTACCTTCAAAGATATCATAGGATGCCACGACCTTTTTAATGCAAAAGATGGATCCCTGAATTGCAAAAGTAAATTATAAGCCAAGGCTGTGATCAGAACGAACTTGAACTTGTCAAACACCAAACAATCTTTATCCACAGGGCCACCAAGAGGAGGAATTGTATGGTAAAATCTTGGAAAAGTAAAATTTAAATCTTCCTCAAACACCAAAAATTGAGGCTTAAAATTCTTTCAAGTATAAGAAAAATCTAAAGTGACGAGGAGTTATCATAAGTCACAAATGAGTGGCTAATGTGATGCAATCGTGTAGATTTTAACATGTTATTATAGGTTTCACTTGGTACAAAATTGTGAGAGTAAACTTAGTACTACTAATAGTAAGTTTTTGCACTAAAAAATAAGTTTTATAATTTATGTAACTTTCTCTTTAAATAGGAATCTTACTAGAATTTTAGTAAAAATTATCTCTTTTTCCCCCCAAAACTTAGATTTTTTATATAAAACTTATTACTTTTTTGAGAAAAACTTACGATTTCATTAACAAATCTTACCACTATTTTAGTGAAATTTACTACATTATTAACAAATCTTGTTAATTTTTAAGAAAATCTTACAATTTTTTCGTGCACAACATACCAAATTTTAAGTAAAATTTACGATTCTTTTAGTGAAACTTAATACTTTTATATGACCAAATAAACCTTTGGTAAAATTTATCATACTATTAAAGACATTACAACATTCGTTCAAGTACTTTTTATGTATTTTTTTAGCACAAAAAAAAAACAATTTTGTTAAGTATATGAAGATATGGATTGGAATTTGTTTATTCAAACCAACTCTACTTTAGTTTGGAAAGATAAACTCTCCTAGATCTTGATGAACCACCAAGGCTTTAGCTAATTATATTTGAAATAATGGAAAAAAAAAAGTTAGACATGTAGATGAAAATATGTCTAAGGATTTTATCGCAAAAGTGGACACAAATTCCAAGTAATTCAACAAAAAATTAACGATCTACTCTGAACAGTAAGTTGGAAAAAGCTAATTTATTGTCCTAAAGTTGAGGACTTTTTTTCTTTGGCCACTGTATAGCTTTTTCACAAGTGCACAAGAGTTGTGTGTGCTATTTTTCTTGCCTAATTTCATAAATAGAATTTATGTTAGGGCACAACATTGATACAGTGGGTTATGATATTAAATTGGACGATCAATTTGAGAAAATGCTTATTTGATGAATCAAATTGAGAGGGTCATAAAAGTGAAGGGTCAAAAGAAATCATCCATAATTTAATGCAGTATTTCTCCAAAGTTTCACTCTCTGGCCCTGGGGTTTTACGAAACTACTTTGCTAAACGTGTTCAAAGGAATGAAACAATGGAACACAAGGCAAGCTTCAACAAAATTAACTAGGTCACAATTAAGTTATCTTCTTTATTCTTGTTCTTCGGGTCCAGCAACAATAAGATTCGAGGGACCACTCACCTGTTCCACAAAAAAGAGTAGTGTCATACATATTAATTTTTAAAATACAAAAAAAAAATTTTTTTTTTTTGGGCGAAGGTTACATCTTAATAGTGAAGTCAATACAAACATATTATAGTTCAAATAAACTCCCAACTTGGAAAACTGGATATCAAGTTATCTAACTCCTAAGCTATTATGTGAAAATACTGAGTTTTTCATTTTCTTCCCTTTCACCAATAAGTGGAATTGCATGATTTACTGATACTACAAATTATTTGGATTTCAGATAAAAAAAAAATAAAAACAATTTTAATCAAATTAAAGAAAATTATGCCCTGCACAAGGCAAAGTCGTGTCAATGAAATCCGTAATGGTTGGAAACTTCCAAAATCATCATTGGTCCAACTAACATTGTGCGCAAGAAGAATTGTCATCTCATCAATCATCAAAAAGCGAATGCCACGCGGTTCATACGTACTGGAGAAACTTTGCAAGCAGACGCGTTTCTCCTCTTTTCTGTGACCCCAGATTTATTGAGATTGGTTTGGGATATCAATGGACCCTCGTTGTCTGTGTTAATATTTTGCAATATAAGAGTTAATTCAGAAAAGTATTTAGATTCAGATAGTTAATTATGTTTAATTTATATGTAGTTATGTACAAATGATGTTAGAAAATACTTTATTTACTTATTCTTGTTGACAAACTAATGGTAACACTAAGTAAAAATTAAGCACTTCTGATATGGCGAGAGAAATTTTATCATAATCATTTTCATTTTTGAAGGCATTTCATGATTGAAATATTACGTATGTACCATAAAAATAAATATTATAGACAATTCATCATACAGTTTTCATGTCATATCGAATTAAATCCTGAAAATTTTTGCAAATGGCTACGCATGACAACTATTTAGGCCACAGTTGGATGAGGTTGCTTCACCCTTGTATTTGCTCATTTAATTTATAACAATAAGAAATCATGAGCAAAATTCTCATCTTGAAGTGAAACACATATTAAAAGATGCCTTCCTTTTATATAATTTGATTCAACACGCAAAAATGTGAGTAGAATTTGAGGGAAGTTGTACCTCATGATCTTGTAAGCTAATTAACATTTCGTAATGTTATTTTCTGTTCAGTGCACTCTATTTGCAGGCCACCCCAAAAAAAAAAAAAAAACCTTCCCCTAAAAAAGAAAAGGGATAATATCAGACATCTCCCCTGAAGTTTCTCTTAATATCACCTAGCACTCCTGAGGTTTTAAATATATCACTTACCTCCCATATTTTTATTATTTGTGTAACAAAATTTTTAAAAATCCTAAACTACCATTTTGCTTGCTAAATATAAGTACTCCTAAATTACTTTGTTTATTCTAAGAAAACTATCAACTAAAAAACAATCTATAGTGGTATTATAACATTACAGTACTATAGTGCTTAAATATAAATTTAGAAAATAAATAAATATTTATAAATAAATACATGTGTACCAATTTAATGTGCTCAAAATTAAATTCTTATGAATCTTATAATTTTTTTCCAATTCTTTTCCAACCCGTATCCAAACCTTTGAATTGTACTGATCATTATAAAAATTAACTTGAAAATAGATAAAGAAACCATATCCTACTCTATTACAATCATAAAAAGTAAAAGATAAAAAAATTTTAATTTATTATAATTTAAAATTTGCATGGTCATCCAATAAAAATGAGTAAGAGAGAATGTTGGAGAAAGGGGAAAGAGAAAAGGTGACTTTTGCTTCTTTTTTAAAAGATTTTTGAACTCCATTTATTAGATATATAAATTATATATCAAGTGAAGGTTAATATAGTCTTTTTACAATTATTAGGGGGGGTAAGTGATATTTTTCAAACCCCAAGGGTGCCAAGTGACATTAGGAGATACCTCAGGGAAGGTTTCTGATATTATCCCAAAAGAAAAGGTAGGCATTCTCTTTTCTTACCCAAAAAATAAAAAAGGCAGGCATTCTCTTTCTTACCCAAAAGGGGGGGAAAAACTAGGAGTTATGGGTGAGGAAGAGATTATATGTAGTTCATGTAAGATTAGCCTCTTTTAGAGGCAATTATAACCCACATAAGTGATTGTTATCTTGATTAACTGATTGAGATTTTGTCAATTGTTATTAGATATCTCCCATTAAATAATAATTGATTGGAATATTATGTTGATTGATATATCACTTAATCAAATCACCAATCAAATCAATCAAATAGTCAAAGATATTATTTACAATTATGAATTATAGTAAGATTTCTTTGATGGAAGAAAACCATATGGATGTTGATATTTGTCAATAAGGCTCCTTAATCTAGCTTATAAAGGGCCTGTAGTACTCCATCAAGCTATGATCTTTTGATTATGATGAGACATATTCTTCAGTAATTAATGAAATTACATTCATATATTTTATGAGTTTAACAGTACATGAAAAACTTATATATGTGTCTAATGGACGTGATCACTACTTATCTGTATAGAACATTAGATAATAATATCTATATAAAAATTCCTGAAGGATTTACCATGCCTGAAACATGTAAATCAAATTTTAGGGAAAGTTATTTCATCAAATTGCAAGGTTTTTATATGGGTTCAAACAATCTGGACGTATGTGATATAATCACCTTAGTGAATGTTTACGTAAGGAAGGTTATCCTAATGATCCGATATGTCCATGTGTTTTCACGAAGAAAGATAGATCCAATTTTGTAATTATTGTTGTATATGTTGATGATATTAATTTGATTGAAACTCCCGAAGAGCTCTATACAAGGCAATTGAATATTTGAAACGAGAATTTGAGATCAAAGATTTTAAAAAAACTAAATTTTGCCTTCATTTACAAATTGAACATTTGGAAAATGAAATTTTTGATCATCAAACTACTTATACCCAAAAGGTATTAAAGCGATTTAATATGGATAAAACACATCCATTGAGTACTCCAATGGTCGTTCGATTACTTGATCCTGTTAAAGATCCTTTTACACCAAGAGAGAAGAATGAAGAAATAATTGGTTCTGAAATACTATCTTAGTGCTATTGGTGCACTAATATATCTTACTAATTGTACAAGACTAGATGTATCATTTACTGTGAATCTATTAGCAAGATTCAACTCGTCTCCTACAAGACAACATTGGAATGATATTAAACATATTTTCTGCTATTTCCAAGAAACAGTTGATTTTGACCTATTTTATTCCAATAAATCTCGACATGAATTGCTTAGTTATTCTGATGTTGGGTATCTATCTGACCCACATAACGGAGATCTCAAACTGGATATATATATTTCCATGTGGCGGTACAACCATTTCATGGAGATCCACAAAATATTCAATAACTGCTACTTTTTCGAATCATGCTGAAGTATTAGCAATTTACGAGACTAGTCGAGAATGTGTTTGACTAAAATCAATGACACATTATATGTGGAAGAATTGTGGGTTATCATCTGAAAACAATAATTCTTTAATTATATTGTATGAAAATAATGCAGTTTGCATAACTCAATTAAGAGGATGATGTATTAAAGGAAATAGAACAAAACATATTTCACCAAAATTCTTCTTTACTCATGATCTATAAAAGAAGGGATAATTTCAGAAACCTCCCCTAAGGTTTCTCATAATATCACTTAGCACCCCTGAAGTTTTCAAAATCTCACTTACCTTCCTTATCAACTTGATAAAATTAAATATTCCTATCAAAATTCACAAATTGATAGCATTACCCTTGACCTTGATAACTATTTAACTAAAAAGCCAAACCAAAAAATGTATATTAAAAAAATTGTTATATAATAACGGTTTATATTTTTCTACATCGAGATCATGTTAGGATAACAAAGGACATGGATAAATTTAATCTAGTGAAAATCAACCACTTAGGAGGGTTTTAGTGACTAGCTAATATCTTAAAAAAATTTTATGGATAGTTATAATTAATAAATTCAAAAAAAATTTGAAAAATATGTTTTAATACATGATGTGGTTTAAATTACATTAATAACTAAAATAATCTTTTTATACATATAAATTTTTCATGGTGTAATTTTTTCAAGGTATAGATTTTACTTTTGTTTCAATACAACTAAAATAAATAGTTTAAATCAATAAATTTACACCTTTTAAAAATTTAATGTTGATTTATTTTTTATTGTTGTTGTAAACTTCATAAGTAGAATAATACAAGGGTAGTATTGGAATAAAAGTTTTATCTTTATTGCATTTCTTTCAAAGAGGTTATAATGTTATAAGAAATGTCAATCTAAGGGAGGTAAGTGAGATTTTAGAAACCTCAAGGGTGCTAAGTGATATTATGAGAAACCTCAATGGAGGTTTCTAGAATTATCCCATAAAAGAATGATGAAATTGATGTGCAACAAATCCTACCAGTTAATAATTTGATAGATATATTAACCAAGACATTGCCGACTGCAATATTTGAAAAATTGGTGAAAAATATTATAATGCATTAGGTTAAGGATCTGAAATAATGCCTGGATCAGGGAGAGAAATTAATACACAAGAATAGTGTTCTTTTTTTCCTTCACTAGGGTTTTTCCTCCATAAGATTTTTTCCTAATAAGGTTTTAACGAGACATATTCTTTGTGTAGTAGAAATCTAAGGAGGAGTGTTGTGAAACAATTAAATATTGTGGATATCTATCACTTCTATCTTATCCTCTAGATAATGACAAAACTTTCACGTTCTACGAGATGATAAAGAAATCTCGACTTTTGAGAAGCACAACTTTTGAGGAGCACGACTTTTAAGGAGCACGACTTACGAGAAGATGTCATCTCTATTCAGATATAAACTACAGTTAACAGATGTAATTTGAACTCCTTTGTATTCCCCTATAAATAGGGGTTCCTCACCTATAATAGGATGGAAGTTCATTTGAATCAATGAAAATTTCGTTTTCCCTCTATCTTTGTCTTTTCTCGAGTTCTTTAGTTTTTTTGACTTTATTAGTATAACATCCACTACATAATCAAACACGAACCTATCACCACATTAATATTAGTTTTATAACAATCCCGCATTTCTTGGACAATCTAGAATAGAAGGAGTACAAGATTAGCCCAATCCTTCGTGTACACAGGCGTTGGACTTCACCACCAAAGCCCAACTCAATCAAACATATTGAAAATCAGTCACCATTCTAGGAGGCCTCTTTGCATCATCAGCCCAGAAGGGAGTTTGAGGCTGCATTAATTGATTCACATCTTATCATGTTTTTTATTTTATTTTTTTCTTAAATCTTTTAGACACATATGTTTTTATTTTTTCCCTGCACATCTTTGTTTGTTACAAGTACTATTTGTATTACTGTAAAAATAAAGAAAACTTAATATAAAAATTTTGTCAAGTATATATCAAAATACAGATTGGAGTTTGCTTTAGTTTAAACCAACTCCACTTTAGTCTAGAAAATATTAGACACAGAGAAGAAAATTTATTGAAGCACTTTTATGTCAAAAAAGGGGTGACAAATTCCACGTAATTCGAGAAAAACAATTATTTAGTATAAAATTAAGGAAAAAATGTAATTTACCTAGAAGGCATTGTCCTAAAATTCAGGACTTACATCTCTTGGCCACTATATAGATTTTTGCACAACTGCACGAGAGTTGCACTTGCTACTTTTCTTTTCTGAGTTCATAAAATAGAATTTATCTAACCAAAGGAGTGAAAAACAATAACTAGGTCCAATTAAGTTATTTATATATTCTTGTTCTTACTGCAAACAACAATATAAGATTTGAGGGGTCTGTGTAACTTGTTGCCATTTGATGAACAACAAACGAATTTTCTCATTAGCGATAGAGAGAAACAAAATACAGTAGTGCTGCACAGATTAATTGCTTCACAAGAATTACTGGTAATCTTGTTAGTGGGATCAATGCTAACATATTATAGTTCCCATAAAGATCAGGATATCAAACTCTTAAGCACTTGTGCAACAATCTTATGATTTATGTTCTCTTCCTTTTAATCGATAAATGGAATTGCTTGATTTACTTGTCAAGTTCCAAATTACCACCAAGTTGGATTTGAGATAACAAAACAATGTTAGACCAAAAGTAAATAAAACTATACCCTTCATAAGGCAAAGTCATGTCAACCAAATCCATAATGGATCCACAATTGAAAAGTTTCAAAGTCAACCACATTATGTGGTCTAACTAACATTTTGTAATGGAAGAACTGTCATCCCATCAGTCGACAATATTGCTTCGCATATAGCTTGTTCAAAAGCAGATGCCATGCTCCCTAGCGGTTCATATTGGAGAAACCAAGCATACGTGTCTGCTTTCTTCTCCATGAGCCCGGGCTTGTTAAGTCTGGCCTAGCGACACTAGTGGGCGCTTGTTATTGTTGGAATGTATGTCCTAAAATAATTATTTTGTTTAAATATTTTCCTAATTAAGTTTTGTATTTTATGAATTTTCATTTTATCTATTAAATATTTGATATAACTGATAAAGTCCTTAGAATATTTATTGATGTGATGATAGTCACAAGAGTTGCTGACTATGAGATATCAATCACATTTATAATAAATATTCTTAAAGTTCCCTAGTCATAGTATTAATGAGACAGGACATCATTAATACGGAAAGACTAGTACACAGTTAGTCTCTACTTAATGTAAGTAGTGGTTGTTCTCATCAACCAAGGTATAGTGTTACCTAGGCTAATGTGTAGATGAATTGTAAGGTATGAATTCATTGAAGTGATCCACACAGAGATTCCATTAGAATATCTATCAAGTGCCAATGGTTGAATCTCTTATGGAAAATTGTGTAAGTGATCCTAGACTTGAAATCACCATAGTATCTTGAGTGTGAATCACTGCTTTTTGATTCTATTACTTGTTGCTCACCAAGAGTGACATAAAGAATAGAAATTGGGGGTAGTGTGAAGTATGGAGAGATAGTGAGTGATCCAGAGAGGATTCACCACTCCGATAGTGGGAGTTGATATCCAGAATGGCTACTAGTGGGAAATTAACCTTAATAGTCGACTACCTTAGGTTAATTGAAGAATGTCTTCAAGTTAATCTAATCTAGGGTTAATTTCGGGAACTAGCAAATTAATTAGTTATTTGGGAATTGGCACTTATTCCTCATTCTCTGACTAATTGGATATCAATGGTAAAAGGATAATAATTACATGGTAATTTTCCATGGAAAGGTTAGGTCAAAAATTCCCTTGACTAATTTCAAATACCTGGGTGGTTGTGATGTGTTGCTAGACACCGCTCACAATCTATAATTATGAATGAATTAATTATTGTAATTAATGAAAAAATAAAGTTGTTTATTTATCTAATTCTCTTGAGAATTATAATTCATAATTATTGCCAGTGTATTTGGAACCTATTGAATCACACGCTTAGAGATTGAATTCTGGATTAAAATTATGTGTCCAAATGGAGATTTGGAAATAAAACCTTTTTGGGGTCTAATTACAAGAAATAATAAATTCTGGGGCTATTTGAGCAAATAGGATAAAATTGGTTATCCTACACTTGTTTTGATTTGGATCAAAACAAACAAGACCCTATCTTTTCTCTCTACCTCTCTTCTATAAATATGCAGACCATATGATACGTCTGCAATATAACACAACAACGATTGACAGAATAGAGAGAGGTTAGGGTTTTTTGAGAAAAAACCTACGTAGAGAGAGATTCCATAGAAAGTGAGAATAGGCTAGCACATTCTTCTTCACTCTCATATACACACACGTAGGATCGTAGAGACGATTCAGGAGCAGATCTAGACTTCTCTCTCGCGTGGATTGCAGTAGAGGCAGGACGCTTGGACTGCTTAAAGGGGTTGACCACTCGCTACAACGCTACAAGAAGCCACTTCTAGGATTAAGGTAATCCTACAACTCCTCTTCTGTACAAGTCATACGTAGCCTAGGGTGATTCCTAGTGGGTTATTAGGGTTAAAATTTTTGTTTTCCGCTGCGTCTGCTGGCCCAAAACCTAACAGTTATCTGTGTTAATATTTTGCAATATGAAAGTTAATTCATAAAAGTATTTAAATGCTGGAATGTAATAAGGTTGAATATGTAAATTCAGATAGTAAAATGCAAGTTTGCTTATTATTTTTGATAACTAATGGTATACTATAAGTAAAGATTAGGTACTTTTGATATGGTGAGAGAGCTAACATTAGATGTTTTTTCTGAGATATGGAAAAATTTTATCATAATTATTTTTATCTTTCAAAGTTTTTCATGATTGGAATGTATATGACGTATGCATCATAAAAATAAATACAATAGACACAATGAATCTCATTCATCAAACAGCTCTAATGTCATGACCAAATTAAATCCAGAAGGGGAAAAACTTGAGCGGCTATTAAACTATTGCTCAAGTCAACTTTGGATCATCAAACAATTTTTCGTCACTAATTGGCCATTGAACGAACTAATCAGTACACTCGTGACCATTTTATTGATTATTTCTTTTAATTTAAAAAATAATCAGAACACATGGCAAATTATAGGGGTATTTTTGTCCACTATTATTTTCTCTATCAAATAATCACATTTTTTCTACAAATAATCAAAACATATGGCAAATTGCAATAGGACTCCAAATTGAGTCCCTATTTTTTTTCCTAAATAATCACATTTGAGTATATGTTTAACATCAAAAATAATGAGGGTTATACAATATAGTTAGCGATGGACAAAAATACCATTGCATTTTGTCATGTGTTGTGATTATTTTTTAGATTAAAAGCAATAACTGACGAAATGGCCACGGGTGTACTAATTAGTTAGTTTTGTGACCAATTAGTGACAAAAAATTGTTTGATGGTCAAAAGTTAACCTGAATAATAGTTTAATGACTGCCCAAATTTTTTGCTAAATTTTTGCAAACTATCATGCGTGAAAACTATTTAGGCCAAAGTTGGATGAGGTCGCTTCATCCTTGTATTTGCTCATTTAATTGATAATGACAAGAAATAATGGGCAAAATTATCATCCTAAAGTGAAACACATATAATTTGATTCGGCATGCAGAAATATGAATAGAATTCGAGGGGAGTGAGACCTTATGATTTTGCGAGCTAATTAACACATCGTATTGTTATGTTCTGTTCAGTACACCCAATTTCTTACCACCACCACCAAGACAGCCCCTTCCCCCATCCCCGCGGGTCCCCCAAAAAAATGGAGAAAGGATAGACATTCTCTTTCTTATCCAAAAAAGAAAAAGAAAAAGAAAAAAAAAAAGCTAGAGTTGGTGGGTAGGGAAGAGAATACAGTTCATTGATATAGGCAGATTGTGGCATCTTCTTGATAAGCATGAACAATTCATTGAATTGTTTACTAAGGGTCCAAACAGGAAGGGGGCGGCACGTGGGCACTTGGCAGCCAGCACGTCGCTCCTCTGCTCGATTATTGTTTATTTTGTCTACTCCTTCAGTTTTAAGAGTATTTTATTAAAAAAAAAAAAAGATAGAACGAAATAACTTCCTTTAACCAACTAAAGTAGCCGTTCTGATTACATTAGCTAACTTATGGGCTTGACAGATCTATCTACCTTTTCTGTGTAGTTTTTATATTTATCTATGTAATTCTCCTATGTTTTTTACAATTAGCTAAATCGTCGTTTGATTGAACATTTAAGTATAGTCACTACTAGCATTTCAATTAATAATATTACATAGATTATTTTTCGTTAAATTTCTAATTTATGGAAAATTATGTGGGAGTGAGTTAGATATTTTAAAATATTGAGACGATTATGTGATAATAAGTAAAACTATAGGAGATTATTAGTAAATAACTTTTTATTTTAATATGGCAATAAATCACATACATGTTTTGGTTGAACGTCGATATGATGTTGTCCACGGCGCTAGGTGAAGTCTGAACTGCATCCCCAATACAAGTTCAATCAAATGAAGGCTTCCTAAATATTTAAGTTTGATTATTTATACTCAGCCAGCAATATAGAAAATAGTAATGGCATCCAAACTTGCGTGAATTGCTATGTGTCAGAAAAAAAGCATATGTTTGAGGATTAAAAAATGATGGGAGTACTCAATTAATTGGGAATGATTTGAAAATTCAGCCAATAGACTTCACCATTCAAGATTAGTTAGTTGTATTCCTTTTCAACATTTACATGCAACGAAAAATAAGAATCACAAGCTGACAATAGTATTTGTGGTGCCTTATTTCTAGATTTACAAATTTTTTGGATCATGCCACTCAATTGTCTATTATGCAAAACCAGCTATCCTCCCCTAAAAGGAAAAAGGAAAATTTGTTTAATCAGATACAAGAGTCTATAAAAAAAGAAAAAGAAAAAGAAGAGAAGAGGTTGCATTCTGGCGACTGACGTTTTTGTTTTCATCCTTGGTGTCTCTATTTTGGTTTTATTTTTATATAATTTATTTTTCATGCCATGTAGTAGCTTATTAACTTATCTCGTTTAGTTAGGTTTTTAGAAATATATGCTTATCTTTTTTTCTTTTTTTTTTGTCCACACGATAATTTCTACTCTAACCTAATCTATACTATAGGGAGGGATGGATCCAATTGGGGGACCCAGTCTGGACTACACCGCCACCGGATCAGACGAGTGCCTATGCACCCACTGGTGAAATTTCCAGCAAATTCTGGAGTAAGATGCAGGCCATGGAATTTGATCCTATGACCTACACTCAATGAGAGCTTTAAACTCTACCTTGGTGGCCAAGTTAGTTAAGCCAAGTTGGTTAAATATATGCTTATCTAGAAGAGTTCTTTTTTTATCTGCAAAAAGTTTTTCTGAAATGAATTGTGGCATATTCTAGACTAGGTAATCATGATTAAGTGCGTTATTTTTAAAAAAATATTCTAGACATTTCCCCAAACGGTTGGTTTTCTCATTTAAGAGTAATAAGTAGAGAGTTAATTAGCACCTAAGTTGAATTGAATTATCAAACATGGTCTTCCTCAATATTTAAATTTGATTATTTATACTCGGCCAGCAAGATAGTAATGGTATTCAAACTTATAAGAATTGCTATGCGTCAGAAAAAAGGCATATGCTTAAGGATTAAAAAATGATGGGAGTAGTCAATTAATTGGGAATAATTTGAAGTCAGCCAATAGACTTCACCATTCGAGATTAGTTAGTTATATACATTTTCAACATTTACATGCAACGCAAAACAAGAATCACAAGTTGACAATAGTGGTGCTGGTGCCTTATTTCCAAATTTACAAATTTTTTGGATCATGCCACTCAATTGTCTGCACTGCAAAAGCAACCATCCTCCCCTAAGACTCTAAGAGCAAAGAAGAAATTTTGTTTAATAAGTTACATGAGTATATGAAAAAAAAAAAAAAAAAAGAAGAAGAAAAAAAAGAGAAAAGGTCGCATTCTGGCTCCTAGGTTTTTGTTAACTTATTCTTGCGTTTCTATGTTGGTTTTATTTTAATATAATTTATTTTTCATGCCATGTAGTAGATTATTGACTTATCTCACTTAGTTATGTTCTTAGAAATATATGCTTATCTAAAGGAGTTCTCTTTTATCTGCAGAAAAATTTTCTGAAAATAATAATGGGTTGTGATATATTCTAAACTAGGTAATCATGATTAAGTGCATTATTTTTAAAAAAATATTGCCAAACGATGACTTTTCTCATTTAAGAGTAATAAGCAGAGAGTTAATGAGCACCTAAAGAAACAAGAAAGCAAGCTTTTTGGATGTTTCGAATATGTTTTCAAATGCAACATGAAATGCGTGACTAAGAAATGCGTGATCATAAGTCCAAACCTTAAGATTAAAGTATATAAAATAGTTTAATATAGTGCGAAAGCAATATATTTACAAAATAAACGTGCAGAGCTACTTAGTAAAGAAGATTACAAAAGTATAAACTCCATTAAACATCAATCCCACGACAGGCTGCTTGTGATGAAGGGGACTCACTCTGTTTCTGAGGGAACTAACTCTGTTTCTGAGGGAAATGAGTCTTCATCAGAATCACTACACTTCTCAATAATGATTTCTAGATCCACATTTCCCATATCGCGCTGTTCTTCTTGAATCTGCCTCACTGACCTTACAACAGACTTACGACACAGTCTCACCTCGATCATTTCAAGAACCTCACATTCCCCTAAACAAGAAGGCACTTCTTCTAGTTTCCCACAATTGTACACAACCAATTTCTGAAGATGGGGAAAATGATTAGAAGTTGCAGTCCAGCTACGAAGGTCCCGCAAGCTTGCCAATTCCATGAATCGGAGGCTAGGGAAATCCTCATCTTTCATTTCCCATTCTCCCCCAGCAAAGCAATTAGAATGTAATTTAAGCACTTCAAGATTGGGCAATTTTGCAATTGTTGAAATTTCACCCCATGCCTGCTTATTTTGTGAGAGAGTCAGCTTCTTCAAATTCAATGGGAATTTAAATCCATATCCGTCAAAATCACACAGCTTAAGTGATTCCAGTTGGCTCAAGCAGTCGAACTCTAGAATCCAATCACCAGTTCTGGTAGGTTCTTCTCTTAATCCGACTCTCCTGCATTTCAGCCTGCGGATGCTCGGTAGCTTTGTCAATATCATTTGCAAGCTTTCAGGGGGGGATCAATGGCAAGACTTAGAGTGTCTAAATGATCTAAACATGGGGATACTTCAAGTTTCTCATCAGGAAAAATAAAACCACAACTGAAATCTGCACGCAGGTGCCTCAATGTCTTCATGTTCCAGATAGTCTCCGGTAACAAATAGTGTGAAAAGTCTCCTCTCACCAGAAAAGTTTGTAGCCTTGAGAGGTTGGCTATTGCAGATGGGATAGAATTATCCGGTACTATATAAAGCGCCAAGTATCTCAAGTGAGCAAGCAATACTACTTCCCTCAGAAGATATTGATCAGACTCCCAGATGTCCAAATCCAACACTCTTAGAAGTTTAGGTAACCAAAACACCAAATCATCCTGATTAGAAAATAGCAAAGTACGTAAATTGGAAAAACATAGCATTGACTCCTGAATCTTCAATTTCCTCGAACCTCGACCAGAAACTCGGTGGGGAATTCTTATCCCAGTAAGACTAGATGGATTCTTCCCACGGTGAACAATATGTAGAAAGTTATCTTCTTTGGCTTTTTGTATGCAAAACTCATGTACCAAATCATGAAGTCGACAGGCTTTGGCACCACCTGTAGTTCTTTGTTTGGTTACCATAACTAAACTTCTATCAACCAATGCCTTCAAGTAGTCATCTGCCACATCCTCAATATTATTTCCTTCAGTCTTTCGCACAAATCCTTCAGAGATCCAAAGCCATAACAACCTTCGCACAGGAACATCTTTGTCTTCTTGAAATGCACTAAAATAAAGAAAGCAAGGCTTCAAATCATCTGGTAAATGACTGTAGCTCAGCTCAAGTGTCCTCATGCAGTCTTCATCATCAAGCACAATCCCGGAACTTATACTTTCTGCAGCTTCTTCCCATAAATTTCGTGCAGTAGTAGTGAGAATTCCAGCAACGAGGACAATTTTGAGAGGTAAGCCCCTACAAGATTCTGCTATTCGACGTCCAATTCCACTTAGTTTTGCAGGACAATCTTCTTTGCCAAATAACTTTTTCTGTAGCAATTTCCAACTCTCTTCGTCAGTAAAGTGGCGAAGATGGTGAGGCTTGCTATCAGGTTTGAATTGCAGAGACAAATTCTGCAATCTGCTCGTGATGAGAACCCTGCTTCCATTGGCATCATCAGGCAATGATCTTTCCAACAGATTCCATGCCTCAACATCCCACAAATCATCCAAAACTAGGAGATACCTATTTCTCAGCAAAACTTGTCTTAGCTTTGCCACCAAATCATGTCCATCTAGCTCAAGATATTGTTGTCGGGGACTCCCAGAATCGATACTACTCAACAACTGAACTAACAAGTTTTGTTTGCTATATGCTTGAGAAACAGTGCACCAAGCACGAATGTGGAAATGCGACATTACTGAAGGAGAGTTATAAACTATGTCGGCTAATGTTGTCTTACCAAGACCAGGCATACCCACAATGGGAACAACATCCAACTGCTTTGATCCTCCTGTAAGTCTGTGCCTGATAGTTTCCACCTCATTGTCGAGATGCAACAGATCTTCATTGCGAATGGTGGCAGTAAACTGTGATGGCATGCGAGTGAAAGTCTTGGTAACTCTCTTGGTCTCACCATCATAGCTTATGCTACCATAGATCTCTTGGGCCTCAATCTTCAGAAGATTGATATCTCTAGCAACAGCATCCAAACTATATTCACCTCCATCACCAACAAGTGTCAAGTCGACCACTAACTCTGCGTTATATGCAACCTGCATAACACGACTCCAAAGAGCTTGGAGTTTTCCATTCCAGTTGCGCTGGTCTACTATCCCTGCAAGGAAAGATCTTAAGAATTCGAGATCTTTTAGGACTTTGTCGATTTGACCTTTAGGGAATGCAATTGAATCACCAGCCTCGTTACAATTTTTTAGTTCCTTCAGATTTTCAATGAGAAAATCCATAGAGCCCAACTCGTTGGTCCTAGAAAAAACAAATCCGGCCCATTCTGAAGTTTCTGGATCAAGTACTTTTGCCCTAATAAACTTGAGTTTTTCGAGCAGATGGAAAAGAGCAAGATCGGTTTCCTTGGCCAAACCATCTTTGAATTGATTCTCAGAAAGGGAGAAAATTACGATTGCTGCATCATACACCACAACTCCAATAATATTCTTCAGTTCATGGTGTAGCTCGTTGAACTTCTTCTGATGCCTGAGAAGGATTGTCAGGAATCTTAGCCCATCATCGAGTTTTCGCATGTGATTCCTAATCGGAACCAGAATAGTGCTACAAGATCTCAGTAGCTTGATGATAATGTGAAGGAGACAATCCATAAAATGCTTACTCTTCTCCAGAGCTGAAGTGTCTGACGATATTGATAACTTTGAAGCAGACACGACATTGATATAAGTTTCTCGAACTTGGGAATCACTGGGAATAATCTTCTCACGTAGACTTTTCATTGCGTCATATCCGTCGAACATCCATACACAAATCAGGCATCCTGTTTTGATGGCCACCTCTTCAGCGTGAATCAAGAGATCTGTCAATTGCTGACTTTCGGGACAGTGAAGCATTGCAAAGCGAATGAAACTCTTCAAGAACAGCAGCTTCTCTTTGTGGGTTTTGAAAGCGAGTCTCTGATCTCCGTGCCGAAGTTTCTCCAGATTCTCTGAAACCGAATCAATGAGGTCAATGACTACTTCTGGATCTCTCGGCCAGTGATAGTCCAACAGAAAGTTGATGCACGATTTGTTGAGATATCTCCTGAAAAATAAGATGATTTCTCGCTCAAAACTTATGAGCTCACATTCGATCTGAGCCAAATCAAGAAAACTAGAATGAATCAAGTCTCCCCTGCAAGCAGATTCAAGATCTGCCGTTCTTGTGGTAATTCTTGTGATAATCAGATCTTTAATTCTGGAAGAAATAAAATCCTTCACCTCCTCATCTTGCTCCGAACATGTCTCATGGTTCCTCCTCCTCCTCCTCCTACACGTTGTCAGATACAGATCAATGGTTTGTAATAGTCTCACCCCGATCTCCAGGTCATCGATAGGAAAATACAATTGAAATTCGAAGGTCTTTCTCATCCAGCCCAGATACTGTAGAGCGAAATCAAGGCAACTACTGCTACTACAGGGTATCTCCATTATTGAATAAAGTCAGTTCAAGCCTTCAAGGTTTGCAGCTTTCTGATTATCTGAACTTTTCTTGTTTATGTGTTGGTGGAGACTTTAGAGACAGCTTTTGACTACATTTGGCCAAAGTGCATTTCCAAGTAATGGTCTTAGACCGCACACTGCAGCAGTAAATGGTCATACTACGTACTGTTAACTTTTGATATCCACAAAAAGGTGCAAATTAGTTATAATACTAAAGCAGTAAATAGTTATAATTTTACCGGAATGTAATAAACACTGTAGTCAAAATTTTGACTGCTTCCATTAATATTATGAATTATTTTTCCATCAATACCATCATCATTCTTGCCAATGCCCATTCAATTAGTTTTTCTGAGGGCACCAAAAACTCCTGACGTAAGAAGGTAACAATTCTATTTTTTTTTTTAAATCTGGGTAACATTTCGAAAACTTCCATAGATGAACTCACCAGACAAATCCTACCAATTTAGAGATATATTGCTCATTTTTTTTCCTTTCCTTCAATAGTGTGGTTCAATATTTAAAAGTAAAACAATATGAAGTTAACATTTTAATAACTCGTGAAAACCAAAACTTAGCTGAGTTATCAGCTAAATGAAGGAAGTTGATTGCGTAATAGACAAAGCACGAAGAAGAAACATACCTTTTAATCCTAGGCTATGAGAACTCGCCTGAAATTTGTCAAAGACCAAACAATTTTTGTCCACACAGCCACCAAGAGAAGGATTTGTATGGTAAAATTTTGGAAAGGTATAATTTGAATCTTCCTCAAACACCAAAATTGAGGCTTAAAATTCTTTCAAGTATAAGAAAATCTAAAGTGACAAGGAGTTATCATAAATCACAAACGAGTGGCTGATGTCATGCAATCGTGTAGATTTTAACGTGTTATTATAGGTTTCACTTGGGACAAAATTGTGAGAGTAAATTTAGTACTACTAATAGTAAGTTTTTGTATTGAAAAAATAAGTTTTATAATTTATGTAACTTGCTCTTTAAATAACAATCTTATTAGATTTTTAGTAAAAATTATCTCTTTTTTTTCCCAAAACTCATCATTTTTATATAAAACTTATTACTGTTCAAGAAAAACGTATGGTTTCATTAAGTTATCTTTTTATTCTTGTTCTTGGGTGCAACAACAATAAGATTCAAGGGATCAATCACCTGCTCCACAAAAAGAAAGAAAAGACTATTGCTATACATAGTAATTGTTAAAATATAAGACAATCATTCTCATCCAGCCCAGACACTGTAGAGCGAAATCAAAGCTACTATAGGGTATCTCCATTATTGAATAAAGTTAGTTCAAGGTTTACAGCTTTCTGATTATCTGAACTTTTCTTGTTTATGTGTTGGTGGAGACATTAGAGTCAGCTTTTGTCTACTCTCGGCCAAAGTGCATTTCCAAGGAATGGTCTTAGACCGCATACTGCAGCAGTAAATGGTCATACTACGTACTGTTAATTTTTGATATCCACAAAAAGGTGCAAATTAGTTATAATACTAAAGCAGTAAATAGTCATAATTTTACCGGAATGTAATAAACACTGTAGTAAAAAACTTGACTGCTTCCATTAATATCATGAACTATATATTTCCATCAATACCATCATCATTCTTGTCAATGCCAATTCAATTAGTTTTTCTATGGGCACCAAAAACTCCTGACGTAATAAGGTAACAATTCTTTAAAAAAAAAAAAATTTCCGGGTAAGTGGTAACATTTCGTAAAATTCCGAACATGAGCTCACCAGACAAATCCTACCAATTTAGAGATATATTGCTCATTTTGTTTCCTTTCCTTCAATAGTGTGGTTCAATATTTAAAAGTAAAACAATATGAAGATAACAGCTCTTGAAAACCAAAACTTAGCTAAGTTATCAGCTAAACGAAGGAAGGTGATTGCGTAAATTCGAAGCATGAAGAAGAAACATACCTTCAAAGGTATCATAGGATGCCACGACCTTTTTAATGCAGAAGATGGATCCCTGAATTGCAAAAGTAAATTATAAGCCAAGGCTGTGATCAGAACTCGCTTGGAACTTGTCAAAGACCAAACAATCTTTATCCACAGGGCCACCAAGACGAGGAGTTGTATGGTAGAATTTTGGAAAAAGTATAATTTAAATCTTCCTCAAACACCAAAAATTGAGGCTTAAAATTCCTTCAAGTGTAAGAACAATCTAAAGTGACGAGGAGTTATCATAAGTCACAAATGAGTGGCTAATGTGATGCAATCGTGTAGATTTTAACATGTTATTATAGGTTTCACTTGGAACAAAATTGTGAGAGTAAACTTAGTACTACTAATAGTAAGTTTTTGCACTAAAAAATAAGTTTTATAATTTATGTAACTTTCTCTTTAAATAGGAATCTTACTAGAATTTTAGTAAAAATTATCTCTTTTTCCCCCAAAACTTAGATTTTTTATATAAAACTTATTACTTTTTTGAGAAAAACTTAAAATTTCATTAACAATCTTACCACTATTTTAGTGAAATTTACTACATTATTAACAAATCTTGTTAATTTTTAAGAAAATCTTACAATTTTTTCATGCAAAACATACCAAATTTTAAGTAAAATTTACAATTCTTTTAGTGAAACTTAATACTTTTATATGACCAAATAAACCTTTGGTAAAATTTATCATACTATTAAAGACAATTACAACATTCCTTCAAGTACTTTTTATGTATTTTTTTAGCACAAAAAGAATAATTTTGTTAAGCATATGAAGATATGGATTGGAATTTGTTTATTCAAACCAACTCTATTTTAGTCTTGGAAAGATAAATTCTTCTAGATCTTGATGAACCACCAAGGCTTTAGCTAATTATATTTGAAATAATGGGAAAAAAAGTTAGACATATAGATGAAAATATGTTTAAGGATTTTATCACAAAAGCAGACACAAATTCCAAGTAATTCAAGAAAAAATTAACGATCTGCTATAAACAGTAAGGTGGAAAAAGCTAATTTATTGTCCTAAAGTTGAGGACTTTTTTTCTTTGGCCACTGTATAGCTTTTTCACAAGTGCACAAGAGTTGCGTTTACTATTTTTCTTGCTTAATTTCATAAATAGAATTTATGTTAGGGCACAACATTGATATACAGGGTTATTATATTAAATTGGGCGATCAATTTGAGAAAATGCTTATTTGATGAATCAAATTGAGAGGGTCATAAAAGTGAAGGGTCAAAAGAAATCATCCATAATTTAATGGAGTATTTCTCCAAAGTTTCACTCTCTCGCCCTGGGGTTTTACGAGACTACTTTGCTAAACGTGTTCAAAGGAATGAAACAGTGGAACACAAGGCAAGCTTCAACAAAATTAACTAGGTCACAATTAAGTTATCTTCTTTATTCTTGTTCTTCGGGTCCAGCAACAATAAGATTCGAGGGACCACTCACCTATTCCACCAAAAAGAGTAGTGTCATACATATTAATTGTTAAAATACAAAAAAAAAAGAAAAAGACAGTAATCTTTTTTTTCTTGGGCGAAGGTTACAAGTAATCGTTAATAGTGAAGTCAATACAAACATATTACAGTTCAAATAAACTCCCAACTTGGAAAACTAGATATCAAGTTATCTAACTCCTAAGCTCTTATGTGAAAATACTGAGTTTTTCATTTTCTTCCTTTTCACCAATAAGTGGAATTGCATGATTTACTGGTACTACAAATTATTTGGATTTCAAATAAAAAAAAATAAAAACAATTTTAATCAAATTAAAGAAAATTATGCCCTGCACAAGGCAAAGTCGTGTCAATGAAATCCATAATGGTTGGAAACTTTCAAAATCAACCATACTTTGTGGTCCAACTAACATTGTGTGCAATGGAAGAATTGTCATTTCATCAATCATCAAAAGCGAGTGCCACGCGGTTCATATGTACTGGAGAAACTTAACAAACACACGCGTTTCTCCTCTTCTCCGTGACCCCAGATTTATTGAGATTGGTTTGGGATATCAATGGACACTCGTTATTTGTGTTAATATTTTGCAATATAAGAGTTAATTCAGAAAAGTATTTACATTCAGATAGTTAATTATGTTTAATTTAAATGTAGTTATGTACAAATGATGTTAGAAAATACTTTTTTTACTTATTCTTGTTGACAAACTAATGGTAACACTTAAGTAAAAATTAAGTACTTCTGATATGGTGAGAGAAATTTTATCATAATCATTTTCATTTTTGAAGGTATTTCATGATTGAAATATCACGTATGTATCATAAAAATAAATACTATAGCCAATTCATCAAACAGTTTTCATGTCATATCGAATTAAATCCTGAAAATTTTTGCAAACTGCTATGCATGACAACTATTTAGGCCACAGTTGGATGAGGTTGCTTCACCCTTGTATTTGCTCATTTAATTTATAACAATAAGAAATCATGAGCAAAATTCTCATCTTGAAGCGAAACACATATTAAAAGATGCCTTCCTTTTATATAATTTGATTCGGCACGCAAAAATGTGAGTAGAATTTGAGGGAAGTTATACCTCGTGATCTTGGAAGCTAGTTAACATTTTGTAATGTTATTTTCTGTTCAGTGCACTCTATTTGCAGAACTCCCCCCCCCTCCCCCCCAAAAAACCTTTCCCTAGAAAAGAAAAGTTTCTTACCCAAAAAATAAAAAAGGCAGGCATTCTCTTTCTTACCCAAAGGGGTGGGGGAACTTGGAGTGGTGGGTGAGAAAGAGATTATATGTAGTTCATGTAAGACTACTCTCTTTTAGAGGCAATTAACACTCACATGAGTGATTGCTATCTTGATTAACTAATTGAGATTTTGTCAATCGTTATTAGATATCTCCCATTTAATAATAATTGATTGGAATATTGTGTTGATTGATATATCACTTAATCAAATTACTAATCAAATCGATCAAATAGTCAAAGATATTATTTACAGTTATGAATTATAGTAAGATTTCTTTGATGGAAGAAAACCATAGGGATGTTGATATTTGTCAATAAGGGTCCCTAATCTAACCTATAAATAGCCTGTGGTACTCCATCAAACTATGATCTTTTGGTTACGCATAAGTTAGAAGTTTCCTTACTCTAAATTTTCCTTCTACGTATTTTCTTCTTCTACATATTTTGCTAGTTTAGATAAGAGAATAAAGAATACAAAAAGGCTTGAGGAAGAAGACAATAAGGCTTAGGTACTAATCTCTATTTGACAACAATGGCTAGAGATAAGCTATCTCAATTTCCGCTATCTAGTATACATGTTTATATTATTATGTAATTTAACATATGGTATGAGAGTTACCCTCTAACCATGTTGTTCAACATATAACTTCATGACTTGTTGGTTATCTCATAAAGCTAGAATGATTCGTTAAATGTTTCAATGAATCCATTGAACAAGCATAAGCACGGGATCTATATTCTCATATTGAGAATCGGACCCATAGTGCCGCATATTCAATATTTGAGAATTGTACAGTATTCCTATGAATATACGATGTGCTTTCTTAGTTGATCTCACTTGCAAATGAAAGCTACCTTGAGCCTTATTTCCTTGATTGGTTACGTTATTATGTATGTAAGTTTCTCTGAGTCATATATTGCATATTTGATTTAATGAAATATACATGATAATTTGGCAAAGTTATGATTTGCGAGTTTCATGAGAGATCAATCGTGCATATCCTCATAATATCATGGGAATAATACATAAGAACTTTGTGATATGATATGAACATGTAATCCAGAATATATAATTTTATGATAATAATTGGTATTATCTTATATGAACGACATATCACTCTCTTCCATTTTGCACCACATATTGATTAGATTCAATATCTTGTTTGACTAGTCTTGTTTTTGAGATTGATGCATAATCAGCATATAAGTAGTAATAAAAGAGTTATAGGTCTCTTGACCATATGCCATCCAGTTATCATTGTTCAATGATGATTATGATTTAACTAGTTATTTGTGATTATTGAATTCATAAGATTTATTAGAATTGCTATGATTTGAATATTTGGAACTATTCTTTTGAATATTTTCAAATTGTTAGATGTCGTCATAAAATTCTTTTCATCTTGTATTTAAGAGTGGCCACAACATCTTAAGTGCTTGATCATTAGAATTTTAATGATTGAATTAATGATATCTTATTAAGAGAGCAATTAATTTGTTAAAATTATCACTTGACCCAGAGGAAAGTGGTTGTTTTAATAAGATTCATTGAAATAAGATGGTAAATTTAATATTGTGTTAAGAGATTTTCCTAGGCTCAGAGGTATGGAAAGTTTCTATCTTTATAGTTTTAAATTACCAATCTTATTATAAAGAAAATAAATTCAAATGCATGTTTAGTAGCCTCTACTCACAGGGAGGTTTGAATTTACAATTTGAGTTAACATTGATTAATTCAATTTTTGTATTTTAAGTTTCGTAGCAATAATGTATGTATATTTTTGGATATTGCAGTTTTTCTATCACTACTCTTTTTAATGATTCATCTCATATTCCAATATTATCTGGTGAAAATTACACTGAACGGAAGCACGAGATTCTTCTGACTTTGGGGTGTATGAATCTTGATTTGGCATTTCATGAGAATGAACCACCTATTCCCATGGATTCTAATTTGTCAAATGAGAAGACTACTTATGAGCGGTGTGAGTGATCTAATCACCTAAATTTGATGCTCATTAAATCGCATATTAGCCAAAGTATTACGGGTTCAATTCCTAATTGTGACCAAATCAAAACTTATATGAAGGCAATTGATGAACAATTTGTAAGCTCTGACAAGGATTTGGCTAGCACCCTTATGAAGAAATTTGCAAGCATGACACTTGACAAAAGTAGGAGTGTGCGTGAGCACATTATGGAAATGAGGGATATTGTTGCCAAATTGAAGTCTCTTAAAGTTCAAATTTTTGAATCGTTCCTTGTGCATTGCATTCTCAACTCTCTCCCATCGGAATATACTCCATTTAAGATTTCTTATAACATGTACAAAGAAGAATGATCAATTAATGAACTCTTGACCATGTGTGTTCAAGAGGAGGAGAGATTGAAACATGAGACACCAAAAAGTGTTCATCTTGTAAATCATGGTAAAGGAAAAGCAACTTAAGGCAAAGGTAAGAGCGTTTTGATGAAACAGGATGGCAATAAAGAGAAATGCCATTTTTGCAAGAAGAACGGACACTGGAAGAAAGATTGCTTCAAATACAAGAAATGGCTCGAAAGAAAATGTGATCTCATTTACGTGTGTTACGAATCTAACTTCACTGAAGTTAGTGATAATACTTGGTGGATTGATTGTGTCTCTACAATTCACATTTCCAAAACTATGCTGGACTTTCTGAACCTAAGGAAGCTGTTGGGAAGTAAACAAAGCATCTATTTTGAAAATCGGATGCGTTCAACTGTTAAAGGCGTGGGGACTTATAGACTCATTATAAAAATCGGTTTTCAATTAGATCTTGAAAACACCTTTTATGTTCCATTTTTTTCTATAAATTTGATTTCTCTTTCTAGACTTTCTATTATTAAATATAATTTCAATTCTCATTTTCAACTATGTATCTTTTGAAAAATAGTAAAGTTATTGGCTTTTCCAATTTGAGTCGAACGTTATTTAAACTTGAGTTAGACCCCATATATGAATGTAGCCTTTTAACTATGTATGGCATTGGTACTAAACGTAGTATTATCAATGAAAACTCTCTAAAATTTTGGCATAGGAGATTGGGACACATATCTACTAATAGAGCCAAAAGGTTAGTGAATGATGGAGTTTTAGAGACCATAGATTTCACTAACCTTGATACTTGTGTAGATTGCACAAAAGGTAAGCAGACTAACAAGAGTACAAGACCACTAAAGGTGCTAAAAAAGTTCTCAATTACTTGAAATTATATACAAGGATATCTATGGACCTTTTCCTACCCATTGCTTGAATGGTCAGAGATATTTTATCTTATTTATAGACGACTATTCAAAATTCATGTATCTTTGTCTCTTGTTTGATAAATCAGAAGCACTTACTGCTTTTAAGTTTTTCAAACTAGAGGTAGAGAAACAAAAGGAAAAGAAAATCAAAATTGTAAGATCAGATAGGTTTAGTGAATATTATAGAAAGTACACAGGTAAGGGACAAGCTCCTGGTCCATTTACTGAGTTTCTTGAAGAGGAACGCATTGTTGCTCAATAGACAATGCCTAGCACACCACAACAAAAATAGTGTAGTCGAAAAGAGAAACCGAACTCTTATAGAGATGGTCAGAAGCATGATTAGTAGCTCTAGCTTATCTTTATTCTTATGGAGTGAAGTCTTAAAAATTGCCGTGAATATTTTTAACAAGGTACCATCCAAGACTGTTCCTAAGATTACGTTTGAAATTTGAAATAGATGGAAACCCAGTTTAAAAAATTTACACATATGGGGTTGTCCAGTTGAGGTGAAGATATATAATCCACACCTTAAAAAATTGGATAAAAATATAGTTAGCAGTTTTTTCATAAACTATGCTATTAATTCCAAAAGGTTTAGATTTTACTATCCTTCTCACACTCCAATAGTTATCAAAACTAGAAATGCAAAATTTCTTCAGGAATAAGAAGTTAATGGGAGTGGTTCTTAACAGGTGGAATTTGAAGAAGTAAAGGATGCACTTATGCCACCTTTACAAGATTTAATTGTTATTTAAAATAGTGGGAGTTAGAAGATTCTCAAGAATCAGAAGACCAGTAATTTCTAGTGATAATGATGTAGACACCAAATTTTGACTATTTCAATTGTTTTCTTATGTTTTTATCTATTAATATTTAGTTATTTATTTTGAATATTCTAACACATTTTTCTTATTTTTGTAGGTTTTTCTTTAAAAAAAAAAAAAGGGAAGTCAAAACGCGGACCAGATTTAGATCTATCCAGCAGTAACTAGTCCGGTAACGATCGAAAAAAAAAAACGCTTTTTTTCCAGCCATTTTCTTCCTCATTTCCAGCTGTATTTTTTTGTGTCTTTGGCATCAAGTAATCGATTTAGTTAATGCCCAAATCACCCTTGATCCTTAAGACACAAATAAACGCATCAATGATCAAAATTAACCCAAGAAAACCCTCAAAGTATCTAAGCCTTTGGTTGTAGGTTTTAATGCCTATAAATCACCCATGTTAGGGTTTTCTGAAGAGAAAAGAGGGAGGCTGAGAGTGAGCAGAAAGAGAGAAGAAAGAAATTAGGAAGAAAAAGAAAAATGATTGAGGATCAAAGAGAAAAAAAAAAAAGAAAAAGAGAGAAAAGACAAAAACTAGGGTTTCCTCTTTTTTAGTGAAGATTTCTTGAATTTTGGTGATTTCTTTTCGTTCTTTTCAAGCCTCCGAATCAGGTAGTCTTCCTTTACTTTATCTATTATTTTTCTGGTCGAAAATTGCTAAAAATCAGAACTTTTGGTGGAACCAAGGTCTTAAATGTGTTTTTTAAGTTTTATGACATTTTGATGATG
This sequence comes from Gardenia jasminoides, assembly GCA_013103745.1. NCBI lineage: Eukaryota > Viridiplantae > Streptophyta > Magnoliopsida > Gentianales > Rubiaceae > Gardenia > Gardenia jasminoides. The sequence goes on from CM023104.1 coordinate 21,880,974, forward strand.
ATTATTGGTTGTTATATCAGCATGTTGTGTTTATAAAGTCTTGGTAAGGCTCATAGTCTTGTTCTGACGTTTAAAATCAGACGTTTGATGCTTCTGTGTTGATTTTATTGAAATTTCTGAAAAATTTCTGGAAAAATGTTCTTCACGTTTTGAAGATGTGAAAGAAAGCGGCTACTACGCGGTTTACCGTAACGCCAGCGTTTCCTCTTGAATGTTTGAAGATGTGAAGAAGCGAGTTCTTGCTTGTTCATGCGCGTTTCTTCTTGAATATTTGAAGATGTGAAGAAGCGGGGTTGTTATGCGTCCAGCTTCCGTTCTAGTCCAGTTCTTCCCTTTCCCCTTTTTTTTTGTCTATTTGATGATGTTGATGCTTAAGATTTGGCCTTTTGATTTTAGCTTGTTTTGATATGATCGAATGATGATGTTTAACGCTTTAAATAGATCCCCTCCGAAGATTTTGTTTGTGTTATTGTCGAAAAAGCTGGAAGCAATCTTCGATATTTTGAAGAAGGGAAGAGACGGATAGTTACGTGGTGAGTCCGCATTCTTGTCCGTTCCCTCGAACTTTACATTTTGCATGTAACGCGGACCTAGTTGCTTTCGGTTTTGTCAGCGTTTCTACTCCCGTAACCTCTGTTCCTCGGTTTGTTGCTATTTCCCGCTCTTTTGTTCCAGAATCTTACTCTATTATTCGTATTTCCTAGTCTTGTCCATGTTGCTTGCAGAATCTGTTTTGATACCTTTTCTTTGAATTTTTTATTGATTTTTCCTTTAAATTGGTACCTTGATCCCTTTTGTTGACATTGAGTCTTAGATAACCATTCCCCTCATTTAAGGATTCAGTTAAGGCATCACATCAAGGGATGGTAACTTCTTTCCCCTATTATGTGCTCTTATGTGTTTTTGCATGATTTTGCATGTTTTAAATTAAGTTTTCCTTTGCTTTTATTCATGTCTAGTCTTTATTTATGTCATTTAATTTTTAGGTAAATCATTTGGAGGTCTTGGATGCCAAGTTGTAATAGATAGGTTTAATTTTGCAAAAAGTGTATTTATTCTAGAAAATGTAATAGTTAGATTATTATTCCGAATTTTTTTCCCTTAGCATGTATTTAGGTTTCCCCAATGTAATAATTAAGTTTTATATGCTTATTTTGCATACTTGCATGTTTATGTGTTTACTTGCTTTCCTAGGGTCTTGCATCTAGATATTATGCCTATGTGTTATGTGTTTATGTACTTTTATGTGTTTACTTGCTTTATTATCATGTCTACATGTTTATTGTGTAAATGTATCGACGTCACACTAGTCCAACGCTAGTTGTGGCATTTCCTTTCGATTTCTCACTAATCCAATGTTAGTGAGAACCTTTAGACAAGGGCTAGTCCAATGCTAGACCCTTAAGGTCATTCATGCATTATATACAAGTTTCACACACTTTTCACTTTTAGGGTTTCTTTTTCATTCTTGCATGTTATTTTTCTCACATCCCGTGTGCGAAACATGTCATTTAGTTTTCTTTTTCGTTAAAATAGATTAGCTCCTTTTTTAGGGCATTACCCTTTGAATTAGGGAAAAGAGCGAGTATGGCTTCCTAACCTTAGCACGCTTTTATTTCCTTCTATGAAAAGGAAGATTTAAAGTCACGAATTTAGTTTCCCCGCACCCATCATGTTGCATTTCCCCCTTTTAGGACATATACATGCACAAAATTTAATCAAATTCATTCTTCAAAAATCAAAAATCCATTTTCCTTAAAATCTCACCTTTTTGAAAAACCAAGTTTCTCTTTGCACTTAATTCATATTTTTCAAAAATCCAATTTCTTTCCCCTTGAGATTTTACAAAATTACATTTATTTTGAAAAACCCTAGTTTCCCTTATTTTTCTCAAGTTTCATCATTTGCATTTTCGTGACCCCCTCGAGAAATCAAATTTGGATGACACAATTAATGTGGTCAATTCCAATCAAATCTCAAGGAGACATTTTGCCCCTCTCAATCCAATATTAGGTTTAAGTTTTGCATCCATATAGATAACATCCAAAATGTGATAAATTTTAAAGTTAGAATTAGGAAATTTTTAACTAAATCACGCAACTAGCTTTGGCTAGGTTAGAAGGGTGCCTTAGAGATAAGTAACATCGAATCTTTGCCTTCCCTTCTTTCAACTGTGACCCCCGAACCTTTTTCTCTAGTTTTACAAAGACCTGGAGTTGTCTAAAAAAGGGTTTTATTAGTTTATTTTCATTAATTAAAATTTTTAGGTGACTTGATACACCGAAACTCCATACCAAGTGGCGACTCCAAATTTTTCTAAAAACCCTTTTTTAGACTTTTATTTTTGGGTCCAAATCGTCTCATTTTTTAGTCCCATGACTCATTTCTTTTTCAAAAATTAAAAATCAATTTTTAACAAAAGAACCTTTTTCCAACTAAAAACTCGAAACGACGAGGGTTTCCCTCCTTCCTTTCCAAAAATGGGGCGCGACAGCTTGGCGACTCCACTGGGGATTTTCCTAAGAGGGTTCGAGCACTTGATTTAGTTGATTATTTCATTTTTCTAACTTTCTTATATATCACATTTGGATGTTTTAGGTTGCATTTTCTTTTTCTTTTTCTTTTCTTTTCTCTTTTAGGGTTTTTCCCGCGCCATCGTTCCTTGCACATCGCGTACACGATGAATAAATTATTTGTTTATTTATTCGTACCGCGCCTTGCATTTGGGGTGGGTGTGCATCTACCCTAGAGCCTCGAAAATGTTTGGTGTTTGAATCCCTTCTCTCAAAGGGAATCATTTTCATACGTGCATATGTATTTTACTTTGACCCTATTTTTTTACTTTAGTAGCTTGTCACGCCACTCTTCCCTATTAGGATTAGGATCGATCCACTTGGACATGTGGCCGTGGCACGACGTGCACGTAGCAATGTCTAGGGGATCACTCGAACCACCGACTTGAGACATTCAGATTGATGACCTTTTGCCTTTTGGTCTGAAGGTTTGGGAGCCTGTAACCTTTTGTCGAGTCTAGATACATTAGTGAGTTCAACCTCATGCATCCATGTTAGAATTACCTAGGGTAGAGTCCACCTTACCCTATCAAAGATCACTAGATACGAGAGGAGGGATTCCACCCCTCTTTATTTTTGTGCAATTTGTTGCTCCAACGTGTTATGTGATATCTGTCGATTAAACTAACCTTTTGTTGTCTTCCTTTTTCGTGCATTTCATAAACTCTAGAAAATAAGAGTTTTGGCACTCTTTTAAGACAAGTCATCCTTCTAGATAGGTTATAGCACGTTTGAATTTATGTTTATTGCATTTAAGTTGTAATTATATATCACTTTTAGGCTCACCCCGGCATTCAAATGGGGCTCCTATAGGCCGTGTTTCATTTTGCACCCTTACTTGCGTTAATAAACTGGCATCATGCATAAGCCATAGAGGGAATGCCGCATAGGGAATCCCATGTTAGGAATAAACGACCCTTCTATCTCGAATATATAATCCAATGAGACTTGCATGTTTATATTTTGAGTAACATTCAAAGGGGTAGTGCACAAGGTAAGGTAGGGTCCGATCCCTTTTCTGATGGCACCGAAGATATGGAGTGACCTTCGCGTGCTAGAATATAAACCTCTAATAATCATTTTTTGGCCATTTTATCAAAGTTGGTAAAATCCCATTTATAAGGACACTAAATTTGAAAAAGAAGAGAAAAAAAAATTCACAAATAATTTTTCATTGTTGAGATAACGATTATTTCAAGGCCAAATCTTGATTTGGGAAGGCTTATAAACTAGTGTGTTGCAAATAAAGTTGAGGTTTGGAGCTACAGATAAGCAATGAACCCAGTTGACCTTTGAGTAAACCATCAATCCCGTTCTATCCATTTGAACTAGATCCGTGTTTCTTCAAGAAGACTCCTTTTCATGTTAAATTAACCTTTAACCTCTCTTTATATATCAATTAAAGTAATGAATCCATTCAGACTTTGCCCTCATAATTTCCCAAACAGTGCATATTCTTTTGGTCAACCCTGTGGATTGATTACTAATTGCATATCAGCGAATTGATCGGACCCATCAGGTATTGTATGATGCATACCTCAAAGGATTACATTCATCATGCTAGGCCTACCCTTGGCAACAAAAGGGCTCCCCTTTAGGACATGCATCCTAATTTTATAAACAATCACTAACATCATTCTTTTTCTTTTTCCTTCCAAATAAATCTCCACAGATTCCCTTTGAAAATAAACTTCTAAAGTATGCTTCTCCTCCCACTCAAGTACTTTTAAAAATAGCTCAACCAAGAAGCCCCATCGGTACCCGATCCAAAAGAAAGAACTTGAAGCAACCTGTAAACATGAGTTCTGCACTAGAAGGCTCAGATAGGAATGCTTTGGTCACTTCGCCCGACTTTGCTACCCTGGGAGCATAGCTCAGTGAAGTTCTGGGAATGTTTAATGAGATAAGTGCCAAGATGGCAAACCAAAGACGAGCAATTGATCAGCTGATGGCCAACAATAGTGGAGGTGGTATTTCGAATGATCATGAACCTGTTGTTAGCAATCCCCCCCTGACAAGTAATCCACCCCTTTTCCCGACCAATATTCAAACCACTCTTGTCCCACCTATTCCCAGCCCTCACGAGATTGCTTTTTCTCACCACAATACCGATTTCCTATACACTCACCCTGACTATATCCTGCTAAGCCCAACCAAGAAGGCAAACCCTTGTACTCAACCCCAGTTCATCTTAAACGTACCTCCCAGTCATACCAAGCCTCATCTTCATACCATGGAACCCGTTGTATGGGACGTTGCTTCCCAAGAAAAGCCAGAGATAGATGAGCCTGCCATACAAGTCGACAAAGATCTAATGAAGAGATTGGACAGATTTGAGGAGTTTATAAAGAAAAACCAGGGTCTGAACCGACATGGTGGATTGGATTACGATGATCTGTGCCTATTTCCTGACGTCCGGCTACCTATGGGTTTCAAAACCCCCAAGTTCAGCAAATATGATGGTATCGGGAACCCTAAGACGCACCTTAAAATGTTTGCCAACAAGCTTGGCAAACCAGTGGGTGATGAGAATTTGCCTGTGCGTCTGTTCCCCGAGAGTCTAGAAGGGGATGCTCTCGACTGGTACTCGAACCTGAAACCTCAAGAGATCAAAACTTGGTTGGATCTGTCAACAGCTTTTGTGAGGCAGTATGAGTTCAATTGTGAGTTGGCACCAACGCGAACGACATTGGAAGGAACCAAAAGGAGACCTTCAGAAGATCACAAAACATATGCCAAGCGTTGGAGAAAATTAGCTGCGAGGGTGGAGCCTCCTATGACTGAAGAAGAGATTATTCGTACTTTCATCAAGGCACATGACCTACCTTATTTTGAAGAAATTTTTCGCATGACTGGGAGTTCATTTGCTGCAATTGTTAATAAATTGGAAGAATATGATGAATTTGTCAAGATGGGGAAGATTGTTAACGTATCAGCATTTAAACAGCAATTGGAAGTTTTGCAGAATCAAAATAACAATGGGAATAAGCACCAATTCAAGAAGAAAGAAGGAGAAACTGTATTCGTATGGGATCAAGGCCCACCTTTTAAACCAAAAATTCAACGCTATCCTACCTACTCAGCCTCTTACCCGCATTACCCTAACCCTCGCCCTGTCTACCACACCATTGCCAAAACCTCTCACTCTCGACCAGTCCATCTAAATACCACACCAATACATCCAGTTGCTCAACCCACCTTTCAAAACTATTCTTGTCAGACCTATAACCCAAGACCAACCTCACAAAGCAACAATCCCATTCAAAATCCCGTCCCAGCCAGTGGGATTTCAACTCAAAGGCCATTTCGAACTTTCACAAATGTGGGCCGGCCAATTGATCAATTGTACGAGCAGTTAAAAGCAATTGGAAAGATTGGAACAGTTCCTCCCAAAGCCTATCCTAGAGGTCCACCTCCTGGTTATGATCCCCAGGCCGTTTGTGCTTACCACTCTGGAAGTCTAGGTCATTCAACGGCTAACTGTTGGGCCTTTGAAACACAAGATCCAAGACATGATTGATGCCGGAGACATTATCCTGAAAGGAAAGGAAGAACAGGGGCTGAATGTCAGCAAGAATCCTCTACCAGAGCATGGAGGTACTGTGGGAGTGATCATTAGTGATGAGGAGTTTGTTGACTCTGCTCAATACATCATGGACGAAACTGAAGTGTTTCAGACAAGAATGAGGAGAATGTTGTCTTCTAAAGAATTCGTGGCAAAGAATACGGATGACATTTTTGAGGAAGAATGGAATTCGCCTTTGTTTGGGAAAGATGGTCCATTTGTAAAAAGGGGACTCTCCTGAGATTGAAGTGGGTTGATCTCAATTATTTATGAAAACTATTTATGAGGATGTATCATCTGAAATTTTCCCATCGATTTCTGAAGAAGACATGCAGAATTGGTCAACTGATTACCTTCCCTTTTGAAGAAAATTCTGGTAAAATCAGGGGATTGTCTTTTGGTGTAGGGCCGTCCATATGGAGCTCTAATTTGGATCTTTTTATTTGGCCTTTATTGTCATCTCAATATTTCAAATCATTCTTTTATAGCATATCATATTTTGTTTAAGGAAATTACTGAAATGAAAATGAGAATCTAGGATGAAAGTGTTGTTTAATTGGGGTCCATATCTGTGAAGTGATTATTTTGATTAAATTTTAGTGGATTTTTTTAAACTCAAAGGATTTTCCTCTATTCTTTAATTTATTTTTCTATTTATCTATTACATGTTTTATTTTGCTTTTAGATGGCCACAAATAAAAACTTTTGACCCTTGGATGTTGTCATTTTGGAATTTGATGAATGCAAATTCTGATATCTCTCATGAACTTGGATGTCACCATTTGTAAGATGACCGAAAAACACCGAGATTGACATGAGAAACCGCCTCTTTGGCATGTAGAACTGCAGTCAGGATTTCTACTGGAGCAATTCTCTATTAACTCATGAATGGTATGGAAGCAGTTTCCGTCGTTGTGCATTCTGATGGAGGCTCAGTTGAAGGAAGTTGAATAGATCAAGCAACGACACGAGCAACTGCTTTTGATCAATGAAAGAAGGTTGAATGCCGTTTGTCATGGGCAATGTCACCAGCAGGGGATGGCTCGGGCTTATAACAAGAAAGTCAGACCTCGCATGTTCAAAGTAGGGGACAAGGTTTTGAAACGAATCATTCCGATACAAGAGGAGGCTAAGGGGAAATTCGCTCCGAATTGGCAAGGGCCGTTCATTATTCAAAAGGTGTTACCTGGAGGAGTTTTGGTTCTCATGGAGATGGACGGACAGATTTTTCCTCAACCAATCAATTCAGACATGTGTAAAAGATTTTTCATATGATTGAGCAAAATTTCTTTAGAAATTGTGGCAAAAGATGGTCTGAAAAGCTGACCTTCTTTTCCTTTTCGTTTAAACACTTCAACCCAGTTCTCTGTTTAGACCTATAAAGAGCAGTTAATTATTTAGCAAACCCAGAAGTCGTAAACCCTGGGGCAATTTTATTTATTTATTTATTTATTTTTTAAAAAAAGACCCTTTTAAAACTAAACTGGGCAAATTTTCACAAAATTTAGCGTTTGAGTTTAAACTTGCCCTACACCACACACTTAACCCTTTGCAAAGTCCGATTATTCCCCTTTTTTGCAAGATTTCTAAAGGAACTTTCTCAATCAAAGGCAAATGATGTAAATACATTCTCTGAATTTTGTCGGGATTGTCTCACTTGATGCCACCATTTTAACAATCATGTTTAAATTGTGAAAGTTGGGAGTTAAGTCATTTTACCTTATCGGTCAACTTGATTGGAAATCGAAGGATGCGAAGGCAAGTTTTGAAAGCGGCGGTCGCGGCGAAAGGAAAGTTCTAGGACAAGGAAAGCGGTGATTATGTTTATCGGGGTTCACTTTATATCAACCACTCCCTTGCCATCAACAAATTCAAAGGCGATATCAAAGGGGTCAAATGCAACGCGCATTTGTTTAAATAGTTTTCTTGCATTTTACTATTATTCATTTTAAAATATCATGTTTAACATTCATTCGAGGATTATGATGTCATTTTAAAAAAAAAAATAAAATTTTTCTTTGCACAAATTCTTGCACATATTTTCATCAAAAGGACACTTTCATCAAAGGACAATCCTTTTAGATTCTGTGAAGGTAAGGGTGATATAGGTTCAAGCAAGCGAGCGGATCTACACCGCAAAGCAAAAGGAATTCAGTGACACAGCTCATCGGCCCAAGAACTCATGTTTACGGGCTGCTCAAGATAAAAGGGTCAAGCGGTGGCGGCGTTATTATTACTTTTCACCATTTCTTTTTTGCGAGGGGACAAGTGACCGATCGGTCCAACCGATGATACCAGTTTTATTTTGAGTAAATGTTTAGAATGTGTGATTTAATCATTTTGAAGATTGATTAATTGCATGTTTTGAAAAATCGGAGGGGGGGTCAAAGGTTTGCTAATAATAATAATAATAATAATAATAAAACTTTGTCTAAATTACACATCCACCCCACAAATTGCTTTGCTTTCCAAAATTTAATTCAAAAAGGGCGCAAATGTCCAATCATTAGGTTGCAATTGCCTTCATCTTTTTGAAATAAAAGCCGCACCATGTGAAAAATCCTTTCTCCATCTTACTCGGAAATAATTGTTATGTGATTAAGACATTGGCATTTTGGAAAATATGTTTTGTAAAATAGGGAAAATTATGCCTCAATTTTTTTCCTGTTAAATGAGATTTCTTCTTTTATTGGATTTTGCAAGAAAATGATTGATATAGTTGGCAAATGATCATTTTTCAATTGATATGTTATAAAAAAGAAAAAAAAAGGAAAAAGAAGAAAAAGAAAGAAAAAGAAAAAAGAAAAAGAAGCGAAAAGAGAACTAAAGGTCTACTCCAATGATTCTAGTGCCAAGCAACCGGAGGTTTAGCATCTACAAATGTTAACTTTCGCGTAAAACGGTACTTGAATTACGAGTATGCAAAGCAGTTCGAACAAGTAAAGTGTTGAGTAACCGGGAATCTTCACCTAAAAGTGTTGATTTTCGCGTCAAAAGACATTTTTACTATTTGGGCAAGAAGGTATATGTTGAGTAACCGGGAATCTTCACCTAAAAGTATTGATTTTCGCATCAAAAGACATTTTTACTATTGAGCAAAAAGGCATGTCGAGTAACCGGGAGTCTTCACCTAAAAGTGTTGATTTTCGCGTCAAAAGACATTCTTATAATTTGAATAAGAAGATGTGTTTCAGCAAATCCTTTTTAGCAGTAAAATCTCAGAAAACTATGGAAAAGGGCAAACTTGGATTGACTATATCAGTTGCTCGATTGCGAAATTTGGTGAAAGTGAGAAATCAACTTTGAATTGTTAAGATCGAGGTATAATTGTCTCTCTTTTGCTTGATATTATGAGTACTTGATGCAAATTGAATAGTTGCATAATAATGATTTGCCTAGTTTGTGAAGAAGGTTGAATTTCAAAAATCGGATGATTTGTTTCAAATTTCGTATCATTGTTGATGTGTATTTCCTAGTTTTTAAAAAAAAAAAAAAGAGACAACCAAACCATCTGAAAAAAAAAAAAAAAGAAAGAGAAGAAAAATTTGATGAAATGTGTTTTGTTGCATATGTTTTGACATGTTTTGATCATGTAATGGCTAACAATCATGATTGCCACTAAGTTTTGCGTCTTTTAAGCCAAAAATAAAAAGGAAGTTGCTTTTTGTGGATTAACTGGTTAGAATTCCATGATCATTACAGGATTAATGATTCATTTGACACTGGGGCAAAATTTTTGAAAAAAAAAATTGAAAAACTTTTCAAAGGAAATTTTCAATAAACAAAGAAAAATTTGGAAAAAAGAGAGAGAAAGAAAAAGGAGAAAAGAAAAGGAAGAGAAGAAAATTTTTAATAGCCCACTGAAGCAAGTTTTTATTTGATTAAACTGGGGCAAATTTTTGGTTGGCTACACTAGAGCCAATTTTCATTTAGTTAAACTGAAACAAATTCCTCATTGACTAAATTGGGACAATTCTATTTTTGAGAAGAAAGAAGAAAAGAAAAAAAAAAAAGAGAGAGAGGAGAAGTCTCTGTTCCTATCATTCACTTTCTCTTCGAGACAAGAAAAACAAAAATCAGAAATGCAACATTTCACTGAGTGCATCATTACTTGCATTTTACATTTATCATGTTGAACAACTTGTGTTTTATTTTTCAAAGTCTGGCAATTCAGAATTTATGTTTCAATTCTTATTTTTCATCTCTCCCGCTAGTGTTTAGATTTGGATCCAATCCCACCAGCAATTTAGACCTAGGGCATATTTCTATTTCTCCAACTAGTCATTCAGGTTTGGGTCTAGTCCCACTGAATAGTCTAAATTTGGAAAGATTTTAAATTTACGTTGGTTGCTATCTCAGCCTCCGCCGGGCACCCTTCTATCCTCCCTGCTTCAATTTTAAATTTCTGTTGGTTGCTGTCTCAACCTCCGCCAAGCACCCTTCTATCTCCCATTCTTCAATTTTAAATTTATGTTGGTTGCTGTCTCATTCTCCATGGGACTATCTCCTGCTTCAATTTTAAATTCACATTTGGTGAGTCTCACCTCCCCTTCTATCTCCCATTCTTCAATTTTAAATTTATGTTGGTGAGTCTCAACCTCCGCCGGGCACCCTTCTATCTCCCCTGCTTCAATTTTAAATTCCTGTTGGTGAGTCTCAGCCTCCGCCGAGCACCCTTCTATCTCCACTTCTTGATATTTTAAATTTATGTTGGTGAGTCTCAGCCTCCGCCGGGCACCCTTCTATCTCCCATTCTTAATATTTTAATTTATGTTGGTGAGTCTCAACCTCCGCCGGACACCCTTCTATCCCCCATTCTTGATATTTTAATTTCCTGTTGGTGAGTCTCAACCTCCGCCGGGCACCCTTCTATCCCCCATTCTTCAATTTTAAATTTCTGTTTGTGAGTCTCAACCTCCGCCGGGCACCCTTCTATCCCCCCCTTCTTCAATTTTAAATTTATGTTGGTGAGTCTCAACCTCTGCCGGGCACCCTTCTATCCCCTATTCTTGATATTTCAATTGATTTAGGCCAGAAGAGCCAGGTAAGCATTTGGTGTCTACGTCTTTGTCTAAAGTTTCTTCGAAACTCAGACAAAGAGGGGCAAGCTGTAGATACCAAATTTTGACTATTTCAATTGTTTTCTTATGTTTTTATCTATTAATATTTAGTTATTTATTTTGAATATTCTAACACATTTTTCTTATTTTTGTAGGTTTTTAGTTAAAAAAAAGGAAGTCAAAAGCGCGGACCAAGATTCATGGGGATCTATCCATTAACTAGTCCGCTTAACTCGAAGCGAAAAAAAAAAATTCGCTTTTTTTTCCAGCCATTTTCTTCCTCATTTCAACTGTATTTTTTTGTCTTTGGCATCAAGTGTCGATTTAGTTAATGCCCAAATCACTATGATCCTTAAGACACAAATAAAACGCATCAATGATCAAAATTAACCAAGAAAACCCTCAAAGTATCTAAGCCTTTGGTTGTAGGTTTTAATGCCTATAAATCACCCATGTTAGGGTTTTCAAGAGAAAAGAGGGAGAGAGTGAAAGAGAGAAAGAAAATTAGGAAGAAAAAGAAAAACGATTGAGGATCAAAGAGGAAAAAAAAAAAGAAAAAGAGAGAAAAGACAAAAACTAGGGTTTCCTCTTTTTTAGTGAAGATTTCTTGAATTTTGGTGATTTCTTTTCGTTCTTTTCAAGCCTCCGAATCAGGTAGTCTTCCTTTATTCTATCTATTATTTTACGGTCGAAAATTGCTAAAATCGACCTTTGGTGGAACCAAGGTCTTAAATGTGTTTTAAGTTTTATGACATTTGATGATGATTATTGGTTGTTATATGAGCATGTTGTGTTTATAAAGCCTTGGTAAGGCTCATAGTCTTGTTCTGACGTTTAAAATCAGACGTTTGATGCTTCTGTGTTGATTTTGTTGAGATTTCTGAAAATTTTCTAGAAAAATGTTCTTCACGTTTTGAAGATGTGAAGAAGCGAGCTATATCTTTGTTTACTTGCGCGCCAGCGTTTCCTCTTGAATATTGAAGATATGAAGAAGCGCTGAGTTCTTGCGGCTTGGTTCAGCGCTCAGCGTTCTTCTGAATATTGAAGATGTGAAAAAGCGGGGTTGTTATGCGGGCCGGTCAGCGTAACTTCCAGCGTTCTAGCAGCAGTTCTTCCCTTTCCCCTTTTTTTTTGTCTATTTGATGATGTTGATGCTTAAGATTTGGCCTTTTTCGGTTTTAGCTTGTTTTGATATGATCTGAATGATGATGTTTAGCAGCTTTAAATAGATCCCACTTGCCTCGAAGATTTTGTTTGTGTTATTGTTAAAAAAGCTGGAAGCAATCTTCCCGATATTTTGAAGAAGGGAAGAACACGGATAGTTACAGCGGCTGAGTCCATTTCTGTCCAGCGTTCCCTCTGAACTTTACATTTTGCATGTAGCGGACCTAGTTCGCGGTTCACCGTTTCTACTCGTAACCTCTACGTTCCTCATTTTTGTTGCTATTTCTGCTCTTTTGTTCCAGAATCTTACTCTATTATTCGTATTTCCTAGTCTTGTCCATGTTGCTTGCAGAATCTGTTTTGATACCTTTTCTTTGAATTTTTGATTGATTTTTCCTTTAAATTGGTACCTTGATCCCTTTTGTTGACATTGAGTCTTAGATAACCATTCCCCTCATTTAAGGATTCAGTTAAGGCATCAGATCAAGGGATGGTAACTTCTTTCCCCTATTATGTGCTCTTATGTGTTTTTGCATGATTTTGCATGTTTTAAATTAAGTTTTCCTTTGCTTTTATTCATGTCTAGTCTTTATTTATGTCATTTAATTTTTGGGTAAATCATTTGGAGGTCTTGGATACCAAGTTGTAATAGATAGGTTTAATTTTGCAAAAAGTGTATTTATTCTAGAAAATATAATAGTTAGATTATTATTCCGAATTTTTTTCCCTTAGCATGTATTTAGGTTTCCCCAATGTAATTAAGTTTTATATGCTTATTTTGCATGCTTGCATGTTTATGTGTTTACTTGCTTTCCTAGGGTCTTGCATCTAAATATTATACCTATGTGTTATGTGTTTATGTACTTTTATGTGTTTACTTGCTTTATTATCATGTCTACATGTTTATTGTGTAAATGTATCGACGTCGCACTAGTCCAACGCTAGTTGTGGCATTTCCCTTCGATTTCTCACTAATCCAATGTTAGTGAGAACCTTTAGACAAGGGCTAGTCCAATGCTAGACCCTTAAGGCCATTCATGCATTAGATACAAGTTTCACACACTTTTCACTTTTAGGGTTTCTTTTTCATTCTTGCATGTTATTTTTCTCCCATCCCGTGTGCGAAACATGTCATTTAGTTTTCTTTTTCGTTAAAATAGATTAGCTCCTTTTTTAGGGCATTACCCTTTGAATTAGGGAAAAGAGCGAGTATGGCTTCCTAGCCTTAGCACGCTTTTATTTCCTTCTATGAAAAGGAAGATTTAAAGTCACGAATTTAGTTTCCCCGCACCCATCATGTTGCATTTCCCCTTTTAGGACATATACATGCACAAAATTTAATCAAATTCATTCTTCAAAAATCAAAAATCCATTTTCCTTAAAATCTCACCTTTTTGAAAAACCAAGTTTCTCTTTGCACTTAATTCATATTTTTCAAAAATCCAATTTCTTTCCCCTTGAGATTTTACAAAATTACATTTATTTTGAAAAACCCTAGTTTCCCTTATTTTTCTCGAGTTTCATCATTTGCATTTTCGTGACCTCCTCGAGAAATCAAATTTGGATGACACAATTAATGTGGTCAATTCCAATCAAATCTCAAGGAGACATTTTGCCCCTCTCGATCCAATATTAGGTTTAAGTTTTGCATCCATATAGATAACATCCAAAATGTGATAAATTTTAAAGTTAGAATTAGGAAATTTTTAACTAAATCACGCAACTAACTTTGGCTAGGTTAGAAGGGTGCCTTAGAGATGAGTAACATCGAATCTTTGCCTTCCCTTCTTTCAACTGTGACCCCCGAACCTTTTTCTCTAGTTTTACAAAGACCTGGAGTTGTCTAAAAAAGGGTTTTGTTAGTTTATTTTCATTAATTAAAAGTTTTAGGTGACTTGGTACACCGAAACTCCATACCAAGTGGCGACTCCAAATTTTTCTAAAAACCCTTTTTTAGACTTTTATTTTTGGATCCAAATCGTCGCATTTTTTAGTCCCATGACCCATTTCTTTTTCAAAAATTAAAAATCAATTTTTAACAAAAGAACCTTTTTCCAACTAAAAACTCGAAACGACGAGGGTTTCCCTCCTTCCTTTCCAAAAATGGGGCGCAACAAATGAAATATACCTCCCAGAGTCTGTCTATGGCATTGGATTTAAGGATGACCCTAGTTCGTTTTCACAGGTCATAAGTGAAGAAAATTCCACATTTTGATATAATGCCATAAAAGAGGAAATGGAATTAGTGGCTAAAAATAAAGTCTGGGATCTACTATACTTACCTAAAAAGTCTCTATTATAGGATGTAAATGGGTTTTTAAAACCAAAAGAGCCCAAATGGGTAATATCGAACGACATAAAGTTAGACTTGTAGTAAAAAATTTCACTCAAAAGAAAGGCATTGACTACCATGAAACCTCTTATCCTGTTTCAAAGAAGTATTCATTGCGCATCATCATTACAATAGTAGCTCATTTTGATTTGGAGCTACATCATATGGATGTGCAAACAGTATTCCTTAATGGGGATCTTAAAGAAGAGGTATGCATGTGCCAACCCGAAGGTTTTGTCAATAATGACAATAACCAACTTATTTGCAAATTAAAGAAATCTATATATAGACTAAAACAGGTTTCTCGCTAATGGTATATTAAGTTTCATAACGTTATCTCTTCATTTGCTTTTATAGAGAACATCCTTGACCTATGCATATATCTCAAGATAAGTGGGAGCAAATATATATTTTTAGTCTTATATGTAGATGATATTCTCCGTGCAAGTAGTGATGTAGGTTTGCTACGTGAAACCAAATAGTTTCTCGCACAGAACTTTGAAATGAAGGACATGGCTAAAGCCTCTTATGTCATTGGCATAGAGATTCACAAAGATAGGACAAGAAAAATTCTTGGGTTATCTCAAAAGGCATACACTGAAAGGATTCTGGAAAGGTATGGAATGAAGCATTGCTCTTCAATTGCAACTCCTATTATTAAAGGAGAAAAATTCAGTTTGAATGAATGTCGTAGAAATGAATTGGAACGAAAAAAGATGGATAACATTCCATATACGTCACTTGTTAGAAGCCTCATGTATGCTCAGATTTGTACTAGACCGGATATTGCTTTCACAGTTGGAATGTTAGGCAAATATCAAAGTAATCCTGGACAGGATTACTGGAGAGCTGCTAAAGAGTTCTAAGGTATCTGCAAGGGACCAAGAACTACAAACTTATATGCAGACAATCTGACTATTTGGAGGTAATTGGATATTCCGATTCGGATTTTGTTAGACGTGCAGACTCAAGCAAATCTACTTCAAGATACATATTCCTTTTTGCTAGAAGAGCTGTATCTTGAAGAAGTGTAAAGTAAACAATTGTTGCATCATCCATAATGGAAGCAGAATTCATTGCATGCTATGAAATTACATCATAGACTCTATAGTTGAAGAACTTTATATCTGGTCTAAGGGTGGTAGATTCAGTGTGGGCCATTGAAAATCTTTTGTGACAATTCTTCTACTGTGTTCTTTGCTAAGAATAATGAGAGTAGAAGTTGAAACAAGCACATCGACATCAAGTTTTTAATAGTCAGAGATTATGTTAAAAAGAAAGAAATTATCATTGAACACATTAATACTGAATTAACAATTACTGATCCTATGACTAAAAGATTGCCAGCTAAAGTCTTTCAGGATCATGTGACTCATATGAGACTCAGTAGTTCATTCTAGATTATTTCTATATTTTGACCATTTGTGTCTAGACATTTGTTAGCAATTCTACATGCAAGTGTGCATTGAAACAAATATATGTCTAAAGAAGTAATCTTTTGATCCATAAAGTTGGATCCTGAATAATTTATATGAAGTTATTCATAAAATTCTTCTAAAGTACTTGATTAGAAAGTATAATATTATTATAATACATGGAGGGAAGTGTTTGTGCTAAAAACATAACTGTCATGATTCGAACATTATCATTTTCTAATTAAGCAACTATTGCATAACTTTTAAATTTATTGAGTGACAATGAAGATTTATGACCATTTTAAGTATCTAGTCACCCATGAGTTATTTGACTATTACATATAGGTCAAGTGGGAGAATGTAAAATTAGCCTCTTTTAGAGATAATTATAATCCACATGATTGATTGATATATTGATTAATTAATTGAGATTTTATCAATCATTATTAGATATCTCTCATTTAATGGTAGTTGATTGGTATATTCTGTTGATTGATATATCACTTAATCAGATCACCAATCAAATCAATCAAATAGTCAAAGATATTATTTACAATTATGAATTATAGTAAGATTTTCTTGATGGAAGGAAACCCTAGAGATGTTGATATTTGCCAATAAGGGTTCCTAACCTAATTTATAAAAAACCTGTGGTACTCTATCAAATTATGGTCTTTTGGTTAGGTATAGGTTAGAAGTTCCCTTACTTTAAATTTCCCTTCTACGTATTTTCTTCGTTTATATATTTTACTAGTTTAGATAAGAGAAGGAAGAAGACAAGAAGGCTTGAGGAAGAAGACAATAAGCCTTGGGTACTAATTTCTACTTGACAACAATGGCTGGAGATAAGCTATCTCGATTTCCACTGCCTAGTATATAGATTTATATTATTATGTAATTTAACAGTTCATTGATATAGCTAGACCACAAAAGTGGAAGAGGCAGAGTGTAGCATCTTCTTGATTTGCTTTTGCAATTCATTGCATTGCTCACAAAGGGTTGAAATAGGAAGAGGCTGGCACTTGGCAGCGAGCATATGCCTTAAATGGTTTTTGCTGCCTGTCTACTTAACTAGCAAACTGCCTCCATTATTGATTATTTTGTCTACTCAATCAGTTTTGAAAATATTTACACCATGGAAGTATTTTCTTTGTTTTAGCACACCAAAACTAAAGCAATAATATTTTTCACTGTGGAGGAATTCAAGTAGAAAAGTATTGAAAAAAAAAAGGTTGAGGCATGGCAGAGACGAATACTTTTATCAGCATTTAATTAATGTGTAACATATCTTATGATATGTTACACTTTTCTCAATTATGTAAATCTATTCTTTTGAGGACTTCTTATTTTTCTGTATAATATCTTCCTGCAAATATATTTCCATCATCTATAGCATGATATGGTCTTCATATTATTAGAATCAAATGGAAATACAGTTTTTGGAATGTAACATTATTTCTTAGCTTCATTGCCACCATCTATGTAAATGTTATCTCCATTTTTTTTTTGTAATGTTATTTACACTCTTATTATGTTTTTTGCACTCCTATTAATTCATTTTTATTAAAATGAGACCATGTTACCTCTACCCTTATTTCTTCTCCTTGCCAATGAGTTAACTTTACTAGATTTTTTCTTACACTCTAAAACCAATTAATTATTCCATTACACATTAAAATGGCTAATTTTAAATTTTAACTAATATTATTATGTATTTTTTTTTAGTGGGACTTTATGATATTACATGATACCAAAAAATGTGAACAGATTCTAAATTTCAAGTCAAAAAAAAAATCCCAATGTTCAAAATCAAAGATGACCAAAAACTAAGTACAACTATATTGTCTGATAAATACGATACTAATACTTCTAAAAGTCTACTAAGAAAAAAGTGGAGTCTAAAAATCTTTTATGGAAATGAAGAAATTGGAGCTGATATTTGCTGATTCAAAACTGTTTATCGAATTTCACTTTTATGGAGTAGTATACGGCCAGTGAACACAAGATAAGGTAGGAGAAGAAATAAGAGTAGGGGTAATATGGTCTCATCCCCATGAAAATGGGTTAATTGGAGTGCAAATAACATAATAGGAGTGTAAATAACATTAACCTTTTTTTGGATTATCAAAATTTTAGTTTATAATAATTACATACCACCATTTTTATATTGATCGAGAAGATTAATATACTTTAACAATAGAACTTTCTAAGTAATGGATATTCTTTCTGAGTGCTTAGATATAGTGCATGTCTCATAAAGAGAAGGGAAAAGGAAATCTATAGACAGTTGAAACTAATGACGGAATTTTGTTTGTTTTAGGAACTCAAATTTCCAAGTATCGTATACTAAGAAAAATTTGAGTTCATAAAGAAAAATAGAAAAGTATACTTACAGTACCAAACAAGAATTAAAACCAATTTTAAGTGTTATAATTATATCTCATGACCTTACTCTTCTCTTCATTCTAAGTTCATTAAGTAACTTGACTCCTTCCTTTGGAATTAGACTGCAAATATTTAATTAAAAAAATACAAATTTATTAGACCTTTTTTTTAATCACAAAATCAGTAGAATGCCTTGAACGAAAATATCTGAATATTAGCATACGCTCTAATTAACTCCAAAAGCTAGTAGACTTCTAAAAGATATAAGGTTTAATTCAAACAGAAATAATATCTTCTCCTAGCTCTGATCTTCAATGTTCCGCACGGTACACATAGTAACTATTTATTTCTAAGTCATTCTCCATATATATACTCAGCCCCTTGACTTGTATTCTAAGTTTTAGATTTTTCACCTACTCATTAACTGCAATAAAAATATTAGAAGTAAACCAAATTGTGAAGCACCATGTATTGGCGACATAATTTTGGAGCAGTCCAAGTCAAATATCAATCAACTTTTGAGATGGCAAAGGAAGACTTGGATTAAGAGAGGACAACCTTTTCCATGAAATGAATAAGGAAAAAGCCAACTCTAGAGTAAATAAGATAAGCAGTTCCCTCTAGCATGACAAGAACTCTAATGGAAAATGACTTTTCTCGACTCTTTAGCGCGTTGATTCTTCTTATGTTGAATGTTGGCTAGGAAGCTCATGTGAACCACAGGGTACCACGACATTTACTTTAAACTTAAATAAAATTAAAGAATTAAGTACTAATTATGCCATCAGAAATAGGGTTTAAGTATGCCTGTACGGTCCCAACGTGTAGGAAATAGATATCTTGAAAAAGTTAACGCTTGGTTTTAGTCGAAATATTAATACTTTATTTCCAAAATGTCAGAGATAGAAATGAGACCCCCCACCCTTCCATTATGGGTATGGGGCAGGGACGGTGACGGTCCCCGAACAGTTGTGGCCCAGATTTGGCCAAAAAAAAAATGTATGGTTCAGATCACTTCTTGTACATCGTTTTTCACACCTTGTGTGAGGCCCACAAATTTTGTTCTATAGTTACACGTGGAAAATGAGTTACGCCCTGTGTAAGTGGAGTTACATGTTGTGCAAAATGCACAAAACCGTCCGGAACGATTTTCCTGGTGACTATTCCGGCCCTGCGTCCTTGAATTATGTACCCTGAACAAGCAGAAGTTTGTAGACTGCAATTAATGCCTGCAGAATGTCAGGTGTACAAATTAAGAAAACTACCCGAGATAGGAGACGGGGCAGAAGGACAGCTCCTGAACAGTTCATGGCCAGATTTGGCCAAAAAAAAAAAAATGTGGCCCAGATCACTTCTTGTACATCATTTTTCACACCGTGTGTGGGGCCCACAAATTTTATTCTATAGTTACACGTTGTGAAAAGTGAGTTACGTCCTGTACAAGTGGAGTTACATGCTGTGCATTTTGCACAAAACCGTTCGGAACGGTTTTCCTGGTAACTGTTCTGGCCCTGCGTCCCCTGAGATATAGGCCTACATATCCAGCAAATTGAGCAACAATAATGTGTTCCTAAATGGATTGTAGTAAAGGGCTAATTAACACTTGGCAGCAGAAATGTACATGTCTTTAATGTTTTTCGCTGCCTGTCAGCTTGACTAGCATGAATGGCATGATTCTTGATTATTTTATGTACTCAAATCAGTTTAAAGTATTGACTTCATGCATGTATACTCTTTGTTACAGCAGATTGAATTAAAATATAAATAATACATTTCATTGTTGTGGAGTTCAAGTTGACAAAATACTGCAAAACATTGGTTTGTGCATGGCAGAGCTCAATTGCTCTTACTTATATGCAGCGCAGTATATTAAATATTTTCTTAAAATAACACCCACACACACACGTATACATATACACACGCACGCACGCACTCACTACAGTACTAGCAGCATAGGAGATAGCCTGATTGAAGAACAAGCGAAGTTAAGATGTCCCGGAATGTTGGAGATGATCAAGATAGATAATGAATAGTCCACATTCCACATGGTGTATGAACTAGACCACACCACAGTCGTGAAGGCGGGTCACCTTCAATCAACACTATCACAGCCACAGATGGACCGCCTTGTTCAGATCCAAGACCTGCTCAATTCACGCTACAAAGCAGTAGATTCAAAAATGATTATACAAGATGTTGATGAATTTGCCCATGCACCTTGTGGACAAGATTACAAATGCCTTCAATTCAATTGCAGTTTATCTGGGATATAATTTAGTAATTGAGACTGCATCTACAGATGGCCCTAGTAGCGGTTTGGTGTTGGCAGATGTATCTGATTCTGGTTGATCTATAGGCAAGTTTTGTGTTGTACTACGACCAAAATATGCTGGCGGATCTGGGACAGGCAGCGTTACAGAGTTACTATTCAACATGAGAACAACTGAAGCCATGGTCGGCCTTCTCTCAATTTCATCTTGAACGCATAGCAACGCTACATGGATGCTCTTAATAACTTCGTTTCTTACATATGAATCTCCCATTGTTGGATTTACCAGTGCTAATGGTGTTCCATCTCTCCACTGTCTCCATGCCTGCAACATGTATTGCAGGTGATGGTATAAGAACCAACTTTTCTGCTAGAATGCATAAGAGAGCTCTCGGATGAGAATGCCAAAAAAATGAGAATTTTTTTCACACTCACATAGCTTAGAAGGTCATCTCCTCCATGAGTTTGTGGGAACTGACTGTTCTTCTTGCCACTTACAATTTCTAAAACTAAAACACCAAAACTGAACACATCCGACTTTACAGAGAACAAGCCGTGCAATGCGTACTCAGGAGCCATGTAACCACTACAAATTACGATAATTTGGATTACACTTCAGGCTTCAATAATTAGGACAAAATGCAGAGAACATAATTAAATATTAGAGGCTCAAAAGATAGTAGGATCATTGCATAATTACGATTATGTAAACAGTTAGTATACCAACATAAGGGTGCAGAACTTACAATGTCCCTGCGATTTTACTTGTGTTTCCTTCAGATTGATCAACTTCAAAGAGCCTTGCCATGCCAAAATCAGCAATTTTTGGATTCATATTTTCATCTAATAGTATGTTACTGGCTTTAAGATCGCGATGTATAATCCTAAGTCGAGAATCTTCATGAAGATAAAGGAGTCCTCTTGCTATTCCTCCTATAATCTTATATCGTCTTAACCAGTCCAACAATGGTTGCTTTTCTGAGTCTATACAATCATCAAACACGATAAGTCTTGTTAGTTTCTTTAACTAAAACGTTTAATATCCACAAAAGACTTGGCAATCAATTCCAGAGTAAATCAAGAGTATTTGACTAGACGCTAACCAAAGAGAAAGTAGTCAAGGCTTTTGTTGGTAATAAATTCATAGATGAGTATCCTTTCTTCTCCTTCCAAGCAGAAACCCAACAGTCGGACCAGATTTCTGTGCTGAAGCTTAGCAACCAGGGCAATTTCGTTTTTAAATTCTTCTGTACCTTGAGCTGAGCTTCTTGATAGCCTTTTCACAGCTACCTCTTGTCCATTTGGAAGTGTACCCTGATTGGAAATCAACAAAATAAAAACAAATTCAGATTTACAACGATCACATTCATAAATTTTCAGCGCACCGGCAGATGGCTTAAACTTATCGTACCTTGTATACAGGACCAAATCCACCTTCACCAACTCTGTTTTGAATGGCAAAGTTGTTCGTGGCAGCTTGGATTTCACTGAGATTATATTGTAACGATTCTACGGTTAAGATTTCAGTTGCACCTGCAGCAAAAATAGTGCAAACTTCTTGAATTTAAACGAATGGAACCTTTGAGAATGATAAATGCGTTTACAGCAACTACGCTTCTTAGTCCTTAGAATTTACCGTTTGTTTTGGTAACAGCATCATATGTCTTCCTGGATCTCCTTACAATGCAGAAGGCCAAAATAAATAGCATAATGGCAACAGAGATTGGGACAACGATTGCAACAATTGTTTTTGTTGAGATTCCGCCCCCCTCTGAATAAATATATAAAAGTTGTTTAGCTCAAAACTCTGCTTCTCGACTACAGCAGGTAAGGATCTAAAAACTGAAATGTTCAGATTCATTTATTCCTCTAAATTCGTCAACAAATAAAAAGAAAAAATATTCAGGATTTCCACTTCCACTGCCTCATTAAACGAGCAATTGGCTACAAAAAAGTAATGAGATCTATACAAGGCAGATTAGAACACGATGAGTACAGTTATTGACTACCAGGTGGGCTCAATAGCTACTAGCTTGTAAGTCTTGAATTATTAACTAATCCTAAAATTAAAATTGCAATTAAGATTTCAGATTAATTCATACCAATTGACTAAGAACTGGAACTTACCTTCACTACTTGTAGAATTGGAAGGAGGAGGCGGAGGAGATGGAGAAGGAGGACCAAGATTTTGTGCAGGCTCAGGTGCCGGGCTTACAGAATTGTAGAACTTGTAGGGTTCATACCTAATAAAACAGCTAGCAAATATAACATTGCAGCCCGGGCTATTAGTACAGTATGTGGGTATATAAGAAATGGCATCTCTAAGGCAATTCTCGCAGTCAAGACTGGAAAGGTCTGGAGTGCACTGTCCGAGGGCATATATGCTCCTCTGAAATGAGGCATAACTAGCTTCTTTGACAGCAAATTTCTTTCCTGAACGAAGATTTGCAGCACGACTTGCTATGTCAATCATCGTATCACTTAAGACCTGGTTGAACTTGCCTAGATCAGTGGCATTCTGTACAATCCGCGTAAGAAAGGGGATACCCTCAGTGACCCCGGAGAATATGGACACATTCGAATAACGCAACAAGCACTGGCCATAAGGAATAAATGCAGTCGTTTGATTCGAGCATGCCTTCAGAACTTCCCCAGAGGCATTTGCTACGCACTGTCCACAAACATCGGCATTCACATCACCTCGACAGAGAAATAGGCCGTAGACCATGTTATCAGGGTCATTGCCAGCAGTGAAATTGTAGAAACCATTGCTGGTTGTCAAAAGAGCTTTCGAGGACAGAGTGGAAAGGAGCAACTTCCGGTTCTCTGTAAACGCACTGCCAGTAGTGCTGTTGAGATCATATGCAGTATTCTCACATCTGATTCCGAAAGGACTATCGGCATAACTCAGTCTCGTACTGTAGCTAATCAAAAAAATTAACAGGAAACACAAGAATATTGTACTTTTGGAGACCATTTTGATGAGAGTCAGGCAGATGATCAAAAGTATACAATTGTGAACTTTTGGTAGTTAGGCCATAGACATCGTGCTTGATCCTTCAGATAGAAATAAGAAATGCGCCAGGCTAGGCAAGTAGTCGCATGGGAAGACTTTGAATTGGTAAAGTTGGTCATCCTGCTTCCTTCCATGAAAGTGTTACCTAGCGAAAAGTCTTTGCCAGTTATTGACTGATGCCTTTGTGTTTAGGCCAAAAAGTCCCTTTTTTTGTTCTTAGTATGATTTATCATCACCATCATCATCATCATGATTGCACAACTTAATGAAATTATAGACCTTCAGGAAATTCACCTGAAGGGGAAATTGATTGTTAATATTTCCTTTGCAGTTTTTTGGTGCCGATAAGTGAGATAATTGAAAATCTTTGTTGTTGTCAAATTTGACTAGCGTTTGTTCTTCAATTTTTATTGTTGTGTTGAGATTAATGCACGAGAGACACGTACAATCTATTGGTTGTACCTTTCTAGAGAGCATATTGCTTAAAGAACACGATTAGTTTAAAAAGTCTTCTAGGCTTAAAGACCACCGACTCGTTTAAATGCCTTCTAAGCTGTATATTATGGAATATTGTATTGATTGACCCCGTCTTGCAATGTGTTTCAATTGGCTGATACAAGAAAAATTGTCCAAAACATACTAATCTCCACCAAAATTTAACTAAATTAAATTATGAAGATATAGCTACAGATTTTTTATATAGGTACTACTATTTTGAGTTCTTCCTACATAATTAAAAATTTTTGCCTAAGTTACTATTCATGATCCAACTTAATTTACATCCGTTTTGTTTCATAAACAAATCTCCTAATTTTGTGTCCCAAATGGTACATAGCCGAGCCGGTAACAAATGGGCTGAAGCCACCATCAACTTTTTCCTAGGTTTCTTTGGGTTATAATATGTGATCTTATTTTGTTATTGTATTGCTTGTGAATGATTTAAAAGCCAAAGAATTAAGTTTTTTTTTTTTTTTTTTTTTTTGGCGAAGTTAGAGATAATTTTTATTTAGTAGAAGTGTTGCTTCATTCTTTGCTGTAATGGTTGACATTCATCAGGCTACATTTTGGATCAGTATGTGGTGGGAAGTGTTTGACGTGTTGAAAGCACAAACACACACGCCACCTGGTCTCCAAGCATAGATATAGTTCATGGTGTGAAAGCGTGTCGCATGCAAGCCACTCCGAGCGCGCTAAGGGACCCCGTGGCTTCCAGACGTAAAATTATGAAAGGCCAAACAAATTGAAATGCAATAAATACAGGTGTCATGGTGGACGAAGAGTGAGGAAAATAAGTACGTGTAACAGTGCGAGGGGCTTGTTCATAAATACTGTGCGAGGCCTTTGTTCATAAATACTGACAAGTATTTTTGCTTCAGTTATAAGACTACGAGTTAGGATTTAAGATTACGAACCCAATGAACTTTTTTTTTTTTTTTTTTTTTTTGCATATCATGTTTGTGTTAATTAATTTGATTGGACTTTCTTGGAAAAACATATGGGATGTTATTTTGTTACAAAAAATTTTCACACAACATTAAAATATTTTAATTCATAATTGACATTTCAGATTTCAGATATTATATAAATATCTACTCTCCGATCTAATTTAATTGAACTAAACTTTAGATAGGAATCTGATATTGATCTTGCAAAACCGATTCTTGAATTATCAAAAAAAAATTTTACCAATTTCCTAATTCCTGCCGATTAACACCCTAACCATACATTTATTGTCTGAGACTATTGCAATCAATAAAATAACAAATTGCGTATTAAGATAGTGTTTGTTTACGAGGAAGAGTGTGCAAAAATGAAGGGAAGTTTATTATTTTTTTCTTCATGCATGTTTGGTTGGCCAGAATGTTTAAGCACTTTCATGCATTTTTCCGCACCTTCCTGCTTATTGTGTCCGGTAACATTTGCAAAATTTTGAAAGGTTATTACTAGTTAGTTACATAACAACTGAGGAAATATCTTTTTTCTCCTTTATTTTGTCCTTGAAACACTTTGAATTTATTCTTCGAACTAATTGTTTTGTACACATGATTACGTATTATTGTCTTCTACCCATCAAAATTGCATATTCGTATGCTTGCCTTTATTTTTATCTTACTCCTTTTTTTTTTTTCATACTTTCAATTTCTGAGTAACTTAGCCTGGCATAAGGTACTCTCGGAGTCAAAACACGTTCCCAATCCAAAGATTGCTTTCTATTTTATATATTTTAAAATGGGTTGGCCATGTCACAAACATTTCACGATAGGGGAAACAAGTCATATTTGGTAAAGTTAAGGGGTGCTAAATGGAAATATCACGGTGCTAAATGGCAGTTTCTCATAGTAAACCCACTAATTTAGAGCTCATTTGACTTGTTATTCTCAAGAGTTTTTGCTACAATAACATAGTGTAGTGAGTTGATGTATGTATTGTATAGCGGTAATTGGGATATATGTTTACACGTAATATTATAAAATTTTGTGGAGAACAATTGCCTTCTATGTTCTTGGTGAAAGTCTTCACCCATATCACAGTAACTTCGAGAGTAATTCCGTGGAATTTCTGAATAATAAAAAGTATAAGTTTCATGATGAAAGTGTTCTCCAATTCATATTTCAATGCATGTGTGTGCAAGACAAATAATTTATACATGCGTGAGAATCTACTATGTATAATGAACGTAATAATGATTAATTGTTACCATATCTTCAAAATACTAAAGGACTAAGGGATCGATTGGCTAATTGAATAGTTGTTTTTTTTTTTTTCAAACCAACTATTGAATCAGTGATCATAGTAAAGCTTTCGAATGATGGTATAATTATACAGGGATGGTGGGTAGCGTATGCTGTCATCTGCTAATTCCCATACTTCGACGGTATTTTGCTATATTCCATCAACTTGTCCCTCACATTTGTTATTTTATCCTGCCAACTGGTTTTGCTATGGTATTTTTATGTATTTCGTCGACCAGTCCCGCACCCACCAACTTTGTGGCGCAGCCAGGACTTAAAGTTAGGGAGAGGGGCAATCATCTACTGTTCAACAATATGAGAATTGGATTGAGAAAATACTCTGTATTGGTAGGAGTTGGAGCAGGTCAGGGTTCAGAACAATTATCTTGGTGGAATGGACAACTATAAAATGTAAAAATACCTAATTTCTTATACAATATGTAATTTATTATATTATTAATTGATTGTTAGCATAAAGCGATTGATTTTAAGATATATGATGCGGCTAATAAATTTGTCAAACTGCCCAAGTTATCTAGTGCCATTATCTTATATGTATTTCCTTGAAAAGTAAAAATTAGAATGAGCGTTTTCAATCATTTTCTTACTTAGCTAAATAAATGATATAGTATTATGCAAAATTAGTGCATAATTAGTGAGTATTGAATTGCAGTGTATTCAATACCCAAGAGTAATAGTACAAGGTAATTCAAATTTAGCAAAGAAAAAAATTCTAAGATATATTTGTAATGCAGAAATATTTCTTTTTCTTCATTCCTCGTAATTAGCTATTTTCTCTCTTAAATACATTTAATGTAATTGGGTATCCCTTCTATATTACTCTCAATCTAATATGTTATTATTTGACTTTTTATACATGTATTATCATTATTTGACTTTTTATACACGTGGCATCTATTCTCCTATTTTTTTGGGTTTTGATTTACTTGTTTCTTATTGTACATAGAGTTTGATTAATTTGAATTTTAGTAAGTACCTCTTATTATTTTGTTTGAGGGGGGTGCAATACACAATTTTTGTGGCTTGAGAGGGTGCAAATTATTATATTATAACCAAGTTAAACTACATTTGATAATAGTTATAATGTATGAAATTTAGAAATTTGACGGGGTGCTATTGTCCACCCAAAAATACACATATACTCCTGCAGCAACTACACACATACGCATGCACATATATGTTTATATATGTATTTTTCCTTTTCAGGCTTACAGCCAGTAGTGGAGCCACTAAGAGACCCAAGGAGGCCCAGGGCCCCCCAAGATTTCAAAACTTATATATCCCCATATATATTTATCTATTCTACCCCTCTTAAAATTTAAAATAGGTTCCCCAATATTTTACTCATAGTATTAAGAAAAGAAGTTTACTTTGTAACCCTTTAGAATGTTTATAGAAATGTGGCTCATCTAAAACTTTATGAGTCAAAATGGTAAAAACAAAAGTGAAAACTTCTTAAGGAAGACAAATTTAAAAGAGAAAAATAAAGGTTTGAATTTGAAAAAAGGCCCACTCTTCATCTATTTCTCTCCATTGGCAGCCGATCATCATCTCCTTCACCATCTCTATTCTTCCAACAAAATTTTTTATTTCTTAAAAGCTCACATTATCTACAAGCTCCAAAACTAAAAGAATGGTTATTTGGAAATTTAATGTAAAGGGTAAAGATTGATCCATCTTCTATTCACTCTCCCAATTTCCACAGCAATCACTGAAAGGGCATTTTTAGTGATGAAAATTGTAAAATAAAACTTCGCAACAAAATGGAGGACAAGTTTCTTGCTGATAATATTGTTGTTTATATTGAGAGAGAAATTGCTAACAATTTTGACTTAAATTCTGTGCTTGATGATTTCATTTCCTTGAAAAAATGTCGTGTACAATTTTAAGGTACTAACTTTACTCTTAATAGTTTTTTTTTTGTAATTCTCATGTTTAAACCTTTTTTATGCATATTGTCTATGTTTTTATATATGAAATGCCATATATAATAAAAGTTATAAAAAAATTTTATATAATAGTAACATATAAAAGAAAAACTATACTAAAATTTTTTTGCATGATATATTTGATTTTAATTTGACCCCCCAAAATTGAAATCCTGACTCCGCTGCTACTCATAGCCGAAGCGTCCCGACCTTGCATTCCAGCCAGGCGCGTCGGCGTTGAATTTAGAATCTCCGCGGCACATGGCCATTAATGCAATTCGTCACTCGTGTCGCTTTCACAGAGCACTCCCTATGGTAGGATGGGTCAAACGGGTCAAACACTTCCTACCATGGACAAATCCAACCCGGTACATATCGATCTACTATGGATTTTCTTACCAGTACACACCGTCAGGTTGAATAGACCAGACCAGAAGAAGATGCATCCGGCTTTGTTCATGTTTTCTCAAGATCATGACCAGATTCAAGAAACTTTTGGGGAGATTGACCTTCATCTATACCCATTATAGGACGTTGATTTTATGGATTATGTCACGATTGTATTCAATCGAAACACATATTCTCATGTTTAAATATAACATGTATTTTTTAGTAGTTTTTTTTGGTCAATTCTTTTTAAATCTTCCTCTTCCCCTTTTAATTTGAATTAAGAATTCTCTATTTTTTATACTTCCTATTGGGGTATTTAGAAGTTTCATATGCACATATCTGAACCATTTTAAACATGTTTTCCTCATTTTCTCATCTATCAATGCTATCTTGACTTTATTTCTAGTGTATTCATTACTTATTCTATTGAATCTAGTGTGTTTCCAGATCCATCTTGACAATTCTCATTTTCGCTACATATAAATAATCCAAATTAATATATCCAACTAAGCATGTATGTTGAAATAAATTTGAATTTCGGGAATGATTTATCAAATTAATAAAATTCTTATTCAATTAATTTACCAAACCTGGTCTTAACAAATTATTAATTTAAAATAATGCAATTAATCTCAATTGCAAATAGTAGTTAGTTATCTAAACAACTTTAGCGTTAAACTACAGCGGTTTAATTAGGACCAAAAATTGGTGGTGGAAGAGAGAATCTCTTTGGAATAAGACTCAGTTGATGAACAATTTAGAGCTAAGTTGGGTAATTTATGTTCAACTAATTTATAGATAATCTTGGGAATAAGATTCAGTTAATGATCAATTCATAGTAAAGTCGGATAATTTATGTTTAGTTAATTTATAGAGAATCTCTTTGGAATAAGAATCAGTTTATGATCGATTACAGTTAAGTTGGATAATTTAAGTTCTACAATTTGCACCTTATCATTTTTCACATTATTTTAAGTCCTATATATATAGCTCACA
This sequence comes from Gardenia jasminoides, assembly GCA_013103745.1. Lineage (NCBI taxonomy): Eukaryota > Viridiplantae > Streptophyta > Magnoliopsida > Gentianales > Rubiaceae > Gardenia > Gardenia jasminoides. Next base: position 21,910,820 of record CM023104.1, read on the forward strand.
TATTTTTATGGATTGATTGCAAATCTTTCTATTTAAACATTTTCAGTCATTTAAAAAGCAGATATTAGTGGGTTTCATTTGCAGAATTAAACACAGATTACATCTCTTCCCCTTTTAAATATTTTCTAAATTTAACTAAAATTTACACTTGACTCCATCCTTTTCTTTAATCATTATCAATAGAAGCATTCGTTGAGTCTCTCTCTCTCTCTCTCTCTCTCCATTTACTCTTTAACTAAGGCCCTATTCGATAATCCAATTTATCACTTAAACTTAATGAACTTAGATATTAGAGTATATTTTTCTTTGTTCATTTATTCTTTAACTAAGGCCCTGTTTGATTAGCCAATTCAACATTTAGATTTAATGAATTCAAATATTAACATGTTTAGACGCATTTGATAATAAAAAATAGAATATTTGAATTAATTAAGTGGCATTCAATTTTCTAGTCAAAACTTGTTCTAAAAAATAAGTGATAATTGAATCACTTATTACTTAATATGAAGTATAATCAAATATATCATTCTAGTACTTAACAATTCAATAAATTAGTGGATTTAAGTTTCATTATTCATATTTTAGAATTTAGTTTTTAGGCTTCATTTTTATCAAATATGTCCTAAGAATTTTTTCTAGGTGCCTGAACCACTTTCAAATCACTCCTTGTTGGTGGACGAATTTTTTTTTCATCACAAACCAAGAAATTGGAAGTTCATATTTAATCACTCCTTGTTGGTGGACAAATTTTTTTTTCATCACAAACCAAGAAATTGGAAGTTCATATTTGGCCATTTAAGAGGAAGAAACGTAAAAGAAGATACTTTCGATTAGGGTTACAAACAAACTGCATTGAGTCAAACTTTGGTCTAATCGAGTCAAGTCTTGACTCACTCTTACCAAACTTGAATTCCAGCTTTCGCTCAACAAGCCCTCAAAGTAACATTCGAGTTTGAATTTGAACCCAATTGAACACGAACTCGAGCCTACTCGAGTTTAAAAAATAATTATTTTATTTCATTAAAAATGAATAAAATAATTATTTTTCTTAATAAATAATAAAAATATTAGGCATATATATGTAGTTTTATTATTAAAATAAAATATAAAAAATAAAATATATATTCGACCCTATTCAAACTAGCTCGCAAGTTATTGAGTTTGAGAGAAGATTATTCGAAGTCGACTCATGTACGAAAACGAGTTGTTCGAACTCAACCAATATTGAGTTGGAGTTGAGCACAAATTCAAACCGCTCTCCAGCAATTCGAATTATTTACAACCCTACTTCGGACCTCTTGAAGCTGCAAGATGACTTTTCAAAAGCATAAAATTACTCAATAGGGGCTCCGCTTGGATTCTTGTTTTTAGGGTCTGTTTTTGAAAAACTGTTTTTCACTCCCCAAATGCTACAGTAAAAACAACCCCAAAAACAAACCACTTGTTTTCATTTTTTTTTTTCCTTTTTTTTCCATTTCTTTTATTTTTGTTTTCTTTTTTCTCTCTTCCTCCACCCATATGTCATGCATAGTCAGACTGATCAAGACTTTTTTTTTTCTTCTTCTTCTTCTTCTTCTCCTCCTCCTCCTCCACTCCCCTCACACTCCTCTCTCCTCCTCCTCTCTTCCTCATTCCTCCTCCTCTCCCCCCACACATGACCAGATGCAGGCTGGTCAGGGAGGGATGGAGGGGAGGGAGGGGAGGGAGGGTCAGGGGAGGGGAGGGGAGGAGAGAAGAAGAAGAAAAAAAATTGATCCCACAGACCTACGACCAAGTGGGGTGGGGAAAAGAGAGAAAACAAGAAAAAGAAAAAAGAAAAAAGAAATGGAAAAGAAAAAAAGAAAAAGAAATGGAAAAAGAAAAGAAAAAGAAAAAAGAAAATTCACAAAAAAAAAAACTATCCAAATACAACTACAGTAATTGTTTTTCGCTACAGTAATGCTATAGTGCTATTTTTGAAATACAACCCCAAAAACAACTAATCCAAACGGACCCAGGGTTAGCTGTGATACCGCCAGTGCAAATGGGCTTCCTGGTGAGAGGCCTAAAGCTCACCCAAATGTTTAGTTCAACCCATAAACAGTATCAAAACCATTTGTGTCAGAACAAAATAATACGCAGGAAATAGTTTCACATGTACAAAAATAACTATAAATAGTTAGTAACTATTCACACAACTACGTTTTATGAAAGGACGCAACTGACTTTTACCACTTACTAAAACACCAAAAAAAATGACTATATGTCATCCATTATTACCAATTGGCGCCTCCTACTTTTGCAAGTCTCAATTGTAAGACCAAATCCCAAATACACATTTACCACTCTTTGACGCTCAAAATAAATAAAACAAAATTCCTTCCTCCAATAAGAACCCGACACTTGCCAATCTGTGGAGAACTTAAGTTCTCTTACTCTTATATATATATAATAGAACTAGATACTTTCCCGCTGTGCAAGGCACAGCCAATGCCCAATGTGTTATGTGAAAAGCGTTAAAAAATCTGTTGTGACTGTCATTTTTAGACCAAAATACAACTATATGTAAATATCTATATACTGAATGTGTTGTGTGAAAAGAGTTGAAAAATCTATTGTAACTGTCAATTCTAAATTGAGGTACGTTCATATGCAAATGTCTATTTTGATTTAGAAATAGATTATTTGTTTGAAAGGGTTAAAATATAGAGTGTTGTAGGTATTATTCATATGTTTGTTAGGAAGGAATCAAATATGTAAATTATTGTTTGTAAGCAATTTGGGCACTTTTTCTTAAGAAGAATTAGGTGAATGAAATGATTTGTTAATTGTAAAGTTTTTTTCCCCTTGATGCAGAGAAAGACTGTTTATTAGTGAAATTATTTACACTTAGAAAGTCATCCTAACTTTTCCTCATGTACATTTTATAAAAACTCATTGAATCAATGTCGTTATTGGCAACATCTGATCCAATTGGTGAGTCACGCTTTTTTTTTGTTGTTGCTATTTTCTTGTGTGACCAAGAAGATTGCAGACGAAAGGAAGCTCTTATCTGATCTAGTATCCCTTGTGGCTCTCTCAACTCGCACAAAAAGAGAGGGAAAAGAATAGGTAAACCATTGCATTTTGTTTATCATTTTTTTTCCTTCAAAGAATAACTATTTGGTGCAATCTCATGCTGAAATTAGCACAAAGTACAAAAGAAATATTCTCATGGTACAAATCACCGGGGCAAGGTGTCCAAATTCAAGAAACGTGATATTGTTTTGACAGGGAGCAACAATTAGAGGACATAGATGATTTCCTTATGCAATCCAACGGACCAGAGTTGCATCAAGCACAAACAAATGATATAATGGTTAAAATCAATGAGGCAAAGGCCAAAATTCAGGATACAAAGGCCTAAAAATCAATATTGTGCAATCTTTAATTTTTCATCAATGAAAGAAAGGAAAATGAAGAAAAGGCAGTGGCCTTGGATGACCTTTCATTTTTTCTTAACGGAACACTATAGAATATACTTAAATTTGAATTATTTACAGTAAAGGTGGCAATTGCCAAACTTCAGCCTGTGCTAACTTTTGTAGCCATAGGGAAATTACATATTTATATCTCTTATCAATGATAGGCAGTGGAGTAACTTTGCTCAACGGCTCCTCTAAGTTCAATATTCATGGCATTTGTTCTTTTCAACCTCTCGATCTCATTTTCCAGCAATTTTATTTCTTCCATATAGCTTTCAAAGGAATGTGACTTCACATACTCGGAATCACTTGATATCAAATTCTACCCAGATCGTGCAATGTCCATCTTTAGCATAGTAATTTCAGCTCTGCAGTCATGAGTTCTTTCCTTTGGCTTTCCAAAGACTTTCATTTCTTGAACCTATGACAACATGTTCACAAAACATGAATAGACTGCATTTAACATGCTGCAGCATTTCCAAAGAGTCCAAGATAATTACCAGAACTTCTTTGTCCTTTATATCCTTCTGCAAAGCTTCAAGGGATTTCATCAATGCCACCACTTGGGTGTCTACGATATCCTTGCCTTTCAGCAAGTACTGCCTTTCCTTGTTCACCTAATCATTTTCTTTGTGCAGACACTCATTTTCACGAAGCATAGTAATTTTTAGCTGCAAAGCCCAACAGCTCTTCTCACCAATGAATAGTTAAGCAAACACAGCATCATTTACGGGAAAAAAGCATTTTGAAGTGCTTAGTCATCTCAAGCAGATGACATACGAATATAAGAGATGTTATATGTGCCACCAAAAAAAAAAGAAAGAAAGATTAAGCTCTCTTCCCACAAACAATGCAACAAATCATAAAAAGCAAAATATATGGGAATATGCAAAATTTCGGCAGTCCAAATTCACAAGGAAGAAAAAACACAACGTACATTGACCACAAATAAGTGCAAATGTGCAAATTCCAGATCATTGTAGGGTAGAAAACACAATCTTACTGAAGATAACAAAGCTATAAAAAATGTGGACTTGTAAGATAACTAATCATAAGTTATTTTCAACAAGTTATGAAACTCACTTTATTCTCCTGAAGTAGCAATAAGGAACATAATAGAAATTTAGACCAGTGCTAAGATGATTAATCACAAAGAAACAAGATAATAAAAATACCCTTCTGCTGAGGGTAAACAAGTAGACGACTTAAGATCTTATCTGCTGTTATTTTGAGAATAAACGTAAGATCGAGTTTCATAATGTATGATGATCCGGGAAGTACGTAAGCAGCTTCTGTAAAGGTACTGGTAGTAGTAATGGCACAGGGCATTTGGAACACATGCAGAGGAATTTTGCCAAACATCTAGAATTTGGTCAGTAACCTGTCAAACATCTACTGGAAGTAAGAAACTGTCAGACTACATGTAAAAGTAGATGCAAGTATTACAGCAGTAATGAAGTTGGATAAAAAAACAAGGCAAGACACCACAGATAATCAAAATTTTAACCTAAGCAAACAAAATTCCCATAAGAAAATGTGGAAAACACACTTGGCAAACCACAAAGTCAATGCACCAAAATCAGATAGTTTGCTTTGGATTATTGATTAAAAATAAGCTGCAGTAAACCAGATCATTCCAGAAATGTCTCTAGGAGGGGATCCAAATCATACTATCCAATTTAAAAGCCTTGTATGGCACATTCCAACTGTTGGAAATTTTATCCTTAGTTGTTTAAATATTTAACCTTGGGTCACTTTACTTGCATCAAAAAGCAATATGAATGTCAAGAGTAGTCAAGCACTGCTAAACAATTCCTCTTAAAGACTTACTTGTTTCTAGATACTGAAAATGTCATAAAACAAAAGACGGAGAAGATGTCATCTACTGGTAACGGAGTGCAATACTCCAACTCAATGAGAATTGACTTTATCATGAAAATATGTCCAACAAGCATAAAATAACAAGCCACCTCTGCTTAAAATACCTCCTCACAAAATGCCATTGCAGTCAAATGATATCCAGCTTATAGTAGATATTACTTTGCACCACAGTTGAAAGATCCAAGTCTGAAAAGGAAGAACCATTCCTCTGATGTTGAACATCCTGAGAAGCATCTAAATTTGTCTCTGAAAAATTCAGTTAGGCAGAACAATTGAGAGAGAATATTCTACTACCATAATTTACTGAGACTAAGCATAGTTGTGGTAATTGGCAGAGTGAAGCTAGATGCTAATCTCACTGTAAAATACAGAATTGTACAACTAAATTGTTAGGAAACCTATTTTCTCATCCTAACTTGGAAATTGATGCAGACGGAAAAAAACAACTAAATTAGGAATGATGCAAAGTCTATTTGTCTTTTCTCTCTTTATCTATATCCTTACTTTTTATAATGATACATGCCTGCAGGAAAAAAAAAAAAAAGAAGAAGAAAAGATGTAAAGAATTTTTGTCAGAGAGCAACGGAGCAAGAAGTGAAAGCCTCTTTGCTCTTTCTCTCTTATATGCTACTAAAATAATTAATATTCCAAATATCTCCTAACATAGAACACAACATATTGAGAAAATAAGAAGAACTAACCTTGAGGAAAAATGAATTATTTTCCAAAGCTCTTTCTCCTCAAGTGTAGACTTCAAAAAATTAGGAAAAAAACTGCAAATAACTATCAACAAACACATATTTATATATCAAATTATTTATTTATGTATTATTATTATGCATGAAAAAAAAGAAATAGAAAATTTATTACCAGAGGAGGAGATAGAGATCAAGGAAAATGGCATTCTTCTTTCTCCCTACTCTCTCCACCCTCAGAAAAGAGCCTCACAAATAGCCTCACAAATCTTATATGGGTACTTCATTTCTACCCTTTTTTTCTGTTCAAAACCTAAAAAATTAAGTCACTACAACTCTCTTTTTGTGCAAAAAAGTGTGCGTCAAATTCATCACATCAATAAAACCATAAAATTCATAAGAACAAAGAGAAGAAGATGCATGAATAGCTCACGAAGCAACAGCAAAAGGCCATAGGAGAGCCGATAATTGATGTTCAAAGGTGTAGGACTTCCTTTCTCAGACAAATACAAGGTCCTGAGTTGGGGAGAAAAGGAACCATCAAATCCAAAGAAGTGGAACAAAAAAGGAACCATCCACTTTGACTTTCAACATGTCATACAACCGAAGCATAAGTATACTAATCCAATTATTTGGCTACTATTTTCATGTTAAAAAGGTGACAATAAAGTGGGGAAATTAGGATTACCAAAGAAGACTCCACAGAAGAAGTGAAGAGCAAGGCCGGCTGCTGCTGCTACTACTTACTTCAAATCGCAAAAGTCAGATTTTTTGAAACCTATTTTCCCCCAAAAGCAGAATGCACAAAATCCAGTATATGAAAGAACTATCAATTCAAGGAAAAAAGTAATTCTCAAAAATCAGGTATCATAAATATTTTCCATGTCATAACAATAATCATCAATAACTATGAAATCAGGAACATGCAATAACAGCGAACAAGAAGTAGTAATTGGAGAAGCATTAATTTATTAAAAACACTAATGACTAATGACTAAAACTTTTCAGTTGGATTATTTGTTTTCTTGAGACATATCATCTTAAGCAAAGTAGCATCTTACGCAAGACAATGATTATTAATATTTCCCAGTGCATGAAAGTACTCCTCATATTTAGATAGTAAGAATTGTAGGAGAATGAATAATAGAAGGATTCTAAAAATTGGAAAACAGTTATGATCAATATTTCCTTAAGGATGGTACGACATGTTTAGGAAAATAGAGAACCTAACCTGGAAACAAAACGATTTACCTTTGAGCGATTCTCAAGTAATAAGCTGAAGAAGCAAAAAGAAGAACAAAAACATAGCATCGACAAAATGATTAAAGGCTTCCATAAAGAAAATAACTTTACAATAATAAATTCAATGAATATTTTCTAATAATCATGACAATGTTAATAATAAAAAGAAAGAAAATCAAAGCTGTAATTAAGAGGATTGTGTATCCAAAGATTTTGCCGTGTGGTATATCTATGAAGGGGTAGGAAAAATAGAAACAAAATGATTAGCAGTACTCCATGAATACAGTTTATCTTTTCTCGAATTTTATGTTCTTATCATGCATAAGGCAAAAAACCGTCAATACCAAGGGGAAAAAGGAGGAGATAGAGTCCAATACCATTTTTTTCCCTTTCTTTTGGCTATATGATTTTCTGCTCCACAAAAAGCTTTCTCACACAAAGGAAGAAATCTTATATACACGCTTCCTTGGTTGGCTTTTTCTTTTTTGAGTGCTAAAACCTACAATAGCTCAATAGCTACCACCGCACTTTTCCAGCATATCAAAAGGAAGCACAAAATTTCTACAATTATCGGTTTTCCAGAACATCCAGTGGCTAGCAATTAGATAATTGCACTCGGTGGTCATTATGTAAGGCCCCATCTACAAATTTAACCAGCCACACTACTAAAAAACCTCAAGGAACACTTGAGTCAGAAAAGTACATGAGAAGCTAGAAAGGATTTGAGGTACACTTTGAAAACCAAGCAGAGCAAAAGAAAACAAACATCTTTAACCAAGCCAGAACTCCCAAATCAGCTATATGAGGTAGCATTCAATTGGTCAAAGCAAAAGCCCCCAGATCAGCCATGTGAGGTAGCATTCAGCTAGTTTTATTTATTCAACTGTTGAAACTCATACATATCAACTGCCAACAAAATTACAAAATTAGAAAATTTGTAATAAAGGAAGGTTCTGCCATTATAAGCATCTAATTAGGGATAAATGGAACATTGAGAAAAGATAAATGCTCAGGAGTTAGCCTAATTTCATTGTTATAGATTTCATAATGCTTCATAATCAGTCTATTTTTTAAGTAAGCAATTTCTTAGTTAGATCAACAAATGATCATTAAATTAAGGCTCAATTCTCTGACTTATTGTCAGGCAAAGATCACAAGTACCGCCATGGCTGCAAACCAAGTTGCATTTGTAAGTAAGAATCAACCTCTAATTCCAGTTAAGAGGAAGACTCAAGTTTCAATGCCATCAAGGTTGCCCTGCCATGCTACGGCCATAAGTATACAGCCTGAATTAAGCCAAAGTTATATCATCATAGTCTGTTTTAACAGAAAACAAAACAGTATATTATTTTCATCGAGTCCTAATAACTAAAAAGGAGTAAAACCACAAACTAATTGTTCAAAGGTACTGGAAAAGGACTATATTCTTTGAAAGCTCAATAGCTGCTGCACATGGACTCTTAGTATAATTATATCTTTTTGAGAAAAAGAATGTGTTTTAGCAAGTAGAGCATTTACTTCTAGTTTTTTACGTTGGTCAAATATATGAGGCCTGTTTTATTTATTCATTAATAAAACTTGATGCTTGTAATCTCCATCAAAATATTCATCTACTAAACTAAAGTTCTGACCTATGTTTCTTTTCTTTCTCATGTTATTCAAGCTGATAGGAAATGGACCTATCTAATAACAGATTGGGAAAAGGAGATTTTAAAGTATGCGGATCAAGTTAAATCTAATGAGAAGAAGCAAGTGGCCAATGGATACAAAACCACAAGGTAATCACTCAAAACAATAACATTTAAATGATCAGAACCATTGCATACTAACAATTAATAGGCAAGATAAGAGTTACATAAACCATATTGTGAGCTAAGAAATACTGCATAAGTGTTAAGCACTAAGAGCATTAATATGAAAATTATTAGGGTCACTAAATTTTGACAATCAGCTGGCTGACAAACACACACATGAAATAAACTACAAGACTAAATTTAACAAAACTGAAACCCGTAAAAACTAACATGGAGCAGAAGAATTTGTTTTGCAGATACCTTGGTTGTTCACTTCAAACCTGAAAATCAAACATAAAGGGAACCAAAAAAAAAAATGAATTAGTAATTCTATATTCATGTTAATTTTTATATAAAATAGATAGAAGAACATTGTACCAAAGAGCATATGAGAAGAAGTTGAAAGTATCATCCTTCTTTTCATTTTTTTAAAAATAGAAATAGCCAAACAGTATCGTCTAATATCCTTTTCTCAGCATAAAGAAGAAGGAAATTATAGAATAATTTTTAAATCCTGCAAAAACATGAAAAAAATCTTGCAAACTCAAAACAATAACATTTGAAGTTCAAGGATAACAGCAAAAACGATAGTCACCATCTAAACAAACTTTTATGAAATTATAAATCAGAAAAGAGAAAATCTAAATCAACAATAGTATGGAACTAACCACTGAGAGAGAAGCGTAGAGATCAATCTCCTACTCATGTGAAACTGGATCAAAAAAATCGAAGAACACGAGAACGGAAAAAATCGAAGGGCCTGTAGAAAGAAAGAAGGGAAGGAGTCTCCCACCCTTCCCTCCTGTCTGCATTTTGTCAATGCTAGAGATAAAAGATTGAGTGGTTTGGTAAAAGTGGGGCAAAGATCTCATGGCTGAAAATTGGAGAGGGTTAAATATCTTCAATCTGATGGCTTTAGTTAACCAGCCAAAAAGCCTATTGTCCGAAGCAGAGAAGAAGAGCTAAACACAAATTACAGAAATTACAAATGGTAGCTTGAAACCCCATCTGTCTCCATAATTGAAAAACGGCAAAAATCAAAGATAAATGATACATTTTTTATACAATGATCCCATGGTTGAGAAATTAGAGATGGTACGGCTAATAAAAATTGAATGGCAGCCCATAATTTGAGGGTAGAAATCATGTGTTCTTTGACAGGGACGGAAACCTAATCTAGGGAAAGCCTCTGCTTTGAAGCACAAAAAAGGAGAAAGGGGAGAGTCTCTGACGCAGTCGTTGAGTTGCTCTGCATTCCAGCTCATAGGATGAACGAACAAGCGAGAAAGAAAGAAGTAGATAAGGAGGATTGGAGCTAAAATACCCATTTGGACCCCACACAGTAAGTGACTGTTCTCAGAGCACGTTATGTTAGCAAGGGCAAAATAGTAAATATGAATAAAAAGACCAAAACATCCTTAAATAGTTCTTTACTGTTATGCGCAGAGGCCACTTTCCATGCCTATTTTGGGCAGACAATGCTGCTGCACAATCCACTCTCTCCCACATGCTGCCACGTGGATGAATATGGGAGTAGAACCCTTGAGTTTTTATTACATTGGAAGATAAAGGTGGCTGTGCTCAACATTACGAATGATATTTTTAAACAAGATTGGTAGGACAATGAGTCCCACAAGTGCATGCTATCAACGTAGAAAATTTGTTTCCTATAAGGGAAAACATATGGAAATGCAAACTACTGACATAATAGTTAAACATAGATCCAATAGTCATTTGTCTGACAACCATCCATTCAGTTAACAATTTAGACATATCAGCATACATTACTCTATCAAAAGCTACTTGAGCAATGGATGCTAATATTTTTTCAGAGAAAGTGCATAGAAACTGCCATACTTATTATCATTATAGAAGTCCTGCTAAATGTAAATATTATAACGCATTGCTCTATCAAAAGATATTGGTGCAACGGGTTCCAATACTACATCAAAAGTACAGTGCAGATAACTAATATGGCAGTGTAAATACATAACAAAACATTCGACAAAGTCTTCACTGGAGTTTAGTTCTCCTCCTTAGATTTTTCTTTGGGGCTGCTTGGAAGCAATTTTTTTGCCAGTAAAGCTACAACACTAAGCCGGTCACCAATTTTCTAGGTGTTTGATGCTGATATTGTCAGTGTCACATCTTCATTTTCAAGCTTAGGAAACTGAAGACTTCTTTTTGATCCAACCATTGTAGGAGTTAATATTGTTCCTTGTGCATTAGATTCAGCAATTTCTTGGAGGACCAGTTTCGTAATTGATGTGAAGAGTTATGGGTTAGCTGGCTCCTTCTGCTTGTTGCTTGATGTAGTAGTCAATTGAAGGCTGGTAAAGTATTTGCTGGGCTATGTGAAGCTAGAGCATGACTTAGCATTTCATTAGTGATGTAGTTCTTAATGATATCATTCCTCCTTTGAGGTTGTCCTTGGAAAGTAGTCTCATAGTACTTAAAAAATAGACTATTCTACATCTTCTAAGATAGTGCCCAATTTCATCATTGACTACAATACCCTACATCAAAACAATCAAAATTGGCTTGAAATATAACTGTGTATATAATTAGATGTAGTTGTGTAAGCAGGTTATAAACTAACATTCTCCTCTGATGTTTTCAATTGTAGAGCATTATACTCAATCATCTTCTCTCCTAGTCCATTTACTAAGTTTCTTGAAGAGAAATGCATTGTTGCTTAATATACAATGCCTGGCACACCACAACAAAATAGTGTAGTCGAAAGGAGAAACCGAACTTTTATGGATATAGTCAGAAGCATGATTAGCAGCTCTAACTTATCTTTATTCTTATGGAGTGAAGCCTTAAAAATTACCGTGAATATTTTTAACAGGGTACCATCCAAGACCGTTCCTAAGACGACATTTGAAATTTGAAATAGATGGAAACCCAATTTAAAACATTTACACGTATGGGGTTATCTAGTTGAGATGAAGATATTTAATCCACACCTTAAAAAATTGGATGAATGTACAGTTAGCGTTTTTTTCATAAACTATGCTATTAATTCCAAAAGGTTTAGATTTTACTGTCCTTCGCACACTCCAAAAGTTATCGAAACTAGAAATGCAAAATTTCTTGAGGAATATGAAGTTAGTGGGAGTGGTTCTTAGAGGGTGGAATTTGAAGAAGTAAAGGATGCACTTATGCCACCTTCACAAGATTTAATTGTTATTCAAAATATTGAATAACAACCGCTACCTGAACAATCATATTCAAAACAATCATAATTGATCCAACTAATCAAACTATCTATGAAATTGTGGGAGTTAGAAGATCCTTAAGAATCAGAAGACCCAGTAATTTCTAGTGATTATGAAGTATACCTCTAAGAGTCTGACTATGACATTGGATTTAAGGATGACCCTAGTTCGTTTTCACAGGTCATAAGTGGAGAAAAATCTACATTTTGATATAATGCCATGAAAGAGGAAATGGAATCAATGGCTAAAAACAAAGCCTGAGATCTACTATAATTACCTAAAAATATCTCTATTATAGGATGCAAATGGGTTTTTAAAACCAAAAGAGGCCAAATGGGCAATATCTAATGACATGAAGTTAGACTTGTAGTAAAAAATTTCACTCAAAAGAAAGGCATTGACTACCATGAAACCTTCTCTCCTGTTTCAAAGAAGTATTCATTGCGCATTATCATGGCAATAGTAGCTCATTTTGATTTGGAATTACATCAAATGGATGTGAAAACGGCATTCCTTGATAGTGATCTTGAAGAAGAGGTATGCATGTGCCAACCTGAACTTTTGTCAGTAATGACAATAACCAACTTGTTTGCAAATTTAAAAAATCTATATATGGACTAAAATAGGCTTCTCGCTAGTGGTATATTAAGTTTCAAAATGTTGTCTTCATTTGATTTTGTAGAGAACATCATTCACCAATGCATATATCTCAAGATAAGTGGAAGCAAATATATATTTTATCTTATATGTAGATGATATTCTTCTTGCAAGTAGTGATGTAGGTTTGCTACGTGAAACCAAATAGTTTCTTGCACAGAACTTTGAAATGAAGGACATGGGTAAAGCCTCTTATGTCATTGGCATAGAGATTCATAGAGATAGGACAAGAAAAATTCTTGGACTATCTCAAAAAGGCGTACACTGAAAAGATTCTGGAAAGGTTTGGAATGAAGCATTGCTCTTCAATTGCAACTCCTATTGTTAAAGGAGAAAAATTCAATTTGGATCAATGTCATAAAAATTAATTGGAACGAAAAGAGATAGATAACATTCCATATGCTTCACTTGTTAGAAGCTTCATGCTCAGGTCTATACCAAACCGGATATTGCTTTCACAGTTGGAATGTTAGGCAGATATCAAAGTAATCCTAGACAGGATTTTTTTTTTTTTTTTATAAACTGTCAATCATAGCTGGCAGGCGGGCTTGTCCCATTTTATTAAACTTGATAACGAGCAATACAGAGGGGGGGCCAGACCTTACCCTCACTTGATTCTAACCCTAGCTACTCCTATCTGATCTAGTAGAAAATTACTTCTTGTAAGCTTAGGCAACGTAGTGATCGATTGGAAAAGAACAAAAAAGGAGGACAAGATTACTGCAAAGCTGCTAAAGAGTTCTAAGGTATCTGCAAGAGACCAAGAACTACAAACTTACATACAAACAATCTGACTATTTGGAGGTAGTTGGATATTCCGATTCGGATTTTGTTAGATGTGTAGACTCAAGCAAATCTACTTCAGGATACATATTCCTTTATGCTAGAAGAGCTGTATCTTGAAGAAGTGTAAAACAAACCAATTGTTGCATCATCCATAATAGAAGCAGAATTCATTGCATGCTATGAAACTACATCACAAGCTCTATGATTGAAGAACTTCATATCTGGTCTAAGGGTGGTAGATTCAGTGTGGACCATTGAAGATCTTTTGTGACAATTCTGCTGCTGTGTTCTTTGCTAAGAACAATAAGAGTGGGAGTTGAAACAAGCACATCGACATCAAGTTTTTAATAGTCCGAGATTATGTTAAAAAGCAAGAAATAATCATTGAACACATTAATACTGAATTAATGATTACTGATCCTATGACTAAAGGATTGCCAGCTAAAGTCTTTTAGGATCATGCGACTCATATGGGACCCAGTAGCTCATTCTAGATTATTTCTATATTTTGACCATTTGTGTTTAGACATTTGTTAGCAATTCTACATATAAGCGTGTATTGAAACAAATACATGTATAAAGAAGTAATCTTTTGATCCATAAAGTTGGATCTTGGATAACTTATACGAAGTTATCATACAATTCTTCTAAAGTACTTAATCAGAAAGTATAATATTATTATAATACATGGAGGGAAGTGTTTGTGCTAAAATATAACGCCATGATTCGAATATTATCATTTTCTAATTAAGCAACTATTGCATAACTTTTAAATTTATTGAGTGACAATAAGGATTTTATGGCCATTTTATGTATCTAGTCACTCATGAGTTATTTATCTATTACATGTAGGTCAAGTGAGAGAATGTAAAACTAGTCTCTTTTCAAGATAATTATAACCCAGATAATTGATTGATATCTCGATTAACTGATTGAGATTTTGTCAATCATTATTAGATATCTCTCATTTAATAGTAGTTAATTAGTATATTTTTTTGATTAATATATCACTTAATCAGATCACCAATCAAATCAATCAAATAGTCAAAGATATTATTTATAATTATGAATTATAGCAAGATTTTTTTGATGGAAGGAAACCCTAGAGATGTTGATATTTGCCAATAAGGGTCCCTAACCTAATCTATAAAAAACTTGTGGTACTTCATCAAACTATGGCCTTTTGGTTAGGCATAGGTTAGAAGTTCCCTTAATTTAAATTTCCCTTCTACAATATTTTCTTCTTTTACATAGTTTACTAGTTTAGATAAGAGAAGGAAGAAGACAAGAAGGCTTGAGAAAGAAGACAATAAGGCTTGGGTACTAATTTCTACTTGACAACAATAGTTGGAGATAAGTTATCTCAATTTCCGCTGCCTAGTATATAGATTTATATTATTTTGTAATTTAACAGTTCATTGATATAGCTAGACCACAAAAGTGGATGAGGCAGAGTGTGGCATCTTCTTGATTTGCTTTTGCAATTTATTGCATTGCTCACAAAGGGTTGAAACAGGAAGAGGCTAGCACTTGGCAGCGAGCATATTACTTAAATGGTTTTTGCTGCCTGTCTACTTAACTAGTAGACTGCCTCCATTATTGATTATTTTGTCTACTCAATCAGTTTTGAAAATATTTACACCATGCAAGTATTTCCTTTTGTTTTAGCACACCAAAACTAAAGCAATGTTATTTTTAATTGTGGAGGAATTCAAGTAGAAAAGTACTGAAAAAAAAAAAGCTGAGGCATGGCATAGATGAATACTTTTATCAGCATTTAATTAATGTGTAACATATCTTATGATATGTAACACTTTTGTCAATTATGTAAATCTATTCTTTTGATGACTTCTTATTTTTCTGTATAATATCTTCCTGCAAATATATTTCCATCATTGTGCTATAGCATGATATGGTCCTCATATTATTAGAATCAGATGGATACACAGTTTTTGGAACGTGCCATTATTTCTTAGCTTTCATTGCCTCCATCTATGTAAAAGTTATCTCCATTATTTTTTGTAATGTTATTTACACTCTCTTATTTGCACTCCTACTAATTCATTTTTATTAAAATGAGACCATGTTACCCTTATCCTTATTTCTTCTCCTTGCCAATGAGTTAACTTTACCAGATTTTTTCTTACATTCTAAAACCAATTAATTATTCGATTACACATTAAAATGGCTAATTCAAAATTTTAACTAACACTATTATGTATTTTTCAATGGGATTTCATGATATTATATGATACCAAAAATTAATCTAGCAATGTAATGTGAACATATTCCAAACTTCAAGTCAGAAAAAAAGAATCCCAATGCTCAAAATCAAGGATGACCAAAAACTAAGTACAGCTATATTGTCTCATTAATAGGATACTAATACTTCTAAAAGTCTACTAAGAAAAAAGTGGAGTCTAAAATCTTTTATAGAAAATAATAAATTGGAGCTGATATTTGTTGCTCTAAAACTGTTTATTGAATTTGACTTTTATAGAGTAGTATACGGCCAGTGAACACAAAATAGGGTAGGAGAAGAAATAAGAGTAGGGGTAATATGGTCTCATCCCAATGAAAATGGGTTGGTTGGAGTACAAATAATATAATAGGAGTGTAAATAATATTACCCTTTTCTTGGATTATCAAAATTTTAGTTTATAATAATTACATACCACCATTTTTATTTTGATCGAGAAGATTAATATACTTTAACAATATAACTTTCTAACTAATGGATATTCTTTCTGAGTGCTTAGATATAGTGCATGTCTCATAAAGAAAAAGGAAAAGGAAATCTATAGACAGTTGAAACTAATGACAGAATTTTGCTTGTTTTAGGAACTCAAATTTCCAGGTATTGTATACTTAGAAAAATTTGAGTTCATAAAGAAAAATAGAAAAGTATACTTACTGCACCAAACAAGAATTAAAACCCATTTTAACTGTCACAATTATATCTCATGACCTTACTCTTCTCTTCATTCTAAGTTCATTAAGTAACTTGACTCCTTCCTTCGGAATTAGACTGCAAATATTTATTTGATACAAACTTGTTAGAGCTTTTTTTTTTAGTCACAAAATCAGTAGAATGACTTGAAGGAAAATATCTGAATATTAACATACGCTCTAATTAACTCCAAAAGCTAGTAGACTTCTAAAAGATATAAGGTTTAATTCAAACAAAAATAATATCTTCTCCTAGCTCTGATCTTCGATGTTCCACACGGTACACATAGTAACTATTTATTTCTAAGTCATTCTCCATATATATACTCATCCCCTTGACTTATATTCCAAGTTTTAGATTTTTCACCTACTTATTAACTGCAACAAAAATATTAGAAGTAAACCAAATTGTGAAACACCATGTATTGCCGACATAATTTTGGAGCAGTCCAAGTCAACCATCACTCAGCTTTTGAGATGGCAAAGGAAGACTTGGATTAAGAGATGACAACCTTTTCCATGAAATGAATAAGGAAAAAGCCAACTCTAGAGTAAATAAGATAAGCAGTTCCCTCTAACATATGACAGGAACTCTAATGGAAAATGACTTTTCTCGACTCTTTAGCGCCTTGATTCTTCTTATGTTGAATGTTGGCTAGGAAGCTCATGTGAACTACGGGGTACCATGACATTTACTTTAAACTTAAATGAAATTAAAGAATTAAGTACTAATTATGCCATCAGAAATAGGGTTTCAGTACGCCTGTAGTGTCCCAACGTGTAGAAGATATCTTGAAAAAGTTAAAGCTTGGTTTTAGTTGAAAAATTAATTCTTTATTTCCAAAATGTCCGAGATAGAAATGAGACCCGCTCCCACCCGCCCCCCCTTCTGAATTATGTACCACGAACAAGTAGAAGTTTGCACACTGCAATTAATGCCTGCAGAATTTCTGTTGTACAGATTAAGAGAATTACCCGAGATATAGGCCTACATATCCAGCAAATTGAGCAATAATATGTTCTTAAATGGATGGTAGTAAAGGGCTAATTAACACTTGGCAGCGGAAATGCACACGTCTTTAATGTTATTCGCTGCTTGTCTGCTTGACTAGCATGAATGGCTTGATTCTTGATTATTTTATCTACTCAAATCAGCTTAAAGTATTGACACCATGCATGTATACTCTTTGTTACTGCACATTAAATTAAAATACAAACAGTAAATTTCATTGTTGTGGATTTCAAGTTGAAAAATACTGCAAAAAATTGGTTTGTGCATGGCAGAGCTCAATTGCTCTTACTTACATGCAGCACAGTATATTAAATATTTGCTTAAAATAACACACACACACATATACATATACATATACACACACACTCACCATAGTACTAGCAGTATAGGAGATAGCCAGATTGAAGAACAAGCGAAGTTAAGATGTATCAGACTGTTGGAGATGGTCATGATAGATAATGAATAGTCCACATTCCACATGGTGTATGAACTATAGACCACACGACAATAGTGAAGGCGGGTCACCTTCAATCAACACTATCACACCCACAGATGGACCGACTTATTCAGATCCAAGACCTGCTCAATTCACGCGACAAAGCAGTAAATTCAAAAAAGATTATACAAGATCTTGATGAATTTGCCCATGCACCCTGTGGACATGATTAGAAATGCCTTCAGTTCAATTGCAATCTATCTAGGATATAATTTAGTAATTGAGACTGCATCTACAGATGGCCCTAGTAGTGGTTTGGTGTTGGTAGATGTATCTGATTCTGCTTGATCTATAGGCAAGTTTTGTGTTTTACTACGACCAAAATATGCCGGCGGAACTGGGACAGGCAGCGTTACAGATTTACTACTCAACATGACAACAATTGAAGCCATGGTCGGTCTTTTCTCAATTTCATCTTGAACGCATAGCAACGCTACATGGATGTTCTTAATAACTTCATTTCTTCCATATGAATCTCCCATTGTTGGATTTACTAATGCTAATGGTGTTCCATTGTAAGACTAGCCTCTTTTAGAGGCAATTATGACCCGCATGGTTGATTGATTAATTGATTGATATTGATTGATATCTTGATTAATTGATTGATATTTTGTCAATCATTGATTGAATATCTCTCATTTAATGATAATTGATTGGTATATTCTGTTGATTGATATTTCACTCAATCAAATCACCAATCAAATCAATCAAATAGTCAAAGATATTATTTTCAGTTATGAATTATGGTATGATTTCCTTGATGGAAGGAAACTTTAGGGATGTTGATATTTGCCAGTAAGGGTCCCTAACCTAGCCTATAAATAGCCTGTGGTATTCCATCAAACTATGGCCTTTTGGTTAGGCATAGGTTAGAAGCTCCCTTACTCTAAATCTCTCTTCTGCGTATTTTCTTCTCCTACATATTTTGACACTTTAGATAATAAGAGGAAGAAAACAAAGGAGACATGGTATTAATCTCTACTTGACAACAATGGATGGTGAAAAGAAGGCACACAGGATGACAACAATGGATGTCATTGAGTTTTCCGCTGCGTAGTATATGTTAAATGTACATATATAGTTTAACATCCAACTCTCCACCGTCTCCATGCATGCAACATGTATTGCAGGTGATGATATTAGAACTAACTTTTCTGCTAGAATGTATACGAGAGCTCTCGGATAAGAATGCCAAAATATTGAGAATTTTTTTCACACTCACATAGCTTAGAAGGTCATCTCCTCCATGACTTTGTGGGAACTGACTGTTCTTCTTGCCACTTAAAATTTCTAAAACTAAAACTCCGAAACTAAACACATCCGACTTTACAGAGAACAAGCCGTGCAATGCGTACTCAGGAGCCATGTAACCACTACAAATTAGGATCATTTGGATTACACTTCAGGCTTCAATAATTAGGACAAAATGCAGAGAACATAATTAAATATTAGAGGCTCAAAAGATAGTAGGATCATTGCATAATTACAATTATGTAAACATGTAGTATACCAAGATAAGGGTGCAGAACTTACAACGTCCCTGCGATTTTACTGGTGTTTCCTTCAGATTGATCAACTTCAAAGAGCCTTGCCATGCCAAAATCAGCAATTTTTGAATTCATATTTTCATCTAATAGTATGTTACTGGCTTTAAGATCGCGATGTATAATCCTAAGTCGAGAATCTTCATGAAGATAAAGGAGTCCTCTTGCTATTCCTCCTATAATCTTGTATCGTCTTAACCAATCCAACAATGGTTGCTTTTCTGAGTCTATACAATCATCAAACATGATAAGTCTTGTTAGTTTCTTTAACTAAAACGTTTAATATCCACAAAAGACTTGGCAATGAATTCCAGAGTAAATCAAGAGTATTTGAATTGAACTAACCAAAGAGAAAGTAGTCAAGGCTTTTGTTGGTAATAAATTCATAGATGAGTATTCTTTCTTCTCCTTCCCAGCAGAAACCCAACAGTCGGACCAGATTTCTGTGTTGAAGCTTAGCAACCAGGGCAATTTCGTTTTTAAATTCTTCTGTACCTTGAGCTGAGCTTCTTGATAGCCTTTTCACAGCTACCTCTTGTCCATTAGGAAGTGTACCCTGATTGGAAATCAACAAAATAAAAACAAATTCAGATTTACAACGATCACATTCATAAATTTTCAGCGCACCGGGAA
The DNA here is from genome assembly GCA_013103745.1 of Gardenia jasminoides. Taxonomy (NCBI): domain Eukaryota; kingdom Viridiplantae; phylum Streptophyta; class Magnoliopsida; order Gentianales; family Rubiaceae; genus Gardenia; species Gardenia jasminoides. Next base: position 21,931,172 of record CM023104.1, read on the forward strand.
ATGGCTTAAACTTATCGTACCTTGTATACAGGACCAAATCCACCTTCACCAACTCTGTTTTGAATGGCAAAGTTGTTCGTTGCAGCTTGAATTTCACTGAGATTATATTGTAACGATTCTACGGTTAAGATTTCAGTTGCACCTGCTGCAAAAATAGTGCAAACTTATTGAATTTAAACGAATCGAACCTTTAAGAATGATAAACATGTTTCAGCAACTGCGCTTTTTAGTCGTTAGAATTTACCAGTTGTTTTGGTAACAGCATCATATGTCTTCCTGGATCTCCTTACAATGCAGAAGGCCAAAATAAATAGCACAATGGCAGCAGAGATTGGGACAACGATTGCAACAATTGTTTTTGTTGAGATTCCACCCCCCTCTGAATAAATATATAAAAGTTGAAACTCTGCTTCTGGACTAAAGCAGGTAAGCATCTAAAAAGTGAAATATTCAGATTCATTTATTCCTCCAAAGAAAAAAAGATTCAGGATTTGCACTTCCACTGCCTCATTAAGCAAGTAATTGGCTGCGAAAATATAATGAGATCTATACAAGCCAGATTAGAACATGATGAGTACAATTTTGACTACCAGGTGGGCTCAATAGCTACTAGTGTGAAAGTGTTGAATTATTAACTAATCCTAAAGTTAAAATTGCAATTAAGATTTCGGATCAATTCAAATCAATTGAGTAAGAACTGGAACTTACCTTTACTATTTGTAGAATTGGAAGGAGAAGGTGGAGAAGGAGGACCAAGATTTTGTGCAGGCTCAGGTGCCAGGCTTACAGAATTGTAGAAACTGTAGAGTTCATACCTAATATAACAGCTGGAATATATAACATTACAGCCCTGGCTATTAGCACAGTATGTGGATAAATAAGTAATGGCATCTCTAAGGCAATTCTCGCAGTCAAGACTGAAAGGTCTGGAGTGCACTGTCCGAGGGCATGTATGTTCCTCTGAAATGGGGCATAACTAGCCTCTTTGACAGCAAATTTCTTTCCTGAACGATCATTCACAGCACGACTTGCTATGTCAATCATCGTATCACTTAAGACCCGGTTGAACTTGTCTAGATCAGTGGCATTCTGTACAACCCACGTAAGGAAGGCGCCACCCTCAGTGACCCTGGAGAATATGGACACATTCGAATAACGCAACAAGCACTGGCCGTAAGGATTAAATGCAGTTGTTTGATTCGAGCATGCCTTCAGAACTTCCCCAGAGGCATTTGCCACACATTGTCCACAAACATCAGCATTCACATCACCTCGACAGAGAAATAGGCCATAGACCATGTTATCAGGGTCATTGCCAGCAGTGAAATTGTAGAAACCATTGCTGGTTGTCAAAAAAGTTTTCGAGGATAAAGTGTAAAGGAGCAACTTCCGGTTCTCTGTAAACGCACTGCCAGTAGTGCTGTTAGGATCATATGCAGTATTCGCGCAGCTGATTTCAAAAGGACTATCAGCATAACTCAGTCTCGTATTGTAGCTAATTGAAAAAATTAAAAGGAAACACAAGAATAGTATACATTTGGAGACCATTTTGATGAGAATCAAGCAGATGATCCAAAGTATACAATTGAGGATTTTTGGTATTTAGGTCAAAGACATTGTGCTTGATCCTTCACTTTCAGAAAGAAACAAGAAATGCGTCACGCCAGGCAAGCAGTCGCACAGCGATACTTTGAAGTTTGAACTGGTAAGCTGATCATCCTGCTTGCTTGCATCAACGTGTTACCTAACAAAAAGTCTTATTAGGTTAATGAAATTCTAGATCTTCAGGAAATTCACCTGCAGGGGAAATTGATGGCTAGTGTTTCCCTTGCAGTTTCTTGGTACTGATAGTGAGATGACTGGAAAGCTATTGTTGTTATCAAATTGACAAGTGCGCGTTTGTTCTTCAATTTTTATTGTTGTGTTGAGACTTTAATGCACAGAAGACATGTATATTCTATTGGTTGTAATTGCTTAAAGAACATGATTAGTCTAAAAGTCTTCTAAACTGTATATTATGAAATATTCTATTGATTGATACCGTCTTGGTATGTGTTTGAAATGGTTGATACAAGAAGAATAGTCCAAAATGTACTAATGCTGCTTTGTTCATGTTTTCTCAAGGCGATGACCAGATTCAAGAAACTTCTGGGGAGATTGACCTTCGCCTGTATCCTCCTAATGAAGGCCGCCAGTTTGTCCCGGTCAATCAACCTGGAGAACGAGGACTATGATAGGATGATACTAATATGGAGGCTAACATTAGCCTGCGCAAGGTGATGCTCATCATGAACCCTCCACTTGTGCACTTAGAAGATTTCAACGGCAGCACTTATAGCAATTGCAGCAGAAGACGAGCAAGCACAAAAAGAGAATTAAAAAAAAATAAATTAGAATACATATACACTTCATGTCTTTAGCCTATCCTGTACTTATAATTATCTGTTGCTAATTTTTAGAATTTTGTTAGAGCAAAAATTATATACACTGACAGTGTTTACACTATTAGTGTTGTATCAATGACACATATAAAAAGGTTGCATTTAAATTTAAATTTTACATAATTGTCATTTATCTAACACTAATAGTGTATATACATTGTCATTGTAGGAAAGATTAATCCATTTGATTAAATCTTAGTACACTTTGAAATCACCAACCTTTCAATTTCATCAATGCAAATTGCTAAATAAATTATATTACTAATAGTGTTAATTTCGTAATAATTACATACAACAGCAGCAGCGTCTATACCTTTGTCCCACTATATGGAGCTGACTATACCATTGTCTTTGATCAAGAAAAATGTTCTTTTCAAAATTTAAATATAACATGTCTTTTTTAATAATATCTTCCCAATTCTTTCTAAACCCGCCGCTTTTAAATTGAATCAATAAATTTATATTTTCTTCACTCCTAACTGGGGCATCTAAATGTTTTCTATGTATATGCTTGAACTATTTTAAGCGTATTTCTCTTATTTTCTCATTTATTGGTGCTACTCCTGCTTTCCTTCTAATGAATTCGTGTTTCTCTCATTTTCTCATTTATTGGTGCTACTCCTCCTTTCTTTCTAATGCATTCATCACTTATTCTGTCTAGTCTAGTGTGTCCTCACATCCATCTCAATATTCTCATTTCTACTACACAAAAATAATATAATTTAATATATCCAAGTAAGCATGCATATTGAACTAATTTGAAGTCTGGGAATGAGTTATCAAATTAATAAATTCTTAATCAATTAATTTATCAATTTTGGTCTTAACAAATTATCAATTTAAAATAATGTAATTAATTTGAATTGCAGACAGTAGTTAGTTATCTAGCTAACTTTAGCATTAAAAGACGGTGGTTTAATTAGGATGAAAATTTGGTGGTGGAAGAGAGAATCTATCTGGAATAAGACTCAGCTGATGATCAATTTAGAGCTACGTTGGGTAATTTATGTTCAATTAATTTATAAATAATATTTGGAATAAGATTCAGTAAGTCGGATTATTAATGTTTAATTAATTTATAGAGAATTTCTTTGGAATAAGGATCAGTTTATGATTGTTTTACAGTTAAGTTGGATAATTTAAGTTCTACAATTCGCATCTTTTCAATTTTTACATTATTTTTAAGTTCTATATATCTCACATATTTTTATGGATTGATTGCAAATCTTTCTATTTAAACATTTTTAGTCATTTAAAAAGCACATATTAATGGATTTCATTTGCAGGATTAGACACAAATTATATCTCTTCCACTTTTAACATTTTCTAAAATTTATACTTGGCTCTTTTTTTTATCATTATCGATAGAAGCATTCATTGAGTCTCTCTCTCTCTCTCTCTCCATTTATTCTTTAACTTCTTTCTTTGTGCCTGCTTTTGGTGGATGAAAATTTTTTTCCATCACAAACCAAGAAATTGGCCGTTCATATTTACCTATTTGAGAGGAAGAAGCGGAGAAGAAGAGATTTTTGACCTCTTGAAGCTGCAAGAAGACTCTTTAGATAGGAGATGACTCACCCAAATAGTTTATTACTAAAAAAAAAAAAAAGGAAGACCCCTTAGAGCATAAAATAATGATTAGGGTTAGGCGTGATACCACCAATGCAAATGGGCTTCTTAATCAGAGGCCTAAAACCGACCCATATGTTTAGGTCAGCCCACAAACAGTGTCAAACCATTTGCAAACAGAGCAGAAAAATATGAAGGAAATATTTTCAGATGTACAAAATAACCATAAATAGTTAGTACCTATTCTTTTTTTTTTTTTGGTTGAAATGATATTTCCTACTCTAAACTAATCCTACTCTATACTAAGGGAAGGGGTAGACCCAAAGGCATCAATTGGAGGATCTAGTGGGGACTAAGCCATCACTAGACCGAATGAATGCGCATTGGTGAAATTTCCAAAAAATTCTAAAATGAAATGCAAACCATGAAATTATTCCAAAACCTGAGGAAAGTTTTTAACTCTACCTTGGTGGCCAACTTGGCTTAGCCAAGTTGATTAGTTAGTACCTATTCACACAACTACATTTTACCACTTACTTTTACCACTGACTTTTACCACTTACTAAAACACGGACAAAACTAAAAAAATGAATATACGTAATCCATTATTACCAATTGGCCCCTAAATAGTAAGCTACTTATAGAATTCTCAATTGTTAGACCAAGTCCCAAACGGACATTTAACACTCTACAAGATGTATATCAATTTCTTCAAGGTGTAATTCACTTTGAGTAGAAAGTACATATAAGAATAAATTCTTATGTGTCCCACATATGATGTTAAAAAATGACGTACATACAGCGATTTAAACTTTAATCTTCCTTTTATTTTTTTTTGACTAATCATTTCCTTGAACCATTGCCCATTTCCCACAAGCACACGTGTTTGCTCTCTCCTCCATGATCCTCATATTTTTTTTTTGTTTATTTATTTATTCTTTCTTTCTTTCTTTTTGGACAAATAACGGGAACACTAAGTAGGAATCAAGCATTTCCAATATTGGGAGAGAACTGACTGGACACTGGAGATGAGGGAGAAATTTTGTCAGAGTCCTTCTTCTTCTTCTTCCTTTTTCAAATTTTCTCATGATTGAAATAGGACATATATAGGCGTCATAAATAGTTAGACAGATCATTCTCATTCAATCAAACAGGTTTCATCTCATGACCAAATTAAATCCGGAAAACCATCACGAACTAATGTGAATGAATGACAACTATTTGAGCATAGGTCCGATGAGGTCGTTTCACCCTTGCATTTGCTCCTTTAATTGACAATGACAAGAAAATTATGAGCAAAATTTCTCATCTACCTTCAAGCACATATTCGAGATGTTACAAAAGATGTCTTGGTCTAGTGATCTTGAGTTTAAATCCTTCGTCCTCCTCTCCACTAACCAAATCTCATTCCTTCTTTACTAAGAAAAAAATTTAAAAAAAAAAATCATGGATGTCGTCCTTTTGTATATTTTGATTCAGCAAGCAGAGATGTGAATGGGAATGAGATCTTATGACTTTCTAATCTAATTAACATTTCGTATTATTATCTTCTATTCAATGTATTCTATTTCTTGACCATCCCCCCTCCACCCCCCTACCGTCTTTCCCCCACAAAAAGAAAAATAAAAAAGGATAGGGCATTCTCTTTCTTACCCAAAAGGGGAAAGGGAAAGAAATAGAAATGTGAGTGAGGGAGAGATTACACAGTCATTAATTGCTAGTCTTGATTTGCTTTTGCAATTCATTGCATTGTTCACAAAGGGTCGAAACAGGAAAGGTTTAGCACTTGGGCTGTTGGCAGCAAGCATATGTCTCAAATGGTTTTTTCCTGCTTGTCTGCTTGACTAGCATGACTGACTCCATTATTGATTATTTTGTCTAGTCGGTCAGTTTTAAGAGTATTGACACCATGCATGTATATCTTTGTTACAATACGAATAATTACAAATACATTCCATTGTGGAGGCCTTCAAAGGGAACTTCTTGCCAAAAATAAGAAAAAATTGATTTAGGCATGGTAGAGATCAATGATTTTATCTGCAGCTACTTATTTGCAACATATCGTATGACGAGTAACACCTATATCAATTACCTCATTTTATTCCTTTGGTGACTTCTTTTTTCTGTGTAATATCTTCCGAGAAATATATTTTATCGTTTTATCACAGGATAATATGATCCTTATAATCTTTGGATTGGATGAATACACCAGTTTTCCGAAAGTAACAAGATTTCTTAGGTTTCATTGCCACCCTCTTCCTACGTAAATGTTCTCTCCATTTCCTTTTCCTTTGATGATTTTGGATTATTAAATTTAGCAAATAACAACAACTTGTCACCCATTTTTTATTTTGGTTCAGCAGATTAATATACTTAATAAAATGAACTTTCTAAGTAATGGATATTTATTGTAAGTTCTGAGATAGTACATGTAAAATAAATTCGGAAGTACAAGAGTAAATTATGTAGACGGTTAAAACCAATGGAGGTTTTTTTTCTAACTCATCAAATATACATCTGAGTATACTAACAACAAATAAATAAGAACTAGAATGTATGAATTAAATCAAGATTAATAACTGTTAGTTTCCTAATTATGTTGGTTAGAGGATAGTCTAGTCCTAGTTTGGTTTGATTGTGTAGTTCAAGGTTGAATTGGTTTTTGTTTCCTTTCACAATTCAGTTTCGGCATTAGCTATGTGGGAATCTGATGTCCTATAAATACTAGCGGCACTAGTGTCTTTTGTAAGCAGTATAGTACGTGTGGAAGAAAGAAGTCCTCCTCTGGCTTGTAGCACCGAGAATAAAGAATTCAAGAGTTTGCTTCCTAATACTTTCGTCTTCCCCTGCTCCTTTCTTGTGCCATCCCGCACGTTTGCCCATACTTATTTCCGCTGCCAATCTTTCTTTGTTTTATGTGAGACTTATTTATTGATTTCTTGTGGGCTATTTTTTCTACAAAGTGGTATCAGAGCTTTGTGTGAAATCCTGAAAAATTGAAACATGGATCAACATCATCTATAAAATTGTACCGTTTTTATCTTTGATGGTAAAAATGATTTTGAGATTTGGAGGTCGATGATGGAGAGATTTTTTAAATCCATTGAAATTTGGGATATTATCGAGACAGGATTCACGGAACCGGCAGCAGGTACGGAATTATCAAGTGATGCAGTTAAAAATTTAGAGAAGAATAGACAGATGGATCACAGGGCATTCCACTATCTCAAAACCCAAGTCTAGTTACATGTGGCCAAAAAATTCGCACATGCAAAATCGGCAAAAGAGGCTTGGACAATTTTGGTGAATTCTAATCGGGGTGCTGCTAATGTGAGAAGAATAAAGTTGCAGGAACTTAGGAGACAGTTTGAGTTGGCCCAGATGAAACCTTTGGAGTCAGTTAAAGATTTCATTGGCAGAATTAAAGATATTATCAATGATATAGTGTCTAATGGTGAAAATTTGGAAGAAGTTATAGTTGTTGAAAAAATCTTGCGATCTCTGACTACCAAATTTCATACCAAGAAGACGGTCCTTGAAGCTACAAAGGACCTTGATACATTGACTGTTGCTGAATTAGAAGGTGAATTGCTGACATATGAGATGTCTTTGAACCAACAGTTATCAGATTCAGTGGAGGAGGTGTTACAAGCCAATGTCGACCAACCAAAAGGAAAAGAGGAAGTGAATCAAAGGGGCTAGAATTTCAGAGGCAGAGGATGTGGAGGCAGAGGTAGTTTTCGTGGTCATGGAAGAGGTAATTATTCTTACCAATCCAAAAATAAATTTAATAAGGGCCAGCAAAATAATCATCAGAGTCAAGAAAATAACTTTCAAAGGCGTGATAGATCTAATATTTAATGCTATAATTGTGGTAAATTTGGTCACTATCAGAATGAATGTTGGTCTAATAAAGAGGCACATGCTAAAATTGTGACGCCCCACCTCTCCCAGGGGCGAACCCAAGGGTATCAGTAGGACGCCTGCCCAACTCTCGCCGGGACTCACGCCCACTTCCCACTAAACGATCCAACCATTCAGTCAAACTCACCGATTTAAATAATTCCAACCAACCAATAAATTCACATAAAAACAAAACCCCAAAATTAATTCACTAATACACGTTAACGACATCTTAACGTTAACTTTAAAGTACAATAATCCATCAAATTTTTCCGTTAATTTCAGGCTTATACAAGATGAGGAAAGTCCAACAAAATTTCTAACTTCCTCGATCCACGTGCCTCACCTCAAAACCTGTTAAGGAAAACAAATTGGGGTGAGCTAACGCTCAGTGAGGCCAAGAGAACATGCACATGCATTTAAAAGCTGTTAACTAAATTATTAAACAGTAAAAGGGCCAACCAATAAATCTTGCAACAAAGCATTTAAACCATACAATTTAAAGGATACAGTTGCCGGCTCCGCTTCCCAAGTATCGATACTGGATATATGTTGACACTCCGTCAACCGCTCACTCTTACAGTCCACATTCACCACTTACTCCCTCTCCCGTCTGCTTTCAACCCCTTGCCCGGGCCCGAACTCCGAAATTTAGTGTATGGCAACCCACTATGAGTATGCCAAGTCGGTGGACTCATTCCAACCGACGTACTTGAAACAGTGGTAACCCACGGTTCACCTATCCCTTGCCCCAGCCCCTGTTGCCGGACAAGGTGAACGGATCCCCAGTGGGGTGTGGGGCATTCCCACAGTTGTAAATAAACATTCAAATAACATTGCAAACAATCATTAATTGAACATTCTAAACAGTAATTCCTTAGCAGCAGTTCAAAGAAGGTGAGCGCGATAAAGTACACGCTCACCGAGCACACAAGCATGCTTTCAATTTATTTACATGCACTTGGACACTCACCACAGTTGAACAAGCAAGAAATGCAGGAGCTAAGCACGTTCTTCAACGTCCGCGGGATCACCTGCGACGTGGAAGTGCAAGCAATTTACTTTTCGACCGAGTTCAAAAGTTCAACAATTTTGGGAAAATCCATTTCAACCGTGCATTGATGCAACGTACAAATACTCGATGCATGAACTCCCAAGAAATGCATATAAACACTTTAATATAACAAAAGAAGCACATGCACGGGCGTTAGACGAAAAACGGGCAAGTACAAAACGAGAACGGAAAACACACAGTGAAGGTGCAGAAAAACAGTTTTGGCACCCTGTACGTCATCGCTCATAACTCGAGCTACGAGTATCGGATTAGGACGTACGAGGTGCCGTTTCGAAGCTAAGAGAACAACCTACAACTTTCATGAAGGAAGATTTTGCCCAGATTGTCTCGTTTAAGGTCAAAAACACAGAAAACAGTCTCAGAAGTTTCGCCGTCAGAATGTTCGACAGGCCAACTTCAAACGGGCATAACTCAGCGCTCACAAATCGAAATCGTGAAATTCCAGTGGCGTTGGAAAGCTAGAATGACAGGCTATAACTTTCGTGTTTTGGCCAAAAATCAAATCACAAGGTATCAATGCGGAAAATGAAGCCAAAGTGGCTGTCAGGGGCTGCCCTGTTTTCCTGTTTACGTCTAACGCGCCAAAATCAATTAACACACGTGCATGCCAAACTATGGACTCAAATGCAGTACCAAACATGCAATCGCAGCGCCCAACATTATCCGCGACACACACTCGCACACACACAGCCACACGCACACACCCCCACGTAAACACACACCGTCAAAGCTGCCCAACCAACCTCAATTATACATTATAGCAACCAAATTCCTATCCACCAACACATACACTTTCACCTTCCACAAAATCAAAATCATGAACCACCAACCTAACCTTACCCTAGGCTGGCCGGACCCTTGAAGCTCGAAACAATCCGTGCCACACCTTACATTCAACAATCACGGCAAGATGATGCAACAAGAAAGCCATAACAACCACCATACCACCAAATTCCTCATGGCATAATCAACACTCATAAACCCTAGTTCATTTCATGGTTAGGCAAAAACACATAAGAACCAATCGAACCAATCCATAAAATCACTTCACAAGCTAAGCATAAGCATGAATCAAGCCATAAGAATCATCAAATCCAACTAGTTTATAATCCATTAAAATTTCAGCTTATAGAGCAAGAGAAGAAACCTTTCTAGGGATATTCTTGAGTACAAATTCCAAGCTTCCAATGGCAATCACCACCTTCTAGCTTCAATTCAAGGTTGAGTGGTTGAATTCCAAGAATTTTCCCCAAACTTTCCTTTCTTTTTCTCTTTTTTTTTTCCTCTCTTTCTCTCTTCTCTTCTCACGGTTTTCTTCCTCCTTTCTCTCTTGTTTTCAGCCGACCTCTTGGTTCTAGAATGAACCAAAGAGGGCTCAAGACTTATCCAATTTTGTGGTCAAAAGAGGCCCAAAAAGTCAAGTTCCACTATTACCCTCAACTTTGCTTATTTCCACATTTGCCCAAACAATTTCCATTCCTATCAATTTGCTCCATAAACACTTAACTCATCTTAATCCATTCAAGCTTAATCACACCTAGTTAGGCCACTAATCACCTACCATTCCTAATCACCGCGCTTAAGCGTGCATTAACACGCGCAAAATCAAAGAAATCATAAACTCGTGGTTAATCATAAAACTTCGATTTATTTTCAAAACGAAAGCATAAAAAGTCAAATGAGGGTTTTTCATACTCAAATTAGAGTTTTTATCGAAAATTAGGGTTTTCAAAATAGGCCATTGAAATTAAACAAATAATTATGGTGAGAAAATAAGAAATAAAAACCTGGGTCCTCACAAAAATGGTTGAAAGCAGTGGTGATAAACAGGAAACTTTGTTGTTTTCTAGTTCAGCAATTGAAGAATCTAAAAAGAATGAATGGTTTATTGATTCTGGCTGTAGTAATCATATGTGTGGTAAAAAGGAGACGTTTTCTGAATTGGATGAATCTTTTCACACATATGTGAGATTTGGAAATAATGAAAGGGTGCCTGTTCAAGGAAAGGGGAGAATTAGAATTATTTTGCAAAATGGCTCTTCCAATTATACATCAGATGTTTTCTATGTGTCAAATTTATATCATAATCTGTTGAGTTTGGGACAACTGTCTGAGAAAAGTTATGATTTGCACTTTAAATATGGTGATGGCATGATCAATGACAAAAAATTGGGATTAATTACCAAGGTAAAAATGAATCGGAGTCGCTTGTGGCCTCTTTCTCTTAACTATGGTGATTTACCTTGCTTTAATTCCATGACTTGCGATGATTCTTGGCTATAGCACATGCGCTTTGGCACTTGAATTTTGGAAGTTTGAAATTTCTTGCAAGAAAGAAATTGGTTGTCTCATATTGATTTTCCTGACAAGAAATGTGAGTCTTGTATTTTGGGAAAGAAGGATAGAGAACCTTTTCCAAAAGGCAAGGCTTGGAGGGCAAATCGACCACTGGAGCTGATTCATTCAGATTTGTGCACAGTTGAAGTTCCTTCTCATGGTGGTTGTAAGTATTTTATTACCTTCATTGATGATTTCAGTAGAAAGACTTGGGTATATTTTTTGAGAAATAAATCTGATGCATGTGATGTGTTTAAGAAGTTCAAGTATTATGTGGAGAAGCAGAGTGGCCATTTTATCAAAATTTTGAGAACTGACAAGGGCACTGAATATCTTGTTTGTGATGATTATTTGGTGAAAAATGGTATAAAACATCAATTGATAGCCAAATATACACCTCAACAGAATGGAATGGCAGAAAGGAAAAATAGGACTGTGATAGATATGGTAAGATCTATGATATACTCCAAAGGTATTCCTAAATTCTTTTGGGCAGAAGCTGTATCTTGTGCTATTTATGTGTTGAATAGGTGTCCTATTAGGTGCAATTTTGGAAAAACGCCACAGGAAGTTTGGACTGGTATGAAACCGGATATTTCTCATTTGAAAGTATTTGGTTGCCTTGCGTATGAGCATATTCCAGATCATTTGAGAAAGAAGTTGGATGACAAGGCCGAAAAGTGTATTTTCATTGGCTATAGTCATGAAACCAAGGGATACAAGTTGTTTAATCCAGAGTCCAGACACAGGGAAAGTGATTATCAGCAGGGATGTGACATTTGATGAACATGGTGCTTGGGATTGGTCCAAGAAAAATCCTGAGACATTGCCAAAACATTCATTTATTCCTCCAATCATTGGAATAAGTTCCAGTAAGCAACCAGTGGAGCAAGTTGTGCAGTCTCATGATGTTCCCTCAACTTCCACTACACAGGTTGAGACATCCAGTCAACCACAGAGAGAGCGTCGTGCCAGCCCGATATGATGATTATGTTGTTGGTAAAGATGATAATTTATCTGATGAAGATATTGTGAATTTTGCTCTTTTTGCAGATTGTGATCCCTTCTCATTTGAGAAATCTGCCAAAGATGATCGTTGGATTCATGCAATGGATGAAGAAATTCATGCCATTGAGAAAAATGATACATGGGAATTGACTACGCTCCCACTTGAGAAAAAGTCAATTGGTGTGAAATGGGTATACAAGACCAAATATAAGCCAACAGGAGAGGTGGATCGCTATAAAGCAAGATTGGTTGTCAAAGGCTATAAGTAGAAAGCAGGTATTGATTATTTTGAGATTTTTGCACCAGTTGCCAGACTTGATACTGTTCGTATGATTGTCTCACTTGCTGCCATTAATTGTTGGAAAATATATCAAATGGCTGTGAAATCTGCCTTCTTGAATGGTTTTCTTGAAGAAGAAGTATATGTTGAGCAACCTGCAGGTTATATCCGAAAAGGTCAAGAAGACAAAGTTTATAGATTGAAGAAGGCATTGTATGGGTTGAAACAAGCTCCTAGAGCTTGGTATACCCGCATTGATGGCTATTTTATTGATCATGGTTTTCTGAGATACCCATATGAACATACTCTGTACATCAAATTCAATCCTAGAGGAGATGTTCTTATTGTATGCTTGTATGTGGATGACTTGATATTCACAGGCAACAATCCCAAACTAATTTCTGAATTCAGGGGGGCTATGATCAATCATTTTGAGATGACAGATTTGGGATTGATGTCTTATTTTCTTTGGTCATCAGTTGGATGGTGGAATATTTATTTCACAAAGAAATTACGTAGGTGATATTTTGAAGAAATTTAAGCTGGACGTGGCTAAACTTATGATGACCCCGGTTGAAGAAAAATTGAAGTTAACCAAAAATGGCACTGGTGACTTTGTTGATGCTATGTACTTCAAGAGATTGGTGGGGAGTCTCAGGTACTTAACTTCTACAAGACCTGACATTACCTATGGAGTTGGTTTGATTAGTAGATTCATGGAATCTTCATGCCAATCCCATTTGCAAGCTGCCAAGAGAATTGTGAGATATGTTCGAGGTACGCAGTCGGATGGTATATTTTATTCATCTTCACATGGTAGCAGTCTTGTTGGATATACTGACAGTGATTGGGCTGGTGACACAATGCAAAGGAGGAGCATTTCTGGTTATGCATTTCATTTGGGTTCTGGTGTATTTTCTTGGTTTTCAAAGAAACAGCAGGTGGTTGCTTTATCCACAGCAGAGGCGGAATATATGGCTATTGCAAGTAGTGCTACTCAAGCATTATGGTTAAGGAGAATGCTTGAATTTTTGCAACACAAGCAAGATGATCCTAACAAGATATTTTGTGATAACATGTCTGCCATTGAGTTGACAAAGAATCCAGTTTTTCATGGGCGCAGCAAGCACATTGATATTAAGTCTCATTTTATTCGTGAGTTGGTTCAAGATCAAGAGATTGTTGCTGATTATTGCAGCAGTGAAGATCAATTAGCTGATATTTTGACAAAGCCGCTCAAGTTGGAGATGTTCATGAAATTGAAGAAAATGCTCGGGATGATGAAGTTTGAAGATCTTGATTTAAGGGAGGCAATGTAGGAATTAAATCAAGATTAATAACTGTTAGTTTCCTAATTATGTTGGTTAGAGGATAGTCTAGTTCTAGTTTGGTTTGATTGTGTAGTTCAAGGTTGAATTGGTTTTTGTTTCCTTTCACAATTCAGTTTCGGCATTAGCTATGTGGGAATCTGATGTCCTATAAATACTAGCAGCACTAGTGTCTTTTATAAGCAGTCGTACGTGTGGAAGAAAGAATTCCTCCTCTGGCTTGTAGTGCCGAGAATAAAGAATTCAAGAGTTTGCTTCCTGATACTTTCGCCTTCCCCTGCTCCTTTCTTGTGCCGTCCCGCGCGTTTGCTCATACTTATTTCCGCTGCCAATCTTTCTTTGTTTTATGTGAGATTTATTTATTGATTTCCTGTGGGCTATTTTTTCTACGAAGAAAAATTTTAATTGTTATAATGATATCCAAGGGTCCTGCCCGTTTGATAACGAAGTACAGTTTAATTGTTAATAAGATGTTTCATTTGCAATCAAGAGGTACTGTCTAAATCATCCAAAAAGCAGATAAGAGAAAAAGAAAAACAAATGGACCGTGCTCTTCTTCTCATTCTAAGTGCATTACGTAGCTTGTCTCCTTTCCTCTAAATTTAGAATATGGATATGTGGGGCCCTTGTTAAACCGCAAAATGATACTACAATTCGTTTTTTTCTTTTCAACTTTTTGTGGATAGAATATTAGTAGATTGACTTAATGTAAATTATTGAAATATCAATATAGACTTCTAGAGTATATAATGAGTAATTCAAACAGCTTAATTTGATACTTTTTAGTTGTATGATATAATAGAAATGATTTTTTTTTTCCAAACTATGATCTCAAGTATTCTACGGGATTGAATATGTCTACTATTTACTTCTAAGTCAAATTTTCGATTCTCAATGTAGATTTCAACTTCAACAAAAAAAAATGGCATGACTACTTTGAAATTATTAAACTTGTAAATGGGGTTTATCGATAGTTTTTTTCTTAATTTTGCAACTAAAAGACATTGTACAAGTACTCCAAAATTAAAAAATCCATAAACAGCGTTTATCTATAGCTTTTCTTAATTTTGCCGACATAAATTCCCGACAGTCAATAAATACATTTCTCTAGTACCCGTATATTGATCAAGTAGTCCAAGTCCTAATCAGAAGTCAAACATCAATCACCTTTTGAGATGACAAGAAAATATTTTCATTAAGAGAGGACTACCTATTCATCACAGGATTAAGGAAAAAGACAATTTTATATAATAATTAAATTAGAAAAAGACTTTCCCCTAACATGATAAGAACTTTACAAAAAAGAAAAAAAAAACAAAAAGAAGGACTTCTTTCGACTCTTCAGGACTTCCTTCTTGACTCTTTCTTTCTATTGAATGCTGGCAACAAGACCGATGTGAACCAAAGAGCTCCACAACATTTGGGTTAAACAACTTTAAGGATTTTTTTTGTTTGGTGACAAAACATCATAATTTTATTAGAATTTGTACTACTAACAAAAGTTATATCATTAAACATACACAGATGCCAAGCAATAGATTTGAAGATTAGATATTGCAAATTTGAATAACAGATAAAGTTTACATTGCAAAAATTCAAAAAAATATTTAAAAGATAAAATAAAACAAGCGTTTCCCCACAAAATTTAAGGGTTATGTAGTAGTTATTAAAGGATCAGAAGTGAAATTAGATTAAACAATATTTGAAGATAGCGTACATCCACACAATCATATTTTTCTTCAAAATGGTACACGTATCCAAAAATTATGAAATCCACAAATAGGGTTTCTTTATGCTTTTTCTTAATTTTGGCTGACATGATTTTCAAATAGTCCAATAATTAGAGATTTGTTTACTTTTCCGTATATTAATCAAGTTGTCCAAGTCATGAAAAGTCAAAGATCAATCACTCCTTTGAGATGGCAAGAATAGATTTGAATCAAGAGAGGACTAACTTTTCATGATATGATTAAGGAAAAAGCCAATTCTACAATAGTATAAAACAAGAAAGCACATCCCCCTAACATGATAAGAACTTGATAGAAAACGACTTTTCTTGATTCTTCAGCTCCATCTTCGTCTGCTGGATAGGCTCCTGTGAATTGGAGGGCGCCACGACAGTTTCTTCATATTTAAAG
This sequence comes from Gardenia jasminoides, assembly GCA_013103745.1. Taxonomy (NCBI): domain Eukaryota; kingdom Viridiplantae; phylum Streptophyta; class Magnoliopsida; order Gentianales; family Rubiaceae; genus Gardenia; species Gardenia jasminoides. The sequence goes on from CM023104.1 coordinate 21,947,251, forward strand.
CCAGATTAGAACACGATGAGTACTGTTGTTAACTACCAAGTGGGCTCAATAGCTACTAGTGTGTAAGACTTGAATTACTAGCTAATCCTAAAATTCAAATTGCAATTAAGATTTCAGATAAACTCATATCAATTGACTAAGAACTGGAACTTAATTATCTTCACTACTTGTAGAATTGAAAGGAGCAGGCGGAGGAGGTGGAGAAGGAGGACCAAGATTTTGTGCAGGCTCAGGTGCTGGGCTTACAGAATGTAGAACTTGTAGAGTTCATACCTAATAAAGCAGCTAGGAAATATAACATTACAGCCCTGGCTATTAGCACAGTATGTGGGTAGATAAGAAATGGCAATTCCAAGGCAATTCACGCAGTCAAGACTGGAAAGATCTGGGGTACACTGTCCGAGGGCATATATGCTCCTCTGAAATGGGGCATAACTAGCCTCTTTGACAGCAAATTTCTTTCCTGAACGATCATTTGCAGCACGACTTGCTATCTCGATCATCGTATCACTTAAGACCCGGTTGAACTTGTCTAGATCAGTGGCATTCTGTACAGCCCGTGTAAGGAAGGCGCCACCCTCAGTGACCGTGGAGAATATGGAAACGTTCGAATAACGCAACAAGCACTGGGCATAAGGAATAAATGCAGTCGTTTGATTCGAGCATGCCTTCAGAACTTCCCCAGAGGCATTTGCCACACATTGTCCACAAACATCAGCATTCACATCACCTCGACAGAGAAATAGGCCATAGACCATGTTATCAGGGTCATTGCCAGCAGTGAAATTGTAGAAACCATTGCTGGTTGTCAAAAAAGCTTTCGAGGATAGAGTGGAAAGGAGCAACTTCCGGTTCTCTGTAAACGCACTGCCAGTAGTGCAGTCAGGATCATATGCAGTATTCGCACAGCTGACTCCAAAAGGATTATCGGCATAACTCAGTCTCGTATTGTAGCTAATCAAAAAAAGTAACAGGAAACACAAGAGTAATATACTTTTGGAGATCATTTTCATGAGAATCTGGAAGATGATCAAAAGTATGCAATAGTGGATTTTTATTATTTAGGCCAAAGATATATAAAATGCTTGATCCTTCAGCTAGAAATATAAAACGCGTCAGGCCAGGAAAGCAGTCGCATGAGAAGGCGTTGAATTGGTAAGCTGGTCATCCTGCTTCCTTGCATGAACGTGTTACCTAGCGAAAAGTCTTTGCCATTTATTGACGGATGTCTTTGTATTTAGGCCAGAAAGTCTGTGTTTTAGTTATTAATGCTAGTATTGCACAACTTAATGAAATTCTAGATCTTCAGAAATTCACCTACAGGGGAAATTAATGGCTAGTATTTCCTCTGCAGTTTCTTGGTACTAATAGTGAGATGACTGGAAAACTTTTATTGTTATCAAATTTGACAAGTAAGTGTTTGTTCTTCAATTTTTATTGTTGTGTTGAGACTTTAATGCAGAGAAGACATGTACATTCTATTGGTTATAATTGCTTAAAAAACACGATTAGTCAAAAAGTCTTCTAAACTGTATATTATGAAATATTCTATTGATTGATACCGTCTTGGTATGTGTTTGAAATGGTTGATACAAGAAATAGTCCAAAATGTACTAATGTTTCATAAATTAATCTCCTAATTTTGTGTATCAACTGGTACATAGTCGGTGACAAGTGTGCTGAAATCGTCAACAACTCTTTCCTAGGTTTCTTTGGGTTATAATATGTAATCGTATTTTATTATTGTATTGCTTGTGACTGATTAATTTAAACTTAAAAGAATTAAGTTGTATTTTTTTTTTCTGAAGTTAGAGATCATTTTTATTTAGCAGAAGTATTTCTTCTTTCCTATAATGGTTGATATTTATCAGGCTAACATTTTGGTTGATATTTTATCTCATTTTCTCACACGGGTCATTGCAGAATGGGTAATAGACATGTGAGTTCTGATCTTGACTGGACTGGTACATATCGACCTAGATGGATTTTTACCAGTTCGCACCATCACGTAGACCAGACCAGATGTTGCATCCTGCTTTGTTCATGTTTTCTCAAGGTGATTACCTGATTCAAGAAACTTTTGGGGAGATTGACCTACACCTAAGCCCTCGTAATGAGGACCGCCAGTTTGTCCTGGTCAATCAACCCGGAGAACGAGGACTATGATAGTATAATACAGATACGGAGGTTAATAAAGCTTGCGAAGGTGATACTCATCATGACCCCTCCACCTGTGCACTTAGAAGATTTCAACGGCAGCACTCGGAAGATTTTGGCAGAAGACGGACAAGCACAAAAAGAGAATTTTAAAAAAACATTAGTATGCACATGCACTTCATGTCTTGAGCCTATCGTGTACTTATAATTATCTGTTGCTAATTTTTAGAATTTTGTTATTACACTTTGAAATCTCGGACTTTTCAATTTCATCAATGCAAATTGCCGAATAAATTATATTACTAGTAGTGTTAATTTCATAATAATTGCATACAATAACAACAACAACGTTTAGGCCTTTATCCCCGTATATGGAGTCGACTATATAGATCATATATCACAATTGAGTTCGATCGAAACCCACGTTCTTAATGAAATTTAACATGTCTTTTCTAATAGTTTCTTACCAATTCTTTTTAGATCTTCCCCTTCCCCTTTAATTTGAGTCACGAATTCTCTATTTTTCACACTCATTTTTCTTTTTTCTTTTTTTTTTGGTTGAAACGATAAATTCTCATTGACCAAGTTACAAAACAGTTGAGCAAAGGCTCAAGGATTGACTTTACAATTTGTGCACTTAGCATGAGTAAGTGGGATTGTCCCACTTCATATCATAGTGGAAGCTCAAAGCTCGAGCTACACTAGATCCTTCTTGTCTATTCCTGAAGAACAAAAGGAGTACAGTGGAAACAGTCTACTCAGCGCTTGAATGTCTTCAATGAGTGTGGTAAACCAAATATTAATTGCTAGTGTGCTTCCCTTCAATCTGTCGGAGGAGATTTTTGTTAGAGAGTTCTATTTCTATGGATTCTATTTCTATGGCTAACTATCCCTTCTCAGCTGCTTTGACCAGAGCTAATTTAATAGCTTCAGCATCTTGTTGCTCTTGACAGTTGACAGTCCATCATTCTATCCGCAAAAGTCCACCCTAGGATGATGCTATCCTCTGTATCTCGGGCTAAGAATTAAGATGCCATAGCCTGCTCTAGCCATTTCCTTGTCTCTATGTATTGCTACCCTCAGCCCCCTGATATTTATTCCTCTCCTGCCAATATTAACTCTGCTTGTTAACATTCTTTACTACAGATTGTCGGTTTCATCTGTGCTTCTCCTACTTTTCTTTGTCCATTATCTCGTTCCATCCATTCTGTACATGCTTTGTTAATTATGCTCAAAGGTTCTTTGATCTTGGTGTTGAACACTCCATCATTTCTTGCCTTCCAAAACTTCCACATGACATTGACTGTTATAGCTAGGTGGTCCATGCCTTGAGGTCTTTTGGCTACTTCTTCGATTGTTGTCCACCAATTCCTCCTAATTGGGATATTTAGATGTTTACTATGCATATGTCTACACCATTTTAAGTTTTTCTCATTTTCTCAACTATCAGTGCTACTTCTACTTTCCTTCTAATGCATTCATTGCTTATTCTATCTAGTCTAGTATGTCCACAGATCCATCTTAACCGTCTCATTTTTGCTACACACAAATAATCTAAATTAATATATCCAAATAAGCGTGTATGTTGAACTGATTTGAATTTTGGGAATGATTTATCAAATTAATAAATTCTTATTCAATAAATTTATTAAATCTAGTCTTAACAATTTATTAATTTAAAATAATGTAATTAATTTAAATTGCAAATTGTAGGTACTTATCTAACTAACTTTAGCATTAGACGATAGCAGTTTAATTAGGACGAAAATTTGGTGGTGGAAGAGATAATCTCTTTGGATTAAGACTTAGTTGATGATCAATTTAGAGCTAACTCGGGTAATTTATGCTCAATTAATTCGTAAATAATTTTTGGAATAAGATTTAGCTAATGATCAATTCATAGTTAAGTCGGGTAATTTAATTAAGTTCAGTTAATTTCTAGAGAATCTCTTTGGAATAAGAATCAGTTTATGATCATTTTATAGTTAAGTTGGATAATTTAAGTTCTACAATTTGCATCTTTTCAATTTTCACATTATTTTTAAGTTCTGCATAGCTCACACATTTTTTTTTTTTTTGGATTGATTGCAAATCTTTCTATTTAGACATTTTTCAGTCATTTAAAAAGCACTTATTAGTGGATTTCATTTGTAGTGTTAATCACAGATTATATCTCTTCCTCTTTTAATATTTTCTAAATTTAACTAAAATTTACACTTGACTCCCCTTTTTTTTTGAAGCTGCAACAAGACTAAAACTAATGATTAGGGCTGGGTGTGATGCCACCAATGCAAATGGGCTTCTTAGTGAGAGGCCTAAAGCCCACCCATATGTTTAGGTCAGCCGCAATCAGTATCAAATCATTTGCATCAGAACAGAAAATAATGAAGGAAATAGTTTCAGATGTACAAAAATAACCATAAATAGTCAGTAACTATTCACACAACTACATTTTATGGAAGGACGCAACTGACTTTTACCGCTTACTAAAACACAAACAAAACTAAAAAAAAAAAAATAGTACGTGTAATCCATGATTACCGATTGGCCTCTACATACTAAATTACTAAGCTACTTTTGGAATTCTCAATTGTAAGAGACCAAGTCCCAAATAGGCGTTTACCATTATTTGAGGCTCAAAATAAATTTAAAAAATTTCCTTCCTCCAAATAAAAGCTCTGACACTTGGCAATCCATGGACAACTTAAGTTATTCTCTTACTCTTATATAGTAGGTAGACATATACTTTCAATGTGAGATGTGAGATAAAAAACAAAGAAAACTCTACTTTAGTGTACAAATCCGAAATCAAAAATTGCTATGCTGATAGCGGTTCGTATTGGAGAAACTCACAAGCACGGATTTGGTTTGTTCAATTCCACAAGATGTATATCAATTTCTTGAAAGTGTAACTCACTTTGAGCAAAAAGTAAATATAGAACAAATTTTTATGGTCTCACATATAGGGTTAAAGATGATGTACGTACATTATTTGATTCTTACTTTTTTCTTTCTTTTTTATTGTTTTGACCAATCATGACCGTGAGCCATTCCCCATTTCCCACAAGCACACGTGTTTGCTCTCTCCTCCATGACCCTCATATTTATTTGTTTATTTATTCAATCATTCTTTTTGGACAACTCATGGGAACACTAGGTAGGAATCAAGCACTTCTAATATTAGGAGAGACCTGATTGGATATTGGAGATGTGGGAGAAATTTTGTCACAATCCTTCTTCTTCTTCTTCTTTTTTCAAGTTTTTTCATGATTGAAACAGGGCATATATAAGCGTCATAAATAGTTTAGACATATCAATCTCATTCAATCAAACAGGTTTCATCTCATGACCAAATTAAAACCGGGAAACTATCATGAGCTAATGTGAATGAATGACAACTATTTAGGCATAGGTTCGATGAGGTCGTTTCACCCTTGCATTTGCTCGTTTAATTGATAATGACGAGGAAATTTTGAGCACAATTTCTCATCTTGAAACCCATATTCGAGGTGTTGCCCAAATTATTTTGATTTCGTGATTTTGAGTTCAAATCTCTCGTCCCCTCTCCGCTCACCAAATCTCACTCTCCTTTACTAGAAAAAAAATTTTAAAAAAATAATTAGGAACATTGTCCTTTTATATATTTTGATTTAGCATGCAGAGATGTGAATAGGATTTGAGGGGGATGAGATCTTTTGATTTTGTAATCTAATTAACACCTTGTATTATTATCTTTTGTTCAATGCATTCTGTTTCTTAGCCTCCCCCCCCCCCCCAAAAAAAAAAAAGCAAAAACAACCGAAAAAGAAAAGGATGGGCATTCTCTTTCTTACCCAAAAAAGAGGAAATGGAAAAAAATAGAAATGGTGGGTGAGGGAGAGATTACAGACTCATTGATATAGCTAGACCACAAGAAGTGGATGAGGCAGATCGTGGCATCTTCTCGATTTGCTTTTGCAATTCATTGCATTGTTCACAAAGGGTCGAAACAGGAAGGGGCTGGCACTTGGGCAGTTGGCAGCAAGCATATGTCCTCAAAGGTTTTTTCCTGCTTGTCTGCTTGACTACCATGACTGATTCCATTATTGATTATTTTGTCTACTCAATCAGACTGTTGATACCATGTATGTATACTTTTTGTTACAATACACATAAATACATTCCATCGTGGAGGACTTCAAATGGGGAAACTTCTTGCCAAAAATAAAAATTGAAAAATGAGTTAGGCATGGCAGAGATCAGTGATTTTATCTTATCCCTTTGGTGACTTGTTCAAATAAAAATGATTATTTTTCCGAACTATGATCTCAGTAATTCTACGTGATCGAATATGTCTACTATTTACTCCTAAGTCAAATTTTTTATTCTCGACATATATTTTAACTTTAATAAAAAACGGTACAAGTACTGCAAAATTATTAAACTCATAAACGGGGTTTAACTATATTTTTTTTCTTAATTTTGCAACTAAAAAACATTGTACAAGTACCCCAAAATTATGAAATCCATAAACAGGGATTATCTGTAACTTTTCTTAATTCTGCCGACATGAATTTCCAACAGTCCATAAATACATTACATTTCTCTAGCACCCGTATATTGATCAAGTGGTCCAAGTCATAATTAGAAGTCAAACGTCAATCACCTTTTAGGAAGAAAAGATTTAATTTAAGAGAGGACTACCTATTCATCATATGATTAAAGAAAAAGACAATTTTATACTTATAACTAAATGAGAAAAAGACTTTTCCCTAACATGATAAGAACTTTATAAAAAAATGACTTCTTTTAACTCCGGCAGCTTCTTGACTCTTTCCTATATTAAACGCTGGCAACTAGGCTCATGTGAGCTAAAGAGTTCCACGACATTCGATTTGAACAACTTTAAAGAATTTTTTTTTTCATAAAACATCATAATTTCGTTATGATCTGCAATATTAGCAGAAGCTACATCATCAAATATACACAAATATCAAAAAACATATCTGAAGAATGGATACTATAGATTTTAAAAATAGATAAAAATTATACTGTAAACTCTAAAAAAAATTTAAAATTAAGATGAAACAATTGTAGTCCCCACGAACTTTAAGGATTTTATCGTAGTTATTAAATGATCAGAAGTGAAATCAGATTAAGCAATATTTGAAGATAGTGTACATCCACACAATCATATTTTTCTTCAAAATGGTGCGTACTACAAAATTATCAAATCCATAAATTGGGTTTCTCTATACCTTTTCTTAATTTTGGCTGACATGATTTTCAAATAGTCCAAGAATTAGAGATTTGTTTAATTTTCCGTATATTAATCAAGTGGCCCAAGTCATAACAAGTCAAAGATCAATCACCTTTCGAGATGGCAAGAAAAGATTTGCATCAAGAGAGGACTAGCTTTTCATGATATGATTAAGGAAAAAGCCAATTCTGCAATAGTATAAACAAGAAAAGCACTTCCTCCTAACATGATAAGAACTTGATAGAAAATGACTTTTCTTGATTCTTCTGCTCCTTCCTCTGCTGCATGCTGGCTACATACCCTCCTGTGAATTAGAGGGCGCCACGATAGTTTCTTCGTACTTAAATGAATAAAAGAATTAATTGATGATCATTGGATAATCACAAACAAAGTCAGATTAAAAGAACATCTGAAGATAGCGTAGGAACACGTAATTAATTGTATTTTTCTACAATTTTCTGGGATGCCATCACACTACCCAACGTGTTGCAAATCGTAATGTTCAAAAAGTTGAAATTTGGTTTTATTTGAGATGTACATTTTTTTATTTCCATAATGTCAGAGATCAAAATAAGAATTTTTTTTTTTTTATTCATTGTCATGCCAGATATCCTAGGTGTAATTTTTGAAGTAATACTCTATCATTTGGTCCATACTATGTCGTACTGTTGGGTGTCTGAGATGATATAGTTGAATTATGCACTGAACATAACTTCAAGAATTAAATAGCGAATAGTAACTTTTGGATGATCATCAATATAATCAGATAAAAGAACTTATTTGAGGAGAGGATACACACAACTATTTGAAGATAGGGACAATTTTAGAAACCGCCCTGAGGTTAGGTTTTTGACACTTTCACTAACATGCCCTATAGTTTTAAAAATTTTACTAATCTTCCCTAGTGGATATATTATTTGGCATCCGTTACTTACATCATCAGAGGTGAAATTACTCCTTCGTTCTATGAAGTTGGGTTTATTACTGGCGCATATTTAGGGAAAAAGGCATCTAAATTACTTAGTTACATTTAACGGAAATAAGGATCATTTAGTGGGAATAATAGATTTTTGATGTCTAATTAAGCAATTTAAATTCCATTAGTGAAAGGCACCAATTCAATCACAAATTTGGCACATTTTTCTAATAGCTATGATTTGACAAGGAGAAGGGATCATTTTTCTGATATTATAGCCATATCAAGTTGAAGGGAAGAAATAGAGAAGAAAAAAACAAAGGAAAAAGAAGAACAAAATGAATGCAAAGTGAAGATCTTGTTCTTCTACTATTAACTTTTTCTTCAATTCCAGCGTACCCTTTAAAATATTTGCACTTTGAATAACAGAAAGATAACTTGTCTGAATTCTTTTCACTCTTAGATATCTTCATTATTGCCTGGCGATTATAGCCACAATATCTATTTTTAATAGTGAAAGATGTGAGTGAATCCATGATTCTCCCTTATGCCTTGAAGAGGCTACAATTTTTGTTAAAAGTTTTCACTATGAACTCTAAATACAACACGACACAATGACTTTATGTGCACCCTAGATCTTGCTGCTTACAATGATAATAGCTTGAGGGCGTAGAGGTATTCAATAGAGTTTATGTACTATTGTTGCTAAATGAAAATTTTGGCCATTAGAACTTGCAACTAGCTATTGCTATTGCTACTAAAACACTGTTTCAGTTTGCATCCGGTTCTTAAAATTTCTATATTGCATTTACACCTCCTCAATTTTAGTAATCATTTTAATCTTTTAATGACTTTCAATCTTCTACTAATACAAGGATCAAACGGGCATTCATGAAATAAAAATATCATCTGACCCATGAAAATAATATTTTTAATATTATTTGGACTGAATTGTTATCAAAAACTCAAACGTAAAGGAGGTGAATGATAGTTTTAAAACCTTTTGGAGATGTCAATGAAAATGCCAGAGAAATATCAGACGAGACTTCTGAAATTATGCCTTGAAGATAATTTCCTTCAATTCAATTTGATGGTATGCCGTCCCAGATGCAATTGAATTCTCCAGTACACCTGTACTGTCATGATGAAATTGTAATCTTCGAAAAGCTAAAGTTTGGTTTTTGTTCAGATGTATATTTTATTTCCAAAATGTCAGTGATCAAAATAAGACCTTTTCTTTATTGGGATATCAGGCAAAAGGTGTTCTTTGAACATTCAAATGAATAGCTTATCTGTCATTTGTTTGGTAAAGTGTCCTAATGTCCGGTGTCTCAGATGACAACGCAGTATGGGCAGGAGAAGTTTGAGCAATTGCAACGTCTGTAGATTTTATTTTATTTATTTTATCTGTTAAGGGGAGACTTCAGATCTTATAAGGATAAAGGAAAAATGAAAGAGTTTGAGAGTTAAAAGTTTTTTTTTTTTTAATCTAAGGGGAAATTTCAAGTCTTACAAAGAAAAAAGGAGAAAGGAGTTGGAGAATCAAAATAGAATTTTATAGTCACCTATTTAACATTTCTATCAGTTAAACTGAATTTTGGAGTACTTCTGCAAAAATTTAGGCGTTCAACAAAAAGTAGAAAACTTTCGAGATATAGGTCAACATATTCAGCCCAAAACTTAAAGAATTAAATAGTAATTATTGGATGATCACTAATGAAATCAGATTCAAAGAATTATTTGAAGATAGGGAACGTCCATACAATCATATTTCCCTTCAATTTCATGGGATGCCATCACAAAATGTCCCAACTTGTTGGAAATTGAAATCCTGAAAAAGTTGAAGTTTGGTTTTAGTTGAAATGTATTTTTTATTCTGAATAGGTCAGACATCAAAATAAGACTTTTTGTCATTGTCGTACAAGAAAATTCAACGTAATATTCAAAGTAGAGCCCTGTCATTTTGGTTAGAAAGATGTGGGGTAATTTGGATGTCTCAGTTGACATTAATTGTTTAATTATCTACTAGCAACACCTTAAACAATTAAGTAGTAAATATTAATTATCGGATGATTACAAATAAACTTAGATAAAAAAGTATAAAGTTGAAGATAGAGTTTCATGGCATGCCATCACATTGTACAACCCTTTTATAATGATAATCACATAAATTGTAATTTTAGCTAAAATTTTGTACTACCAAAAGTTAGAAGTAAAGTTAGAAGAAATTATGAGATTAAAATCTTAATCAAATAGAAAAAAACCGTGTATTTATAATGAGGTTCTTACACACAACTTAGAATGACTAATGGTTCATGAATACATTTAATCTTCATTAAACATTAAAATTCAAAGAATTTATGTAGGAGTTAAATCCTTTAAAGTCAATGTCAAAAGTTGCATAAAACATATATGCATTTTGTAGCTGAAAATTGGATATTCATACTATATCTGTTCCTTATTTTGCTGACAATTATGAATGGTTTTGATTGGTCAATACTTCTCTTTTTATTACACTCTTTCCTACTTATTGGAATATTTACCTTAACAAAGATTTCTCACTCTTCAGTGTTAAATTTAAACTTTTCTCTTAGTAGGAGGAAAGAAGAAGGAAAAAAAAAAAAAAACTTATGTTACGATCTATGAAGCTTGTACAGTACTTTGTTCTAAATTTTTATCATTGTAGAAGTTTCTTATTGTCATCTTTTAAGGTTGAATTTCTTTGAATCTCGGATGTTTGAGCATTAACTAAAGAAAGATGTCACAATTTTCTGAATTGGGTAGCATTCCAAAAGACGAGGACAGAACTACTACTACAAAAAATATTATGTTCAAGATCAGATGATTTGACTGTTCTGAGTACTCAATAATTCGAGCTAATTTAAAAAAATCGTAAGCACGTAGTTTGGCAGGATCCAGAATCCAAACCTATTAATTACAAGCATCTGATAACTTAATAGTCCTAATTGCATGTCCCTGATACATAATCACAAACCTATTAATTACAAGCAAATCTGATAATTTAATAATCCTAATTGCATGTCCCTGATACATAATCATGTACATTAATCTGGTCCCAATCAAGGTTCATTAGAAGCTTTATTATAATCATGAAGTTTGATCTGATGATGCTGACAGTCCAACAATTCATTCAAGAAAGTGGATAATAGTCGAGATAAAATAGAGGAGGATCCTGGTAGAGTGTGCACTCTCTTTGAAGTCAAACTAAAAAGTGGCTGAATCTTCAAATGATTATAGAAATGGAAAAGCATGTGATTAGGGATGGGACGGCATAACTATCTACATAATAATGTGACATACCTGTAGGAATATTAATTAGGGTTCATCTAGAATTTCGAATGAAGGGTTGACAATTTGATATCAAAGATATATAGAGGAGAAGTACTTCATATAATAATGTTAATGGTTGTTTTTTTTTTTAAAGTCATTTTGTGTCAAGAATATTCGTGGGCATCGATCTAAATATCATTATATTCTTATCATTGTTACAACAAGCTTTCATGTTTTAGCTCGTAGCTTAGGAATTACTTATGACTGAATAACTAAATCATGCAAAAATGTGACTAGGAAGCCAGTGTAGCTCTTTTTGACTTTTGGATATATACAAAACTTAATGACATATAGAAGCACTTTCAAATACCAATATTATGAAATTCTGAAATTCTGAAGTGTGTCGCAAATAAGGAGTGGGCATAAATTGCAGCCTCATTGCAACATACTTACACTAAACAATCTTCAATTTGATTTTGGTTTTGACTACATAATTAAAACAAAATTAGCTTATATTAGTAATTTTTATATTCAACTATAAAGGCATAACAATTATCATCAACGCTAATGCACTTCAAGCAACTTCAGGAGCAAATCATTTGCCAAACTATACCTCAACCAACATATTTGGAGGCACAGACTGCAAAGAGGATATGCAGATAATGAAGACAAAATCACCTTTTTGTTTTGAAGGTGGGGAGAACCCAGAGAGGATCAGAGTGGAGATACGCTTTTCCTAAATGCTTGAGAGTTGACCCCTAGAGATCGGTTTACCAAATTCGAATAAAGAAAAAGATGCCAAGTGATGCACTAATATTTGAAATAACTAATGCAGCACTTTTTGTAATAAATTATACACAAAATAAAAGGCACTTAGAAATATAAAAGGGTGGATTGAAAAACCATCTTATATGATATAAGCAAAATAAAATTTGAAATAATTCTATATCCAAACACGCCTAATATCTTTCTAATAAAGCTAAGCTTACCAAGGAAAGGAAAATAATATAGCAGTATTTTTTTGAGTTGGCAACATGTTCATGTTATGAAATGTATTGTTAGATGTTTCACTATCCTTCAAAAAATCCAAAAACAAATTTATACTGATAATGAGTCTTAAGATTAGTCCAAAGTTTGCTTAATTGATGTTGGAAGATATAAACTTGTGTCAAGAGACTCAAGCTTTTGACATTGTGAATCACTCATTTTGAAGTAGCATTTACTATTTCTTTTCCCTTGCATTATAGTACATTTTACATGACAGGGAATCTTTACATTGGAATAACATTTAGGAGGTGGGCATGTTTTACTTTATGTCATTTGCTAAGAATATCCTTAATCAATCATACCCCTTGTATTGGGAATAATGTGATGGCACCAATTTCTTAGGCGAATTTAATTCTTCTTCCTGAGAGATGCTGGGTGGTAAGAAACTTGAATTTTGAAGCTTTGGAGCTCTTACTACTGATCAATGAGTAAACTTCTTTGTTGGCACTTATTCAAGATAGACTAAAAATGACCTTGTTAAGTTTAAAGTTGAATATAAACCAAAAAAAAAAAAAGGGTCCAAAAAATTGAACATTTACAACAATTCTAAATTTCTGTTTGAGTTTAATCTACTTAGTATGTAAGTTTACATAAACAATGAAGTACTTCAATTCAGTGGTGTAATATTGATCACTATGCCAAAAAAAAAAAAAAAAAATCACTCTTGTTTGACTGCACAGCTCTGTTTCTATTCTGTTGGCCAATCCCATGTATGGTTGGTGTGGATTATTATACTGCACATCTGATACACAGATAATAAGGACAAAGTGACCTTTTTGCTGTAAAGTTGGGGAAAACCAAGAACAGATCGACTAGAGATATGCTGTTCCTAACCACTACAGATCAGGTGATGCTTTGCTGGTTATGTGTTTAATTCCCCTACATCTTGTAAGTCATTGCATGGTGAATTAAGTTAATCTTATCTTCTTGATGATAACTAATATTTTCTAGACTAGCTAAAGGGGAAAAGTCATTCCAACCATCTTGTAGATGATCATACATCATATTGATGATGTAAAAGAAATTATTTTTATCTTACATATATTATATTATCATATAAAAGAATGTATTTTTATCTTACATATATCATATATCATATTACAGAAAATACAACAATACTTTCAAGTGATTATAAGAAACTTGAGGACATAAATATGACACTAGTGTCAACTCTAATGGTAAAAGAAACTTCAATTATAAAGCTTATTGGAGCTTCCATTAGTACTTATAATCAACCTAGGAGATCCCTTTCTGCATTTGGGCAAGATAATGTTCCATATTGTTTAAGCGACAAAACGAAAAAGGGATGGTCGAAATCTCCGTGTAGATGTAATTGTGACCTTGAAAAATAATTAGTTTCAATTTCAGTGAGTAGTGCGTTAATTATAATAAAACTTATCTTCTTGTTTTCTTTTGCCAACGTTGATTTATCATCGATTACCATGAATTATTGAAAGCACATACTTTATTCGCTACTCTTTACCATTTAGACCGCTTAAGCAAATGGCTGATGGTACTGGCTGCAGAAATTCCAGGAAGACTATTATCTAAATCTTCAGCTAGTGATATTGCATATAATTGATCATGATCACTAACAAAAAAGTCATTAGAAGGAAAAAAAAAAAAGTCTTAAAACAACTTCCAAATACAAACAACCCCCATATTGCTGGAAGCATTTAAATAATTGCTTTCTCTACACTGCAAATGGGATTATTTTTATGTCAATAGGTGCTTAATAAAATAAAAGTCACCTTTTTGGTTTAATTAAGGGGAAAATCGAGGGAGGATCAAGTGGAGATTTGCTTATACGTATAATAACTCCAAACCAATTCTGACCAAGTGATGCTTGCTTTGATGGGCTGTCAGTGCAATTAGGCTAACTATTTTAAACCAAACAATAAAGAAGGCCAATAATTGAAGAAGATGTTCTTATAAATATACCAGTATCTGTTTACCTTTTCAAAGTATCTATTCTTCACCTATCTAAAAGTGTTCATCTGTCCATTCTATACTCCATTAACTGCTTAATCTCCTTTTGCAGAAAACCCCTTTTTCCCAAGGACTTAGCAGCATTCAGCTTCCCTTTTGATTGAGGTTAGTTTTCCATCTACATGCACAATACATGCATCTTGTTTACTTGCTTCATTTTTGATGTTTATGAGTTTCTTGAGTGGCCCTTAAAGCTTAGGACTGAAAGGGGTGGATAGAGCTTGGAGCATTTCATGAGCACTAGCTGAATATATTATGCTCAGTTTGGGGTAAATTCTATTAAATATATTTTCAAAATCACCATTCTGGATACAGAATCTTGTTGGTATAACGTTGGAGTTGTTTTCAGTACAAATGCAGAAAATGTTTTACAGTTTCAGACAAAGAATTAACCTTCATCATAAAAGTGTTTGGTAAGCAACTATAATTAGTGAAAAGGAGGTTACTTAGTGTTAAGAATTTCTTCAAGGACTCACAAAGTCAAGTCGGAAAAAAAGGTGACTCTTTTTTAAAGCGTGTTAATGTTATTCACACTCCATTTTTTATTAATGACATGTCATTTTCTACGTGTGCTTTTACCGAAAACCCCATAAGAGATAAGGTACTAATAACAATACTTAGAGTTTTATTAACAATAATTGCAAATAATGTGCAATACTTTTTCAAGTATCCTAAATGTTTTAGTGAATAACTATGGGAAAATTTCATAGCATTAATAATTGCAGCTTCACAAGGATTGAGTAGTACTTTCGGAGTTTTTATTCAAAACAGCATAGACAAATTTCTTCAAGATTTTAGCCTAAACTTGGGTCGAAATCTATAAGTAGAAAATACTACAAAGTTTTAAAATAAAAGCAAATAAACTACACTGTATAAAATGAGCCATGCAAAATTGACCAATAAAAATTAATAGAGCCTCAGTCAGTTGTTACATCCCAGAGTCAACAGTCACCGTACTACTGTGGATGGTACCTCTGGTAAGAAAACTGGTACATTTGACAGCTTCGAAAATCGTCACTGCTCCTGTCACAGTCATGTCACAATAAATCATAGGACTAGACAGTCCTGATTTCTATGATCCATCATATCATCCATTTTCAATCTCCATCAGTCTTCTCTTAGCCCAGCCAAAAATTATTTCCAAGAAGGCTAAAAAGTACCAAAGGGAAACATACGTTGAATTTTTTTTTCTTTTGTTTTTCTTTTAGGTATATCCATTTGGATTGCTATTTTTTACAATTTTTATAAAAAAAATGTACATTGGTGATTTAATATAATAAAATAAAAAGGTAATTCAAAAAAATATATTCACAAAAAAAATAAAAATTTTCTCTAAAAAATTGCAATCCAAATTCTTTTTTTTTCTTTTGGCGGGTTTACTTATAAAAATTTTGAACTAGGTGGAAGTACTTCGATTTTGACAAGTAATTTTGTTATTTTCTTCTTACAAGACATATGCTACTACTAGACATATGCTTCTTTTTATAGCTATAGTAAGGGTCCATGATAAATCCAACACCCTAACCAGCCATGTGCGGTCGATATCCCTAGGATTCTGTTTTCTACTAAAGCGAGGGCAAATATACTTGTAAGACCTACCTACTTTTGAAGGGGATTTGATTGAGTTTTCAAGAAGGAGAAACTTGTTTTATTTGGTGCTATTGTAAGAATTGAGTTGGTGTCACTTTTTGGGTAAATTTTTGTAGCTAAATTATATGTACGTTAGAAAGTACATAGTAATTCTATGAATCTAATAATAGTTCATCTTTATCCCCTTTCTCTGCGTGTTTATAATGTGCTCTCAGGGTATTTCCAAAAAAAAAACCTTTTAAGAAAGAGAATTAGAAGAAATCAAACAACATATTTGGCCCTAAGGTAATGTGATTTTATATGACTAATGAAATTTTCACTCACTTGAAACTTGAAAGAGTATTAAATAGTGTCTGCTTTGTATCTAGTCTCTAAGCTACCTTTTAATAAGAAAATAAAAATAGAATGTATCTGGGCTATGCCAGTCACATTTGGATTATTATTTTTTTAAAATATTTTTATAGAAAAATGTATTATAGTAATTTGATACATATGAATTAAAAATAAAAATTGAAAGATGTGTTCATAAAAAATGTCAGAATTTTCTCATAAAAAACTACAATCAAACGCCACTAGTTATTCCTGAATATTAAATGCTTTTTTTTTTTTTTTTTTTTTGCTTTTTATACCAAGGCACATATGGACCAAAGAAACTTTCTAGTCCAACTATGCCTGTAGTGCACACAGCTGGTGATGGACCCTTCCCATTCCCACCTAGACAGAATTAAGAGCTATCCGTGTCACTTTGCTTCTTCATTCCATAAAGTGTCTTGTCCAACAAATTCAGAAATTTCTTTTCATGAAAATTTGTGTCCAACATATTCTATCAAGTGTCAGATTTTTAATTTGCCAGTATTCATTTGCATTGGTGAGAATTCATCTACTGAATTGTTCCTGGAAGGCCATTATTGAATGATCTATATATGAGAGATTGATATTTCTTTGGGATAATATCAGAAATCTCCCCTAAGGTTTCTCGTAATATCACCTGACACCCCTATAGTTTTAAAAATATCACTCACCTCCCTTGATAATTGTAAATTGACTATATTAACCTTCACTTGGTACATGATTTACATATCAAATAAATGGATGTCAAAAAATTGAAAGAAAAAGAATCAAAAGTCACTTTCTTTTTTTTTCTGTTTATCCAACATTCTTTTTTATTCTTTTTTTTGTATGGTTGTATAATTTTTTACTTATAAATTGTAATAAATTAAAATTTATTTTTTTCTAATTGTGATAATATGGAATATGAATGTATGATGTTTTCCTTTGTTTTGAGTTGACTTTTATAATAAATTAGTAAAATTTAAAGACTTGGGTCATGAGTTGTGAAGATGTTAGGCAAAAAAAAAAAATGGCTCATAATGAATTAGTTTTAAATATATAAATTAAATTGGTACTAGTATATTTCTTTACAAATATCTTTTTTTATTTTTAAAATTTATTTTTATAAATTATAGATTTGTGATATAGTGATACAAGTAGAAATTATTTTTTAGGTGGTGATTTTTTTTTGAACAAACAAGGTGGTTAGGAGTATTTTTATTTAGCAAAATGAGCAAAAGGGTAGTTTGGGGTTTTTATAAATTTTGTTACACAAATAACAAAAGTAAGGGAGGTAAGTGATATTTTTAAAAGTTTAGGGATACTAGGTGATATTAAGAGAAACCTCAGGGGAGGTTTCTGATATTATCCCTATTTCTTTTCTTCCTTCCTTTCTTTCTTTTATTTTTCTTTTCCCTATGGCAGTAGAATGATATATTACTTCCAAGCATTTTTTTTTCTTTCTTTTATTTTTTTTCAAAAGAAGGAGAATGATATTTTACTCTAAGCTATAGGCCTTATGCATAGTCTTGTACTTTCTAGAGTTCAGAAAGTAACAAGAGTGATATCATGTCCACTTTCCTTTTTCATCCAACTTTCGGATGGACCAAGAAAAACAAGCCTTTTCTTCTTTTGCTCTGCCCCACCACCCTTCTGAGTCTTAGATAATTAGAAAACAGAATAATATTACAAACCTAATTTTTTTTATTATACTCCTAATTACTTAGATATGTCTAAAGTTTGTCCCTCAAAGTAAATATTCTACTTACCTCTATGTCCAAAGTTGTTCAACCTAGCCATGTGAACATTAATAGAATGATTACAAAAGACTTCGAAGAATTCTGATGAATATGTGGAGAAGGCCTTAGTCCAACAGTTAAAATAGGGACCTAGAAATTAATAATTCTAAATTCTAATCCTTCGACCCTTGTACTTAGGTCTTGTCTGGATTGTCACTTTCTAGATTTTTCGGTGGAAAATTGCAATCCAAACAAGGCCATAAATCTCACACATTCCTTGCTAAAAAATAATAATAATAATAACTCTAGTGAATTCAACAAAAAGCAAATTGTTCTATAATATTCACTTGCAATCCTAATGAGTATAATAAAACTTATTGATGCCACGTGAATTCCTTCTTTTGGTCCAATTCTGCATCCTCTCCATTATTCACCTCCCTACTACATATCCATTTACAGCTTCTTCTACATCTCTATATATCTGCACCAGTCTCAGCACTGTGTGTTGTGTGTGTAAAACTTTCTGCATGCAAAACAGCAAAGGAGGTGGCAGAAATAATTAGTACTGAAAGGTAAAGACGATCCAAAATGGAAACATTTTGGCTTGCTTTTTTATTGGCATAGAGGAAGCAGAGGCAGTAAAATACTAGTCAGTGCATTATTTTGGGTCTTGTGTGTCACATATACACCCGTGTGGGTCTCCGTACAAGAAACTCAAAGTGCACAAAATCCAAAGGTTAAATGCCGCAATATCCTGTCCTGGATCTACCTTATATTAATACCCTCTATTATTACTAATATTCTTGAAAAATCATTTGATTCTTTTCTTTAATTTAATTTTGTGGTCGGCATATTTAGGTTACACGCCAACATTTGTTCTTTATGATCATGGCCAACTGAAAGATACCATATTATCCTTCAATTATTGGAGCATAAAAGTTTTGATCCTCAAGATCACTTTGGACTAAATTTCAGTTTAGTCCTCCATCTTCTGACTTTGACATACTTGAACCTTTTACATTCCAAATACAGGTCTCGATCACATCCTTTAGTCCTTTTCCTTTTCAGTTTTGGCATATCTAATTCCATTTATTTGTTGATTACAATTTTTGGGATATTCAATGGCAAAGTAAAAGAGCAAATACTATGAAGAAATGGGTAAACAAATTTTAAGACCAAAATATAAGGGATCAAAATGGGATAAAACTAGACAATAACAAGGACCAAAAGGGCAAAAATATCAAAATTGAAATGTAAGAATTTTTTACTTTTGCTTCATTATCTCAAACACTATGTATCTGCATGCACATACACATGCACTGCTTTTCCCACCAAAAGAAGAAAAAGACAAAACAAGTCCTGCATCTATAACTATATTCAAATATGCACTATCAACTTATTAATTAACTAATAATTGACAAAATCTCAACGGTTCACGAATAAATCCTACACACCCTCCTCCTAATTGGAAATCTCTAAATTGATGGAATAGGATTTGTTTGATAATTGATGCTACACTCCAAAATTTTGCACATGCTACCAAAGATTTTTGCTTCAAAATAACCAAATTCTATTGAAATGAAAGATTCTAAACAATAACAAAAACAAGAAAGAGACTGCCACTCTGCCAGCAAGATTTTGCTACTTAGACACATGTCACTTGATGCCCATTGTTTTCTCTCATTTCCTCATTCTTTATTTTGCTTCAGTAATCTCTCAGGAGACAGCTTCACTTCTGAGCTATACCATACCACCCCATCCACTAGCCACCAATAAAAATTGACATCTATGGATTTGGACCTATTCACATAGAATGTCACAATGTGTGGGTTTTCAGTGTGTTTTTGTGTGTGTGTGTGTGAGAGAGAAAAATACTGAAGAGGAGAAACAGCTTGACAACTTCACAGCCTGTATGCATGCGTCCAAGGCTCAATTTTTTTAGCTTTAATTTAATCCCTTTTAATTTATTAGTATAATTATTCTGCCGCTCTCCCCATTAGTGATTCCCAATGTTTCGTTCATTCCTTCAGCTTCTCGATTTATTCGGTTTTTTTTCGGAGCAACTCTCCAGAAATTTTGAAATTTCCTAGGATTATTTTAAGCAAAGGTTAATGGACAAGTGCCTAATGCCCATAGTCTCAAGTCTAGAAAGATTCAATTTTGATTAGTAGTACTAAATTTTGCTAGATATGTTGTCAACTTGATTCATTCTGAGTTTCTAACCTGAGTTTTTTTTTTTCCTTTGTTTTTTTCGCAGCTTTTTTGCTCTAAGTGGGACTCTTGAAATTCGTGTAGAATTGACTTTGGATTGTGTTTTGAGAGAGGTGACAGCACATTGAGGAGAGAAAGAATTCAATTCTCAGAGTAGCAGCGGAGTAGAGTAAAAACACAGCCTATTATAGGCTCCTCTTTATACATTTCATCTGCAGCATTCATAATCAGTAGTCTCTGTGGATGCCGCTTCTGCTTGTCCCTAGAAGAGCAAAATCTTTCATCAAACGCCACAGATCTCGAGACCCTTTTGAATAAAAATCAATTCTTTGGTGGTTTTGAGTTGTAAGTTGAGCTGGGTTCTGTTTGAGTTAAAGGGTTGGTCTTGTTTATTCCACCTTTCCTTCATTCATGCACAAGAAAGAAAGAATTGTCCGAGGATGGCTGAATACAGAGAACTTGAAACAGGGTTTTGACGCTTGGGGTTTTTTTATATTTAAGGGGTTGACCTTAGAGAAGTGGTACAGAGTCCCATAATCCTGGGAGGGTCGGTGATTCTGTTTGATTTTGCTTCTTGCTTTGGATGAAAATCGAGGTAAAAAAATATATGTTTCTGAATTTATCAGTCGTGCTGGTCATCATTGGATTGGTTAACTCTGGTTGTAGTTTAGTTTTATAAGCTTCCTGTTGTGTTGGGATGGCAATTTTTACCATTAGAACGTGTGAACAATAGTTGCTTATTGCTGGGTTTATGGGAGTCGGTTAATTGTACCTAGTACAGAGACAGGGTTCTTGAATATATGCAGTAAAATATAATATGCATTTGTGGTGAGGGGTTGCATTCTATGGGTACACGCCTACTGTTTCCCATGGTTTTATGAGTGAAACATGGGCCGTGGATTTGGCATTAGCGAGTTATTTATGGGGATGGTGGTTGGTATTATCCAAATATTGATTTGCTAGAGGAAGTGAGGAGAATTTTGGCTTTAATGTGGAATTTTGATTTTAAATTCACTGCAAGAAATGCAGAGGTTTGATGAGGGTAAAGAGGTTTTCTTTGATACTGTAGAGTCCTTTTCATTTGAGGAGTCTTTTATAGTTAGAGAAGACTTGGTTTGTGATAATTTAGGTTATGACATTTGGTTGAGTGAGCTAAGAAGTGTGAAAGACCGACGTGAGAAGTTTTTGGTTTCGATGGGGTTTAAAGAGGTTTCATATTTGAATGATGTGGCACCTAATGAAGAATCTGAGACCATGCGAGTGGATAGGGTCAGAGAATCTAGTGGAGCAGTTAGTTGTTCTTCTCCATCATCTGCAGAGGAAAATTTAGTGTGTGACATCAGGGAATCGAATGGTGAGGCAAATTATTTGATTGAGGAGTCAGGGGAGGAATGGTCAGCGAATCTATCCATTATAACAGAAACGGAAACAGCAGGAAGTCCAACCTCTGCTTCTGAGGTTGGATGTAGCAGACTGCAGGCTCATGGTGAAAACTGCAAAATTGTTGATGTGATGAAGAAGAAAACTAATGGTTGGTTTAAAAGTCTTATGAGTAAGATGAAGAAAAGTAGAGGCATTGATGCATCCACGGCACAGAAATTTTCTGATGCAGGAAGAAAAATAACTCAGATGAAAGTTCAACAGAAGAATAAAAAATGTAAGGAATTTACTGCTGTTTACTCTGGACAAGAAATTAGGGCTCACAAAGGCCTAATCTGGACAATGAAATTCAGTCCTGATGGACAATATCTAGCAACTGGAGGTGAAGATGGGGTCGTTCGAATTTGGAGTGTTTCATCAGTACAACACGCCTATACTACTTCAGCACGTGATTTGCAGAGTGACAACATAAAAGGGAACTCCAACTTTAAAAGAAAACAGTCGAGGATTGCATCTATTGTTGTACCTGAGAAGGTTTTCCACATTAACGAGTCTCCACTACATGAACTTCATGGTCACACTAGTGACATATTGGACCTAGCTTGGTCCACGTCCAATGTGAGTAGCTTAATGATCTCACTTCATGTTTTCATTGTTGCAATCAATTTCTTGGAGTTTCCAGTAGTCCTTGGTTTTTATCATGAAGCTAATTTGGAGTTTCTATTTCAGCATCTTTTGTCATCGTCCAAGGATAACACTGTTCGTCTATGGCAAGTCGGCTCGAGTAAATGCCATTCGATTTTTCTGCACAATAATTATGGTAATTGTCAATCTGACTTTGAGATCCGTAGTGCCTAGGCATCCCTTTTTTTTTTTTGGACTGATAAGTTTGTGCCTTTGCCATTGACAGTCTAATGGTTTTTCTGTTTCCTGTGGATCAGTAACGAGCATTCAGTTCAATCCTGTTGATGAAAGCTACTTCATCAGCGGATCTATTGATGGAATAGTACGAATTTGGGGAGTACAGCAGAAGAGAGTTATAGATTGGGCTGATGCTCGGGATTTAGTTACATGTGTATGTTACCAGCCAAATGCAAAAGTAAGATCCAGTTCCACATTAGATCTATGAGTTGATAAATTCGGCTCAGTATTATGTCTTTTGAAAATTGCTCTTGTGAGACAAAATTGATGGTATTTCTTCTGATATGATCTAAACAGGGTTTTATAACTGGTTTCATCTCTGGTGCCTGCCGTTTTTATGAAATATCAGGTATGTAATTAATGCATGTCGCTGCTATCGTTTAAATCTTGTATAAAAAACCCATTTATGTACCTTAGGAGCCACTAAGTATGTTTCCTTATCATGCAGGCCATGAACTTTTGCTACATGCAGAGGTGCAGATTAGTGGTAAAAAGAAATCCTCTGGAAGCAGAATAACTGGCATTCAGGTCCTACTACTTGTAGTCTAGCTATTTTAGACACGATTATGTATCTATAGTTTCATTGGTGCTCACACATGTTTCTCAATCTTGCAGTTTCTGGATAATGACCCACAAAGGGTTATGATGACATCTGAAGATTCCAAGATTCGAATACTTGATGGGATTGATGTTGTCCACAAATACAAAGGTATAAATTCTGTTCATTCCTGTTCCCTGCACAGCTTCAAGCTATGATCTTCTAGCTAGTGTTTGAATACCTCGTTCACTGTAAAGTTTGATGTAGCATAGGCTATTTCGTTAGCTTTATCAATTATTCCACTTCTAAAGTGCCTATGTATGTTCAGTTAAAGTTTATAAAATTACTTGAGTCCATATTGGACGTAGTATATCAAAAGTCTACTGATGAATTAAAATCTGACATTTTGTGGATTTGCAGTCTCTGGATCTAATATGGTCCCATCGGATCTAACTAATCTTATTTTTGGAACATGAAGAGAAAGAGTACTCATTTTCTGATGAGGCTATACTAGGATAACGCTAAAGATTTTTCAGCTGGGATGTATAATTAATGTATTGAAACCATGCACATGTAAGTTGCATATGCATCTGAATTCAAAAGTAAAATTGAACCCTGAGAAGGAAAATGATTGGAATCATGTTATACCAGAAAGAAACACAAGTTATGGCCGAATGATTATTTAGCAGCACATCATCAACATCAAACTGTTCACGTAGGTTGATTCCCAAATTTTACATACATAGAACTTGTGTAAAAAATTTTTGCTCATGTACGTCTTGTGGTGGATCAATTCTCTGTGAGTTTGTTTGTCCTGTTAGACACATTGTATCTTTTGTATAAAGGATCTAGGTGAAAACTTTTCATGCATTTGCATACATCATGGTATACAGTATGTCCTTTTGCAGCATTCAGATGATGCTAAGTTAGTGTTAACAATGTACTATCAGGCATCCATTTAATGCTCAACTTGTCTGGTGTAACAGGTCTAGCAAAATCGGGAGGTCAGACATCAGCCTCGTTCACTTCAACTGGGCAACATATCGTATCAGTTGGAGAGGACTCTCGCATCTATATCTGGAACTATGACAACATGAGGATCCAATTATCCAAAGCTAAAAAATCAGCCCGCTCCTGTGAGCATTTTTCCTTTGAAGGTGTGTCAATTGCAATACCTTACTCGGGCATGGGACCAGAAAAAGGGGGCGCTGGTAATGACAGCACCTCTGTGTCCTCGCAGACATGTAGCAACCAGAGCTCGTATTCATGGGCTAGAGATCAAGAACGATTTTCTTTGGCTAGTTGGTTCTCCACGGATGTCTCATCAAAAGCCTCTGCAACATGGCCTGAGGAGAAACTTCCCATTTGGGATGCACAATATCCAGATCAAGATGATCAAACTTGCAACTGCCCTGATCATCATCTTCAGCAGCTACATCAGCATCAGAATAACAGCCAAAGTTTCGGGAATTTACCCGCATCATGGGGTCTGGTGTTCGTCACAGCTGGTAAGGATGGAATGATCAGGACATTCCATAATTTCGGGTTGCCTATGAAGACTTAAAATTTCCAAAGAAACAAGAAGATCTGTCAACTCTGGCTGTCTCCTGTGGATAGCTAGTTGGCTCACGAGGCCCTGAATAGTGCATGAGATGATTACTTGAGCCAGCACGATTTTGCTTGTTTGCTGACTCCTCCTTCCTCTAACAATTAGCTAATTTCCTTGTAGACTAGATTGGAAAAACTGGCCATCTAATTTCATTGGTATTTATTCTTAAAAATGAAATTGTAAATGACTGTATAAAACCACAAATATCAAATATTATCTCATCCCAATGCTTGGCTCTTTCTTTCCTTGTACAAATTTGAGGTACCATGGAATTGCAACTATTTCTTTTAGCTGCACAACCATCATTATTTTTTGATTTTTTTGATTTTTTATTTTGGGCAGAGGGTTTTGCCTCTTTGTTTGATTGGGAATGGGATATTAAGAATGATAAACTGCGAAAGTAATGGAATTTCAAGAACCTAAAGACAAATAAGTCCTACTAGTTTGGTGAACCTTCCAAAGTCTTACTGTAGAGAAGCCTTTTTTTTTTTTTTTGGGAAATTAACTTGAAGTGTTACTGTAGAAAAGGTAATTCATCAATTTCACACCACAAGGAAGTGAGAATGCATCAGAATCAGACAGTGGCGGAGCCACGTTGAGCCTTGCACCCCTCAATTTTTTAGAAACTTTAAAAAAGCCTATAAATATTTTAGAAATTATAAAATTGCCTCACTCTTGCCTCGTCTGAATTTTGATAGTATTCCCTCCGACCTCACAATTGCCCCTCAAAATTGCTGGAATCATTTACAACTGTCCTCTCCATTTCTATAATGGTTAACCTGAAATTAAAATATATTAAATGGTGCTATTTTTTCCTTTCTATCAAGTGTAATTTTTTCTTTTTGTAAGCACATGTTATTTACTTAATATTTAACTGTTTGTTACACATCCATTTCATATGAATCACAAGCCAACTAGACATTAGTTGGCAGTTTAATTGTCTACAAATTATTTCTTATTTGTATATATTAATTAGAGTATCTATTGTATTCTTACACATAATTTTATACCATTGCATTAATGAATCACAAGTTGCATGTTTACTAAAATAAATATCTATTTATTGTAAGAATCTACAAATCAACACCTTATAAGTTCAAGTTAATATTATTGCACCTCATGGATAAAGGTCATGGAACTAGACACAAACTACACAGTAAATTAGTGCAACCGATTCGTAGGTGATTACTTACTCTACCAAAGCATAGATTAGGAATAATACTGCCCCATGAAGTAATTTAGTTTACGAATAACAATAAAGTGACATTATACCAAAGGGATCTTATCTTATTCTCTTATATTTGCACCTGAAAAAATATGGCAAAATGCCACTACATTTCCATTTTCAAAACGTGGTTTTTCTACAAGATGTGGATGAGGTATTCTTAAGGCTTCATAAAAGGCGGGTTTCAGCCCAACCAAAAAACTATCACCCACCCCAAATTCTTTTTTTTTTCTTTTTTTTCTTTGTTTTCTCTTTTTTTTTTTTTTTTTGTGGCTTTGAAGGGGCACTGGAAAATTTTTGGTGAAATGTAACTGAATTTCCAATTTTAAAGTAAGGGAAACAAATCAACCGCAAAAGTATCACCTGCTCCTCTTTTTTTTTTTTTTTTCCCTGTTTTTGAAGGGGCAAGGTTGTAATGTAGTGCCTGTCTTCGAGCATTCATATGAAATATCCCTCCAGGGCTGTGTACCAGGCACATGAACTGACTACTCCACAGGACCTACTGGCTACTGCTACTGGAGCCAAGCTAAGTTAGGCCTTAATTACTATGTTGGCCCTGAGTTTTTGCTCATGGTGAAAACTGAACCTTGATCTCATGTTACCGAAGCGCTTATTTTCTTAGTCATGACTCATCCCAGTGATAACCAATTATGAAGCTATTGTCCGTCCTGTAATAAAATAAAAATTCGCCTATATCCTATTTTTTACTGTAAATTTATATATTAAAAACTTTCACTACAAATATATTAAATGGATTTTGGGGATTTTTTAAAATTTAAAATTTTATTATAATATTTTTAAAAATTTTTATTCCCCCTTACTACAACCATTCACCGTTCTCCTCCATCCATGCCCCTTGTAGCACCTCCTCTCTCCTCCCCCTCCCTTCTTTCCTCTTCCTTCCTCTTTCTTTCCCCTCCCCTTCTTTCCTCGGCACTTCCCCTCCCCTTTCCATGGCCAAACAAAGGAGGATGACTGAGGAAGGGCTGGTGGTGGTGGTGGCAAGGGGAGAAAGTAAGAGGAGATAGGATTTATTTTTATTTTCTTTATTTTAGGGAATGTTTTTAAAGAATTAGTCGATATGGATTAGGTGTTCTGATAAGTGTTTTTGAAAAATTTTACTGTAACGACATATGTGTAAAATCTTTTACCATAGATGTCAAGTGTTTTTAAAAGTGCATTTTGGGGAGCTTTTAGAATTTAAAATTTTTTGAGATATTTTTTAAAATTTGAAAATAAAATCACCGACCACCATCACATTTTTCCCCATTCCTTCTTCTCTCTCCTCTTCCTCATTCCTCCTCCCTCATCCTCCCCCTCCCTTTCCCCTAGTCCAGTCACAATCATTGTGATCAATTTTCTTTTTCCCTCCCCCTCATTCCTCCTCCCTCTTCCCATCTCCTCCTCTCCCTTCTCCTACAACCCCCTTCCTTCCCTTTCCACTGGTCTTGTCACGGTCACCACAGCCAAACCAGAGGGAAGAGAGAGGAGGGGGTTGTGGGAGAATGGAAACGAAAGAAGGAAAGAGGATGGATGACGGTGATGATGGCAGTGGCGGTAAAGGAGAAGGAGGGAGGAGCGGAGAGATGATGGCGGTGGTTGGTGGTTGTAGTAGGTGGAAGAAGAAAATGTAGTGGGATTTTTTTTTTGTAAATTGTGATTAGGATTGTGCATGGCTTTGTATGGATTGAAATTTTTTTTTTTTTGGAAAAACTCTTTTTATTTTTAAAGTCTATATTAATAATCTAAATAATTTTTCAAATTTTTTTTTAAAAAATTATTTTTATTTTTGGAGTTTACAATAACACTCTGAATACAACTCCCAAAACAACTTCCAAAACACCCACAATTTCAAATACAATTTAAACAGTTTTTGAAGTTGTTACCGTAGACTCCACAAACAAAACACAAATTAAATATAGTTTTTGAAAAAAATGGATAATCCATTTGAAGCCAATTAGTTGTTTCAAGAACTCCCAATCCAATCAAGTCAAAATTAGAGCGACTCTGATTCGATTCGACCTGCCTTGACTTGTACCCCAAATTTTTAGCTTCGGCTAGGCCAAGTCAAAAATAGATCAACTCGAACTCGGGTCGACCTGCCTCGACTCCATTTGACTCCCACAGAGACCGACTCTTCGAAGGTATCGCACGTCGACATGCATTTCCATGACCAAATACAGGATAGATCGATAGAGATGAACTTTTTCTGATTCTCCAAATCTCAGTTTCTTTCCCTTATTTCATTTCTGTACGGAAAGATCCCTTCTTTCCTTTCCTCCGCAGCAGTTCACACATCACACACGAGCTCTGCTAGCTTGCTCAGCTGCAATGGCGTCGTCTTCAGGCGAATCTCGGGCGGTAGGATTTCGTGCTCTCATCATTGTACTGTTCACTGTTATTTACTCGTATTTCTACTAAGTTCAACATGTTTCTGCAATTACGTTGCGAAGCGGCAATGCAATAGTAGTATAACTGTACTGAGTTAATTTTCAGTAATATCTATGCTCATTTCACACGCACTCAAAACACGCTTACTGTGTGAATGGTGGTCGTTTCTGATCATGATGAAGACCCCTTCTTTTGGTGAAAATATCTCTCTCTTCCTTTCCCCCCGGGGGGGGGGGTGTGTGTCTGTGTTGACAACTGAGACTGTGGTCAGTGTTTGGTGAGTCTGCTTGTCTGGGGGAGAGAATTTTGGGCAAAGAGAAAAGGGAAAAGAAAGTTTGTTGACCCATTATGAAGAATTTTGCATAACCCCCAAAGAACAAGAATTTTTACTTTTTTCAATTTTTTTTTTGGTAGTCCGTGAAGGGTTTTTCCTAATTGGGTTGATTTTGTCCTTGCATGCAACATCTTAAATGCTTGAATTAGTATTTCCTTGTTCTAGAAGTTCACTCTTTAGTTCTGGTATTAATTCTTTTGAGGATTCTGCTTGTTCCTTGAGGTATTTGGATGAAAGAAATGACACTTTTTGTTGTATTTAATTGGTGAAAATTAGAAAATTTCCTGTAATGGGGAGTTCAAGATGTCAAATCCATTGATTTTGATCAGTTGCTAGTAGGCTCTGTTCTACAGTCTGAATCCTCTGTTTTTTGTGCTGTCAAAGTTATGTTCCTCGGTACTCTTCAACATCGTGCAGAATTGTGTTTCACTGTATGATGGGCAGTCGGTTAAAGACTGTATCTGTAGTTCACATTACTCGTTTTTCGACTCATGTCTGCTGCATTATAATCGCGACTATGCTCTAGAAAAACCTTGTTCAATTACATTCAGCTAAAGAGCAGTGCTTTGTCTGCATGTATGTATTACCGGGTATGTCAGGTGTTGTTTTTGCAACTGTGTTGGGATGAATTAGAAAAAATGGAAAAAATGAAGAGACAAGGGTTATGCTTTTCCTGTGTCATTTTTGGTATTTATTCTTTTTCTTTTGTACGGACTTTTCTTAGTTGTAATGAATTTTTATCGAAATCATGCAGAAAATTGCAAAAGGGAAACGTTTCTGTACTATATACTTTTTGTTTAATTTGTCTCTCCTCTCGAGAATTTGTAGCTTTGAGTGGTAGGAGAGGAAATAAATAGGATGCCTTCTGACTTTGCTCTTTTCATTTATTAATGATGCTAGTTAAGACAGTTTTTTTTTTT
This sequence comes from Gardenia jasminoides, assembly GCA_013103745.1. Taxonomy (NCBI): domain Eukaryota; kingdom Viridiplantae; phylum Streptophyta; class Magnoliopsida; order Gentianales; family Rubiaceae; genus Gardenia; species Gardenia jasminoides. Next base: position 21,977,078 of record CM023104.1, read on the forward strand.
AGGATTATTTTTTCATTTGGTCTTATACAGCAGTACGTCAGAAGTTCTACTTTTCTGATCTGAATAGATTTTTTTTTCATATCAGCCAGGGTTTCCTGCATATATGCAATTCTTGAGTACTCTATTTATTTAGATTTAGGACATCTGTGTAAGTTCATTTATGTTTTTGCCTTTTTAGGTTCTTGTTTGTCCTTTTTCAGGGTTCAACACGTAATGCTGTTTTTGTTATATATAGTGGCATAGTTAAATTCCATCAATGAGAATAATTTGCTTTTACAGCTTTTTTAATTCAAGAAGGAAGGTTCCTGCTTGTATTTAACTTCCAAACTCCTTTATGTTGGTAATGGCTTCTTCAATCAATTCTTCAAGTTGAATACCTCAATTTTCTTTCTGTGGCACTAATTTATGCTCTTGGGCATATACATCTTTGCCCAGTCTATGCTGCGATACAATTAGTAGGGATAGTTATCTAAAAATTGCTCTCTTGTTTCTTCGTCTTAGCAAATAACCTTTGCAATTTTTAAGGAATGGAATTCCATAAAGCACATTATTATCTTTTGCATGCATTTCTGGATTTGCATACATTATCTTTTGCATCACTGTGACCCCAAAAGTTATTAGAACTGTTAGCTCGATTTTCTTTTGTAGCTTGATGAACTCTCTCTCTCTCTCTCTCTCTCTGTGTGGTGGGATATCAATAATTCTTAGAAGTGGGTAAGAAATAGTATCTTTTGCACTCAATTGCAGAGACCCTGACCATCAAAATATTCGTTTTATGTATCCATATGTGGTTTTATGCTAGGTCTGTCGGGAAAGTATGTGGCTACATAATCTGATATTTTTGTGATTGCTCTGCGCATAAAGACTTGAATGCAAAACAGAATCTTCTGTACTATTTCTTTTTATGTTTTTAAAAATTCATTGCTGTTGGATGTTTCTTTTTTGCCCCAGGGGACCGTTTGTTTAACTTGTGGTGACAAAGGAGATGAAGGGCTTCTTATCTACTGTATTAACTGCCAAGATTCTGCAGCACACTTGTAGGTCCTATCATTAACTGAACATTTCTTTTCTTGGATTTGATAAATTAAACATTTGTACTGCATTCCTATTGGGATGATCTTTCAAGTACTGTGCATCCATCCCTCTTGGCAGATGATGTCAATCCACTTTAAACTAGATTGTGAAAGGTGAATTTTACATCGGTGATTTTGTTTTACTATTGCAATATAATCTCATATACCACACATTACAAACATGTTGAAAACTTTGAAGGTTTTCCATATTTCATAATTGAACTTGCAATGAATGCTTTGCAAGTAGCTTTTTGGGACACTTTGATGCTTCTGCAAGATTTAAATCTTTTTAGAATCTTTATGCATATCTTTTAAAATTTTGAATCCTGTAATTTTCACCTTTGTATGTTCGGAAATATCTTATGGATTGCTGAAATGCCTTTGTTTGTAGTGGAGATGTTTGTGATTCTACAGCCGAAATTTTTTTTTAAATAATAAATTGAACCTGTGTGTTTGACTATTTGTGATTGGTTCATGTGTCTTTCCAGCTATTGCCTCGATGATTTCTCCTCGACTGATGGCCAGTCTGGTTGGAAATGTTGGGATTGTGCACCCAGAATATACAAGGTTGATTCATTCAGAAAAAGTGAAAGAATAAGTATGAGGATAGATAGAGCTATTGATATTCGGATGAAATTGGAGGAGAAACTCTATTCAAGGAGTTCACATGCAGGAAGGAAGTTTGTTGCGACAAACCATGGAATGGTGGAAACACCTCAACTGACGGCAGATATTTCTTCACCAGTTCTGTGTATCAAAAACTCATCTGATGGCAATGATGGGAATATTGAACTTAGGGACTGTGATAGGCATAAAGAAACAACAACTTGTCAAGAAAAGTTTGATAAAGTTGAAGCAGAATCCTTTCCATTAACTTCTAACATCCATGATAGTGGTTTTTCTAGTCCAAAGAAGATAAATAATGGAATGACTGAAAGTGCTCAATTGGAAGGTGATTCTTCAACATTAATTGACAGAATGAAGAATGTCCAATCATTTGCTGAACTTTCAAGAAATGAAAAGCTCAGAAACAGGAGGAGGAGGAGGAGCAGGCTAATGATTGATGACAGCTGCAGTTCTGAGGAAGACAATCCAGTTAATGTTGAAGAGTCTTCTCAGGATTTTCAAGGATATGTTGGTCCACTAAGTACATCATACAGAAAGAGGAGGCTAATGATTGATGATAGCAGTTGTTCTGAGGAAGATTGTCCAATCAATGTTGAAGAGTCTTCTGTAGCTTCTGAAGAACATGTTGGTCCACTTAATACATCCAACAGTCAGCTCTCATCACAACCTCACCGCCAACTGTTTGCACGGTCATTAATGAATCCAATTTGGAGGTAAAACAATTTTTCTTCTTAACGCATTCTCGTATTCTGTTGCTGCACAAACTCGGTGTGTTTGGCATGCTATCCCACTTCTTGCCATAACTTTGAGAAGATTAGAAAATGACTTTACCATTAATTCCCCCATGCCATTTTCTAAATATGTTTGTAATAAAGCGTTGTTTAGAAATCAATTGAACATTATGTTTCCTGTTTCCTTAATTGTTAGATTTTCTTGCAGAGGTTCCTTTAGCATTACATGTGGAAAAAATCAGACCAATGTTGGCATCTTGGCACACTTGTCAAGGAAAGCTTGCTCGAAAGTCTCTGACAGAGCAATTATGCTGCCTCCAGAGCTTGTAGTAGAAGTTCTAGCCAAACACAGCGTGTGGCCAAAGAGTTTCCAGAATGTGCCACCTACAGATGTCAGTATTGATTTGTACTTCTTTCCGGAGTATGAAAGGTACTATTCTGTGGATATATACTGTAGATGTGAAATTACCCCGTGTCTAATTTATGTTTACTGTCTGCTAAAGGGATGAGAAAGTTTACGATGGCCTTCTAGATGACATGATTGAAGGTGATCATGCTCTGAAGGTCATGGTGAAGGATCTGGAACTTTTGATCTTTTCCTCTCGTGAATTGCCGCTAGAGCACTGGAGTAAGTTTGTTACACCTTTCATTACAATTTTTATGTTTGGCTTTATGCACCTAAAAGGAATTCTGCTAAATGCACATTATTTCTTTTAATTTGCAGGATTCCAGCAGAAATATTACTTATGGGGCGTCTTTTGGAAAATGCATGGTTCTCTTCCTGTTAACAGTAGCAGCAATGAGACCATGACGCCTTTCAGACAAAGCAACCAATCTGGATATAGTTCTCCTAGTCATACTAAAGCTAAGCCTGATCCAACCTTTCAAATTTGCTACAACCCTTCTAGTACAAGTGGCAGTCCCTTCCCTAATACGCAGTATACTGCTTTCCTTAACACAAGCAGAAGTTCCTCAGAAGATTCTTCAATATTTTCCACGAATATTAGTGTGGCAGAGAAGACAGTCAGCAGTTGAAGAAACACAGGCTGAAGAGCAATGACTGTGAGATGAATGCAGGATGGATGCATTTGATGATAGCTACATGCACCAGGAAGAAAGAGATTTGCACATTCTTCAGATTTGATATGTATAGAAATGATCTAGTTAGGTACACTCTGTTTCTCTATCTAGATAGATCACACAAGTGGAGATGAATCTCTACATTACGACTACTCTGACACGGTGAGGAAAGTATCTTCTTTGATAGCAGCAATTTGGTTTAGTGGTCATTGCCCCTCCTTTCTTCAGAAGCATTATTTCTGGTGCTTTGGAGCTTATCTTGTTAGATTTGACCTAGACAGCTGACTTGCACAACTGGTGATATTGCAACTTTGTTGTATACGTACCATTTTATATGAGGTAGCATATTACATACTACACGAAATTATTAATTAGTCTGTGCTTCTGAGAAGCCAAAAAAGTCATTGACAGAGTTGAGCAACAGGGCAGATTTACTATTAATATACTCAAACAGGATTTGAGTAATCCTTTAATTTTCTAACTAAATTAATGAGGAATTTCAGAAGCAAGTGGAAGTATTGACGAAGCTGATCAACTAGTCTTACCTAGGCTGCTTAAGGCACGAAAGGGAAAAAACCAGGTGATTAGACCTCGGCACCTAAACTATATATAGGACATAAGTAGCTCAGAAAAATGAAAGAGAAATTATAACATAAATCTCGTTAAAAAAAAAAATTAGCTGAACCAGTTTCAACACCTCTGTATTTATGTACAAATTTTAAGATCATGTCAAGTAATTGACCTTCGGAATATTCAGATACTTTAGTACCTTTGATAGCTGTTAAACTACAAGACATGAAACCTTTGTCAAAACAGAGAACCACAATCATATAAAACAAAATGGAGTTCAGACTTAAAGGTACATGGAAATTGTGTATGAACAATTTCTTTACAGGGCATCACCTACGATAGCTATAACTTTTTATGTTAAAGCACAAACGAAGTGTTCCACCTTCAAAGTTGCACTTAAACCCCTTCTTTCGTGAATACTCCCACTCTTTATTAGCTATTCTAAATGCTATGTCTTGATAGGGTGGCCCTGCATGAAACCTTATGATGCAAGTATCATTACTCTCTGCATCCTTCTCAATCAAATAAGTAGGAGGTCTTGATTTATCAGCAAGATCTGGATAGAAAATGTTAAACTTGTATCCCAGCACCATCTTCGGCGGAGGATTACCATGATCATAGTGAGTCTGATTGTATTTGTTCCACCGGTAGCCAGTATGAACAAGATTGAAATACTTTGGCTTTATTGGGGAGTACTTTGCAGCCTCCTCATCAAGTTCTGAGCTACTTTGTCTATGAGCAGTACCATCACCAACCTCCATCGGTTTCTTATTCTGCTGGATATGTCCTCGATCTTGCAACACCTTGTTATGGATTCTCTTGAGACAAGCCTTAGCCTTGAATACACACAGCTTTTTCAGAACAGCTTCCCAAAATTCCACTTCCTTAGCATTGCCAGACCGCATATTAGACTCAATAAGGGACTTCATATCTTCCAATTGGTTGTATGATTTTCCTTCAGGAAACCTTTCTATATCTGCTTCAATACTCCTATGAATTCCCCTCCCTCCACAAACTCTAGCATCATCCAAAGCATCCTCACAAACAACCAAAGCTGCTGCCCAATACTCCACATGCATTTCTGTTCCCCTGTCCAAGCAAAGTTGCAACTTTATCTCCTCGTGAAGTTCTTCCAAATCTTCTACTTTGAGACCCTCAAAAACTATGCTAGGTTCTACATTTTTACCCTTCTCCAGACCAGAGTCATTTGAGCTTGAATCGAGGAGCCTAATCAATGTATCGATTGGCTTTGGACGGCCTTCGCAAAACCGTTTTTCTGCCCTAATCTTCCTTTGAGCTAAACAAAATTCTTCTTCCTTCTGCTCCCATTCCTGGACCTCAGCTCGAGCACGCTCCCGAGCTAACAAAGCCATCTCTTCCTCACGTTTCCCTTTGGCAATATCCCTTTCTTGCCTCCTCCTCTTCAACTTTTCTACTTCAACCAACATTTCTATCTGCCTTTTCCTCTCTGCCTTTGATGATAACATGTTGGCCTCTATTCGCCCTTCCATCACATCCCTTTCAATCTTTTTCCTCCAGACAAATACTTCGTTGGGATGAGAATCTCCAAAACAACTGCTTGAACCATCAACAACAGAATACATTGACTTCATTTCTCTTGCAACTTTTGCTTGTTTTCTCTCGACCTTTTTCGCCAAATACTTGGCAATTCTCATCTTATGGCACACATCATCAGAACCAGACGGGATGGTGGAGGGGGTGGTGGAGCACTGTTGTGATCGGCCGAGCCTCTCCATTGTGTGATTGGTAGCATGCAAGAATATATACATATAAGGCAGGCCTGAAAACTGAAGACTGAATAGTAACGATGAAACACAGCAAAGAAAACGTTTGCTCCAAGCATGTGCCGTGGGCACCAAACAACATATGCAAGAATAGACTAGGTTGCCACAAGGCCTTCTTTGACTACATCACGAACGCACAGTTTTTTTTTTTTTTTTAATAAACCATAGGTGTCCGCATCAGTTTTATAGTATTTTTTTTCTATAAATAGATTGGTAGCGACACTTATTTTTATGTAATGCTATTCTATCCGTAATTATCTCAGCAAAAGGCAAAATAGTTAAATCAACAACATACCAAAACTGCCACTAAATAGGGTTGTATTATATATATAATTCCCATGAGGATTTGGACTCTTAATATAAGCAATTGGGGCTACTGATTTTTGAGGTTGGAAATAATGTTGGGTATGATATGAAATTATGATATAAAAATGTTAGCTGAATCCACACGTTGTTTAGGATTTAAGCCGACAAAACAATATCAGCTGTTATAGAAAATTTTTTAAGGTAATATTCTATATGCCAATGAGCATTTTTCTTTTTGGTTTTTGCGGACTTAACATAGATATTATAGGATTTTGTTTTTTAGCTTTGTTCTATGCGCAAATAAATGTGAGTTTTTATTCCTTCATTTGTTTGATTTTTTTTTTTTTGCCCCAAATGGCACGCTATGTTAAAGTCAAAAGGTAAAGATTTTTCCAACTATAAAAGAAAATTTTAATAATAATTCTTTTTTTTTTTTTTGGGGAGAATGGCAGTTGTAGTACTCTCAAAGCTAAAATAGGATGGTATAAATTTCTAATGTACCTAACAATCTACATGCTCAAATCTTCTTTACATGCCTTTTCTTTATTAAAAAAAGGGAAAAAGAAAACGAAAGAAACAGCTGCTGCCTATTATACTAATCTGCTACATGGACAATATTCTCGTTATATATATATATATATATATTCTGGTTATTTTTATCTAGTGGTTGTGCAAATTTGAGTAACATATTTTCCCCTATCAATTTCAGGTTTTTCCTTTTATATTTTCTCGTACAAATTAATCTTATTTATCCGTCTCAGTTGTGGTGGTAAAGGACATTGAGCTGAACATTACAAGTGTGCAGTTCAATTCCCCAACTCCCATTAAGTTCCTTAAAAAAAAACCAAGAAGAACTTTATTCGTTCTTACAAATAATAAGAAATATGTGATATCCAATGACTTTAAAATTTTCGTCCTACCAAAAGAATAATGACTATAAATTTTTTACTTCCATTGGCAAATTTTTTTTTTTTTGTGAAAAATATTCTCAATGTTATTTCTTACAAATAAAATACTAAAACGATATTTTAAGCTATTCAAATCTCCAATTGTTATAACCCTTTTGGATTGCTATTTTTTAAAATTTTTGTAGAAAAATATTTTAGCGATTTAATACATGTAAGGTAAAAAAGTGATTAAAAATTATATTCATAAAAAACTTTAAAAAAATTTCACTAGAAAACATTAACTCAATCATCTTTTTACCTTAGAAAACGTGATACGAAAATCGTAAAATTTTGATATATGTATTGCTATTTTTTGGAGTTTAATCTCTTAGTCCGCTAGATGAGATATTTCCTTTTCCCTTTCCCTTTCTGTTTTTTGGCAGAGAAGATAATTTCCCTTGGAAATCACATTTCCCACAACACCCAAAGTCAGGTTATCCAAATAGAACCCAGCGAAGTATTCTATCAACAGCGACCCCCATAGCAAAACAAGCAAACAACTCCCTTCAAAAAAAATCTCACGAAGAATCCTCAATTGACTCTCAAAAATCTGGAACCAAGGCGTTCAAGAATCAATTTTGCAATTTTTTTCATTAAACGAGGGAAATAATTCCATTTGGGTTCTTGTTCTTGTTCTTGTTCTTGTTTTGTGGTGTTTCTTGAGTAAAAATGTCTATTTTTTCAACCTCTTCAAGCCGTCCCATTGCTTCTTTCAGTGCCATTTCTTCTTCACCTTCTCTCTGTCTCTTGAAATCCCATTACCAAAATTACCAGAAATTTGGTTCTCAAGGCTGTTCTCAATCTTTAGTTATCAGCTGTTGCTCCTCTGAATTAGGCTCCTCGTTTTCTGACCCTGTTAATATCAGGTAATATTCTTTCTTGGACTTAATCAATTCCTTTTAGTTATGGGATGCCATGAATTAATACATTTGTGCATTCTTGAAATCTGATTGGTGAAACTGTAGATTCTATTCTTAATTGTCAAGTTTTTGTTTTCTTGAAAGTTTGCTGCTTGATGAAAGCTGCTGTTTGCATTGTATACTGTATCAGTCGCGTGCAATTTTTAGACCTACTAGAGTGTCAGTACTGCAGTATTATGGCAACTGCGATAATTTGTAAAAGCATATAACAATAATTTTTGAGCCAGGGTTGGTTTCATGATAATTAGGAGATTATTTATGCATTATGAAACCTATGAAGTGTTGAACATGAATGTTTAAGAGGTCATAGAGGAGGGGATGTGCTGTTTTAACTTCGCATCCATCCATGGAGGCAAAGACGTGGAAATACTGGTGTTCGTATGCATTTGCCATTAACAGTAGTTTCCATTTTTACTGCCAAGCTGTTAGTTGAAGCGGTTTGGTACTTCCCTCCGATTGTCAAGTTCTCCTGGGACTGGGTAAAAAAGAGAGAGAATTTTTTTTTTCTTTGAATCAGTACAGGATGGACAACTTATGATTACCAACATTCCTCCATTACTTGTGAGCAGGATCTAATGGAATCATTTGAATTATCTAATTAATGCAGCTACTGCAATCAAAACAGTCGAATTATCTGTTTAATGCAGCTAGTGCTATTGAAGATAGTTCCCCATTTGATAAAAAGTAGGTGTCATGTGATTATTTAGATGCATTTAGTAAGCTTTGTCTGTGATGGCATGTATCTCCCAGTTTTTAAGCTGCTTGGAAAGTTACATAGATCATGCCTCAAGGAAAGCACTGCGTGACAATGTTGCAAGGCACTTGGAATAACTCACCAAAGTATGTTAATTGTGCCAAAAGCTCACTTCATGGAACTTGTATTTCGAGAGTAAAAGTTATAGGAGTAGAAATATAGCACTTTCTTTTAGCTCTGCAAAACCAGATAAGACACTGTCCTTTTCAGATTCATAGCTTCTTGAGTCATTTAACAACTTTAAATAAGTGCTTTTATTTTGTATTTTGGTTGTTTGCTCATGATAATATGACTGGTTGATCAGATATCATTGTCACGTACTTGTTTCAAGCTCTTTTACAATGTCCATTATCAGGCAACTCCAAACAGAAGCTCCAGTTTTCAGTTGTCCTTTACCTTGTACCGGACGAAACAGATTATGTTCCATTTCTGGTAATCTTGATCATTCTTCATATCTAACAGGCAACCTCAAGTATCTTCAATGGCTCCTTTTAGCATGGCAATGAGTGAAAATGGTACTCCACAATCATCATATAAATGGCGTAGGGTCTTGCTTAAAGTAAGTGGGGAAGCACTTGCTGGAGATCGAGAACAAAATATTGACCCAAAGGTTGGAACTGAAGGAGCCATTATCACTAGCATGTTGTTCTGCTCTCATCCTCTCCAAGGCGCTCCAAAATGGAGTGCTTGGCTCATGAATTTGTATGCTTCTGACAGTATAATGCTTCTGTGATTTTTCAGGTCACTATGGCCATTGCAAGGGAGGTTGCATCAGTTACCCGGCTCGGCATTGAGGTGGGTTTTCAATTACTGTTTATTTGTTTATTTTGGTTTCCCATATTAGGGACTGTAGATAATTTGTCTGTGTAGCTTCCTGATCCTTAGCCCAAAGTGATAGTGTGTTTTAAATTGGCATAGTGTTTTAAATTGGCATAGTGTTTTAAAATGAATTTCAATCATATAATGGATAAACAAAATTCAGGATAAACAGGGAAACAATCCAGGAATGGCATTTTATGGTGTTGAAACTATTAAGGATAATGTAGTAGCATGTGGAGGCCACTAAAACTTTTTAATGGTTATGTAAATGCTAAATTTTTGGCTTTATAGGTGCACTTTTGTTGTGACAACCTAAAAAGGAAATTGTGGTGTCTAGTTTGGAAGTGAGGAAGTACAGAATGAGGCATCTATAATAGTTTGTGAGAATGTGGGCTTATTATATGTTGAATTCGTGTTCTCTTAGTCCCTTTTACTTTTGCTGTCATTTGTTTCTCAAGGATCTTGGATACTTTGTCTAGTTAGCATGAAGAAGATTTGCTTACCAGTAAGCGCAGCTTTTAGCTTCTTTTCCTTAACCGTAACCCACGGCCTTCTCTTTAGTATTTCTAGAGGGGGTGACCAAAATGATGCCTTTTTGCATGGGTCCCAACAGTGTGATGAAATATTGGCAAGAAACTGTAGCTGAGACCTTCTGATGATTTAATCATTTTTTCTTGAACATCTAAACAACAATTTGGGTGAACTGACATCATGTTAGCTTAATAAAATGTCAATAGTTTGGCTGAAAATAATTTTCTTTCAGATTAATTATTCCTTAACCAGTTTAGTGGATGCTGAACTATCGTCAGAGAGGTTATATGCATAGACCATAACTATTCACCTGATTTACAAAGATGTGTTGTTGGCTGATTCGGGATAATTTTTCAGGTCGCAATAGTTGTTGGTGGAGGAAATATTTTCCGTGGATCATCTTGGGCAGGAAGTAGTGGCCTTGACCGTTCTTCAGCTGATTACATTGGGTATTTTCTCATCTTGGGTTTGTGCCTACCATTTCTACCTAAATGACATAAAATTTAAATTTTAGCTGCAAATTATATTATTCTAAATCAAGTTTTTTAATGGTTACCTGCTATGAGGTTTACCACAAAATTGTTATATTCTTCTTCATTCTCTTTTCTTCAAACTGTATGCGTATTTTTACCTCTGGATACTTGTACTTGGTGGAGGCAACAATAGCATAAGGGATCATCAACTGGATCTTTTGGGATAATTAATCTTTTGTGAGTATGGTGTGCACGTGCATGTTTATTGGGTTATGCATCTCTGTGTTTGCCAAAAAGCTTGCATATAGCAATTTTTCATTGTGGTTCTGGCAAAGGGTGGAATGCTTCAAGGCACTCCAAGAAGCTGGTCTATGCGTCGCACTCCAAATGGTGCTGCGGCAGCACCATTTGATGTGTACAAGTTAAAGTTTATGAATCTCTCTTAAAATAACTTGCTGAAAGATAGTATTGGTGAAGATCTTCCTTTGGTTTAATTATTTCAGCAGAAGTATCAGTTCTCAGTTTTCTTTCACATCTCAACTAAACTAAATACTGCGAATTTATCAATAGTTATTCTTGCACATTTTAAAACAGTGGAATGCATAATGGCCAATTTTTATCATAGTGTTAATGTTGTCCTCCAAAATTTTGTTACAGAAACTTCAATTGTTTGATCAGCTTCATGAAGATATTAAATTCCACAATTTAGACATAATAAATTTGAAACACTGGCTACTATCATTGCTTTGTATAACCTTTTTGAGTGGATCAAAGTGTTGCTTATAGTGGAAAGATTACAAATTTGTAAAAGATAAAATCTTGCATCTGATTTCTCATGAAAACGGTGAATGGCATGTTCCTAAAGTTTGTGACAGAAGAAAATATAGAGCTGGAAATGTACTACAAAAGGTAAAAGCTTCAATATGTTCCTTTTCTTGAAGCCAGAGTTTAATGAAAAGGTTAAGCTTTTATGGACTTGTTCGATTCTGGATTTAAGAGAGAAAAAAGATGATCAAGGATCAAGTGGTAGTTGGCAATCTTAAATGGAGAGTGACTTTGGTCGATTCTCTTTGTTTTGGTTGCCATGTTTCATTTTGTTATTGGTAGAGCGCGCATGTTAAGTTTCTCAATAGAAGAAATTAGTAAACATGAAAGAGAAAAATTAATTGAGAATTATTTAGGGACTTCATCTAAATTCTTTGTCCTTCAATTATCTATCAAACATTAGAACTTAACAACAGTTATCAATGGTCTATTTAGGTCATCAGCCATTTAGCCTATTTACTGATCTTTAAGGTTGACAAGGTAGAGTTTTTAGTTCAACTACAATGGGGACAGTTTTCTATTTCAAATTTTAGGATTACTCAAGTTTTCAAAAAATAACCTTAATCCCAACTTATTTATTTAAAGCATTGTTTGATTTCAATGGTCTGGCATATTTCGTTAACTGAGTCTGATTTGGTTCTAATGTATGTTATTACTTTACCTTAAAAGTGTTCTCAGTCACTAATCTCTTTGCAACCAATTAGGATTTTGTGGGAATGACCATCTGCTTATAATGTTTTTAACTCCTTGTTCAGGATGTTGGCAACTGTAATGAATGCTATATTTTTGCAAGCAACAATGGAAAGTGTTGGGATTCCAACAAGAGTGCAGACTGCCTTTCGTATGTCAGAAGTTGCTGAACCATACATACGTAGGAGGGCTGTCCGCCATCTGGAGAAAGGAAGGGTAGTAATTTTTGCAGCTGGGACAGGAAATCCCTTCTTCACCACAGACACTGCAGCAGCCTTAAGGTGTGCTGAGAGTAAGTTCACTTTCCTGACCAAGACCCTGATATATACAGAATGTCTGACGTGAATGAGATAGTTCTGTGTTCCTTGGAATGCTTATTGCGTTCCCCCATATGCATTCTCCTTCTCCTAGAATATCAACAGGCACTCAGCTAAATTCATAAATGATGGCCTCAAAGGGAAGGCATGATTTTATGATGTTTGACATGAAAACAAGGTTTCCTTCATTTTATGGACTCGACCTTTGGAAAACACATATTTTCCATAGCATGTATTTACCAAACTTTGTGTACCCTATTACTCAACTATGATGAATAAGCCTTTTCAGCTTGCATGGTATTTAATTGTTATGGCAAATATTTTACTGCTCCTAATTGTGATATGTTCCAAATATTTTTGCAGTTAATGCCGAGGTCGTGCTGAAAGCTACAAACGTCGATGGTGTTTTTGATGACGATCCTAAACAGAATCCTAATGCTCGTCTTTTGGATACCCTAACATACCACGATGTAACTACAAAGGAGCTTTCCGTTATGGACAAGACAGCCATTACCCTGTGCCAAGAAAACAACATTCCTGGTATGCTTGAGAAGCTGTCCTCAAGTTTCATATTCATGATGATCATATGGTTTAAGTTGGCTGATAAACTGTCGTTGTTGTTGCATTTCAATCTCATTTAAAGCTGATTTTAACTTTACTTTTGTTCATGCAGTTGTCGTCTTCAATCTCAACAAACCAGGTAACATATCAAAAGCCATTAGGGGAGACAGTGTGGGCACATTGATTGGGGGAGCACGTGATTCTGCCACTGCCAGGACTTGAGAGGAAGGCTGAATACTGCTATTAAGGGTGTGGCTTGCTATTTTTAGCTGTTACCTGTGGATGATGGAGTAATGAGCCTTTAAGTGATGATCATTATGCAGAAGACCATCCTGGAGCTCTGATATGAAGGGTTGCAACAGCATAATTCGGATCCCAATTTTGAGTATTCTTCTTGGTGGATTATAATTCAATCTGCTGATACTGTAAATAATTCAAAGAGCACTATTAGACTTGTCTAATCCACGTTTTGCAATAGCTCAGAACCCATCGAAAGAAAGAGTGTCATAGACTGTATACTAAACATTTTTAAACTTTCTTTGATGTTTGGCAAATTGCTTATGACTGCTTCAACATTCATCTTTGAGTTATCTGTCAACTTAAACACTTGCTTACTGCTCTTAACATTGTGGTTCATAGTTGTCGGTGGTAGAAGTTGGAGAATAATTTTCACATTCCCTTTTTTGTCGGTTTTAATTTTTATATGATCAAAAGACCAAATTGCCATTCCTCTTCCTTTGGATCCAGAAATTCTGACCCATAAATTATGTAGATGCAATGGAAGTGCAAATCCAATGGGAAAATTCCCTTCTTGTCAATTTTTTCACTGTTCTCACCATTTTTTTTTTTTTTTGAAGGTGGGGAGGGGAAATTTCAATCATTTGTAGTCCTAATGTGGGGTAGTAAAATGGCAAGATGCATCATTCGATCAAGCAATCGTTGTAATCTAACTAGTAATCACATTCAAACTTTACTTGAGAAGGGTTAAGAATAATAATATTAGTCAATCACACAATCCTGATACCCATGAAAAGATAAAATTAGAAAGATAAGAAGCAAGAAAAAGAGAGAGAGAGAGCCAGTAAAAAATGTGATGCCATTCATTAATGCATAATCGACATTCGGCAGCAATTATTTCTTGCTCCCTGTACGACCGCATTATGTTCGTGGTACTACTGCACACATGATCGATGATTGGAGAGTACCTGAAGCCGTGAAAGTCTGACTTTTAAGTAGCACTTCTTGATCTAGTTTTCTTCCATCTGCACGATTTTTTTCTTTTTTTTAAAAAAATTTTTTTGAGGGGAGATCTAAACGTTTTCAGTGAGGAGAAAAATGGGACAATGATTCTGTACAATTGTTATGCACCATGTAATCAATGGCCCAAATAAGTTTAATACTAACTTTAGATTAGTGAAATTGGTTGTAGGACATAAATTTAAATGATTAATAAATACGGGATAATTCACAAACCTCCCTTGAGGTTTATGACATTACAGCTAGCTCCCTTCACATTTCAAAAATTGCATGCGATTCCCCTTGATCGTAGCTTTAGGTTTCATTTCATTAAGGTGTGCGGAAAAAACCATTCTAATGTCCCAAACTACCTTTGACCTTTTTTTTTTTTTGGGTTTAAATCAAATTAGTCAATGAATATAGGGATAATTTCAGAAGCGTCCCTTGAGATTTCTGACAGTTTCACCTGGCACCCTCAAACTTTTAAAAATCTCACTTGCCTCCCTTACTTTATGTTTTTGGTATCATTTATAACCCATTTTAAAATATAATATTAAAAAATTCATTTTGGGAAAGTAAATGCAATCTCATTCCAAAATTACCCTATGTTGTCTTACTTTTTATTATCTAAATATATTAATAACAAAATAAATAAAAGTTCATGTCGATTGGAAAAAATATAATGCGTTTTTATATAGCAAACGTTAATATTTGAATTTTGCAAGTGAAACCCATTTCATAATATAATGTTAAACAACTTATTTTGGGTAAGAGAATATAGTTCTATTCCAAGTTCACCCTTTTCTTATGATTTCTTAATTACTATAATATACCAAACGTATCTTTTAATTTTTTAAATGGATGGACGTAGTTTCTTAATAAACATTTAGGAATTGGTAACAATATTAAAACAAAACTTTTTAGTAGTTTTTATGTCATTGGTTTGGGCAAAAATGTTAAATTACTCAAAATTATGAATAATTTATAATTCTTCTAGAAATAACTTATAATAATTTATAACCATGATGATACCTTTTTGCACTGATTTACACATAATTTTTGGCATGTTATATCTTTTTATTCTTCAAACCATCAATTTGGACAAAAAGTAGAAAATTCAAAAATATGTAAATGATTTGTAAAACTTCTTAAGTTAACTCAAAATACTTTGCAACAAAGAACATATTATCTTTGTAACTTGCAAAATTCAAATATTAACGTCTGCTATATAAAAATGCACTATGTTTTTTTTCAATCAATATGAACTTTCATTTATCTTGTTATTAATATATTTAGACAACAAAGGCTAATTTTGGAATGAGATTGCATTTACTTTCCCAAAATAAATTTTTTAATATTATATTTTAAAATGGTTTATAAATGATACCAAAAACATAAAGTAAGTGAGGCAAGTGAGATTTTTAAAAATTTAAAAGCGCTAGGTGAAATTGTCAGAAACCTTAGGGGAGGTTTCTGAAATTATCCCATGAATATAATCATTTATTTTCCATCTTGTTTCAAAGACTCAAACATTCTGCCCCAACTAAGACTTCAATCACTTTCTCCATATTTCTTTAGCCCAAGTTATTGTGTTAATTGTTTATTGAATTTTGGTGGGAAAAAAATGAAAAAGAGAATGAGAAGAATGAAATATGGTTGGATTTTTTTTGGGGGGCGGGGGCGCGGGGGGGGACATGGTCAGAATTAAAAATTGTGCGGCACGGAAATTGAGATTTTGGAGAAGGACAAATTTGGATGGACAAAAGAGCCTGGTCAAAATCAAAGAAAATAAATAGTAGTGTACTGGTTATTTAGTGACTGGCGTGTTTTGTGGCAACGTTGTATACTTGATGGCCATTTGACTAGTTTATAACCTTTTTATATTTTTTTATTTTTTTAAGCATAAGTGGAGAATCTTAGATTCAAAACCTCTCACTTACATTCCCTTCCCCCTATCACCCAACCCATCCCCCTCCCAAACTACCTTTTTAAATTTGTTTCCTCTTTAAAAAGAATTTTGCCTCAATCTATTAGGAAGGTTATTATAGTCATTTTGAGCTGTGAAGGGAGGTAACTGCAATATTTGGAATTGAAGATGTGCTATGAAATTATCAAAAATCATGGGAGAGGCTTCTAAAATTGTCCCTTAATATATTAGCTTTAACTTTATTGTCTTAATGTCTACATTCATTAGTTGTTGTGCTTGGATACATGTACTATAGATCTAATGACTAACGAGAGCTAAGAATACAAACCCGTCGTTTGGTACGCTAGAAAGGTCTAGAATGGAAAGGCCTTTCCAATTTCTCCATTCTGTTCCCGTATTTGGTATGAACATTTTATGTTGGAAAGCCCTTTCCCCCTAGAAATCCTATTCCAACTTTTTCCTAGAATCTCATTCCTTACAAAAATCTAGGGAAAACTCATTCCCACTTTGTCCAGGAAATACCTAAATTATAGGAGTCAACATTATCCTTCTGTATTCTATATCTCTATTTCCTGTGTGTATATATTTAGCTTTCATATATATTAATTTGTCATTTTCTTTGTCAAATATTAGGTCCATTTTGTGAGTTTGATTAATAAGTCTATTACTTTTTTACTTAGGAATAATTCTAATTCTATTTAATGACTTTTCTTTCTTTTTACTTAGAAATAAAATATTTAGTTGACATTTTTAATATATTTTTATTCACAATATTGGATTATATGATAATATTTGTTAATTCAAACAAACAATAACATGCCAAAATACAATCATATGAAGTTAAAAAAATTAAAAAAGAAAAGAAAAGAGTAAATCCACTAGATCATCTGCTAAGGTACAATTACATTTTTCTATTTATAAATAGTTCTTAAAACCCTTCAAAAACAAATCAAGGGTAGAGAATTTAACATGCATGAATGACGGGTTTATCGTATATGAGAAATATATGGGATTCAACATGCATGCAATTTAAAATTTTAATTTAGTTACAACTGATATCACCTATTGAAATTGTATTACGGTTAATATTCACCTATTATAGTTGTACGTTATTAAAAAATTATGTTCTTATTTAACAAGTTATTGTGATTTTATGCTATTAAAAGTTTTTTGTTAATTAATAATTCATTTATCTCTAAATCAAGATATGTGTAGAATGTTATATCTAGGGGATAATTTAGTCAATATAGTAGTTTTTTCATTCCATTCTGACTTCTCAATATGATTATACTAGACATGGGAAAGAAATTCACCTTCCATTCTAACTTGGTTACCAAACACTAGAATGATAAATATTTTCCTATTTCCATTCTGGCAGGAAAAGAATTCTGGGTGGAAAGACCTTTCCATTCTAGGCCTTCCATTCTAGACCTTTCCAACGTACCAAACAAGGGGAAAGTGTACTCTTTGTTGCCAGAACTCATCATACTTTTTATATATTAACAATAATAATAATAATAATAGATTATATGTGCAATTTTATACAATTTTTGTATCTAGTATAGGCTTAAGTACACGGTTCTATTGATAATAAGATTTACACATATTACCAAAATTATATGATCGTATATCAAATAATATAAGAAGTAAAGCCCTAATCGTACTTTGCTTCATATCTATATGTTAACACTAACCATTGACACAAACAATTGCAGAAGCTCGAAATTTCAAAATTTATACTGACAAGTGCGAAGCCCCAAACCCAAAAAAGCCAGAAAGCGGTCCTGCTTATATTTTAACAACAAAATTATACTAAAACTAAAATCGTGGTTGACCAGGGTGTCGTGACGCGTTTTACTCCAATTGCGGCATGGGCCTGGTGACTACAAATTGGAGCATTCTTTCGCACATCGAAAGTTGACTATTCCCGCGCGAGGCTAGACCGCCTTCGCTTGACTCGTATTAGGTATTCTCCTTAAACATCTTTCACTGGACAAGACATTTTACCATTGTTCAAGATGAAAGCAGATTTTCTAAGTTTGAAATTGCTCAAATTTCAACTGTTATTTGTTTATGGAAGAAATTAAAATCGGAAAAGAACTTGACCCCTTGAATAATTACTTAAGTCTAAAATGCTTAAAATATTTTTTCTTCAAATAAGTACATCCACATTTGTCAGCACATTGCAAAAGTCTTTGTAGTATCAGTAAAGAAAATCTCGGTGCAGATAACAAGTGTTTATTAACAAAACTGCACATTTTTTCAACCAAGACAAATTATGCACAAATGTTTAGTAGAGTATTATTTGAAATATTATTATTTAGAATAATTATTATAGCACTTTTTGTGATATGATGTACATAATGTTAAAAAAATAATCAGAAGGATTAAAAAGTAATTGAAAAAAACATGTATATAATGCATGTAACATAGTACTTGAAAAAAAATTTGAATATCCAAACTAGGGGTGAAAATCAATCGAGCTACTTGACTCGAGTAATCGAGTAGCTCGACTCGAGCTCGATCAAAGTCGAGCTCGAGTCTAGCTCGAGCTACTTGACAACAAAATCGAGTCGAGTTCGAATCCGGAAATACACCACTCGAGTACTCGTCAAGCTACTTGGCTCGACGAAAATTAATTTAAAAATTAATATATTATATTTATTAATTTACCATTTTAGCCTTGTTAATTAAAATATTACCATGAATTTCGAGTTCTCGAGCTCGACGAGCCCAATCCAGCTCGATCAAGCTCGAGTACTCGAGCTCGAGATCGAGGTTGATCGAGCTCGTCGAGCTCGACTAATAATTCGAGCTTGAGCTCGAGCTCTGCTGGCTTGAGTCGAGCTTGACTCGACTCGATTTCAGCCCTAATCCAAACTCATCCCATCAAAACTACACATTTGTTCAACTAGATTTAGAAAATAGACAAGCCAAATTTGAATAAAATTTCATATTCATTAAAATAATCAAACAAATTTAAATATTAGGGTGTTCAGTTTAATTAGCTTTGTTTACACCCGTAATGATAAATTGTATAGTGGGACAATTTTTTATCCTCCTTTGTAAAATAATTGCAGGTTTAAATGATATGATTGAATGAAAATTTTCTTCTCTTCCTAAACATAAAACTAAAAATATATAGTGCCTTTATCCAATATAAGCCTGGTACATGCAAGAAAACCATTTTCATGCAAAGACATTTAAAAAAACTTATTTAAGCAAAGAAAAGAAAAGAAAGAAAGAATATAACACAATTCTCATTGATTCATGAGGTCCCATTCACAAAACTCGTTGCTATACTACAATAACTACAGCCAAAAAAGAAATTTTACAACCAACTCTCAATAGAAGTACAAAAGATAAGCCTAACTCCTCTAATTTGGCCCACCAGCAACCAAGTGGCAAGAATCATTAAATAACAACTTCATCTTCAGTTCTCCCCCAACTTTCTTCCACCCATACTTCCGAAGCCAAAGTAAGCATTTGCAGCCAAAATTTCCACTTGTTCTTTTTGACTTTTCCTTCTTCTACGCTCAAAAAAAAAAAAAAATCTAGAAACAAATTTGTTTTTCACCCTCTTCTCTTTTGACTTTTCCATCCTCCTATCTAAAACGATTGGGTTAGTTTATCAATTCTTTACATTCTGTGAAGAAATTTCCTACTCCCATAAACCTCAAGACTAGTAAAAAGTACATCAATTCTTCAAA
The DNA here is from genome assembly GCA_013103745.1 of Gardenia jasminoides. Taxonomy (NCBI): domain Eukaryota; kingdom Viridiplantae; phylum Streptophyta; class Magnoliopsida; order Gentianales; family Rubiaceae; genus Gardenia; species Gardenia jasminoides. The sequence goes on from CM023104.1 coordinate 21,996,980, forward strand.
GGGGCCAAAAAAAAAAATCTAATCTGGACTAGCCTAATTTTTGGGCTTTAGATACCCCCCCCCAAAAAAAAAAAAAAGGAAGCTAGAAATATAAAAATTAAAAAAGAAAGGAAAAATTGAGTAATACTAAAAGTCAAAGAATGTGTTGAAGAGATCATACGAAGGAAGAGATGGTGAAATGAGTGGTGAAGAAATCAAGAATGATGGGCTTGGCAAGAACATGTTATTCCCATTCAAAAATGGATCCGGCGCCGGCGAGAAGAGTCCCGGTAGCGAAACCTGTGGCAGAGTCCCGGGCTCCGGCGACAATATACCGGGAATTTGGCCAGTTTCGAAACTAGTTCCTTCGAGAATCTCCATCAAACCTTCAGCAGCATCATAACCAACCCTTTGCTGTCTCTCCCTTTCCCTCTCAGACGGGCTGGTTTTCTCAACCGAAGCTAAACGGGCTGCCGGAGAGACATCGCCGGCGGCAGTTGGGGTGCTGCCCGGACGAGGAGAACGGCCGGTGAGACGTTGGACCAGATTCATGAAGTCATTGACTGTGGTGTGGATGACTTTCGGGGAAACGGCGTAGATGACCACCGGTTGGCGTTGTTCGTTCTCGACTGTGGGCTGAAAGTGCGGCGGAGGAGGTTGATTGTGGTTGTGCAGCTGCTGCGGTGCGACTGGAGGTTTCTTGATTTTGTGGGAGTCTTTGCTTACTTTTAGTGGAGCTGGACGTGGGCCCTGTAGTTGTAGCTCTTTCCTCGGAGACGGCCTACCGCCGGTGGAAAACTCCGATGGATCCATGGTGGTGGAGGATTTATGGAGTGAGGGGTGGGAGTAATTTGCAAAGGGAACTGGGGAGAAAGAAAAGACAAAGAGGGAAAAGCCAAATGAAAAAACGTGTGTAGACTTTGAAGTGCTACAAATGTGGTGATTTTCTACGTCTTTGTTATGATGTTAGCGAAGGTAGGATTCGAGGAAATAGATAAAAGTTAACACTTAGACAATGATGGCATGAAAATTAGCTAGACTCGTTGCAAAAAGAAAGAAAGTACATTAGACCGGTTTTCCCAAGGGTGGAGATTCGAAGAAGCTCCAGATTGGATTTGATTTGAAGGAAATAAGTCTCTTTGGATTACAAGTTTTTAGAATTTTTGTAGAAAATTATTTTATAATGATGTGATGTGTGTAAGGTAAAAAAGTAATTAGAATGTGTTAAGAGAATTTTTTAATTTACTAGCAATAAACAAGAAATTGAGCATTTACTGATTCTATTATTTTATGGTATCATCCATCTCATTCATGTTGTGGTTTAGTAACAAGCCATAAGGGAAAAATAAAATATGGGGATAGTGCCACTTTGCCTTCCAAAATTGAGAGAAAATTTTGATGTGGCAGTACAAATTAAGTTTCAGTTTAGCTTTTCCAATAAAATATTTGAATATGACCCTCTAAATTGGGAAATATTTTTAGTATGGCCCTCCAAATTCAATGTTTGTATTTGGCCTTCTAAATTGAAAATAGTGTTCTAATGTGGCCTTTGATTTTACTCCACACAACACAATCGAGGTAAAAAATGAATTAATCTTATAACACAACTATCCAAGTCCCTATTTTTTTACTAGCAGAATGATATTTGCATACTTTAAAAAGTTCTTTAAACACCATTTGATTTTTTTTTTTAAGCCAAATGATGAGCATATAAGCAGACAAATATATTGTAGTGGTTTGCAAAGAAATCCTTTCAGGTGTGCAATGTTATTCCCTCCATTCATATATCAAGAAGCAAATTCCTACTTTTGTATTTTAAAAAATTCCTACTTTTGTCTACAATTTTCTATGCACAATGCCTTTTTTTTTTTTTTTTTTTGTATATTGTGTCTATAAATATTTTCTACTCACTCTCTCTAAACAATAAGGCAACATGAATTTTGGTCAATTTTTATCATTGAAAAGTAAATATTTTTACATATGTTTGTAAAATAAGTAATTCACATTTTTCAAGTCTTATGGGAGACCTAGAATTCTTAAATTACAAAAAAGGACTAGACAGAACTAAAATGGAGGGCTGTAGTAGAATACCATCTTCTATTGGAGGGTGGTATTGAGATTTTCTTTACAAGGCCAAATTGACACTTTGGAGTTTGGAGGGCTTTATTGAGATTTTTGCACAAATTGGAAGGCCAAAATGACAACTATCCTACAAAGGGCTTCCCACAACTCATATAAAAAAAAATGCTCAACTACTTATGGAAACAAATAGAGTGACTAACTTGTATGGCTATTATTGCCTTGATCTTCTGCTTAAATTGTCATATTTGGAAAAAAAAAATAGGAATAATCCCTTAACACATCTTTGAACTATTTTTTTCTTATCTCACATACATTTCATCTAAAAAAATTTATGCAGCATTAATTTTCTAAAACTCTCCTAAAAAATAAAATGCAATTGAAAGGAAATTTTTTTGCAAAGGGATGGTTGTGGAGTCAAAGTGTAATTCAATCTTCTTCGATCCCACTCTTTGTAAGTGAGCCTTGCATATAGCACAAGAAGAAGAGTTAAATATTGATTATTGTCAATGTTATATGATCAATCCATACTATATAGGCAGCGGTTATTTAGATCAAAGCCGTATGGAATAAAATCATAAATGTGGCCTTGTTCATTTTGGCTAATAAAAATTTGGATAGATTCAACTCCAATCATCACTATGAGTTAAAACACGTCTCAAAAACTATAAATCAGATCATCCATCAACATAACTCTCATATCAACACAACTCCCATACCAAGAACTATAATCAGATCACCCACCTTATATGAGAAAGTGGTCCATCCGTACTGATTGAGTTAACTTGTGCTGGCATTCCAAAAGCAACTTTACGCGGACTCAAACCTATCCTAGCTTAAACACGGGATTATCAACATAAATTACTCATCTAAAATGTTATAAAGTCTCGTATAGCACCTCGCGAATTGGATGTCCAACTCGGGCAGGGGTATCTATTGGGCTTTTTAATTTTTATAACCCAAATTTGACCCATTAAAAAAAAAAAAAAAAACACTGTCCAGTGTCAAACGAGGCCTGTCAAAGCTCACACGTTTTTAGTTTATTATCACAATTTTTAATTAGTATCCAAATAGGGTTTTTTTTTTTATCCAAAATAGAATTAAAAAAAACAAAAGTACAATTTCACTTTGTCACGGCCATCACTTTACATCCATACATACATACATAGATACAAATACATACATACATAAAAACCATTTGCTGTCTATTTCTTTCCCTCTCAGACGCGCTGGCTTTCTCCACCGAAGCTAAACGGGCTGCCGGAGAGACATTGCCGGCGGCAGTTGATGTGTTGCCCAGACGAGGAGAACGGCCGGTGCGGCGTTGGACCAAGTTCATGAAGTCATTGATTGTGGTGGGAACGACTTTCGAGGAAACGGCGTAGATGACCACCGGTTGGCGGTGTTCGTTCTCCACCGTCGGCTGAAGGTGTGGCGGAGGAGGGTGATTGTGGTGGTGCAGCTGCTGCGGTGCAACTGGGGTTTTCTTGATTTTGTGGGAGTCTTTGCTTACTTTCAGTGGAGCTGGACGTGGGCCCTGTAGTTGTAGCTCTTTCCTCGGAGACGGCTTGCCGCCGGTGGAAAACTCCGTCGGATCCATGGTGGTGGAGGATTTATGGAATGAGGGGTGGGAGTAATTTGCAAAGGGAACTGGGGAGAAAGAAAAGACAGACTGAAAAGCCAAATGGAAAAACGTGTATAGACTTTGAAGTGCTATAAATGTGCTGATTTTCTACGTCTATGTTATGATGTTAGCGAAGGTAGGATTCGAGGAAATAGATAACAGTGATGGCATGAAAATTAGCTAAAGTCGTTGCAAAAAGAAAAAAAGTACATTAGACCCATTTTCCCAAGGGTGTGGAGATTCTAAGAAGCTTCACGTTGGAATTGATTTGAAGGAAATTAGTCTTTTGGATTGCAAGTTTCTACAATTTTCTTTAAAAATATATTGTAATGATATGATACTACAGAAAAATATATTGTAATGATATGATATATGTAAGGTAAAAAAATAATTAAAATGTATCGAGAGAATTTTTAAGTTTACTAATAATAAACAAGAAATATAGCATTTATTGACTCAAATTCTTTTATGTATCGTCCATCTCATTCATGTAGTGGTTCAATAATGAGGCATAAGGGAAAAATAAAATATGGGGATAGTGCCACTTTGGCCTTCCAAAATTGAGCAAAAACTTTGATGTGACAGTACAAATTGAAAAAAGTTTCAGTCTAGCTTTTCCAATAAAATATTTGAATATGGCCCTCTAAATTGAGAAACATTTTAATATGGCCCTCTAGATTGAAAAATAGTGTTCTAGTGTGGCCTTTGATTTTATTTCCATCTAGTTAATGACGGTTCAATCTCTTGTTAAGGGTCATCTTTGAACTTTTTTGTTTTTGAATATTAAATCTTCCACACAACACAATCGGGGTAAAAAATGAATCTATCTTGTAATACAATTATCCAAGTCCTCTTTTTTTTCTTTTTTTCTTTTTTTTTTTACCGGGGGAATGATAATTGCATACATTAAAAAGTTCTTTAAACACCATTTGATTTTTTTTTTTTGGTTAAGCCAAAAGTGTATAATAGGCCAAATGCACTGCACTTGTTTGCAAAGAAACCGTTTCAGATGTGTAATTTTATTCCGTTCTTTCATATATCAACTTTTGTCTTCAATTTTCTATGCACAAGGCCTTTTGTTTGTTTTGTAAATTGAGTCCATAACTATTTTCTACTCACACTCTCTAAACAATAAGAGAACATGAATTTTGGTTAATTTTTATAATTGAAAAGTAAATATTTTTACATATGTTTTGTAAAATAAGTAATTCACAATTTTCAAGTCTTATGGAAGACCTAGGCGTCTTAAATTACAAAAAGAAAAAAGAAAAAAGAAAAAAGAACTAGACAAAAATGAAATGAAGGGTTACAGTCGATTACCATTTTTTGTTGGAGAGCAGTATTGAGATTTTCTTCACAAGGCCAAATTGACACTACAACTTGGAGGGCTTTATTGAAGATTTTAGCTCAAATTGGAATGCCAAAATGAGAGCTATCCTTCAAAGGGCTTCCCACAACTCATATAAGAAAAGTTCAAGTACGTATGGAAACAAATAGAATGACTAATTTTTGTATGGCTATTGTTGCCTCAATCTTCTAGTTAAATTGTTATTAGTGGGAATGACACACTCTACATGTATGCAAATCTAAAATGAAAATTTCTTAACAGAAGGAAGAGGTAGCAGCTGATTAAGATAATTGAAGGAACGTGGAAATTGAGATGAGACAGTTTTGATTGAATAGGAGTTAATGGGGGTAAATTTGTGATTGAATAAGAGTTAATAGGAGTAAATTTGGAAACACATAAAGTAACATCAAAAGTTAATAACAACTGCCAGCGCTTTGCCATTATTATTGTAAAGATGTTTTGGAAAAAAAAAATTAGGAATAATTCCTTAACTTTTTTTTTAATTTTTTTCTGTCTTACATACATTTGATCTACGAAAAATTTATGCAGCATTAATTTTCTAAAACTCTACTAAAAAACAAAATGCAATTGAAAGGAAATTTTTTGCCAAGGGATGGCTGTGGAGTCAAACTGTAATTCAATCTTCTTCCATCTCACTATTTGTAATTAAGCCTTGCATATAGCACAAGAAGAAGAGATAAATATTGATTATTGTCAATGTTACCTGATCAATCCATACTATATAGAGAGAGGTTATTTAGATCAAAGCCATATAGAATAAATTGATAAATGTGACCTTAAAGATGCAGAAATGGAAGTCACTAAAATAAAAGAGAATTGGAGGGTAAATTCTTAAAGTGGGATTAATGTCACATCAAGTGAATGTAATTACCCCATTCCAGTGGCAACTTTACTCAAACCCGTGCTTGCTTAAAGCCCCCATTATCAACATAAATTACTCATCGAAAATGTTGCTATGAAGTCTAATGTATCAGCTCGCGAATTGGATGTCCAACTCGGGCAGGGGTGTCCATTGGGCTTTTCTAGTCCAAATTTGGCCCATTCTAGAATTACATTATTGTCCACTTCAAACTAGGGCTGTCAAAGCTCACAAGTTTTTATTTTAGTTTCACAATTTTTAATTAGTATCCAATTGGGTTTAATTAAAAAAACAAAAGTATGATTTGAAAAAAAAAGAGTCAATTTTTCATGGGCACCACTTTATATATATATAGACACAAACAGGTAGACTTAAAATTTTCAGGTAAAGTTCTGCTAGGTTTTGGGGATTAGATTGGAAAAAAAAAGTTTTGGAGATTGATATTTTAGGTTCAACAAAAATTCTTTTTTTCCCCCTTCTATTTGGGTTCAACAAAAATTCAATAGCGCATTTACATCAACATAGATACAATCGAAAGTATAGCTATGTCTTTTCTTTTTTGATAAAAAGTATAGAATTCCATTTTTCAGTCCACCATTAGAAATGGCAAAACAAAGTCTAGAGGATTTCTCCACCAATTATTGATCTAATTTTTTAATATTACATCTACTAATCCGCGAGATATTAGAGACATATAACTTCCATATAGTATAAAACTAGGGGGCCCAAAGGCCCCAAACTAGATAGAAAATTCTCCGCAACACTATTGTTGTATGGGTCAGGCCTGGAATTTCAGCCCACTTTAATGTTTGGCTCAACCTAAACCTTTTTTAATAGCATTAATTACATTTTACCTCCCTTGAGGGATGGCCAAACTGTGAATCAAACCTTAAAAATTTGACCAAATAACAAAACAACCATTGAAAACCATAGGGCCATGACAAAAGAATCCTTCCCGTTAGTCAACAAACGTTGACTGCATCATTCTAACGCCGTCAACACAGAATGAGTGCAGAAATGCAGTGCGCCAGATATCCTTCACGTCCAGTCTCCCTATCCATCTCCTCCCTTCTCCAAAGCAAAGACTCATTACCATTGTCTTTATTTTTGCCGCCATTAACAACTATTATGTCCGTTCCTTTCACATTCAACCGCCAATTTACTACATATTCTATAACAAATTTCTGGGTTCCATTGCATTTTACAACCCATCAATGAACTATTTTGAATTTCCATACAAGCTCAAAGTAAATTTGTAGATTTAGACTCTAAGAAATAGGAAAAAAAAGTAGAAATTCAAACAAGCTAGATCTTGTTAGAATGTTTGATGAAACCGAAATCTAAAATTTGAAATCTAAAATCTGAATCTGTTAAGTTACTGAATTATTAAGTACTAAATACAATGTACTTGAGTGTGTATTGCATTAAGTGGTAACGAAATAGTTCATTACTTCTTTTTTGGAACAAGTTTTATTTAGAAAATTCAGCGTCACTTAATTAATTTAGATATTCTATTTTTAATTATTAAACGCATCTGAACATGTTAAGATTTGAAACTATTAAAATTAAGACGTTGAATTGGATTATCAAACTGAATACTTTGCTAAATCTAAATTGTGAACATCAAAGTGATTAACCCAGTCACGGCATGTCAAATCCTTAGAATTTCAATAACCAATGTGTGAATTTGTGCCCGTTTGTCAATGGGTTTGGTAAGGTACTGATTTGTTTTCGGTTTCTGAAGAGTGAGTACTACTTAAACAAAGAAATAACAATGGAGACTGGAGAAAAGATGGTCGACGTGGCGATGTGCCAAGTGGATTTACACAAGTTGGGAAAAAGGCAAAAATTTGGTGATTGTTAAAACACGGGCTTGAGAAAAAGTATCAAGAGCGGAAGGTGGTTGTTGATCTCGGCCGATGGTAGATGAGAATCCGAGAGACAATGGTCTGGTAGGGCTGCAAACGATTCGAGCCGCTTGCGAGCGGCTTGAGTTTGACATTGCTCGACTCGAGCTCGAGCAGATCATTTGCATGTTCGAGTCGAGTTCAATCAACCTTCTCTTAGACTCGATAGCTCGCGAGCCGACTCGAATGGGATCGAATATATATATATATATATATATATATTATTTTTTTATTTTTCATTTTAATAGTGAAATTACATATATATCCCTAATTTTTTATTATTTATTAAGAAAAATAATTAGTTTATTTATTTTTTAAAAAAATAAAATAATTATTTTTTATTTTTTCGAGCTCAAGTAGGCTCGAGTTCGAGCTCGATTAGGCTCGAGTTCGAGCTCGATTAGGCTCGAATCAAACTCGAGCTCGAGTTTGAGTTTTATTTTGAGAGCTCGTCGAGCTCGAGCTTAGTGAAAAATGAGTGAAGCTCGGCTCGACTCGACTAAAGCTCGACTCGACTCGTTTGCAGCCCTAGTCTGGCCTCTTCTTTGAACATTTCCTTTCTTTTTTTTTTTTTGAGTTTTTGAGGATAATCATTTTTTTTATGTTCTTTTTATCTCAAACTTTTGGAATCTTTCCTTTCCTTTTGGTTTCTATACGCTTTGAAAAAGGAATATATTTTTGTTTATCTCTTAGAACCATTTTTCCGTTATACTTGAGCATTTTTGCCAGGAATCTTGCTTTCATTCTATTTTTCTAGTAGATTGTGATTTTGTAATTTTATTCCTTCCATCCATTGAGCTTGGATGGCATCACTGAAGGGGGGGGGGGGCTAGATGTTATTTCACCAAACTTCAACTTTTTTTTGTATTCTGGTTAAACCGCAGGGGAGGTAAGTGTAATTAACCTTTTTTAATACTAGTCACAGGCTCACAGCCCTGATTTTTGTGGACAAGGACGATCCTTAAAGGGGCCTTTTAAAAAAAATTATTTTTTTTCCAGCAAGGTATGGGTAATACTTAAGAAGTGAGAAGATGATGGAAGAATTTGAACTCAAGCCATTGGTCTCAATTTTAATCATTAGATCAATACCTCCAGAATTTTAATTACTAAATCAAGACCTCCTTGATATATGTAGAGGGGTGCTTGAGCATTAGACAAAGGGAAATCTCTTCTTCCGTTTTTTTTTTTTTTTCTTTTTGGGGGGGGGGGGTGGGAGGCGGACCGTGGGGTGGGGTTGGGGCAGGCACGACAGATGGAGATCATAGTACAAATACCCTTAGACAATTAAAAAAAAACCCAAGAAATCATTATGAAGAAGGTAAACCGATAAAGCAAAATCTAGTCCCTATAGCAGCATTACCAGTTAGTAAAAATTAAAAGATACATTATGCACTATATGATAGATTACCATATCCTTAAATTTTGGTTTTGTTAAATCATAGAAGGGAAGTTTTTATTTCAAGTCCAGATTTGTAAAATTAGACAACCTTCATGAATGAAGGTTACTGCCATTTTACATTGATGCAAAATTCTCTGTCAGTTTCAATGCAATTTTGCTTTGGCATTTCATCTACAACATTAAGATAGGCAGATATTAAGAAGGAATAAATAAGAGGGAAAATATAGAATAAATAAAATTTACCATTTTTGAACTTGCTGCAATAACCAAGGCAAATAAGAGCATTAGCAATTCGGTATTTCACGTTAAGAAAAATTCAGCAAAACCCACTACATGTTTCAGAGATCTTTTTCTTCCATTAAAAAGAAAAGGTGAAAATTTTTTTGTGGTAAAATTGACTTTGTCCAATGAAAAAAAGGAAAGAATGTATTCAGCACAAAAATGTATATATGTCTATTAGAAAAGGAATAGAGTTAGTGATATTATTATTATTTTTTTGAACGTGTGTCTTAAATCTAGGAATGATAGGAAAAATTCATAATCTTTTCTTGCTTAAATTTATTACATTTAAGCAATATATGGAAATTAAAGAAAATCCTTCTAGGTTTGCAAACTTTCGCTAAGTAGTTTGTGGGTTTACCATAAAAATTGGTTGGTTTCTTTAGGAAATCTATATCTATATAAATTTAAGAAGGGCCTTTGGATTCCACCTTTTAAAGAGATCCCAGCCTCCTATCCTTTTCTCTTAGAATTTTGATTTATTTTAATTAAATAAAACTATATTAAATGCTTCCATTACATACTTACTATGTACATCTATCAATTAGCACCATTTTTAAAAAAATCTAACATGCTAGCACAATTTTGAAAATCTACCAAATTTATACATGATTACAATTGAAAAGGATATAAGTTATTATATTGAAAATAGAAACAACAACAATTTAAATCCTTCAATTTTAGCAATAATTTAATTAGAACAATAGATTACCAAAATTGTAAAGAATATCAATTTTGAGAAGGAAACGCCATTAATACTGGCAAATTACTCAAAATATAGCTGGAGTGAAAAAAAGTTCGTTTTGTATTGGTAAAATTTTTTTTTCTTCACGTACACGTGCGGCACCTGAGGTGAATTTCTTTTTTTTTTTTTTTTTTACAACAATTTACGGAGGACTTCAGTGCAAATTTGGATAAATATTCTGACCCTGCTGCCGCACATGCATCTGCGGCAGCAGGTTGTTTTAAAATTTAGTTAGGTTGGTGATATTAAGGACTCGAAGTCCTGATGTTTGTAGTTCAGCAAATCTGGTCAATTGATGCAAACATAAGTTTCAGGTCCTCCAGCGTTTTTGTTTCTCCAACCTTCCCCTATGTATTGTTGCGTTTGTGATTAATCTAAGAAAGCCGTACGTGGCGTTGCTCTTGTGCTTGATTTTTTGTTTCCTAGGCTTGGCCCGTTTCTTGTTTCTTCTTCATCATCCGTTAGTTTATGTATATTATCAATCCTGCTGCTCACATAATTTTGCTACCGAACGTATATTTAACTTAATTAAATGTATATTTAACTTAATATATATGTGCATGTGTATTTAATTTAATTAGCTAAAATGCATGAGTATTTTATTGAAATTATACTTAAATTATAGGCTACACAAATAACGAATTTAAAATCTAGTGTGGCGGTGCGAGAAAAGTGAATAATGATAATATGGTGTCATAATTAATTGCAAAAAATCGTATTGTATTTTTAGTGACAATAATTAGGTCAAATGAACAGTAGTTAATAATTGATTTTCCAAATTTATCAATTCACTAAAAAATTTTCACTTAAATTTGATTTGGAAGGGAAAAAAATATTTTGCTGTAATAAATCAAATTATTTTGCTGGAAGGGAGGAGATGGACAGATCAGCAATAGGCTGCCAAGGGGAGATATGGTAGGATGATAGTGGAATGAGAGATGATGAAAGTGTGGTAGAGAATAATAGTGATGGAGGTTGAAGGAGCGACGATGTGGTAGTGGTAGAGATTGAAAAGGTGATGAGGTGGTAGAATAGTAATGTATTGTTTTGAATATTTTTGGATTTTTGATGTGCTTTTGGAATTTTTTTTAGAGGTTATTATATATTTTTGCTTAGAAAAAATATTTTTTATTTTTTTCACTTTATTTTCACAATATATGAAGTGCAAGTACCAAAAGTTTCTTATGAGCATATAAGAGTAAATTATTAATGTCTGACTATGTAATGTTTTCCAATAAAATGTTTTAATGTGTGTTCATCATGTTTTAATATTTTTTAAGAGGTTATAGTAGATGTTTGTTTAGAAGAGACAAGTTTTATCTTTTTACTTTATTTTTACAATATATGAGATGCAAGCACCAAGAGCTTCTCATCAGCATATAAGAGTAAATTATTAATGTCTGACTATGTATTGTTTTCAAATAAAATATTTTAATATTTTTCCATCCATTTTAATTTTTTCATCGTGTTTTAAAATTTTTTGGGAGGTTATTGTAGATTTTTGCTTAGAAAAATATGTTTTTATTTTTTTACTTTATTTTATAGTATAAGAGGTGCGAGCACTAAAAGTTTCTCATGAGCATATAAGAGCAAATTTTTTCAAATTACTTTATTATTTTTAACATCTGACTATGTAATGTTTTCAAATAAAATGTTTTAAGATGAAATTAGGAATTTGAAGCAAAGTGCATACTTATATTGGTGGATCAAAATTTCATTTGAACATGTTAACTTATTTTTAGTATCATGTTTTTTTTCCAACTGTAATCATAAAGCCCATGGCAGGGAAATTAATCTAATATTGAAAAATAGATTAACAGATTCAAATCTTTTTTTGTGTTTTACTTTTTTTATTTATAATAAAAAATTTTAATAGAAATGTACACGAAAATTATATCTATTTTTTTGAACCTTTAATTTTTTCATTTCATTTTTTTACAAAATGTTATTAGTCTTTTGCTTAAAACATAAAGCCCATGCATAGCATGGGTCAAAATGCTAGTTGCTTAAAAATTTGTGAATCCGTCCTCAATAACTTCCATTTTGAATTTTCACAAGTTGTTCAATCATGCATATAATTTTACGAGCTTTGATTTAAAAAAATTTTTGAGCTTTTTCCCCAAATAATAATTGTAAACCTCACATGGTAAAGAAAAAAAGATAAAAACTAACAAAAATAATTTGTGAAATTTATATTAAATTTGTGTCTCACAATTTAGGTCTTTCTTCTTTATTTTGGATGTATCCTTTCTAGGATACATATCTAACTTAAATGATTTATACTTTCTTCTTTAGTAATACATGCACCGTCCCCCAACACCCCCAAAAAAAAAAAGGAACCCAAAAAAAAAATCATGTCATCATGGCATGTTTCTTTAATTTCTTTTTGAAGATAATCTATCACTTGAAACTTAAACTTTTTTAGAAACTTTTTGAAATAATTGAACGATATGCCATGATAAGATTTGTAATGGATAAACACGCAAGATTAGAATGTCTCCACTGATTGCATTTACTAATAGTGGAAATATCACGAAGTATGACCAAAGCTTCAAACACGGCGAAGCCTACAATAGTGGCTGGAAGTTGGAACCTCTAGTACTTTGCTTCTTCTGTGATGATTCCTTGCTATCTCGGTTGTTTTAACACACACACACACACACACACACACATATATATATATATATATATATATATGTGAATTGTGCGAAACGTGTATTCCATTTGCATAAACATGAAGGTGCAATTTCAGTGTTTCTCCTTTGTATTTTTTGGCTTTTCTTTGACCAGTTTTAACAAAAACAGAAGAATTTTTTTTCCTTCAATCCCACTTTGGAGTTGCACTTCTTGACTGGTAAGGAAGGTAACTTGCCACCAAGAGGAGTCATCATTATATATCACTTAAATGCACGGTCTCGTTTTGCTTCCTTTGTTGAAAATAGGTAAGGTTTTATGGTTGACGCCAAGTAAATTGTTATATTAGCTCATATAAATTGGTTTAATTAGTAAGAATGAACCACTTCCTTAAAAAGGTCGTATATTTGAATCTCACTATTGATATAAGAACTGTGTTAGTAAGTAATTTGTAAAAATCTTATAAACAACTTAGGGTTTTAGAACATACCTGACCCGTGATAACTATTGGAATTGAATCCACCCAAACTTCTTCCAGCCAAAAAATAAATTAGAACTTGTCGTACACTGCACCATTCTTTATTGCAATTTGCTTCATAGTTGCAGACCTTTCATGTATTTTATGACTAAAACAACTTGAATGGTATACTTCTTATTTTATTGCAAGATACTTAAGAGAATCGAGGTGGACATAAACTTCGTATGGTGGGTGGGCCTAGTAAAGGTTGCAACTAGATTTTTGTGTCGATTCACTGTGTTCTCTACTACTGAGTGTATGCGAGGGTCAAATTATGACTCAATTCCAACATGATGGGCGTCGCTTTTTGTGTAGATATTTTTGGATTCAATTGAGCTGGATTATTTAGGTAACATCCCAATAGGATACTATATGATTGGTTATCCCTCTTACCATTTTGTTCAGAGTATAGAACCAAGTTTGCACTTAGACTGATTTCAGAATTGAAGAACTAAGAACACATCAGATTAACATTTTACTTTGTTCTTGATATATGAACAACTAGAGTATGCTAATTAGCGTCCATACAACAATAATTGAGACTTTCCCAGAATATTTCTGAGACTAGTATGATCAGGCTTGAGAATTCTGCCATTTTGCTGTTGAAAAAAGGCATCCCAGTACTAGCAACCAAGTGGAATCCCATTCAACACTGAAAATATCCACCAGAATCTACAATCAACTCATCTAATATACTCTAAAAGTTCATCATCACATTTTCTTGTTCCAATTTAAGGTCGAATTCTCACTTTTTAATTCTTCATTCGTCTCTCCAGGCCTCAAAAGAGAAGTCATCAACCTCCATAAAATGTTCTCTAAGGCAGGCAACGCATTAGCCTTTGCCACTAAGTTAGTGGCAAGCCCAAAATAAGCAAACAAGTTTGTAACAAGCCATTGATCTGATCAACCATCACCACTCTCTTTGACGCATTTTAGAGTAGCAATCATGATGACGCTCAAAGATATGATGCTACTCGTTTACCATTTGAAGTAGCCTCTGCCAAAATGTGAATTTACAGTGGTGAGTTCGTGACACACGTTATCAACTGATGAATAGATATATATTTTTTAATGTATACGCCGAATAGAGTCCATTATATATTGAGAGGTGGAAGATGGATTCTCCAGAAGTTAATCTTCATTGCTCTTTGGCAAATCTCAATCAGATTTCACTAGTCATTTTACACAATCGAATTGCATTAGTAGCTCAAGTTTATGAAACTTGAGCATATATAATATCGTGGCAAATGAAGGGTCAGTAATCATTGGCATTTCCATCAGCGTTTAACTTAATCCGCTTAGGAGAAAGAAAGTGCTACTTCATTCTCAGATTGGCTAGTTCTGGTTATGGCAAGCTTGAGGAGCAAAGGTAATCCTTAAAGTGCCATAGCATGTAGTAGAATGTCTTTTTAAGTTATTTAACATTTGATAATATTTACATTGGTGGGGTTTGGATGGAGTATTATTATATGCAGAAAGAGAATTTGATTTTTGAATGAAGATTATGTGTCATGCATCGATGTCTGCTTATGCAATGAAATCTTTATATAACCCTTGAGATACTAATCTTTGATATTTGTAGTTTAGTGCTTTAGTACTTTGACAATGTTTTCTTTGTTCTTGACATTTTGATATTTGGTCGGCCAACACAAGTAAGTAGACCAGTAAATTGATTTTTCAAAGACAAAAGTTTCAATGAAATAGTAAATGCAACATCACCTTTTCTCTAAAACAGGGCATTTCTGGAAGCTTAAATTGGAAAAACCGATTTTGTTTTTGGATTTTGATGATTCTTCAACTGACGAAAATAAGCGCGAGGCTATCAATATGAAAAACCAAGACTGTAAAGTTACTAATACCGTCCAAGTTAGCAATTCAACCTACAGAAAAACCAAGGATTCTGTGCCCCTTTATGACTATTGAGGTCACACAGTTACCATTCTGAAAAATTCTTGATTTCCATCTTCTAAGGAATTTCGGCATCTGCAGAAAGTAGAAAAAACTTTTTGATTCTTTATGTTTTTAATAGTCTTAAACACCGTCCTGTTCATATGATAAGAGATAATGAATAGTCTTATACTTCTTATGCCTGGAACATTAGCATCCTCTGTATTATTCATGTATAAGCAGGAGAAAAAGGTAGTAAGGCTACAACTGGAATTGTTCCTGAGATGCTGACTGAGGAAAACTATGAGGACTGGAAAGTTTGCTTGAAACATTATTTGGTTGGGCATGGACTTTGGGGTGTTGTATCTGGAAAAGAGCCTGAACCAAGTAAGGATAAGAAACAAGAACATGACGAATGGAAGAAGAAGAATGCATTGGCTTTACATGCCATTCAACTTTCATGTGGACCAGCCACATATGCGAAGTTTAAAGAAGCTCATATCTGTGCACGAGTTGCATGGAATCATTTGGCTGAGAAAATTAAGCGCCCACACAAGTTCAAAGAACATGATCATGAAGAGGAAAACCATGTGGAAGATGAAGGTACTTGACAATTATGAAGCTGACGACATTTGTTTTGCTTTTGTAATTTTAATCATCTGATCAAATTCTCATTCTTAAGACAGATTAGTTCTTAATCGGAGGAAATTCATTTGAACAATTTGTTCGAATATGCAAGTAATATATCTGTACATTAATTCAATCTTAACATGTCCAGGAGCAAGAGAGCACCTTTACTATGGGTTCCTGTACAAAGCAATTGAAGAAGGAAAGTGCCATTCTATAAAGAGTTTCCTTGAGCAGGATCGAAATGCTGTTAGGGCAAGAATTTCTTCACATAGGGACACAGCTCTACACATTGCCATTCTGGTTGGACATATCAAGATTGCAGAAGAGTTGGTGAAGAAAATGGAGCCACAAGACTTGGAATTGATGAATGAGTATGGTGCCACAGCACTTTCTCTAGCTGCAATAAGTGGTGCAACCAAGTTGGCAAAGGCAATAGTGGAAAAAAATCCTAAGCTAGTTAGCATGGAAAATGAGCATGATGATGGGCAACTTCCTGTCATTGTGGCTGCTCTGTATGGTCAAAAGCGTATGGTTCGATACCTATACAAGGTGACCCCAAAGGATGAGCTTCAGGGTGAGAGGGGTGCTACATTGCTCAATTGTTTGATTACAGCTGAAAGTTTTGGTAAGACTGTATGCAAAAGAGACCTATAACATTATGTAATAGTCAGATGCCTGCCTCATGTTGCAGGAAGTTCAGAGTTTGGCTCCCGAGAGTGACTACAGTCCCCTGTCCAAGACCTAAACATTTATGTTTTGTTTTTCCTGATTCTATTCTAGCCATGTTTTTGACCATTTTCCTCCTTCAAAATGCTTTTAAGAGAAAGGAATAGACTTTATATCGCCACAAATTTTCATATTTGTGATGCATTTCTAATCATGCTTTCTGATTACTGCAGATGTTGCATCAATGTTGCTGAAACGATATCCACATCTTGGTGTCACCCCAGATCATAATGGGGACTATGCCCTCAGAATATTGGCTCACAAGCCTTCTGCATTTCCTAGTGGAACAAAACTTGCCCTCTGGAAAAAGTGGATCTACTCCTGTGAGTATATACTTCCACTAATTGCAAATTTATATACCAATCATACTTAAACTCACATGTAGTGCTGCAATTTTCTGTATCAATCATCTATGGCATTCAAGTGCTAATCAAAAGAGAGTGTATAATATTGTGGTAGGTGTAATGGTGCATTCTCCTTGGGAGAGTCCAAGAGGTTCCTATACTTCTCATGAAGATGACAGCATTGGAAGTCACAGGTCAAGTGTGATGGATTTCCACAACATAGACATTCCAGATTCGAGTGATGAGGATCTGAGAGTGCATGAAGGCCATTCCATTCGTCACTGTGGTATATATTTGCACTGGAATAGGAAATCTTTTTGACAGCAATGTCAAATGGCAAACTTGTTTAGACCCTATTAATTCAACTTTACAATGATGCTATATAAAAATGCAAATAAGTTTTTCTATAACGAAATCAAGATATTCTTGCTGTTTGTTCGATGTTGAACGGATTAATACAAGCAAACATGATTTTCTAGTATGAAAATATTGTAGGTAGGAAAACATAATTAAATCAGGAAGTGTGGTTGGATTGCAAAAATAGTATTTCAACAACTGCAATTCAAATGAATAAAATTACAGAAATTTTGTGTAGTAAATGCATACGTTGTACTTACCCGATCTAGTTGAGGTATGAAGCATCTTTGTGATTTTTGAGTTTTCATCTAAATATTCTGTATGATCTAATGATAATTTTACAGTACTCAGTCTGTTGCATAGGATGGGGTGGAGCATTTTGAGATGCCTTGGTTAGTCTCATCTACTCATGCTGTACCTTCAATAAAACTTCTGAGAATCTTTTACTAATCTGTTGTTGATTATCCAGTCCCAGATATCAAGCACATACATGACAGGAAATTGGTCCATGATGAAGCAGTTAAACTCCTGAGCTGTATATTTATGGAAATCAGACACATGAGCAAGTCACAACTTGAAAAGATGGAGATAGACAAAGTTCTATATGATGCTATCAAGCATGGAATTGTTGAGTTTGTTGTAGAAATTCTCAAATTTACCCCGGAAATTATATGGAGGAAAGACAAAAAGGGAAGAACTATTTTTGCACATGCAATTGTGCTTCGCCAAGAGGAAATTTTCAGTCTCATATATGGTTTGGGAACACAAAGGTGTATAATGGCACGTCGCCATGATGTATTTGGGAATAATTATTTGCACTTAGCAGCAAAATTGTCTCCTCAATCTCAACTCGACCGGGTTTCAGGAGCAGCTCTACAAATGCAGAGGGAACTGCAATGGTTTAAGGTTGTATCAATTTTTTTATTAGTCATCTCATCTTTCTTTTTTCCCTTAAAAACAACTTCAAAACTTGCATGGCAAATAGCAGGAATTTGTCTGGTAACCTCATGATTACATTGTAGGAAGTTGAAAGTATTGTACAACCAAAGCTGAAGGAAGACATGAATGATAACAAGAAAACTCCATCCGCATTATTCTCCGACGAGCATAAGGTGCTGGCCAGGGAGGGGGAGAGATGGATGAAGAACACTGCAGGATCAAGCATGATTGTGGGCACTCTGATCTCTGCAGTCATGTTTACCACAGCATTCACTATTCCAGGGGGTAATGATGGCAGATCAGGCCTCCCAGTCTTGCTAGAAACTCAACCAAAGGCTTTCTTGATATTCATGATTTCAAATGCACTATCCATGTTCACATCTTCCACGTCAATACTGATGTTCTTAGGCATTCTCACAGCAAGATATGCTGAAGAAGACTTTCTCAAGTCTTTACCAACAAAACTAGTAGTCGGGCTGGCATGCTTATTCTTTTCCATAGTCACCATGATGGTATCTTTTGGTGCTGCTATATATCTGATGTTGAACAAACGGCTAGAGTGGGTTTTCTATCCGATTGTCGTTCTCTCCACTGTTCCAGTAGCTTTTTTCTCATTGCTGCAATTCCCTCTCCTTGTTGAGATGATTATTCGCACCTATGGATCGGGCTTCCTCGGCAATTCCAAAAGAAAACTCTCATGGTGTGGTTTTTGAGTTTTACAACCGGTGTTTGGGCTCCGGACACCCTCTGCCTCACTTGCTGTATCAATTTCTATCTCACTTTGTACTTTATCACTTCGTGTTAAATGGAAGATCCTGAGTTGAGCTCATGTTTTAGGTGGATATCAAGCTTAAAAGCTTACATTCAATTGATCTCTATAATGTATGTAATAATGATCCTATGATGTGATCTTCTAAATAAAATCATTTCCTTTTTTATTTTTTCAAGTGAATTTAAATCACCCCAAATTACATTAAAGTGCAAGAATGTATACCGTGAAAATTTATAAGTAACTACACATGAATTCGTCTTACTCTCATCAATACTGAAAAGGTGTTATATGCTGATGCCAAATTCCATCATGTAACATCTAAATAATTTTCCACCTTTTCACACGTCTTGGTTTTGCCCCGTCATTTCTCCATCTCGATCCACTTGTCCATCTCCATTACTTCCCTATCTCGATCACTAGTATGGTTTTGGGCGCATGATTATCCACTTGTCCGTCTTCATTACTTCCCTATCTCGATTACTAGCATGGTTTCGGGCGCATGCTTTAATTCATGATGACGATGGAAGTTGAACTAACCAAAACTTTTTTTTGCCTACCAGCAGAAAAAAAAAAAAAAATTGCTCGACATATACTGATTGGGTTTTATAAGTTTTTTGTTTTAACCATTTTACAAATCCTATTTCCAATTTTAAGCTCCATCCAGAGTATTTTCTGTGGAGAAAAGCTGAAAAAGCTAAAAGCAACAGTCTGCAATAGCTATCAGCTTGAAGGATTGCCGGAAAAAAGTGAATCATCAGTGATATCTGGGCTCCATTTCTAATCTATAGATATTATGGAAACTTTTTGAGGCCAGGATGGAGTTGCAGTGCTTTTGATGAAAAAGGACTTTTAGATATTAAAAATACTTTTGCACCATTTGATAAATATCCTACTGTACAATTAGGAGTGGAGTTTTTGTTGTTAAAAGTACTTTTACCAAATGCTCAATTAGGTACTTTTAGAATAGTTTTTATCTTTTAAAAAAAATAAAATGTTAAATTTAATCATTTTATCCTATATTATGAACTAAACAAAGAGATAAATATATTAAAAAATTTAAATTACACATTATCCAATATAATAAGTACTTATTTAACTATGTACCCAAACAATATATTTAAAAGCACTTAATAAGTGATTTTATTGAGAACTCTACTAAGTGAATTATTTTTCAATAAGTTACGGCAACATCCAAGGGGCCCATAATTTAGTACTTACTTTTGCAAGTGAAACAATTTCACCTTTTTTCTTCCCTTTATAATGTTAAACAATTTCTTTTGGGGCCTATAAGCTAAAGCAGAAGAAAAATTTTGCTGCAAGTGTGGATGTCAACTTTTCAGCTCACATTATCTTACAGGGTTGATTTTGTTATTAAACTTGTCAATCAAAAGGAGATCAATGTAATTTTACAAATTAAGGGGAATTTAAAGTGAAGTTGTTAGAAACCTCAAATGTTTAGTTCGTTATAAATAATCATGATGATAAGCACCGCAAAGCTTGCCTTCTACTTCCATTTTTAGGATAATATTATTTTCAAAGAATTTTGAAGCTGCAAAGCTTGCTTTATTATATCTTTTCTAGGATGGAAAAGAAAAAGTAAAGCTCCAATTTCCAATTGCATCAATGTACTACCTATACGGCTCCATTTTTGTGTATTTTCTTTAATTGTGCCCTAGGTCAGTCAAGATATCATATTAGCCCTTATTAAGAATCATTATCCTCACAAGTTGCACTCATTTATCTCATTCATCATATATGCCCTTTATTTTTTTCAGCCCTACCATTCTTGCAGGCTTTTCACCCCCAATGCCATAGAAGCATAATTGGCTCAAATAGAAACCCACGAAAATAAGAGAGGCTAGAAATATGGGTTTGAAATTTTGAGGCAAAGTTTCTTAAGCATTGGAAAAATAAATTTTATATAGTATTGAAAGCCAATGAAATGTGAAAAATGAGTCTCCAAAAGAATAGTATAATATTCTTTAATTGTGAAATATTAATGTGGTGGTAGCGGTTGGTGTTCAGCACTCAGCAATGCCGACTTCAGCACTATAATAAGACCTTGCATTTTAAAGCAATTCAGGTTATTTTAATATTTCCTAGCCTCTATTACTGCAGGGTCAATCGACCCATATTGTGAGTGGCCTAAGATCCGGCTAACAAGGTCGGACTCGATTGGAGCCTAGGGGTGTGCAAAAAATCCGAATACCGAATTACCGACTGAATTCGAATTGAATTCGGTAATTTGGTAATTCGATCGGTAATTTGGAAAATCCGAATTTAAATATGTCGAATTCAATACGAAATTGGTTTCAAGATGTTTCAATTCGGTTTTACCGAATTCGAATTCAATTCGGTAATTCGGTAAATATTTACCGATTTCATATTCGATTTTTCGAATACCTAATGTATTGAAAGATAAAATTAAATGTGAAATGCCTAATTTGGGCTAGAAAAATTCATATCAACTTTGATAAAGGCAAATGCATTTTTATTTGCTTCGATACTCAATAGATGTGTCAGCATTGGAGATTTTGTTTGATTTAAAACTTTCTAATTTTCTTTCCATTGTGTTTTTGAATAATTGTTTTATGAATTCGGTTAAATCGGTAAAATATTGATTTCTGAATTAAATTTGAATTGAATTCGAAATCGAAAAATCGGGAATTCGAATTCGAATTCGGTCGGTATTTTTACTGGTCGTTTACCGAAAAATACCGATTTCACCCTACCGAATACCGAATTCGAATTCGATTCTCACCCTACTCATTTCACATTGATGGATTTTGAAATGAGTGGTTCAGATCAAATCGAGTTCATCAGTCCAATTTTCGATCAATCACAACACAATATAGTTTATTTGCCAATCGAATCATCCTCTTCTTTCCTTCCAACATAGGACGAAAATGATTGTAAATGTGGGCCAAAATGATACCATAAAGTTGATCGAGGTACAATAATGCAATTGAAAGTTCAAACTTCAAACATGACGGGCACAATGATTTGATAGTCTTTTTTTTTAATATAAAATAAAATAAAATATTTAATTTCATGAAATCTATAGTAATAGAAAATACATTAAACTTGTGACGCATACAATTAATCTGAAAAATCACTAAATTTAATAGATCTAAAAAATAATAAGATGATATTGTGAAACTCTAATAGTATGAGTAATCCAATGAATATCTCTGCTCGTCAATAGCATCATTAGATTTGCAACACTATTATTAGATTTACTGTCTAACTAATACAACTTTAAAGTTGATATTGAGATATGACGAGATG
Source organism: Gardenia jasminoides (assembly GCA_013103745.1). NCBI lineage: Eukaryota > Viridiplantae > Streptophyta > Magnoliopsida > Gentianales > Rubiaceae > Gardenia > Gardenia jasminoides. Next base: position 22,019,314 of record CM023104.1, read on the forward strand.
ACCTAAGAAATTTCAAATGATGAAATGACGTGAGAACTTTCAGACATGACATGTAGATCTGAAAATCCTCTTAGATCTAATAAAGAAATATGGGTTTCCCAGATCGACTCAAAAAATTGAAGCAATTTTGAAATTGCATCACATTCCACCACCAAATTTGTGATTTGTATCCATTCTTCCATCGGATAGAATCTCCCTCATCCTGCCCCGGTAACTGAATGTGGACTGAAGACCTTGTTTCGTCAAATTGGTTATTTTAGGTTTTTGGATCAACAGATTTCTTTAATGCCAGCCCCCATGATGTTAATTGATGTGTGAAACAGATGGGAATAGCATATTACAGCTGTATCGCATGACTGCTTCATTTAATTGATGTTACATCATGTCATTAATCAGAAAAAGACAGATAAAAAAAAAGAAAGAAAAAGTGCAGAAGTGTACAAAGTCCATGAGAATCACGTAGTATACGCTTCTACAGATGGTACTACTAAAGCCAATGAGAATGCCTGGATTAGTTTCACTTCCTCTACTACTACAAAAGATCAAGCCCAAAGAAGCATGACGAGAGTTTCAGGTTAGTCTAAAAAGATACACTCACTTTTTGGTTCCCTAAATTTCTGTACATATTTATTCATTTATGATTTCCGTAAAAGACATGCTGTCTTCCACTTGTTCCTTTTCGCATATACAACAGCTGTTCTAATATTCAGTGCATCAGCCTGGTTGAATCTAACCAGTGCTAATATTCAAGTGACTCAAAGGTCCAATTCCAAATATTGGAGACAATAATTGGAACTTTTTACTTGAGTGTTGTAGAGTGATATTCAGTTATCAATTGGTTTACGCATCTAACTTGAATTGCCCGTTAAATAATAATCTCTAACACTTCTTGTAAATATTCTGTAAAAATTGCATACTTTTTATGTGCTACTCGTGTTCATTGTAGTTTTTCCCAACTAATTGTGCTGGAGAGCTCTTAGAGCTTTGGGTTGATAACAATCTACTGAAATTCACTATAAACTGCACATACTGTGCGTAGACTTGCTCTGCAGTTAGGGCTGTGAATTAGTCTGTGCGGCCCGATCTTGATCAGCTCAGCTTGAAAAAGCTCGGTCTGGGTGTCATACATTAATACATCGAGCATAATTTGGGCCTAAATACGAAATCTAGTTTAATTGTAAGCCAGGTTTAGTTTTTATTATATTCAATCCTTTTTTTTTTTCTGAGTCGAGTATAAACATCATTACAAGATTCTCTTTTTTTTCCCCTAATAATAAAACTTTGGTTCGATGAAATCTAGTTCAAAATGCCCAATTCACAATCACATTTCTCTGTCTCATGCATGCACGGAGAGATTGTTTGAAAAGTAATATGGTGCAAGTGACATCATCAATTTATATCAACTACTTCCACTTGGGATGCGTTTTTGAATAGTTGTCATAGACAATTGTATACGACTCGGATGCTAGGCATGGACAACTGTTCGGAGCAGTGTAATTACTTTTAAATGTGTTGTAACATTATGCCGGTGAAAATCATCCGCAACAGTATAACTATTTTTAAACTGGTTGTAATTCTATATTCGAACTATCTATTCCAGTACAACTTCATAACAGCCATAAAATTATTATGCATGTGATTCACATGAACAGTAATAAAATATTACACCTCTATTGTAAAATTGTACAAACAGTTCGTATAAAATTACAACACATTCAAAATTTGTTATACTATTTTAAACGATTCCCGCTTCCATATGACTCGCCATGAGTAAGATTCTTCCAATTTAGATTTTTTTGTGGTTAAAACAAAAATTTAGGAGTCAAATAAATTCCACAATCACTATTGCTATTGGTATTATAGGATGGTCAATGATAATGAGTTTTGATGAAAATTCAGTATGTTTGTTTATGTGGAATGTACTTTACAAATTTATTATTTTCTCATTTTAATTTTTTCTTTTTTTTCCTTAATAGTGATGTAGTAGGGGGATTTTTTTGTTCATTTGTTGAAACTAGTAGAGTGATGTTTTTTTTTTACATTTAAGAAAAATAAAATGTGTAATTAAAGTGATTCACTAGTGAGAGGTGGTTAATCAGAAAATCATAGAAGAAATGAAGTCTATCATTTCCTTTGACTTATTCCCATTGACCCTAAGCAAATATCATGTATTGTTATAATTGAATTTAAAACCTCAATAGGAATTGAAATTTATTTACCAAACACTCCCCACAGAAATTCTCAAAATGTGATATCTTTTGCAAGTTGGAACAATACCCGGTAGGTCAGTATAGCCATTTGCATTTAGTGTCTACACATGTTAGTCTCTTTAAGATGATTTCAATGATTAATCTTTTAAAAATAGTAAAATTAATTTGGAAAGATGTCTAAATATAGTGGTGCAATAAATCTGTGTATGGCAATTCCATGGTAAATAAAGGGGTGCGTTTGATAAAACTAAAATCAACTAAAGATGCGTTTGATAAAACTGAAGTCTGAAAACTGAAATCTGAAATTTGAATCTATTAAATGATTGAATTGTTAAGCATTAAATTTAATACATTTGAATCTATATTACATCAAGTGATAAGTGAATAGCTTATCACTTATTTTTGAGAGCAAGTTTTGCATAAAAACTTTAGTGCAACTTAATTAATTTACTTGTTCTATTTTTGGCTATTAAACGAATTTTAACGTGTTAATATCTAAACTTATTAGTTTAAATTTTAAATTGAGTTATCAAAGACGACCTAAGTGTAATTTAGATGTTTTAATTGGAGGCTAGCAACAGGCATATCATTTTAAAATCCTTATATAAATTATCTTGTGCAATTGGTATAAACAATTGATAAGGCCTTGAGATCTCTTTCAATACTACGACTAAAGCCCAGTTTGATAACTCAATTTAGCACTTAAACTTAATGGGTTCAGATCTTAACCATTTAGATGCGTTTGATAACCAAAAAGAGAACATCTGAATTCAAAACTTGCTCCCATAAATAAGTGATAAGCTTTTCACTTATAACTGAATGTGATGCACATTTAAATGTTTTAGATCTAATACTTAACAATTCAATCATTTAATGGATTCAGATTTCAGATTTTAGATTTCAGATTTCAGTTTTCAGATTTCAGTTTTATCAAACGCACACAAAGGCCCTTTTAGAGTTGCGTTGCTTTTGGTAAAAAAGTACTTCTGAGTGCTAAAAGCACTTTTAAGGTATTTGGTGAGCATCATTCCTTAGAATTAGGAGTGAAACTTTTGATGTTAAAAGCACTTTTAGTAAAACTTAAATTTTGGTGTTTTTATAATAGTTTTTGTGTTTTAAAAAATAAAACAATAAATTGTTGGCACAAAAAACGTGCACATACACAGCGGAAGCAATTTCTAACACATATAAAAATATGTGGGAAGAGGATGAGAAACTCACAAACAAATACTCAATAATTTTATTAACTCAAACTCAACAACAACAGTATCTAAGTCGTAGCCTTTCACTTACGACAACTCACAAATAATTTGGAGGTTTTTCCTCAATTCAACTTTCAGACTCAACTCACTCTTCCAGTAATAATGTGCTAGACTAGTAGTATTTATAAACTACTAATCTTTCCTAAACAAACACAATAGTAAACCAAAACTTAATTGGAACGGAATTGAAGATTTCCTAATCTAATATGAAAACTAAACAGGACATAAAACAAAAACTAAACCAATTAGGAAACTAACTACTAAAGCAGTTTGGTTTAATTATTCTAACATAAATTTAATCATGTTATCCTGTATTGTAAACTAAATAAAGAGATAAATAAAAGTACTTCAACATTTAATAAGTGCTTTTACGAAACTCTAATAGAAGAAGTACTTTCCAATAAGTTATGGCAATACAAATGGCCGTAAGAAATCTTGCCAACACATGCTGTGATAAGTATGGATTATTTTGTCATGAAAGATTCTGTAACGTCTGATCTCGAGGTATGGTTTCGCCCGTGATGGTTTTGAGATATCATTGTCGATTTTGGGTGTAACATCACCGTGCATTCACTAATCAGAGGAGAGTCAAAATGAATGGTTGAAAGGGCGATCACTTGGACCCACAGCTCTTTCTGAATAAATTGTCGCAAATGGTAATAGGGACTTCAGTATATTCTCCAGTCCTGCTGCATTTCTTGATTTCTCCATAACCCGATATGGCCAAAATAAGGAAGACGCGTGATGGGATTCTGAGGTTGTTTAATCAGGTAATCAAGTTCAGGACGAATGCCTTTATATCACGAACGATCATGAACGATCAAGCAGGAAATTTTGTTACTGGTTGGTTATTTCAGGTTACCTGCTTGTTTTCAAAATCCCTAGCTTGGTAAGCTTCTGATCAATGAACTGCTTTTTCATTTTCAAATTGTGTTCTGTGATTATTGTTCCAACGGAGAACCATACCTTCGTACGAGGATTAGCAAATCTGTACACATCACATTGGATCATCTGTTTTCCTTCTGTGAAAAGGAATTACGAAATTGAATGGTGCAACACTCTGATTGGCTATATTGCACTTCTACATTTAACAAAGCTAATTTATTACTCAAATCTTTGACTTATTGATTGGATGAAAAACTCATGTTTATATCTACTTGGAAATAATATATTATTAAGCATGGCAACTTAATTCCCTTGAAAGATCAGCTTTGAGCCCTTCTAATACAGCCTTTAAAAGGGCTCTAATGTCCTCTAATTTAAGACGCAGCTGGAGCTAAATGGACTAAAGGTGTTTGCTAGTTGTCCTTTGACTAATGTGAATATGCTTGTTGATTATCTATGTTCTTTGTAGCTTTTGGTAATAGTGTCTAATTGAAATTTTGCATCGCCTTCTTATCTTGGGCATTGGCATCCTTTAAGATTATGTATCTAAGCAGGAGATGATAGGATTGGTAGAGCAGCAATCGGAATTGTTCCTGAGGAGCTTACTGAGGAGAACTATGAGGAATGGAAGAGATGCCTGGAACATTATTTGGTTGGTCATGGCCTTTGGGGTGTTGTTTCTGGAGAGGAGCAAGATCCTATAAAACACGAAAGACAAGAACACGGAGAAGATAAGAAACAAGAACATGAGGAATGGAAGAAGAAAAATGCATTGGCCTTACATGCCATCCAACTTTCATGTGGACCACGCACATATATTAAATTTAAGGAAGCTTACACTTCTGCAGAAATTGCATGGAAGCATTTGGTGGAAAAACTAAAGTCCCCGAAAATATTTGTATCAGATGAAGTTGAAGATGAAAGCAGCCTTGTTGAAGGAGGAGGTAACTCTCAATCATGTTGCTGATGCAATTTCTGTGGTTTCACATATAATTTTAGAAGTCAACTGAAGGGGTTTTCTCTCGGACAAATTTTAAGTACAATATGGTTCATCCTATAAGTATTTCGAATCATGTGGTTTCAGGGGCAAAGTTATGACTCAGCGATTGCAGGTTTTCTGTCTTTTTTTACTCTTATTCTGTTTGATTTGTTTGCTTTTGCTCTTTTAGCAAGCAGTCTTCACTAGGGAATTTTGCTGTACATTACTTCAAATAAAACTCCAATTCATCTGTGCAAGCTCTGCTGTGCCAAATAATGGCAGAGACTTGAGAATTGGGTGGTCTAACTTACCAAAAGAGGCCTTGAAATATACCTTCCACATCTGGAATCTGTTAGTTAGTCATTGCTTAATATCCACTGAAAATATTATTGCTGTTTTCCTGTTTTTCGTAAATTCTTCAAACTTTTATACTCATTCAGATTTCAGTTTTGCCTCCTACGAGCTCATTATGATATTTGACCATATTAGAGATATTAAACGAAACAAATTCTAATATTTACAGGACCAAAAGAGTACCTTCATTATGTGCCTTTGTACAAAGCAATTGAAACAGGCAATTATCAACTTACGAAACATCTCCTTGATCAAGATCCACATGCTGTTAGGGCCATAATTTCATCACATGGAGACACTGCACTTGACATTGCCATTCTGAATGGACGCACGAAAATTGCAAATGAGCTGTTGAGGAAAATGGAACCAGAAGACTTGGAAATGATTAATAACTATGGATGCACAGCTCTCTCTCTTGCTGCAATCTGTGGTGAGGCGAAGTTGGCGAAGGCAATTGTGGAAAAAAATGATGGTCTACTTAGCAAGGCAAATGTGCGTGAGGATGGGCAGCTTCCTGTCATGGTGGCTGCTTTGTATGGTCAAAGGCATATGGTTAATTGTCTATATTCCATGACACCAAAGAAGCAACTACATCCAGAGGCGGGTAAGAATGGAGCTACACTGCTCAATACCCTGATTACAGCGGAAATGTATGGTAAGATTACAGATGTAGAAGGCAATATACAAAACTGCATCGGACCCTTCCTCAGTATATGCACCCCAAACTCCTGCTTTTTGATTTTACAGATGTTGCTTTAATGCTACTTCAACAATATCCAAAACTTGGTGTCAGTCGAGACCGTAAAGGTGAATACACTCTCAGGTTACTGGCTCGCAAGCCATCTGCATTTCCTAGTGGAACCAAACTTTTTTTCTGGCAAAAATGGATATATTCATGTGAGTGTCCTTTTTCCAGTTCTATTTTGCTTTTAAATAGAATTCCAGGGTAAATATTCTAATTTTGATCAGTGACTCGTATATAATGAAGAAAAATATTTTCCTCTCTTATAATTCAGTGATAACAGTCCAAGAACATTACATTGTACATTTTTTGGATGTTGTATGAATTTTAATTTTGAGTATGAAATGTGGATAGTTTCTTTTATTCAGACCAAGTTATCTGGCAAGATAAGTTTTTTGACTAACAAGAATGCGAACTTGCAGTATATGGTAAATGTGTACTAGGATTGGAAAGTTCTACTTACACCATCTATTTACTTCCCTGCAGGTCTAATGATACGTTCTCCATGGGGGAGTCCAGCAGATTCTCATGAAGATGAGATAACAAATACTCAAACAGCAAGCACGATTGAAGACTGCAACATTGACATTGATCATTCTAGTGATGTTGAGATGAATTTGGCAGGGAATCAACGCTTATGGATTACTAGCTGTGGTATGTGAAATATCAAATTTCTTTTTTCAAAATTCCTACTGTTGTTAAAAACTTCTATGTTAGTGATTTTGGAGTGGGAATCTTGTCCTTAACTTTTTCTCCAAATTTAAGTAGCAGCTCAATGACAAAGTGGAGTGCGTTGCAATTTAGTAGGTCAAGGAATCTGATATGTGATGGATATCTAGGATTGGGAGAAACGAGAGAAAAGATCAACTTTACTAGGATCCATTTCTAGTAAAGATAGAACATTATCTCCTTTCAAGGATGAGTACAAGAATGAGACAATTTTCACATCACACATGTGCTTCCATGTGAAGGAACTAATCACTGTACAGCTCTTTTCCCTCCCCCCTTGTAAGTGGGAGGTTTTGAATCTAGGACGTCCTACTTACAATCCTTCTCACTTTACCATCCAACCCAACCCAACCCAAACCAACCCATCACTCCCACACTGTACAGTTCAGTTATATATAGTTAAAATGAAGTGGCCATTTGTTATTAGGTAATATCAAGGGGTTGAATATAGGTTGCTGACAGTGTCTATCACCAGAGCTGAATGACAGACTCTACCTTGGCTTATGACATTTCCATAAGCTGAAGAATCTTAACCTGTAGCTAGCTCCAGGAAGAATTCACAACCACTCCACCGTGAAAGAGGGGTCAAATGACCTCCTAATCTGGCATCGGAATTTTCAAATCATTGACAACTAATCTTAAAGGCATGATATTCAGAACTTGTTGGTATGTAAAGGACGCCGGCATCTTTTTTTTTTGTTTTTGTTTTTTTGGGGGATTGAAACTGAAGTCTAGCTTTGGATTGAGCAATGGCTCATCAAGTCAAACCAACATTTACTCCCTTAGAGGCAAGTTGGACTCCTAAGTGTAACGACAATTTCCCAAAAGATGATCTGCATAGGGATCCCAATGTCAACAAACCAATCTTAATTTACTGCTTCAGAGGCAAGTTGGACTCCTAAGTGTAAAGAGAGCTTCTCAGAAGATGATCTACATCGGGATCCCAACATAGACAATAGAGCTAAACATGTGGATGGTAAATAAGAGATGTAGATAGCAACACTACACGTATAGAGATCGCAATGTTCATCTTCGGGTCTTATCAAATTTTTTGAATTTGCATCTTTACAGCTCAAAATTCAATTGGTGGAACCTTTACCATAAACTTCTATATGTGATTGCATGACAACCCTTAGGATCCTCTCCAAGTCTTTATAAAATTATTTAAATATGGATGTGTCGGACAATGTTAGTTCACAATATATCTGAACATGTACATGAGGTGACTTCTGATCATTTGCCTTGGTTAACTCAGCTTGTCTATGAAAAAGTGGATGGCTTTTCCATTTTTGGCAACTTATACCATCATATCCTGTAAATTACTGTTTCCTATCCTTACCATCTTCCTCTGAGCTTTCCATTCTTCGAACATTCGAATAGTTTCTTATTATCCATCCCCAAGTTCGTCCATCTGATTCTGTTCTTTTTTAGTGTCAGTATCATAAACTCCACTTTTTTTTTTTTTTTTTTAACAACTCATTTGACTTGTATGCACTAAGAAGACATGCCAGTTTTCTATGTCTACTGACACATTGTACTAGTTTCATGTCTATTTAGTGGTAAAAAGGCTCTTTAGTGGAGATGGCACTGTTCTTGCAACTAATACACTGCTAAAGTTCTATTTTATTTCATTTGATCTCGCATGTATAACACTTGTGGATTTCCATCTCATTTAATTTGTCCTATTAAATTTTTCACTTGCAGTACAGAAGGTTTTTCACGGACTTGGTTGGAGCATAATAAGATGCCTCGGTTTGTGTCATGACAGCAAATTGATTCACAAAGATGCCATTCAACTCCTAACCTGCATATTTAAGGAGATCAGGAAATTGAGCAAGCGAGAACTTGAAGAGATGGGGATCGAAAAAATTTTATATGCTGCGATTGAGCATGGAATTATTGAGTTCTTTGAAGAAATTTTCAAACTTACACCTGAACTCATATACAAAAGAGACAAAATGGGCAGAACAATTTTTTCAAATGCAATTATGCTTCGCCAAGAGAAAATTTATAGCCTTATACATGCCTTGGGAGCAAGAAAGAGCATACTAGCACGTAGGAAAGATTTTTTCAAAAACAATATTCTACATTTAGCAGCCAAGCTGTCTCCATCATCTCAGCTTGACAGGATTTCTGGAGCAGCTCTTCAAATGCAAAGGGAAATACAATGGTTTCAGGTTGCTATTTAATTCAAAGTCACTATCCTATTTTGTCAGTCTACAATATTTTTGTTGTCATGTTGATTTTGTTTTCATGTCTCATGAAAGTACAAAAATTTTGGCTCTATGCTGTATGAAAGTATTGTGGCCAAAAGTCAACTTTCCTTTTTTTTTTTTTTTTGGGCTGCAGGTTTGCGGCATGACTCTGATATGTCGCCTATACTCATGCCTCATAAGAAATAAGGCTGTCTTCTTTATAGTGTTACAAAGTTTTGTTGCACAATCTTAATGCTGCAAAGTACTTGCAGCATGTAATAATAGCATTTATAGTTCAAAGACAGCTAAACTGTTTTTATTTGCAGCTCTTGTGTCTCGATGTCATGAAATAGAGACATAACAGCTGCAAGAATTCTTTATTTACTTGTATTGTCCTAGTGAGACTTTGTTCCTGACATGAATTAATTTGTAGGAAGTTGAGAGTATTGTACAACCAAGGATGAAGGAAGAAGTGAATGCTAGTAATAAAACACCTTCTGCCCTCTTTTCTGATGAGCATAGGGTGTTGGCTAAGGAGGGAGAGAAATGGATGAAAAGTACGGCAGGCTCAAGTATGATTGTAGGAACTCTCATTGCTGCAGTCATGTTTACAACAGCTTTCACAGTTCCGGGTGGTAACGATAATAAAACAGGGCTCCCCGTCATGCTAGATACTCAACCAAAAGCATTTTTGTTTTTTATGGCATCAAATGCGTTGTCGATGCTTGCTTCTTCAACATCAATTCTGATGTTCTTGGGGATTCTCACTGCACGTTATGCAGAAGAAGATTTTCTCAAGTCCTTACCCACAAAGTTAATATTTGGAATCACATGCTTGTTTGTCTCGATAGTCACCATGATGGCATCATTTGGTACTGCTCTCTATCTAATGCTGGTCAAACAAGTAGCTTGGATTTCCTATCCAATCATTGTTTTCTCTGTGATTCCAATAGCTCTTTACTCATTGCTGCAATTCCCTCTTCTTGTTGAGATGATCAGTCGCACTTACGGACGTGGCATCTTCGACAAACCTAAAATGAAACTCTATAGTTTTGATGCCTGAATTACTGCCGGTATCTCTACATTCTGCTGCTTATCACGACATTCGGTGTTTCACTGGTATTGGATTGCTTTAAAGTTGTTTTCAAGTAATCTTCAGTGTGATGTTTTGAATAGATATCGTTTGTTTTGAGTCTTTTTTTTTCGTGTCCAGCTTGTACTGGAATTCTATAGATTCTTTTGATTCTGAGGATTCCTTAAGCTATCAATAAATCATACTTATGGACTGCTTTGAATGTTGCCACATCAAATAGTACTTCATATTTAGTACTGATATTTTAGTTGGCTTTCCCGAGTTCTCTTTTTCTTATTCCGTGTTAGCAAATGCAGCTAACATGGGATTCCTCAGTATCATATAACATAGCGTTCTTGCTATGAGTAAATGATATAGATGTACATACGATAATCGTGCTTTTTTTTTTTTTTTTCAAAAGCCAAAATATATTTCACTTATTTGATTAAACTAAAAAAAAAGTCGATAAAGTCCAAAGGCCTTATAGTGTTCTCTTTAATTAATTGATAACCCTTCACTTATTTTATTTAAGATAACTTGTTAAAGTCCTAAATCATTTCAATATTCTCTATCAATAATTGATTACCAAACCTACTATAAGGATGTCAGACTACCTTATATCTAGAAAAAACTGAAAATCTTTTGTGGATCTTTCTTTCTTTAATGTTTTCTGAGACGACAGGCAAAAAACTGAAAGTCTTTTGTGGATCTTTCTTTCTTTAATGTTTTCTGAGACGACAGGCAATGACAAATTGATGAGGAGGTCGAGGGTGTCATGCATGTTGAGCAAGTGAAGGTGCCGTTAGGTCCAATGACGCGTGCTCGAGCCAAACGGATGCAAGAGGCTTTGCAAACTTTAGTACGTGCTGCTCGAGAATCCGTTGGAAAACCTAAGGCCATCGAGGGGCTTGACACATCACAAATGGTTAATATGCTACAAATCCACGAGGAAGGTGACTTGGCAGCCTCGGATCCAAATCTTTGAGCTCATTTGGGTTGCAGCTTGTTGCCTCAAGTGGGCTGACCAGCTTGTTGGTTTGAGCATTAGTAGCTTAAGGTGTTAGTTTGAATGTTAGTTAGGTTAGTTAGTCCATTAATAAAAGTTTGGCCAGCTTGTAGGGCAACCGAACCCTAGTTAGTTTAGGTATAACAGTTTAAATTAAACCCTAGCCAAGTAGGAGTAGGTTACATAGGGTTAGCCTATTTAAAAGGCTCTTGGCCGCATGTAATCCACACAATTTTTAGAATTTCGTTTCTTGCAATTAGCAAAACATTGAGAGTTCTCTCAAACGTTTCTTTGAAGCTTGAATATCTTAGATATTTTTTTGATATTTGCTTGACTTATCAATCTAGGAACACGCTAGATTGCGGCGTCCTCTACCAATACCGAGATTCGATGGCCACGTGATCAACGGGTTTAGGTCTATTCTGCTGCGTTTGTGTCTCAAGCGTCGATACGTCTTCTAGATCCTAGTTGCGTCTTATACGGGTTTCGTCACACGGTTGGCGACGTTCGTATCAGTTGGCATCAGAACTAGTTGAAGGTATCACGTTATATCCCTTATTTGTCGTGTTTTGTATCGTTATTGTCCAAATTCTGTTTTCTGGTTCGGCTTGCTTTGCCTTGTTTAGTCGTGTGTAGTTGTAATCCTGCCCGAGTCTCCTTGTTTCGTTTCTGGTTTGTATTGCTGTGTTTCTGGTGCCCTTTCCAGCATATCGTGTTGCCTTAAGTGTCTTTGTGTCATTGGTTTAAAAAAAAAAAAAAAAAAAAAAGAGTTCCTGTCCGTGCTCTTCTTGTTCTTGTTGAGTCAATCATACTGTTTTTCTCTAGTTTCGTTTCTGGTTTATAGTTGCTGTCCAGTCTCTTGTTCTTGTTGAGTCGTGTTCTTATTGGAAATTAATCCCAGCATCTTGTGTGTCTTGTGTTGTGTTATTGATTCCAAAAAAAAAAAAGAACCAGCTGCAATCGTGTTTTAGCCCTTACTGTCCGCATTGTGTTCACTGCTTTCACATCATCATTGCTGTCCAGATTGTTTCCTTCGTGTTTCTTGTTTATTGTGAACCATTGTGCTTTGTTTTTGTTGTTCTTGGAAGTCCGAATCAAATTCTGGAAAATCTTGAAGTTCTTGATTGGATAAATATCAATCTTGAAATTTCTTGAAGCTCTAAAAACTGGTACATTCAACCTGGAAATATTGTGGGCTGTTTACGTGATAACTTGGAAGAATTGAAAGTTTCTTAAATCTGGAATTTTTTCAACCTGTTCTTGAACTTCTTGAGCCTCTAAACTTGAATTTAAACGAGTCTTGTTGGGGTGGGGTAAATCAGTCCTGAACATCATCGGGCTTGCCAAAAACAGGTTCTTGAACTTGGGAAGTTGTTGAGAAAACCTAGCCCGAGCCTTTGCTGTTGTTCTTCGTTAAAAAAAAAAATGAAAACAGCAATTGAACCTTGATCTTAACCGCTTGGGGTGTTGGTGTTAGGGTGGGAAAGGCAAAACAAGAAACGGTAACAAGGCAAAGAATACAAAACAGCTGCTGTTCTTGTTTGGTTTCCTAAACCTGTTCTATTTCGAAATTACAAATCCGAACCTGTTGTTGTTTCCTAAACTTGTGGTCAGCTAATCAATTGGGAAATCATAAGACTGAATGCCAATAGGCAAGGGAAAAAGGGAAATCACCAGCTAGCCAAAGAAAACAGAATCCTTACCTGCAAGGGGCACGGCCATTGACATCCTAGTCCTACTAGGAAACTTCCAAAAACTGAATCTGTCCAGCCAACTTTCAGCCAGTTTTCTCCCTATTTTTCGTGTGTGTTTCCTGAGTTTTTCTGCCTAATTTCATTCATTGTTCAACAGTAGGCATTGCTAGTGTTTTATATTGCACCAGGAGTTCACAATCCATCAAATCCTAATCGGCAAAAAGAGAAAATTTTTTTTCAGCAAGCAAGCCGCTTTTTGCTCCACTCTTCCGTGTCTATTTGCTTTGTTTCACCATTTCTGATTGCTTGATTGTGTCATTCACGGTTCTGTCCATTCTTATTTCAGTTTTATTAGTGTAATTAGAGTGCTTTCTTTTTATTGTTCAAAATTTCAGATCCTTAGTTAACAAGTTAGGGTTATCATTCGTCAACTTCTTGTGTCTACTGGCTTCATGCCATTTAGTGCTTTCTTGAGTCTTGTCACCTCGGCATACAATTGGAGGAATTGATCACAATTTCGTGGGCCAAAGTTGGTAAGTTGATCGTTTACTTGAAGAAGTTCTAATTTCTTTAAGATAAGCTATCAAGGCTTTGAGAGAATTGTGAAATTATTAGTGTCAAATTGAGTGAAAAAAAAAATGAGTGCTGAGTGTAAACACGTAAGGGAGCGAGTGAGAAAGTATATATTTGTTTCTTGCTAACTTCTTGCAGGTTTACCTAAGTAGGTCGGAGGAAGCAACTACATCTCAATCGAACAATGAAGCACTAATAGGGGCATTCCAAAAAATGTTAAAGCAATCCATGGACGCCCTAGAGCAAAGGATGGCTCGACTTGAGCTTTCACAAGCTAAATCAAGTGCTGGTCAAAACCAAACTCCACATCATGAGGAGTTTGCATCCAACAGTGAAGAGGAGGATTTCATCCGACGACCTAAGAAGGAAAACAAGAAGAATGCTGAAGCACTCAAAGGCGTCAAAATCAAGATTCGTTCATTCCAAGAGAAGTTGGACCCTAAAACCTGCCTGGAATGGGAGCAACGCATAGAGATGGTATTCGAGTACCACAACTACACTGACGAGCAAAGGGTCAAATTGGCAACACTCAAGTTCACCGATTATGCCATAGTTTGGTGGGACCAAGAGCGTACAAGCAAGAGGCGCAACCGGGAAAGAGCTATTAGCACATGGGAGGAACTATGAACTGTCATGAGGAGGAGGTTTGTCCCTAGCCACTACTACCGGGAGTTGCATCAACGGCTTCAAACCCTAGTTTAGGGGAACCGTAGCGTGGAGGATTACTACAAGGAAATGGATATCACCATATTACATGCCGACATTGTGGAGGATCGTGAGGCAACAATGGCAAGGTTTTTCAATGGTTTGAGACCTGACATTGCCGAATTAGTCGAGTTACAAACCTACGTGGACATGCCCGAGTTGGTGGATAAGGCGTCCAAGATTGAGAGGAGGCTTAAGAGGAGGGGTAACCCTCGAACCGCTAGCACCTCATCTACGCCTTCTTGGAGGAGTAACCCTACCTTTGACCAGGAATGACCAAGCACAGGAATCTCCAAATTCATTCCTACATCCGACCCACCCAAGCAAGCCGCCAAATCGGCTCCAAAGACCTCAGTTGATTCACCAAAACCTAAAAGCCGTGAAAGGTGTTTCAAATGCCAAGGATTTGGGCACATAACTTCCCAGTGTCCCAATAGGTATGCAATGATTGTCTTACCCAGTGGAGACGTCATTTCAGATGATGAAGAAGAATATACTGACATGCCACCTCTGACTGAGGAAGCTAAAGAATTTGGGGAAGAAGTAGCAGCAACTGATGAACAAGTGGGTGTTGCATTGGTGGCACGACGAGCCCTTGCAACACAAGTCAAGAAAGTAAATGAGGCCCAATGTGACAATATTTTCTACACTCGGTGTCACGTCAAAGGGAAGGTGTGTAGCCTCATCATTGATGCCGGAAGCTGCACTAACGTGGCAAGTACTCTCATGGTAGATCATCTATCCTTGCTAACGTTACGTCATCCTAATCTATATTGCTTGCAATGGCTCAATGAAAGCGGCGATGTCAAAGTCACCAAGCAAGTGATAGTACCTTTTCGGATTGGAAAGTATGAGGATGAAGTTCTTTGTGACGTCGTCCTCATGCAAGCTTCTCACATCCTGTTGGGAAGGCCATGGCAGTATGACAAGAGAACCAACCATTGTGGCTTCACCAACAAGTATTCGTTCATGCACAACGCTAAGAAGATCACCCTTGTGTCCTTAACACTATAGCAAGTGCACGAGGATCAACTAAGGTTGCAACAAGAGCATGAACAAGAAGCGGCCAAGAAAAAGAATGAAACTAAAGCATTGGTCCGAGTAGAGCTTGGGAAGAGAATGGCTAAGGAAGAAACGGCCAAAGAGGTTAAGAAACCTAGCCTACTTGCTAAAAACAGGGAAGTTCAAAAATTACTCTTATCTAAGCAAGTGGTCTATGTTTTGTATTGCAAAGAAGTACTACTAGTGTCTGATGAGTCTTTAAGTGACTTACCTACTAATGTTGCTTCTTTGTTGCAGGAATATGAGGATGTATTCCTAGATGAGATCCCTAGTGGACTTCCACCAATTCGAGGGATCGAGCACCAAATTGATTTCATCCCTGGTGCATCCTTGCCAAACAAACTGGCCTACAAGATGGGTCTTGAGGAAACTAAGGAGATTCAACGGCAAGTAGATGAGTTATTGGAAAGAGGGTGGGCTCGTGACAGCATGAGTCCCTGTGCAGTCCTGGTCATCCTGGTACCAAAGAAAGAAGGCACTTGGAGGAAGTGAGTGGATTGCCGTGCTGTCAATGCAATAACAGTTAAGTACTGTCATCCTATACCTCGTTTAGATGATATGGTAGATGAATTGCATGGTGCTATCATTTTTACTAAAATAGATCTTAAGAGTGGCTATCATCAAATACGCATGAAAAAGGATGATGAGTGGAAGACAGCATTTAAAATTAAATATGGTCTATATGAGTGGTTGGTTATGCCTTTTGGCTTGACTAACGATCCTAGTACTTTTATGCGTCTCATGAATCATGTGCTTAGACCATTTTTAGAAAAATTTGTTGTGGTATATTTTGATGACATCTTAATTTACAGCAAAAGTCTTGATGAGCATGTGAAACATTTGCAAGCTGTGTTAGATGTCTTGAAAAAGGAACGGTTATTTGCCAATCTCAAGAAATGTACTTTTTGCACTAATGAGCTTATTTTCTTAGGATATAAATTTAGTGCACAGCGTATTAGAGTTGATGAAAGGAAGGTACATGCCATCAATGATTGGCCTATTCCAAGGAACATGAGTGAGGTCAGGGGTTTCCACGGACTTGCAAGTTTCTACCCCCAGTTCGTTAGGGACTTCAGCATCATTGCAACCACTCTAACAGCCATTATCAGGAAGGATGTGAAGTTTGAGTGGGGCGAAACTCCAGATAAGGCATTCCAACTTCTTAAACACAAGCTCACACATGCACCATTGTTGTCTTTACCAAGTTTTGACAAAACTTTTGAAACTAAGTGTGACGCTTCTGCTGTAGGAATTGGGGCCGTATTAATCCAAGAAGGGAGGCCGATTGCTTACTTCAGTGAAAAATTGAACAGTGCTGCCTTGAACTACTCCACCTACGACAAGGAGTTGTATGCCTTGGTTCATGCCTTGGAGACATGGCAACACTACTTGCGGCCAAAGGAATTCGTCATCCACACTGACTACGAGGCATTGAAGCATCTCAAAACTCAACACAAGTTGAGTAAGAGACACGTGAGATGGGTCACTTTTGTGGAGACA
Source organism: Gardenia jasminoides (assembly GCA_013103745.1). Classification (NCBI taxonomy): domain Eukaryota; kingdom Viridiplantae; phylum Streptophyta; class Magnoliopsida; order Gentianales; family Rubiaceae; genus Gardenia; species Gardenia jasminoides. The sequence goes on from CM023104.1 coordinate 22,036,282, forward strand.
TTTCCCTACGTGATCAAGTACACAGCCGGCAAGACAATGTGGTGGCGGATGCATTATCTAGAAGGTATGCCTTGCTGTCTTTACTTGATGCAAAACTACTTGGATTTGATCTCGTTAAAGAGCTTTATGAGACTGATCTTGATTTTGCTGAAATTTATAAAGCATGTAGTAAATCGGGTCACGGGAAGTTTTTTGTGCATAATGATTTCTTGTACTGCAATGACAAATTATGCATTCCCTCCTGTTCTATTAGAGAGTTACTAACTCGTGAAACTCACGAAGGGGGATTGATGGGACACTTTGGTGTCACCAAAACTTTGAGTACATTGCAGGAACATTTCTATTGGTCACGTATGAGACGAGATTTTGAGAGGGTCGTCTCACGTTGCATCACTTGTCACCTTGCCAAGTCCAAACTGTAACCCTTCGGTTTGTATACACCCTTACCTATTCTTCTTGAACCTTGGGTTGACATTTCAATGGATTTTGTGCTTGGTTTACCTAGGAGTAAAAGGGGTCATGATAGCATTTTTGTGGTTGTTGATCATTTCTCAAAAATGGCTCACTTTATTGCATGTCATAAAACGGACGATGCCACTCATGTTGCTGATCTTTTCTTTAAAGAAGTTGTCCATTTGCATGGTGTTCCTAGATCCATCGTGTCTGATAGAGATGTCAAGTTTTTAAGTTATTTTTGGAAAACATTATGGGGGAAGTTGGGAACCAAACTTTTATTTTCTACATCCAATCACCCCCAGACTGATGGTCAGACTGAGGTGGTTAACCGTACATTGTCTACTCTGTTAAGGGCCATCATCAAAAAGAACATCAAATCTTGGGAGGAGTGCTTACTGCACGTTGAATTTGCATATAACCGTACAGTCCATAGTGCTACTCAGTTTTTTCCTTTTGAGGTTGTTTACGGTTTTAATCCCTTAACTCCCTTAGATTTAATGCCTTTGTCTTTATTTGAACGTACTAACCTTGATGGTAAGAAAAAGGCAGATTTTGTGAAGTCTTTGCATCAGCAAGTGCGCGCCAAGATTGAAGCACGTACCCAACAATATCTCAAGCACGCCAACAAAAGTAGGCTTCACATGGTTTTTGAACTTGGCGATTGGGTGTGGTTACACTTGCGCAAGGAGTGTTTTCCTATCCAGCGCCGCAACAAGCTCTTACCACGTGGAGATGGTCCATTTCAAGTTGTTGAGCACATAAATGACAATGCATATAAACTCGACCTTCCAGGTGAGTACAATGTTAGTGCTACGTTTAACGCTGTTGACCTTAGTCCCTATCTTGCAGATGATGAGGTCAATTGAGGACAAATCTTTCGCAAGAGGAGGGGAATGATGAGGACGTCGAGGGTGTCATGCATGTTGAGCAAGTGAAGGTACCATTAGATCCAATGACACGTGCTCGAGCCAAACGGATGCAAGAGGCTTTGCAAACTTTAGTACGTGCTGTGCGAGAATCTGTTGGAGAACCTAAGGCCATCGAGGGGCTTGACATATCACAAATGGTTAATATACTACAAATCCGCGAGGAAGGTGACTTGGCAGCCTCGGATCCAAATCTTTGAGCTCATTTGGGTTGCAGATTGGTGCCTCAAGTGGGCTGACTAGCTTGTTGGTCCGAGCATTAGTAGCTTAATGTGTTAGTTTGAATGTTAGTTAGGTTAGCTAGTCCATGAATAAAAGTTCGGCCAGCTTGTAGGGCAACTGAACCCAAGTTAGTTTAGGTATAACCGTTTAAATTAAACCCTAGCCAAGTAGGAGTAGGTTACATAGGGTTAGCCTATTTAAAAGGCTCTTGGCCGCATGTAATCCACACAATTTTTAGAATTTCGTTTCTTGCAATTAGCAAAACATTGAGAGTTCTCTCAAACGCTTCTTTGAAGCTTTCTTGAATATCTTAGATATTTTTTTGATATTTGCTTGACTTATCAATCTAGGAACACGCTAGATTGTGGCATCCTCTACCAATACCGATGTTCGTTGGCCACGTAATCAATGGATTTAGGTCTATTCCGCTGCGTTCGTGTTTCAAGCGTCGATACATTTTCTAGATCCTAGTCGCGTCTTGTACGGGTTTCGTCACACGGTTGGCGACGTTCGTATCACAAATAGCAATTCTTTTTTTCCAAATTTTGTAAGAAGCAAACAAGTAACAAGAAAAGTAAAAAAAAAAAAAAAGAAGAGAGAATAAAAGAAGATAACTCAGTTATTTTCAGATTTTACTTCGAACATGATTTCACATCATCTCATTTATGATTTGGCCCTTGTGTGAAAAGTTTATATTATGGCCAAGCAAACAAAAGTCTAATTAAAATTCAATCGACAAATCAATATATATAACATGTAAAGTCACGAAGAACAATCTTCCAAAGATGAAGGAAAGCAATATATCACGTGATAACATTGTCCAAGACTTTGAAACTATTTAAGTGAGATAGAGTTTGCCCAAGTGATATAGATTTCATACTTTAAGCATTAAAGTGTCTTATTCTAAAATTTAGAAATTAAAGTGAAAATTTAAATATAATTGAAGGGTACAAAGTGAAATTAACCCTAAATTATACATGCCCATCAGCGAGTGTTACTTGTATATTTCTATTTCTTTTGTAACATCTCACGGTGAGCTAGAGCTTCTGGTGGAATCTAGACATGCCTTCTAATTGCAATCATTTTTAAGTTTCATTTGTTAAATTTTTCGCATGTTAGAAAATTCTATAGAAACTTAATCTACCTAGGAACTCTCTTTGAGCCCAAAAAAACTAGTGATAAATGAATTCATCAAGTTGATGATAAAATCCACTTGCCATTATTTCATGAGTTCTTTATCTAATTTCCTTTTTTTTTGGTTTTTGGGCATTGGAGGGACTTTAAGCCTTAGAAAAGAGAAAAGGACCCGAATGATGAATGACTAAGTAAATTGAATGGCTTTAGAGCTACCTGATTATTGTCCTTATTGACTAAGCTAATTTTGGCCCTGTTTGATAACCCAATTCAGGTCTTAATCTTAATGACTTCAGACCTTAATGGTGTTAAGACTGTTTGATAACAAAAAATACTACATCTTAATGATTAAGTGGGTTTGAATTGCCTAGGCAAAATGGAGCCCAAAAAATAAGTGATAAATTTATCACTTATCACCACTTAATAAAAAGTATGCTCAGATGTTAGGGTTTAAATACAGTTTTTAGGACATAAATAACCCTTACCAAATAAAACATAATCATCTTATTTTTTTCTCTTCTCTTTCTTCTACCGTCTTTCTTCTCTCTCATTCTTTTCTTTCTATCATCGTTCTCAGTTTATCAACCTCTTCTCCAATTTTTTTTTTTTTTTGTCAACCTTCATTTTTAAGAAGTTTACCCATTAAATCATTCAATTTTTTTAGCATCACCGTTCTCAGTTTAACAACCTCTTTCATTTTTAGCTCATTCTTTTTCTTTTTTTATAATAGTTCATTCTTTTTCTAATAAATAATTCTTATTTTTTGATAATAGTTTATTCATTTTTAGTTTATTCTTTTTCTAATAAATAATTCTTATTTTAAATAAAATTAAATCATATGTACTACTAGTAAAAAATACCAATATAGATCATTTATAAATAAGTCAATATAAGGACAAAATTGTAAAATATAAGAAATTCAACATTCAGTCGTCTATAATTATCAAACAGGTATAATACGTTCAGTGTTTAGATTCACCACTTAACAATTCAGTGACTTAATGAATTCAGACTTCAGATTTCAGATTTCAGATTTCAGTTTTATCAAACGGGGCCTTTGTCTTTCCTACCAATTAAGCTAATTTTAGGACATCAAGTACCTTTTATCACAATATGTGTTGAATGCCCTTATAATATATTTTTCTTTTGTTCTTCAAATTTGGCTTAGGATTTTTTGAACTTTTCTTCTTGTCAAGGCCTTATGGAAGGACATTACATGGCATCACTTCCTTTATGAACAATCACAATGATGAGCACTACAAAGCTCGCCTTTTCATTTTCTCGACTCTTTTTTAGGATAATGATATTTTCAAATAATTCTGCACCTCTTTTGTTTTGTTCTTTTTGTTTTCCCTCTTTAAGTTGGAAAAAAATGAATGATATTGGAACATTTAGAATCGTCTTTTCTAGATTCAAAAGAAAGGGTAAATTCAAATGACAACCCTGCCACTACTCAAAAATCAATTTGTTGCTCCAAATTCCAATTGCATCAATGTAACACCTCCATTTCTCATTTTTTCCTCTCCATTTTCTATAATTTTGCGCTAAGCCAAGTCAAAATGTCTTGTATGCCCTTATAAAGAGTCGTTATCCCTAGAAGTTACACTCAAACATCTCACTCATCACATATGCCCTTTATTTTTCAGCCCCACCATGCTTGTAAGCTCTTCCCCCACCTCCCGGTTTGGGGGGGGGGGGTGCTCTTGAACAAAGCAAATTTGGTTCAAATATAAGCACATGGGGGATAGGACAAGAAGTCTACAACAATCACTTCGTAAAAGAGGTTAAAAAAATGGGTTTGAATTTTAAAGCAAAAGAGGTCAGGGTTATTTTGACGTAGGGCAAAAAAAACTTCTTAGTTCTTGCTGAAAGCCTGAATAACATTCTAAAGTGATGTAGGTGAAATTGAGGTTAAGTGAGGACAGGAAGAAATGCAATTTTGGTCTCTAATGTTTGCCCATGTGTATTAAACTAGTTCCTTGTTTGGACCAATTCAAATGTAGTCCTTGAAGCTCATGATTTTAGGTACATATTGGACAACTAATGAAAATTCAATAATAGCAAGTGGTCAAAAATAAATTGCCGTCAATGAGCAGCATTGACTTTGCACTTTTAGCCTCCAATATTTGAAATTTGAATCACTAAAATCCCTTAAGTCCTAAATACTAGTATTGAGGGTTTAGGATGAAATGAAATGTGAATTAGATCAAAATTTTGTTATATATGTTCTAGAATTTCTAATGATAAAAAGCATGGAAAATTAATTGATCTTCATTTTATTATTTTTTGTCTCATTTTTTCATGCCACTAATTATGCATATACTTCTTTTCTGTTGCATAGCTGGTTACAAAATTGGCATAATGTATGCATTATTATTTTGCATGATGAATTATTAATTGATAATGAAATGTATCATTTTTTCACTTACATTGATAATTAAATTCTCAAATAAATATTCCCTTATGATATGAGGAATATATACTATATTTACCTTAGGGATAATATTAGAAATCCCCCTAGAGATTTCTCTTAATATTATTTAGCAGTTCCGAGATTTTAAAAATGTAACTTACTTTCCTTACTTTTGCTATTTGTATGACAAAATCTTCAAAATCCTATACTACCCTTTTCCTTCTTTTGCTAAACAAAAATACTCTTAACTCTTAACCCACTTTGTTTGCTCCATTAAAAACCACCACCTAAAAAATAATTAAAAGTATTGCTACCACATCACGAATCCATATCATCTAAAACTATAAATTTAAAAAATAAAAAGGATACTCATAAAGAAATACATTAATACCAATTCAACTTTATATGATCAAAGCACATTTTTTATGAACCCTATTTTTTCCAACCTCTTCTCAATCCATGACCCTAGCCTTTAAGTGACACTAAATCATAATAAAAATCAAATCAAACTAACAAAAGAAATCGTACAACCAAAGAAATCTCCTATCTCAACTTGACCGGGTTTCAGGAGCAGCTCTACAAATGCAGAGGGAGCTACAATGGTTTAAGGTTGTGTCAAATTTTTTATTAGTCATCTCATCTTTCTTTTTTCCCTTAAAAACAACTTTAAAACTTGCATGGCAAATAGCAGGAATTTGTCTTGTAACCTCATGATTGATTGTAGGAAGTTGAAAGTATTGTACAACCAAAGCTGAAGGAAGACATAAATGATAACAAGAAAACTCCATCCGCATTATTCTCTGCCGAGCATAAGGTGCTGGCCAGGGAGGAGGAGAGATGGATGAAGAACACTGCAGGATCAAGTATGATTGTGGGCATTCTAATCTCTGCAGTCATGTTTACCACAGCATTCACTATTCCAGGTGGTAATGATGGCAAATCAGGCCTCCCAGTCTTGCTAGAAACTCAACCAAATAAGGTTCGCCACATCGTCTGAGTCGGTTACGACTCGTCCGATTCGTAACAGGAACAAGTCATTCCGGTACGATACTGAGACCCAAATCAAACTTTTACCTATATCCGAGATGACTTGCATCATATCAGCCGGTATTGGCCGAGATGTTTCACTGATATAACAAACCGGCCGAACTCACCGATTCACATCTGAGTGAACTCGGGAATCCGAAAAAGTAAAAATCTGAATTGTACGTGTGTTCTTTACAGGCTTTATAGGCATTCAGAAACCCACCAATTTAATAAAACAAGCATTTAGAAACCCCACCAATTCAATAAAGCAAGCTCTTTACAAAGGTGTGTTCTGAAAATATACCCACAACCACCAATATTTCATTTCTATCACATCTCACATCTCTTCTGGTTTTCTTCAAACAAGAAAAAGGAGAATTCTTGCCTTGAAACAAAATGAGCAAATTGAGAGAATATTAACTTACCTTTAGCAATAGCCAACAAAATCTGCCCTTCAATCTCATCTCCAACCTCCTTTGCCCCTGTTCTTGGGAAAACATGTGAGCTGGTCTTCCACTCTCAAAATCTGAATTCAATCGCATCTGCCCTCGTCTATTCTTCCGTCCTCATTTCTTCTTCTATTGTTTTATGTGAATAGAGGCAAAATCTGCCCTTCAATCGCATCTCCAGCCTTCCGCCCTTGTCTATTCTCTGTTCTTCTGTCCGCCTCTTGAACAACCAAGAGAAGTCTTCCGCCTCTGTTGAACGAGGGAAGGGTTAATTAGAAGTCTTCCACCTCTGTTGACCGAAGGAAGGGTTAATTAGATTTGGAGTTGGATTTGGCCCAATTTAAGCCAAAATATTGGGCTTTTCACTTCTAATATAAATCAGTAATATGGGCTTCAAAACATGGACTTGATATTTCAATTTTGAAGGGTAATTTATTTTCTTGAAGACCACTTTTATTGGGCCTATTATTGGGAAGCAAAAATTAGCCACCAAATTCAGCAAAGGTTTGATAATTTATTTGTATTAATTTCTTTATTTATTTGTAATTGTTAATGATATTAGTTCTAGTTTATTTTTTTTTTAGATTTAGAATAAAGTATGTTATTTATGTGATTTGCAAATTTATTTTACATATTCTTAATAATATAATTAGTTAGATTAAATTGACAACTGGATGTCCTTACTTGTTTTATCATGTAAAATAATAAATTTACACTTCATATTCCTGATCACAATTATGTAACTTTCATACTGTCATGTAATTTTTCAACATTTCTATTTCTTGTGTTAAATTTAATTATAGGCAAAATAATTGAAACTAAGCAAAAAACCAAAAAAGATGAGTGTTTTGTATTGCTTTCGTTTTGTTCCAGCAATAGGACTTCCGATAGAGTGCAACCACAGTATAAAACATAAGGCATTCAACATTATGGGTAGGACTAGAAAGTTTATGAAGACAAATATAAATTAAGTTATTGAATTTTATATAAACAGTTTAACTATAAGTTCCAATTAATTTTAAAAAAATTAAGTGATTGGATTATAGATTAGTACATTTGTTTGTAATTAAACATGACTTAAAAAATTAATATATGTAGATATTGAAAAATATTTTTATTAGCACCCAATAATTATAATTAATATGTTTAATATCACATCTAAAATTATAATTTTGACAATGCAGGGATATTTTAGAATGGCTGTGAATCAGGATATTGGTTGGGATTATGCTACTCCAGTTGGCAACAGTAGAAAGATTTCAAAGTGTAATTATTGTGGTAAAATTGTACATGGAGGAATTACAAGAATGAAAACATGTAGCAGGACAAGTAGAGGTGTGTCCAAATGCTCCAAGAGAAATAACAGAACTTTTGAAAGAACACTTGAGTCAAGGTAAGAGTGCAAGAGTTGCAATTAAAAAGAAAAAGGAAGCATTGCGTCGATCTATCAATCTCCTTGATGAAGATGAGGATAATGATGATGATGATATCTTCGAAGTTGATGAACAAGAAATGGACATTTTGGTAAAAAGAGATTACAAGCGAGTTATGAAAGAAAGTAGATACATGGCATTTATGGAAGAACAACGTAGACATTCTGTAACTGGAGAACGGTCATCCACAAATTTTATGCCTAGTACGTATATAGAAATATCTAAAAATTCATATACTATTTTTAGAGTATAAGATTTATTTGATAAAAAAAATATTACAAACTTATATGCTATATTGTAGGGAGTAGCAGCAGTTCAAACACACCTAATCTACTATTCTTTGGAAGTAAAAGAGTTTTCTCACAGAGTTTTAAATCTAAAGCAGGAGATTTGGGGTCAAAAGGAGTTGATGCATACATGTTTCCCTCTAAGAATAAGTCAGTAAAAAATTTGTTCTCCAAAGAAAATGCCAAAAGAGTTGGTAAGGTAATTTCGAAATTCTTCCATTTTAATGCAATACCATTTCATGTGGCTGATAGTGGCCCTTATTATCAATCGATGATTGATACAATTGCTAGTGCTGGAACTGGAATTAAAGGACCAACAAGTAAACAAATTGGAGGTGAATATCTAAATGAGAAAATGGTAGAGGTTGAGCAATACATCAGCTCCTTGAAACAAAAATGGAAAACATATTGGTGCACAATCATGTGTGATGGTTGGAGTACTCGGACAAAACATCCAATCATTAATTTCATGGTATACTGTGATAGAGATATGACATATCACAGTTCTGTTGATTGTACAAACAAGACAAAGATCGCAAGTTTTGTATTTTCCTTGATGGATAAGGTTGTGGATTCTATAGGAGAAGAAAATATCATAGAGATAGTCACTGACAATGAATCTAGTATGAAGGCAACTGGGGAGCAACTGATGAAAAAAGGCGACATTTGTTCTGGTCTCCATGTGCTGCACATTGTATTGATTTAATGCTCGAAGACATTGGTCAGATGAAGGCAATAAAGGGTGCTATCAAAGATGGCAGGAGAATTACCAGTTTTATATACAATAGCGACAAAGTGGTAAATCTAATGAAGACATACAAATAATAGAAAATTATTGTGACCCGGTAAAACAAGATTTGCCACTGAGTTCATTGCAATGGGAAGTATTCTTCCCCATGCTACTGAATTGAAAAGAATGTGAACTTCAGATAAATGGAAAGAGTATAATAATAGTTCTAAAAGAAGGGAAGAAGCTGCTGAAGTGTCTGATTTGATTTTGTCAGAAAGATTTTGGAAAAAGGTATGGCGGGTTTGTGCAGTCATGGAGCCACTAGTGAAAGTTTTAAAAGTGATTGATCAGGACAAAAAACCCACACTACCTATTATATATGAGGCAATGAATAGAGCAAAATTGGCAATACAAAGTGCAATGAAAGACTTTCAAAAGAACTGGGATATCATTGATGACAGATGGTATAGGCAGTTACACCGAGACTTACATGCAGTAGGCAAGTATGTTTACAATTATAAGTAAATATTTTTTAAGAAATATTCTTTATTAAAGATTTCCTCACTTGATTTTTTTGGTCATTGGTTCAGCCTATTTCTTAAATCCAGTTCTTCAATATTCTGGCACTTGTGAATTTAATACGCTTGAAGTTCGAAGAGGATTGAAAGAAGTAATTAAAAGGTTTGAACCAGATTTAGAAGTGCAAGCAAAAGCAATGAATGAGGTAAAGAAAAGTATAATATTGCTTTATTAATTTGTAGAACTTTATATTTTTTTTAGATTAATTATAGTTTAATTTTATGATATCTTTAGATAAGCATATTCATGAACAAAATTGGGGAGTTTGGAAGTGCACTTGCAATTAAAGCAGTGACTGCATCTTTACCAGGTTTATAACTATAATTTTATCCTTTACATTATATTATTCATCATTATATAATTTTAAGGACACTTATTATATATGCATCATATTTATTTTTTTGAATTATATGTTTTTAATAGTTGAATGGTGGAAAATGTATGGTGAAGAAGCTCCTAATTTAAGAAAAATTGCAATTAAAGTTCTGAATCAAACGTGTACATCATCTGGATGTGAAAGGAATTGGAGCACGTGATCTTTGATACATACAAAACTTCGAAACCGATTGGCAATTGAAAAGTTGCATAAATTGGTGTATGTGCATTACAACATGCGGCTTAGAGTGAAAAATTTGATGTACGAAAATCACATTGATGATTTTTATGATCCAATTGATTTGAATCACATTTTTGATGAAAATAATATATTAGATGAATGGGTTCGAGAAAATGAGCCATCTATGATTCATGAAGATGATTTAAATTGGTTAGATAAAGCCATCAATGATGATGAAGGGAGAGAACAAGGTCATCATATTGATCATGACAGTGACATGCCTTTGTCCAAATTCATAACTGCTAAGAAAAAGAAACATAAGGAACAAGTATCTATGAGTAAAGACAAGAGCATTGGGAAGAAAAAGGTTATATCCAAACCCATTTCATCTTCCTCTACAGACAATTCTAGCAGTGGAGAAGATGACAGCAGTGGTGGTGTTGGTGATGATGATGATGGAGGGGCAAACACGAGATTCTCAACGAAAAAATTTTAGTGCTGGTGGTGGTAACTATTAGGGTAGCCAATATACTACTGGTATGTCATGGGCTCAAGGAGATGAAAACTATTATGCTACTCAAGACACTGATCATGGTTATCGTCCGGGTATAGAAGCACAACGACAATATTTGAATAGAATAACTGAATTTCTGAGTGAAGATGACTCATCTTATTACTCAAATTCCAAGAGATATTCTGGAGTCCATGAGCACATGCAAGATTTGAATATAGGTCATTCATATAGAGTCTATGGTTCTAATAATAGTTTGGGTACTAGATGGTTAGGACATGAGTTTGAGCGATCATATGCACCTTCCATTGGCTGTTATTCTGAATATGGATCATATAGTGGACCTAGCCACTTCAGAGATCCAGTAGTGTTTCTACTAGTGGATACTATAATCGGCCAATTGGAACATATCATGAGGGATCTGCATCTGATTCAAGTAGCATTGGCTATCATGGACACAATTATGGCTCATCGAATAGCACCACTAATAGTTTACATTATCGAGGGTTCAGTTACTACCATAGAGGTGAGGAATGTAGATAAAATCCACCACATTTTGATCATGGGTCATCTAGTGCGTCATCAAATTTAAGAGAAGAACAATATGATTCATACATTTCTCCCTACTCACATGAAAGAAATCAAATCCAAGTGCCTTATTTGTACTATGATAGGCCGGGAGATGAGCATGATTTTGAACTTGCTCGTCATTCTACGTGGTATTAATAGGTATGTAAAGAAAGTAAATATATGTTCTTACTATATTTGATAGAATTTAAGAATTATACATGTTTCATGAATTTCAATATTTCATTGATATTTATTATTTTTTTTTCTTATTTTAGGAAATTGAGTTTAATCACTTGGGCAGTGCAGTTGATCAATATAGGGTAAAAATGCTTATTGAGAATATGGTGAAAATGTTTGCTTCTTTATGTCTTTGTATTTTGTAATATTATTTGATAGGTATTTATTTCTTTTGTTGTTTGAACTAAGCACTACTATTTCCTCTTATTCTTATTGTATTATATAAGATATGATGGTTTCACTCTTATATTTAATTTTTCATATCATATGAAATAGGACTAGAAGGCATACTTGATGCTAAAATCATTTGTTGCTAATGCTATATTCTATGGTTACAGCAGATTACTTTATTTAAATAATTATTAAGTATATATGATAATGTAGGTATTTAGAAAATTTAATTTCATAAATGTGCTTGTTGTAGTATTTTCTATTTTTAGTAATTTTTTCAGATTTTTTGGAAACTTTTATATGCTATAATATGTGTATCGTCCGATATTTGACCGATATGTCGCTACGGATGTGGAACAACGGTGACGGTGACGAGACCGCGACCCGCGACGGTGAACCATGCAACCAAAGGCATTCTTGATATTCATGATTTCAAATGCACTATCCATGTTCACATCTTCCACCTCAATACTGATGTTCTTGGGCATTCTTACAGCAAGATATACAGAAAAGGACTTTTTCAAGTCTTTAAAACTAGTAATCGGGCTGGCATGCTTATTCTTTTCCATAGTCACCATGATGGTATCTTTTAGTGCTGCTATATATCTGATGTTGAACAAACAGCTAGCTTGGGTTTTCTATCCAATTGTCGTTCTCTCCACTGTTCGGGTAACTTTTTTTCTCATTGTTGCAATTCCCTCTCCTTGTTGAGATGATTATTTGCACTTATGGATCGGGCGTCTTCAGCAATTCCAAAAGGAAACTCTCATGGTGCGGTTTACTAGTGTTTGGGCTCCAGACACCCTCTGCCTCACTTCCTGTATCAATTTCCATCTCACTTTCTACTTTATCATGCTGTGTTAAATGGAAGATCCTGAGTCGAGCTCATGTTTTAGGTGGATGTCAAGCTTAAAAGCTTACATTCAATTGATCTCTATAATGTATGTCATAATGATCCTATGATGTGATCTTCTAAATAAAATCATTTTCTTTTTTATTTTTTCAAGTGAATTTAAATCACCCAAAATTACATTAAAGTGCAAGAATGTATACCGTGAAAATTCATTGTAACGACACATGAATTGTTCTTAGTCTTATCAGAACTTAAAAGGTGTGATATGCTGATGCCAAACTCCATCTTGTAACATCTAAATAATTTTCCACCTTATCACACTTCTTGATTTTGCCCCGTCATTTCTCCATCTCGATCCACTTGTCCATCTTCATTACTTCCCTATCTGGATCACTAGCATGGTCTCGAGCGCATGGCTCATCCACTTGTCCATCTCCATTGCTTCCCTATCTTGATCACTAGATTGGTTTCGGATGCATGCTCTAATTCATGGTGATGATGGGAGTTGAACTGACCAAAACTTTTTTTCCCTAATAAAAAAAATTGCTTGACATATACTGATCGGGTTTTATAAGTGTGTTTTTTTAAACCTTTTTACAGATCCTATTCCCAATTTTAAGGTCCATCCAGAGTATTTTCTGTGGAGAAATTCTGAAAAAGCTAAAAGCAAAAGTCTGCAATAGCTTTCAGCTTGAAGGATTGGCGGAGAAAAGTGAATCATCAGTGATATCTGGGCTCCATAGTGATATCTGGGCTCCATTCTAATCTATAGATATTATGGAAACTTTTTGAGGTCGGGATGGAGCTGTAGTGCTTTTGATGAAAAAGGACTTTTAGATATTAAAAATACTTTTACACAATTTGATAAATATCATACTGTACAATTAGGAGTGGAGTTTTTGTTGTTCAAAGTACTTTTACCAAATGCTCAATTAGGTACTTTTAGAATAGTTTTTATCTTTTAAAAATTAAAATATTAAATTTAATCATTTTATCCTATATTATGAACTAAACAAAGAGACAACTATATTAAAAAAAATTAAATTATGCATTATCCAATATAATAGGTACTTATTTAACTATGTACCCAAACAATATATTTAAAAGCACTTAATAAGTGATTTATTAAGAGTTCTACTAAGTGAATTATTTTTCAATAAGTTACGGCAACCTCAAACGAGCCCTTAATTTAGTGCCTACTTTTGCAAGTGAAACAATTTGACCTTTTTTCTTCCCTTTATAATGTTAAACAATTTCTTTTGGGGCTTATAAGCTAAAGCAGGAGGAAAATTTTGCTGCAAGTGTGGATGTCAACCTTTCAGCTCACATTATCTTACAAGGTTGATTTTGTTATTAAACTTGCCAATCAAAAGGAGATCAATGTAATTTTTCAAATTAAGGGGAGTTTAAAGTGAAGTTGTTAGAAACCTCAAGCGAGGTGTTTAGTTCGTTATAAATAATCATGATGATAAGCACTGCAAAGCTTGCCTTCTACTTCCATTTTTAGGATAATATATCTTTTAAAGAATTTTGAAGCTGCAAAGCTTGCTTTATTATATCTTTTCTAGAATGAAAAAGAAAAGGTAAAGCTCCAATTTCCAATTGCATCAATGTACCACCTCTATGGCTCCTTTTTTTGTCTATTTTCTTTAATTGTGCCCTAGATCAATCAAGATATCATATCTGCCCTTATTAAGAATCATTATCCTCACAAGTTGCACTCATTTGTCTCATTCATCATACATGCCCTTTATTTTTTTCAGCCCTACCATTCTTGTAGGCTTTTCACCCCCAATGCCATAGACGCATAATTGGCTCAAATAGAAACCCACGAAAATAAGAGAGGCTAGAAATATGGGTTTGAATTTTAGGCAAAATTTCTTAAGTGTTAAAAAAATTAATTTTTATATATTATTGAAAGCCAATGAAATGTAAAAACTTAGTGTCCAAAAGCAATCTAGGTTTTGGCATCAGCATTCAGCAATCAGCTAGTAGGGCCTTAGATTTTAAAGCAATCTAGGTTATTCTACTATGGATTCCGACCCTCTATTATTGCAGGGCCAATCGGCCCATATTGTGAGTGGCCCAAGACCCGGCCAACAAGGTCAGACTCGATCGGAGCCACTCATTTCACATTGATGGATTTTGGAATGAGTGGTTTAGATCGAGTCGGGGTTCATCAGTCCAATCTTTGACCTCACAATATAGTACACTTGGCTTGCCAGTTGAATCATCCTCTTTCCTTCCAACATAGGGCAAAAATGATTGTAGATGTGGGCCAAAATGATATTCTAAACTAATGTAGTGTCTAATCGAGGTTAAGTGAGGAAAAATGAAAGTTGATGGAGGTGCATTGATGCATTTGAAAGTTGAAACATGAGGGGCACACTGACTTGATTGCTCTTTTTTATAAAATAAAATAAAATATTTCATTTTGTGAATTTTGTTCTAATAGAAAATACATTAAACTTGTCACACATGCAATTAATTTGAAAAATCACTAAATTTAACAGCCATAAAAAATAATAAGATGATATCGCAAAACTCTAATAGATCAAATAAGTTACGAGTGACCCAATGAATATCTCTACACATCAACACTATCATTAGATTTGCAACACCATTATTAGATTTACTATCCAACTGGTACAAGTTCAAAGTTGATATTGATATCTGACGAAAGGACCCAAGAAATTTTAGATGATGAAATGATCCAAGAAATTCCAGATATAACATACAGATATGAAAATCCTTTTAGATCTAATAAAGAAACAACATAAAAGGAAGTTTCTAAAATTGACTCAAAAATTGAAGCAATTTTGAAATTGTATCATATTCCACCACCAAAATTGTGATTTGTATCCATTCTTCCATCAGATAGAATCCTCCCTCATCCTACCCCGGTAACTGAATGTGGATTGAAGACCTTCTTTCACCAAATTGGTTATTTTAGGTTTTTGGATCGACAGATTTCTATAATATGCCAGTCCCCATCCTGAAGTTCATCATTCGTCAAGCCTAGTTCGAATTTTATTAGCTAAATCATCAATTTACCCAAAGAATCCATGATGTGTGAAACACATGGGATGGGAGTGCCGCATTACAGTTGTATCGCAAAACTACTTTAATTTATGTTACATCATATCATTAATCAGAACAAGACAAATAAAAAAGAAAGAAAGTGCAAAAGTGTACAAGTCCATTAGAATCACTTAGTATATGCTCCTATAAATGCTACTCCTAATGCCAGTGACAATGCCTAGAATAGTTTCACTTCCTCTACTCCAAAAGATCAAGCCCAGAGCATGACGAAAGTTTCAGGTTAGTCTAAAAAGATACACATTTTTTGGTTCCCTTAAATTACTGTACATATTTATTCACTTATGATTACCATAAAAGTCATGCTCTGTTCCACTTGTTCCTTTTTTGCATGTACAACTGCAGTTCTAATATTCAATGCATCAGTTTGGTTGCATCTAACCAGTCTTAATATTCAAGTAACTAAAGGGTCCAATTCCAAATATTGGAGACAACAATTGGAACTTTTCACTTGAGTGTTGTAGAATTATATTTACTTATCAATTGGTTTACACATCTGACTTGAACAGCTGCACGCTAACTAATAATCTCTAACACTTCTTGGTAAGTTAAAGGGTTAATTCGCTGTAAATCTTCTGTAAAAATTGCACACTGTTTATGTACAAGTTGTGTTCATTGTTGTTTGTCCCAATAATAATCGAGCTTTGGTTCGATGAAATCTAGTTCAAAATGCCCAATGACAGTCCCATTTTCTGTCTCATGCATGGAGAGATTGTTTGAAAAGTAATATTGTGTAAGTGATATCATCAACTTATATCAACTAATTGGGATGCGTTTTTCAATAGTTGTCATAGACGATTGTATATGACCCTCCATGAGTAAGATTCTCCCAATTTAGATTTTTGTGTGGCTAAAACAAAAATTTTTCATAATCGCTCTCACTATCGGTATTATAATAAGGTGATCAATGATAATGGATTTTAATAAAAATCCATAGTGTATTTGTTTATGTGGAATACATTTTACACAATTTATTATTTTCTCTTTTTTGTTATTTCTCTTTTTTTATCTTAAGATTGATGTAGTGAAGAATATTTTTTCTTCATTTGTTGAAACTAGTAGAATGATGGTTTTTTTTTTCTTTTTTTACATCTAAGAAAAATAAAATGGATAATTACTATGATTAGCTATCGACAGTTAGTTAATAAAAAAACCCATAGGTTTCCATTAACTTATTCTCATTGGTTCCAAGCAAATATTATATATAAGTATAGTTGGATTTAAAACCCATAATAGAGGTTAAAACCGATTTACCAAACATCCATTTTGAGAAATTTTCAAGATGTGGTATCTTTTGGAACAATAGCCAGTAGGTCAGTATAGCTATTTGCATCCTAGTGTCTACACATGTTAGTCTTTTGAAGATGATTTCAAGTATCACTTCTTTATAAATAGTAAAATTAATTTGGAAAGATGTTTAAATATTTTTTTTTTCTAAAAAGATGTCTAAATATAGCGGTGCAATAAATTTGTGCATGGCAATTCCATGATAAACTAAGATGCTGAAATTAAGTCCAATACTAGTTGCTTGGGTTAGAGGTATTGGATTCAAATTGGTAACTCACAATCCGGAGCAAATTGGAGGGTTTTGGTGGATTTCCAAATTTGACACAACAGACTTCAAAAAGAAAAAAGAAAAGAAGCCAATCCTTTTTTTCTCCTTCCTCACTTCTCTCTCTCTCTCTCTCTCTCTCTCTCTCTCTCTCTCTATTTTCAATCCTTCATGGCTGTCCCATCACTCCACCCCCCATAAATGATCACCCCTATCCCTTCTCCACTACTCTTCATTTTCTAACTCTTCCCCTCCTTGGTGTTGCAAGCCCTCTCCTCCATTCCTTTCCACCCCATTGCCCGCAAGGCACTAATAATGCAGGAGAGGTTTTCACTTTGCCAAAAATTTCTTCCCAATTGACTCTTGAATTTTGTTGCCATTTTCTAATTAACAATATGCCATCGGATCTTTTCTATGGCTGTACTTACAGCAATTTTTTTTTTCTGCACCCCAAGGAGAGTTGATGGTGGTGGAGTGAGCGGATTCAAGTTACTGTTCTCCCTCTCTTCCACACTGAATGTTACCCAATCATTTCTGTCTTTTTTTTAGTTGTTTTTTTGGCATGTAGAGACAAGATTTAACTGTCATGCCCCAAAGCCAAGATGTAACATTACCCTGTCTAGATTCAAAACGAAAATAACCAAAACTTTGTACATACTAACTTCTAAATCTTCCTACCAAATACATCTGTAGCAATTGACAACAACCAAAATGAACCCCAAATTCAACCTGTGATACAAAATACAACCATTCATTGCCATAGCCTAATTCTATATAGTAAAGTTATCAAACAAAACAACCAAAGCAAGGCTGATCTAGACAAGCCTTTGATTTTCTTTAGAAGCCCCCATACTTGATCATACATCCTCTCGTAAAATACATTCTTTGCTGAAAATATTAAGAAATGAAGTGAGCAAATCACTTGCCCAACAAGTAGCTCAGGGACTCATCTACTAGCATGAGTAAGCTAATATCATAATGAATTTTAAAACAAAGTTGTCACAAGAGTACATAATTATACAAATTCAATAGTTAACAACTTATCACAATAAGCTTATGAAGTCTTGGTCTTTATCAATAACTGGATATCCAGACTTGACTATTTGTCCTGTCAGTTAGGCTAGGCAGAAGTTCCTAGCTATTTGTCCTGCTAGGTAAGCCAGGCAGACAGAAAGTTCCTAACTATTTGTCCCACTAGGTAGGCTAGACAGACAGAGGTGGTGGAACTAGCTCCAAAGATGGTAACTAAGAAACCATGAGCTCGTAGTGCAGAACATATATTGTATTTATAATTCAGAAACAAAACATATCCATCATTATTATAATTCTTTCGTATGTCAAAAGCAATAAATATATTATTACCCACATCAAATTTCATATTAACATTAAGCAATTGAAACCATTTTCGTCCATAAAACTTGAGTTGGAAATGTGGTGAATACCAAAACCACTTACCTTAGCCAAACGAACCAATACCTTGCTTAATTCAAGTAATCCTCATAGTACACGTCCTCCCCACCTATAAACAATCCCAAAATACTTAATTCGAGACCCATGAAACAAGAAATATAGAAAACATGCTTCCCACACCTATAAGATGAGACCTAGTTCAATATGATTTCCAGCTTGGCAGTGCTTAGTTAAACAAACACAACTTAAACTATATATGTTGAAAACCTACGAAATTAGCACCGTTGAAAAATAGACTCCTAATACTAATAATGTCTAAAAGACGCCATTCTGTGACTCAAAACACAGCCTATCATCGCTTAAAACTCAGGACATCTCTAGTACTACTATACAGTGCAGATCCAGAATTTTAGCAACTTCCCAAATTTTCTGGTATCAAAAGGGAAAGAATCAGAACTATATTTTATACCTTTGGAAAGATCTACGAATCTTGTTTCAAATGCAATGTAAATCACTCAATTTTGACATTTCTACACCAAGTTATGATTAATTTCCCAAAGTTGTGCAGGGCTGACTGTTATCATGGAATTAATGAAATCCAAGCTTTTCTTAACTTATGTAACTTATGATCATTACTATGCCCAATCCCTAATTATGAGTTCAATCCAACGATACAAGAGATTATTCCAATCCCAAACCATCCAACCTTCATCTCCGTTTCTAACCAAGTTTCCAAATGACAACAATAACTTAAAGCCAACATGTAATCAAGCTAACTACATAAAACAATTCAAAATTTCTTGAGTATCTCACAGTCGCATATTCATGGAACCAACTAATGCTTTTAAGTATACCCAACTCCGCAATCACACCTTACAAATCTAATCATGTAAAGATATATTCTCAACTACATCAAAACTATATGCAAATTAACATTATACTTGGAACCCAAATAATGATCTAATCACAAAACTCACTTTCATCAAATAAAACTATAACAACCTAAAAATGAAAGAGGTTACCTCAAATTGTAGACAAAGAAGAGTTTCCGATATCATCACCTGCCAATTGATTGTGATCCTCCAAGAAGCCACTTTGATTGGAAGAAAGAACAAGAAAATGACAGAGAATGGGAGGAAGATGAAGGAAAGATATAGGAAATGGTAAAGTTTCTTGAATAGTTGAATCCCACTGCCACATTAGATCTTCTAATATTTTATTTAACTACAGTCCAATCCCACAACTTCCTAAGCTTCTCAATTTCATCCCAAACTTCTTAATTCTTTACTTCAAACCCCAAACAGAGAACTTGGGTATCACATTAATGATCGTGAAGTCTCAAGAGCAATTGCATTTGATCAATGGTCATTGGGTTATGCAGTAAAGCGTATTAGTCTGGTGCGATAAGGTGTTGGAGGAGAAGAGGGGGGAAAGCGAATGAAAAAGAAAAGAAACTAAAAATATTATGAAATATTAATTTTTTTAATATAATACCCATTCCTTATAAATGATTACCAAGAACCTTTTATTGTAATGATACCTTGGACTAAACCCCATACTAATTTTTCAGAAATGAATTCAATTACAATTCCAATTCCTAGAGTTGAACCAAGCGGCCAGCAGTAGGGATATCATTTTAAAATCATTACATAAATTATCTTGTGCAATTGGTATAAACAATTTGTTAAGGCCTTGAAATTCCTTTCACTGCTAATAAGGTCGAGTTTGATAATCCAATTCAACATTTAAATTTAATAGATTCAAATTTTAGCATGTTCATATTCAAATACCTTTGTTAATAAAAAATAAAACATCTAAATTAACTGGCACTGAATTTTTTGGACAAAACTTACTCCCAAAAATAAGTAATAACCTATTAACTTATCACTTGATGTGATGTACATTCAAACATATTAAACTATTCACTTATACATTCAAACATATTTAATTTAGAACCTAGCAATTCAATTACTTGATTCAAAATCAGATTTTAGATTTTAGATTTCAATAGTTTTATCAAACGCACCTAAGAATCTTTGCCAACACATATTGTGATATGAACGGATTATTTTCTCATGAAAGAAATCTGTGATCTCGAGAGTATGATTTGGCCCGTGATGGTTTTGAGATGCCATTAATTCTGAAAATCCCCCTTCAGAATCAGTTATCAGTTCGATATCGGGTGTAACATTTCCATGCATTCACACACCAGAGGAGAGTCAGAATGAATGGTTGAAAGGGCGATCAATTGGACTCACAGCGCTTTCTGAATAAATTGTCGCAAATGGTAATAGGGACTTCAGCATATTCTCCAGTCTTGCTGCATTTCTTGATTTCTCCATCATCTGATATGGCCAAACTAGGAAAAAATGTGATGGGATTCTGAGGTTGTTTAATCAGGTAATCAAGTTCAGGACGAATGCCTTTATATCATGAACGATCAAGCAGGAAAGTTTGTTACTCGTTGGTTATTTCAGCTTACCTGCTTGTTTTCAAAATCCTAAGTAGCTTGGTAAGCTTCTGATCAATGAACTACTTTTTCATTTTCAAAGCTGCTTTTGTGTTCTGTGATTATTGCTCCAATAGAGAACCAGAATTTTTACAAGGATTGGCAAATCTGTATACATCACATCTGATCATCTGTTTTTCCTTCTGTGAAAAAGAATTATGAAATTGAATGGTGCAACACTGTGATTGGCTATATTGCACTTCTACATTCAACAAAGCTACTTCATTAGTCAAATCTTTGACTTGTCAAATGGATGAAACTCATGTTTATTTCTACTTGGAAATAATATATTACTGAGCATGGCGGCTTAATTCCCTTGAAAGATCAGCTTTTTGAGCCCTTCTAATACAGCCTCTGAAAGGGCTATAATGTCCTCTAATTTGAGACGCAGCTGAAGCTAAATGGACTAAAGGTGTTTGCTAGTTGTCTTTTGACTAATGTGAATATACTTGTTAATTGTCTATGTTCTTTGTAGCTTTTGGTGATAGTGCCTGATTGAGATTTTGCATCGCCTTCTTATCGTGGGCATTGGCATCATTTAAGATTATGTATCTAAGCAGGAGATGATAGGATTGGTAGAGCAGCAATTGGAATTGTTCCTGAGGAGCTCACTGAGGAGAACTATGAGGAATGGAAAAGATGCTTGGAATATTATTTGGTTGGACATGGCCTTTGGGGTGTTGTTTCTGGAGAGGAGCAAGATCCTATAAAAGATGAGAGACAAGAATACGGAATAGATAAGGAACAAGTACATGAGGAATGGAAGAAGAAGAATGCATTGGCCTTACATGCCATCCAACTTTCATGTGGACCAGGCACATATGTTAAAGTTAAGGAAGCTCACACTTCTGCGGAGGTTGCATGGAAGCTTTTGGTGGAAAAACAAAAGCCACACAAAATATTCGTGGCAGGTGATCCTGAAGATGAAAGCAGCTGTATTGAAGAAGAAGGTAACTCTCAATTATGTTGCTGTGAAATGTCTATGATTTCACATATAATTTTAGAGGTCAACTGAAGAGATTTTCTGTCTTGGACAAATTTTAAGAAATATTGGTTTATTTGATAAGTATCTTGAATCATGTGGTGTCTGGAGGAAAGTCATAATTCAGCAATTGCGGGTTTTCTGTCCATTTTTACCCTTATTCCATTTTATCTGTTTTCTTTTGCTCTTTTAGCAACTAACGCTTCACTAGGGAATTTTGCTGTACATTACTTCAAATACAACTTCAATTCATCTGTGTTAGCTCTGCTGTGCCAAATAATGGCAGAGCCTTGAGGAGCTGTGAGGCTCAATTTGCCAAAAGAGGCCTTGTAATTTATCTTCCAGAGCTGGACTTTGTCATTTAATCATTGCTTAATATCCAACGACAATATTGTCGCTCTTTTCCTGTTTTTCTAAAGTTCTTCAAATTTTTATACTCATTCAGATTTCAATTGTGCCTTCCTCGAGCTCAGTACGATATATGACCATATTAGAGATAATAAATGAAACAAATTCTAATGTTTACAGGATCAGGAAAGGACCCTCGTTATGGGCCTTTGTACATAGCGATTGAAAAAGGCGATTTTCATCTCACAAAATTTCTCATTGACCAAGATGCACATGCTGTTAAGGCCATAATTTCAACACATGGAGAAACTGCACTTCACCTTGCCATTCTGAATGGACAAATGAAAATTGCGAAGGAGCTGTTGAGGAGAATGGATCCAGCGGACTTGGAAATGGTTGATGACTATGGATCCACAGCTCTGACTCTTGCTGCAATCAGTGGTATAACAAAGTTGGCGAAGGCAATCGGGAAAAAAAATGATAGTCTACTTAGCAAGGAAAATAAACTTGATGATGGGCAGCTTCCTGTGATTGTGGCTGCTTTGTATGGTCAAAAGCATATGGTTGATTATCTATACGATGTGACACCAAAGGAGTTATTTCGTCCAGAGGAGGGTAAGAATGGAGCTATGCTGCTTAATTCCCTGATTACAGCAGAAATTTATGGTAAGATTTTAGATGTAACAGGCAGTATGCCAATCTGCATCAGACCCTTTTTGACTGTATGTGCCCCTAACTCCTGGTTTTCATTGTTACAGATGTTGCTTCAATGCTACTTCAACGGTATCCAAAACTTGGTGTCACCCCAGATCATAATGGTGACTATGCTCTCAAGTTACTGGCTCACAAGCCATCTGCATTTCCTAGTGGAACCAAACTCATTTTCTGGAAAAGATGGATCTATTCGTGTTAGTGTCCTTTTTCCAATTCTACTTTACTCTTTAATCAAATTCCAGGGTAAATGTTTTAATAATGATCACTGATTTGTATGCTTTCTAATTCAGTGATAAGGAAAAAGTGAATGAAAAATAGCCACTGTGCATTTTTTTTCCCTATGAATTGTAATTATTATTGTCAATATGAAATTTGAATTTTGATTGCAATGTCAGTATAAAATCTTCCAATATCTAGAATACCAACTTGCTGTATATAGTAAATATGTACTAGTGTTGGAGAATGCTACTTATACCATGTATTTATGCCCCAGGTCTAATGCAACATTCTCCATGGGGGAGTCCAACAGATTCTGCCGAAGATGAGATAACAAATACAAAAAGAGCATGCATGATTGGAGACCACAGCATTGAGATTCATCATTCTAGTGATGGTGAGACGAATTTGACAGGGAATCGAGGCCTGTGGATTACTAGCTGTGGTATGTCAAATATCAATTTTCTTTTCCAAAATTCCTTCCATTGCTAAAGACTTTTGGGGAGGGAATCTTCTCCCTAGCCTTGCCCTTCAAATTTTGCTGTAGCTTGATGACAAAATGGAGTGCGTTGTATTTTAGTAGGTCAAATAGTATGATATGCGATTAGGGTTGTCAATCGGGTTATGTGAGTAAATTATGACAAGTACAAACTAGTGTTTTTAAAGCCGGACCGGTGATTGAACCGGTCAAGCTACCTTTCCCGATTCAACAGTTCACCTTTTTAAAAAAATTATTATTTTTTAATTTGTAATCTCCATCACTATTGACACACTTGGGCATAAAATGATCCCATATCCCATCTTTTGTTCATCACTAATGATATCTTCCAAATCTTTTGAGGGAAAAAAAAAGAACATTGAATACATCAATCCAATAGTACTTTGTCTTGAAGTGCCATTTAAAATTTTCTTAATAACATGAAAATTCAACATCAATTTTCTAAAAATTGATAAATGTAATTTCTTTCAACCATACCAAAAAAAAAAAAGCAAGCTTGAAAAAATTTGAAATAGAAAAGATACATCTTCAATAGAAAATTGAAAAAAAAGAAAAGAAAACCAACATTAATAAATGAAAAGAATTCAAAATTTCAAATTAAAAAAAAAACTCCACATACAGAAAATAAATAAAGCGAAGAAAACTTGTATAGATTAAGGTAAATTTGTGGAAGAAAATTTCAAGAGATTAAACTAAACACATGGAGATTTAAGAAAAGGTGAGAAAAAGAGGAGGGTGGAGGAGGTGGAGAGAAGAAGAGGGAAAAGTAGAGTTTGTACAGTAAATTTATTTTGGTAACCCTAAAAACTAGTGATTAAAAGAGGAATGATGGATGTGAAATTGGAAAGAATGCAAGATTGAAACATTTGAATGTGGAAATGGAAAGAGGCATAGATGGGTAAGAGTGGTAGATTTTATCTAGAAAATGTAAAGAGGGGATGTGTTTGTTTAGGAAATGGAAATTTCCTTTTTTATTTTACTTTTCATTAGTCGTATAAATTTTTGTGATCAGCTAATTTTAAAAATACTTGTTGGTGTGGTGGTTAGGACTATTGTACCTTATACTCGAGATCTTAAGATTAAATCTCAGTACCACCAAATTTAATTTTTTCATAAAACTTCAAAAAATGAAAAAAAGTTAAAAAAACCACCAAGTCACTATTCGAGCGGTTGAAAGTGGTCTGCACGGTTTGACCAATTTTTTACTAGTTTTGAGCATTTCCTATCTCTTATACAGAACTGGACTGGTGGCTTGGCCGGTTCGCAGTCAACCGATCGAACCGGCCGGTCCAGTCCAGTCCAATTCTGAAAGAAATAAGATCTTTGGGCTTGGGATTTGTTATATTAAGCTTGTACTTACATCACACACATGTTGAGGCTATTGAGGCTCCCAGTTTAGCTTGGGCTTGGCCCAAGCTCATAATTGAAGCATACTTATACATAATTCTATCAATAATATATTTGACATCAATATAATCATATGCAGGATATTACTCGTTTACATTCTAATTGTATAATATACAACATATATAAAATATATATATATGCTTACATTGTCAATTTACATTGCCATATACAAAATATTTATACTTACATGTAAAATTATGCGAGCCAAGTTTTAGCTGACAGAGCAAAATGAAACCCAAACTCGAGTCACTATTAAATTGAGTTTTATGTTTTGACTCAAACTATACTCAAACCTCCTAAAATCTATGGTTTAGCTCCAAATCTTTTAGCCCAATCACGCTGTGTTTGGAGTGGTCTAGTTCACTCGCAGTCCTTCATGTGATGGGCCATCTATGATTTGGAGAAACCAAAGGAAAGTTCAAGTTTAATGGGATTAAGTCCCACATTTGGAACTTTTTGTAGTAAAGATAAAAGATTATTTAAAAAAAGATTAATTTTGAAAAAGATGAAAGATTATTAAAGATGAAAGATTATTATAAAAAAAGATAAAAGATTATTTCCTTTTAAGGATGAGGAATTTTTCACATGTGTGCAAAAGGAGTCCTCCTGACTAGCATACAAAGCTCCAAAATCATTCACGACTGCTAAACAGCCTAAACTTAAGGATTCTTATGAGTTTCACGTTATTTAGGAAAAGTCGTAGTTCTTAGTCACTAAAATTACCTTGGTAAGCAGGCAAAGCTGTAGTTCTCAGCTCTTCTTTACTTTATTGATCCAGGTTCTCATGAGTTTCAACTTGATTTAGAAGAAAACAAAAAACATTGAGAAAAAGGTTTGAGAAAGAAGAAGAAATTAAAGAAATTGGAAAAGTTGTATAAATAGTGATTTTCCGAAATCCATTTTCCTTCTTTTGCACCTTAAAAGCCTCTAATCCCCATTATTCCCCATGTTACCCGATTAGCTCCATACGCTACCACAAAAGTCCCCAGTAAAAGTCTTGGGCACTGTACATCAAGTCCTTCACATACGGCCAAGCCAAATGTTTACTCCTCCAGAAGTAAGTTGGACTCCCAAGTGTAAAGATTGCTTCAGGAAGATGATCTACATGGGAATCCCAATGTAGGCAACAAAACTGAATGTGTAGTTAGCAAAACAAGAGATGTAGACAGTAGCAAGACCCATGTATAGAGATAGTAATGTTCATCTTCTGGTCTTACCAATTTTAGTGCACTTGCATCTCCACCGCTCAAAATTCAACTGGCCGTATCTTTACCATAAATTCCCTCAAGCGATTGTACTGACAACGACTCAGGATCCTCTTCCATCTACAGAGTTACCCAAATATGGATATGTAGGACAATGTCAGTTCTCACCATTATGTCAGAACATGAGGCGCCTTCTAATCATTTGCCATAGTTATGTCAGTATTTTTACGGAGAAGTGGATGCATCTTCCACTTTTGGTAGCTTATACCATCACATCCAGTTGGTAACTGTTTCCTATCCTTACCATCTTCCTCCATCTGAGCTTTTCATTCTTTGTACATTCCAATAGGTGCTATTCCTATTATCTGTCCACAAGTTTGTCCGTCTAATTTTGTTCTTTTTTAGTGTCAGTATCAAGTGATGATGTAGTTTAAACCCACCCTTTTAACTCCCTTTTTCTGTACAACTCATTTCACACAACATATGCACTAAGCAGGCATGTAAGTTTCTATCTGTAACGACAAATAATACTAGTTTCATGTTTGTTTAGTTGTAAAGAGGCTCTTTAGTCGAGTATAGCACTATTCTAGATGCCCTTACGCTGTTGTGCTACTAATACACTCCTACAGTTCTATTTTATTCCCTTTGATCTCACATTTGAAGCATGTATAATACTAATGGCTTTCCATCTCATTTAATTCATCCTATGTATATTTGTTTAATTTCTTGCAGTACTCAAGGTTTTGGATGGACTCGGTTGGAGCATATTAAGATGCCTCGGTCTGTGTCATGACAGGAAATTGATTCATAAAGATGCCATTCAACTCCTAACATGCATATTTAAGGAAATTGAGACATTGAGCATGAAAGAACTTGAAGAGATGGACATTGATAAAATTTTATACGATGCAATCGAGCATGGAATTGTTGAGTTCGTTGATAGAGCTTTCAAATATAGGACCGGACTCATATATAAAAGAGACAAAAAGGGAAGAACAATTTTCTCACATGCAATTGTGCTTCGCCAAGAGAAAATTTATAGCCTTATATATGCCTTGGGAACAAGAAAGAACATACTAGCACGTAGGCATGATTTTTTCCAAAACAATTTTCTACATTTAGCAGCAAAGCTGTCCCCGTCGTCTCAACTTGACAGGGTTTCCGGAGCAGCTCTTCAAATGCAAAGGGAAATACAATGGTTTCAGGTTGCATTTTAGTTCAATGTCAATATCCTATTTTTATCCTGGTCTACTGCATTTTCATTGTCATTTGTTTTATTTTTTGATATCTTATG
The DNA here is from genome assembly GCA_013103745.1 of Gardenia jasminoides. NCBI lineage: Eukaryota > Viridiplantae > Streptophyta > Magnoliopsida > Gentianales > Rubiaceae > Gardenia > Gardenia jasminoides. The sequence continues at coordinate 22,064,070 of CM023104.1, forward strand.
AAACTACAAGAATTTTGGCTTTACACAGCATCAGAATAGTGCTGCGAAAAATCTACAAACTGCTGCAAAAAACATTTTGCAATATATTTGTGGCATTATTCTGATATGTTGCCTAAACTCGTGTCACATAAGAAATGTGACGATCTTTATTATGGCTTTGCAAATTATGAGGCAGTTTTGTGTCACAATTTAATGTTGCTAATGTACTTGGGGCATTTATAGGTGTCGCAAAGATAAGCCAGCCTGTCTCCATGTTGCAGCTTTTATGTTTTTATGTCCTGACATAGAGACATAAGAGCTACAATAATTCTTTATCTAATTGCATTGTCCTAGTGAGACCTTGTTTGTAACAAGAATTATTTCGCAGGAAGTTGAGAGTATTGTACAACCAAGGATGAAGCAAGAATTGAATGCTAGTAATAAAACACCTTCCGCCCTCTTTTCCGACGAGCATAAGGTGTTGGCTAAGGAAGGAGAGCGATGGATGAAAAATACAGCAGGATCGAGTATGATTGTGGGAACTCTCATCGCTGCAGTCATGTTTACAACAGCTTTCACAGTTCCAGGCGGTAATGATAATAGAACTGGGCTCCCTGTCATGCTAGAAACTCAGTCAAAAGCATTTTTGTTTTTTATGGCATCAAATGCACTGTCAATGTTCACTTCTTCAACATCGATTCTGATGTTCTTGGGGATTCTCACTGCACGTTATGCAGAAGAAGATTTTCTCAAGTCCTTGCCAACAAAGTTAATATTTGGAATCACATGCTTATTCGTCTCGATAGTCACCATGATGGCATCATTTGGTACAGCTCTTTATCTGATGCTTTTCAAACAAGTCGCTTGGATTTCCTACCCAATCATTGCTTTCTCTGCTATTCCGATAGCTCTTTACTCATTACTGCAATTCCCTCTTCTGGTTGAGATGATCGGTCGCACTTATGGACATGGCATCTTCGACAAACCTAAACAGAAACTCTATAGTTTTGAAATCTGAACTACTGCCAGCATCTGGTCTCCAATGTGCTGATTATCATGACATTCTGTAATTCACACCCAATCGTTTGCTTCAAGAAGTTTTTTTCCGCATGATCCTTCAGTGTATTGTTTTAAATAGATGTTGGAGGCAACATCTAGTTGTTTTGACTCTTTTGTTCTGTTTCCAGCGTGTGGCCGGCCTGTGCTGGAATGCTACAGATTCCTTTGATTCTGTGGATTCCTTTAGCTATCAATTACTACCTAATATTTAGTACTGATATTTCAATTGGATATCCCGAGTTCTGTTATTCATTATTTAGTGTTTTCAAATGCAACTAACATGTAATTCCTCAGTATCGTTGTTGTTTGTGCTATGAGGATGGATCTTAAATCAAAGCTAATATAATGTTCTTGACATGAATAAATTGTATAATTATACATATTATAACTGTATTTTTTAATACCTAAAATACCCTTCACTTATTTGATAAAGAATAAATCGACAAAGTCCAAAGTGATTATAATGTTCTCTTTAATTAATTGATAATCCTTCACTTTCTTGATTTAAAATAAATTTGGTAAAGTCCTAAGTCATCTCAATGATGTCTATCAATAATTTATTACCATACTTATGACCAGGATGTCAAATTACGTTATACCAAGAAAAAACTGAAATTTTTTGTGTCTCTTTCTTTCTTTCACGTTTTTGGAGACAAGAAGCAACGACCGCAGACAATCTTTTCCGAATTTTACAGGAAGCAAACAAGTAATATGAAAAGAAGAGTAACTCAGTTATTTCTAGATTTTACTTCCAAACTTGATTTAACATCATCTTACTTCTGATTTTTTACAAGTTTGTGTGCAAAGTTTGTACTACTTTTTAAGTGTAATATCAAATTATATTGGGAAAAACATGATGAAAACCAGCTGTGCCAATCTCGTATGGCCTTTGTGGAGAAAATAAAACAGGATAAAGTTGATTGAATCCAAACCAATTTAATTTGGTTTGGAATTTGATCCTAATGCATAGCCAAAGAGATATTGCCACATTGGTGCTCCACGATTGTTTCCTGCATGTGTGAATATGACATTACTGGACAGAATAGTCTTTTTTTAAGGAATTCATGGAATATTCTTTTCTTTTTTTGACAAAACGACAACATAATTGATGAACTATTCAAGGACCACAAAAATAGATACCCAAATAAATGCTTTTGGACTTTTAATTCTAGCGCTGAACTTTCTTGTTTCACTTCAAGTCTGGAACATGTAATGGACATATCCCACAAAGGAATTTAGATAAGATTTTTTTAGCGATACTTTCTCAATTTATATCATCTGGAACATGTAATTGACATATCCCACCAAGGAATTTAGATAAGATTTTTTAACGACCCTTTCCTCAATTTATATCATCATCTGGAACATGTAATCGACATATCTCACCAAGGAATTTAGATAAGATTTTTTAAGGATACTTTCCTCAATTTATATCATCTCTGGTCAGGCAAGTATGTAGGCATGTCAATGGATCGGATCTTACATAGATCCAATCCAGACCCAAGATATTTGCATGAGATTTAGATTTAATTTCTCAAACCCAGATCCTACCCAGATCTAGATCCTATAAGAGAATCACGAGTTTGAATAGGGTCTGGTTTTTCTATGATCCATGCCTAAGTACAGATCCAAACCAAACTCTATCCAAACCCATTTTATATAATTAAATAATATTCTATGATCCATACTATGTATTTATGTATGTATATTATTTAATTTATAAAATAATCTAATATTCTATAGTCATTGGATTGAATAAAGTTAAAAAAAACTACCTAGTTCCGTCAATTTATTGTGTGCCTATGTTTTCTTTCTCCCTCTCTGTTACATTTCATTAGAAATCTAGCAAATAATTTCTTTTGTCTTACCATCTCTCGATATGTCTTTAATATTTTATTCTATTCAATTCAAAAATTAATAAGTTCAAAAAATATTCTGTAAGATGTAATTTGATAGTAATGAATTTACTGTAATGTTCTCGATTCATAGATGCTTTTATTGAATAGTTTTGTGCATGATATATTAAAATAATAATATATTCAAAAAAATATCCAGATACCCATTGGATACTTAGACCCATGAGATCTGGATTTGAACTTACTTTTTTAGACCTATAAGGGTTTGAGTTTGGGTTTGGATCTAACTAAATTTAATAGGTTTGGATCTGAATTAAAGAGATCCATTTCAGACCCTACCATTGACATGCTTACAAGCATGTGTGTTTACAGAGAAACATATTATTAACATTTATTAGTACTTTTATCTTTGATTGATGTGGCTATGTAAACTAAAACGTGAAGTATTACCCTTAGTTCAAGAAGCTTTGTATACAGTGTTAAAAAATTTTGTGACATTCAAAGGAGAAAAATGGTTAGTGTTTTTAGGAGAATTAAATAATCAGTGCTTCTAAAAAGTCAATATGAAATGACTATGGTCTTAAGGATAAATTCCAATTTATCTATAAATACAAAATTGAATGTTAGCTCATCCTTTTTGGTGAAACTTTTCTTCCGAGTTACTACTAATATGTGATGAGTTGTAAACGGCCCTTTGATATTCGTGAACTATAGTCTTCTGATTTCTGATGGTTTATTATAGTAGTTCTGAGGAAGTGAGGATGCATGAACCAACACACACATGTGCGCACGCGCGCACACACAAAAATCTACCGTTTAATTCTTCTTGAAAGTTATTCAGTTGGTGAATATTTAATCCGTCTTAATGCTTGATATACATATTTAACAGATGGTAAATCCATTCTGTATCGATTTGTTATACAAGTCTTTACAAGTTTTTCATGTATGTAGAGATTAAGTTTAGTGTGAAAATGCATGAATTCAACCCTTCTTCTTCTTCTACTTATCATGGTAAAATAAGAAGGCATCCATTGAGTCTCACTAAAACGCAAGTTAAAAACAATAATTATAATAATGATCATCATAATAATAATATGAATAGTAAAATGAAGAAAGCTCAGCTGTGAATAATATAATAATTAGGGTAAATTACATTTAACCCCCTTGTGGTTTTGACTGTTGCCACATAACCCCCTTAATGTTTGAAAATATTCACTTCACCCCCTATGATTTTATGTAAAGTGAAAAGTGGACGAAATGTACAATTTTGTACCAAACGCGCTCCAAAAGCGCGTGTGATAAAATTTTAATATCCATACAACTCCCTTATAATTCATATAAATATTCACTTTACCCCCTGTGGTTTTTGCAATCGTCCACGTAATTCCCCTATACTTTTATATAAAGTGGTAAATTCACTTTACATAAAACCATAGGGGGATAAAGTGGATATTTTCAAACATTACGGGGGTTATGTGGTAACAGTCAAAATCACAGGGGGATTAAATGTAATTTACCCTAATAATTATCATAACAATAATAAAGTAAGACTAGCTCATACGTTCGAATTTTATTAGCTAAATCAATCAGTTTACACAGATGTGTGAAACGCATGGGAATAGAATATCACAGTTGTATCGAATAATTACTTTAGTTTATGTTTACATCATATCATTAATCAGAAACAAGACAGATGAAAAAAGAAAGAAAAAGTGCAACAGTGTATATAAATGCTATTCCCATTAATCAGGATCACTTATTGTGTAAAGCGTATATAGATGCTATTCTCATAAATGCTATTCCCATTAATCAGAATCATTCATTGTATAAAGTGTACATAAATGCTATTCCCACTAATCAGATTCCCTTACTGTAAGACTTGATTTCTATCAAGTATTTATATTCTCGAATAATTAGATGAGAGTAAGTTTAAATTACATTAAGTTATATATAACATAAGTATTGAAGGAAAAGTAAGGCTATTTTTTGGATTATTTTCATTTTAAACTATTATTTGTTTTGACTTAAATTACGTTGTATTTGAAAAGAGAACCTTTTGAGTAAAAATATAAAATATAAAATATAAAAGCATGCAGAATTAATGCATGAGAAATTATTAAAGCAAAGACCAATTTAGTAAATCATGAAAATAATTGACGAATTAATATATGAGAGAGAGAGAGACAGAGAGAGAGAGAGAGAGAGAGAGAGTGTGTGTGTGTGTGTGAATAAGTAGGAAAAAAAACTTTAATTGGAGAGACAAGAAGAGGAATAATTAGTATTTTATGGATCTAAAAAAAATCTAGAAGATATATGAAGTTGACTGATTGAGGATAATTTTAGCATTGGAGGAAAACTTGCTCTAATGGGAACATTATTGCTCTGAAAAACTTTAATTGGAGAGAGAAGAAGAGAAATAATTAGTGTTTAATGGATCTATAAATACTAGTGCTAATCCCACTTAGAGTGCCTAAAATTGTTTCATTCGCCCAATTATAGAAGATCACGGTCAAAAGATGGCGAAAGTTTCCGGTTAGACCAAAAAAATACATATTTTTTTGTACATATTTTTTTGTTCCCTTATTTTATTGTACAAAAGTGCTCATTGATGAAATTTTTCTTACTTATGATTAGCATAAAAGTCATGCTGTTTTCCAGTTGTTCCTTTTGGTTTTTCTTTTTCTTTTTTGTTTCTTTTCCTTTTTCTCAGTCCATTGGAATTGTAAGCAGCCAAACAGGTACATGAATTGAGTGTCCTTTCTATTTCTGAATTAAGTTTTCCCTTCTTGGGAAAATGGCCAGTTCGTTCATAGTATTAGAACTAGTATTAGATCAGATCTAGTTTCTAATGTTTATTTTTGAACAATTTGATACGTAAGTGTATTTATAGATTAAGTTAATTTGTAATTTAAGTGTTTTAAACAGATGTCCGAAGACACTAATTAGCAACAATTTTCTAAAACAAATTATGGGCACTCAGTTAAAAACTCTTTTACGTTGAGGCCTTGGAATCCCTTTTAGTAACTATAGGCATATGAAGCTTTGTGCCTTTGTCTACGCCATACATTTTGGCGCCGGAAATATATTTCTGCATGGTCCCCCCTTCAAAATCAGTTATCTGTTTGATTTGCATTGATATATCACCATGCATTCACTGATTAGATTTAGAGCCAGAGGAGAGTCAAAATGAGTAGTTGAGGCTAATTCTTGAAAGGACGATCAGTTGAACTCACAACTCGTTTTTGGAATCAATCGTGGCAAACGTAACAGGGACTCTAGTATTTTCTCCAGTCCTGCTGTATTTCTTGACTTGTCTATAATCCCAAATGGCCAAAATATGGAAGAAATCTGATGGGACAGTGAGGTTTGTTTAATCAGTTAATCAAGTCCAGGACGAATGCTTTTATGTTTTTCATGAACAATTGAGATAGAAATTTGCTACTGGTTGGTTATTTCATCTTGCAGCTTGGTTTCAAGATCCCTAGCTTTGGTTGGTAAGCTTCTCAACAATAAACTAATTCTGAATTTTGTGATTATTGTTCCAACAGATAACCACACAATCTCACTGAGAGCAAATTCGTATACCTCACTCTTTATGTGTTTTCTTTCTGTTGAAAAGAGCAGGAAGTTGAATGGTGCAACACTGTGATTGGTTATATTGCACTTCTACATTCAACAAAGCTAATTGAGCAAAATTGATTGCTCAATCTTTGACTTGTCAATTGGATAAAAAAAAAAAAAAAAAACTCATCTATATATTTACTTGAAAATGACGTATTATTAAGCACAGCAACATAATTCGCTTAAAAGATCAGCTTTTTGAGCCCTTTTAATGCAGCCTCTAAGAATATCCTTTTGAGCCCTTCTAGTACGGCTCTCAAAGGGCTCTAATGTCCTCCAATTTGAGACACAATTTAAGCTAACGGGATTAAAGGTGCTCGCCACCTTTTGAGTAGGGTGAATAAACTTGTTTTTTTTATTATCTATATGTCCTTTGTAACTTTTGGTAAAAATGTTCAATTTAAACTGTGCATCCCGCCTTTGTATCTTGGACATTGGCATCCTTTAAGGTTATGTATCTAAGCAGGAGATGATAGAATTGGTAGAGCAGCGATTGGAATTGTTCCTGAGGAGCTCACGGAGGAGAACTATGAGGAATGGAAAAGATGCTTGGAACATTATTTGGTTGGTCATGGCCTTTGGGGCATTGTTTCTGGAGAGGAGCAAGATCCTATGAAAGATGAGACTCAAGAATACGGAGAAGATAAGAAACAAGAACATGAGGAATGGAAGAAGAAGAATGCATTGGCCTTACATGCCATCCAACTTTCATGTGGACCAGGCACACATATTAAAGTGAAGGAAGCTCACACTTCTGCTGAAGTTGCATGGAAGCATTTGGTGGAAAGACTAAAGCCCCAGAAAATATTCACATCAGATGATCTTGAAGATGAAAGCAGCCGTGTTGAAGAAGAAGGTAACTCTCAATCATGTTGCTGATGAAATGTCTATGATTTCACATATAATTTTAGAATTCAACTGAAGCGGTTTTCTCTCTTGGACAAGTTTTAAGAACACTATGGTTCATTTGGTCAGTATTTTGAATCATGTGGTATCAGGAGGAAAGTTATGATTCTTGCAGGTTTTCTGTCTGTTTTTACTCTTATCGCATTTGGTGTGTCTGCTTTTGGTCTTTTAGCAAGCAATGCTTCACTAGGGAATGTTGCTGTACATTACTTCAAATAAAACTCCAATTCATCTGTGCTAGCTCTGCTGTGCCAAATAATGGCGGAGACCTGGGAGTTGGGAGGCCTTTCCTTACAATATATCTTCTGCAGCCGGAAATTTCATTTAGTCATTGCTTTATCCCATGACAAAATTATTGTTCTTTGCCTTTTTTTATAAACTTCTTCCAATCTTCGTATTCATTCAGATTTCAATTGTGCCTTCTATGAGCTCATTACGACATATTACCATATAAGAGATATTATTCAAAACAAATTCTAATGTTTACAGGACCAGAAGAGTACCTTCAGTACTCGTCCTTTTACAGAGCAATTGAAACAGGCAATTTTCATCGCACTAAAAGTCTCCTTGATCAAGAGCCACATGCTGTTAGGGTCATAATTTCATCACATGGAAGCACTGCACTTGACATTGCCATTCTAAATGGACACGTGAAAATTGCAAAGGAGCTCTTGAGGAAAATGGAACCCGCAGACTTGGAAATGGTTAACAACTATGGATGCACAGCTCTCTCTCTTGCTGCAATCTGTGCCGAAACAAAGTTGGCAAAGGCAATCGTGGAGAAAAATTACGGTCTACTTAGCAAGGCAAATACGGGTGACGATGGGCAGCTTCCTGTGATCGTGGCTGCTTTGTATGGTCAAAAGCATATGGTTGATTATCTATACGGTGTGACACCAAAGGAGTTATTTCGTCCAGAGGAGGGTAAGAATGGAGCTACGCTTCTTAATTCCCTGATTACAGCAGAAATGTATGGTAAGACTGTAGATGTAAGAGGCAATATATCAATCTGCATCAGAACCTTCTCCAATATATGTGCCCCTAACTACTCCTTTTTGATTGTTACAGATGTTGCTTCAATGCTACTTCAACAATATCCAAAACTTGGTGTCATCCCAGATCATAATGGTGACTACGCTCTCAAGTTACTGGCCCACAAGCCATCTGCATTTCCTAGTGGAACCAAACTTGTTTTCTGGAAAAGATGGATCTATTCATGTTAGTGTCCTTTTTCCAGTCCAACTTTACTTTTTAATCAAATATCAGGGTAAACGTTTTAATAATGATCACTGACTTGAATGTAGTGAAGAAAAAAATATTCTGCTCTCTAATTCAGTGGTAGAGAAAACAGTCTAAGAACAGTAGCCATTCTGCATTTTTGTAAACTTTCTATGAATTTTAATTATCAATTTCAGTATGAAATTTGAATTTTGATTGTCATGTCAGTATAAAAACTTCCTATAACAAGAATAACAACTTGCGGTATATAGTAAATGTGTACTTGTGTTGGAGAGTGCTACTTATAACATCTATTTATGCCTCAGATTTGATGGAACATTCTCCATGGAGGAGTCCAACAAATTCTGCTGAAGATCAGACGACAAATACAAGAAGAGCAAGCATGACTGGAGACCACAGCATTGAGATTCATCATTCTAGTGATGGTGAGATGAATTTGAAAGGACGACGCCTGCAGATTACTAGCTTTGGTATGTCAATTATCCAACTTCTTTTTCCAAAATTCCTTCAATTGCAAAACAATTTTGGGTTGGGAATCGGGTTATATGAGTTGAGTTTTGACAAGTCCTAACACGACTCACAAAGGAAATAAGATCTTCAGGCTTTTGGACTTGAGACTTACTATATTAAGCTCATACATAGGTCACGTGTATGTTGAGGCTTCCTATTTAGTTGTGGTTCAGTCCAAACTCATAATTAAAACATAATTATACATATATAGTTCTATCAATTTATATATTTGATATTATTATAATAGTAGATATTACCTTTTCACAAATACACACACACAATTGCAAGAATAAAAGGATTATGTCCATTCAAGGATGAGTATAAAAACGAGGAATTTTTCATTTCACATGTGTGCATCAACATGACTGCTAAACTTAAGGATTCTTATGGATTTCACCTTCGTAGTTGTTAGCCACTAAAATTACCTTCACAAGCAGGCAAAGCCGTAGTTCTTAGCTCTCCTTCACTTGATTCATCCAGATTCTTACGAAGTTTCACCTTGATTTAGAAGAAACAAAAGAAATTGAGGTAAGGTTTTGAGAAGAAGAAGAAATGAAAGAATTTGGGAAAATTTTATATATAGTGAAATTCCAAAATCAGGTGGATGCCTCTTTCATTTTGGGTAGCTTATATCACCATATCCAGTAGTTAACTATTTCCTATCCTTACGATCTTTCTCTCAGCTTTTCATTCTTTGTACATTCCAATAGGCATTATTCCCATTATCTGTAAAGAAGTTTGTCTGTCTAATTCTGATCTTTTACTGTGTCAACATCAAGTGATAGTGCCACTCTTTTAACTCTTCTTGTTTCTATACAACTCATTTGACACTTCATATGCACTAAGCAGGCGTGCAAGTTTCTATCTCTATGACATATAATTCTAGTTCATGCCTGTTTAGTCTGTGAAGAGGCTCCTTAGTCGGGTATAGCACTGCTCTAGATGCCATTACGCTGTTGTGCAACTAATACACTGCTACAGTTCTATTTTAATCCCTTGGATCTCACATTTGAAGCATGTATAATATTAATAGCTTTCCATCTCATTTAATTCATCCTGTGTATGTTTGTTTAATTTCTTGCAGTACTCAAGGTTTTGGATGGACTCGGTTGGAGCATATTAGGATGCCTTGGTCTGTGTCATGACAGGAAATTGATTCATAAAGATGCCATTCAACTCCTAACATGCATATTTAAGGAAATTGAGACATTAAGCATGAAAGAACTTGAAGAGATGGACATTGATAAAATTTTACACGATGCCATTGAGCATGGAATTGTTGAGTTCGTTGATAGAACTTTCAAATATAGGACCGGACTCATATATAAAAGAGACAAAATGGGCAGAACAATTTTCTCACATGCAATTGTGCTTCGCCAAGAGAAAATTTATAGCCTTTTTAGTGCCATGGGAAAAAGAAAGCACATACTAGCCCGTAGGCATGATTTTTTCGGAAATAATTCGCTACATTTAGCAGCCAAGCTGTCCCCGTTGTCCCAACTTGACAGGCTTTCTGGAGCAGCTCTTCAGATGCAAAGGGAAATACAATGGTTTCAGGTTAGCAATTCAAGTTCAAAGTCAATTCATGGTCATTTGTTTTTGTTTTCATGTCTTATGAAACTAAGCAATTTTGGCTTTATGCGGCATCACAATAATGCTGCAAAAAATTGATATCCTGCTGCGAAAATGTTTTTGCAGTAGATTTATGGCATTATTCTGGTTGAATGAATCGTTTGAGAGAAAAATGTTTTTGCAGTAGATTTATGGCATTATTCTGGTTGAATGAATTGTTTGAGAGAAAAATGATCATTGAGTTTGATGCCTAATACAACAAAACAATGACTATTTATGGGCAGTACACAATGAATCTAGACACCTTGGTAAGATGCTAATTGATATCCTAATCAATACTGATAATCCTAATTAATATCGCAATTGATACAGTAAAATATTCTATTACCAAAAGTAATAATTCTAATTGAGATACTAATTGATACACCAGAATATTCTATTAACTGATATGCTGCCTAAACTCATATATGACAGCTTGCTTATGATGCTGCAAAAAACGTATGTGGCTTAATTTTAGTGTTGCAAATGTACTTGTGGCATGTAACAGCGACATTTGCAGGTGTCGTAAAGACAACCAAACTATCTCTATGTTGCATTTCTTGTGTCTCTGTGTCATGAAATAGAGATGTAACAGCTGCAAGAATTCTTTATTTATTTGTATTGTCCCAGTGAGACTCCGTTCCTGACATGATTGGTCTGTAGGAAGTTGAGTGTACTGTACAACCAAGGATGAAGGGAGAACGTAATGCTAGTAATAAAACACCTTCTGAACTCTTTTCTGACGAGCATAAGGTGTTGGCAAAGGAGGGAGAAAGATGGATGAAAAGTACGGCAGGATCAAGCATGATTGTGGGAACTCTCATCGCTGCAGTAATGTTTACCACAGCTTTCACAGTTCCGGGTGGTAATGATAATAAAACAGGGCTCCCTGTCATGCTAGATACTCAACCAAAAGCATTTTTATTTTTTATGGCGTCAAATGCATTGTCAATGTTCACTTCTTCGACATCGATTCTGATGTTCTTGGGGATTCTTACTTCACGTTATGCAGAAGAAGATTTTCTCAAGTCCTTGCCCACAAAGCTAATATTTGGAATCACATGCTTGTTCGTGTCGATAGTCACCATGATGGCATCATTTGGTACTGCTCTATATCTGATGCTGATCAAACAAGTAGCTTGGATTTCGTGTCCAATCATTGTTTTCTCTGTTATTCCAATAGCTCTTCACTCACTGTTGCAATTCCCTCTTCTGGTTGAGATGATCATTCGCACTTACGGACATGGCCTCTTTGACAAACCTAAAAAGAAACTCTACAGTTTTGAGACCTGAACTACTACCAGGATCTAGTCTCCATTCTGCTGCTTATCATAACATTCTGCATTTCACCACCAGTAGTTTGCTTCAAGAAGTTGTCTTGCAAATGATCCTTCAGTGTAATGTTTTAAATAGATCTTGTAGGCACCATCTAGTTGTTTTGAGTCTTTTGTTGTACTTCCAGCTTGTACTGGATTTCTACAGAGTCCTTTTGATTCTGAGGATTCCTTAAACTGTCAATAAATCATGCCTATGATCTGTTTTCGATTGTTTGCCACATCAATTACTACCTAATATTTAGTATTGATATTTCAATTGGCTTTACCTTGACCTCTTATTCATTACTAGTGTTTCTTCTCGCACTACAGTGCGAGCGTGCCCAGAGGTTCATAGGTTCATATCATACTGTTTTCTGATATCTAAATTTAAACCAAGCTCTCCGTGTGTCTTCAAATCTTTCAAAGATTAATGCTACATAAAGAAATTAAAAGGAGAAAAGTAGTAGAAAGGGAAGCAACTAAGCTCTAGAATAGAAAAGTATTCGTTCGTTGGGAGTAGTAGATAGTTTTCCAGTACCTTGGACCGATACTTGACATCATTCATGGGGATATTTTCAAACAAGAGTGGTTCTCCGACATTTCTATTAGGCAAGTAATTACAATTTGTACTCTTGATAAGGCAATATACGAAAATGTATAATATGTAAACCACAATAGTGTCCCCAAGGACATGTAGCTGCCCAAAAGTAGAGCTAAAAGCAGAATGTGCTGCATATGCGTCCGAAATCATAGATGACTCCATTCTGAAATGTTGACAGGTTAAATTGTGTGGATAAGTTGTAAGCCACCATGCAACATTCAGCACAAAGCTCCATTAATTTGCAAGACAGCAGGTGTACGATGACTGTTCCGGGACATTTGCTTGCTAAACAAAAAATCAACATTTCCCCACCAAAAATATACGCCTTCAACTTGAAACAAAGGTTAGTCAATAAATGGTCAGGGGAGAACCCAATCACCATGAAGTATGATTCATCCAAGCGCTTGCTAGTAATTGATGCAGTAAGAACTTGAAAAATCTTATGGCTAACATCTACATGAGCAAAGATGGAAATGGCAAGTGCAATCCGGGAAAAAGCCTCTAATGCTGTAGAAAATCTTCACCCACCTGCAATAGAATCTCTTATGAATAGAACTCATACATGCCTAATTTTATTGAACTTCCAAAACACAAAAACCACAATAAAATAGAAGCACTTTTGGTCATTATGGTGAAAGTAAAGGAAATTGATAGCATGAAGCAAAGGAAGTGGATGAAAGAATAATATCTCAAGTCAAATGAGAATAACACATTCTACACCATTTACTTCAGCACGCATAGGAAAGCAACCAAGAATATCAGATAGATAGATAATCCGATTATGCTCCACATAATCTTCCAAGAAATCTTTAACATCATCAACTCATTCAGAACTCAATTCATCATTGCGCAGTAGTCTCAAAATTGATTCTAGTTTCAGTATATGCCCCTTGTGTCAAGCAATTGACATTTCCAAATGTGTCTGCAGGAGGGGGGGATCGGAGAGGGAGGGAGGGAGGGAGGGAGGGAGGGGGAGAGAGAGAGAGAGAGAGAGAACTCTAGAGCCAATAATCATAAAGGCCAATGAGAAATCACATGCACATTAATAGAATGAATTCATATCCCTTACCAGTCTAGGAGGCCTAGTTTTCCCTTTTTTATAGAAAGACCCTCAATTCAGCTTTAAAGCTATCGGTTTAATTTTCCAATTCGCTCACCTACTCATGGACAAAAGGAAACTTAACAAGTATTAGAAACCTTAATGACTTCAAAGAAATTACAAGTGTATAATAAAGTCAGCACCAATGTTAAAAAAACTGAAAAGTTATCAAACAAACATTTGAATGCACATTGGAAAGACAATGCATAATATACTGCTCAGAAGATGGAAAATTAAACCAAATAATCTTAAGCAATTGTTGAAAACATGAAGAGACTGGAAGCCATGACTCAATAGCAACTTAATGGATATAAAGAAGTGAAATAATACAATTTGTCAAACAACAACATTTCTCAGAAAAGTTTCAAGAAGGTATGATGGATTTGCATCACCATAAAGGGGTGAAAATCAATATTGCTTCCAATTAAACATAAATTACAACAAAAGACAACGTGTCAGATACATACCATATTGTTCAGCCAATCTCTTTTCTCTAAATTAGCTTTCTCCTTTGGATCCTACAATAAGATCGAATAATAACCAACATAAGAAAAACCACTGATAGACCAAATAACCTCAAGGTAGGTTGGTAATCCTAAAATTTTATCATACAAAATAAGCATGGAAAACCATAGACGAAAACCATGAAGAAGCTAAATATAGTGAACAGGTTTCATAAATTTTTACAAATTCATATGAGAATTTTTGACTTTATCAAGATTATTCTTATCACAGACATCAACCCCCATCAACCAAACCCCCCCCCCCCCCCCCCTCCCCAAAAAAAGGAAAAGAAAAAGAAGATTTGTCGAGCTAAGATCAAAGAAACAAGGATCAAAGTGGAGAACCAGAGGACGACACGTGCTGGAAAGCTTACCGTCTTACACTGTTGTCCTAAGTCTTCTTCTAAAAATGCTTTTGTTTTTTGATTTCCTTTTCATGTATTTTAAATTATTCCATTGCACACTCAATTTGATTGCCAGCATCTATGAGAACCTGCTCATAAGATGCACACACCTATGTCAACAAATAGATTTATGGTCAACTTCTGTATGATTATAAGATTCAAAATATCTCTGATTTAATCAACATATACAAATATAAGAAAACATGTAAAGATCAGCAATGAAATGTAGTTAACATCACATTCCCTATAGTCCCAAAATGAAGATTAGCATAAAGAAAGAGAAGAATAAGAAGAAAGCCAAATTTCATTCAGCGTTCCCAAAATCTTCAGAATATTAACCCCAACATCAAAAGGGTCAGATTCTGTAAATCCCTTTTATGCATGCATGAACAAAATTCAGCTCCTTCCAGAGAATTTACCGTTCAAGAAACTAATTGAACAACAGCAATAAGATGAAGAGCAAAAACCAGGAAGTAGTGGAAAAAATTCACCCTTTTATCCTTAATTTCACTGGATTTAATCCATGTCTTAATTTGGTCCCTGTATCTTTGATGCTTCTCCATTTCCTTCCTCAAATCCGCTTCAAATTTCTCCTTCTAATCTGCATTGTTCGTATCATAAACCTCCAGTCACAAAAAGGAAAAAAAAAAAAAAAGAGGGAGGCAAATAAACAAAAAACTGTACATGCAATGGGAACAATTAAGCAAAAATAATAATAATAAGGGATAATTAACCTCCCCTGAGGTTTCGTGAAATATCACTTAGCTCCCCCAACGTTTTTAAAATCTCTCTTACCACCCTTGGAATTGACATTTTGTTAACAATGTCACCCCCTCTTAGCAAAAGTAATATTAAAAAACACATGTTAGAAGAGAGAGAAAATTTTAGTTCCCTTAATACCCCTAAACTATCCAAAAAAATAACAAAGTAGAAACATAATATTAACAAATCATGGAGTTTCTAATAATGTCAATAACAATAATCGATAAAGTGACATTGCCTAATTTGTAATTTTTAAATAAATAAAAAACACCACCTGAAAGTAGTTCACGTATGGGAGGAATGCATATAAATACTTGACATCAACTACTTATTTCTATTGCTTGATTAGAGAGAATATCTCACAATCAAGCAATAAAAATTATATCACTCTCTTATGTTTATGTAACTATTTTGATTATGAAATCTATATCATCTCCTATTACTTATTGATTATTTAAAGTATGAGCTCATAATTTTTACCTATTATACAGTTTTATTTTGAAAATCATACCTTCACTCCAAAGTTTAGGGAATCATCTTAGTGAAGTTGCAATTTTCTTCTCATCTACTCCAAATTCTCGTATTGTTCACAAAAAAAATAAAAATAAAAATAAAATATAAAGGAGAGAAAAAATGATGATTACAACATATAAATAAAAGTCATATTATTATGAATATTTATTATGACAAACAATTGTACGCCTTTGAAAGTCTTTTCATATATTTTCATGCATTTGTTGGTACAAAAGAAGAAGAGTAGTGCCAATTTTTTTTCAAGTATTTTGCTATTACATGCTTATGAAGTTTATCAAAATTTTTTTTTTTGAGTCTTTAGAAGATAAATAATTGCTAGAAGAAATGAGGGTATTACTGGCAATTGATCCCTTATTATAGTAATATATGTGCCCACAATTGTGAGGGCCTCAAAAATTTGAATTTATTTCTAAAATGCATAATATTATTTAGATTGAGTACATTTATTGAAATATTAGTGAAAATATGTTTAAAGTGATTATTTCTCAATTTAGAGAATTTTATACGAATTGTTTGCCGGTGTGTGGTTTTGGCCAAAATTTAGCGTTAAAAATTGTTCCGACGTGTGAATAGTGAATTGGATTTGAAATCGAGCATATGTAGTGATACTTTGGAAATATTATTATGGCAAGACAGTGTCGGGATGAAAGAAACCAGTGTAAGTTAGACTGTCGCGCGTGACGCGACATAAAGTGCCAAAAAGCACTTTTTCCCTTAAAATAAGGAAATGCACTTTTTGGGCAATAAAAGCCTTGACTTCTTGGCTTCCTTTAAGCTTTCATTTCAGCTGAAATTTGTGAGATAAAGAGAGAGAAAGAGCCGAGAGGGAGAGCAAGGAAGAGAGAGAGAATTGTCTTCAAATTTCTTCCATTCTTGTTCCTTCCAAGCTTGGAGTTTTAAACCACCATTGAAGCCCATCCAATCCACCATTCTTTGCAGCTGAGAAAGAGGAGAGAGAAGGGGCTTTGGACCGGTTCTTGGAGGAAAGAAAAGAAAGGGTAAGTCTTGAAGTTGATCTTTCATTTCTTTCTCAACTAGTACCTTGAAATTTGTGGAAGTTTTGGGCTTGATTTCTTCCCTCCATTTCAGCCGAACCAAGGAGAGAGGAGAGAGAGTTAAGTCCGAAATTCTTGAAGGGAAAAGAGAGGAAAAGAAAAGTTAGAGTGATTGTTTTAGCTTGAGATCGAGCTTGAGTTTGCCCTTGGAGACGAAACCATCAACAAATCTTGAAGATCTTGGGCTAGGATCGAAGTTCTTGAAAGCCAACAAGCTAGGAAGCAACCTCCTTGAAGAAGAGCTCGAGAGATCTCGTTGGATCTTGCCGGATCTTGTGGGATCTTCATAGATCCGGGGGTATAAGACGTGAAACTCGTAGATCTAGCTTTATTAGTGTTAATTAGTGTAGATCTGTGGTTAATATTGATAAAAATGATCTCATCTGAAAAGATGAAGTTGGGCTCTTGAAATCCCAACCTAGGTAACGGATTTGAGGTGGCCTCTAGGTAGCGGACTTGAGGACCTGATTGGGAATTTGATTGTTATTTGTGAACTTGCCTTGATATGGTTAGAAATTAGGGTTTTTAGTTGTTGAAAAGATGAAGGAAAATGTTCGTTATGGCCAAACCCATGCTTGGTGATTTTAACGTTTGATTTTGAAATGTTGTGAAGCTTCTCGAGGGGTTTTCTTTTGAGAAAGCCTATATATTGTTTAAATTGTGAGTGTGTGTGTGTGTGTGTGGGTGAGTGTTTGAATTTTAAAAGAGTAGAAGGTGAAGTTTCATGACAATTTGTGTGAAAAGTGTCATTTGATTGAATTCGAGGGTTTCACTGTATTTTGGCCAAATTCTGGGGATTTTGAATATAATGGTTTGGTATGAAGTGTTTTATGTTAATATGAAAGTGTTCCCTTGAGGGGATTTTTGGAAAACATTGATTGAAAACTAAAAAGTGGAAGTGAGTTGTTATGATTAAGGAATGAAAGGATAGAATTCTCAACTACTGTTTTTACTTGTTTAGGGTTTGAGGAGGAAAGTGAATTCGACCCATACGTAGAGGCTGAGCCTTATTACTTTGGTGAGTTTCCATGCTTGTTATGTGACTATGTGAAATAGATGAGCTTTGAATTGTGTTATGTGATGTGATGTGAAAATTGTGGTTTAGCAAACCCTCAAACATGGGAGTGTGTACTTTATCACACTTACTATGTTCGAGTGGAAGTTTTGTAAGATTACCTTAATGAGAATTGAGAGTATGTGATGTGATGTGACTTGCATGTGTATGTACAAGGTCAGGAATTTCCTGAGACCTATCGATGAGCCCTTCGACTCGAACCGGGGGCTAGGCCTAGGTCAAGAGAGAAGGGACGAGCCATAGGGTCATTTAATATCACAAGCCCAGTGATATATGCTCGAGATTTGGTTCGTGAACCTATCTCTAATAAGAGAAAAACATAAACCATGTGATGTGATGTGATGTGATACAATGTGTGCTCTGAACTTGGTGTAAGCACCTGTCCATTATAAAGAGCAAAACATAAACCATGTGATGTGATGTGATATATGCTCTGGACTTGACGAAAGGGCTTGTCCATTATGGAGAGCAAAATACAAATTATGTGATAAACCATGTGATTACTCATGTGTACAAACTATGTGACAAAATTATGTGTGGAGTCGGGCCCGGTGGGGGTTTGGTGGAGTAAGGAGAAAGTGGAGTTCTACATGGATTGGACCTGTAAGAGTTGACGGAGTGTCAACTGCCTTGATCGTGATCAAGCAGCGAGGAACTTAGCCCCTGAGGGCTGCTGTATCCTACCTTTGTCATGTTATTTTCTTTCTTTAAGTGTTTATGTTTATGTTCAAGTGAAGTGAAATTTTATATGTGTTATGTGCTCTGCATGTTTTTGGGAACTCACGGGCTTTTTAGCTCACCCTTTCTTATTTGTTTTCCTTAGCAGGAAGTGAGTATCCAAGTGAAGGAGCCAACCCTTAGAATTAGGGTTTATGGTGTTGAATGTTTGAGAACTTTTGTTCATGGTTATGTAAGCTTTTGTATTGTGATACTTGAATGTAAGATTGGAGGATTTATGTATTTAAAGTTTGTAATTTGACGTTATTGGATTGTAAGTTATTATGTCTTTTATACTGTATCCGGAGTTTTAGTTTGATAAGTTACAATGGTCAAGTGAGTGAGTCCTGGCGAGAGCTAGGCAGGCGGCCACTGATACTCTGGGGTTCGCCCTAGGGAGAGGTGGGTCGTCACAACAATTACTTCAAGGGTGGTAAGAGAGATTTCGAAAATGCCAGGGGAGTTAAGTGATATTTCATAAAACCTCAGGGGAGGTTTTCAAAATTATCCCTATCCTTTATGACATCATAAATGAATAGTACAAAGGAGATTTCATAACTTAAAAGTAAATCAAAAAGTCAAATGTGATAAATATTTCAAGACAGTCTAAAAAAGAAAATATGACACTCTTAATGAAATAAAAGAAGTACTAATAAATCTTAATAATATTTTCTCCATAAGCACACGTACTTGCATGGCCTTAGATGATATAAATTGAGAAAAGTATCGCTAAAAGAAGTTAACCCAATTTCACCTCGCGTAGAGACCACGCGAATTTCACTCTAATACCATTTATCACGATCCGGGTTCCAAGGCTAGTTCAAACAACTTTTGGATGAAAATCCACTGGTTCAAAATAATTAATCCAAGTTATTTGGTAACCCATAACCCCAAGTCCATATATTATTCATTTTCTTCATTCATTTCCAAAGTCGGAAGTATGGAACGGGTATCACAATATTGGCCCTTGAATAGTCCATCAATTATTGGTCATGTTGTCAAAAAAAGAAGAAGAAGAAGTATTCCATCAATTTATTAAGAAAAAGAATACTCTGCCCAATAATGTCATATCTACGCATGCATGAAACAAACATGGAGCACCAACATGGCAATCTCTTTGGCTATACATTAGATCCAAACCAAATGAAATCGGTTAGGAGCCAATCATCTGTATCATGTTTTATTTTCTCTACAAAGGCCATAAGGAATTGGCACAGTTGGTTTTCATCATGTTTTTCCGAATAGAATTTGATATTACACTTAACAGTAATAAATAAGTTTTGATCTATGTTAAGAGTGAAGAAATAAAGGATATATCATCTCTAATTAAGTAATATATTGAAGATTTACCTGACTCTAGCATTTCAAAAGATCCATGATCAGAGGAAACTATTTCATACTTTAATAGTTTGGTGTTTCAATTTGAGAGGGTGCATTTTATTAGTAAATTTGTGAATATTTTTCCCCTTTATTTTGACCAAATATTGTATTAATTGAGAGATTCTACTTATATTTGATAATTGGTGTTAACTGTAGAAATATGGAACAAAAAGGAGTTAAAGTGGTGATTTCTAAAAGACTACTGTCCAGTTAATCATGGGTGCGCCAAAATTTTGCCTCCAAGTCTAAAAAACTTGAGATTGTCATACGTGAAGTTTTTTAATTCTGATTCGATCTAGCTGGAATTGAAGATTCCGTTCCGAAATGACTATTCTACTCATATTAGCAAACTATGTAACTTATTTCCTCAACTTTAGAATCTCGTTTCCTAGAAGAATTTGGATAGTATCTTATAGTTATAAAAAATAGGAAGAAACACTAGAATTAGGGTTCAATTAGTTTTCTAGTCCTCTATCCGTATGTTAACTTTTATTTTCTCCTATGAAAAGCAACTAGATTTTTTTTTCCATGAAGAGCAACTAGACTATCTTTCTAGTTAAAGGATAAATTGAAGGATTAATTCTTCAAACACTATCACATCGAATTTGATTTAATCATTTCTCTCGTTCATTGGTATTTATATATTTTTTGCTTTTGTTGCCTATGATTGTTGTGTGTGATTAAATAGGTGCATGATATTTAATTATTCACAATAATATATTGCTAGTTAGAATAGTTGAATCCATAATTGTTTAACTACTTTAATCCTAGCGATCCACATAATTGGGTTTGTATTAGGGAAATATATAATCTAGTTTAAATAAACCTTCTTAGTGTGTTTGTTGGTTAGAACTAGGTTTTTCTAGTTTTTAGTGCAATTGAGAGATTAAATCCTATAGTCATGCCTAAGATTATTTTTTGATTAGAGAAGCAGTTAATGTTCGTATCTTAATGGTGGGTGTCAAACCGCCAAAAATAGAATACCTACTCTAAAAATATGAATTCAAGTATAATGGCGAGTAGGGTCATATCCACAGGGACTGGATGATTTATTTCCTACAGAGAATTAGGGGGGTTTTTGGAGGAGATAGCAAATAATAAAAAACGAATAAAAGCTGAAATTCTAATCAAACAAACATGCAAGAATCAAATAACACAAGAAACAATTAATTAGAACAATCTAGTCAAGGAATTAATCATGGCACCGGTGCACACAATGATCATAGATTCATGGAAATATTCATACGCTCATGAATAAATTGGTTATAGTGGTCAAGCGACGCGCCCAACCACCAATCTTTCCTTAATTTTATAGTAGTCCAGAGACGCTCATAAACTACACTCTTGTGAACTAGACAACCCTAGAGATGGTCAAAATATTTAATGTAGTCACAGCATTAGAAATTAGAAAGACCCAATTCTAGATGGCAAACACACATGCGGGTTTACTTAGGCTAGATTAATTATCCCCACGATCCAAATTAGACCGCTTGCGAGGCGGTGAAATTGTCTCGTTTGCCACTAATCAAGATGCTTAAAGGCGACTCGCCAACACCGTAATTGGCTATATATTATTTAGACAATTGAACAATAGGCCTAATTATCCAATAAATCTAAATAATAATAACTCAGGGAAAAGTAGAGAATAATTAAATACCCATGAACGTATAAATTAAAAAGAGATAATTAAAACGATCTCACAATTGTTGTGCCCGAGCCTTGATTATTCCTCAACTAGAAAAGAGTTAGCCACGGCTCATATTGATGACGGAGGAAATTCTAAAAATGTGATGGAAAAAAAAAAAGTTTCTACAAGAGGGGTTGTTTGCAAAAGACTTTCTAACATTGTGATTTTCGCATTTGATAAATGCGAGTTCAGTGAAACTCGCATTTGTCAAATGCGAGTTAGGCAAATTTCGGACGAAAAAAAAAGCTGAAAAGATTATATTTTTCACGCTGAAACTTCAGATTGGAAAATGCGAAGTTTCATGAAACTCGCATTTGTGCTGATTTTTCTTTTTTTTCTTATTTCCCAATGAACTCGCATTCTACGAGTTCTCGCATTCTCGAATGCGAGTTCTGCTTTTCTTTTTTTTTTTTTTAGATTTGCAAAATGCGAAGTTCATCGAACTCGCATTTTGCAAATGCGAACATCACTGGTCTGAACCCTACACCCAAATCACCCTATTTGCAGAAAAAATTTAAAAATCATAATATTTTTAGAAATTTCTCATTGATGACGCAACCAATGGACTTCATGAAATTCAGATTTGAGCAGCCGCAATTAAGGTCCAACCAAAACTCTCAAATAATTATTAATATGCACTGGACGAGAAAAGAAAAATCAAAGTACTGGTATGCAGCTCTTGTTCCAAACGAAACTAACAACGGAAGCAATATACTATGCTAGACAAGGCACTAAAGGAAAACGACGAACAGACGAAAAACGGAAAAAATGAAAGGTGGAAGAAAACTGGAACAATCAAAGCAAAAGAAACAAATAGAACAAACGAGAGACTAATATAATTGTCTTTTTGCTACTGGCGGCGGAACAAAGAAAGATGAAGAAAACAAAATTAACAAAGCTAGGCTAAAGATTGTCCTCCACCACCGACAATAGGATCATATATATAAAGGTCTCCAATTCCAATTGCGCTTCGGAAGTCAGCAGATGCGATCTTTTCCAATGGACTCAGACTTCTCATGCGACAAGGAAAGCTTCCCAAGCTTCACGTGAGTTCCCAAATTCGCACGAAGTGTTTTTCACTAATTCCGTTGCTCACGTTTCCAAAAGATTGACTACTTCCCAATTACTAACTTCCGCTAACTCTCCAAAATATCAGCATAAGTTTTCAGAAATTCAGCTTCACCAATTGCCAACGCAGCCCAGCTACCCTTCTCTGGCACAGGCACGCCCTGGAAGTGTAAGTCTTCTGGAATTTTGCCAATAAACACCAACTTTCACACCAAAGGCCTGCAAATGCCACAAAATTCAAATATAAGCAGTACCCCAATTCTTTGCACAATAAAAGAGAGAATTTTAGTCCAAATTTCCTCAATTAACACACACAAATATCTCCCTATCACTTAACTACCGATAAAGTAAAGAAAAACTGGCTGGCAGAGCTTGTTGATGGCTATAACCAGTTTGTTAGTGAATGTGTGAAAATATCTTTGTATCAATAATCAGTTGAACAAATCATTCCTGATGTTATTCTTTTGATTAGAGCATTTATTATCATTCTTTAAATTTACTTTGTTCTTGTATATTAATTTTTTCTATTAGTGATAATTTATTATTTTAATTTTCTAAAAATTCTCCTTTTATTTGTTGCTTTAGAAGGAAATAAATCCGTCCAACACTTATAAAAAAATGACCCTACTCACAGCTATACTTGAATTTAAGTTTTTAGAATAGATATTTTTATTTTGATTGGCTGACAATCCATCACTATTCAACAGAATTTTGAGTTAGAATTTAACAGTTAAACAGCCTCACAGTATAGGACAATGTTACAATGTGATATGCTGCTCTCCTTCCGCTTTAGAAGATTGTTCTTCGGGGCATTGCAAGTTATATTAATTGGTTGAAATCATAAATATGATGATGCGAAATCCAGTTTGGATGTAAAATCTAGAAATAACTGAGTTACTCTTTTTTTTTTTTACTTTTTTTCTCCTTGTAAAATTCAAAAAGAATTGCCCGTTGTCATTGCTTGTTGTCTCAAAGAAACATGAAAGGAAAAAAAAGAGACACAAAAAATTTTCAGTTTTTGCTTGATATAACTTGGTTTGACTCCATCCGTAAATAGGGTATCAATTATTGATAGAGAATATTGAAATGATTTAGGACTTTACCAAGTTGTTTTAAATCAAATAAGTGAAGGGTTATCAATTAATTAAAGAGAGCACTGTGATCCTTTGTCGAGTTATTTTTTATCAAATAAGTGAAAGATATTCTAGGCTGTGCAAAAAAGAAAAGAAAAGAAAAGAAACAGGATTGTAACAAGTACGGCTATATCATTTATTCATATTCAAGAGCACTATGTCAGATTAGATTCAAGGTTTATCCCATAGCACAGCCCACAATGATAGTGAGGAATCCATGTTAGCTGCATTTGATAACATTATCTTACATATCTTACATATATATACAAGTTGATTCAATTGGTAAGAACGGGTCACTTTCTCATAAAAGGTCGTGTTTTCGAATCCTGTTGTCGGAACCTATGGTCCTTGAACCCTGTCCTGATTCGTGATGGTGACCGGAACTAAACCCACCCATTTTCTCACAAAAGATCGTGTTTTCGAATCCTGTTGTCGCAACCTATGGCCCTTGAGCCCTGACCCATGATGGTGACCGGAATCGAATCTACCCAAACTTACTACCTACCCAACCTTTTAATTACCAAAAAAAAATAAAAAAATAAAGGGGCTAGGGGGTACTGTTCAAATTGCTGGGCATTTTGTGATAGTGGTCAAATCGCTGGGCATTTTGGTCTTTTTATCGTTTAATTGCTGTGCTGTCTTGGCCTTTTGCTTTTGGCCCCGCTCCCCCGCTCCCTCTTTCTGTAATTTTGCTTCTTTTTTTTTTTGTCGACACAGGGGTATCCGGGCCTTCGGCCCGACTATTCCCCTGCGGCTGGCAGAGCACCGCCCCAATGACACCAGCACAATAGCACGCGGACTCGAACTGGTGACCTTGAGTCCAAAGGATAGGACAGTCACCAACTGAGCTACCCACGGGGGGCTTCTTTCTGTAATTTTGCTTGATTTGGTCTTTTTTTCGTCACTTCGCATGTTATTATTGTGGCAGCATTCATATCTAACCAAATTCCCAAGAACTGCTTCTCTCTCGTACTCACTGCTCTACTTCAGCCCTGATTTCCAGTCGGCGATTTATTCAATCTATCTTTATCTTTCTTCCAATGAATAATTAAACTTCAAGCATCATCATCTTGAGCAATCCAGGTTTATCCAAATCCAACCCTATCGCGAATTGTTGTTCCTCCTCACCATCGGCTACCTCCCAACCTCTCCGTCCTCACATCGATTCCCTTAACCCAGGTCTGAAGTTGCTGATCGTCTGGGTCTCCCTCATCGGGTATGTGTTCGATAGCATTTTGGTACAAGGTTTCTTTTCCCTTGATTTTAACTTTGTTTATTGGGGTCTAGCTATTATTATTGGGATAATTTCACAAACCTCCCTTGAGGTTTTTGACAATTTCACTGCCCTCTCCTGAGGTTTTGGAAATATCACTTACCTCCCCTATAAGCTATTTGGAGCCAATGATTACTTCATGGATGAGTAAATGACTTTATTATCCTTACAATTCAAAAAATATTACGTATTTACATGGAGAAAAACAATAGAGTCACTCGTGCTAAATTAAACATGATGTAGAATATAAAAATCTTGAAAATCTTGAATACTAAATTTTATAATGATAATTGTTAACATTTTAAAATTACTTTTTTTGTATTTTAGTAGTTATTGTAATTTCTTCTCCTCCAAAAAAGATTGAAATTCCTATTGAGATATTATTATTTCATAAATTTTTCATAAGAATAATAAGATGAATATGAAAATACACAAAAAATAGGGTAAAGTATTAAAATATGTTTACAATTAGATTTTACAAATTTATGGATAAAATGTAACTACATGTATTCTACTCTTTCCTTTCTTTTTTTGAAATGTTTGGTGTTTCTTTTTTTTTTTTTTGTATATGTACTTCAAACAAGGTGGTTAGAAGCAAATTTCTCTACTTTGATCTATTGGTTTTCCATTAAAATTATTACTCTAATCCAAATATTTCTTGGGTGTTTATTTTTCTTATTATAAATGATGAAAATTTCTTATTAATCATGAAATAATGACCTTATAAGTTAAAGAAATAATTGAGAAAAATAATATATTTCTAACATACTTTATGTTTTTATCATTTAGCAATCTATTGTGATGTTCTTTCCTTGAAGAGGTGATTTTTATTCTAATTTAACCAACTAGTAACAAGTTGAGGGGTAGTTTTGGTATGAAATGTTATTCTCACTCTTAAAATCAATTTTTTATTGTTGACATTTTTGAATTGGACTAATTTGTTACAAGAATAATAACCTTAAGGGAGGTTTATGATATTTTTAAAATCTCGGGGGAGGACAGTGAAACTAATAGAAACCATGGGGGAGGTTTCTGAAATTATCCCTAAAGGATATGCAACTTCATCTACAAAGTGTTTGATGGTTCCACAATCATTTCGGCCATAAAGTTGACACATAACTAAAGGGCATATATGAAACAAAAACTTTTACTTTTGAGTGGACTTTATTATGCATCGAAAGCACAAGTCCCGAAGTACGATAAAAATGATAGGACAGAGGGAGCACCATTTTTCTTTTATTAATGTGGCTATGTAAACTAAAATCTAAAGGATTACCTTTAATTCAAGAAGTGTTGCATACTGGTTGAAAACTTTTTGTGACATTCAAAGGAGAAAAATAGTTTGTGTTTTAAGAAGAATCATAATCATTGCTTCTAAAAGGTAAGAATGTGAGCGGATAGAATGAATATGGCCTTAAGGATAAAAACCACTTTACCTAATAAACACAAAATGGAAAATTAGCTCAATTTTTTTGGTGAAAATTTTCTTCCATGTTAGTAGTAATATATGATAAGTTGTAGACCAGTCTTTTTGATATTCGTGAACTATAGTCTTCTGGTTTCTAATGGTTTATTAGTCTGAGAAATTGAGGATGCATGAACCATACTATCTATCTATATCTATATGTGTAGGCCTTATAAAAATGTGAAGGTTTAGCAAATAGATTGTAAGCAAGTTGAGTGTAAGAAATTTTTATCTTCGTTTTTGCTATAACCAAAATGCCCTCATTTTTTGCCTTGGTTTGTACTTTTTACTATGTTCAAAGTGCCATTTTGTCTAATAATTAGAATAATTTCATTTCAATTATTGCAGTAATGAATGAATGAAACGTTACCAATTAACTGACTAATGTTAGTGATTAGAATAAAAATAGAAATGTTACCAATTGTTTCAATAATGTTAGTAATTAAAATTAAGATGAAAATTTTTCTCTCATTTAAAACTATTTACCAATTTTTACACTTCATCTCCAAATATTTCTTATGCTTAAATTTTCCTGCTCAAAGCAATAGCTAAATATTAAATAGGCACCAAAATATACATGCTCTTAGGACAAAATAACAACATACAAGAAAAAAAATCTGAATTGAAAAATCTTTATAACAAGACCATGTGCAATTTGTATAGTTGTATATCTATCTATCTATCTATCTATCACTATTATAAAAATATCTAAAAGTATCATGAGTCTTGGTGTTTTTAGTGAAAGCATTATTGTTGTCTTTTTTTTTTTTTAATCTCTGTTATGCTTATAGTAATTGATGATTGAAAGTTCATATTACGTCCTCATTTTTGAATGATGATTAAAGTCATTATATCATATACGTTGATTTAAAACGGTTAATGAGAAGACAAAAGGTTCAATTGACAATTTAGTTCACTATATTATTAGCATATTGATTAAGGGAAAAAAGGGAATTGCGAAAATATTTCAAAAAATCATAAGACAAATTCTACAAGTACTAAAATTGATATATATTTATTGTATCCAAATTTTTAATTGCACTTAACCTTTGAAAATTTTGTTTATATTAATGCACATCTTCTCCTATTATACTCACTTCCTAATGTCTTAAACTATAAAAAAGTCACCAAAATATTGCTTGAAGAAGTTCTTCTCAAAATTGTCCAAAATTATGATTTCAAAATTAGTCTTTTAAGGAATATATTGATAGGAAAGAAGGGATCATTGCTTAATTTTTGTTGATGAAAATTTATTGCTGTAAGGCATGAAAGCGTACTTATTTATTTTAAAAACATGGGAAGGCAATAGTCGCTACAGAAAATAAAAAATCAACCCCCATAATCAATTTAATATAATGCTCCAATCTAAAACTATCAATTAGTTTTCACTATTGCTAGAACTACTTATGTGAAAATGGGGCAATAAAGTAGTGTTATTAATCATTAATTGATTTATTCATGTCCCATTAAATGGCTAAAATCAATATTTGGTGAAGAGTACAGTTACAAAAAGATTTTTTCAAGTTGTATGAGAAAGAAAGATCAATTACAAAGAGGATAAAATTTGTTAGATTGGAATTGGAACATGGTTCTTAAAGCAAATAA
Source organism: Gardenia jasminoides (assembly GCA_013103745.1). Lineage (NCBI taxonomy): Eukaryota > Viridiplantae > Streptophyta > Magnoliopsida > Gentianales > Rubiaceae > Gardenia > Gardenia jasminoides. Next base: position 22,092,528 of record CM023104.1, read on the forward strand.
AGGTTTGGATTCACAACTTCAACTTAGATATACTTGCCAATATTCCTAGAGAATGTTAAAGTATTATTCTGACTCCACCTCAGTTTTCTATGAAAATATATGAGTTTAGCCCTAAGCGATTTTTAAACTTTTGCATAACACTTTCAATTGAATGTATTTAGAGTTTTGCAATAGCTAAAAATGAGCATGCTTTAGCAAATATTTTTGCTAACTCTACTTTATGCACTGGCCTCATAAATTATAGAAAATTTCCTCTTCCTTCTACTGCAACTCCAATAAAGTAGACAATAACTTAGCTAAACTTCTATCCTCATAAGTTTTTATGTGGTAGAATATATGATAAATGTTTAATTTTTTATAATGTAATATACATTTTATATGACTAGCTAGTACTAAATTTTGTTAGCCATGGGTTCTTAGAATATATTATATTAACAATCAAAATTTAGGAAAGAAATTTAGGATATAAAAAATGTTATATATTTGAAAATATATCCCTAATAATTAAACGTGTTCTAATACTACTCAGTAATTGTACCACATATGAAGGCAAAAAACTAAAATCTTTATTAGATTTCAATTACAAAGACAATAAATAGAAAAAAAATACCCCAGTCTAATCTGTCTCTTTACATTCCATCTTCACATTTTGTTTCAATCTAAACTTCTTAATTAGTCATAGTCTAATTCAATTTCTAAATCACCATAAATATTACTCTTGATATCAGAATAAGGTGCTCTTAGGCTAATGAAGTCTTTGTTATTTGTGCTTTATATTAAATTCTATCCAAAAAAGAAAATAAAAGAAAAAGAAAAACCTCAATTGTCTGTACTAATGAAATTTTATTTGTCAAAATTGAATAGTCATACAACCTGTATATGTGGTTGACCATTTAGACTCCATTAGCAACAGAAATAACATACAAAAGAATGCAAAGAATTCATTCCAAAGAATATAAATCTCTTCACTTTTCAAAAACAATGCACATGCTTCATATTAAAAAATTTTATCAAAATACTAACAAATTCAACTCAAGAATCAAGAAAATAATAATGGTAGCGCATGCAAAAATTATTTTTACAAATAATTATCTTTTGCTTAGCAAGCTAAAACATATGCACAATAAATTCAAAGAAAGTCCCTAGAGAAATCTTAACAGATAAGGGATACCGCTAGAATTAAGATAATTGGTTAAAAGAGATGAAAAATATGCAAATACTAAATTCTGATATTAATAATAGATCTTTACCAAAAAATTAATGTATAAGAAATATCATATGTATAAAATACTATAATCACGTGCAAAGCACATAGTCCATTACTAGTACTATACAAAAATCTATCGTGTATTTCTTCTTCCAAGTTATTCAGTTGGTGAATCTTTAATTAATCTTAATGCTTGGTATTCATATTTAACACAGGGTAAGTCCATTCTATATCCTTTTATTTGTAAGCCTTTACAAGTTTCTCGTGTATGCAAAGATTACTTTTAGGTTGGAAATGCATGAATTTAACTCTTCTTCTTCTTCTCCTTTTCATGCTAACATAAGAGGGCATCCATTGAGTCTCACTAGGACCCAAGTTAAAAATAAAAGTAATACTAATATTATGATATAGTAATAATTATAACAATGATCATCATAATAAAAGTATGAACGATAAAATGAAGAAAAATCAGCTGTGAATAATTATAGTAATAAGGATCATAATAATAATAAAAGTAAGATTAGCTCATTCAAATTTTATTAGCTAAATCAATCAATTTACACAGATGTGTGAAACACATGGGAATAGCATATCAAAGCTGTATCGAATAACCACTTTAGTTTATGTTTACATCATATCATTAATCAGAAACAAGACAGATAAAAGAGAAGAAAAAGTGCAAAAAGTGTATGTAAATGCTATTCCCATTAATCAGAATCATTTATTGTATAGACTGTATATAAATGCTATTCGCATTAATCGAAATCATTTATTGTATGAACTGTATATAAATGCTATTTCCATTCATCAGAATCACTTATTGCATAAGCTGTATATAAATGCTATTCCATTAATCAGGATCACCTATTGTATAAACTGTACATAGATGCTATTCCCATTAATCTGAACCACTAATTGTCTAATTGAATCAGATTCCCTTATTGCATGCTTCTATAAATGCTAGCATTAAATACTAGTCTCAGTAAGAGTTCCTAGAATAGATTCACTTCCCCTATTACAAAAGATCACGGTGAAATGATGACGAATGCTTCAGGTTAGACCAAAAAAATACATATTTTTTGGTTCCCTTATTTTGCTGATATTTTATTTACTTAGGATTAGCATAAAAGTTTTGCTGTTCTTTATTTGTTCCTTTTGCTTTTTTTTCTTTTTTTTTTTTGTTTCTTTCCTTTTTTGATTCCATAGGAATCTTAAGCAGTCAACAGCTACAAAGTCATATTTCTGAATTGAGTGACCTTCCTATTTTTGAATTAATTTTTCCCTTCTTGGGAAAATTGCTAATTTTGTTTGTAACACTAGAGTTAGTTTAGTCCCTAACATTTATTTCTAGACAATTTAAAGTGTTTTAATAGATGTCCTGAGCGAAGTTATATTGCCATTTAAATGTGCACCTATGATTTTTTTTTTTTTGTACAAATTATGGGCACCCATTTAGAGAATCTTGTAATGCTGAGGTCTTGGAATCCCTTTTAGTAACTAGGACTATGAAGAATGGCGATATAAAACTTTGCCTACAATTGCGAAAGTAAATTCGTATGTCTCACTTTTTATGTGTTCTTTTCTGTGCAACAGTGTGATTGGTTATATTGCACAATCTTAGACTTGTTATATTATTAAGTACAGCAACTGAATTCCCATAAAGATCAGCTCTTTGTGCCCTTTTAATACAGCCTCTAAGGAGTTATTTTTGAGCCCGTTCAAGCCACTCTAGTACAGCATCTAAAAGGGCTCTAATGTCCTCTAATTTGAGACGCGCGTAGTTGAAGCTAAAGAGACTAAAGGTGTTTGCTAGCTGGGTTTTGACTAAGCTGAATAAACTTTTTGATTATCTACGCATGTTCTTTGTAACTTTTGGTAATGGTGCCTAAGTGAAATTGTGCAAAAACCTTTTTATCTTGGACATTGGCATCCTTTAAGATTATGTATCTGAGCAGGAGATGATAGAATTGGTAGAGCAGCAATCGGGATTGTTCCAGAGGAGCTCACTGAGGAGAACTATGAGGAATGGAAAAGATGCTTGAAACATTATTTGGTTGGTCATGGCCTTTGGAGCGTTGTTTCTGGAGAGGAGCAAGATCCTACGAAAGATGAGAGTCAAGAATACGGAGAAGATAAGAAAAAAGAACACGAAGAATGGAAGAAGAAGAATGCATTGGCCTTACATGCCATCCAACTTTCATGTGGACCACGCACACATATTAAAGTTAAGGAAGCTCACACTTCTGCTGAAGTTGCATGGGAGCATATGGCGGAAAGACTAAAGCCCCAGAAAATATTCGCATCAGATGAAATTGAAGATGAAAGCAGCCGTGTTGAAGAAGAAGGTAACACTCAATCATGTTGCTGATGAAATGTCTATTATTTCACATATAAATTTGGGTAAATTATTTATAATCCCCTTGAGATTTTATATAATGCCAAATAACCCCCTTAAGGTTTCAAAGTAGCACCTAAGGCCCCTATGATTTTATATAAAATAAAAAATGAAGTAATGCACAATCATTTACGGCATTTATACTAAACGCTCTCTAAAAGTGCTTTTGATAAAATCTTAATATTCATACAACTCCCTTATATTCATATAATATTCACTTTACCTTCTGTGATTTTTACAATTGCACACATTACTCCCCTATGCTTTTATATAAGATGGTTAAGCCATCTATTGATTTAGTATTTAAGTAAATGCAGTATTGTTATTTCAACTAATGGTGTTACATAGGTTATTTTCCCTCAAATTTCCACTTTACATAAAACTAAAGAGGGGTGTATTTTACAATGTTAGGGAGGTCATATGGCAATAGACAAAACTACGGGGGGTTATATGTAATTTACCTTATAATTTTAGAATTCAGCTGAAGAGGTTCTCTTTTGGACAAATTTTAAGAACAATGTGGTTCAGTCGGTAAGCATTTTGAATCATGTAGTATGAGCAGGAAAGTTATGATTCAGCCATTGCAGGTTTTCTGTCTGTTTTTACTCTTATTCCATTTGGTTTGTTTGCTTTTGCTCTTTTAGCAAGCAAAGCTTCACTAGGGAATGTTGCTGTACATTACTTCAAATAAAACTTCGATTCATCTGTGCTAGCTCTGCTGCGCCAAATAATGGCGGAGACTTGAGAGTTGGGAGGCCTATCCTTACGATATTTCTTCCACAGCTGGAATTTTCATTTAGTCATTGCTTTATCCAATGACAATATTATTGTTCTTTGCCTGTTTTTCTAAACTTCTTCAAATTCTTATACTCATTCAGATTTCAATTGTGCTTCTACGAGCTCATTACGAAATATGACCATGTAAGAGATATTATTAGAAAAAAATTCTAATGTTTACAGGACCAAAAGAGTACCTTCATTACTCGCCCTTGAACATAGCAATTGAAGAAGGCAATTTTGATCGGACGAAAAGTATCGTTGATCAAGATCCACATGCTGTTAGGGCCAAAATTACATCACATGGAACCACGGCGCTTGGCAGTGCCATTCTAAATGGACACTTGAAAATTGCGAAAGAGCTGTTGAGGAAAATGGAACCAGCAGACTTGGAAGTGGTTAATAACTATGGATGCACAGCTCTTTCCCTTGCTGCAATCTGTGGTGAAACAAAGTTGGCAAAGGCAATCGTGGAAAAAAATGATAGTCTACTTAGCAAGGCAAATATGGGTGTCGATGGGCAGCTTCCTGTCATCGTGGCTGCTTTGTATGGTCAAAAGCATATGGTTGATTACCTATACGATGTGACACCAAAGGAGTTATTTCGTCCAGAGGAGGGTAAGAATGGAGCTACGCTGCTTAATTCCCTGATTACAGCAGAAATGTATGGTAAGACTGTAGATGTAAGAGGCAATATATCAATCTGCATCAGAACCTTCTCCAATATATGTGCCCCTAACTACTCCTTTTTGATTGTTACAGATGTTGCTTCAATGCTACTTCATCAATATCCAAAACTCGGTGTCATCCCAGATCATAATGGTGACTACGCTCTCAAGTTACTGGCTCACAAGCCATCTGCATTTCCTAGTGGAACCAAACTTGTTTACTGGAAAAGATGGATCTATTCATGTTAGTGTCCTTTTTCCAGTTCAACTTTACTTTTTAATCAAATTCCAGGGTATATGTTTTAATAATGATCACTGACTTGTATGCAGTGAAGAAAAATTATTCTGCTCTCTAATTCAGTGATAGGGAAAACAGTCTAAGAACAACAGCTATTTTGCATTTTTTTTAACTTTATATGAATTTTAATTATCAATTTCAGCATGAAATTTGCATTTTGATTGTCATGTCAGTATGAAAACTTCCAATAACAAGAATACCATCTTGCTGTATATACTAAATGTGTACAAGTGTTGGAGAATGCTACTTATACCATCTATTTATGCCCCAGATTTGATGGAACATTCTCCATGGGGGAGTCCAACAGATTCTGCTGAAGGTCAGACGACAAATACAAGAAGAGCAAGCAAGACTGGAGACCACAGCATTGAGATTCATCATTCTAGTGATGGTGAGATGAATTTGACAGGAAAGCGAGGCCTACAGATTACTAGCTTTGGTACGTCAAATGTCAAATTTCTGTTTCCAAAATTCCTTCTGTTGCTAAACAATTTTGGCTTGGGAATCTTCCCTCTAGCTTTCCTTTTTCCTTTTTTTTTTTTTTTTTTTTTTTTTGGCTCTCAATTTTTGCTTTAGCTTGATGACAAAATGGAGTGGGTAGTAGTAGGTCAAATAATATGACACGTGATAAGAGCAGTCAATGGTGTTATAAGAATTGAGTTTTGACAAGTTTTGACATTACTTACAAAAGAAATAAGAATTCAGGCTTTGGGACTGCTGGACTTGAGACTTTTGTATTAAACTCATACATAAGTCACGTATATGTCAAGGCTTTCGATTTAGTTGTGGTTTAGTCCAAACTCATAACTAAAACATCATATTATATATATATATATATATATTCTATCAATTTATATATTTGATATTATTATAATCATAGATATTATCTGTTTACAAATATGCACACATACATACATATAGATGCAAACATACATATACACATTCATTGTTATACATATATATGTGTGTGTGTATAATTCTATCATATATTATTTAGTTATATATAAAATAAATATACTTACATCTAAAATTATTTGGGCTAGACTTAATTGGACAGAGCTAATGAAACCCATGCTTGACTCACGATTAAATTTGCCCTCATATTTAGGTTCAAGATATAATCAGACTAGTTAAAACTTAAGGCTTAACCCCAAATATTTTGGGCTCATCGAGCTGATCTGGGATCGATCCACCCCATGATGGAATTGGACTATCTATGATTGGGAGAAACCAGACGAATGTTCAAGTTTAATAGGATTAAGTTCCACATTTGGAGCCTTTTGTAGTAAGCAGGCAAAGCTGTAGTTCTTAGCTCTCCTTCACTTGATTCATCCGGACTCTTATGAAGTTTCACCTTGATCTAGAAGAAAACAAAAGAAATTTAGATAAGGATTGAGAAAGAAGAAGAAATGAAAGAAATTGGGAAAGTTTTATAAATAGTGAAATTCCAAAATCCATTCTCCTTCTTTAGCACTTGAAATCCTCTAATCCCCAATTTTCCCCATCTCACCCCCTTAGTTACATACACTTCCATCAAAGCAACCCCCCCTCCTCTGGGCAGCCTTAGTTTCCTCAGCTTATTATGAAAAAATGGATGCCTCTTTCATTTTGGGTAGCTTATACCACCATATCCAGTTCTTAACTATTTCCTATCCTTACCATCTTTCTCTCAGCTTTTCATTCTTTGTACATTCCAATAGGCATTACTCCTATTATCTGTCAACAAGTTTGTCTGGGTAATTCTGTTCTTTTACAGTGTCAATATCAAGTGGTAATTCCACTCTTTTAACTCTTCTTGCTTCTGTACAACTCATTTGACACTTCATGTGCACTAAGCAGCCGTGCAAGTTTCTATCTCTAATGACATATACTACTAGTTTCCGTCTGTTTAGTTTGTGAAGAGGCTCTTTAGTCGAGTATGGCACTGCTCCAGATGCTCTTATGCCGTTGTGCAACCAATACACTGCTACAGTTCTATTTTATTCCCTTTGACCTCACATTTGAAGCATGCATAATACTAATGGTTTTCCATCTCATTTATTTCATCCTATGAATATTGTTTAATTTATTGCAGTACTCAAGGTTTTGGATGGACTTGGTTGGAGTATAATAAGATGCCTGGGTCTGTGCCGTGACAGGAAATTGATTCAGAAAGATGCCGTTCAACTCCTAACCTGCATATTTAAGGAAATCGAGACATTGACTATGAAAGAACTTGAAGAGATGGACATTGATAAAATTTTATACGATGCGATTGAGCACGGAATTGTTGAGTTCGTTGATAAAACTTTCAAATATAGGATCGGACTCATATATAAAAGAGACAAAAAGGGCAGAACAATTTTCTCATATGCAATTGTGCTTCGCCAAGAGAAAATTTATAGCCTTTTTAATGCCATGGGAAAAAGAAAGTGCATACTAGCACGTAGGCATGATTTTTTTGGAAACAATTCTCTACATTTAGCAGCCAAGCTGTCTCCGTTGTCCCAACTTGACAGGATTTCCGGAGCAGCTCTTCAGATGCAAAGGGAAATACAATGGTTTCAGGTAAGAAATTCAAGTTCAAGGTCTATTCATGGTCATTTGTTTTTGTTTTCATGTCTCATGAAACTAGAGCAATTTTGCCTTAATGCGGCATCACAATAATGCCGTGAAAATTTGATATTCTACTGCTAAAATGTTTTTGCAGTAGATTTGTGGCATTATTCTGATATGTTGCCTTAACTCATGCTGCATGAGAAATATGACAGCTTGCTTATGATGCTGCAAAAAACGTATGTGGCTCAATTTTAATGTTGCAAATGTACTTGTGGCATGTAACAGCGACATTTGCAGGTGTCGTAAAGACAGCCAAACTGTCTCTATGTTGCAGCTCTTGTGTCTGTGTGTCATGAAATATAGATGTAACAGCTGCAAGAATTCTTTATTTATTTGTATTGTCCCAGTGAGACTCCGTACCTGACATGATTGGGCTGTAGGAAGTTGAACGTACTGTACAACCAAGGATGAAGGGAGAACGTAATGCAAGTAATAAAACACCTTCTGAACTCTTTTCTGACGAGCATAAGGTGTTGGCTAAGGAGGGAGAAAGATGGATGAAAAGTACGGCAGGATCAAGCATGATTGTGGGAACTCTCATCGCTGCAGTAATGTTTACCACAGCTTTCACAGTTCCGGGTGGTAATGATAATAAAACAGGGCTCCCTGTCATGCTAGATACTCAACCAAAAGCATTTTTGTTTTTTATGGCATCAAATGCACTGTCAATGTTCACTTCTTCGACATCGATTCTGATGTTCTTGGGGATTCTCACTGCACGTTATGCAGAAGAAGATTTTCTCAAGTCCTTGCCCACAAAGCTAATACTTGGAATCACATGCTTGTTCGTCTCGATAGTCACCATGATGGCATCATTTGGTACTGCTCTATATCTGATGCTGTTCAAACAAGTAGCTTGGATTTCCTGTCCAATCATTGTTTTGTCTGTTATTCCAATAGCTCTTCACTCACTGCTGCAATTCCCTCTTCTGGTTGAGATGATCATTCGCACTTATGGACATGGCCTTTTCGACAAACCTAAAAAGAAACTCTACAGTTTTGAGACCTGAACTACTACCAGCATCTAGTCTCCATTCTGCTGCTTATCATGACATTCTGCATTTCACAACCAGTAGTTTGCTTCAAGAAGTTGTCTTGCAAATGATCCTTCAGTGTAATGTTTTAAATAGATCTTGTGGGCAACATCTAGTTGCTTTGACTCTTTCGTTTTATTTCCAGCTTGTACTGGAATTCTACAGATTCCTTTGATTCTGTGGATTCCTTAAACTGTCAATAAGTTATACCTATGGATTACTTTTGATTGTTTTTGCCACATCAATTACTACCTAATATTTAGTATTGATATTTTAATTGGCTTTGCCGAGTTCTGTTATTCATTATTTAGTGTTAACAAATGCAACTAACAAGGAATTCCTCAGTACCATTGTTGGTTGTGCTATGAGGATGAATCTTAAATCAAATCTAATAGTATTCTTCATATGTGTAAATTATATTCCTATACATATTATAACTGTGTGTTTTTTGTAATGCCTAAAATACCTTTCAATTATTTGATAAAAAATATAACTCGAGGAAGTCCAAAGTGATTACAGTGTTCTCTTTAATTAATTGATAACCTTTAACTTTCCTGATTTAGAATTATTTGGTGAAATCCTAAATCATTCAAATGTTCTCTATCAATAATTGATTATCATACTTATGATGAGGATGTCATACCACGTTATACCAATAAAAAACTGAAAATTTTTTGTGCTTCTTTGCTTCTTTCACGTTTTTCAAGACAAGAAGCAACGGCAACAGGCAATTTTTTTTTTTTTCAAATTTTACGAGAAGCAAATAAGTAATATGAAAAGAAGAATAATTCAGTTATTTCTAGATTTTACTTCCAAACTTGATTTAACGTCATCTTATTTATGATTTTTGACAAGTTTGTGTACAAAGTTTGTACTACTGTTTAAATGTACTATCAAATTGCACTTGGAAAAACATGATGAAAACCAGCTGTGCCAATCTCCTGTGCCCTTTGTGGAGAATATAAAACATGATAATGTTGATTAACTCCTAACCAATTTAATTTGGTTTGGAATTTGTTCTAATGCAGAGCCAAAGAGATACCGCAACGTTGGTGCTCCATGTTTGTTTCATGCATGTGTGAATATGACATTACTAGACAGAATATTCCTTTTTTTTTAAGGAATTCATGCAATATTTTGTTTTTTTTTTGGGACAGAATGACAGCATAATTGATGAACTATTCAAGGATCACAAAAATAGATATCAAGATAAATACTTCTGGACTTTGAATTCTAACACTAAACTTTCTAATTTCATTTTAAGTCTGGAACATTTAACGTACATATATCACCAGGAAATTATGATAAGTTTTTTTTTTTTTTTTAGAAATTCTTTTCTCAATTTTTATCATCTGAGGTTAGGCAAGCATGTGTGTCTATAGAGAAACATATTATTAACATTTATTAGTACTTTTATCTTTGATTGATGTGGCTACGTACACTAAAACGTAAAGGATTACCTTTAATTCAAGAAGCTTTGTTTACAGTGTTTGTGACATTCAAAGGAGAAAAATGGTTAGTGTTTTTAGGAGAATTAAATAATCAGTGCTTCTGAAAAGTAAATATGTGAGTAGATAAAATGACTATGTTCTCAAGAATAAATACAAAACAGGATATTAGCTCATCTTTTATTGGTGAAACTTTTCTTCCATGTCACTAGTAATATGTGATAAGTTCCAGTTGTAAACCAGCCTTTTAGTATTCGTGAAATGTAGTCTTCTGGTTTCTAATGGTTTATTATAGCAGTCTGAGGAAGTGAGGATGCATGAACCAACACAAACACACACACACACACACACAAACAAATTATCGTTTATTTCTTCTTGCAAGTTATTCAGTTGGTGCATCTTTAATCTGTCTTATTGCTTGGTGTTCATATATTAACAGATGGTGAATAAATTCTACATCACTTTATTTTTAAGACTTTACAATTTTTTCATGTATGTAAATATTAAGTTTGGTTGGAAATGCATGAATTTAACTATTATTCTTCTCTTTTTCATGGTAAAATAAGAGGGCATCCATTGAGTCTCACCAAAACCCAGGTTAAAGATAAAAGTAGTATTACTATTATAATATAGTAATAATTATGACAATGATCATAGCAATAATAATGGGGTAAATTATATATAACCTCCTGTGGTTTCGACTATTGCCACATGATCCTCCTAACGTTTCAAAATATCCACTTCACCCCCTATGGTTTTATGTAAAGTGGAAAGTGGACTAAAAATAACCTGTGTAACGTAGTTAATTGAAATAACAATAGTTCCCTTATTTAAATGTTAAATCAATAGATGGATTAACCACTTTATATAAAAGTATAAGGGAATTAAGTGGATAATTATAAAAATCAAAGGGGGGTAAAGTGAATATTTATATAAATCATAAGGGGATTGTATAGATATTAATATTTTATCACACATGCTTTTAGAAATCGTTTGGTACAAACGCAGTAACTGATTATACATTCCGTCCACTTTCCACTTTACATAGAACCATAGAGGAGTGAAGTGGATATTTTGAAACGTTAGGGGGTCATGTGGCAACAGTTGAAATCACAGGGGGTTATATATAATTTACCCAAAATAATATGAATAATAAAATGAATAAAAATCAACTATGAATAATTATCGTAACAAGGATCATAACAATAATAAAAGTAAGAGTAGCTCTTTTGAATTTTATTAGCTAAATCAATCAATTTACATAGACGTGTGAAACACATGGAAATAGCATATCACATTTGCATCGAATAACCACTTTAGTTTATGTTTACATCGTATCATTAATCAGAAACAATACATATAACAAGAAAGAAAAAGTGCAAAAAGTGTATATTAATTCTATTCTATTAGTCAGAATCACTTATTGTATAAGCTTTGTATAAATGCTATCCCCATTAATTAGAATCACTTATTGTATAAACTGTATATAAATGCTATTCCCATTCATCAGAATCACTTATTGTCTAAGCTGTATATAAATGCTATTCCATTAATCAAAACCACCTATTGTATAAACTGTTTATAGATGCTATTCCCATTAATCAGATTCAATTACTGTATAAAGTGCATATAAATGCTATTCCCATTAATCAGAATCCCTTATTGTATGCTTCTATAAATGCCAGTACTAAATACTAACCTCAGTAAGAGTTAACGGTGAAAGGATCATTTCCCTCATTACAAAAGATCACGGTGAAAGGATGAGGAATGTTTCAGGTTAGACCGGAAAAAAATATATTTTTTGATTCCCTTATTTTACTGATATTTTATTTACTTATGATTAGCATAAAAGTCATGCTGTTTTCCGTTTTTTCCTTTTGCCTTTTTCATTCCATTGGAATCTTAAGCAGCCAAACAGGTACAAAGTCATATTTCTGAATTGAGTGACCTTTCTATTTCTGAATTAATTTTTCTCTTCTTGAGAAAATGGCTAATTTCGTTCCTACCACTAGAGCCAATTTAGTCCCTAACATTTATTTCTGAACAATTTCGTACACGTGTATTTATATACTGAGTTAAATTGTAATTTAAGTTTTTTAATAGATGTCCTGCGGTACCTTTTTTTTTTTCTTTACAAAATATGGGCACCCATTTAAAAAATCTTGTAATGTTGAGGCCTTGGAATCCCTTTTAGTAACTAGGAATATGAAAACTTTGCCCACACTTACGAAGCAAATTCGTATACCTCACTTTTTGTATTCTTTTCTGTGCAACACTGTCAGTGGTTATATTGCACAATCTTTGGCCTGTCATATTCTTAAGCACAGCAACTGAATTCCCTTAAAAGATCAGCTTTTTGTGCCATTTAAATAAAGCCTCTAGGAAGATCTTTTTGATCCCTTCTAGTACAGCCTCTAAAAGGGCTCTAATGTCCTCTAATTTGAGACGCAGTTGAAGCTAAAGGGACTAAGATGTTTGCTAGTTGTCCTTTGACTAACGTGAAAAAAGCTGTTGATTATCTATGTATGTTCTTTGTAACTTTTGTAATGGTGCCTCATTGAAATTGTGCATCTATCATTTTATCTTGGCTATTGGCATCCTTTAAGTTTATTTATCTGAGCAGGAGATGATAGAATAGGTAGAGCAACAATCGGAATTGTTCCTGAGCAGCTCACTGAGGAAAACTACGAGGAATGGAAAAGATGCCTGGAACATTATTTGGTTGGTCATGGCCTTTGGGGTGTTGTTTCCGGAGAGGAGCAAGATCCTATAAAAGATGAAAGACAAGAATGCGGAGAAGATAAGAAACAAGAACACGAGGAATGGAAGAAGAAAAATGCATTAGCCTTACATGCCATCCAACTTTCATGTGGACCACGCACATATATTAAATTTAAGGAAGCTTACAGTTCTGCGGAAATTGCATGGAAGCATTTGGTGGAAAAAATAAAGTCCCCGAAAATATTCGTATCAGACGAAGTTGAAGATGAAAGCAGCCTTGTTGAAGAAGGAGGTAACACTCAATCATTTTGCGATGAAATTTCTGTGGTTTCACATATAATTTTAGAAGTCAACTGAAGAGGTTTTCTCTCGGACAAATTTTAAGTACAATATGGTTCATTCTATAAGTATTTCGAATCATGTGGTATCAGAGGCAAAGTTATGACTCAGCCATTGCTGGTTTTCTGTCTGTTGATTGCGTTGCATTTTAGTAGGTCAAGGAATCTGATATGTGATGGATATCTAGGACTGGGAGAAACGAGAGGAAAGATCAACTTTACCAGGATCCAGTCCCACATTTTAAAACCATTTGTAGTAAAGACAGAACATTATCTCCTTTCAAGGATGAGTACAAGAATGAGACACTTTTCACATCACACGTGTGCTACCATGTGAAGGATTTAATTACTGTACAATTTTTTTCCCCACCTCTAAGTGGCCATTTGTTATTAGGTAATATCAAGGGGTTGAATATACGTTGCTAACAGTGTCTATCACCAGAGCTGAATGACAGACTCTACCTTGGTTTATGACATTTCCATAAGCTGAAGAATCTTAACCTTTAGTTAGCTCCAAGAAGAATTCACAACCACTCCACCGTGAAAGAGGGGTCAAATGACCTCCTTATCTTGCATAGGACTTTTCAAATCATTGACTACTAATCTTAAAGGCATGATATTCATATGTTGTTAGTATGTAAAGGACGCCGACATCTGGTTTTTGTTTAGGTGTTTGAAACTGAAGTCTAGCAAGTCAAACCCAGCTTTGGATTGAGCAGTGGCTCATCAAGTCAAACCAACATTTACTTTCCTAGAGGCAAGTTGGACTCCTAAGTGTAAAGAGAGCTTCTCAAAAGATGATCTGCATAGGGATCCCAATGTCAACAAACCAACCTTAATTTACTCCTCCAGAGGCATGTTGTACTCCTAAGTGTAAAGATAGCTTCTCAGAAGATGATCTACACAGGGATCCCAACATAGACAATAGAGCTAAACATGTGGATGGTAAATAAGAGATGTAGATTGCAACACTCCTTCTGGTCTTATCAAATTTTGTGAACTTGCATCTTTACAGCTCAAAATTCAATTGGTGGAATCTATACCATAAACTTCTATAAGTGATTGCATGACAACCCCCAGGATCCTCTCCAAGTCTTTATAAAATTATCTAAATATGGATGTGTCCGACAATGTCAGTTCACAATATATCAGAACATGTACATGGGGCGACTTCTGATCATCCGCCTTGGTTACCTTAGCTTGTCTATGAAAAGTGGATGCCTCTTCCATTTTTGGCAGCTTATACCACCAAATCCTGTAAATTACTGTTTCCTATCCTTACCATCTTCCTCTGAGCTTTCCATTCTTCAAACATTTGAATAGTTTCTTATTATCCATCCACAAGCTCGTCCATCTATTCTGTTCTTTTTTAGTGCCAGTATCATGAACTCCACTTCTTTTTTGTTTAAACAACTCATTTGACTTTTTGTATGCACTAAGAAGGCATGCCAGTTCTCTATTGTGGTATGCACTAAGAAGGCATGCCAGTTTTCTGTCTACTGACACATAGTACTAGTTTCATGAAGAGGCTCTTTAGTGGAGATAGCATTGTTCGTGCAACTAATACACTGCTACAGTTCTAGTTTATTCCATTTGATCTCGCATGTATAACACTTGTGGATTTCCATCTCATTTAATTCGTCCTATTAAATTTTTCACTTGCAGTACAGAAGGTTTGGCACGGACCCGATTGGAGCATATTAAGATGCCTCGGTTTGTGTCATGACAGGAAATTGATTCATAAAGATGCCATTCAACTCCTAACCTGCATATTTAAGGAAATCAGGAAATTGTGCAAGCAAGAACTTGAAGTGATGGAGATTGATAAAATTTTATACACTGCGATTGAGCATGGAATTATTGAGTTCTTTGATGAAATTTTCAAACTTACGCCTGAACTCATATACAAAAGAGACAAAATGGGCAGAACAATTTTTTCAAATGCAATTATGCTTCGCCAAGAGAAAGTTTATACCCTTATACACGCCTTGGGAGTGAGAAAGACCATACTAGCACGTAGGAAAGATTTTTTCAAAAACAATGCCCTACATTTAGCAGCCAAGCTGTCTCCATCATCTCAACTTGACAGGATTTCTGGAGCAGCTCTTCAAATGCAAAGGGAAATACAATGGTTTCAGGTTGCTATTTAATTCAAAGTCAATATCCTATTTTATTAGTCTACAATATATTTGTTGTCATGTTGATTTTGTTTTCATGTCTCATGAAAGTACAAGAATTTTGGCTTTATGCGGTATGAAAGTAAAGCCACCAAAAGTCAACATTTTTCTTTTTATTTTTTTTTTTATGCAGATTTGCAGCATGACTCTGATACTCATGCCTCATAAGAAATAAGGCTGTCTTTTTTACAGTGTTACAAAGTTTGGTTGCACAATTTTAATGCTGCAAATGTATTTGCAGCATGTAATAGTATTTATAGTTCAAAGAAAGCCAAACTGTCTCAATGTTGCAGCTCTTGTGCCTCTGTCATGAAATAGAGACATAACAGCTGCAAGAATTCTTTATTTACTTGTATTGTCCTAGTGAGACTTTGTTCCTGACATGAATTAACTTGTAGGAAGTTGAGAGTATTATACAAACCAAGGATGAAGGAAGAAGTGAATTCTAGTAATAAAACACCTTCTGCCCTCTTTTCTTATGAGCATAGGGTGTTGGCTAAGGAGGGACAGAAATGGATGAAAAGTACGGCAGGCTCAAGTATGATTGTGGGAACTCTCATTGCTGCAGTCATGTTTACAACAGCTTTCACAGTTCCGGGTGGTAACGATAATAAAACAGGGCTCCCCGTCATGCTAGATACTCAACCAAAAGCATTTTTGTTTTTTATGGCATCAAATGCGCTGTCGATGTTTGCTTCTTCAACGTCAATTCTGATGTTCCTGGGGATTCTTACTGCACGTTATGCAGAAGAAGATTTTCTCAAGTCCTTGCCCACAAAGCTAATATTTGGAATCACATGCTTGTTCGTCTCGATAGTCACCATGATGGCATCATTTGGTACTGCTCTCTATCTAATGCTGGTCAAACAAGTACCTTGGATTTCCTATCCAGTCATTGCTTTCTCTGTGATTCCAATAGCTCTTTACTCATTGCTGCAATTCCCTCTTCTAGTTGAGATGATCAGTCGCACTTACGGACGTGGCATCTTCGACAAACCTAAAATGAAACTCTATAGTTTTGATGCCTGAATTACTGCCAGTATCTCTCCATTCTGCTGCTTATCACTACATTCGGTGTTTCACTGGCATTGGATTGCTTTAAAGTTGTTTTCAAATAATCTTCAGTGTGATGTTTTGAATAGATCTTGCTGGAAACATCTATTTGTTTTGACTATTTTTGTTTTGTGTCCAGCCTGTATCGGAATTCTACAGATTCCTTAAGCTATCAATAGATCATACCTATGGACTGCTTTGAATGTTGCCACATCAAATACTACTTCATGTTAAATTGACTTTCCCGAGTTCTCTCATTCATTATTCAGTGTTAGCAAATGTAGCTAACATGGGCTTCCTCAGTATCAGATAACATAGCGTTCTTGATATGAGTAAATGATATAGATGTACATATTATAGTCGTGCTTTTTTTTTTAAAGCCAAAAGACATTTCACTTATTTGATTAAACCAAAGAAAAATTCGATAAAGTCCAAAGGGCTTACAGTGTTCTCTTTAATTAATTGATAACCCTTCACTTATTTTATTTAAAATAACTTGTTAAAGTCCTAAATCATTTCAATATTCTCTATCAATAATTGATTACCAACTATAAGGATGTCAAACTACCTTATATCTAGAAAAAACTGATGTGTATCTTTCTTTCTTTCATGTTTTCTGAGACGATAAGCAATGACAAATGGCAATTTTTTTTTTTTAAATTATGTAAGACGCAAACAAGTAACAAAAAAAGTGACAATAAAAGAAGAGTAACTCAGTTATTTTTAGCGCTGTAAATCGAACCAAATAACTTGGTGCTCAGTTCGAGTTCGAATCGAATCAACCTTGTTCAAACTTGTTCATTTAGATATCAATCCAAGTCCAAATATAATTTCGAATTCGAAAATATTAATGAACCAATTACAATCTTTACATTGTGCGTCTCGATATGTTCATGATATATAAGGCAAGTAAATTTTATAAAAATATGCCTATAGTTCATTCCTTAATTCTAGTTCTTTATTTCATGTATATTGATCATTTTCTAAAATAGCAAGCATATGATAGGCATAATTGATTTTAATTACATTCTTGATTCATTGTAATAAATTTCTTGAATATCATAGAGCAAAAATTAAGGGAAAAGAGCAACAAATTAGTATGAAAATCTCTATATAATATAGGGATAATTTCAGAAACCTCCCTTGAGGTTTCTGACTATTACACTGACCTCCCCTATGATTTTTTAAATTACACTTACCTCCCCTAGTAGAAATTGGGGTCCATTTGCTTACATCATACCATGTAAAATTACTACTATACCCAATGAGATTATATGTTGTCTTTAAATAATATTTTTGACGTTTAACTATTCATTTCTTCATCAAAATACATCATTTTGAACACTATTTTTTATATAGGCTGAATGCATATTTAGACAAAAACTTCTGATGCTTGTCATAATTTTTGTTAAAATGAGTTTATTGCAAATATCAATTATCACCAAATTTGTGGCAGTTCTTTTTCTCTTTTCATGCCCTTATTTTGAAAGGAGAAATTAGATATCTTTAGAAATTCTGAAAATTAAGTGATAAGGAACCATCTGAAATCTTTTATTGTAGCACGAAATTGTCAGTAAATCATTAAGTACATGTTTGTGAATGATAAAATATTTTTCATAGGTAGAGAATGTAATTGTTTAGATAATAGCAGGTTGGATTTTTTTTTTGCACCTGTGGTGACAATATGGCTTTTATGCATCAGTTCCACTGGCTTGTATAATAGTCATTTTCTTTAAAGTACTAACCATTGGTAATCGATAAGTAGATACTTTTCCTTCTTGTACTTCACCCTCTCATTTTTAGTCTTTTATTAATTATTTATATATTTTATTAGTATTTATTATGTCTCTAATACAACTTGTACAATAGCTTGAGGGGCATTTAAGGAAAAAATTTTCATCTCTCTCCAAAAAATATTTTTTAAATGTACTTTATCTAACTTTGGACTAATTTTGTAACCAAACACTAAACCTCAAGGGAGGTTAGTGTAATTTTAAAAACTTCAGGGGAGGTCAGTGAAATAGTTATAAACCTCAAGGGAGGTTTCTGAAATTATCCCTATAATATAATATGAAAGTGTTCGTGATTTCTTACCTTCTTCAAAACTGAAAGATCAACCAAACTATTTAATACTTGAATCGAACTCAGTTTGATAAAGTGCTCATTTGAACTTGGTTCGCTAGCTAGTCAAACTAAGGTTGAACATCATTTTATTGTTTTATATTCGATAATATTAAACTCGATAAAAAAAAATCGTTCAAACTCGATTCAATAAGTAAATAAACCAACTTTGAACAAAATTCAAGTTTGTTAAAATAATCAAACAAGTTAGAATAGTGAGGTGTTCGGTTTGATTAAACTCGTTTATGCCTCTAGTTATTTTCAGATTTTACTTCCGAACTTGATTTCACATCATCTCATTTATGATTTTGCCCTTGTGTGAAAAGTTTATATTACGACTGCACAAACAAAAGTCTAATTAAAAATCAGTTGACAAATCAATATAACATGTAAAGTCACGAAAAACAATCTTCCAAAAATGAAGAAGAGCTGTATATCGCGTGATAACATTGTCCAAGACTTTGATTTTGCTCAAGTAATATAGATTTCATACTTTAAGAATTAAAGTGTCTTACTTTAAAATTTAGAAATTAAAGTGAAAATTTAAGTATAATTAAAGGGTACAAAGTGAAATTAACCCTAAATTAATCATGCCGATCTGCAACTTGACAGCATCGGCGAGTGTTATTTGTATCTTTCTATTCCTTTTGTAACATCTCATGGTGAACTACAGCTTTTGGTGGAATCCCAACATGCCCTTCTAATTGCAATCATTTTTAAGTTTCATTTGTTAAATTTTTCCCATGTTAGGAATTTCTATAGAAACTTAATCTACCTAGGAACTCTCGTTGAGCCCAAAAAAACTAGTGATAACATACAGTTAATAGCCTTTGCCATTATTTCATGAGTTCTTTATCTAATTTCCCTTTTTTTTTTTTTTTTTTTTTTTTTTGGGCATTGGAGGGACTTTAAGCCTTAGAAAAGAGAAAAGGACCCGAACAATGAATGATAAGTAAATTGAGTAACTTCAGAGCTACCTGATTATTATCCTTATAAGCTAATTTTGTCTCTCGTACCAACTAAGTTAATTTTAGGACATGGAGTACCTTTTATCATAATATGTGTTGAATACCCTTATAATATATTTTTCTTTCGTTCTTCAAATTTGGCTTAGGATTTTTTGAACTTTTCTTCTTGTCTCTAGTCCTTATGGAAGGAAATTGTATGGCATCACCTCCTTTGTCCAAAATGTCAAATTAAGAATGCTAAGATTGCGTATATGAAGCAACTGGTGAATTTTTCAGTTCTTTATGGACAATCACGATGATGAGCACTACAAAGCTCGCCTTTTCATTTTTCTTGACTTTTTTTTAGGATAATGATATTTCCAAATAATTCTGAACCTCTTCTATTTTATTCTTTTTTTTTCCTTTAAATTGCGAAAAAGCGAATGATATTGGAATACTTAGTATCGTTTTTTTTTAAGTTGAAAAGAAAGGGTAAATTCAAATGACAACCCTGCCACTACTTGAAAATCAATTTGCTGCTCCAAATTCAAATTGCATCAATGTAACACCTCCATTTCTCATTTTCTTTCTTCTCCATTTTCTATAATTTTGCCCTAAGCCAAGTCAAAATGTCTTGTATGTCCTTATAAAGAATCATTATCCCCAGAAGTTACACTCAAATATCTCACTCATCGCATATGCCCTTTATTTTTCAGCCCCACCATTCTTATAAGCTTTCACTCCCAATGCTTTTAAACAAAGCAAATTTGGTTCAAATATAAGCACACGGCGGACAGGACGGGAAGTCTACAACAATTGCATTGTAAAAGAGATTTAAAAAGTGGGTTTGAATTTTAAAGCAAAAGAGGTCAGGGTTATTTTGACGTAGGGCAAAAATGACTTCTTAGTTCTTACTGAAAGCCAGAATGACATTCTAAAGGGATGTAGGTCAAATTGAGGTCAAGTGAGGACAGGAAGAAATGCAAATTTGGTCGCTAATGTTTGGTGGCCCTATGTATTAAACTAGTTCCTTGTTTGGACCAATTCAAATGTAGTCCTCAAAGCTCGTGATTTTAGATACATATAGGACAATTAATGAAAATTTAATAATAACAAGTGGTCAAAAGTAAATTGCCGTCAATGGACAGCATTGACTTTGCACTTTTAGTCTCCAATATTTGAAATTTGAATCATTAAAGTCCCTTAAGTCCTAAATACTAGTATTGAGGGTTTAGGCTAGAATTTCTAATGATAAAAAGCATGATAAATTAATTGGACTTCATTTTATTATTTTTTATTTCATTTTTTCATGCCACTAATTATGCATATACTTCTTTTCTGTTGCATAGTTGGTTACAAAATTGGCATAATGTATGCATTTATTATTTTGCAGGATGAATTATTAATTGATAATGAAATGTATCATTTTTTCACTTACATTGATAACTAAATTCTCAAATAAATATTCCTTTAAGATATGAGGAATATATACTATATTTAACTTAGGGATAATATCAAAAATCTCCCCCTCATTTGGCAGAGATTTTAAAAATGTCACTTACTTTCCTTACTTTTGCTATTTGTATGACATAATCTTTAAAGATCCTAAACTACCCTTTCCCTCCTTTTGCTAAACAAAAATACTCTTAAATTTCATGTTGAACAAACAGCTAGCTTGGGTTTTCTATCCAATTGTCGTTCTCTCCACTGTTCTGGTAGCTTTTTTCTCATTGTAGCAATTCCCTCTCCTCGTTGAGATTATTATCGCACCTATGGATCCGGCATCTTTGGCAATTCCAAAAGAAAACTCTCATGGTGTGGTTTTTGAGTTCTATAATCGGTGCTTGGGCTCCGGACACCCTTTGTCTCACTTCCTATATCAATTTCTACCTCACTTTGTGCTTTATCACTACTTGTTAAATAGAAGATCTTGAGTTGAGCTCATTGTTTCAAGTGGATCTCCAGCTTAAAAGCTTATACTCCATTGATCTCTATAATGTATGTAATAATCATCCTATGATGTGATCTTCTAAATAAATGGTTTTTTTTTTTCATTTCAAGTGAATTTAATCACTCAAAATTACATTAAAATGCAAGAATGTATACCGTGAAAATTCAAAAAGTAACATCATATAAGTTGGTCTTAGTCCTATTAGTACTGAAAAGGTATGATAAGCTGATGCCAACCTCCGCAACATATAAAATAATTTTCATCCTTTTCGCATTTCATGGTTTTGCCCTATCATTTCTTCATCTCAATCCACTTGTCCATCTCCATTACTTCTCTATCTCGATCACTAGCATGATTTTGGGAGCATCTTCTAACTCACCGTGATGATAGGAGGTGACCGTGATGATAGGAGGTGAACTGATCCAAACTTTTTTTGTTTCTCATATAAAAAAGGGAAAATCGCCAATTTAGTCCCCAAAAAATTTCACTTTAGCCAATTTGGTCCCTCAACGTTTTTTTACATGCAATTGGTCCTTAAAGTAAGATTGTCCTGCCAATTAAGGACCTATTAGGCTGTGCCACCCCAAACGTATTATTCTTCAGCCGGATGAACGGCGTCGCGAGGGCATTTCAGGAAGTTCAGTAGAGTTTCTGTCGATTCAACGCATTAATACATAAACAGAACAAATAAAACTAAATGGTGGAAGGGAGGTGCGGGGAAAGAGAAGTTAGAAATTAGGGCTCATGCTCACCATCCCCAACTGCCTCCCTCTGTGAAAAATCTGCAAATTTAGCCTTTGAAATGCGCAGCAGTATGAGGAATCTTGATGAGGGATCGTCAAGCTCAACTCCAAATCAAGAATGGAGGACTGAATCACATGAAGCTTCACACGGTAGAGGATTTAGCCGAAGGAAGATGGAATATTATAATGGAGATGCGATTTTGAAATGCAACTGCCAAGAAGAATGCAGAATAGCTACTTCATGGACACTATCAAATCCATCAAGAAGATTTCATGGGTGTAGAAATTATGGGGTAATGGGTAAATTTTGAATGGTTATTTTTTGTATTTTGTCTTGAAATAGTGGATTTTCATTTCTGACGGAATAATTGTTGTTGCAGACACCGCGGGCATGTGATTACTTCATGTGGTATGATCCTCCAGTACCGGAAAATTTGAAGAACATTATGGCAAAATTGATAAGGGATGTCAGAAAAGCTGAAGCGGAGAATAGGGAGTTGAAATTAGAAATTGGAAAGCTGAAAACAAAGGGTAGGATGTTGCAACTGGCATTGGTAGGCAGTTGCATTTTATTACTAGCAGTGTTTCTTAGCATTTCAACAGAAAAGCACTCTGTTTTGGACCTGAAAATGCTACGTTGAAGTTAGAAGAGCACTCTGTTTTGGACCTGAAAATGCGATGCTGAAGTTAGGTAAAAGCTGGAAAACAAGTAGCTGTTTGGCCTTATGGATGTTTAGTAGATGTAGCTTGTCTCGGCTGACAAATGTTTATTACATGTTTAGGTAGCTTTTGATATATCTAGATTGATGAATTATGTAGTACTGTGGGACAGCTGATTGTAAACAAATAGACAGTCCCATATTATGGAAAGTTTGTGTTGTTAGTTGTGGTAATGAAATGGTGATTTAGTTCATGTATTATTGAACTTCAATTACCTTCCTTTATGGTTAAAGAAATTTCGACAGAGTTTCAGCTTAAATATTGATAATCCAAACCAACAAAGATGCATAAAACCTGTTCAAGGAGAAAATATACACATTGGCATTTCATGCGTAAACGAGTAAACTAGGATTCCAAGAATTCACCAGTACCTCAAAGAGGTGGCTAGCTGATGCTATCAGCCATTGACAAAACAATTGCAATACAATACAGTAGCCTAAAAATGTCAATCCAACAAAAGTATTGTCCATCCAACAAAAATCAGCTACATAATCATCCATTGCTAAAGAATTGCAATACAAAAATAGTAGCCTAAACGTGCTATAATGCACTGTTCGCTTTGCCAAAAGTACTGTCCATCCAACAAAAAATCAGCTACATAATCATCCATTGCTGAAAAAGTTTTAGTTAGAGTTAATCCCCACTCGATAGCAGTAGCTTCGTCGCATAATTAGTCATTAATTCAGTGAAGTTGGAGCTCCAATCTCTTCATCATCCGGCTCATCAATGAGCCTATGAGCCTGCAATGGCATGCATGTATTTAATAAATATTCTTATGAAGGAATAATTTACCAAATCAAGCTATTCAGCATGCCCCTATGAACTCACTTTTTGTTTTATCCGTTTCTTTCGAACTGGTTCAGCATACGGCCCATATGCATCCATTGCTGCCTTTCTCCTTCTCCATGATTGTGCTTGGTGAGTGGAACATGTTTTTCTATTATGCCCAGAAGCTCGACAAATGGAGCATTTTGCCTCCTTCTTCTTCTGCTCAGGAAGTTGCTCAGGAGCTGAGGTTGTTATGTCAATGATCTCTGCAGCTTGCAATTCTTCAGCATTTGCACTAGCAACTGTAAAAAGGAAAAAAAATTAAGAGTACTATACAGGGGTAGGAAAAATAAGGAAAACAAGAATTAATAGCATTACAAAGAGGCAGAAAAAACAAAGAATATGTTCGTATAATGAATTGCAACATAACCATCTTGTGTGGGGTGACTTTTATCTACAATGTCACTTGCATGATGCACTTCAATTGGCTCAATAACATCCTCTTCAATTGGCTCCTCTACAAAAAAATTGAATAAATAAATAAATAAAAATAGAAAAAACTGAAGAAATTAAAATGGATAAAGTGTAGCTGAAATATATAGATATATAATAAACAGTAGACACCATTTTGCTTTGCCTCTCCAGTACTTTGATCATTCGCAGTAGATTTTGAACATGATCTTTTATTGTGCCCATACACACCACATTTACTGCACTTATTAGAGTTGAAAGAAGGTCCCCTGCCACTGCTATGACCAAATAACTGCTCAGGTGGTATGATCAATTGGCATTTTCGGATGCTGTGACCTTTCTCATGACATTTTGAGCAACTTAGTGTACTCCGTCCTACTCTAGACAATCTGGTCACTCCCTTTGAGTTCGGTCTAGGCTCGTTAGGTTCCCTTCTCCTCGCTTTCTTGGGTCTACCAGGAAGCCTTAGTTTCTTAGGAGGCAACAGTGGTCCCTTGTCCACAGATTTCCAAGCATTTGGTCCACTTATTGGACCTATAGCAGGTTCATACGCATCAAGAAATGCCTCTCTAGAATAACATCTATGCACATATTTCTCAGGATTATCTCCTGTCAAAGAAATACAGCACACAGCATGGCAACATGGCAATCCAGTTAACTCCCACCTCCTACAAGTGCAAATGTTATTGTCAAGGTCCACCACATATGTTCCACCATGAATATGCTTCACTTCAAATCTTTTTTCATCAGAGAATGTTGCAATGTTTCGTGCAGCCTCAGTCTTGGCCTTTTCAAGTTTTTTCTGGATTTTTGGACAAATTGCATCAGACCTTTTTTTCATCCATTCTCGCTTTGTCCGCAGTCTCTCCATTAGATAGATCCTTATGTTCTCCAGCAAGCCAAGAATTGGCTTTTCTCTAGCCTCGAGAATGACAGCATTGAAGCTCTCGCACAAGTTGTTCAACAAAATGTCACACTTAGGTGCTATTCTAAAGTGTGATCTTGACCAGTGACTTGGATGAGTATTGTCCACAAGCCACTTGTGTGCATGTTCATCATAGTTTTGCAGACCTTCCATCTCGGTTTCAAACATCCTAAGGTATGAAGCTCGTGCACAAGCCCAAAATCTGTCCTTAATTGTCTCACCAGGATGCAATCTCTTCATGTTGTTGTGAAGGTGGCGCACACAATGTCTATGTTCAACACCTGGAATCACCTCTTGAATGGCTGATCCAAGCCCCTTTCACCCATCACAATGATTAAAAAAGAAAGTATTAGTTTTATCATGCATAATAAGGATGTAAGCAAGCTACCAGAAATTACAAAAAGGACTTCTAAACTTATCAATTACCTTTTGTCTATCACTAATAAATGTCCAGCTCTTTTGCTCATAGATATCAAGATCGTATTTCAAGAATTCAATGAACCATTTCCATGAATTCTTATTTTCCACCTCAACAACAGCATATGCTACTGGATATAGACAGTCATTTGCATCAATTCCGACTGCAGTTAGAAGCACTCCCGGATGAGGACCTTTCAAATGGCATCCATCTACTCCAATCACACTCCTGCAACCAGCTTTGAAACCTCTCTTCAATGCTTCAAAACAAATATAAATTCTTTGAAACCTTTCCTTACCACTAATTTCGTCGACAGATGTCTCCATATGGACTGTTGACCCTGGATTACAATGCAGCAACTCTCCACAATAGTCCCACAGTCTTGAGTACTGCTGCTTGTAACTGCCATGTATTAAGACTTTTGCCTTCATGAAAGTCTTGTACACCTGGTCCTTTGTTATGTTCACATTAAGCTCCAAATGCACCTTATCCTTGAATTCAGCAACTGTTATTTTCCTATTACGTCTCAAGAAATCCATATAGTGTCTAGACAAGAATCCTGAGGTGGCCCGTTTGTGGTAAAAAGTCCTCCCACATTGATGTGGTGGTCCCATAGACCTAATAACAAATGCCTCACTACCCTCCTCTTTGCCAGCATAAACAAACCAACCACATGTCTCCAACTTGCATTTTGCCCTCATCCTCTTGTTATCATTTTTTGCCCAATAGAACTCTTTTCCCCATTTTATTGAATAGAAGTCAACAGCTAATTTGAAGATATTCTTATTATCAAATAACAGCCCAACATACAAATTTGGGTTTTCCATGTCTTGTTCAGGTTTGAACCTCACATATCTTGGTTTCTTCTTCTTAAGCCTCAAACTGTCTTCATCAGATGAGTCACTGCATGCCTCCCGAAGTTCATGGATGCAGATTCTTCATTCACTGGAATATGGTCACCTCCATATATGTTAAACTCAGCCTCACTAGTTTTGTTGGAAGCACCACTATGTTGCCTCGGTGCTTTTTTCCTTGATGCTTGACTCTTGTCATTTGAAGGGCCAATTTCAGTCCTTGGACCAGATTTTGCTTCTTCCCTCTTCCTAATAGTTTCAAGCTTTTCATCAGCACCAGCAATAGAATTCTTGAAAATCAAAGCATCTTCATCTTTACTAAAGTCATAATCACTATCATTCAAACTTTCTTCCTCGGAAGATTCGGATTGCCTATCATACTCATCAATGATAACATCTGCTTTCTCAATAGCTTCAACAGGTACTGTAGTATCATCAAATGTTGTTGCGTCATCAAAAGCAATATCAACATAAAATGTACTACCCTTTGCAACATCAGCCTCTGGAATATCAGTATTTAAGCATTTTTTACTGCCATCCACAAATCGGATATGAAAGTCCTCTATTACATACAGATTAACTTCGCCAAATTGCAAGCCTATACCAGCCATGTCTGCAACATCCTCTTCACTATCTATTTGGCGAAATTTGAGAACACCATCTTCACACGGAACTCTATACATTATTTTAGGATTTTCTGTGTACCCGAGAAAAGCACATAAAGCATAAAGAGTTGATTTTTTCACTTTGTTTCCAATCACGCCTTCGAAGTCTTCCACACTACCCCCAACATATTTTTCTTCTGGTGGTTCAAAATATACCCCACCATGATAAATATTCAATGTAAAGCAACCCAAATTTTGTCCTGTTATATTTTTTTTAGCAGGCAGCAAAAAAAAAACTAATTAATAATCATTCTGTCACTATTTTGACAAGCATGAAAATGACACCATGCTGCAATTTCTAATGCAAAAGGGACCACATGTCCTTAATCACCATTAAAGTATAGAGGGACCACAGACCAAAACCCTTTTATAAACCCACTATGTCGACATTTAAGCACACAAAAAATCCAGTTTCCATTCTTTTATTTCAGCACCCAATAGCTACGTTAAACATCAGCATATATACATTTGCGAGAATCAACTACAAACAAAAGAGATCATAGTTCTGTGAACTTACCCGAACCACTTGCTTCATTTTCCTTTTTGTTTGATTTCTCCTCATGCTTTTTCTCACGGTGCTGCTCCATCACCAAAGATCCCACAGCGTTTGATCCGTTCTTCGTCGTTTCAATCAAGAAGCGGCCCTTGATTTTACATCGCTAGATTGTGCCCTAATTTCACTTTCATCTTTATCGCTCATTCTAATTAGTTTAATCGCGTAAGGATTGGGGCTTTTACGCCGATAATGTGTTTCAATGCGTTGAATCGACAGAAACTCTACTGAACTTCCTGAAATGCCCTCGCGACGCCGTTCATCCGGCTGAAGAATAATACGTTTGGGGTGGCACAGCCTAATAGGTCCTTAATTGGCAGGACAATCTTACTTTAAGGACCAATTGCATGTAAAAAAACGTTGAGGGACCAAATTGGCTAAAGTGAAATTTTTTGGGGACTAAATTGGCGATTTTCCCTAAAAAAAAATTGCTTGACATATACTGACAGGGTTTTA
This sequence comes from Gardenia jasminoides, assembly GCA_013103745.1. Lineage (NCBI taxonomy): Eukaryota > Viridiplantae > Streptophyta > Magnoliopsida > Gentianales > Rubiaceae > Gardenia > Gardenia jasminoides. The sequence goes on from CM023104.1 coordinate 22,120,834, forward strand.
TAAGTTTTTTCTTTTAACATTTTACAAATCCTATTTCCAATTTTAAGGTGCATCCAGAGTACTGAAAAAGCTAAAAGCAAAAGTTTGCAATATCTTTCAGCTTGTGAAGGATTGCCGGAAAAGTGATATCTGGGCTCCATAGTGATATCTGGGCTCCATAGTGATATCTGGGTTCCATTTCTAATCTATCGACGTTATGCTAACTTTTTTAGGCCCGGGTTGGAGTTGCAGTGTTTTTATAAAATTTTTAAAACGTTAAAAGTATTTGAGTCGTTTGATAAATATCATCCTATGATCCTATCTAATTAGGAGCGGAGTTTTGGGTGCTAAAAATATTTTTAGCAAAGGCTCAAATTTGGTACTTTTAGAATAGTTTTATGTCTTAAAAAATAAAATGTTAAATTTAATCATTTTATCCTATATTATGAACTAAATAAAGAGATAAATAATTTAAAATTTTTAAATTACACATTATCCAATATGAGAAGGACTTATTTAACTATGTACCTAAACAATATATTTAAAAGCACTTAATAAGTGATTTTATTAAGAGCTCTACTAAGTGAATTATTTTTCAATAAGTTACGGCAATCCCAAATGGGCCCTTAATTTAGTGTCTACTTTTGTAAGTGAAACAATTTTACTTTTTTTTTTCTTCCCTTTAAAATGTTAAACAATTTCTTCTGGGGCCTATGAGCTAAGGCAGGAGGAAAATTATGCTGCAAGTGTGGATGTCAGCTTTTCAACTCACATTATCTTACAGGGTTGATTTTGTTATTAAACTTGTCAATCAAAAGGAGATCAATGTAATTTTCCAAATTAAAGGGAGTTTAAGTGAAGTTGTTAGAAACCTCAAGTGAAGTGTTTAGTTCGTTATAAATAATTATGATGATAAGCACTGCAAAACTTGCCTTCTACTTCCATTTTTAGGATAATATTATTTTCAAAGAATTTGGAAGCTGCAAAGCTTGCTCTATTATATCTTTTCTAGGATGGAAAAGAAACAGTAAAGCTCCAATTTCCAATTGCATCAATGTACCACCTCTATGGCTCCATTTTTTGTCCATTTTCTTTAATTGTGCCCTAGGTCAATCAAGATATCATATCTGCCCATATTAAGAATCATTATCCTCACAAGTTGCACTCATTTATCTCAGTCATCAGTTTTAAAGCAATTCAGGTCATTTTAATATGGATTCCGAACCTCTATTATTGAAGGGTCAATCGACACGTACTGTGAGTGGCCTAAGATCCGGCCAACAAGGTCAGACTCGATCGGAGCCACTCATTTCACATTGATGGATTTTGAAATGAGTGGTTCAGATCAAATCGAGTTCATCAGTCCAATTTTCGATCAATCACAACACAATATAGTTGATTTGCCAATCGAATCATCCTCTTCTTTCCTTCCAACATAGGACGAAAATGATTGTAAATGTGGGCCAAAATGATATCATAAAGTTGATCAAGGTACAATAATGCAATTGAAAGTTCAAACTTGGATAGAGAGTATTTGAAATAATTTTTTGAAAAAAAATATTGTAGCACTTTTTTGATGTGATGTGTGTGAGATAAAAAGGTGATTGAAAAATGTGTTGATGATGCAAGCAAGTAAATTTTGGGAGATAATCTCCTATCCAAACAAAATGATTTGATAGTCTTTTTTTTTAATATAAAATAAAATAAAATATTTAATTTCATGAAATCTGTAGTAATAGAAAATACATTAAACTTGTGACGCATACAATTAATCTAAAAAATCACTAAATTTAATAGATCTAAAAAATAAAAAGATGATATTATGAAACTCTAATAGTATGAGTAATCCAATGAATATCTCTACTCGTCAATAGCATCATTAGATTTGCAACACTATTATTAGATTTACTATCTAACTAATACAACTTTAAAGTTGATATTGAGATATGACGAGATGACCTAAGAAATTTCAAATGATGAAATGACCTGAGAACTTTCAGACATGACATGTAGATCTGAAAATCCTCTTAGATCTAATAAAGAAATATGGGTTTCCCAAATCGACTCAAAAAATTGAAGCAACTTTGAAATTCCATCATATTCCACCACCAAAATTGTGATTTGTATCCATTCTTCCATCGGATAGAATCTCCCTCATCCTGCCCCGGTAACTGAATGTGGACTGAAGACCTTGTTTCGTCAAATTGGTTATTTTAGGTTTTTGGATCAACAGATTTCTTTAATGCCAGTCCCCCATGATGTTAATTGATGTGTGAAACACATGGGAATAGCATATTACAGCTGTATCGCATAACTGCTTAATTTAATTGATGTTACATCATGTCATTAATCAGAACAAGACAGATAAAAAAGAAAGAAACAGTGCAGAAGTTTACAAAGTCCATGAGAATCACGTAGTATACGCTTCTACAGAAGCTACTACTAAAGCCAATGAGATTATGAGAATGCCTGGAATAGTTTCACTTCCTCTACTACAACAACAGATCAAGCCCAAAGAAGCATGCCGAAAGTTTCAGGTTAGTCTAAAAAAAGATGCACACTTTTTGGTTCCCTAAATTTCTGTACATATTTATTCACTTATGATTCCCGTAAAAGTCATGCTGTGTTCCACTTGTTCCTTTTTGCATATACAACTGCAGTTCTAATATTCACTGCGTCAGCCTGGTTGCATCTCAACCAGTGCTAATATTCAAGTGACTAAAGGGTCCAATTCCAAATATTGGAGACAATAATTGGAACTTTTTACTTGAGTGTTGTAGAGTGATATTCAGTTATCAATTGGTTTACGCATCTAACTTGAATTGCCCGTTAAATAATAATCTCTAACACTTCTTGGTAAGTTAAGCGGTTAGTTCGTTGTAAATATTCTGTAAAAATTGAGTACTTTTTATGTACTACTTGTGTTCATTGTAGTTTTTCCCAACTAATTGTGCTTGACAGCTCTTAGAGCACTGGGATGATAACAATCTACTAAAATTCACAATAAACTGCACATACTGTGCGTAGACTTGCTCTGCAGTTATAGGGCTGAAATCGAGTCGAGTTGAATTCGAGTATCAAGATACTCGAGCTCGAGTTCGAACTCGACTCAAGCCAGCAGAGCTCGAGCTCGAATTATTAATCAAAACTCGACGAGCTCGATTAACCTCGATCTCGAGCTCGAGTACTCGAGCTCGATTGGGCTCGTCGAGCTCGAGGTCGAGAACTCGAAATTCATGGTAATATTTTAATTAACAAGGCTAAAATGGTAAATTAATAAATATAATATATTAATTTTTAAATTAATTTTCGTCGAGCCAAGTAGCTCGACGAGTAATCGAGTAGTGTATTTTCGGATTCGAACTCGACTCGATTTTATTGTCAAGTAGCTCGAGCTCGACTTTGACCGAGCTCGAAATCGAGCTACTGATTACTCGAGTCAAGTAGCTCGATTGATTTTCACCCCTATGCAGTTAGGACTGTGAATTAGTTTGTGCGGCCCGATCTTGATCAGCTCAGCTTGAAAAAGCTCTGTCTGGGTGTCATACATTAATACATCCAGCATAATTTGGGCCTAAATATGAAATCTAGTTTAATTGTAAGCCAGGTTTAGTTTTTATTATATTCAATCCTTTTTTTTTTTCTGAGTCGAGTATAAACATCATTACAAGATTCTCTTTTTTTTTTCCCCTAATAATCAAACTTTGGTTCGATGAAATCTAGTTCAAAATGCCCAATTCACAATCACATTTTTCTGTCTCATGCATGCACGGAGAGATTGTTTGAAAAGTAATATGGTGCAAGTGACATCATCAATTTATATCAACTACTTCCACTTGGGATGCATTTTTGAATAGTTGTCATAGACAATTGTATACGACCCGAACGCAGGGCATGGACAACTATTCGCAATAGTGTAACTATTTTTAAACAGGTTGTAACTTTATGTCAGTGACAACCGTCCAGAACAGTATAATTATTTTTAAAAGAGTTGTAATTTTATGTGTGAACTACCTATATCTGTACAATTTCATAACAGTATAAAATTATTATGCATGTGACTCGCATAAACAGTAACAAAATATTACACATTTATCGTAAAGTTGTACAAACATTTTACATAAAATTATAAGATGTTCAAAATTTGTTACACTATTCTGAATAGTTCCCGCTTCCATATGACCCGCCATGAGTACGATTCTTCCAATTTAGATTTTTGTGTGGTTAAAGCAAAAATTTAGGCACTATTTGGTTCAAATTTCACAATCAATATTACTATTAGTATCATAAGGTAATCAATGATAATAAATTTTGATGAGAATTTAGTGTGTTTGTTCATGTGGAATGCATTTTACAAATTTATTATTTTCTCATTTTCATTATTTCTTTTTTTTTCTTAAGAGTGATGTAACAGGGAATATTTTTTCTTCATTTGTTGAAACTAGTAGAATGATTTTTTTTTTTTTTACATTTAAGAAAAATAAAATGTATAATTAAGATGATTCACCAGTGAGAGATGGTTAATCAGAAAGTCATAGAAGAAGTCTATTATTTCTATTGACTTATTCCCATTGGCCCTAAGAAAATATCATGTATGATTATAATTGGATTTAAAACCTATAATAGAGGTTGAAACCCATTTATCAAACACTTCCTTAGAGAAATTTTCAAAATGTGATATCTTTTGGAAGTTGGAACAATACCCAATAGGTTAGTATAGCCATTTGCATTTAGTGTCTACACATGTTACTCTCTTTAAGATGATTTAAAAATAGTAAAATTAGTTTAGAAAGATTTCTAAATATAGTGTTGCAACAAATCTGTGTATGGTAATTCCATGATAAATTAAGGATATGTTTGATAAAACTGAAATCAACTAATAGTGCGTTTGATAAAACTGAAGTCTAAAATTTGAATCCATTAAATGATCAAATTGATAAGTGTTAAATTGAATACATTTGAATATATATTACATCACGTGATAAGTGAATAGCTTATCACTTATTTTTGAGAGTAAATTTTGCTTAAAAAATTTACTGCAACTTAACTAATTTACATGTTCTATTTTTGGTTATTAAATGCATTTTAACGGGTTAATATCTGAACTTATTAAGTTTAAATATTAAATTGAGTTATCAAATAGGACCTAAGTGTAATTTAGATGTTTTAATTAGAGGCTAGCAGCAGGCATATCATTTTAAAATCCTTATATAAATTATCTTGTACAATTGGTATAAACAGTTGATAAGGCCTTGAAATTGCTTTCACTACTACGACTAAGGCCCTCTTTGGGGTTGTTGTGCCTTTCGTAAAAAAGTACTTTTGAGTGCTAAAAGCACTTTTAAGGTGTTTGGTGAGCATCATTCTTTAAAATTAGGAGTGAAACTTTTGATGTTAAAAGTATTTTTAGTAAAAAGCTAAATTTTGGTGCTTTTAAAATAGTTTTTGTGTTTAAAAAAATAAAACATTAAATTTAATCAAGTTATCCTATATTGTAAACTAAATAAAGAGATAAATACATTTTTAAAAAAAATTTAAACTTACACATTATCCAATATAATAAGTACTTATTGAACTTTGTATCCAAATAAAATACTTAAAAGCACTTGAACATTTAATAAGTGCTTTTATGAAAAACTCTACTAAATAAATTACTTTTCAATAAGTTATTGCAACCCAAACCAGCTGTAAGAAACTTTGCCAACGCACACTAAAAATGGATTATTTTCTCATGTAATATCTGATCTCGAGGTATGGTTTGGCCCGTGATGGTTTTGAGATATCATTAATTCTGCAAAGCCCCTTTCAAAATCAGTTATCAGTTTGGTTTTGGGTGTGAAATATCAGCATGCATTCACTAATCAGAGGAGAGTCAAAATGAATGGTTGAAAGGGCGATCAATTGGACTCACAGCTCTTCTGAATAAATTGTCGCAAATAGGGACTTCAGTATATTCTCCAGGGGATAATTTCACAAACCTTTCCTAAGATTTGGCCTAATATCACCTAGCACCTCCATAGTTTTAAAAATCTTGCCTAGCACCCCTTGATTGACATTGGTTGTAGTTTTGTCAGCCCTTGAGTGTTCAATAAACAATAAAAAATTATTCTCAGATGAGAGAGAAGAAATTACTTCCATATGTACCCTTATGTTGTCCTTTGAAGGAATGTTAAAGGTGAAATAGATACCAAAAGTGCACTGATACATAAGAAAAAAAGGGGGATGTAAGTGAAATAAGCAAAAAGACTTGCATCAGTTTGCATTAGTTCAACAGTGAGCTGGCAGTTGCTGCAATGTCTATAAGGACATAAAAATAACACAATCAATTTTGAATATGAAGGCAATTCAGTACCAGCACGTAGTTAAGATGAGAATTAAAAGGTTTCAAAAATTTTTATTATCTTAAACAGATACCAAATCTTTAACTAAACGTTTGACAATGCTTAAAGTATAGATCAAAAATGCAGATGAGACATCTTAAAGTGGGTCCATTTGGATTCCTTGTTTTTTAGACTGTTTGTGAAAAATAACACTGTTGCATTGTAGATGTGAAAAAAAAAAATGGTACTGTAACTGTCTTTGTATTTTTTTTTTCTTTTTCTTGTTTCTTTTTCTTTTCTTTTTCCTTTTCCTTTTCTTTTTCTTTTTAATTTTCTTTTTTCTTCTCTTCCCCCTTTTTCTCTGGCGAAAAAATTTTTTTTTTCTCCTCCTCTACTCCCTCCCCCCCTCACCTCCCCCTCCCTCGCCGCCTCCTCCCTATCCCCCCGCCTCCCTCCCTCTCCTCCCCTCCGCCTCCCCTACCCCCCTCCCCCTTCCCTCTCTGGTCGCGACCGGGGGAGGAAGGGAGCAGGGGGGAAGGGGGAGGCTGCGGGGGAGGGGATGGGGAGGAGAGGGAGGGAGGTGGAGGGATGGGGAGGAGGCGACAGGGGAGGGGGAGGCGAGGGGGGGAGGGGGAGGGGAAGAGGGAGGGAGGAGAGGAGGAGGAGAAAAAAAAAAAAATTTCCCGGTCGCCAGCGCCGGCGGGATGAGAGGAGGTTGGGGGAGAAGAAGAGGGAAGAGAAGAAAAAAGAAAAAGGAAAAGAAAAAAGAAATAGAAAAATTATTGTGGTTGTTTTTGGAGTTGTTTTTACTGTAGTATTTGGGGTGTGAAAAACAGTTTATCAAAAACAGGTGTAAAAACACCTAATCCAAACACAATACAATGAAACACAGATGACTGCCAAACCTATTTCTGTAATCATTTTGTCAATAAATTCTACTTCATAGAGGCTTATGAATAATTGAAGCCTCTACATTCACTAGTTCAACTGGGAGCCATTTCTAGGAGCCTTCAAAGTTTAACTCAAAAACTCCAACATCAGTAAAGTTATAAAGTTGCTTTATATATGTAAAATCAACGGTTGTATCAGACGTGACTGGATAACTATGATATGGGTTTATCATAATTATGGAAGAAATTAATTCGGAGCATTAATGTGGAACACATAGAGCTATAAACAATATGGTTCCAGCTTTATTTCATACCTCGAATCAAGCAAATGCCTAGCTTTTTTCTAGATTACAAATATGGTTCATCAACAACATACCATCAAGGTTCTACCATAATAGTGAGCTATCTTCAAATTCCACCATTAACTTTTCATCAGTATCATTTCTTAGAAAACTAATATTGTCACATTTCATCAACAACATAATAGGGAGCCATGACCATGTCACACGTCAGGGTCTCAATTAGCTCTATTGATAGCAAAAGTAGTGTAGCAAAAAGATGAATTTTGTACCTAAAATTTCGACAGACAATTCAATTCACCAACAAGCCTTCTACCCAACCTTTGCACAAGTCCTTTATTGATATAGAGGGCTTCAATCACTAGATGGAAGATTTTTAGTTCTATTTTTCTTCTTCTTGTTTGTTTTCCAGCAAGAGCAAAAGAAGCAAGACAGATATGACTTCCAAGCATACCATTGCTAGACCTCTCTTTTGTTGTTGTTTTGATGTCTTAGGCTTTAGCCAGCTTTACTTTTCCTGCCTCGGATTGCAACATGATTGGCGCCAAATAGAGCAGTCAAATAACAATTGACAGGTTTCCTTCCATTTTTGGCACAATTTTGGACCATAGTTATAAGGATTTGTAGCAGGTTAATTTTGTCATTTAACCGTCAATGATGGAGACATTTTGTCCCCCCTCAATCTGACAGTGGAGCTAACTGCTAATTTTGAAACCATAACCACGCTTAGGTGATATTAAGCCAAACCTCAGGGGAGATTTGTGAAATTATCCTATTCTGCAGTCCTGCATTCCTTGATTTCTCCATAACCCTATATGGCGAAAGTAAGGAAGAAACGTGATGGGATTCTGAGGTTGTTTAATCAGGTAATCAAGTTCAGGACGAATGCCTTTACATCATGAACGATCAAGCGGGAAATTTTGTTACTGGTTGGTTATTTCAAGTTACCTGTTTGTTTTCAAAATCCCTTGCTTGGTAAGCTTCTGATCAATGAACTACTTTTTCATTTTCAAAACTGCTTTTTGTGCTCTGTGATTATTGTTTCAACAGAGAACCATACCTTCTTACAAGGATTGGCAAATCTGTATACATCACATTTGATCATCTGTTTTCCTTATGTGAAAAAGAAATAGGAAATTGAATGGTGCAACACTGTGATTGGCTATATTGCACTCCTACATTCAACAAAGCTAATTCATTATTCAAATCTTTGACTAATCAATTGGATGAAAAACTCATGTTTATATCTACTTGGAAATAATATATTATTAAGCATGGCAACTTAATTCCCTTGAAAGATCAGCTCTTTGAGCCCTTCTAATAAAGCCTTTTGAAAGGGCTCTAATGTCCTCTAATTTGAGATGCAGCTGAAGCTAAATGGACTAAAGGTGTTTGTTAGTTGTCCTTTGACTAATGTGAATATACTTGTTGATTATCTATGTTCTCTGTAGCTTTTGGTAATAGTGTCTTGAAATTTTGCATCGCCTTCTTATCTTGGGCATTGGCATCCTTTAAGATTATGTATCTAAGCAGGAGATGATAGGATTGGTAGAGCAGCAATCGGAATTGTTCCTGAGGAGCTTACTGAGGAGAACTATGAGGAATGGAAAAGATGCCTGGCACATTATTTGGTTGGTCATGGCCTTTGGGGTGTTGTTTCTGGAGAGGAGCAAGATCCTACGAAAGATGAGAGTCAAGAATACGGAGAAGATAAGAAACAAGAACACGAAGAATGGAAGAAGAAGAATGCATTGGCCTTACATGCCATCCAACTTTCATGTGGACCAGGCACATATATTAAATTTAAGGAAGCTTACACTTCTGCGGAAATTGCATGGAAGCATTTGGTGGAAAAACTAAAGTCCCCGAAAATATTCGTATCAGATGAAGTTGAAGATGAAAGCAGCCTTGTTGAAGAAGGAGGTAACTCTCAATCATGTTGCTGATGAAATTTCTGTGGTTTCACATATAATTTAGAAGTCAACTGAAGAGGTTTTCTCTCAGACAAATTTTAAGTACAATATGGTTCATTCTTTAAGTATTTCGAATCATGTGGTATCAGGGGCAAAGTTATGACTCAGCGATTGCAGGTTTTCTGTCTGTTTTTGCTCTTATTCCTTTTGATTTGTTTGCTTTTGCTCTTTTAGCAAGCAATGCTTCACTAGGGAATTTTGCTGTACATTACTTCAAATAAAACTCCAATTCATCTGTGCAAGCTCTGCTATGCCCAATAATGGCCGAGACTTGAGAATTGGGTGGTCTTTCCAAAAGAGACCTTGAAATATATCTTCCACAGCTGGAATCTGTCATTTAGTCATTGCTTAATATCCACTGAAAATATTATTGCTGTTTTTCTGTTTTCCTTAACTTCTTCAAACTTTTATACTTATTCAGATTTCAGTTTTGCCTTCTACGAGCTCAGTATGATATATGACCATATTAGAGATATTAAATGAAACAAATTCTAATGTTTACAGGATCAAAAGAATACCTTCATTATGTGGCCTTGTACAAAGCAATTGAAAAAGGCAATGTTCAACTTACCAAATGTCTCCTTGATCAAGATCCCCATGCTGTTAGGGCCATAATTTCATCACATGGAGACACTGCACTTCACATTGCCATTCTGAATGGGCGCATGAAAATTGCAAATGAGCTGTTGAGGCGAACGAAACCAGAAGACTTGGAAATGATTAATAACTATGGATGCACAGCTCTTTCTCTTGCTGCAATCTGCGGTGAGGTAAAGTTGGCAAAGGCAATCATGGAAAAAAATATTAGTCTACTTAGCAAGGCAAATGTGCGTGAGGATGGGCAGCTTCCTGTCATTGTGGCTGCTTTGTATGGTCAAAGGCATATGGTTAATTGTCTATATTCCCTGACACCAAAGGAGCAACTACGTCCGGAGGCAGGCAAGAACGGAGCTTCACTGCTCAATTCCCTGATTACATCGGAAATGTATGGTAAGATTATACATGTAGAAGGCAATATACAAATCCACATAGGACCCTTCTTCACTAAATGCGCCCCTACCTCCTGCTTTTTGATTTTACAGATGTTGCTTTAATACTACTTCAACAATATCCAAAACTTGGTGTCACTCGAGACCATAAAGGTTACTACACTCTCAGGTTACTGGCTCGCAAGCCATCTGCATTTCCTAGCGGAACCAAACTTGTTTTCTGGCAAAAGTGGATATATTCATGTGAGTGTCCTTTTTCCTTTTTCCAGTTCTACTTTACTTTTAAATAGAATTCCAGGGTAAATATAGTATAATTTTGATCAGTGACTTGTACATAATGAAGAAACATATTTTCCTCTCTTACAATGCAGTGATAACAGTCCAAGAACAATACTTTGTACATTTTTTGGATGTCGTATGAATTTTAACTTAGAGTATGAAATGTTAATAGTTTCTGTTATTCAGATCAAGTTATCTGGCAAGATATGTTCTTTGACTAAGAAGAACGCGAACTTTCTTTTGCTTAAAAAAAGGGAAAAAAAAAAAAAGAAGATACAAACTTGCAGTAAATAGTAAATGTGTACTAGTATTGGAAAATTCTACTTACACCATCTATTTACTCCCCTGCAGGTCTAATGGTACGTTCTCCATGGGGGAGTCTGGCAGATTCTCATGGTAATGAGAAAACAAATACTCAAAGAGCAAGCATGATTGAACACCACAACATTGACACTCATCGTTTTAGTGATGTTGAGATGAATTTGGCAGGGAATCGATGCTTTCAGATCACTAGCTGTGGTATGTGAAATATCAAATTTCTTTTTTCAAAATTCCTACAGTTGCACTTTAAAAACTTCTACGTTAGTGATTTTGGAGTGGGAATCCTCTCCTTAACTTTTTCTCTTAATTTAAGTAGCAGCTCAATGACAAAGTCGATTGCATTGCATTTTAGTTGGTCAAGTATTCTAATATGTGATGGAATTCTAGGATTGGGAGAAACGAGAGGAAAGATCAACTTTACCAGGATCCAGTCCCACATTTTAAAACCATTTCTAGTAACGATAGAACATTATCTTCTTTCAAGGATGAGTCCAAGAATGGGACGTTTGTCACATCACACGTGTGCTTCCATCCGAAGGAATTAATTACTGTACAGCCTTTTTTTTTTTTTTTTGGCCTTGTAGGTGGGAGGTTTTGAATTTAGGACGTCTTATTTACAACCCGTCTCACCTTACCATTCAACCCAACCCAACACTCTGGCAGTGTACAGTTCAGTTGTATATTGTTAAAAAGAAGTGGCCATTTGTTGTTAGGTAATATCAAGGGGTTGAATATAGGTTGCCAACAATGTCTATCTCCAGAGCTGAATGACAGACTCTACCTTGGTTTATGACATTTCCATAAGCCGAAGAATCTTAACCTGTAGCTAGCTCCAAGAAGAATTCACAACCACTCCACCATGAAAGAGGGGTCAAATGACCTCCTGATCTTGCATAGGACTTTTCAAGTCATTGACTACTAATCTTAAAGGCATGATGTTCATTTCTTGTTAGTATGTAAAGGATGCCGACATCTGGTTTTTTTTTTTTAAGGGGATTGAAACTGAAGTCCAGCTTTGGATTGAGCAGTGGCTTATCAAGTCAAACTAACATTTACTCCCCTAAAAGGCAAGTTGGATTCCTAAGTGTAAAGACAGCTTCTCAAAAGATGATCTGCATAGGGATCCCAGTGTCAACAAACCAACCTTAATTTACTCCTCCAGAGGCAAGTTGGACTCCTAAGTGTAAAGAGAGCGTCTCAGAAGATGATCTACATAGGGATCCCAACATAGACAATAAAGCTAAACATGTGGATGGTAAATAAGAGATGTAGATAGCAACACTACACATGTATAGAGATCGTAATGTTCATCTTCTGGTCTTGTCAAATTTTGTGAACTTGCATCTTTACAGCTCAAAATTCAATTGGTGGAATTTTTACCATAAACTTCTATGAGTGGTTGCATGACAACCGCTTAGGGCCCTCTCCAAGTCTCTATAAAATTATCTAAATATGGATGTGTCGGACTATGTTAGTTCACAATATATCTGAACGTGTACATGAGGCGACTTCTGATCATTTGCCTTGGTTACCTCAGCTTGTCTATGAAAAAGTGGATGCCTCTTCCGTTTTTGGTAGCTTATACCACCATATCCTGTAAATTACTGTTTCCTATCCTTACCATCTTCCTCTGAGCTTTCCATTCTTCGGACATTTCAATAGTTTCCTATTATCCGTCCACAAGCTCGTCCATGTACTTCTGTTCTTTTTTTGTGTCAGTATCATAAACTCCACTTTTCTTTTAACTCCTTTTTTTTTCCTGTACAACTCATTTGGCTCGTTGTATGCACTAAGAAGGCATGCCAGTTTTCTATGTCCACTGACACATAGTACTAGTTTCATGGGTGTTTAGTGGTGAAGAGGCTCTTTAGTGGAGATAGCATTGTTCGTGCAACTAATACACTGCTATAGTTCTATTTTATTCCATTTGATCTCGCATGTATAACACTTGTAGATTTCCATCTCATTTAATTCGTCCTATTAAATTTTTCACTTGCAGTACAGAAGGTTTTGTACGGACTCGCTTGGAGCATATTAAGATGCCTCGGTTTGTGTCATGACCAGAAATTGATTCATAAAGATGCCATTCAACTCCTAACCTGCATATTTGAGGAAATCAGGAAATTGAGCAAGCAAGAACTTGAAGAGATGGAGATTGATAAAATTTTATACACTGCGATTGAGCATGGAATTATTGAGTTCTTTGAAGAAATTTTCAAACTTACGCCTGAACTCATATACAGAAGAGACAAAATGGGCAGAACAATTTTTTCAAATGCAATTATGCTTCGCCAAGAGAAAATTTATACCCTTATACATGCCTTGGGAGCAAGAAAGAGCATACTAGCACGTAGGAAAGATTTTTTCAAAAACAATATTCTACATTTAGCAGCCAAGCTGTCTCCATCATCTCAACTTGACAGGATTTCTGGAGCAGCTCTTCAAATGCAAAGGGAAATACAATGGTTTCAGGTTGCTATTTAATTCAAAAGTCAATATCCTATTTTATCAGTCTAAAATATTTTTGTTTTCATGTTGATTTTATTTTCATGTCTCATGAAAGTACAAAAATTTTGGCTTTATGCTGCATGAAAGTAATGCTGCCAAAAAAAGTCAACATTTTTTTTTTTTTTTTTCTTGCAGCGTGACTCTGATATGTCACCTAAACTCATGCCTCATAAGAAATAAGGCTGTCTTTTTTATAGTGTTACAAAGTTTTGTTGCACAATTTTAATGCTGCAAAAGTACTTGCAGCATGTAACAATAGCATTTATAGTTCAAAGACAGATAAACTGTCTCTGTGTTGCAGCTCTTGTATCTCTATGTCATGAAATAGAGACATAACAGCTGCAAGAATTCTTTATTTACTTGTATTGTCCTAGTGAGACTTTGTTCCTGACATGAATTAATGTGTAGGAAGTTGAGAGTATTGTACAACCAAGGATGAAGGAAGAAGTGAATACTACTAATAAAACACCTTCTGCCCTCTTTTCTGACGAGCATAAGGTGTTGGCTAAGGAGGGAGAGAAATGGATGAAAAGTACGGCAGGCTCAAGTATGATTGTGGGAACTCTCATTGCTGCAGTCATGTTTACAACAGCTTTCACAGTTCCGGGTGGTAACGATAATAAAACAGGGCTCCCCGTCATGCTAGATACTCAACCAAAAGCATTTTTGTTTTTTATGGCATCAAATGCGTTGTCGATGCTTGCTTCTTCAACATCAATTCTGATGTTCTTGGGGATTCTCACTGCACGTTATGCAGAAGAAGATTTTCTCAAGTCCTTACCCACAAAGTTAATATTTGGAATCACATGCTTGTTCGTCTCGATAGTCACCATGATGGCATCATTTGGTACTGCTCTCTATCTAATGCTGGTCAAACAAGTAGCTTGGATTTCCTATCCGATCATTGTTTTCTCTGTGATTCCAATAGCTCTTTACTCATTGCTGCAATTCCCTCTTCTTGTTGAGATGATCAGTCGCACTTACGGACGTGGCATCTTCGACAAACCTAAAATGAAACTGTATAGTTTTGATGCCTGAATTACTGCCAGTATCTCTCCATTCTGCTGCTTATCACGACATTCGGTGTTTCACTGGCATTGGATTGCTTTAAAAGTTGTTTTCCAAATAATCTTCAGTGTGATGTTTTGAATTGATCTTGTTGGAAACATCTATTTGTTTTGACTGTTTTTGTTTCGTGTCCAGCTTGTACTGGAATTCTACAGATTCCTTTGATTCTGAGGATTCCTTAAGCTATAAATGAATCATACCTATGGATTGCTTTGAGTGTTGCCACATCAAATACTACTTCATATTTAGTACTGATATTTTAATTGGCTTTCCCGAGTTCTCTTATTCATTATTCAGTGTTAGCAAATGCAGCTAACATGGGATAAACCATGAATAAATATAACATATGGTTCTTGATATGAGTAAATGGTATAGATGTATATATTATAATCGTGTTTTTTTTAATGCCAAAATATATTTTATTATTTGATTAAACCCAAAAAAAAAAAAAAAAACTCGATAAAGTCCAAAGGGATTTCAGTCTTCTCTTTAATTAATTGATAACCATTCACTTATTTTATTTAAAATAACTTGTTAGAGTCCTAAATCATTTCAATATTCTCTATCAATAATTGATTACCAAACTTACTACCAGGATGTCAAACTACCTAATATCTAAAACAAACTGAAAATTTTTTGTATATCTTTCTTTCTCTCATGTTTTTTGAGACGACAAGCAACGACAAATGGCAATTTTTTTTTTTTCTGAATTTTGCAAGAAGCAAACAAGTAACAAGAAAAAGAAAAAAAAAAGTAACAATAAAAGAAGAGTAACTCAGTTATTTTCAAATTTTACTTCTAAACTTGATTTCACATCATCTCATTTATGATTTTGCCCTTGTGTGAAAAGCTTATACTTCAGCCATGCAAACAAAAGTCTTATTAAAAATTAATGGACAAATCAATATAAGATGTAAAGTCACAAAGAACAATCTTCCAAAGATGAAGGAGAGCAGTATATCGTGTGATAACATTGTCCAAGACTTTGAGGCTATTTAAGTGAGGTAGATTTTGCTCAAGTGACACAGATTTCATACTTTAAAAACTAAAGTATCTTATTTTAAAATTTAGAAATTAAAGTGAAAATTTAAGTATAATTGAAAGGTACAAAGTGAAATTAACCCTAAATTATACATGCCGATCCGCAACTTGACAGCATCGGCGAGTGTTACTTGTAGTTGTAGCTTTCTATTTCTTTTGTAACATCTCAAGGTAAACTACATGTGGAATCCCTACATGCCCTTCTGATTGGAAACATTTTTAAGCTTCATTTGTTAAATTTTTCCCATGTTAGAAATTTCTATAGAAACTTTATCTACCTAGGAAATCTCACTGAGCCCAAAAATGTTATTGATAACATACAGTTAATAGCCTTTGCCATTATTTCATAAGTTCTTTATCTAATTTCCATTTTTTTTTTTTGGTTGGGGGGGGAATGGGGAGGGCAGCATAGGAGTGACTTTAAGCCTTAGAAATAAGAAAAGGACCTGAAGAATGAAAGACGTAAATTAGTAACTTCAGAGCTACCTAATTATTGTTCTTATCAACTAAGCTAATTTTGTCTCCCCTACCAACTAAGCTAATTTTAGGGTATCGAGTACCTTTTATCATAATATGTGTTGAATACCCTTATAATATATTTTGCTCTTGTTCTTCAAATTTGGCTTAGGATTTTTTGAACTTTTCTTCTTGTCAAGTTCTTATGGAAGGAAATTACATGGCATCACCTCCTTTGTCCAAAATGTCAAATTAAGAATGTTAAAATTGCGTAAATAAGGCAACAGGTGAATTTTTCAGTTCTTTATGATCAATCACGATGATGAGTATTACAAAGCCTGCCTTTTCATTTTCTCGACTCTTTTTTAGGATAATGATATTTTCAAATAATTCTGAACCTCTTTTGTTCTGTTCTTTTTTTCCGCCCTTTAAGTTGCCAAAAAGTGAATCATTTTGGAACACTTAACTTAGTATCATCTTTTTGAGGTTGAAAAGAAATGACAACCCTACCAGTACTCAAAAATCAATTTGCTGCTCCAAATTCGAATTGCATCAATGTAACACCTCCATTTCTCATTTTTTTTTCTTCTCCATTTTCTATAATTTTGCCCTAAGCCAAGTCAAAATGTCTTGCATACCCTTGTAAAGAATCATTATCCCCAGAAGTTACACTCAAACATTTCACTCATCACATATGCCCTTTATTTTTCAGCCTCACCATTCTTATAAGCTCTCACCGCCAATGCTTTTGAACAAAGCAAATTTGGTTCAAATACAAGCACGCAGGGGACAGGACAGGAAGTCTACAACAGCTGCTTTGTAAAAGAGGTTTAAAAAATGGGTTTGAATTTTAAAGTAAACGAGGTCAGGGTTACTTTGACATAGGGCAAAAACGACTTCTGAGTTCTTACTGAAAGCCTGAATAACATTCTAAAGCAATGTAGGTCAAATTGAGGTTAAGTGAGGATAGGAAGAAATGCAATTTTGGTCTCTAATGTTTGCCCCTATGTATTAAACTAGTTCCTAATGTTTGGACTAATTCAAATGTAGTCCCAAAGCTCATAATTTTAGGTACATTTAGAACAATTAATGAAAATTCAATAATGGCAAGTGGTCAAAGTAAATTGCAATGAACAGCACTGACTTTGCACTTTTAACCTCCAATATTTGAAATTTGAATCATTAAATTTGCTAAGCCTTAAATACTAACACTAAGGGTTTAGGATGAAATGAGATGTGAGCTAGATCAAAATTTTGTTAGATATGTTCGACATTTTCTAATGATAAAAAGCATGGAAGATTAATTGAATTTCATTTTATTATTTTCTATTTCATTTTTTCATGCCACTAATTATGCATATACTTCTTTTCTATTGCATAATTGGTTACAAAATTGGCATAATGTACGCATTTATTATTTGGCATGATGAATTATTAATTGATAATGAATTGTATCATTTTTTCACTTACATTGATAATTGAATTCTGTTCCATTAAGATATGTGGAATATATACTATATTTGAATTAGGGATAATATTAGAATTCTCCCCTGAGATTTCTCTTAATATCATTTAGCAAGATTATAAAAATCTCACTTGCTTTCCTTACTTTTGTTATTTGTATGATGAAATCTTTAAAAGATCCTAAGCTACCTTTTTCCTCCTTTTGCTAAACAAAAAAATACTCTTAGCTCTTAAGCCACTTTGTTTGCATCACTAAAAACCACCACCTAAACAACAATTTTAAATATTGCTACCACATCACAAATCCATAGCTTCTAGAACTATAAATTTAAAAAAAGGATACTCATAAACAAATACATTAATACTAATTCAACTTTAAATGATCAAAACACATTTTTTATTAACCTTATTTTTTCCAACCTCTTCTCAATCCATGACCCTTGTAGGATCCAAAATAATTATCTAGCATAAACCTACAAGAAAACTCACAAAGATAAATTAAGAGGTAAAAGAAAATTTTATATCATTCAATGAAGGATGCTCCAAAACAGACAATAACGGCCTGAAACTCCTGATGTCTTCTATTAATATATATATATATGCCCGAGGCCAATACCCTACGACTCTTATCAATACTAGTACTACTACAGTACAACTTGGAAACAAATTCCATCGGGACCCACATATATAGCTTGATTTATATTCCTACAATACCTCCCTTAAACCAAGCTCCTCAAACTTGGACATGCCCAACATCTTCTTCAACTTGACAAATGTCTCCATCTTCAAAGTCTTGGTGAAAATGTCTGCTACTTGTTCTTCAGTCTTGCAATAATCTACCTCAATCATCTTCTCATGAACCAACTCACGTATGAAGTGATACTTGATATCAATGTGCTTGCTACGCCCATGAAGCACAGGATTCTTAGACAATTCAATGGCGGATTTGCTGTCACAATAAATTATCGTAGGACCAACTTGTTTGTGTTGCAAAACACCAAGTATGCGACAAAACCATAAAGCTTGAGTTGCACTATTAGCTGCTGCAATATACTCCACCTCTGCCGTAGACAAAACTATCACTTGCTGCTTCTTTGAACTCCAGAAAAACACTCCTGAACCAATGAAAAAGGCATATCCTAAAGTACTCTTTCTCTCAACTGTATCACCAACCCAATCACTATCTGTGTAGCCAAAAAGTTCAACTGGATCATTTCCTGAATAAAAAATATCATCACTTTGAGTGCCTCCAATGTACCTCAAAATCCTCTTAGCCGCTTGCAAAAAATAAGAGTCAATTCTTATATACCATGTCCTCGGTGCTTGCTTTAATCCATACAAGACTCTCTTCAATCTGTACACCTTATTTTTCTGATCTCTTCTGACATATCCTGCAGGCTGCTCCACGTATAATTCCTCATTGAGAACACCATTCAAGAAAGCGAACTTGACATCCATTTGATAAATTCTCCAATTATTTTGGGCAGCTAGAGAAATTATCATCCGAACTGTATCAAGTCTAGCAACAGGCGCGAACACCTCAAAATAGTCAATCCTAGATTTCTGTTTGTATCCTTTCACCACTAATTTCGCCTTGTATCTATCCACTTCTCCATTTGGCTTACATTTCGTCTTGTAGACCCACTTCACTCCAATGGTTTTTTTACCAATTGGAAGGGAAGTAAGCTTCCACATGTCATTTTTCTCAATGGCATGAATTTCTTCATCCATTGTTTTCACCCAACGATC
Organism: Gardenia jasminoides; assembly: GCA_013103745.1. Lineage (NCBI taxonomy): Eukaryota > Viridiplantae > Streptophyta > Magnoliopsida > Gentianales > Rubiaceae > Gardenia > Gardenia jasminoides. The sequence continues at coordinate 22,140,170 of CM023104.1, forward strand.
ATCACAGGCTGCCTCCTCATACACCACTAGATCACAATCTGTAAACAACGCAAAATTAACAATATCTTCATCAGAAGGAATACCATCAGAAGTAATTACATAATCCTGCAAACGAGTTGACATATGCCGTTGACGCTGTGGACGTCCAGTTAAGTCAGCCTGTGGACTTTGAGCAATTGGTGATGGCTAAATATCATCATTAGGCTCATCTTCTTGATACTTTAGAATCACTTCATCTGTTTTGGGATTTTCAGTAGACCAATCCCAAACTCCTCTTTCATCAAACGTCACATCTCTACTTATTATTACCTTCTGCGTCATAGAATTATACAATCTGTATGCTCGGAAAACTTCACTGTAGCCAATAAAAATACACTTCTCCCCTTTATCATCAAATTTCTTCCTCAACTGATCAGGAATATGAGAATAAGCAAGACATCCAAATATTTTGAGATGGCCAACAAACGGTTTTCTATCACTCCAAATTTCTTCAGAAGTTTTACCAGGAAAACTTCTAATAGGACACCTGTTTAATAAATAACTTGCACAGGAAACTACCTCTGCCCAAAAAGACTTTGGCATATTTTTTAACTTCAACATACATCTCACCATATCCATTATTGTCCAATTCTTCCTCTTTGCCACTCTATTTTGCCGTGGAGTATATCTGGCAGTCAACTGATGCAAAATACCATTTTTCTCAAGAAAATCATCACACACCAAATATTCCTGACCCCTGTCTGTTCTTAAAATTTTAATCTAACAGCCACTTTATTTCTCAACAACATTCTTAAAATTCTTAAAAGTGTCACAGGCATCAGATTTTTGGTTCAAAAAAAAAAAACCTAGGCTTTTCTACTAAAATCATCAATAAAGGTAATAAAATACCTACAACCACCATTAGAAGGGACCTCCACAGTACATAAATCAGAATGAATAATTTTCAAAGGTCTTTTGGCCCTCCAAGGTTTACCTATCTGAAAAGCATCCCTGTGTTGTTTTCCCAAAACACATATGTCATAGACTCTGTCAGGTTACACATATGTCATAGACTCTGTCAGGTTTCCTGATATCAGGCAACCCACCAATCATTCTTTTACGAGCCAAAAAATTCAAACTGTCAAAATTTAAATGACCAAATCGCATATGCCACAGCCAATTACTGTCATCTATTACTGTACTCAGACAAGAAAAATTTTCAACATCCAAATTCAACGGAAATAAGCTATTTGAAGTCATTGACACCTTTGCAATCATTACAATATTTTTATCAAAAATAGTGCAAGTACCATCCCTAATACGAATGTCATATTTTTTTCTCAGACAATTGGCCCATACTCAGCAGATTATGATGCAATTCAGGAACATAGAAAATATCAGAAATAAAATCAGTAGACCCATTTTTCAGGCTAATGGGGATTTTTTCCTTGCCATGCACTAGTAAAATAGTGTTATTCCCAAATTTAACTTCACTATGGACAGATTCATCAAATTTCACAAATAATTCTTTCTTGCCAGACATGTGATTACTACACCCTGTATCCAAGTACCATTTATTCTTATCAACCATATCAACCGCATTACAGGCCAATAATAAAGTCTCAGATTTTTTACTATTATCTTGAACATGATTGTTAGCAACATTAGTCTGAAAATTCCTATTTGCATTTTCTCCAGATCTACATTCAAACTGTCTATGACCAGATTTTCCACAATTATAGCAAATAATTCTCTAACCAAAATTATTCTAAAAATTATTTTCTCTTCTAAAATTAATACCTTTGCCTCTACCAAGACCACCTCTAAAATTAAAATTGTTACTTTTACCGCGTTCAGGATTTGATGCATCTCCTCTGCCTCTATTGTTGTAGCCACGACCACCTTTGTTGTTCGTAGTTACTTCTATTTCTCTGACTGGATTCACTTTACTCACTAACTTCATTATTGCCTCTCAAATTTAACTGCGTCTTCAACGCTTTTTCAACTGTATCCTTCTCCGGGGTGTCATCCAATTTTTCATTAATTCTCTGTTCATGTAGAATTAATGATCCATGCAACTCTTCAATATTCAAATTATCCAAATTTTTCGTCTCCTGGATCACAGCTACCACATGATCAAATTTCATGGGTAGAGTGTAAAGGACTTTCTCAACAAATGCTTTGGCAGAAAGTTGATACTGATTGAGTGCCATCTCGTTTTTAATATCTAACAAACGAGAAAAATAAGATTCAATAGATTCTGACTTTTCCATCGTCATAAGTTCAAACTTCCTCTTCAACATCATCAAATTATTCTGTTGAACTCTGTCAATGCCTTTATACATTTTCTCTAAAATATCCCAAGCCTCCTTTGCCGTGTCAGCCATGGAAATTTTTCCAAAAATTGACATATCAATTGCCTGATGAATTTGTGACAACGCAAAACTATCTCTTGCCTTTTTCTCTTCACTAGCATCCTGAGCAAGTGGAGTTTATGCAATGTACATGCCTAAAGATGTATTTTCATCTGTCTCTCCCAAAAATTGAACTCTGCTCTTGTTTTCAATTTTTGAATAGCACAAACAATATTGGAGTTAGGGTTTACTATAACTCAATCAATCGTAGCTCTGGTACCACTCTGTAGGACCCAAAATAATTATCTAGTATAAACCCACAGGAAAACTCACAAAGATAAATTAAGAGGCAAAGAAAAATTTTATATCATTCAATGAAGGATGCTCCAAAATAGACAATGACGGCCTGAAACTCCCGATCTCTTCTATTGATATATATATTCCCGAGACCAATACCCTACGACTCCTATCAATGCTAGTACTACTACAGTACAACTTGGAAACAAATTCCATCGGGACTCACATACTAATGAAACTATTAGCTTAGTTTATATTCCTACAACCCTAGCTTTTAAGTTATACTAACTCATAATAAAAATCAAGTCAAACTAACTAAAGAAATCGTACTACATTCCATCACAATCACTCAAGAAAAAGGATAAATAAAATTCATTTTATGATAATTTAAAAAAATGCACTTGGACATCGAAAAAGATGGACAAGATAGAATGTTGGAGAGGGAGAAGAGAAGAAATGACTTTTGTTTATTTTTGTTTAGTTTTTAGGCACCATTTATTTTATACGTGTGTTATGTATGAAGCAAGGGTTAATACAGTCATTTTATAATTATCAGGGGAGGTAATGAGGTTTTTAAAACCTCAGAGGTGTTAAGTGCTATTAAGAGAAAACTCGAGGAAGGTTTCTGATATTATTCCTTTAAATTAAGTTGATCATGTTTTTTCTTTTTCCTTTTTTCTCATTTGAATGTGTTATCATTATAGTTTAAAATGAAGAGGAATTGTTTAGAAGTATTTGAATTATTCAATAAAATTGTCAATGTATAATAACATTAAAAGTTAATATTTTAAAACTTTGCTATTGGAATGTCTTATTTTAATAGGTTAGAAAGACAAGAAAAAAATAAAATGAAGTTTTGAAAGGGTAAATTCCTATACAACACTTATGGTTAAGTATTTTTAGGATACATTTCTTGTGGTCCTAAAATATCCATTGATATTTCTTGTGCTTCAGATTCAAGTTGAATCAAACAGAAACATACTTTGTTAACGGAGATTTCGCTATACGCGCTCCTATAATGCAATTGATTACTTGATTCTAGTGATGTGATTCCTTAGCAATGTTTCTCCTTTAAAAATGTCTCCAAATGAATGTTTGCTAGTTATAATAAGCTTAAAAATAGATTTGCCAACTGAATCTGTTTTGGACATTTTCACAGATATAAAATTTGGGGGCATTTACGAAAGAAAAAAGTTTCTATGGCCTCACACTAAAATCAAGTAGCCAATCACAGTAACTGAGTATGCTTTTGTTTGTTTTTCACTTAAATCCAGAGCACAAGAGGTGTAAGTTGATATTTTCAAACCACAAGAAGTGCATCTAAAAAAGCATTTAAACAAGGGGGTGCATGAGAAATTTACCCTTTCCAAAAACATTCCTGTAGGTAGTTCACATTTGTACTTACTTTCAGGAGCTTTAATAATCACGGTCTCTTATGATACACACTTGAAGTCTACATTCACAAGTAGAGCAAAAATTTGTGTTGTAATCATTAGAACGATGTTACGTATTAAAAAAATTAGTTTTTCATTTTCTTGTACTAGTCTTTATTTCAAGTATTATTTGTGTATTAACAAAGTGGTGCTGCTTATGCTAAACAGTTATGTTGTGCCAATCTGAAGTGGTTTTAGGAGAGTTATTGGGATCTAAGAATACATTTTTCATATATTTTAATAAATACTTGAAATCCAGGGGACAATATTAATTAAAATTTCAAAATATTAGGAACTAAAAATGTAAAATTAAAAAATTTTAACTAACCGAGATTTGGTTTTGATCCTTAATTATTGTGATTTTCGCTTAATTGTCCTAAGTTTGTCTACAATTAGAAACTTTAGGGACCACTTTTATTTTGATCAAAACATTATAGACTAATTTGACACGCATGCAAAACATTAAAATTTAAAAGTATGCATTAATGCAATTGAAACATGAGGGGCAGTGATTCGATAGTACAACTAAAGGGGTTCTCAGAATTGACCCATAAAATTGAAGCACATTTGATAATTTCCAAATTCTACCAGCAAAATTGTGATTCATATTCATTCTGCAACCACATAGAACCGTCTTAACCCATTTCTTGGAATGGATCAAATTGGGTGTTGCAAGTTTTTGGATGAATCGATATTTTCGCCCCGCTCCCTAGATTTATTAGCTTAATCAACAATTTACACTGTAAATCCTTTTTATTTTTTAAATTACATAAATCCTTGACATGTGATACACATGAGAATAATATTACAGTTGCATCTCTAACCACTTTAGTCTAAGTTACATCATATCTTTTGTCAGAAACAAGATAGACAAAAAGAAAGAAAAAGTGTAAAAGAGATAAGAATGAGAATTACTTAAATAGAGAGTAAGAATATTATTAATTTCATTTTTGGCCAAAGAATGTTTTATGCATCTATAAAATGCAAGTACTAGTCCTAATAGAATGACTATATTAGTTTCACTTTCTCTATTACAAAAGATTACGGCCAAAGGATGACAAAAACTTCAGGTTAGTCCAAAAACTGTATAGTTTTTTTTTCTGGTTCCCATAATTTATTGTATTGATGTGCTCATTTACAACATTTTATTGACTTATTATTAGTACAAAAGCCATGCTATTTTCTTGTATACTTTGAAATTTCTTGTTTATTTCAAATCTATTCATAACTTTTTGGATCTTTTATATCTGTCCAACTACAGATCTATAATTTCCAGTGTATGTTTAACCTACCATTAGGGTAACGACGCGAATTAAATTATACTGGATGATTTTCTGCAATTTATTAATAAAATTTACTTTTTATCAAAAAAGCCAGGCTGTTTTCCATCTGTTCCTTTTTTTTTCCCCCAATTTCATTGGAGTTGTAGGAAGCAGCCAAAATGCAACATCTTGTAACATTCTCAACGATGACTCCTTTTTAGTAATCTTGAGCATTATAGAGCAGCAGTTGTAATAGTCAATAAATCACTCTCTATGTTTTCAACTAACCACTTCTAATATGCAAGTAATAAGTCCTATTCCAATTACTGGATACAATGATGGAAACTTTCTACTTGAGTGATGTAAAATGATTTTTAATTATCAACTGGAAAGGCATATAACTCGAATTGCATTTTCATAATTATGTACAACACCTACTTGGTACATGTAAAAGGTTCATTTGTTGTAAATTTTCAGTAACATTTTTTGCATTTTGTGGTGATTTGTGTTCATTGTAATTTTTTCCTATCTATCTGTGCTTGACAATTCTTACAACGTTGGTCAGTAACATTTGACTAAAATGATAAATAAACTATTTTCATAAGCTTAATCAGTGGTTCATAAATGGTCACTGTAATATCAGAAAGGTCATATAGTATAAGTGGCATCTTAAACTTACATTACCTAAATCCACTTTAGTTGAGTTTCTTAACAATATGTCATAGACCACTAAACTTAATATTTTATGATTAAAATCCTCCGATTTGCATGTTGTGTGGTGGAGATTGAAGATGGAAGAAATCTTCAAAATGTGATAAGTCACGTGGATGAACAATATTATTATAGTCTTTTATATTGTAATATTTACAAGTCTTTTACATTGCAATATTTACAAGTGTTGGCACATATGGCATGTATCCAAAACTGTTGGTGTAGAAAATTCACTTTACAGTTAGTGCATAAAGAGTTAATCATATATATGTTATCCCTTATAATTAATACTGGCCAGTATTTTTAGATCTAAATCAATAGATGAACCAAGTGAGCTTTTAGTTTACGGTTCAACTGGTTTAACTAACTAAAAAGTTAAAAATACTTTGTTCATTTTAAAGTTAAAAATATTTGAATGATTCTATGAAAAATATTTCTAATAGCTAACTGGTTCAACCATTGTTTAAAAAAATTAAAAAAAAAAACTGGTTCAACCATGTAAGTTTTGGGGTTTTGACCAATTTGGATGGTTTTGAGGGGGAAATTTACCATTTTAGTTCCTGAACATTTTTACTAAAACCGATTTCATCCCTAATGAATTATGTTAATCAATTTAGTTCTTAAACAAGTTTTTTACTTCAAATGCAGGACTTTTGACTAAATTTTACTCAATTTGCATAAACCTGCAGGGGCATATTCGTTATACTGGTCTAACTTTCTATGATTAACAGATGAAATATTTTAGAAAATCCATTAAAATTGCTTAATGTCTAAAACTGCTTAATGTTCAATATAGTCCCCATCCTTTTATTTTAGATGTTAAGCAATTTTAATTATCTTTTTAATCTATTTTGTCTATTAATTATAGAAAATTAGGCCTAAATACCAATTATGCCCCTGTAGGTCAAAACAAATTGAACAAAATTTGGTCAAAAGTCCTACATTGGAAGTAAAAAACTTGTTTGAGAACTAAATTGGTTAAAATAATTTATTAGGGACGAAATCAGTTTTAGTGAAAATGTTCAAGGACCAAAATAACGAAATTCCTGTTTTTGAGGAGTCATTTATTTTTTTATTGTACCCTAAAATACAAGGGGAGAAGTTTTTATACCCGGTTTCTTTTTCAACCGGTCGAACCAGCCAGACGGCTACGGGTCTGGCACTTGCGCTTTTGAGTCCCAGTCCGTTACACTTCGAAGCTTTGCCTCCACAACAGGCTGTTTGGCGAGACCATATACTGCGACCTCTTAAGTGGTTATATTTTGAGCCATCAAGATTGCTGCAAAGGCCCCTTCGTTATTAGTTTGATTTTGACTCCAACGAACAGTTGAAAGGACTATCAGTTAATCTCACAGTTCTTTCTGAATCAATTGGGAGAGCAGAAAATGGCAATAGGAACTTCAGTATTCTCCGGGCCTGCTGTATTTCTTGAATTCTCGATGTCCAAAATCTCCAAAATAAAGAAGAATTTTGATGGGATTTTAAGTTCATTAATCAGTTAAACAAGTTCAGGAGAAAAGCCTTTGTGTCATGAAGAATTTAGAAGGAAATTGATTACTGGTTGTGTTAGTTTCAGCTTAATTATCTGCCCGCTTTCTGAATCCCAGATTGTGGTAGGTAAGCTTCTCAGTGAACTACTTTTTCATTTGCTAAGCTGCTTTTTTGTGTTTTGTGATTATTGTTCAAATTTCCAACAGAGAATCATGCCTCCTTTCGAAGATTGGCAAATTTGTATTAGACTACTTTTTTGGAGTGTTTTCTTTCTGTGATAAAAAAAAAAATTAGGAATTTGGATGGTGCAGCACTGTGATTAATTATATTGCACATCGACATTCAACTTAGCTAATATATTTCTCAATATTTGACTTATCAATTGAATGAAAAAACTAATTTATATGTCTATTGGAAAATGACATACCATTGTGCGTGGAGACTTGTTTCCCTTGAAAGATCAGCTTTTTGAGCCCTTTTGATACAGCCTCTAAAAGAGCTATAATGGTCTGTAATTTGACAGACTTGAAACTACAGGGATAAACGTGCTTGCTGGTTGCCTTTTGACTAGTGTGGATTAACTTATTTATTGTCTGTGTTCTTTGTAACTTTCAGTAATAGTGTTTATTTTGAATTGTGCGTCCTCCTTTTTATGTCTTGGACATTGGCATCCTCTAATGTAATGTATCTAAGCAGGAGCTGATAGAATTAGTAGAGCAGCAATTGGAATTGTTCCTGAGGAGCTCACTGAGGAGAACTATGAGGAATGGAAACGATGCTTGAAACATTATTTGGTTGGTCATGGCCTTTGGGGTGTTGTTTCTGGAAAGGAGCAGGATCCTATAAAAGATAAGAGTCAAGATATTGGGCAAGATAAGAAACAGGAAAATGAGGAATGGCAGAAGAAGAATGCATTGGCCTTACATGCCATCCAGCTTTCATGCGGGCCAGGCACATATGTTAAATTCAAAGAAGCTCACCATTCTGCGCAAGTTGCATGGAAGCATTTGGCTGAAAAACTCAAGCCCCACAAAATATTCACAAAAAATGGTCCTGAAGATGAAAACGGCCATGGTGAAGATGAAGGTAACTCTCAATCGTGTTGCTGATAAAATGTCTATGTTTGACATATAATTTTAGAAGTTGACTGATAAGGTTTCTTCCCTTGGAAAATTTTAAGTGCTAACGTGGTTCATTTGATAAGTAAATTGAGTCTATCAGGAGCAAAAATATGATTTAGGGATTTCAGATTATGTCTGTTTTTCTCTTGTTCCATTCCTTTCTTTTTTAGCTCTTTGAGCAACCAATTCCTGACCATGGAATTCTTCTGTGCATAACTTCAAATGAAACCCCAGTTCATCTATCCAACCTCTGCTGCACCAAATAATGGTGGAGACTTGGGAGTTGGGAGTCCTAGCTAAATTACCAAAAGAAGCCTTGCAGTATATCTTCAACAGCATGGACTATGTCACTTAATCATTTCTCAGTATGTGATAGCAGTATTGTTGCAGTGTTTACTATGAACCAAAGAAGGAAAAATTACTCTCCAGCCTATGATAGTCATAAACTTGCTCCTAAAGAGTACATATTCCTTGACAAGATTAGTAAAAATGTTGCCTTCTCACCAAAAATTATTTCACAGGTTTTCTGATTTTTTTTCTTTACTTCCTCAACCTTTTACATCCTTCCTTAAAATTTCACATGTGCCTTGTATGAGCTCATTACTATATATGACCATGTTAGAGATATTAAATGAAACAATTTCTAATATTTACAGGACAGAAAGAGTACCTTCATTATGAGCGCTTGTACAAAGCAATTGAGAAAGGCGATTATAATCTCACAAAGAGAATCCTTGATCAAGATCAACACGCTGTTAAGGCAATAATTTCTTCACATAAAGAAACTGCACTTCACATTGCCATTCTGGGTGGACACACAAAAATAGCAAAGGAGTTATTGAAGAGAATGGAACTACTAGACTTGGAAGCAGTTAATGAATATGGATCCACAGCTCTGACTCTTGCTGCAATCAGTGGTGAAACAAAGTTGGCACAGGCAATCGTGGGCAAAAATGATGGGCTACTTATCAAGGCAAATGAGCTTGATGATGGGCAGCTTCCTGTCATTGTGGCTGCTTTGTACGGTCAAAAGCATATGGTTAAATATCTATACAGTGTGACACCAAAGGAGCAATTAAGTCCAGAGAGGGATAAGAACGGAGCTACACTTCTGAATTCCCTGATTACAGCAGAAGTTTATGGTAAGCTTATAGATTTAAAAAGCAACATGCCAATCTGCATCACACCTTTCTTCACTCTATGTGCCCCTAACTCCAGCCTTTTTATTGTTACAGATGTTGCTTCTATGCTACTTCAACGTTATCCAAAACTTGGTGTCACCCCAGATCAAAATGGTGACTACACTCTCAGGTTACTGGCTCACAAGCCTTCTGCGTTTCCTAGTGGAACTAAATTTGTTTTCTGGAAAAAATTGATCTATTCATGTGAGTGTCCTTTTTCCAGTTCTACTTTACTTTGTACATCAAATTCCAAGGTCAATATTTTAATTTTGATCACTGACTTGTATGTAATCAAGCAAACTATTCTACTCTCCAATTCAGTAATAAGCCAAGTGGTCTAACAACAATAGCCATTCTACATTTTGTGGATTTTTGTGAAGTTTCATTTTTCATGTCAGTATGCAACGTGGATTATTTTTTCAGTCCAAGTAGTTGGGCAAGCTAAAATTTTCCACTTACAAGAATATTAACTTGCTCTGATAAGTAGATGTGTACTAGTATTGGGAAGTGCTACTTATACCATCTATTTATGCCCTAGGTGTAATGGTACATTCTCCATGGGGAAGTCCAATAGATTCTCCTGAAGATGAGGTGAGGCATACACAAAGAGCAAGCATGACTGAAGACCACAACATTGACATTCATCATTCTAGTGATGATGAGATGACTAATCGAGGCCTATGTGCTACTAGATCTGGTATGTGAAATACCAAGTTTCTTTTTCCTAAATTCCTTCTGTTGCACATTAAAGACTTCTACTTTTTTTGGTGGGAATCTTCGCTCCTAAATTTTTCTCTCACTTTTAGCAGTAGCTCAGTGACAAAGTGTAGTGCATTGTATTTTAGTAGGTAAATAGTCTGATATACTAAATAGTCTGATATGTGGTGGACTATCCAGGATTGGGAGAAACCAGAGGAAAGTTCAAAGTTTAAGAGGATTCAATTGCACATGTTTTAACATTTTGTAGTAAAGATTGACAATGTTTCCTTTCAAGGATGAGTAATGAGGAACTTTTCAATTCGCGTGTGTATTAACTATATAAATGGTAAAATAACAAAACTCAGCTGCTTCCATGTGACAGAACTAAAATGAACTGGCGCTTGATCCATTGGCCACCAGGTAGTAGGGCATTTGTCATAAGCTAATATCAAGGGTTAGAATATGGCTTGCTAACACTGTCTATCAAAAGAGTTCTTAAGAACAGAATCTAACTTGCACTATGGCATTGACATGTGCTGAAGAATCTTAGCCTAACTAGCTCCGAGAAGAGTTCACAACAACTCCACCATGAAAGAGGGGTCAATTGACCTCCTCACTTGCATACAGTTTTCCAAATCATTCACTACTACTAATCTTAAAAGCAAGATAGACAAATCTTGTTAGTAGGTAAGGACCCCAACACCAGGGTTTCTTAGGGGATTGAAACTCAAGCCCAGGTTCTCTTATACAAGAATATATTTGGTTAGGTCACCAACCATTATCCTCCTGAGGTAAGTTGGACTCCTAAGTGTAAAGATAGCTTCTGAGAAGATGACCCACATATGGATCCGAATGCAGACGAAAAAACTGAATGTATAGATAGTACAACAAGAGACGTAGACAACAAGGCAAAATGTGTATAAGGATGGTAATGTTCATCTTCAGGTCTTACCAAGTCCCATGGACTTGCCTCTGTGCCACTCAAGATTCATCTCATGGGTTCTTTATTAATTTCGCTCAGGCAATTGTACTGGCAACCACTTAAAATCATCTCGCATCTACATAGTTATCTAAATACAGATATTTAGGATTATGTCAGTTTACCATGTTTCAGAACATGAGGTGCTTTCTCATTTGTCTTAGTTACCTTAAATTCTCTATAGGAAGAAGTGGATGTCTGTTCCATTTTTGGCAGCCTATACCACCGTTTCCAGTTGATTACTGTTTCCTATCTTTACCATCTTTTTCTGAGCTTCTCATCCTTTGTATATTCCACTAGATATTATTCATATTATCCAATTCACAAGTTTGTCCATCTAATTCTGTTCTTTTTAGTGTCAGTGTCAAGTGATAATTCAGTTTAAACCCCACTTTTTCTGCTCTGAGGCATGCAAGTTTTCTATGCCTACTGATGTTTGCTTGAGTGTACCATGGCTGTAGATATACGTATTCAGTTGTGCAACTAAGACACTGCTACAGTTCTTTTTTATTCTTTTGATCTCACATTTGAAGCATCTATATCAGTAATTGGTTTCTGTCTCATTTTATTCATCCTATGCATATTTTTTGTGCAGTAATGAAGATTTTGCATGGACTCAGTTGGCACATACTAAGATGCCTAGGTTTGTTTCATGAACTAACATTTTTTTACTCGGGGAAACTATGATAATTTTCGTAATGTTTTCTGTTGATTTCAGTCCCAGATATAAAGGAAATACACAACAGGAAATTGATTCATAAAGAATCCATTCAATTGCTAACCTTCATATTTAAGGAAATCCAGACATTAAGCAAGGGAGAGCTTGAAAAGATGGACTTTGATAAAATTTTGTACGATGCAATTGAGCATGGAATCATTGAGTTCGTTGAAGAAATTTTCAAATTTACGCCAGAAATAATATATAAAAGAGACAAAAAGGGCAGAACACTTTTTTCACATGCAATTGCGCTTCGTCAAGAGAAAATTTATAGCCTTATATATGCCTTGGGAACAAGAAAGATCATACTGGCACGTAGGCATGATTATTTCCAAAACAATTTCTTACATCTAGCAGCCAAGCTGTCTCCACAGTCCCAACTTGACAAGGTTTCTGGAGCAGCTCTTCAAATGCAAAGGGAACTACAATGGTTTCAGGTTGCAATTTAATTCGTAGTCAATGTCCTATTTAATCTTATTCCACCATGTTTTTGTTGTCATTTGCTTTTGTTTTCATGTCTTATGGCATATAGACATAAGAGCTGCAACAATTCTTTATCCAATTGTACTGTCCTAGTGAGGCCATTGTCCCTGACATGTTTTATTCTGTAGGAGGTTGAGAGTATTGTACAACCAAGGATGAAGGAGGAATTGAATGGTAGTAATAAAACACCTTCTACCCTCTTTTCTGATGAGCATAAGGTGTTGGCTAAGGAAGGAGAGAGATGGATGAAGAATACTGCAGGATCAAGTATGATTGTGGGAACTCTCATCGCTGCAGTCATGTTTACAACAGCTTTCACAGTTCCAGGTGGTAATGATAGTAGATCAGGGCTCCCTGTCATGCTAGAAACTCAACCAAAGGCATTCTTGTTCTTTATGGCATCAAATGCACTGTCAATGTTCACTTCTTCAACATCGATTCTGATGTTCTTGGGGATTCTCACTGCCCGTTATGCAGAAGAAGATTTTCTCAAGTCCTTGCCCACAAAGTTAATATTTGGAATCACATGCTTGTTCATTTCGATAGTCACCATGATGGCATCATTTGGTACTGCTCTCTATCTGATGTTGATCAAACAAGTAGCTTGGATTTCCTACCCCATCATTGTTTTCTCTGTTATTCCAATAGCTCTTTACTCGTTGCTTCAGTTCCCTCTTCTGGTTGAGATGGTCAGTCGCACATATGGATATGGCATCTTTGACAAACCTAGAATGAAACTCTTTAGTTTTGATACCTGAGTTACTATCAGCATCTCTCCATTCTGCTGTTTATCATGACATTATGTATCCCGCTCGCGATGGATTGCTTTTCGATATTGTTTTACAAATAGTCCTTATCTGTGATGTTTTGAATAGATTTCATAGGTACCATTTATTTGGTTTGATTCATTTGTGTTGTCTCCAGCTTATGTTGGAATTTCTACAGACTCCTTTGATTCTGTGGATTCATTTGGCTATCAATAGTGCATACCTTTGGATTATTTTAACTAAAGCTGATACTTTCATTGGCTTTACAAAGTTCTCTTATTCAATTCATGGTATTATCCAATGCAGCAAACATGAATGTCTTAATATTATTGTTCGTTGCTCTAGGAGGATAAACCATAAAACTTAACGCAGATTCAAAGTTGTACAAAAATGAAAAGGCTATTTTCTCTCCCATGTTTTTTAATGAAGTTTTGGCTTGAAGATTTCTGGAGGTCTCTCAGCATCTGCTTTATCACTCCTATCCTTCAGAGACCTAATGAATGATGTCTTCGAAGTGTTTTAACTCAAAATAAGATCTCTATTTATGTGCTTACTGAACACAAAACAAAAAGGGAAAAATCTTTAGCTAAATAACTTCTACACAGTTATGAGTTGATCTTAAGGTTGTCCTCCTCTAAATTCTCTGCGTTGTATTGGGCGGCCAGCTAAAGGAGGTAGGAACCTACCATTCTACCCTGCTAGTTTTAATTCATGTCAAAAGAGTTTAAAGAATCGCAGTTTTTGAAAAAGAGTACAAGATCATGGTAGTTATAGTTTTCCTTGTGAGCCACCAGCTGATCTTCAAACAAATCTGTGCTACCCAACTTGGAGGAAATGTTCAAGTTTATTAGTGGTTCATATAAATACGTTCTTCTCAATTACGTTTTTATGCTTTATGGCTGATTGAATTTGTAGTAGTCTGAGAAGTGAGGAGACATGGACCATAATTTCTACCAAGTTATTTAGTTCGTGAATCTTAGATCTGTCTTAGTTCTTGGTATTCATAATTAAGATCAGATGCTAAATCCACACCCTTTAGTTTAAAGTCTTTACAAGTTATTAATGTACTTAAAGTTTAAACTATGATGGAAATGCATGAATTTAACTCTTCTTCTTCTCCTTTTCTTGGTAAATTAAGAGGATATTCATTTGTCTAATTAAAACCTAATGTTGGCATAATTTAACCAAGCCCTCATTAGGTTATGCATTTTAAAACCACAACAATTTTTTTTTAAAATAAAAATGCTGGCTCAGTTTATAGTCATACAGTTAGTGTGCAACTGTGTTTGGCCTATATTGCTAAATTGGGTTGCACAGGTGTTTTTTGGTGAAGAACATGTCTTATGCTTCTGGATAGATACTTTCTAAACCTTTTTCTTGCTATCTTTTTTTTTTTTTGGAATTAAAAAATTAAAAATAGGCACCAAAAAAAGCTTATGGTGCCTACTTTTGGATGACCTATTTCAGTATTTCCCTCAGATGATTTACAAGGAGCACTTTTCTATTCAATTTGAGAAGAAATACAGCATAGGATATCGAGAAACACCAACTTAATGCATTAAAGATTCAAATTTAAATAGGAAAAGACCAAAGATTCTAATAAACTCATGAATTTGAATACCAATATTTTTTAATACATCTCTTCAGGATTTAACACATTTTAGTTGTAAGTAAAGCAAAATAAAACATAGCAAAATACAACAGTTTAAGAGTTAAACTTTCAGTCATGTAATCTCAGAAAGCAAGCAAGGTTCTTTTATTCTTTTTCTTTGGAAATACAAGCTGGTTTTAATTGATTGATCCAAAAAACTTACCTCCCAGTTTAATATATGCAAATTCGAAATGAAAAAATTATTTAGAAGTTTAGCAAAACATTCACCACAATAGTGATAAAGTAAAGGCCTTATAATATTTGATTTGAAATTCTCATGTTTGCATCGTTTTGCCAATACATGAATTGTCCATAAAGGAAGCAAGGTTTGTCTTTCTCAAGACATTTTTTATGAGAAAAGTAGAACAAATATTTGTGCACTTGCATTTGGAAAATAAATGTTTCCTCTGAAAGTTTTCTATTTTGCAACCACATATATTTATATTTTAAAAAGGAAAAGTTAAGTGCTCATTTTCAAGATAGAAATCACAATATGCATGTATACATGGCAAGAACATTTTCCGAAGAAAATAACTCTATCATCAGGAATGTTGTAACTAAAAAGTTAAAAAGATTTTCTTGAAATGTCATCATAAAAGGCCACCAAATAATCACAATGCTAGTTTCTTTAATGATAATAATGTGCTAGAAAGTTAGTTAACGAGAATGTGCACCTAATCACATTCTATGGAAAACACCTTTCTCTTTTATATTTATCCAAATGGTTGTTTTCATTGTTTAGTTACATTCCAAATAATCCTTGTTATGTTTATCTTATGGCATAGAATAAAAAATTTCATGCAATTAAATTTGATGCTCTAATCCTTTTTTTTTTTTTGAGTACATCATTTTGCAACTAGTCCTATACTTTTTTTTTTGTTTGGGGGGGATGGGAATGGATCTATCTAAACTATTAAGATTGGAGGGAATTAAACTACCTCTAGAAATGTTTCAAAAAATCTTAAACGGGAAATACAGGCAAAATGTTTCGAATCTCTCGTCTATAACCAAGGGGGGACTATTTGTCTATCTTGTACAACACTTTACAACTAATTGTATTTTTAAATAGCAATTCTTTATCTCTATATTATGTTTCTAGATTGTTTAATTTAATGGCAAAGATTTTGGAAAGACTTCTTTTTTTTTTTGCTCAAAAAATGTTAACTCCAATATTTGAAAGATTCAATCTCTTACCTAATATTTGTTTGTGTCCTCACAGATTAGTGCTCATCATCTTACCTTGTTTGGAATGTAATTTTTTTTGCAAAATTTTTTATATTTCCATGAAGACATTCCTAATCATCTTTTTATCTCATACACATCATATCACTATAGTCCATTTTTTTTTCTACAAAAACCATAGAAAATAGCAATCCAAATTCTAAGCAAAACATTAATAACTTGCTAGAGTGGTATTAAATGCTGTTGCTAATTAAGCCCTCTTTCCAATTGCTTATAATCAGCTAATTACATTTCAAGTTAAAAATTATTTTTTTGATGTTCTTGTTTGGGTTTTTACCTCTGCATCAGCTTATTTTTAGGCAAATCTATAATGATGATTTAGCAACTTCGAAATGCTTGTAGTAATAACAGCCTCCGTTCCTTCAAACTTTTAATCTAAAGCATGCTTTAGTTATTCTAATCTCTTAATCAATGTAAAAAGAGGAGAAAATTTGACAATAAGCCCTTAAAAATTGACGCTAAAATACATCCGCGAATCGCGTCATCAGATAATATTACTAGTATGAAGTGCTATTCAATTACAAAGTTTTAAAAAGAAAGAAAATTTTAACAATTATGTATATTTGTGTACACTAAATAGTCTAATAAATACAGTTATAGTAGTTCAGTAGCTATGACTAAGAATGAAAAGTAGCCATACAATACTAATGCATATGTATGTAAATTTGCCTATCATTTATATAAAGGGTAATTACTTAAATACTACTCCCTCCGTCCCACTTTATTAGGCTTAGTTTGTTTTTCACACAGATTAAGAAAAGTTAGGTAACATTGTTAAAATATATATATCTTCCTAAAATACTCTTAATTAAATATAGTATGACTAATGCTTGCATTAAATGATAAAGAAAGACTAATGCTTGCATTAAATGATAAAGTAGGTAGTACTATACAACAACTTCCATTAATTAAGGGCATTTTAGAGAAATTATAGGTTAACTATATTCTACAATTGGAAAGTGGACTACAATTTGGGACAAACCAAAAAGGAAAACAGGTCTAACAAAGTGGGACGGAGGGAGTAATATATGTGTATTAAACAAATAATCATAGCACTAATTATTTGTAAGTACACAATCTAGACATGGGAATTAGCGTGGCAAGGAGTTGTTTAAATCAGCATTAATTGGATGTTCCACTTTAGAATCACTGATTGCCTTGTAAGTTCAAAGTTGTATCCCACCCAAAAAAGATATGATTTACAGCACATTAAGAGCCTGCCTATCCTTATATTGGTCACTAAACAATTTACATCTTCCTTTCCTTAATTGTCCTTGAATTATATTTATACCAAGCTGAAAGGTATCTTTTCATAAAAAAACAAATAACGCTGGATGTGAAGCCCTAGAGAAATTAAAAGGCCACTCCGACAATTAACTTTCTTGAACATATTTGATGATTAGGCTATCAAATGTATAAATTGTTCCATTTATGCATATTTTGATTTGAAAAAAAAAAAAGAAAGAAGAAGGGTACATGCTGGCCAAATTCAAAATTCTCTGTTACAATTTACAAGTAGTATTACTAGCACCTTCCACATGTTTGTATACAAATAAATGATTTAGATACCAATATATGGAAAGAAGAGTAGGAATAGATAGTGAATGAATATCAGTCTGTCATTTTAAAATTTAAATGACATCAAATTTAAACAATTCTTTTGCATCGTTCTTAACGTCACGTATAAACAATCTTTAAACATCGTTCTTAACGCCGTGTATAGATTGAAAAATACCGTAAAATTATAAAATTTACAATTTAATAGGTTACAGCTATAAAACGTATGCCCTGATTCGAATACCTCCAAATGTATGATATAATGACGTCCTAGCTTCACAACAACTTCCACCTCTTTGCACACGTAAACCTTGCAAATTCATCCAACCAACCAACCAACCCACTGAACTCCTCCAAATTCCACAAAACGCCCCAAAAGTCCACAAACTTTTCACCTAAACCCCTCTCTCAAAACCCTCCACTCACCTCCTCTGCTGAAAAAAGCCTTCAAATCAGAAACGGCTATTCTTTTCTTTGCCGGAACAAATACTTACAAAAGAATAAAGCACCCCACATTCACGCCTTGCGCGCATGCCAAATCTCCCTCACCTTCTCGTCTCAGCTCCGTCACGGACAGGGACGTTAGTAACTCCACTCTCCCTGCGCCACGTCATCTGTAACGGTCCCCTCCCCCCTACCCCACCCCCGCGGCCCCCATCTCCTTCCCCAAACCTCCTCTATATAGCCTTCTCTTCTTTTCTCTTCTTCCTTACAACCTCTGACCAGAACAAAAAGAAAAAAGAAAAAAGAAAATTCTTAAAAAACACAAACATAAAATTTTGAGCTCATTTTCCTTTCCGAATTTAACCTCGTACAGTTGATTAATTTACAATTTAGTCCTCCCAACCAAAATGGCGCCGTTCACCAGGGCCAACCGGAGGTGGGCTGACGAGAACGACGACGGCGATCAGCTGGACAGTCTCCGGCTGCCCCGGCGGAGGAGGAAGTATAGGTCGATTGTGGCAATAATGAGGGTAGCTAAAAGGGTCCAACTTAGAAATGAGGATGACGATGGTGATGGTTGCGATGATGATGGTTTTGATCAGAGGTTGAAGGTAAAGAAGGAGGAAGGTGTTGATGATGATGATGATGATGATGATCTTTATAGCGAATTGGGGTGTGAGGAATGTGGGGGAGGGGATAAGGAGGAGGAGATTTTGCTGTGTGATAAATGTGATAAAGGGTACCATTTGGATTGTCTAAGGCCAATTGTGCCCCGGGTGCCATTTGGGCATTGGTACTGCCCTAGCTGCTCTGATCACATTCGTCCGCGGATGGCTCAGGCTAAAAGTATGATAAACCCTTTAACTCAATTCAAAAAACCCACAAAAAGTTTAATCCAATTTTGTTTGTACAAAAATTTAATAAAAAGATTTGTGTGTTGCTGTGGTGTGTTCTAATCCATGTATCAAGTGTATGTACCATCCATACAGTTCAACGCAAGTGATTTTTTAGAAGGTCAGCTCAATGCAAGTGGATATAATTAAGTGTCTGATAGCAATGTAGTGTTCGTGTGTGAATGATTGACTGAGTGTGTGTCTGTGAGTGAATGTCAGTGTGTGTGTGTGTGTGTTTTCTTCTTCATTTTTCTTTTTTTGGGTCTGGGGGAGGTACATTTTGTCAGTTTTACTGGAAAGCACAGAAAAATGTTAACTTTTCGTGACCCTTTAATTTCTTGATTGTGTTTAGGTCTTACTCAGACATCCATACTTGATTTCTTTCGGATTCAGAAATGCAGTGAATCAGTGGCAGATTTTACTTCATCTCTAGGTAAATTTGGATGGCTGCTACAGTATGGTTACAATATGGAGTGCATGTATCGGTGTGAATCCTTTTTGTGTTGGAACATATCATTTTTCTTAGTTGACTTGTGATTATCATTTTTGTGTGGCTTTAGTTGCAGCAGTTGGGATAGTTGGGGGAGGGAATGATAAAAGTCAAGTGCTTTTTTATTTCTTGTTTTTAGCTGAATTAATGCACTTCTGTGTAGAATCCTTGAATTCTGCTTCAATCAAACAAGTGTTTTGCCAGCATAAAAGATTCCTGCTGGCAATTTATTCCCTGCATTTTCTCAGCACTAGATCTTGTGTCAGCTGAAGATATACTAAGCAGTATTTTAGAAGCTTAAGAGACTGCTATGATGATGTGAATTAAGTTTAGGGTGTAAATCAGCTGACTGAAAGTACGTGTCTCATCTCTAAAGATCCAAGAAGATTGCCGCAAAATAGAGTTGAATATTCTCCAATAAATCAGAATGTTTTTTCCCCAATAAGGAGTACTGTTTTGTCATACAATTAAAAGATTAGGTTGGCAAATGTAGCTCATGTATTACTTAGCCAACTGTGATTACTGCTGCTAATGCGTTTAGCTGCGCAAATTATTGCTATTAGTTGGGACCAATTTGAAATGCTTTTACTTTTAATTTGCATAACTGCCGAGTGTCCCTTCCAGATATGTGTTAATACTTGTCCTCGCCTCTTTTTTATGCATGGCATCTGTATTCTATGTATTATTGCTTGGATACTTTCCAGCGCTTGACTTCTTGTTCATTTTCCAAAAAGAGAATGAGAAAAGAAGATATATAGAGATGTTGATTTTGACTAGTAAAATCAGCAGGAGCCTTCCTATTCTAAATCTTCTGAAAGTTGATGGATAATCCCTTGCTCATCATGATGGTTTTAGACGTTGAACTGCATGTGCAGTTTCCCTCTCTTCTTCTTGACAGTATAGAATGAAATGCTAGAACCACGATGTGGTCCTCAGGTATGGCAGAAGGAGAAGCCAAAGGAAATGTTATCAAATTCATCAGTGTTTCTACTCACTATCAGGAAATCGTTAGTGCATATACTTATTTGCCTCGTCTATGTGATACTTGTGCAAACCCGTAAAATGTTTGACAGCATTGTTTGACCATCTCTTTGGATGGAGTGGAGTGCTGTTGTCACTCCATAATTTTGCATATGACGTGTCAATGAGGAAATAATTGAAGAGATATGATGCACTCTATCTAGGGCACACAAAGGACCAGGTCTAGAAGTCTACGCGACTGCATGCTTATAGGCAGTTCCCATGTGTTAATCTAATAATTTTCCTGATCAGAACTCTGCGGCCTTATTTTTGCTGCAATGGTTTCCCAATGGAAGTGCTTGAAGTAATCTTGCAAAGCTGTTTCTGGTGTAAGTTCTTTTTGATGCAGAAAAGGTTAGTTATGATAGGGCTTTAACCAAGTCTGTTTTCGACCGATGATCCCTTCTTACCTTCATGAGACTTGCAGCATTGATAGCTGAAATGCACGAAACTGGACTCAATGTGATTGTCCATAAAGAAGATTTTCTGTAATCAAATCCTACTTTTATAAACCTACACACACACAACTTATATTTTCTATAATAATCCTGATTTTTGTTACTCATAAATGTATGATTACTATGTCAACTTGCCCTTCAATTTGTACTGCTGTGAGCTAGTCTTCTTTTTTCTTGAAGTTGTTTAACTGGAGTATCACTTTCGTATTTAGGCTGAGTTTTTGGAGCAGCAGCTCTTCTCACAATATATAGGCATTGAAGTCATGTTCGTGTTTCGTTCTAGTATCTAAATGCAAAGTTTCAGTTTAACATAGAGGCATCTGTTTCTGAACTGGATGGAGACTTCCTTCTTTTGTCATGTCGTTGAGTTTTCTATGTTGGTTGTCTGGGGTAAATGTACATGAGCCATGTCCAAGTTTGTTGTCAGTTCTGTTTAACTTTCCTCACAGGCAAGTTAAAGAATGACATGCAGGAATTTGAACTGGTTAGGCTTGTACTCAGTGTGTTTTTCAATTCAAGCCAAAAGATGTATAT
Source organism: Gardenia jasminoides (assembly GCA_013103745.1). NCBI lineage: Eukaryota > Viridiplantae > Streptophyta > Magnoliopsida > Gentianales > Rubiaceae > Gardenia > Gardenia jasminoides. The sequence continues at coordinate 22,161,934 of CM023104.1, forward strand.
TTACTTCTATATTTTGCCTAGAGCTGCTCTTTTTGGCCCGTATTTCCTGGAGTTAATGAACCCTGGAATCTCTTGTAAACAAAAGAAAATCTCTTCCCCCCCCCCGGGGGGGCAACTTTCCTTTCTCTCCTCTAGGCACTTTTTCATGCTGCTGATTTACGTATTTAATGAGGCTTACCTCTTTGGTTTTGAAACTTAACCATAATTTCTGCAGCATAACTACCATCTCAGATGTTGAAACTGATGTATTATGTTTCTAAACTTTAAAGAATATCTGTGTCAAATACATTTAGCTGTCTTCAGCTATGGATTTTCCTTTATTGCTCTTGGTGCTTTTCATTTAAATTATAGATAATAGAAAACGTCGGAAGCGTTCTGGGCCTTTGGTGTACCACAAGAAAAGGAGAAGACTTATACCATATATACCAACGGAAGAAGCTGATCAGAGGCTGAAGCAAATGGGATCTCTTGCTTCTGCTTTGACAGCAATGAACATGGACTTCAGTGCTGATCTTACTTACGTGCATGGCATGGCTCCTAGGTCTGCCAATCGGGCCAAGTTTGAAAAGGGTGGAATGCAGGTTAGACCCTAAGTACCTCTTGTCAGTTAGTTTACTTAAAATCTTTAAAATGCTGCAAAAACAGTTAGTTTACTTAAAATCTTTAAAATGCTGCAAAACAATTGCTAGTAATTATTAGAAAAGCTTGTTTTCAGTCATCTAGTTCCTCTTTCACTTCTCTTATCAGGTTCTTTGCAAAGGAGATGTTGAAACATTGAAGTACTGTAAACTTATGGAGAAAAGTGGCTTATGTCCACCACTTATGGTTGTGTTTGACTCATGTGAAGGGTACATCTTCCGTTCATGCTTTTTCCCTGTGCCTTGGCCCCCAGTGATTGTTATTTGCCTGTTGAATATATTGCTCTTGAATGCTGCAGTTATACAGTAGAGGCTGATGGTCCAATAAAGGACATGACTTTGATAGCAGAGTATGCAGGAGATGTGGATTATATGAAAAAAAGGGAGCGTGACGACTGTGACAGCTTAATGACGCTCCTTTCAGCAAAACAGCCGTCCAGGAGTCTTGTTGTCTGCCCTGACAAGCGCGGCAACGTTGCCCGGTTTATAAACGGCATAAATAACCATTTGCCGTAAGCTTACATCACAACAAACATTCTATATAAATGTTTTTATCATCCTTCCATGTTCTTTTTCTTGTGAAGACATCTATACAATGTTCTTATCATCTTTTTGTGTTCTTTTTCTTTTCTTTTTTCTTTTCTGTGGTATCTCCCATCAATAAACTTTAGTTCTATGTCTGGCTGAACCTCCTCAATGAAACGAAATTATCTTTATTCATGTCAGAAAATACTTACAAGTTGACATTCAGCTTACAGTTCTTGAAACCAGTCCATTTTTGTGCAGGGAAAGTAAGAAGAAGCAGAATCTTAAGTGCGTGAGGTATGATGTAAATGGCAAATGCCGGGTCCTTTTGGTTGCTGCTCGTGACATTGCTAAAGGGGAGAGACTGTACTATGATTACAATGGGCATGAGCATGAATATCCTACTCATCATTTCATCTAAGTTCGGAAGTGACAGAATTTTCTCCAATGAGACTGCAGGACCATAGAATTCTCATTTTTGTCTTCAGATATACATAGCAGCAGCAAATTTTTCTCTAACTGTAGGTAGCTGTACTGCTGGCCAGCAATGTGGCCATGATAGTGCAAATTCCAAAGAGGATGTTTATTTTGGATTTGGCATATTAAATGCAGATTAGACAGGTTACATGCTTATGTAGTACAGTTACATTGGAACCTCACAACATTTAACTTCAGCGGTATTTATCCGAATATCTTCTGCTTTTCTTTATTCCATTTTTCTGCTATTCGAAATACTTTCTAGATAGATATATAAACTTCTTTTAGTGCTTCAGCTTATGTATTGGTACAAAAAGATTGTTTTGTTACAGGAACTTTTCAAGCAATCTGCAAGTATTGTTTTGTTACAGGGACTTTTCAAGCAATCTGCAAGTTTTCCTATGTGCTGGGCATCATTGCAGATATCATACTTACATGTCTCCTGTGCATTATCTCCACAACATAGCATCAATATCTCCTCATTTCTGCGAGTTTATTTGATTGTAGAATTCTTGCTTACAAGCACAGACTTACTCAAAGTTTAGTAAAAACTGACTATGCTGTTTTGAGTATCTGCGTGCTTCTTCAAATGGCCAATGCATTACTATGCCTAAACCTAGCTATAACTGAAGTACTTGATTTTTTGAACCAGTTCCTAATGAGCCCTTATAGTACATCTAATTTATGCCTATTTGTCGTTTAAATGGACATACATTAATTCTTTCCATTGCATTAAGACAATTTTCCTGTTTAACTTCCAATTTTCAGGAAAAAAAAAAAAAAAAAAAGAACCCTTATATTGATTACCTCTTAGACGCTTGTTACACGAGCCCCAAAAACCAATTTCCTCGTTGAGAAAACTTTCCTCATAATATGGTATTGCAGTATCCGGCTTGGTATTAGCAGATATCGAATGTTAGTACTTAATCCATGGCCTCTCTGGACAGTACCGTACTTAAGATCGTCATGACTAATCAAATGGACTCACTCTTGCAGGAACCTTGATTGTTGGTCATGATATAGGTGCTAATGGTGAATTCTCTAGAGACCGGATACTACAATGTGAGAGCTTATTTGTCAAGCCAGCCCTGATGCCATTCCAAGTTAGAATAGCAGACATGATGATCATGTTTTGCTCATACTCTTGGGTTTATGCAGTCAAATTTGAAAGCATATCTGTGATTTAAAGGCTTAGATAGTATGTTCCATAATTTGGATAGCCAACTTAAGAGTGAGCCTCATTTTCTGAATGCCAGCCTAAGTAGCAGGCAATACACAAGAAGGAAACAAACAAGTCCACAAGCTCGAAAGTGCTGGGCAGAGAGGGCTATCTTTGTTGATGACTCCTAATTCATTTAGGCACATATGGAAGGATATAAAGCATCTGAGTCTCTTGAATAAAGAATTTCTGCAAGGTGCACTTAAGCTACCAACAAATCTTGCAGAGGCTTTGTTATAGTTTACCAAAAACTTGCTAAAATTTGTTCATAGGTGCTTTTATTTTGCTGTTTAATTGTAATATTGGCTCATCTTAATCTAAATATGCTAAACCTTGTAGCAGCTTTTGTTTCTAAAATAGCTTTTTCCTTTTAAATCTCACTGAAATGTATGTTTATATTTGTTAAAATTTCTTTTCAAACATCAGGTTTAACTCAGCAACCTTGAAAGAGTTGAAGCGAGTGAGAGAACAAGCCCTAGTTTCAGAATACACTTGTAAAGGGAAAGAGGGTAACAGAAGGATCACAACTAATTTCGAAATTCAAGGTATAGTATAGCCAATTTTGCTCATCTCATTAGGGGTTGGAAGAAAAACATGCTTGACTGGGCAGAAACTGAGATAGAAATCTGCCTTCTTAGGATTTGTCTTTGGCTAAAAAGTTTTAACCTTTCCCGGCTTACGCACGTTACACTTGACAAAAGCACTAGTGCATGATGTCCCGTACCAATGAACTGAACTGAAACTGAAACGGCTGGTGGAAGGCAAGAGTGAAGCAAGTGTCGATGGATATTAATGCCGCCCAAGTGGCAATTGACTAAAATCTCACTTGCCCTTTTTTATCCCCCTAAATGGTTTGGGTGAGTTCGACTCATGTCACCACACAAATTAGCACATGGATTGAATGATTTTTTGTAAAAAAGTAACTTGTCCTTACCGACTGAGCCAACTCATGTTGAGTTGGCAAATCTCACGTGTCTTTGATTCAACCGCTCTCATTTTTTTCAAATAGTACAACTGTTCCATTTTTAATATAATAAAAAAATAAAAAATATAGTAAGAGTGGTTGTTTTGAAGTTAATACAAGATGCTAATTCGTATTTGCCTTGCAAACTTGTCATTTGAAAATGTTGCCTTATTTTTATTCTAATTAAATGCACATCTACGAAGTGAATATTTTGAATTCAAATGTTATATATGTAGATTAATCTAGTGTGACCTCATTTATATATTATTATTATATGTTCTCATAAAAAATTGAATATTCGAAAAACGACCCTAATATTAGGATATAGGAATATTCGTTAATAAGGGAGAATACAGATATCTCCTCGCCATGAAATATTTGAAATATAGGAATATAAACTATCATTCATTTCTCATTTTGCAGCAATTAGGAGTTTATTTTTTATCCTCTATGCTTTTGGTTTATAAATTTAAACTTTCATATGTATGGCATCTGAATGGCAACAAAAAGTTGATACACTATAATAGTCTTGTTTTGTTTGAAGTATAGGTGTCAAAATGGGTGATTTGGATAGATTTGACTATGTCATAGTTGGGTAATGGGTATAATTGAATCAATCCACTTATATCCAGTTAAATAAATGGGTATAAACGAGTACCCATTAATACCCATTTAATAAATGGGTATGGGTATACTCAACTATCCATTTTATGACTCGTTTGAAATATTATTTATTTTTTAAAAAAATTTTAGCATGGTGTTTGATAAAAAAAAATAATTGCATTTTGTTGTTATTATATTGGTAAGAAATTCAAATTTGTCTCCTTAACACTCACTAAAATTTAAATAAAATGTATGTTTATTTTTAAATGGGTTAAATGGATGAGATAAGTCAACCCACTACCCATCAATTAAATGGATATAAATGATCCATTTATACTCATTTAAAATTAATGGGTGGGCTTGGATAAATTATTAATGAACGGGTTTGGATAAATCAACATAAATGAGTTTTGATTGACACCTCTAATTTGAAGGAACAGAGTTATAAAACACTTGTAGTGCTAAAAAAGATAGATGAAGAGAGGAATGAGATTTAGTACTATGTAGGTATAGAACAAACAAAATAATTGGGCTACAATTATCCAAGAAAAATAATTGGGCTACACTTGTTTGAGCCTATTATCGATCCACCTTGTGGGTCAAAATTTTAGCCCAGAGACCCTAGACCATAGCAGGATTTTATTTCATAGTCCAAAATGGAAAACTACAACATAAATGGGCTGGAGAGCAATTCTTTTAGTCTCGATAGTGCAAATTTTTGATGAATTTTTAGCACGTCATTAAGATACAATTCAGTTTTTAGCACGTCACTTTAGGATTCCTAACCCAACTTTCAAACTCTTCCTTTCCCCTTCTCCTTGTAAGGGTTGGATTCTCGTTTAACCCAAATGAAAAGGTTCCTATTTAAATAAGAGTAAATCTTATATACATTATCAGTGCATACACTATTACGGTTGAATGAATTATGCATAAACTAAATTTCAATTTTGAATTAGTTGTCATGCATCAAAAACTAATAGTGTATACTTTGTCAATGTAGGAAAGATTAATCCCTTAAATAACTATATCTGCTATCATGAAATTATAGTTGTGAAACCAGGCCTGACCTAACAATCGAATCAGCCAATATACGACTAGATTGGGCTTCTAATTGGATCGATTAAATACCAAACCTGGGTCAACGACTTGATGATTCAACCGATGAAAAAGCAAATAGCTACCAGTTGAACCGCTAACTTAATATTTTATTATTTTTCTTATTTAAATATAATATTATATTTTATAATATAACTAATAATTGATCCACGGCTTTTGGTGACTGGTCATCTCATCGGATCGAGCTTTGGGCCGACTTTGATAACTATGCATGAATAGTTCTACTCTAACATATTTATAAAGAATAACCAAATTAGTTTTGCACATGATTAAAAGTCTTGCTTGATTAAAGTTTTGCACATGATTTTTAGAATATTTTTGAAGATTATAAATACATGACTGACAACTGGGCCATCACAGTCCTAGACCAACACTCAGCATACTTAAAGGGCACAGTTTGGTATGGGCTAGATATATGCTCTTACAAATCATTCTACTTTCTCTTTTAGTTTTCGTAAAGCTGGGCCACAAAGCCCAACTGAAACCCTGGTTTATTTTGAGGGAAAACCTTGGTTTGTTTTGCAAGCAAGAAAGTTGATAATTTGAAAACGAATTAATGTCAATGCATATTACTTGCTGGTTTAGATCTGCGTTTACGCCATTTTAATTTAATTTTGAACTCTAAATATTACATATACGATGCACATTCAAACTCCCTAAACCTGAATAATGTGAATGTACGAAAGATTAATTAAAAAAAATAGATAATGAAAGATATGCACTGCTGTACTAGGCATGGTAATGGGGCGGGATGTTGCCATATATCTCCTCCCACTCTCATCCCATCCCTTACCCCCCACTACTCCTGTGGGCGCTCATGGGAGCATTTTTTCCCACATTCTTCGCACCTTTATCTCTTTTTCCCCCCCCCCCCTCTTAGCACCTTTATTATTAGAAAAAACTAATATTAGCAATGCTACTACTACTAATAGTTCTATTACAAGGAAAAATTAATATTACTACTGATAATTTAACCCAAAATCATATTAAAAAACACATGTACTAATAATATAATTTAAAGTTAATTAATTAATAGGGGGAAATGTGTGGGAGATGGGGTGGGAGCATACTTCCACACCCCTTACCCCATTTAAGAGCGGGTAGAGAAAAATCTCTTGTCCTGCCCCCTAACTATCACACCTACCCCCATTGCCATCCCTATGCTATACGTGTATTATCCATTGGACCTTTCAAGAATTATGTCAGCAACATAAATTCCTTTTTTAAATTGATACTTTTTTTTTTTATATTATCCACCCGCCCAACAAAACGAATCTAGATTGGATAGAGGTAGCCAACAGACAATCTGAAACCAATGGACTACGTATTGACAAATTGTGCAAAAGGGGTAAAAAAAAAAACGGAATAAACCGTATCAAACTATCGGCACTCCCTAATAAATGATTACCACATTTGTAGGTAGGTCAGGTGACAAAGGATGCAAATGGGTAACATGCAACAAACAAAACAAATGACAAAATAAAAAAAGTAAATGGTGATCTGTATCTGTCTAAACCAAATAATGACAAGAACTAGGAATATGTTTGCAATCTAACTTTTCATTGGACAATTTATCTTCTTTATATTTTTCCAGAACTCCTGGTGATGTTTATTGCAAGATAGAAAAATAAATTATTCAATTTATAAAATACTAATGACAAATTCTTAAGCTTAAGATTGACATTGTAAAACATTTAAAAACTTCATTGATGAGAAATGATTCATTCTCATACATACATGCATAAATAAACACACACACACACACAACCCGTACCTTCCACCTCTTTTCACACCCTTCCTATTCCTAACTGTTAGGTTTAGAATTCGAATCTTAATAGTAATAGTGAGAAAACTCTAAAAATCCTCCTCTGATTAGTGGGTAATATAGTTATAGTGCCTGAACTTGCAAAATAAAATAGCGTTCCTGCAAGTGAAAGACCTTCTTTATTTTATTTTATTTTATTTAACTGAAACTTGTTTAACATACACAATCACAAAGCTTCTCTATCCAGATTCATAATTAAAAAGGTTATCATTCTTAAAACTTTCCAATTGGATTACTTAAACAACTTGTTATTCAATTTTTCACATGGAAACGATAACTTTCCTTCGAATCTAATGCCTTGTTTTAGCACATAGAATTGAAGGCATAAACCCAAATAAATGAAAATCTTAATTTAATATGATCAAATATTTGTCCTATGCATTTCTCTTAAAAGTCTTTGCTAGAGAATTTCATAATTTTTTTATAGATTGAAATAAATCTTAATAACCCCATTGGTAGAAATATTATAATTTATACTTCTCTTTTTGGATGACATAAACAATAAACAATTTCGATTTGTAATTATTTGAGAGATGAGAAAATACAAACCATTGTACTGCTTGCACTACCAGTTGCACCACCATAAATTTGAAAAAGGTTCTTTTACTCCATGCCATAAAATATATAAAGAAAAAGTAAACTTGCTAATTCTTAAAATTTAAATTCATAGAACAGAAAATAATGTCTTAATATTTGTCATGAATATACTTGTTTATTCAATTTGTAGGAAAGGCTATTAGAATCTTTCTTGCTGCTTTGAAGATTCAGGGTTAAATTTTATTCGAATCCTGTGCCATGTACTTGGGATGGGATGGCAATTGGAGATGGAATGGGTGGTAAGGATGAAAGTTGAAAAATTAAAAACAGAGAATATACCCTTTTTCAATGTGCTTATCCTAAGCCTTAAACTACTGAGCTGCTAAATCCTAAATACTTCTGTACTACGTAATTTAGACAACAAGATACGGATGTACTGCAATAGATTGCTAGTACTTGCTTATGACTAGGATATTCTTGGGAAGATGTCCACTAAAGGCATAAAAATAGAAAGAAAATTTTGTGGTTGCTTCTGGACCGAAATGGCCTGTAAACTGTCAATTTCAGAGTCCCTTTCAAAAATGTTTAGGATATGCTCTATCAGGAAACCGTGTGCCACTGCCAAAGTTCCTAGGATATACCATGTAGTGTCACCATATAGTCCACAATTAAAGTCCTTTCATCATTATCTTGACCTTATCTGCCCACTGCCGACATAAATATGGACCTCCACCGCTTTAATTCCACTTAGTATAGGGTGAAAATGGCGCTTCGAACATAGACCCTTCTCTGCTCACAATTCAGTCTACATGCAAGAGAAGGAAATACAAACTGGGCTTGAGAGGTAAAAAGGAGATAGAACAAAGATGGGTAGTTTAGAAGAAGAGAAGCTGTTTCAAATGGTGCATGATTTTATTGAATCAGATTCATCTTCAGAAATTTCCTCTTATTCCTCTCAAAATCTCTCTCTCAATCATCATCATGCTGAACAATATATTTTGCAGGTATTTTGTTTTCCTTTATTAAAAGAAAAGTTTCCTGATTATTCATTTTTTGTACATGTGTTAAACACTAAATTCTGTTTTCAGTTGGATCATTTTGTATGTGGTGTCATCCTGAAAGGGTTTGGAAATCTTTCTTGATTACAGGAGATTGTTGAGAGCAGAACTGCAGCTGAAGAGGGTCTTCTTGGTTGTGTATTGAAGCACATGAGGCACAAAATGGAAGCAGAGAAAACTACAAGCCTCAAGAAATGGCTTGTGATTAGCCTGAGTAAGGATGGTTATCATGGTGCTTGTCTATGTCAAACTTCTTGGCCTACTACTTTAGGCTGCCCTGGTGGTGAGTAATTTTTTTTTTCAAGTATTATTTTGTTTGCTTTAGAACTTTGCCTGGGAAATTGGGATGGAAAAAGTTGAACTTTGCTCAAGATTGAGGAGGACACCTTTTGTTACTGAGCTATAGCCATTTCCTCGTGTTATGAGGATAATCTGTTTTATGTTCTAAGTTTGAAGGGCCAAAGTGTTAAAATACAAAAGATTCAAATTCGTAAAATGGAATGTAGTAAATTACCATATAACCTCCAAATATTTTGATAATTAAAGGGATGACAAGATAAATCATACAAACATTCGGGGAATCCACCTTCCATACTTTAGTTGTGAAATCATCTGAACTTCTTTTTTATGCTAAACAGGTGATTATGAGTACATTGAAGTTGTGATTAAAGATAGAAAATGCAGCTCATTGAGGCTGATCTTAGACATTGATTTCAAGTCACAATTTGAATTAGCAAGGCCTACATCATCCTACAAAGAGCTCACAGATTCACTTCCTGCAATCTTTGTTGGTGATTCTCAGAAATTGAACAAGATAATCTCCATCCTTTGCTCAGAAGCTAAGCACTCCCTTAAAGCAAGAGGTCTCCATGTTCCCCCATGGAGGACAATCACTTATATGCAGTCCAAATGGCTTAGTAAGTGCCAGAGAATCCCTTTGAATCCTGGCAGAGAAGTAGGCCTAGGCAATAAAGAAGCAATGGTTGGTGAGCATTTTTCATCCAATTTTGACACGCTGACAGCGTCAGCTTCCAATGTGAAGAAGGCTAATAAGGGAGAGAATTTTGTTGGTAGATCAGGTCTATCTAGTCAATTTGCTGCTATGAGCACAAAATGCTTCTGATGCAGCTTTTCAACTAGATATTTGCGTAGTTTCTTGATCTTGCAGAGCAGAGAAGAGATAAGCATCCTCCATAGGCAGTACTCTTCTCTTTTGTTTGCTTTGGCCCTTTGAGTTTTGACTGATTGGAACAATTGACAGAGATGAGATGAGTTTTGATAGCCTCACAATTTTGTTAAGAGTTTCAGTTGTACAAATTTATGGTCAGGCACTAAAATCAGGGTATATTACATGGATCCCTTGGGGTACATTAAAGTAAAATTACACTAATGGTTTCATGAACAATGCAAAACAATAAACTTATGATCAACAAATAATGAACTTCAAATTTGAACAAACAATTTGGCAAGGTGACATCCTCTGATTCTGGATCATCCATTGGCTCTTATTTGCTAATTTATTTTGTTAGTGTAAAAGTAATGTCTATGATAATTGTCTCAAAACATTGCTAGACCAAACAAAGAAGCCCATCTCTGTCAGTGACCGCCCACCTCTGCTCTGTGAACAAAAAGAAACAGAACCTAAACAACTAATGGTGCCAAGCTGTGAGCCCAAGTCGATCAAATGTACCTCCATGTTTAAATTTCTTTGTTGGCATCTTTGTACTGCTACAGAAGAAGATTAGTTGAACCAGTGGTTATTCTACATAATAAAAAAAAGGGATAATTTCAGAAACCTCCCTTGAGGTTTCTAACAATTTCACTCACCTCCCCAGGGCTTTATAACATTACACAAACCTCCCCTGAGATTAAGATTTTATAATAAAGTTAGTCCAAATTAAAAAAGTAACATTAAAAAAATACTTTGAGGAGAGAGATGAAACTTTTATTCCATAAATACCCTTTATACTTGTGCAAAAATTATATTATAACGGAATGAAAAATATATTAATAAAAGTGAAGAAAAATAAGCACAAATAGTAAAGAACCAAAAAATAAGTAGCAACTGATTTTTTCTATAAAACTAAATAAATAACTAATACTAAATTATAATGGCTATTTTTTTAGATTTTTACCATTTTGCATATAAAGGCAACAAGAAACATTAATTTGTTATTTTCACTTGAAACAATTAACTTTAAGGTGAGAAAATAGTAGTTAGGGCATCTAAGGGGAGGTTTCTAAAATTAGCCCTATTGAAAACTAATATAGGTAATTAAGTAGTTAGGACACTAATTAATTGTTAGTAATTAATTAATGAAAATTTTTGTTGATGATTTCTGTAATGATGAAAAACTATTTGCAATTACAAAATAGTATTAATTGATATATCAAATATTTGTTTCGCTCTTAGAAATCGATATAGCAAATAGCAATTTGTTTGAATTTTTCTCTAAAAAAATTACCAAATATTTTCCTTGCGATTATACTTGCAATATTTGTTATTGATGTTAAAGGATATTCGTGAATTTCATGATTTTGCCCAATATCTTGACAAGGCCATAGTTTTTGCACCTATATTTCACATTCAACTTTCGAAATCAACACAAAATCACTATTTTGCTACCTTAAAATTTGTTGTTTCAAGTGAAAATAAGATTCATCTAAATGCTTTTTGTTGCCTTTATATGCAAAATGACAAAGATCTGAAAAAATATCCATTGCTAATTCAGTACACTAGTTATTGATCTAAATTTATAGAAAAGGTCAATTGCTACTTATTTTTAGTTCTCTACTATTTGCATTCACTTTCGCTATTTTATTAATTCATTCATTTACAATACAAATTTTACACAAGCATAAAGGGCATTTGTGGAATAAAGTTTCATCTCTCTCCTCAAAGTAGCTTTTTAATGTTATTTTTTTGATTTGGACTAACCTTATTACAAAATCTTAATCTCAGGGGAGGTTTGTGTAATTTTGTAAAGCTCAGGGGAGGTGAGTGAAATTGTCAGAAAGCTCAAGGGAGGTTTCTGAAATTATCCCTAAAAAAAAATATTATTCATATCATGGAAAGTCATACGGTTATTAAACTGGTGGTTGAATTAGCAAGTGTCAACTAGTCAATGGATTTATACCTTATCCAGTCTAATTATTAACTCAATCCGACTAAGTGGCCAATTAATCAAGTTGACCCAGTTAAACAATTGGGCCAGGCCGAATTGAAAAATTACGATCCAGATAACTCGTATTTGGGCTGCACACGCTGCAATTTGTTTCACAATTTCGAAGGCGACGCAGGTGGATGAAGTAAACAGGCAAAGGCAAGAAGGGAAATCTACTATGCAGGGAAAAACAGTATGCAAAAGCTAATATTAGGTAAATTCCGGCAAATTCCTACAAATATTGTTGAATTGCCAAAAAGTCCATAATGTGGTGTTGAAATTTTTTGTTTTCTTCATCCATAGGTGACGCACGTCCTAAAATTATGGCTGTATTCTAAACCAAATATGTTTTTATTCAGACTGTCAAATCCATTAGATGAACTAAAACTAGGATATATGTTTTTATTTGTGAAAACAATTTGATGGACAGTAAAGCAGGTGCTTTTTTTTTTTTTTTTTTTTTTTGGGATAAGTGGGAGGTTTTGAATCCATTATTTTATTTTTATAGGGATCTGATTGAAAATTTCAATTTTTGTAAGGGAGACTTGCCCACTGTTTTATGATCTTCGGACCAAGTATTTAGTTTTAAGGACCAATGGCTATGAAAATCAACGAAATACAATTAAAAAAGTGTCCCGATCGTTAGAACAAAAAGAGTAGCATAATTAGGTTTATATTAACGGTAATACATTTTGACTAACGTGCGCCACAACGCTTGGGATCTTTGCAACCACCTTCCTATCAAGGTGGATAATATTTGGATGTGGTCAAGACATTTTTTTTTTCTTTTACATACATATATACATATACATATACATATACAAGTACACACACATGTATGTGTGTGTGTATTACATATTGTTTAACATTGATGAATATAGATATTGAGAAACTGAAATGAGTGAGATTTAGTTAATGCTATTAAATAATCCAGATTTGTGAAAAGAAGATAAATTTGTCTATTGTGAGGTGATCCATCTCATTAATTCCTTTCCAAAAAAAGGTTTTTTCCCTTAAAAAAAAGTGACGTTAATTTTTCATGGAGAGTGAGGATAAGCACACTTCTCATCTTACCTTTATTTGCTTCAATTGCAATTATGGAAAACAAATTTTGAAGCTTTAATGTTTTTCCAATCAGGGTTAAATGCCTCAAACTGCTCTCATCTATACTTCTAGTTGCAGTGGACAAGCTGGGGATGGGGCAGTGACTGTAGCTACAATTAGTGTCGTTGTTGTACTTTTTTCATGATGTGGCGTATACTTTCATAATTTTATTGTATATCATGTTTTGATGTATGCTCACATTACCTTTATTGTGTGTTAGGAAATATAACAAAATTATCTAAGTGTCAGAGTACATTAAATCATGAAGAAAATACAACCACCATACCAACAACAAAATTATCTGAGAGTAAGTGTATATTAAATCATGAAAAAAGTACAATAACCATATCAACCGCACGTAGGGACCTTAACAAGATAGGCTTTAGTTCATGTTTGGTGCTGCTCTATCCGGCTGTTGCATTTCTTATTCCAAAGGGCTTTGTATGATTACGTTAGGACATGTTCTGATGCAACATTATGCGAAATGTAAAACTGTAAATCATACTATCAAATAAATCATCCGTTTGATAAACATACTATCAATGTAACTTTTGAAAAAGAAACCATAATTTATCTTAGTGCAAAGAGCAAAGAAGTCAAGTTTTAAGTCCCAATTCCCATGTGGACAGGTTATGCTCTTGCAATATTGGCATCATGACCTGAATTCTTGTTAAATTGTTGAGCAATCAATGTTAAAAATGCATCCAAGTTCTCTTTTTCACTTGATTTGATCTCCTTCCTCAAATCTTTTATTTTCAGCCTCATGGCTTCGCCTGCACCTCCAAATACCACCTCCTTGATCACTTTTGTTATCTCTCCCCTCTGAAGTTTGCCAATTTCATCTCTCATGACTTCCATAGCTACGCCATTTTCCACCAAGAGCCTACCATTAAGGTTCTGTTCAAAAGCCATTGGCATGGCTATTATGGGGACACCAAATTCAACGCCTTCAGATAAAGATATCCAGCCACAGTGGGATAAAAATCCACCAACACTCGAATGGGCTAAAATCGTTGCTTGTGGTACCCATCCTTGAACAATTCTCCCTCTATCTTGCACTCTCTCAAGAAAACCATCTGGTAGAATCTCTTCGAGCCTTCTTTCCTCACCTTTTGAAGATCTTAAAGCCCAGATGAAATTTGCTTGGCTTAGCTCCAAACCGAAAGCAATCTCTTCTATCTCTTCCTCTGACAAGAAATACATAGTGCCAAATGAAGCAAAAACAGTTGAATGTTTATTTTTTTGTCCAAGCCAATTGATGAGCTTAACATCCTCCTCACCTAATTCAGCTGCAGAATTAGGAGTAGCAGGAATCAATGGACCAATTGGGAGAACCCTCAGGTTGTTGAAACTAGAAAGATGATCCAAGTATTTCCCTTCTATTGCTCTGCAGGTATTAACCAGCAAAGGTAAGGAAGCACATTCACCAACATTCAGTGATATACGTCCCATTGCAGCATGAACTTTCTGTCGCTCAAAATGTCGAACATAGATTGCTGGAAATGGATATTCCGTGCCTGAGTTGAATACCTTATGAAATGCGTATGATAAGGTTGCTGCACTAACAACATGGAACCAAACTGATGGAAAATGGTACACGGGAGTTACTGAATACCAGGCGAATCCATGATCATAGATCACCAAATCTGGCTTGAGAGATTCTACTATGCTGTGTATCTCAGGATTGGACAGTTTCAGGGAGTTAAACAAGATGGGAAGGAGATGAGCCGGGAGGCCATCGGTCGTGTGGTAGTGAGAAGGAAGTTCAGGCAGTTCTGGAAGATCAAATGTTATAAGTTCAATAGATTCAGAGTACTTGCCAGAGATTTTCTTGGAGATGGATCTGAGATTGATTGGTGTAGAACAAAGATAAATGTGAATGCCTCTGTCAATGAGTTTCTTGGCTAGCTCCAGGAATGGAGATATGTGACCATGTGCCAACATTGGTAACATGAGAACCCTCGGAGAAGTATTACTAGCATTTTCTATAGTGTTAGACTCCATGACCATGGATTGCATAGAAAGCTTATCTCTGTAACTCAACTAAATAATTCCCTTTGTTTGTGCGGAGAAATGGGCTCCTTTGGGGGTGATTAAATAGGAATTCTTTTCAAACTAGAATACAAAATTGAAATTGGAAAGTAGTGGGATTCTTCAAATTGAACACCTTGGGCGGAATTTTATAGCCATTTGTAAGCAAGACAGGGAATCTAGCAAGGTGTGTACCATGATAACATATTAAATGAAACCGATTCTTTAAATGCATTATAGTATCGTGATAATAATTCCAATCCATTTCTACTCTTACTTCCTTCTTTTTGTAAGCTTCGTAGATATCCTATGGCATTTAAGAACCTTCCTTTAAATTTTTTAAAAGTATTTAAACTTGAATAACTTTTGCATAATATTTTTACAAAGTAGGTTTGGATTATACCACATAACACAAATTTAAATTTGAAATTCAAATTATACACATGTAGTATGCATCCAAAATTGCTAGTGTAAAAAAATCACTACACTGTCAATATATAAAAAGTTAATCCTTAAAACTTAATACATACACACAAATATATATATATATATATATATATATATCCATGTGTCTCCATGTATCTATGTTGTTAATCAAAACGAGCTGTTCAAAAGTTCATTTGAGCTCGGCTCGTTTATTTTAATAAACAAGTCGAGTTCGAGCTCAAAAAATACTCGACAAATAAATGAGTCGAGTTAAACTCGACTCGTGTCTTAGTCAAGAAGCTCGATTAGTCTCGTTAGTGAGGGTATATTTGTTATTTTACATTAGATTTATTAAATTTTATCATTTCACACAATATAAATTTATAAACTCAAACTCGAGCTCGTGTGAGCTTGGCTCGTTTGTGATTAACGAGTCGAGCTCAAGTTCTAGCTCGAGTCGTATATCCCCTTTATCGAGTCAAGTTCGACCAAATTCTAAAATTCATTAACTTAAACGAGCAAACTCGAGTTTGCTTGATAAAAGCTCAAGTCGAGTTCTAAAATCCAAAACTCGACTCGATTCGACTCGATTAACAGCTCTATTTATATCTATGTATATTTATCTATCTTTGTGCGTGTTTATGATACATGCATACGTATGTACATACATACATATATATATATATATATATATATATATATACACACACACTTATTTATGTATATCAATATATATGCACCTACGTATAGACATTTATCTATATATATCCATTGATACATACCTCGATACATAGATATCCATATAGACTTGTATCTACGAGTCATACTAGCGTCACAGACGCCTGTAAGTCTTAGACTTACAAACACTAAAGCTGCCGGTTAACACACTACATCATCGTTTTTATGTGCTTTAATATTTTAGTCAATTTGTTTGCGCAATATTTATTTCTCTCTAGCGTCAAGCTCAGCAAGTCAAAGGGCTCAAAGTATCGGCCGTTGATGACCAAAAAAATCATAAATAACCTCTAGATTCCAAAAACTCAAATCTCCGACTTGATTGTCCCAATTCCAGAACCCGATTCATCAAGCAAAACCCGCCACTTGGTTGCTCCACCATACCCAAACCAATAGTCAAACAAATATGAATTGTTAGCTTAATTTAACACATAGCAGTCGTTTGTCTCTCTTAGAACTTTAGCTGTCATTTGCTTTCTGAGTAGGGCACAAAGAAAGAAATCAAACTTGCAATTCTAATAAGGATAACTTTTTTATACACTGTCCGTGTATAAGTTTTCATACACTAGCAGGTTTGGATTATGCCACATAATACAAATTTAAATTTGAAATTTAAATCATGCACATGTGTCATGCATCCAAAGCTACTAGTGTCAAAAAAATACTACACTGACAGTGTATAAAAAGTTAATCCTTCTAATAATCACCAAAAAGTGAGAAATGAAAAAGAGAAGTAGACCTTTACCAACTTGCACATTAGTTCAATTGGAGTAGAAAAAATTTTTTGCCTAATTTTATTGATATACAACTGGGTAATTAACTTGGGGAACCAAGGAAGTTTGGCATATGAAATTTCAATGGGAATTAACTTGGGGAACAAAGGAAGTTTGGCATAAGAATGGTCAGAGTTTTGAGAATTTGAGAGTCAAACTCCAATGGTAAATGGAGATTACCGGATTGGTGAGAAAGAACACAGGAAAGAGAGAGAGAGAGGGGCGATGAAAAGGGCAAGAAAGACAAAGGAGAGCCAAAGTGAGAGAAATCAAATAATAAGTAACTAAAATAATGATTACCGGTCAATTCAGTTAGTAACCCATATCTCAGATTGTCGTTGAGTGTAAATATGTGGCCATAATGTGTCCCTAACTTTCAACGAAGTTATGGACTGTCAGCTAAGACATTTTCCTATGTCTATTTATAAGCAAACTATGCAACTCTTTTTATTAATGTATGTGAAACCAGTTCTTGTAACATATATCCTTAGTAATTGAATTCACTACTTTCCTTTTGCTCTTAACATTATGGACGTTATTAGTTAAAATATTCACCACGATCCATTTCTTCATGACCATTCCTATTTAAGACCCGATTTATATTGAAACAATAAACGAAAGTAATATTAACAGCATCTAATGGTTCATGCACTCAAAATTGAGAAAGTTAAGCAGAAAGTTAGAAAAAGCACATCATTAGTATCAAATGCATTATCATTAATAAAGATATGAACAGTGTATGTGAACCTTCATTTTATTTAGTGCATCTGCATACTTAATCTTAATTACCTATGATAGGACTCAAAATAGGTGCCGTTTAGTATTTCTTACAATATTTAGTGTAAACATACATAAACCGTTGTATTTATTAAAATATTTAGTGCGGATAATAAACAAAATTCATACTTTTTGGCAAACAAATAAAAAGCAGCAAAACTCACATAAACACTAACAAAAACAAAGACAAACATTGAACAATTACAATACTTTCTCAGATTTCCTAGTGGATATAGGAAACGTTGTGAAATGTCAAGTTTTAACTCCTAAGTGCTGTTGGATGGGCTATGCTCTTGCAATACTGGCATCATTCTAGAATTTCTTGGATAGCTGGGCAGTCAACACTAAAAGTCCATCTTGGCTTCATCATGATCTGAACTTTTCCTGGATAGTTGGGCAACCAGAGCGAAAAGTCCATCCAAGTTCTCTTTTTCATTTGATTTGGCCTGTTTCCTTAGATCTTCCATTTTTTGCCTCATGGGTTCCCCTGCACCTCCAATTACCACATTGCTGATCGCTTTTGCTATCTCTTTCCTCTGAAGTCTACCATTTTCATCTCTCACGATTTCTATAGCCACACCATGTTCCACCAACACCCGGCCATTGATGGGCTGTTCAAAAGCCATAGGCATGGCTATTATGGGCGCACCAAATTGTATACCTTCTGATAAGGAATTCCAGCCACAGTGGGATAAAAAACCACCAATACTTGGATGGCCTAGAATCATCGCTTGTGGTACCCATCCCTGAACAATTATCCCTTTATCTTGCACTCTCTCAAGAAAACCCTTTGGTAGAATCTCTTCAAGCCTTCTTTCCTCACCTTTTGGAGATCCTAAAGCCCAGATGAAATTTGCATGGCTCAGCTCCAATCCTAATGCTATCTCTTTTATCTCTTCCTCTGACAAGAAATACATGGTGCCAAAGGAAGCAAAAATAGTTGAATGTTCATTCTTCTGCCCAAGCCAATCAATGAGCTCAGTATCGTCCTCATCTAATTCGGCAGCAGCACTAGGACTAGTGGGAATTAATGGACCAACAGGGAGAACCTTCTGGTTGGTCAAACGCGAAAGATAATCCAAGTATTTCCCTTCCATGGTTCTACAAGAGTTAACCAGCAATGGTAAGGAAGAGCCTTCACCAGCATCCAGTGATTTATGTCCGATCGCAGCAAGAAGTTTTTGCAGCTCAAAATCTCGAAGATAGATGGTTGGAAATGGATACTCAGAGCCTGGGTTGAATACCAAATGAAATGCGTATGACAAGGATGCTGCGCTAACAACATGTAGCCAAACTGATGGAAAGTGGTACAAAGGAGTTATGGAAAACCAAGCAAGTGCTTGATCGTAGATCACCATGTCTGGATTGAGGGCACTAATGGTTCTGTGTATTTCAGGATTGGACAATGTAAGGGACTTGTATAAAATGGGAAGTAGATGTTTCGCGAGGCCATCAGTTGTGTGGCAATGAGAAGGAAGTTCAGGCAGTTCTGGGAGATGAAATACTACAAGCTGAATGGATTTAGAGTACTTGCCTGATATTTTCTTGGAGATGGAATTGAGATTGATAGATGTAGAACAAAGATAAATGTGAAAGCCTCTTTCAGTGAGTTTCTTAGCTAGCTCCAAGAATGGAGATATGTGACCATGCCCCAACATGGGTAGCATGAGAACCCTTACAGCAGTACCACTAACATTTTCTGTACTATTAGCATCCATGGCCATGGATTTGATTGCAGGGAAAGTTGGTCTCCGTAATTTAATTTTATACTTCCCTTCTGTCCGTATGTAGATATGAGCTCCTCTGCGGTTGATTAAATAGGAATTTGATTCCGGCTTCATCTGGATTGAGGAATTTAATGAAAGATTTAAAATCAACCCAAATTTCTCTAATTGTTGAATTATCTAAGAGGGATTTGAATTTATAATTTATTAATTATTAAAATATATTTTAGACACTACAATAATTTATAATTTCAAATACAAATACTTTTTAAATAATCTATAAACAATTAGAGGGATTTGAATAGTCAAATCCCTCAATTCTAATGCATTCAAATAGAGTATAAAGCTTGAACAACTTGGGTAGAATTATGTAGCCTGTTGTCAGCAACGTTGGAACCTAGATAGGTGGTACCCAGCAGGATAGGTGGGGACGGGTCTATTGTTGTACGGGAATACAACATATCTGCTCTTGTTTAACAAATAGGTTTTTGCTTAAAAAAAAAAAAAAAAAGAAGAAGAAGAAGAAGACGGCAGATAGGTTTTACCTTTTATTGGGAAGGAATAATTTTCAGGGTAATATGGTAGTGTTTTCAATCTTAAATGGCCTATTACTGTGGGAAAATTTTCAAGTAACATGGACATAGGCTCTATTTAATAATCCAATTCAATATTTAAATTTAATGCATTCAGATATCAACATTTTCAGAAGCATTTGATAATTTAAAAAATAAAATATTTGAAATAATTACATGACACTGAGAGTGTTTGATAAAATTGAAATCTCAAAACTAAAATTTAAAATCTAAATCTGAAGTCTAAATATATTAAGTTACTAAATTGTTTAGGCACTAAATATGATATATTTTAGCATATATCACATTCCGATAAATGGATAGCCTATCTCTTATTTTTTGGAAACAATTATTATCTAAAAAATTCAGTGCCACTCAATTAATTTAAATGTTCAATTTTTAATTATCAAATGCTCCCCAACGTGTTCAGATCTAAGCCAAATAAATTTAAATGCTGAATTGAGCCATCAAACAAGGCAATCTGATACATTTGAGTATAAATCACATTAAGTGGTAAGTGAATATATCTTATCACTTATTTTCTTAGCACAAATTTTACATAGAAATTTCGAGCCTTATTTGATAACTCAATTCAACACTTAAATTTAATGGATTCAGATCTTAATATATTCTAACACGTTTGATACCAAAAAAATAAAACATCTGAATTAATTAAGTGGCACTGAATTTTTTAGGTAAAACTTGCTCCAAAAAATAAATGATAAACTTATTCACTTATCATTTAATGAATTAATGTGATACACACTTAAATGTATCAGATCTAGTACTCAATAATTTAGTAACTTAATAGATTCAAATTTCAGATTTCAGATTTTAACTTTTAGTTTTCACACTTCAGTTTTATTAGACATACCCTAGTACTTGACAATTCATAACTTGATGGATT
Organism: Gardenia jasminoides; assembly: GCA_013103745.1. Lineage (NCBI taxonomy): Eukaryota > Viridiplantae > Streptophyta > Magnoliopsida > Gentianales > Rubiaceae > Gardenia > Gardenia jasminoides. Next base: position 22,183,109 of record CM023104.1, read on the forward strand.
TAAAATTGAAGTTTGAAATTTCAGTTTTCAAACTTCAATTTTATCAAATGCATCCATAGTCTTTGTTAGTTGTGAACTACTAGTATTTTTCATTTGGTGCATTATACATCTTTTCCTATTTTGGTTTTCAAGACGTTCACTTATTTTATTTTTATCTACAATTATAGTCTCTCATCCGCAGCATTAGGTTGACTTTTCTGTTTGATTTTAACCTTAAGAGTTAATTAAGGTACTAAAATATGTTTGATTTTAACCTTAAGAGTTAATTAAGGTACTAAAATATACTTGTGAACGTCATCATCTGATAAATGACAAATTCTCGATACTCTAAATAGTTTTTATAAAATCTGGAACGTCACCCATGTTGGCCAAATAGATAAGGTTGACTATTACAACAACTTGCTACGTGCCTGGAACGTGGCTCCTAAGCACACACCTGAATTGGCTCTTATTATTGAACACAATATAACTATTCTTGCCCACTTTTGGTACTACAAGCTGTGCCGGTTGGCCACAATTTTTTTTTTTTTTTTTCCAAAAACACAACCAGATTTCATTACTAGCAAATTAGTTACACGTGGGCAACTGCCCTTCAACATCAGTTTTTTGCTGATTCCACCAACCAGCATGGAAAGCTATCTTTCCATTTCTCAACATTTAAACATTTGACAGCATACTTTGCTAACTTATGACTCACAGAATTATTTTCTTTTTTTGTGAAAGAGAAGCAACATTTGTCAAATTTATATTTAAGTTTCCGGACATCACTGATCATTGATGAATTTGTCAAGTCCACTCCTTCCTTCATATTCAATCTATCTATATTACCTTTGCAATCCGATTCAAAGTCTACCCACTTCCAGCCTTCCCTGTGTGCCAATACCATAGCTTCCCTCAAGGCTAAAGCTTCCTCAGTTGATGCTTCATTACATGTCTGTCTTGGGATTGCCCAGGCTGCAACAATTTTTCCAGAATTTTCTCTTGCAACCACTCCCCAGCCTGCTTTCCTTCCTTTTGATCCAGTGCTGCATCCATATTCACTTTTATTCTTCCAGTCCTTGGGGGAATCCATTTTGAGTCCTGCCTTCCTCCTAGTCCTTCCAAAGTCTTACTAAAATTTACCTCCTCCTGAGCTTTACTATATTCCATCCAGTCATTCACAGCCTTTTCCACTGCTCCACTGTGATTTGGTATCTTAAGCTCATAGACTGCAGCATTTCTAGTTTTCCAGATTTTCCATAGTATATGCACAGTTAGAATAATTCTATCCATCCCCTGTTCCAACTTTTCAACTTCCATTAATCCATCCCAACATAGCCAAAAGTTCCCACAGAATTGTTTCAGACCAATCCAATTAACTGGTGCAAATTTCCAAATCAGTTGAGCATTCCTACAATAGAAAAACAAGTGCTCTAGTGTTTCTGGTTCTTCACCACAGGCTTTACAAACTTGATCACCTTTTCCACATCTTTGCTTAACCACATCATTCACTGGTAGTATCCCTTGCAAACATTTCCAAATAAAGTGTTTTAGCTTCTGCTTCATTGGCAAGTTCCATAACCACTTCCAACATCGAGTGCCATTAACATTCCTGCTGCTTGATGTTTCCTTCCAACTTTTATCTCTTTCCTGCTTCATCAGTGCTCTGGCTAACTTGTAACCTGATTTGACTGTGTATTCTCCAGATTGTGAGAATAGCCAATATAATCTATCTTTCATGGAGAAAATACTCAGCGGGATCTTTCTTATCCTTTCAATGTCATCACTGTCAAACAATTTCTTCAACATTTCCACGTCCCATTCTCCATTTTTTATCAATTCACAGACTTTTGTAACCTCCATATGTATTCCTTTCTTTGTTTTGATTCTTCCATTCTCAACTTCATGAAACCACTGATCCTTCCAGATATTTACATTTTTTCCATCTCCAATTCTCTTCCTTATACCCTATTTTAATAAAGTCTTTGCACTCAAAATACTTTGCCAGCACCATGAATCTCCACCTTTTTGTTTCATCTTCCAGATTTGTTGACCCCTGAAATATCTTGCTCTCATCACTTTACTTCCTAGCAAATTAGGCATTGTTATGATTCTCCACAGTTGCTTTGCTAAGAGGGCTTTATTAAATTGCATTAAATCTCTGAACCCCAGCCCTCCTTCCCATTTTGCTTCTGAGAGCTTTCTCCAGTTTAACCAGTGAATTTTCTGTTTGTCTTTATCTTGTCCCTACCAGTAATTAGCCATTAGCTTACTGATATCTTTGCAAAGTCCTTTTGGTAGTTTGCAGCAAGACATAGTATATGCAGGCAGGGCCATTGCTACAGCCTTTAGCATAACCTCTTTACCAGCCTGATTAAGCAATTTTTCCTTCCAGCCTGAAATTCTTTTGGTGATCCTTTCTCTGACATATTGAAACGCATTCTTCTTTGACCTTCCAATCACCAATGGAAGTCCCATATATTTGCTCTGCTTGATCTCTTTCATACTCTATAGTTTCTCCAGCACTCCCTTTCTCCTTGTTTCATTCACATTTTTGCTGAAAAAGACTTGGGATTTCTCTAGGTTGATCACTTAGCCAGATGCCTTCCTATATGTTTCCAGTATTTCCATCACTTGTTGTGCCTCTTTTTCATTTGCCTTACAAAAAATCAGTGAGTCATCTGCAAAGAAAAGATGAGAGACTTTTGGTCCCTATTTAGCAATTCTGATAGCATTTAATTTCCTCCTGTTAGCTGCTTGTTTCAATAAATTTGAAAATCCTTCTGCACAAATTAAGAAGAGGTATGGGGATAAAGGATCACCCTGTCTCAACCCCCTTGATGGTTCTATAAATCCTTTTTTTTTCCCCATTCAAATTAATTGAATAAGTGACAGAAGTAATACAACACATAATCCAACCTATCCACTGAGACCAGAACCCCATTTTTTCCATCATTTTTGCCAAATAACCCCACTCAACCCTGTCAAAGGCTTTAGACATATCTAGTTTAATGGCCATCCACCCCTCCTTCCCATACCTCTTATTTTTTAAGTAATGTATATACTCATGAGCAACTAACACATTGTCCAGAATTTGCCTCCCCGAAACAAAAGCTGATTGATTAGGACTAATGCACCTATCAAGAACATGTTTAAACCTATTGACCAGAATTTTGGCAATGACTTTATGGCTTGTGTTACAAAGGCTTATAGGTCTAAACTGGGTGATAGAAACAGGCAAGTCAACTTTTGGAATCAGACTAATCAAGGTCTCATTTGTAGCTCTGAGCATGTTACTGGAATAGAGAAAGCTTTTAACTGCCTTAATCAAGTCATTTTTCACAAGATTCCAATAATGTTGGAAAAAGAAGGAAGTCATACCATCAGGACCAGGACTTTTGTTAGGATGCATCGAGAACAAAGCTTGCTGAATCTCTAGCTCAGTTACAGGTCTGATCAGCATTTCATTCATGTCATTTGTAACAGTTTGTGGAATCCCTTCTAGCACTTTCGAGAATTCAACAGGTTGATCAGAAGTGTAAATCTGTTTGAAGTAATCAACAATTTCATCACTTATTTCCTCCTCATTCTCTCACCAGCTTCCATCTCTTTTCCTCAGATTCAGAATTTGGTTCCTTCTCTTTCTACTTGCAACTTGTGCATGGAAATACTTTGTGTTTTTATCTCCCTCTTGCAACCAACTCACACTGGCCTTTTGACTCCAGTACATTTCCTCTGCTCTATATGCTTCACTGAGTTGTTTATGAAAGGCTGCCATCTTAATCCTTTTGCCCAAAATGTCACTCTTTTTAGTTGCTTCAATGTCTTCCTTAATCTTTTTAATTAATTTCCCTGCATTTGTGTCATTCTTTTTGCACCAATTAATCAAGTTCATTTTACAGGTTTTAACTTTGTTTTTCAACTTAAGAATCTGGACCCCTTTTGATTAATATTCCAAGAATTCTTCACTACCTCATCCACCCCCTTATATAATAACCATTTTTTGTCAAAGATAAACCTCTTTTTCCATCATTTACCAGAAGGCTTAGTATCAAAAACCAGCATACAATGATCAAATGCTTCAGTATCAACATGCACACAGGAAGGATTTTTGTAGACCTCTAACCAACTATATGTTCCTAAAATCCTATCTAGCCTTTCTTTAATTTCCTCCCCTTGATCCCAATTGTTAGACCACGTCCAAGGGTGACCAGTATAACCCACATCCATAAGGTTGTTTTTATTAATGAAAATTTTAAACTCATTAAAGCTCCTCTCAGTTCTGTTCCTACCTCCCCATTTCTCCTCATTCGACACAATATCGTTCAGGTCCCCCATGATTACCCACTTATCACCCCAAATACTTTGTCTTTTACTGAGAACTTCCCATTGAGCTTTCCTAATTTGAGCATCCACACTAGCATATGCACATATGCACCACCATTCCTGTTTTTTTTCCTGATCATCAATGTGTAACTCAATTGTGAAACTTGTAAACAGAACTTTCTTAACATTAAGCTCTTTTTTCCAAAAAATAGCCAAACCACCAGATTTCCCCACAGGATCAACAACAAAAAGGTTATCAAATTTTATTTTTTGCTTAACAGAATTTAAAACTGATTTTTTGTTTTTTGTTTCAGCAAGAAAAACTAGCAAAGGAGAGTGGAGTCTCACAGTCTCCTTTAGTTGGGGAACTGTCAAGGGGCTCCCCACTCCTCGACAGTTCCAGACCACAACTCTCATTTCCACTTAGAAGCCCCTTTAAGGTAGGACTCCTCCACCTTCTCTTCCATTTCCTGGTCTACACTCTTTCCAGTTCCTTTAATTTTCTTGTTGTTCACCTCTTTGTCATTTTCCTTACTCTCCTGATCAAAGTTCATTTTTCTCTTACCTTTGTTTTGTACATTAGTGACATCTGAGAAAGGAAACCTTCGTCTAACCTCCTGAACAATTCTCTTCCAGCTTTTAGGTCTTCTATATATTTTATTGCCTTTTATGTTACTTTGTTCAACACTGCCATCATCATTATCATCCCCAATCTGAATTCCAATCCTATCCTTTCTAGCCCTCTCACTTACCTGCCTTCCTTCCTCATCCTCTTGGTTCCCATCTACCCACATTTGATCATACATTATCATTTCCTTATCATTCTCTGTTACTAGATATATGCCACAAATTTTTTTCTTTTTTACTAATTTCCTCCTTTTGTCCCCTCCCCACTTTACTTCCACTACTCTCAAATTTTTCAGAATTACTCATATCATTAACCAAAAGGCTTCCCCTAGGTCCTGCCATTTCCTTTTCTAAAACCTCATTTATCCTTATAGCATTTGTTTCAGCAGTATTCTTTTCCTTGTTTCTCTCTCTATGAAAATCCTCAGTGTATTTTAGAAGCAAATTTTCAGTGTTATTTAAAACTTCATCAAAGATAGATTCACTGTGATTGTTATTTTCCTCCCTTCCCCCATTAGGTCTATATTGATTCTTTTTAGTTGGGCTTCTAGCATTACTAGCCTTCATCCAGATTCCATATTGGTCTTCTTTATCCATATTACTCCCTTTTTTATTGCATTTTCGTTCATTATGACTAGAGGTGGCAAAACTACCCAAGACCCATTGGGATCCCATACCCAAATTTAATTTGGGCGGGATGGGTATCTAGAATATGGGTATTGGGCCTTATTGGGATATACCCAATAATACCCATTTAAAATATGGGTATGTATGGGATTTATTTGGGACTCCCATGAGTATTTATTCAAATAAGGGATAATTTCAGAAACCTCCCTTGAGGTATTTAACAATATCATCTAACACCCTTGAAGTTTCAAAAATATCACTTACCTCCCTTATTTTCAAAATTTTATATCATTATTAACCCCATTCAAAATATAATACTAAAAAACTAGTTTTTGGAGTGTATTGATAATTTCATTCCAAAATTACCCTTTTATTGTATTTCCTTAATTGTCATGACAAATAATTTACAAAACAAATAAAAATCATCATAATACTTTATAAAATAACTTCTTTTTTTTGCATCTTGAGAGGATTACAAATTAATTTTTATAGCCATCTCAAATAAGTTACAGATACAATTTTAAACACTTTTCCTTTTTAAATTTTCAAGCCATTGATATAGAAAAAAATGAAAATATTAAATAATTTATAAAAGTTTATAAATTCACTCAAATTAGCTTACATAAAATGAAAATTTTCTTTATTCGGTAACCCAAAAGGCACCTTAAAGAAAACCTAAAAAAGTACCTAATTAGCATATAAAAAAAAAATATGTATTCAACATCAAAGTTTTAAAATCATCATCAATCCCCTAGATTGCAACACTTTAGTAGAAAAAATTTACACTTTTGCCAAAATAATCAATCCCCAATTATATTAGTACACAATTGAACCTTAAAAAAAACAAAAAATTTTATTTTTCTGGTTTTAAAACATTTTAAATAAAAATTTCCTTTTTGTTAGTTTAAAAAATTTTGTTTTTATGGTAACAACTGCTATATTATGTTCCATCATATTTATACCTCATACTTTTGCCTTAGTTTTGAAATTTTGATTAATATGCTTTTTAATTTGTAATAGCAAGGCAACCGAAGGGCAATATTGGAAAGAAATTATGTTCTTTTTCTTAAAATGACTATTTTAATAGTATATTTTGAATTGGGTTTGAAATGATATAAAAATTTGAAAATAAGGGAGCTACGTGATATTTCTGAAACCTTAGGGGCATTAAGTGATATTGTCAAAAATCTCAAGGGAGGTTTATGAAATTATCCCTTAAAATAATATTAAAATGACAAATAATCTTTCTTTTCATTTTTTTCTCAAAATTAATAAATTAATATTATAAGGTTGTAGTAGATGTTAGGTAAATTAGCACTTATGCATCATGTGTTCTCTAATAACTACAAAATTCCATCATTACAAAATTTTATTCTTGATAGAATTTTATTGAATTGGAATGGCCTTAGAATTGAAAAAAATTTTAAACTGGGTCTTGAAAGTTAAGAAATAAAATAACGTAGATGAGTAGATATATTTTGGAGACAATTAAATTTTGGTGATCAATAGATTTTTATTTAATCAACATGAATTCCCAAAAAGAATCATCCACTTATATGAAATTGGTCTTTTATAAATTTCGTATTTAGAAAAATTTATTTAATTTGGGAATTTATCGCATAATTTATAAAAGAGTGTAGAACTTTACAAAGTTATATAAATAAACCAAATAATATAAAAAGAAAAGACAATATTGAGATATTTGATTGAGAAAAAAAAAAGAGTGTTTCTTAAAAAATAAATAAAATGGGTTTAATTTGGGTATTTGGGCGGGATCAAATGGGTTTAGCCCATTTTAGTCCCGCCCATATTAGTCCCAAGGCTAATATGGGACTGTTTGGGTATGACCCATATTTTCTAATCCCAAATAAATCCCGCCCAAGTCCCGCCCATCCCGCCCATTTGCCATCTCTAATTATGACCCACAACACCATAGCCAAAACAGAAGTCAGGACATTTTTTATGCTTAAATTCTATCCATTTCATTGTTTCATTCAATTTAACCATAGTACCCCTCATTAACGGAAGATTCAGATCAATTTCAGCCAAGATTTTTATATGTTTTCCAGTTTTACCTCCACCAGCAGGTATGATTACCTCCTTCACTCCTGCGGAGACATTGCCTATCTTTTTTCCAGCCTCCTTTGTAACCCAATGTAGTGGCAGATTCCATAGTTGGACCCAGATGTATGTCTTCTCGAACGCTTCCTTTTCTTGTTCCAGTCCTTCTCTCCATTGCTGAATCACCAGAGGTTGACCATCAAACACCCAAGGCCTCCCTGCCAATACCCTTTCCAGATCTGATTTGTTTTCGAAAGCAAAATGAAACATGTTAACTTTCAACTCTGTTATCTTTAGCACCTTTGAATGCTTCCACATGTTGATTGCAAAACTTTTGATTCTAGCTAGATTTGCTATTTTATCTCCTACTATTTTTCCGACAACACTTAGCTGGCATTCTTCAATACCTCTGTTGATTTCCTTTTCCTCTAACAATATCCCTTCCTGCTCTTTTTCCGACAACTTGAACTTCTGCATCACTTGCTCCAGATCCTCGATTCCGGTCCCCATTCCACAGACTGTTCCAAAAGCAGAATTCCAGCTGAGCACCCGACTGACTATGTGATTCCTAGCTCTGTACGCGGTGTATCCTTTTCCAGAAGCTTGACCAAGAATATACAGAAAGATAAAGGTTTCTGAAAAAACAAGAACTTAACACTAAAGTCTACCTATCAAGACTATATTATGGTTTAGCTGAACTTAAGAAAGCAGAGGCAAATCCTATTGTGATAATCGCTCATAAGACCTACATCACTTAACCCATTGAGTCTGGGTTTTTGGAGGAGATGCCCATTGCCATCTAGAAGAGATTGATTTCTGCAACAAGTCTACTAATCAAGTTACAGCGGCTGTTTTGTTTGCGGATTCATGGTTGATGTGATTTTTGGAAGTAATTGGAATTTTGCCTTAAGCGGGAATAGTGTTTTTGAAGTTTTTTAAAAAACTTGTACTTCCAACTTTGGAAGAGAGTGCTCTCATGGAGAGAGAAAGTAATTGGAATTTTTATGGTTGCCACAATTAACAGGTCTCACTCTGTACCATGAACCCTGTCCTTTGTGACTGGCGCGCGTGTGTGTGTTTTAGAGAAGTACTACTAGCATTTTACGTATTATTACGATCCATGACCATGGATATCATGGAAAGCTTATGATCTGTAATTTAACTAAATAATTCACTTTTTTGTATAGAGAGATATCAGCTCATTTGTGTATAATAACCAGGACTAATACATGTCCAAAAACTTGCCTTATGATAGTTACCATATGTTTTTTAAGTGTTATTTATAGTTCAAAAACTTGTCCGTATTGAATTATCAACCTAAATTCCTTAAACTAGTTCATCATGTCTAGTAGAACTATAATTTTATTTTCATGAAGAAAAGGCACCATTTGATATTTATAAGCCTTATTTTCAGTTGTTTTACATTTTACAAAATCTGATTGTAACGAATAATCAGAATCAACAAGAATTACTCTTCGAATCTATATATAGATTTTAGTTTTTTAGGTCATTAAAAAATTTATAATTAGAATATAAAAGCATACAAGAACATTACAAAAATTGATTAAATCAGTTAAGATAATCAATCGAGAATAAGGCCATAGTTAGGTAGGTTTTTATTGTGACATTTTGTTTAGGAGAACAAGCCCATAATAAGGTATGTTTTGATTGTGCCATTTTGTTTAGATAGGTTTGATTGGTATTGAATTGCTAATTTAACTTCCTTAAACTAGTCCACCAATGTCTAAGCACTTACTGTCACATTCTAAGTCCATGGACTTCTTAGTTTTCCCAATTTGCAATCCGGGCGGGTGATTCCTATTCTTTGCATGGAAGTTGACGTTTATATGAGCTTAGATATAGGAGGCGAATTATTAAGTTCCATAAATATTTAAAGGATAAGTATCTAATTGAGAATTTTAATTTGTATAGAAGTTGATTTTACACTTTTTTGTACTCTTGACAGGCTGCTACACATAAATTAATAGCTTCATAAACCTCATATATATATATATATATGTATTGGGAATAGTAATCAAATTACAAGTGAAATTAAAAGCAACGATTTACAAGATTACGACTGCTCAATCAGATTACTTAGTTTCAGGGACCAATGGCTAAGTTCCCAATGAAACAAAAAAGTAAAAAAAGTTTTTTTGGTACGTAAAAGATTAAAAAGTTATCCCAACCATTAGTTATCTTTGTTATTCATGCACTGCTATATAACAATCTCGTTTGTTGTTTCATGTGTTGTAACAATCTGATTAGTTGAATTTCTAATAAAGTTTACGCTCTGAAATTATCTCCTTTACCACTTTGTGTGTCTAAGTAACTAAATTATATGGGCAAGTTTAATTGATTTATCTAATTGGAGTTTCAGTTAATTGATTTACTGTTCAAAATAATGTAGTCAATTTTGTTCGTCTCTTGTACTTGTATGCTGAACCATACGTGATTGACTTTCTGAATAATGTTGAACATGTGCTAATAAATGACACATAATTAACTTCGAGTTGGAATATAAAGCAGCTACTAACGGCAAGAGACTTAAAAATTAACACATTATTTAATGATTGATTGGATGATATCACATATTATTATACTTAAATTTGAATATACAGCCTTTAGTCTTGGCTTTTATCATTTTGGTTGATTTCTCATCCAACCTTTGGAAATTTTCTAACTTTTTGATTACTGTTAAGAAGAACGATAATACAGTAATAAACAGATAATCAAATGGTAATTTTAAAGCCCGTTGGATAAACCACAAGTGTCACCAAAGGTCCTCCTTTTTGATGATTGCATCAGTCCCTTTTTTAAATGGAAATAAACCAATTGTAGCCATTGATTATTTAATTTGCACTAAACGAATCAGAGTCTGTAATCAATCTTTCTTACATCACGGTTTATACATCAACGGGTTTCGTCTCAACTTAAATTTAAACTAGATTTCTGACCCGTGCTATGCACGGATTAACATTTTAAATCAAAATAGTAAAATAATTTTTCTTAAAAAAAATTATTGGGAATGAAAAAGTTGAAAGTTTAAGATAGTGTCAATTTCTATCAAAGAATGTTATTTTGAATAAAAGCAAATGAAAAAAAAATCCCTACTCACGAACTTAAAAGAAGACTATGAAATTATCTAAAAACATTGTACTTAATTGTCATATATTCTTACAACTACATATAAAAGTTAGTCCCATTTTAAAAAAATTTCTTTCATTCATTATATCATACTCTGAAAATTTTGTATATTTTTAAACTACCTATGATTCCATGAATAACAAAAAAAAAATCTAATTCCAATTCTATTATTAGATAACATTTTTTTTCAAATAATTATATCTTTAGCTAAAAGACAAAAAATTACCAAAAATTAAATAATAAAACACCCAAATAATGTCCAAAAGCTATTACCAAACACACATATCACTACTGTTCTCCTCATTTTCTTCTCTATTACCTCTTCTAATCTGTAACTTCATCCTCACTGCAACTCTTCCCCTTCTTTTTGCCACATTTCCCTTAACATACAATCTCACCTCCTTCATTCTTCTCCCCCAATACTATTCTCTTTAAGTTGCTACCCTTTTCTTATCTAATAGACATATATTTTCCTATATCCACAAAATTTTCCTTCCATTTCCCTATAAGTCGCACATCCATCCTCTCCCATTTAACAGTCTTACCTTGCAAGTTGTATTTCCTCTTTCTCCCATTCAACAATATCAACAATCTTATCTATCTTACAATCTTCTATTCTCTCAGCACCTTTCTCTCATTTTACAATTTGTTCTCCTTCTACCTCCTAACCCTATATTTTCTTGTTCAATGCCCACTTAGATCACCTTCCAAATAGTTGTGGTCAAATCTAAGGTGAAGATTATGATCTATGGGAAAAATGAAAAATTTGTGTATAAATTGCATAAGTGCCATCTTTTTTTTTTATTTTTATAAACAACCATTTATTATTTTTAGAATTCTTAAAACACTCTCAAAACTGACCATCCAAATGCATCATTGTTTATTTGAGAAATAAATATCAACAAAATTTATTCACCTTAAAACTTACCCTCATTTTAAGAGTATTATATTGAAATTGTTCAAAAAAAAGTTATTGTGAGCGTCCAATATAATTATAATGATATCAAATATAAAAGTGAAAAGAAAAGTAAAAAATACCAAAAAAATATATTTATTAAAAGAAAATACTAAAAAATCATCAAAATCATTAGGATTGTATAGGTGTTTTAGAATTTGCTAATAGTAGACACAGAACTTACTGCTCGATTTCAACCAAGGATACTAGAGTAAAAAGTTAAACTAATTACTAACATAATTATAAAAAATAAAATAAAGGCCATTACATTTAAAATCACAATAAAGAAACCATATTTTTAGGCTATTGATAAATTGATTTTTTGTGAATGATAACACATTAAATCTAAATTTTGTGATTGCATTATGATTATTAACACTTGATTTTTTAAAGCAAAATTATTTGACTTAAGAGTTTAAAATATAATTGATAAAATATTTTCCTATTTGTAGCTTTAAGAATTCAAAGAGTAAATGTTATAATAAAAGAAAAATGAAAAGAGATACATGGCTTATTATATTGGATAAGAAACATATAAAATGCTTAATTTGACTATGTAATTATAAGATATCACTTGTATAGCACATGTATAGTTGTTTGTGGTCAATTTTGAGAAATTATTATCTGATTTTAAAATTAGCATAGTAAATATCTTATCAATAGAGAGAGAGAAAGAGTTGAAAAACATATCTTGTATTACAATGGAGCCAGTTTCTTATTAAAATAATAAATATTGTTAGTAATAGCAAAGAAATGAAAAATATTTGGGTTTGTGGTAATTTCTTTTTCTCCCCAAAATCATATGTGGTATTCATATCATGAGAAGTGGAAAAATTGTGTAATTTTGTTTCAAATCATTAATCAATTATAGTTTCCTTAATTTGATGTTCAAACCATTCGTATGTTCATAGTTATTTTTGGTACAATTAACCAATTGCAAAGATGTTTCCTTAAATTTGTTTTATAAATGTTAAATGGCTAAATTTATTTCTGTTAAAGTTAATACAAGACTAACGGAATTGAGAAAGGTTTCCTTATTATTAGGTTCAAACATTAATTGTTCTTTCTAATTTTGGTAAAACTAACCAATTTCAGATATGTTTCCATTTTATTTTGGTAAAGTTAATAAAAATTGCAATTAGATTGCAAAATCATAGCATTCTTTCCTATTTTTGCTAGGCTATGTTTAGAAAAATCTAATTTTAGGGGCTAAATTTAATTAATCAAAGCGTATTTTTGGTTCAATCCAAACAAAAGATACTACTGATATTTTTAACAATTAAAATTAATCAAAATTTTGAGAAAAAAGAATAGAGACTTGGAAGCTCATTTAGTGGTTTAGAATGAAAAATTGTCTTTAAATATATTATATATAGATACCAAACTTTGTAACTGTGACGTATATCTAGACAACGTAATATATATGCTAACAGTACATTAAAAATTTACTCAAATTCATTTAGCACACTAATCTTAAACCATTCAATTACACCTGTCAATAAGTGGTTTTGAGTGACTCTTAAATTGGGCCTAATTGGGCAATTATTGGGTGAACTTGTGTCACCCAATTAAGACACTTATAACCATTAGCAAAATACGATAATCCTTTACTAGATCATTGTAAAACTTAAGTCCCCTACCTATGGATTTCACTCCTGTCACAAATTTTTTCGTAATAGATGTTGATATAGAGAGATAAATCAATTTGGCCTTTTAACGAAAGTTAGCTTTACTCTATTTTTTTTTTTTTGGTAGATTGAGAAGCATAATATTAAAAGGAAGGGAACATACAAAGTATAAGAGTATTAGTTAATTACAGTCATCCTTAGGGTAGTAGAACCACATAAATCATACAAAAGATAAGGGGCAACAAAAGAAGGACAACAATCAAAATAAGTAATGTTTTCACCACTACTTCTTCCCCAATTGGCCAAAGCATCTGCACATTTGTTAGCTTCACGGAAGTTATGGTGCAAAGAAACCAGCTGGAATGTGGTCAGTAGCTCCCTGCAATCAAGAAGAATGGGGGAAAGCTCATGAGAAAAAGATTTTTGAGAGTTGAGCAAAGAGATAATAATAGCAGAATCCAGCTCCACTTCAAGAGCAGTGATGTTGTGATCTTTGGCTAGTTGAAGACCATCTCTAAGGGCCCAACATTTTGCTCGTGGAACGGAACAACAGCCAAGATTTCTGGGAAAACCAGCTATCCAAAGGCCATTAGAATCTCGTAAGATACCACCAGCACCAGTTGCTAAAGTAGTGCTCAAGACTGAGCCATCAGTGTTCAGTTTGATGAAGTTCACAGCAGGAGGAATCCATCTAATGAACTTCTCTTGCTTAAAGGTTCTGGACAAGTGCGATGAAGGTCCTAGGAGAGAAAATTCATGGGCTAGATGAAGACACAATTTTACAAGGTCACTCGAATGATGATTAAAGAGTTTTGAATTTCGAGATTGCCATAGGCTCCAACAACCAAAACTGAATATAATGCCCCAAGGAATGTTACTGAACAGTGAAGGCATATTAGAGGTGTAGCCTTCTTTGAGCCAAGAGGTGAATGAAGAGTTTATAGAAAGGAGGTTAGATGGGAGAGAAATATGCTGCCATAGGCAGGAGGCAGAAAGGCAAAGCCTCAGAACATGTTCTGAGTCTTCATTGGGGGCATCGCAAAAAGGACAAGAGGAATCTAAGGTGATGTTGAAAAGATTAAGGAGATATTTAGTAGGTAGCCTATCTTGATTGGCAAGCCAGAGGAAGTGCTTAACTTTGGATGAGGATGAGATTTTCCAAATCCAATTTGAAGAGGTTAGACTAGAAAGATCTGAAGGAGGGGAGAAAAGATTTTGACAAAGAGAGTAAGCTGATCTTGAATTGTACTCTCCATTGTTTGAAAGTCTCCATCTGAGAGAGTCGGGGGAAGGATTAAGACCTTGTCTGGGGGTCCCCTTAATTTCATTCACAAGATGATTAGGGAACTGGAAAGAAATTTCCTCAAAGTTCCAGGAGAAGGAATGCAAGAAGAGTTCTGAGACTCTTAAATCCTCTTCCCCCTCCTTGAGAGGTCCTTGGATTTGACTTCTAACAGTGCCAGATTTCAACCATTTGTCTTCCCAAAATCTGACTGTATTTTCATCCATGATGGACCAAATGATAGCCTCATTGAATGAGTTGAGGCCTTGCATTAAGCTTTACTCTATAGTTCAAGGTGATGTTTCATTTGGAATTCTTTAGCTCCATCTTGGGCTCAAGAGCTGGCTCGAGTAAAATTTTTTCCAGTCCCATTTTTAAACAAATTTCAAAAACCAAAATTTTAAGAATATCAAAAAATGGGCGGAATGGTGGAGCTAGGGTTCGCAATTTTGGAATGTACTTCATGTGTTTTCCTTGTTTCTTGCTCTCCTTGAAATTCATTGGTGCAATTTACTTATGTTTTCTTCTAAAACGTACCGTGAAGAAACCAAAATCTATTCTTTTTTTTTTTTCTTATGTCATTATAAATTTCATGCCTTTTTCTTGATTTTGCGTTTGATCTATTTCTAACATTATGCTTTTCATGTTGGCTCTACTTGATTCATGTTGTAATTGTTGTTAATAACAAGACACTCGGATTAAATTCTAGTAACTAGAAGCCACTTTTGCTGAAAATTATGGAGAATACGACTACTTGTGAGAAGTAAGATATGTCTACGAACTTAAGGCACTTTTCAAAAGCAAATCCTAAAAAATTCAAAATCCGAAAACTGCATATGGTCTGTTTTTATGTTAAGACACCGCTGCATATGGTCTTCTCCATGTTTCTGGTGTTGTCCTCCAACGGCTTTCAATGCCTCCATGCTCCAACCCATCTTTATAGGCTTTACTCGTACGAGTTCAAAGGCTTTATTGCGCCTTTCATGAGAAAGCCCACATGGTTGCCAGTCCTAAGTCAATTCACGACCTTTACGGCCACCCCCAAAGCCAAGCCCACGTCTATCCACTTGCAAAGGATTACAAGGCAAAACGAGCTAACCCAAAAGATTCACAAGAAAGGAGATTGAAGATCCTAAAGTGGGGAAAGCCCAGTTCTTAAGTATGTGACCTTGTTAATTGCAACCAAAACTGCAAGAGAAAATCCTTTTGTTTAGCTTTTGCATCCTCACAAGCCATCTGTCTACGTCGCAGAGTACGTGAACATTGGGTTCCACATATTTTCACATAATTCTTCGCAAACAGAAAGTGAATAAAATAGCAATGGCCAAGTAAAGAGGAGATGGTTATGTATTCTGGACACGGCTTAGTGTTCAACTTGATTCAGTTACAAAATACTTATTACTCAAAATAAATGAACACTGCCCGACTCAACATTTAAGTAGTCAACTGTGTATTAGCAAGAAGATCAAATTTTTTCTCTAATTAAATCGGTTGAACAAGGAATTTTGTGGAGTTCAACCAGGTATGCTATAACCCAATAGGACTCAGAAGCTCAAAGTAGTTTTCACCAATTGATGTGCCAATAGTTTTGTTTCTTATTTTCTTATCAAGAATATGATGTTTTCTGGAAACAACTATACTAATATAATTTGCCGAGCAGGCCTAATTGGTTTAGTAGATGACATTGAGTCCCCATGAATTAAAGATCCTTAGTTCAAATTGATTAATTTGAACCCATATATTTGGCAGACAATAGTTGGCAGTTAAAACGATTTCTTGACTACGTGTTTAGTTTTACAATGATCCATTAATTAATTTTCCATTGAATCTATCTCAATATGTCTCAAGTCACTACCAATTTGAATTTGAATTAATCGATTAACAGTTCAAACAAATTAACTACTAATTGGGTTTCCTCTTGCATTTGTATGTTGCGCTGAATCTACTGCGATTCACTTTCCAAAATAATGTCGAATCCTGAACAGGCCTCAATAAATGACATATAACTAACTTGGCACTTAGAATCTCAAACGGCAATTGAAGGCATTAAAGATATCACAGGTAACTCTTTTTATTTAATCATTCACTTGGATGACATATCATATTTAGATGTCATCAAGTATGAATTACATAAGCTTTGGCTTTCTCATTTTGACTGATTTCTTATCCAATCCTTGGAGTTTCTATCACTTTCTTAACACTGTCAAGAAAAAGCCAAACACGATTGAAGCACATAGTGATAATTGGTAGACATCCCTCTGGACAAAACTCAACAGTCACCAGATGATTCTCTTTCTCGATGGTTGCCTTAGCTTGTTTTGCATCCACTCCTACCAATTCGGGCCACTCATTTTTGTAACCTGCATCAATAATGCGCAGTGAGAAGAGAAGGGTAATTTTTGTGATATAATCAGCTAGATTTAGACTTAAAATTAAATTGAAACAATATGATACTTTAGGCTGAGTGTCCTACATCAAAAAAAAAAATTTTTTAGAAATAATTAAAAAGTACTAGCGTAGTAGGTTTATAATATTGATGAAAATAAGGTTTTACGCTAGAGCAAAGAATCCCACACAGAGATTAAAAAAAAAGGAAAAAAAATGATAACTATCATACGGCAATCTTAATTTGCAAATCTAACAATTGTCTGACATCGTCCACTAATTGGGAAATTTTTGGGATCCTAACAATGAAAAACCAAATTGAGAGGTCGGGTTTCAAAGTGTCAGGGAGGGATTTATTGATACTTTTCGACTAACCATTATACTCCCTCCCTTTTTTTTATTATTGGTGTTTAAGGTTTTTGTTCCAATGTGTTTTTATTTGTCGTTTTATAAGCCCCATGCAGCATTAATTATTTTTTCACAATTTTACCCTTTTATCTCTCATTTCCAATACAGGGTTCTTAATTGCTTTTGGCCTAATAAAACAACACCATTTAATACTTTATTGAGAGAAAATATGGGTGAATTGGACAATTAATGAGGGTACAAAAGGAAAGTAGTGTATAGATTTAAGCAATGAAAAAATTTTCTTAATTGGTGTGCAAAACCTTAAACGTCAGTTAAAAAAAAAGGGAGGGAGTATTTTGCAGAGCAGGGGGCAGAGGCACGCCTGCAACAAGGTGGAAATGGATATGGTGGAGACTTTTTTCTTTCAAATCGTCCAAAAAGTTGGACAACCATGTGGCGTGGATCCCGACTGCGATGCTATATGGAGAGGACAGAACCGAGCCGACCTCGCATCCGAGGTCCCCACAAGTCGGGTCTACCGGTCTACTCCGCAGCTTCCTGCTGCCATCTTGACTTCCTGAGGAATTGGTCGGCACTTAAGTCTCGGCAGACCATCACATCACGAATGTCTTGTCTCAAATGTCTCATCAGAGGTCCCATCACACTCCTATCCCATTTGAATCCTTCAGAACTTCTACCCCTCCACGTGTCCTCATCCTGAGAAACCCGTACTACTACATCCTTACTATAAATACCCCTCCACACTGACAAAAAAGGTAAGATTCGTTGTCCGTTACTTCTTAACAGTATCTGCTTCGAGAAAGAGTCCTGACTTAGGCATCGGAGCGTACCCCGGGGAACCCAGCCCCGACTCCACCTTCTCTTTTCTCTGTGATTTGCAAGATTAGAAAGGTCCCTAGTCCTCTTCGCCCGAGGACCGTCTCGGAGCAGCGGATATCATCTTTACAATTGGCGCTTTCTGTGGGAAACTGAACATTGAAGTTCCGTGCTCTCAGTAGCTGTCATGACTAAGTCAAGGTCTCACAAGACTGCTCAACATATGGACCGCGATGAGCCCTCGAGGCGTAGGGAGGCTGATCCAGCGATCCACGAGGAACCCTCACAGTGCGAGGCAGTCACTAAGATCGTCGAGTTCGTCTCGGCGAACCGACGTATTCGAAGCGATTGCTCGGCAGATGAGGGGGAAGGATCATGCTGAGCCCTCCCAAGATCGCTCACGGAGACATTCATCCGGGGACGAGTCCGAACGAGTCCGCCCGAAGAAATGATATGAGCTATTGCGGTCCCGCGATCACTCCATCTCCTCGGTATCGGGTGCCCCGAGCGGGAACCCTTTCCTTCGTCGGGAGAACCCGGAGATCTCGGCTCAGGGATCTAGATACGGGGAGTACCTCAGAGTCTCGCCTTTCACCCCGAATATCAACGATGAGCAGTTTCCCCTCAACTTCAAGCTGCCCTCTGTTCCTTACTATGACGGCAAGGGAGATCCCGAAGACCACGTGCATGCCTTTCTTTCGGCATTTCGCCTATATGGGGTCTCGGAATCCATTATGTGCCGTGCATTCCCGCATTTTCTACAAGGGAACGCCCGAAAATGGTTTTGGAAACTAGGGCCTAATAGTGTCTCTTCCCTGGAACAGCTAGTAGATCTCTTTGTGCATCGGTTCGTATCTTCTCGGCCGATCACCAAGACCTCGGCCTACCTCATGAACGTCCAGCAGAAGCCGGAAGAGACCCTACGGTCGTATATGACCCGTTTCTCGGAGGAATCTGTCCAAATCCCTGACCCTGAGGAGCAGGTCACCCTGGCCGCCTTTATCCATGGACTTCAGCCAGGTGACTTCAACAAGGATCTGCACAGGGACTATCCTTCAACGTTGAATGAGTTATGGCGCAGGACGGATAGGTACATACAGGGCGAAGATTCTGATCGCCTCAAGAGAGAAGGTCAGACAGGCCCCTCCTCGGGAGATCGGCGCCGGGTAAATCCGAGTTCGCGTAACTCTACCGCGCCCTCTGGCTCGAAGGGAGACCGGGCCAGCGTCTTTGACCGTATAAGCAAAGGCCAGCCTACTCCTCCCGAACACAACTTCACGCCTCTTACCGCTGCGCGAGCTCATATCTTAGCTATTATGGAACAGCAAAACATAGCCCGACCACCTTTGCCTATGGTCGGCAAACGGAAAAAGAGGAATTCTAATCTCTTCTGTGCCTATCACAAGGATATCGGGCATGACACCGAGGACTGTCACGAACTAAAAAAGGAAATTGAAGAATTGATCAAGCGAGGATTTCTTAGTAAACCGTCAAAGATGGTCGGCCGGTCAGACGGGGGCGATCGTCAGCGAAACAAACGCCAGGATCGCCAGGACTGCCACCCGCGTGATGAGCGCCCTTCTCCACCGCCTGATCAGCCTGGATCGGGAACCGGGCCTCTAGCGGGCGTGATTAACACTATAGCCGGAGGACCCACCGCCGGCGATAGCCAGAGATCTCGGAAGAGGAGCTATCGCCATGCTTCGGCCGGGGACCTGGGCACTGAAGCCCGCCTTACGAGACCATCTCGTATGGGCCTTCGGATCCTGTCCCCTCGGCTTCTAACACCCATGAAGCCATAGTAGTCCAGGTGGTTACCAAAAACTACCTGGTTAAAAAGGTCTATATTGATCAAGGCAACTCTGCCGATATCCTCTATTATCGGACATTTGAGCAGCTCGGTCTCACCGATGACCAACTCACCCCTGTGCGGACACCGTTAGTCGGGTTCGGGGGGCAAGTTACCTATCCGGAGGGTATCATAACCCTCCCCGTCACCATTGGCACTTCCCCCCGACTCCGAACTATCCCGGTTAATTTTGCCGTGGTGAAGTCGTCGCCCACGTACAACATGATACTGGGGCGTCCTACTCTCAATGCCCTCCGTGCGATTATCTCACCGTACCACCTGAGTTTCAAGTTTCAGACCCAGCACGGGATAGCAGAGATCCTAGGTGACGTAGACGCGGCACGGGAGTGTTATCTCGCCACTTTACGAGGAGCCTCGGGCCCCCAGATCACCTCTCCTGTGCTAGCTATTGAACCCTTTGACCCTGACACCTTGCGGGAGCAACCCCGTCTAGAAACTGGGGATGTCGTAACCCATGTGTCTGTCGACCTAGACCGCCCGGAGCGGGTTGTACGGGTCGGCAGCCAGTTGGATCCTCAGGTTTTTAAACAACTCGTGGCCGTATTGCGAGAATACCGAGATCTTTTCGCCTGGTCAACCGATGACATGCCTGGTATCCCCACCGATCTTGCTATTCATAAGCTTAACGTCGATCCCGCTGTCCGCCCCGTCCGCCAGAAGAAGCGCCATTTCGGCCCAGACCGAGCGGAGGCCATCAAGGCCGAAGTAGAAGGTCTCCTGTCTGCTCGTATAATCAAGGAGGTCTTCTATCCGACCTGGTTGGCGAACCCGGTCATGGTCAGAAAGGACACGGGGGCATGGAGGATGTGCGTGGATTTCACGGACCTCAACAAGGCGTGCCCAAAAGACTGCTACCCTCTACCGAGGATTGACTCTTTGGTGGACTCTACGGCAGGCCACGAGGTGTTCTGCTTTCTTGACGCATTCAAAGGTTACCACCAGATCGGTATGGATGAGGAGGATCAACAGAAGACTGCTTTCGTGACCGACCAAGGGGTGTTCTGCTACGTTACCATGCCTTTTGGCTTGAAGAATGCAGGTGCCACCTATCAAAGGCTCGTGAACAAAGCTTTCAAGCAGCAGATTGGGAAAAATATGGAGGCTTACGTGGACGACCTGCTTGTTAAGAGTAAGAAGCAGGATCATTTGGTAATAGACCTAGCTGAGGTCTTCGGCATCCTCCGAGCTAGTAGAATGCGGTTGAACCCCAAGAAGTGTACTTTTGGGGTCTCCTCGGGAAAATTTTTGGGTTTCATGATCTCGGAGGATGGGATTCAAGCTAATCCGGATAAAATTCAAGCCATCCGAGACATGGCCCCTCCCAAGACCTTTCGGGACGTCCAGAGGTTGACGGGTCGGCTAGCTGCCCCACATCGTTTTTTATCCAGGTCGGCAGATCGGGGCATTCCATTCTTTAAGGCTCTCAAGAAGGCCGACCAGTTCTCTTGGACAGAGGATTGCCAGAGAGCCTTCGAGGAGTTGAAAGAGCACCTGCTGGCTCTGCCGACCTTGGCCTCCCCCGCCTAGGGGGAGACTTTATTTCTGTATATATCGGCCACGACGGAGGCGGTCAGTGCCGTTATGGTCAAAGACGAGTCGGGAAATCAGAGACCTGTTTACTATATGAGCCGAGCTCTCCAGGGCCCAGAACAGCGGTACACACGCATAGAGAGGCTAGTCCTGAGCCTAGTACACACAGCCCGAAGGCTGAAGGCTTATTTTCAGTCACACCCTATCTGCGTTCTAACCGATCAACCTCTGCTCCAAGTTATGACCCGGCCAGAGGCATCGGGAAGGCTCACGAAATGGGCCGTCGAGCTCGGGGAATTCGAAATCGAGTATAGACCCCGGTCGTCTATCAAGGGCCAGGCACTGGCCGACTTCATTGCCGAGCAGACACCTGGGGAGGATCTCGCCCTGGGTACGAGTACCTCAGCTGTTTGGGATTTGTATGTGGACGGGTCCTCCAATCAGGAAGGAAGTGGGGCTGGTCTTCTTTTGATCAGCCCCGAAGGATTTGAGTGCAACTATGCCCTCAGGTTCAACTTCCCCGCGTCCAACAATGAGGCGGAATATGAGGCTCTGATCATGGGGCTGTCTCTCGCCAAAAAGTTTGGAGCGATGAGTTTAAGGGTATACAGTGATTCCCAGCTCATGGTGAAACAAGTGCTGGGAGAGTACGAGGCTAAGGAGGACAACATGAAAAGGTATTTAGCCCGAGTGATGTTTCTCGTAAAGGGCTTCGGTACTTTCGAGATCCAACGGATCTCGCGATCGAAAAATAAACGGGCCGATGCCCTCTCTAAGCGGGCCTCTACCTCCTATACCCCCGGGTCGGGAACCGTTACAGTTGAAATCCTCCACCGACCAAATCTGGATGAACGAGAGGTACTCCCTATATCCGAGCATGCCAGCTGGATGAGCCCATATGAGGCGTACCTCTCAAGCGGAGAACTACCCTCCGACAGGAATCAAGCTCACCGCATCCGGTTACGGGCGGCTCGATATGCCCTCCACCGAGGGGGCCTCTATCGGCGGTCCTACTTAGACCCGTGGCTTAGGTGCATTTCCCCCGAGCGTGGCCAGGAGATCCTGCGAGAGATTCATGAAGGACTCTGCGGGTCTCACGTAGGCCCTCGAACTATGTCCAAAAAAGCTCTTCATCTAGGATACTATTGGCCCTCTATGCAACAGGACTCCCGCACCCTAGTACAGAGCTGTGAGGCATGTCAGGTCCATGGACCCGACCGACATCTCCCTAGTGCTGACCTCGTCCCGATCAGCTCTCCTTGGCCTTTTGAGCAGTGGGGGACCGATCTTTTGGGCCCTTTTCCTCGGGCCCCCGGAGGACTCCAATGGCTCATTGTAGCCATCGATTATTTCTCCAAGTGGGTTGAAGCCGAGCTCTTGGCTCGCATCACTGGTCATACAGTGCGGAAATTCTTTTGGAAGCAGGTTGTATGCCGCTTTGGGATTCCTCGGGTGATCATCTCTGACAATGGTCGGCAATTCGCCGAGAATCCCTTCAAGGGATGGTGTCAGTCCCTCGGAATAGCTCAACATTTTACCTCGGTGGCTCATCCGCAAGCCAACGGCCAAGCCGAGAACTTAAATCGAACCATCCTTCACGGTTTGAAGACCCGCCTGGACCAGCTCCACACGTCTTGGGCTGAAAAATTGTCGAGTGTGCTCTGGGCCTTCCGAACCATCCCCCGCACAGCGACCCAGGAGACCCCCTTTTCCCTTACTTATGGTTCGGAGGCTGTGGTCCCCGCCGAGGTCCTTCTTCCGAGTCCTCGGCTGCAATCATTCCCCGATTTTAATAACGAGGAGGCTCGGCAAGTTGACTTAGATTTCCTAGACGAAAGAAGAGAAGTTGCAGCCATCCGTTCGGTAAACTACAAAAACGCCCTGGCCCGCTATTACAACACAAAAGTCCGGGAAATAACATTCCGATCAGGAGACTTGGTCCTCAGAAAGAACTCGGCTAGCCGAGCTCTTAGCCAGGAAAAGTTGGTCGCCAATTGGGAAGGACCTTACCGAGTAGTGGAGGCGCACCCCCATGGATATTGCACCATCGCGTATCGAGATGGTTCTCTGCTTCCTCGGATTTGGCATTTTTCGAATTTAAAGAGGTTCTATGTATGAATACATCTAAATGTACTCGGCGATCAATGTATGAATCGTTCGTTTTTCTTACTTATGTTTCCACAGTTCCTTTTTAAAAAACCTGTTCGGTGTTCTAAACGGAAGCTCGGGGGCATAGGACCCTCATGACCTCATTCCGGAAATGAGTGAGTAATGAAAACTGCTAAATTGCAAGGCTCGGAAAACAAGAAAAAAAAAAACAACATTTGCATTGCAAAGAAAAATCGAGATATCCGAGATTACAGAAGTCTGGTTCTCGGAAGGACCATCCAGCACAAATTTAATAATACAAGACCATAGGGCCGACAAGTCCTAGTTGGCTAATTTAGGTCTACGGCAGCCTGGGCTCCGGACTGGCTGTCCCGCGTCCTTTCTTCAGTTGAGGCCTGCCCGGTCTCTTCCTGGGTCTCGGAACCGTCACCTCCTGGGCCTGCTCGGAGGCAGCCTTGGCAGCCCGCTCGGCAGCAGCCCGCTCCTCTGCTTCTGCGGCCTCATTCTCTGCCTGCCTCCTGGCGTAGAAGGCCTCGGTCAGGGATACCAGGTTTTCACCCGCCTTGAACCCTTGAAGGCAGACCTCGTTCAGCTCCTCGATGTCTGAATCGTAGGCC
The DNA here is from genome assembly GCA_013103745.1 of Gardenia jasminoides. Classification (NCBI taxonomy): domain Eukaryota; kingdom Viridiplantae; phylum Streptophyta; class Magnoliopsida; order Gentianales; family Rubiaceae; genus Gardenia; species Gardenia jasminoides. Next base: position 22,207,437 of record CM023104.1, read on the forward strand.
TCGTCTTCCTCCAAGTTGAGCTCATTATCGAGCTCGGGGTGAAATGCCTTGGCCTTTTGGAGGCCCCTCGTGTACCCGAGCCTGTAGTTGGGGCGGGACAGCTGAATGATGTTGTCGTGGAACTCCTTGGAGTCCCGGTACTCGCCCAAGGCCGAAGGCTATTTCATTTTGGAGCCTCTCTTCGGCCTCGGCTGCTCTCTTCTCGGCCTCACGGAGCCCCGTCTCCATGGACTCGAGCTTTACGGCCAAATCCTTGGCGTCCTGCTCGGCTACCTTGCGAGCCTTCTCGGCCTTGGCGGCCCGATCCTCGGCCTGCTTTTTCTCCCTCATCAACCCTTGGCCTTCTCGGTAGTAGGCCGTATATCGGTCAATGAGGTCGGCCACGAAGGCGTCCGACTAAGAAAACAAGAGAAGAAAGTTAATTTCGAAGATTGTGAAATAATAAGTGCAAAAAGACGAGAAACTATGACTTACCGCGACCTTGCTGGTGAGGTAGTTTTCCACCAGCTTCTCGGGCGGAAGACCCCGGCAGAATTTTCTGTCTGGGTAACACTGTCCCCAGAGCCACCTCTCGGGCCGTGCGAGGGTCCATCACCTGGTCGTTACGACCTACTCTCCACCCCGGGCAGAAGTGGTCGGGGGCATGGGTGGTCGTGCCCCGAGTTAAGGCCAGAGGGGGCACGTTGTACCCCGCCCACACTGAGGGGGGATCTGAAGTGGTGCCCCGAGGGGGCACCATCAAACCTTTTCCCCGACCTGGTGGGGGAGCCCCAGCCCCCGTTTGGGTAGGTCAGACCAAGGCCCTGGCGGATGCGCCTGGGGATGGGGTGGTGCTCTGCAATGGTTACCCCGGAGCTTACGAAGGCTGCTCTCGGGGTTGAAGCCAAGAAATCCTCACTACTTTGGTTGGAGGAGGAGCGGTGGACGTTCCCTCCCCCGATCTCTTCTTCTTCTTCACACCACCTCCTCCTGACGTCACAATGTCGGACATAGAGCTCACTGCGAGAAGAAAGCCATTATTAGTTAGTGGACGAGAAATGGGATGTAAATAAATCGAAAAGAGATTTACAATGTCTTTGTAACCGACGACTGTAAAAAGGAGTTTCCTTTTCCTCCTCAGTCAAAACTGCCCGACTAAGGCCAGCATCTATCAACGGCCCCTCGGGAATGTTGTAACTGTACACGACAAGCCCCGAGTCGTTTATCTTCGCGAACTCTTCCTCGAGGAAGTCTGTAGGGTTTAGACTGGTGTCCCGACGAGCAGTTCTCCACCAGAACCCCCTCGGGAAATATGAGTCCGGCACGAAGAAGAAGGTGTTCTTCCAGTCGTGGATGGACGTCGGAGCATCAACCACCAAAGCCCGGATGCTGTATCTGGTGGCGAAGTAATACCAGCCGGCGTCTGTGGCCCTCTTCAGAACGTAAAACTTTCTGAAGAGGGTAACCGAGGGCTCCACCTCTAGGTGCCGGCAGAGGATCTGGAAGCCCACCAGGATCCGAATGGAATTCGGAACGAGTTGAGTGATTCGGAGTCCCCAGAAGATTAGGACCCCTTTGAAGAAATCGGTTAGGGGGAGCCGGAGTCCCGCTTCAACCTGGTCGAAATAAAGGGCCACCTGCCCTGCCGGGGGTCGGCACGCCCTTTGTTCCCTTCTAGGCCTTTTTAAACGAATGCCTCGGGGCCAATGGAATTCGGTCAAGGCCCGCGTCATACCGGCATCAGATATCATGGACCGGAACTCGGGAACCGAGCCGAAATCGTACTCGTCCAGGTTAGCAGGCTCTGCCGGCCCAGGCTCCTGCTCCTCGGTTTGCTCCTGAGCTCCCGAGGTCCCCGCTTCCCCCGGGACACCCTCGGGCTCGCGTAAGACGTACTCGTCTCCTTCGGAGCCCTCGGAGTCCTCCGAGGTGGCCACATCCTCCGATGCTTCGGGCTCCCTAGCTTGTTCCCCCGCGGGCTCGTCAATGATGATCACCTCCTCATCATCGGCTGCCCCGGTTTCCAAGGTCTCTCCTCCGACCTCATTCTCTGTTTCCGTATCCTCTGAACCTCCGGATGAGGAGTCCTGAACTAGAGGATCCTTCGTCTGAGGATTGCTTTCATCCACGGCCTGGTCTCCTCGGGGCTTCCAGGGCTCGTGCACGGTAATTCCTTCCATACCACTTAAAGAGGGAAGAAAGACTTACTCTTTACAGTATTAGTTGGAAGATGGATCGGAGAATAGGGGTCGACGGCAAGAAATTCGCTCGGCTTCACCAGAAGGTCAGGACAAAGCACTTTCAGGTTGTGGCAAAGGGACAAATGAGGGGGACTCCCACTATTTATAGCCAGGCTGAACCCCTACTGGCCTGCCGTTTCAGTCGAGGGGGAATTAATTCCGCCCATGGCCACCACGTCAGCCTAGGTTACTCGATTATTGTACTTGTCGCTTCGATTTCTGCACTCACCACCAAAGATAATCACCTCCTCCTAGAGACCGACCCCCCTCAACCGAGCTCCAGACCGGTAAAATCTTCACTTCATGGGATGCTCCCGAGGCTTGGGGGCAAGTGGAGAGGACAGAACCGAGCCGACCTCGCATCCGAGGTCCCTACAAGTCGGGTCTACCGGTCTACTCCCGCAGCTTCCTGCTGCCATCTTGACTTCCCGAGGAATTGGTCGGCACTTAAGACTCGGCAGACCACCACATCACGAATGTCTTGTCTCAAATGTCTCATCAGAGGTCCCATCACACTCCTATCCCATCTGAACCCTTCAGAACTTCTACCCCTCCACGTGTCCTCATCCTAGGAAACCCGTACTACTACATCCTTACTATAAATACCCCTCCACACTGACAAAAAAGGTAAGATTCGTTGTCCGTTACTTCTTAACAGTATCTGCTTCGAGAAAGAGTCCTGACTTAGGCATCGGAGCGTACCCCGGGGAACCCAGCCCCGACTCCACCTTCTCTTTTCTCTGTGATTTGCAGGATTAGAAAGGTCCCTAGTCCTCTTCACCCGAGGACCGTCTCGGAGCAGCGGATATCGTCTTTACACTATACATATATATAGTAGCTGCATATTCTACATCATATGTGAAAACATTTAATGAAAAAACTAACTAGTTATTGCAATTAAATAATCCAGATACATGTGAAACCTAAATTAATTTTTCTGTTGGGGTTGAGATTTCCATTGATTTCTTTCCAAATTAAGGCCCTTTTTCCTTTGGGAGAATTTCACATACCTCCCCTGAAGTTTATGATAATTTCAGGCACTACCCTCTAGGTTTAAAAAATTACACATACCTCCCCTTATGGTGTAAAATGACAAAAGAGGCCTTCATCCAATATTGAATTTAAAGTCTTCGTGGAGGGAAGTAATGTAGTTTTAAATTAAATTTAATACAAGAGCACTAAAATTCAAACTTATCATAGTTGTCCATATTACCCCAATTCAATCTTTGTCAATATAGTAGTAATTTAAGAGTAAACAAAAAAAATTTAGTTTCCTCTATGCATAGATTCTTACTAAAATAGTATCCATTTTTATCCTTCTTTTAGGGGGGAGGAAAGAGGTCATGTGGGTATCGATATTTTTTTGGGAATAATTTCAGATACCTCCCCCGAGTTCTTTGACTATTACATTGGCCTCCCTTTAGTTTTCAAAAATTACACCAACCTCTGTCGAGTTTTATTATGTTGTAACATTTAGGCCCAACCTGCAATTAAAAAGTAGTATTAGGAGAGAGAAAATAATATGATTCCATCATTGTCCCCGCAACGGATCTTCTGTCCCACTCCCTGTGCCACTCTCTGTCCCACATTTTATTATATTGCTATTTCTCCTTCATAAACATCATATTTTAATTCTTTTTTGTTCCCTTGCTATCAAATAACTATCAACACAATAAAAAATAAACATAACAATCTCAAAAAAAGCGTTATATAATAGAAAGTTCAAAAATACATAAGAAAATTCATAAAAATCTTATTTTTTGTGTATTTTAATTTTTTTGAGTTTGTTAAATTTTGTGTATTGCTGTATTCTCCTTCATTTGATAGCAAGGGAACAAAAAAGAATTAAAATATGATGTTTATGAAGGAGAAATAGCAATATAATAAAATGGGGACGAGAATGAATATCCTAGTCCCTCATCTATCAGTATTGTCGATTTAATTTAATACCAATCCACACATTAAATAAAAAAAGCTAAAATTTGTTGTTTATTATTAGGGATCAAATCACAAATAGAATTGAAAATTGCTATGCCATCTATATTTTTCACTTAATGCAAGATCTAAATTACTTTTTTCAGTTACATACCCATTGTTAAACATGATCAACAAGAAATAATTAAAAAAAATTGCAACTAAAACATTACAGAGAATGAATTATAACATCATAAATATTCTTATCAACATATTAACATTAATTATTGAGATTTTATGGGATTAAAGTTCGCTCTTTGTAATGTTTTGGTTGTAGATTTTTTTAATTATTTGCTGCAAATCATGTTTGACAATCTGCCTGTAATTGAATAGAGTAATTTGGACCTTATATTATATGAAACATATAGAATAATACACCTTTTTTTGATTTATATATGGTTTAATCCCTAATTATAAACAGCAAATTCTAGTGTTTCTTTTTAATATGTGGGTTGGTAATAAATTAACTAAATAATATAGTAGATGAGGGCTAATAATGGGGTAATGTTATCTTCTCTCTCTTAAAACCACTTTTTAATTACTGGTTCGATCTAGATGTTACAAAATAATAAACCTCAACAGAGGTTAGTGTAATTTTTAAAACCTGAATGGAGGCCAGTGAAATAGTCAAAAACCTCTAGGGAGGTTTACAAAATTATCCATTTTCCTTTTTAGAGGTGGAGTTAATTTGTCATGGAGAGTACAGTATCGTACTAGGGAAATTTCAAACATGTCTAGATGTATGCCTCACGTGTAAAAGACAAATTTTAAAATTTGACTAAAAATTATTTGACTTGCATCGATACTTGCTAGTATTAAACAATAGTTATACTAATAGCATAGGAAAGATTGCTTTTTAGAGATTAATTGCAATACAATTTCACACATGCCCTTTTATTATAGGTGTTAAATGCCTTAAACATTCTCTATAGTTGCAAGTAAGTCTGTAATTAAACATTCTTATATGCAATTATGCAGGGATGAACACAGAGTATTAAGTTCGAGCGGCAAACAGTCAAGAAATAACCAAAAAAATATATATAACAAATGGAGCACGTTAAAAAGAAAAATTCAAATAAATTAATAACTAACAAAGAAATGTTTTTAATCATAAAAGGCATCAAGCAAAGCATGAATATTGGACTTGTCTTTAGGAAGATTGGATGTTTAAAATGAGTTAAACGTTTTTACTTCCATAGATCTTTTTCTATTTAAGTTAATCATGCATAGAATTCTAGCTCGTTGGATTTCCCTTAATTTGTCATTTGTTTTCAATTCCTTTAATTTGTTATTTGTTTTTTATTTGAATATATATGTTTTCTTAAATCGGTGTAGATCTAGAAAAGAAATTCAGTGGGGCCAATGTTAATATATGAAATTTTACTAATTACAATATGAAAACAAATATGTTTAACTAACAATCTATGAATTTATGTGTATAATTAATCTATAATTTAGTAACAAAAGTATCTCTCAAATTTCAAATTCCAAATAAAGGATTCTTCCACTTCTCCTCTCACAACTCCATAATGTCTTTGCCCTCGCATGTGTAATTGCACAACAATTTGGTGACTTTTGACCCATTGAGGGGCCAATAGGGACAGATTAGAATAAATAAAATCCCTAGAAGGATAATACCAGAAACATGGAGAAGACTATATACCACGGTGTTAACATAAAAAAAAAATGCATTTTTTTGATTTTGAATTTTTAAGGATTTGTTCTTGAGAAGTACTTTTAGTTTTTACACATATCTACATTCTCATAAGAAGTCGTCTTTTCCATAATTTTTGGCAAATTTGGTTTTGTAGTTACCTAGAATTTAATCCAAGTGTCTTATTATTAACAGCAATTACAACATGAATCAAGTATACTCAAAATGAAAAACATAATGTAAAAAATAGATCAAACGCAATATCACGAAAAAGGCATGAAATTAATAAAGATGTAAGAAAAAAGAATAGATTTTGGTTTCTCCATGGTACGTTTAAAAAAAGTGTAAGTAAATTGCACCAACGAATTTCAAGGAGAGCAAGAAACAAGAAAAACACATGAAATACATTCCAAAAATGCAAACCCTAGCTCCACCATTCCGGCCATTTTTGAATTATTAAATTTTTGGTTTTCAAAATTTGTTTAAAAATGTGAATGGAAAATATTTTACTTGAGCCAGTTCTTGAGCTCGAGATGGAACTAGAGAAGTTCAGAAAAAGCATCACCTTGACCCATAGAGCAAAAATTAACTTTCGTTAAAAGCCCAAATTGATGTATCTCTCTGTGTCAACATCGATCAAGAAAATGTTTGTGACAGGAGTGAAATCCATTAGTAGGGGACCTAAGTTTTACAATGATCTCGTAAAGGGTTGTCGTATTTTGTTAATGGATATAAGCGTGTGTTAATTAGGTGACCCAAGTTCACCCATTAATTGCTCAATTGGGCCCAACTTAAGAATCATCTAGAACCACTTATTGACGGGAACAATTTATCATTAGTGAGCTAAATAAATTTGGGTAAATGTTTAATGTATGTCATTGTATACACTAGAATGTCTAGATGTATGCTATAGATATAAAGTTTTGTATTCAGATTCAAATTGAGACGGAGTCTGTCAACCTATATACTGACCGTGTAATAAACATTAGCTCAATAGATTATATAGTTATTTTTAAATCCTTTGATAATCAATCAATTCAAAATTTTTAATTACGCTTAACAATCTTTATAAGTTACTATATTTTAACCTATATATATATTGGAAGCAATGGTATAATTGGGCCAATGATATTGGTGGTCAAAAAATAAAAGATAAAAAGGTCCAAACACTTCATCCCTGATTTCTATTGTTTAAAAATAACATAAAGATTCTGCTTCCAAGAAAAAAAGAAATTCAAAACCTAGATTTTGTAACAAATTATATGCCAGCGTTACTCATGACATAGCTAATGATCATTTCTTGAATTATATTTATGGAGAAATTTACACTCTAAAGACTCAAACTTTTTCTCTTAAAAAAATGGACCATCGGAATAACTGGCAGCACTATACGTCAGTCATCAGAGTGAAGAGCACAAACCCGTTTAGAGAAATAGAAGGATGGTTCTCAGCGAGAGTACTTTATCAAAAGAGTAAACGAAGTTAAATTGATAGACAACTTCAAACCACAAGGGTTGGTGTTTAACTCCTATAATCTGTGCAACTAAATTTTACTTTTCTAAAACATTAAACACATGATCTCACCATGATGACCAATTGACAGATGCAAAGGGGAGCAAGAAGGGCGACCTCCTCCAAGATTTTAAAAATTATTCTATATCTCTTTAAAAAAGTACAAGTTTTCATTTATATCCTTTTAGAAATTATATTTTGCCTGCCAAAAGTTAAAATACTTTTTAATTCCTAGAAAATGCTAAAAGATTTAACTCATATTCTTGTAAAGGTAAGAATTTGTCTCCAAGCTTCTTTACATAAAAGTGATTTTTTAAGTATACATCTTTATTAGTCTTGCCTCTCAAATTTCAATTTGACGAAATGTCCACCGACTATCTGTTAGACGAATCCAAGATATAAATACACAATTTGTTACTCTAATCAAATGGTCAAGTATCCACAACTAAATAGTTTAGCGCATCTGAAGAGGAAGAGACAAGGGATGCATAACTGTTACTCTATATTTTATCCTTTGTTGTATCAAATCATAGAATTTAGATGCGAAAAGTATTCCTAATATTAGACAGGTTAGGTTAGGTTTAATATGATCAACCTATAATGATCATAAAATCTTTGCAGTGGTCCATGAGAATAATTTCAACACAACCATATTTAGTAGGTATTGTACGAAGATCGCTGCTGTAATGCATGACAATTATCTCGTAGCGCAACCACAATTAAGAGGTCTTCCTAAGTGGGCTGGAATTCTGGCTTATCTTGACCAGCTGAGTGCAGATGAATGCTTCCGACTAATCCACCGACCAATCCAAATATCTTCAGCGAGATGTTAATTGACATAGAAGTGAAAGTGCCGACAGCAACCCATAACGACATTCTTGAAATGAATCAGTGAATATTTAACCACCAACCCTAAAAGCTAAAGCTACCAACGAACATGGAACATATAGAAAATATCCAAAATTATCGTTTTTCTCTTAATTTGGCATTCTCCAAATATAGTTATTGATTGACAAGCATGATACACTGATGAAAAGGGCCTTGTTTATCCACTTTGAAGTTAACCAGTACCCTTTTTTTCTCCATACAAGAAATAAGAAGATTGGACCCATCCTAGTCCTAGGACGATCAATGCATGACTACTTCTGATTATTAGGTTGTAGCTGATGTTTTTTTAGCAATTATCATACATCTAGACCATAGCCATCAAATTCATAAAATCAACATTGAGACAAACAAATCCTCTACCGTGTTTAATTTCTTCATCCTCTTGATCCAGCAGTTAATAAATTAACACCTCAGAACCATTCTCCTTAATTTGCAGTGAAAACATGGCTCATCTTCTCATATTTATACTGGTTTCTTTCCTAGCAATGTCTTCTGCTCATTTACAGGACGAACAATCTAAATCCCCCCTTGAGACCTACATAGTCCATGTAAGTTTGCCTGATAGTGTAAACTCTTCCTCGTTAAAATATAACCTTGACAGCTGGTACCATTCATTTCTGCCAAAGACAAATGAGGGCTTGAATGATGTGTCGCGCATGGTTTATGCATATCAGATGGTTATAACGGGCTTTGCAGCCAGATTATCAGCTGAAGATGTAAAAGAAATGGAGAAGAAGGAAGGATTTCTATATGCTAGACCTCAAAAAATACTCACTCTGCAAACAACCCGAAGTCCAAGATTCATGGGGCTTTTACCAGATCGGGGGCTTTGGCCACGAGCAGAATTTGGAAAAGGCGTGATCATTGGCATCATAGACAATGGGATTAAAGCGGATCATCCGTCTTTCAGAGATAAAGACATGCCCAGTCCACCAGTTAAGTGGAAAGGCATTTGTCACTTAAACGGTACAAAATGCAGCAAGAAGCTCATTGGTGCAAGGAATTTTTTCATACCAGGACAGCCTGTTAGTGTGGGAAACCATGGAACCCATACTGCAAGCACAGCTGCTGGTAATTTTGTGCAACATGCCAATGTGTTTGGCAATGCCAATGGTACAGCGGCTGGAATGGCCCCTCTCGCTCACCTAGCCATTTACCAGGTAGGTAGAGGTGATTTTCTGTCAGAATTTAGTTTACTAGCTGCCATGGAAGCTGCCATTTTGGATGGTGTTGATGTGCTGTCTCTGTCAATTGGAGTACCTGAACTTGATTTTTATGAAAACAGCATCGCTATTGGGGCTTTCCGTGCAATTCAGAAGGGCATCTTTGTTAGTTGTGCAGCTGGAAACTTTGGTCCACACAGTCAAACTGTAGCCAATGATGCTCCATGGATTCTCACAGTTGGAGCAAGCTCAATTGACAGGACCCTGAAAGCAACAGCTCTCCTCAGCAATGGAGAAAAATTTAATGGTTATTCACTGTCTCAACCCAAAGATTCTCCATCCACGTTATTGCCCTTAGTATATGCTGCAAGTTGTGAAGTAGATTCATTAAACAACATCGATCTCAGAGGGCAAATTGTAGTTTGTGAAAATGGTTTGATTGCAAAAACTGCCAAGGCAATAAATGTGAAGGGTGCAGGTAGCCAGGCCATGATTCTCATTGACCAGGATTTGGATGAGTGTGACATAGAAGCTCATGTTATTCCTACGATGGAGGTGAGCCTCAGTGATGGACAAGCAATCAAGGCTTATATCAATTCTACATCCATGCCTACAGCAACACTATTGTTTAGAGGTGCTGTTTTAGGAGTAAAGAATGCTCCAGAAGTTGCAAAATTTTCATCGAGAGGCCCTAGCATGGTGAGCCCAGGTATTTTGAAACCCGACATAATTGGCCCTGGTGTTAATATCCTGGCTGCATGGGCTTTCTCTATTGACAGCACTACAAGTACAAACTTTAGTCTAGAGTGTGGCACCTCTGTGGCTTGCCCTCACCTAAGTGGCATTGCAGCCTTAATACGAGCTTGCATCGTAACTGGACACCCGCTGCTATTAAATCTGCTATAATGACCAGTGCCGACATCTTGAACCTCAACAAGAAGCCCATCCTTGATGAAAGGAAGCTTATTGCTGACGTATTTGCAATTGGTGCTGGTCATGTACACCCATCAAGAGCTACTGATCCTGGTCTGATTTATGACATCCAGCCTGATGATTACATTCCATATTTATGTGGTTTGGACTACACAGACGCCCAAGTTAGTTTTATCGTGCAGCGCCCTATTATGTGTTCCATTATCTCATCAACACCAGAAGCTCAGCTAAATTATCCTTCCTTCGCTATTCGACTTGGGTCTAGTCCTCAAAGATATACGCGGACAGTTACAAATGTTGGTGAGGCTCGATCAACTTACACTGTTCGGATTGAGAAAATTCAAGGTGTTGATGTATTTGTTCAGCCGGCTGTAATCAATTTCACAAAGGTGATGCAGAAAATAACATATCAGGTCACTATTGGCAGATCAGGCACATCCGTAAATCAATCTTTTTTGCAAGGGGCAATCAGTTGGATTTCTAACAAGCATACTGTTAGAAGCCCGATTTCTGTGCAATTTGTTTGATCCTGGATTATATGTATGTGTTAAAAATTTAGCAACTGAATCGAAAAGTTTATTATCTTATCTTTGTCATGTCTTATCAAGTTTGCTTCTAGTGTATCTTATTCATTCAATATCCCCTGGAAAGAAAAGAGAGACAAGAGACAATTATCAAGAACAAACAAAAGCAGGTTGCCCTTCAGCTTCTTCCCACTCAAAAATATCACACAATACTTCAGAGATTTCCAGGAAGCTTGTTTCTGTAAATTCTGCTGTTGACATGGAACATTTTTTGTACTTTAACCTTTCCAAGATAATCATCCAAACCACCGAGAAATTAAGCACTAAAATCACCAACAGCCATTCCTTTTCTTTGGCTTGTTGTCCATCCCTGTAAAAAATGGCTTACAAAAGAGTGAAACTCCCCGCTCCAGTCGAATCACAATTGAGAATGAAATGATTCTTAATGAAGTCAAGGAGTCCAAGGTGACTCTGTTGATCATTCGTAGTCAAGTCATTCGAAATGGGGCAGAACTGTTAAGTCTGATCGTCACTGTCTTTCTCATCTGCTTTCATATTGAGGTCAAGCGTGTTTGCGCTTAATTGCCTATTGATTCCATGTCATCTTTTCTTGCAATTTCACTACTGTCTGAAAAATTTCATTCTGCTCTACGCTTGTGATCAAAGCCAAATACTCTGGAACCAGAAGTTGAATCTGTAACCAGAATTTTCATCTGAATTACAGAATCCATCCGTCTGCTCCCATTTCCACAACATGAAAGATCAGCATTTGTCAAGATGAAAATGGACCGTCAAGAACTTCCAACTTTCTTATAGAATGATAATCAACAGAACCAATAAGGGATTCGGCTATTTCTTCTTTTTCCTGTTAAGTCGTTGTCCTGAATGACTAACCAAGTATCTTTCTTCGTGTCTTTTGGGTTTGTGTTTTAGCAAGTTAGCTTAGTTTGTCTTCTGTCTTCATTTTTTTGTGCTGCAATTGATGTCAAAATCATGTTTATTATGTTAATTAGAGTCGATTTCCATGCAAATTGTGATTCATATGATCCTTAAAAACTTCTGATGAGTTTTCTGGCCACTCGGCGGGGAAATCAGGAAGAAGATGATCGTTCTGACCCGACATTTTGGGTCAGATTCGGTTGTGGCATTGTTGGGGCTTGACCCGATAAAACTGGCTCGAACCCACCCCTTCCCTTTCTTTTGGTTTTATATTATCTAAATGCTCTAATGATCTCTATTTTCCAAGAGTCCTTTTCCAAGAAAACTTACATTTGAGGAAAAACTCAAAAATAAGTAATTCCAATTTCTTGTGTTTTGGCAGCAAAACCAATTTATGAGCCATATATAGGTTAATTCTACTTCTTAATGAAGAATTTTGAAAGATGACAAAACCTAAAGAAAGGTACATTCGAGATTAACTATGTTTTTTAAAAAAATTATTAGTGGATGTAAAGCATTTTTTCCTGACTAGCAAATAGTGAAGCATTTGATTTGTTTGATTGTGTAGTTTCAAATGAATTATCAATTAAGGCAATTGACTATTTAACAAGAAACAATTGGAGCTGAATTGAGGTGCAAAATCTTAGTGTTGACGTCAGTTGAGACAAAAACAAACAATCACAGCAATTGACTATTAAACAAACTAATGCAATGAAAAAAGGGTTAACTAAAATAAAAATTTTGTTATCTGTGTGCAAATAATTGTGGCATGTGAAAGAAAGTAGCCAAAGAAAAGAAACAAAGAAAAGAAAAATAGAAAGCAAGTTTTAAAATTTTATGTGGTCATTTCTTTCTCTAGCTCATTTATTTGGATTCAACCTGCATCCAAATTGTCTATATTTCAAACGGATCAAAATAGGGAATTATTACATATTCTGACCTGTTTTGGGCCAAATCTGATTAATATAACTAAAAAATTGTGTAAATAATATACTTGGTTGTTGTTATTACTGTCCACTTGTTTTCTCTTCAAAAGAGATGTCCTATGAATGAAGTTATTGTTAGAATTTCTCTCATCATATTGCTAACATTTTTTTTATTAAAGTTTGCATAAAAATGAAATATTGAAATTACTAAAATTCTATTACATTAAATTAATTTTCCAGATTGGATATGTCTAACTCAAAGTCGGGCCTGACTCGAATCATATCCAGAACTACACATATTAGAAGCCGTCTGGTTAAGAGACCTGCGTTCAAAACAATGACCATTAAATAGAGTTATGTTTGAACTTATCGATTCCTGTCCAGTTTACAATCTTACACGACCTTCAAAAAATTATCATTTTTTGAAACATTTAGGTTCCGTTTGGATTAGCTGTTTTTAGGGGTGTTTTTAAAAAACAGCACTGTAGCTGTTTTTTAAAAACAGCGCATGTCGTTTGGATTAGCTGTTTTTACAAGACAGGCTGTTTTTTCAAAAAATAGGCGTTTGGATTGAACTGTTTTTTAAAAACAACAAAAACTAAAACATTTGGTACTAATGTAATGCTGTAATATGGTAAAATAGATACATACGTTGCTTTTCAAATCAAAATCCTAGCAACGAAAATGAATGAAATGAATTTATAATACCTACAAATGCGCTTTGGCTATTACTTCCTATTTCTTGGCTAGCATTTACTGATAATTTATACTTTATGAATTTATAATACCTAATAATTTCATAAGGCATAGTTCTGTGGCATCTGTGAATAATTTCTTGTGTCTGCCAAAGGAAACGAAGTCCGATTTCCATTTTGCAACTTCCCTTACCACATTACATTTGTTCATACCCTAAGAAGGACTTCATACACAGTCTTAACTGTATTTTGAACTTACCTAATTTTGAATACTTATTTTAAGAAGATCACGTACAACAAATCAGTGGACTTTCATGTGGAAACCACACACATAGCCATTGGATGTTTTGGTGTCTAAAAATTTCGTGAAATCCCAATTGAGACTACAACTGGCGATTCAGGTACATGCTATTGGCAATTGCTCTTCGATCTTGGGCAAAGGCGGTAATTCCCTCTTCTGACATATCAACTTGTTGTTGTAGCGGGACTTGGTAGCCATCTTCCATTGCATCATTAAGCTCCCCAGCTGCTGTTTCTTTATCGAAATAGTCATCATTCATTCCATTCTCCCGAATGAAGTTGTGTACTGTGCAGCATGCAAGGACAATATTATTCTGAGTGGCCCTCATGTAATTCTGCATGGTCCCTTCAGGATCGGGAACCGTTTTTCAACACGCCAAAAGTGCGTTCTATAATACTTCTAAGAGAAGCATGGCGTTTGTTGAACAAAGCTTTAGCTTCGCTCGAGAGTACTCCCCCTAGCCCTTCTAAATGGCGCCATAAATCCTGGCATGTTTGTGTAGGCAGCATCTACGGCATAATATTTGCCTAACCATAAAAGGGGAACCCTAATTAAGCATAAGAGTTATCGTTTGCTCGGGAATAGAGTGGCCATTCCACAAGTACCAAGTGACAAATCATTAAATGGAAAGGGGTTTCATGTTAAAATAATCGGGAAAAAAGGACAAACCTTGTGGTGGCATTGGAAATCCAATGTTTGGATCTTCTAAAGTATCATGCAACACTCGAGAATCGTGTGCGCTACCCTCCCAACCTACTCGAGCAAAAACAAATCGCATATCATGATCACAAGCCGCTAACACATTTTGAGACAGGTCTCCATGCCTGTTCCGATAACGGTCCCTCAGCTCCGCTCTACACCAAGCCGATACATGAGTCCCATCTATTGCTCCAACACAGTCCTACAAAATAAAAATAAGACAGTACTGAAAATAAAATTCCATTTCTGGCAAAATATTAAAAAAATCAGCCATTAACTTATTAGTAGTGTTTAAAATTAACTTACTTTGAACCACGGCCAAAACTTCTGAGTATTTCGAATACGCGGATGAACTTGAGTATACCCCATTCTAGGTCTAACTAAATCTCGTCCAAGCCGCACCAATGATCTTAGACACCTACGGAGATGCCTATCAACCATTCCCAAGGAATGATTAAAACGTTCGGCCAAGACTCTATGACGTTCGTTGTGGCTAAGACACACCAATGCTATAGCCACGGACTCGTGAATACCGACCCTCTGGGTTGGATGTGGCTGCCAGTAACCCCGTTGCTCAAGCAAGAAACACAAATGCAAGAATAGATGAGCATCCATGTGCATGCTGTCAAAAATTCTATCTCTATGGCCATTTATAAGCTCGAGCACCCATTGTTCCCCTGACAGTGCACTATCTCGAATCCTTTGTCGTGGAGAAGGGTTTAGGTGGTCGAAAAGAGCCAAGCCTAATAGGACAAACAAGCCAAAGGTCACTTCCAAGTCATCCAGATCATCTTCCTCTTTCAGGTCATCCAAATGTGTTTGGCTGCTATCTGCCATCACCCCACCTCAGATTCCAACCAAATGTAAACACGGCAAAACCTGCACTAGCAAGTAATTATGAGTAGGTTAAAAATTGTTCAACTGTATCCATAAACAGCCATGCTAATGCAGAATCCAAACAGCCATGCTTAGAAAGAGGAAACAAAAATGACAAAATACCAGGAGGCAAGGCCTCACAACAGCTAATCCAGAATCCAACCTGCCATGCTTAAAAAGAGATAAAAATATTCTGCATTACCTGGTGTAATTTCTCACACCAGAATGCAGAATCCAGACAGCCATGCTAAAAAATAGAACAAAAAAAAATGTAACAGTTTGGGAGGCAAGGCCTCATAACAGCTAATCCAGATTCCAACCTGCCATGCAATAAAAGAGATAAAAGAAAATGAAAAAACCCAGGAGGCAAGGCCTCACAACAGCTAATGAAACAGTCCAACCTGCCATGCATAAAAGTGTAAATAAAAAAAAAGGAAGAAGAAAACGCAGGAGGCAAGGCCTCATAACACCTAATCCAGAAGCAAACCGGCCATGCTTAAAAAAAGATAAAAAAAAGGGGTGAAAATCAGGAGGCAAGGCCTCACACTTCCGAATCCCTAATACGAACAACCATGCTTAAAAAGAGATAAACATATGAAAAAAAAAAACTGGGAGGCAAGGCCTCACAACAGCAAATCCAGAATAAAAAATCCAATGTTAAAAGAAAGACTAAAAACTGAAAAAAAAAAGGAGGAGGCAAGGCCTCACAACTATCCTCAACAGTCTCCAACTGCTAAAGCAGCCTCGCATCCTCACTAGCCGATCGTCATCACATCTGGCCGTGAACCATAGGGCAAGCTCCTGCTCATCTCTTAAGATAGTACCCATCTTAGCATGAACTAACCAAGGCAGGTGCAATTCCAATAGCTGGTCCAAAGCAATTTCATACTTGGTTTTGGGTTTTGAGGAACCAGGCTGCGTCTTGGAGGGGGAGCTAACAGAAACACTCATGCTACTGCCACTGCTCTTCTTTCGACTTAAAGCAGTCTCCAAACCGTCAAGGACTCGGTAATACCTATCATGAGCAGCAGCGGATGGACTTGGAATAGGTGAGTCTCCAGAAAGGTCCCCGGATTTGCGTTTTCCCTTGCCCTTCTTGCTTTTTCCTTTCTGTTGCCTTACAACCTGGACACCATCAGCTGATGTATCGAAGGCTGCTCCGCCCTTGTGTACAGCAGCGTTAGTTAGGTCTTCCATCTCCTTCTCATCAGCAGAGTTGCGTGGAGACCTGTTAAAGCCAGACGCAAAGTCTCCAGTTGCACCTTGTGATTGGAAAACATCCTCCAGCAAGTGATATATGTAACAGTTTTTTTTTATTATAGAATTTGCCATAGTCCTTGTTCACCTAAACAGAAAAAAGAAAGAAGCAATCACGACAATTTGAATTACAATTCTGCTAAATGAAACTTAAAAGAAAAACAGCACTAGTAATCAACATAAATGGTCTAAATGAAAGAAATTCCAAGTGAAACCTGCTGCAATTCCGTCCAGTGAGGGTCGTCCATCATAAAAGTGTAATTTTGACTATCCCACCCCATTCCGGTGCCCGTCCTCTTGAATTTGGTATACAGCTTGGTTGCATCTCTTAAGGCATAGTATTTGGCCCTAATACTATCCCAAGGAATATTGATGCCATGGTCCTCTTGAAAGCGCCACATGATTTCAGGAACCACGTAACTTGAGATAGTATTTGCTAAAATCTTACTCTCCAAATGCATGGCCACAAGATATTGGACAAAGCAAAGTTCTTGTTCCTTAGTGAAATGTATGTGCTCACAAAAGGGTCGCCTTTGTTTACGCATCTTAATTTCGAGATATCGTAGTGGAACTTATTAAATGAAGATAAAAGCATGAACAAAAGAGCTTAAATAACTAGTCCAGTCCCAGAAAGACAGAAAAACAATGAAATGAAACTGATTTACCTTGTAGTAATTAGTAAGGCACACCCTTAAATCGTTTTCTGCCCAGGCGGATTTGGAAGAGCTGGAATGTGGGTGAATTCGTCCCTTGGAAGCTGATACATGAAATTCAGAAAAAATTTCCATTGTTATCACCCTTGCAGCTGGAAATAGACAAGATGTTTATAAATTCTATAAAGCAACACCTACCCTTAGCTGCGCGGCGAGTCACCGGGGGCATGTAATGATTATGCTTTTCAACCTAACAGGGCAGCCCTTGCAGTAGCTTAGAGGGGCAAGGGATATGAAAGCAAGTGGCTTTGCCAAATTTCTAAACATACAAGGGCTACTAGAATTTAGGAATAACAAATGCTGAAATGAAAGAAGCGTTCCCCAATGTGTAAACACACACACATAATATTTCTAAACCATACAAAAATAATGTCATTATTATATAAAAAGTTAAAGACTAACTAATGAACAATCACAACCAAAAGATCATTAACCTAGTATTGCATAATGCCAATAACCATCATTAATAAAAGAAGCAGAAATTCCTCACAGATCCGAAGGAGAAATTCAGCTTATGGAATTAAATAGTTAGATATGTTCAAGCTGCAATGTCCAAAATCTCCTAATGGATTCATGGTTAGACCCCTAAAAACTCAAGATGCCTGAGACTAATAAAAATGTTAAGCTTTAAAAAAGTGTTTCCACAACTTAAAGGTACTTTATGAATTCATGTTCCAACCGTCAAGGGGCAAATGGCAAGTTGTCAGAATTAACAAGCGGGAAAAAAAACACATAAATGTCTGCTAACCAAACAAAATAAAAAACTAGTGTATGAAAAATTATTCTCCCCTGCTTTAAGCAATCAAAATCTTATCTTTGAACCATCATCAAATATAGCTTGTTTAAACCCTGAATGCAAAACATGTTACTGGTCAATTACTACTCCTGGAAGTGGCAAAGCACAACTATTATTCACAAAAAGTAAACAAATGAAATACAGACACTCATGCAGAACTAGCCAAATTCCATTATAGGACTAGAAAACTAATCCAACCAAACTAGGTTCCATATTTTGATACGTCCTAGAAAAGTTTTTGGGAAATGCACTGAAAAAGCGCTAAAAAAAGGCTAATTCAAAAAACTTGGAATTAATCATTAGGGTTCTACATGTACAGGAGAGATTACTACTATAAATCAGTACACAGGCTCAGGTATTCCAATAACGTACATAAGGGCAAAGGAAAGTGCCTAACACGTTAGTTCCAGTACACTGTTTCCATAAATACCAAAAATTTTATAAGCCGAAAATAAGTAAACTTAAAGAAAACAAAGACAAAATTGGGGACTCAAACAGAGGAACACACCCAAGAAAATCTGATACGAATCCACTTCGCAATTAGACTATTAACAAGAAATTATTTGATAAATTTTTCAGTTGACAAGAAATTTATATACCTCAGTAGATAAAGAACAGTGGGAGCAGAGCTGAGCTGCAAAATAGTTTGAGAAGCCTAAGAAGAGAAGGGGCTTTGAAAAAAGGGTGAATCTTTTCTAAAATTTCTTCCTTAGAAATAATTCTCAGAAAAAATGTCCCTCATTTTCCCTTCCTCCCCGTCTTCTCTGCGTCTCCTTCCTCATTGGAGAAGAAGAACCCCCCAAGAAGATCCCGATTTTTCTCTGTTCCTTCCTTAATCTTTTCTTGCTAAAACCCGCTTAAAACCCGACTTGCCCCTGCCTTTGCCTTGCAGCACCAGCTCGGACTTTAGATCGTCAAGATCTGGATCTGGTTATTGGCCCGTGCGATCGGAAAACTCAGGCCGAGAATGTTGAGCAAGATGGTAGCCGTACATGGAGGAACGCAGCAGGTCGCATAGTTCTGTCGGCTAGGGCTAAAAATGCAATCGAAAAGGGGCAAAACAAATTTGGTAGGTAGTACTTATCAGCAAAGGGAAAACGACGTCATTTTACTTTTTTCGTACTGTAGCGAAATTAGTTTTTGCTACCAGTTGTTAGAGCTGTTATTCGAGTCGAGCCGAGCCCGAGCTTCGGAAGCTTGAACTCGACTCGAACGCGAGTTCGAGCTGGCTCGAGCTCGCCCGAAACCATTAACGAGCCGAAGACTGAGTCCGAGATCGACTCGATTAAACCGCTGTTAAGCTCGAGCTCGAGCTCGAGCTCGACTCGATTAACACAATCGAGTCGAGCTCGTTTAGCTCGAGTTCGAGCTCGAGCTCGATTTGGTCAATTTATTCATTAGAAACTTTTAATTACGCAGAATTTGTAAAACATTGTTCCAATTACTGTCCTTTTGTAAATCAATTAACATCAACTAAAACATTAAACAATAAAAGAGAAACCTCCAACATGGGGAAAAAAGAGAGAAAGAAACAAATAAACTAAACAAAGACTGCCCCAAGATCCAAGAATAATTCAGACATGTCCAAGATTATTGTATCCTAATCAGTCAATTATCCAAATGTAGGAGGCCAGAGAAAATTTGCATGACATTCACCATCTCTCCCTTGATGTTGACCTGCAAAAGACATGATGACATCATCAAGAGAAAGAACACCAAAAAAAATTTGATACTTAATTCATTAGCTATACAATAAGTCAAGAGGACAAAAGGCTCAACAATAAGTGAGGCGTTTTTACGAAATATACTCTGCTACTAGCAGGGTTTAAGAAAGATTTGCACCAGTTACACAATTATTCTGCTATTTTTGAGGTTGGACAATGGTTTGATCTAGCTTAGAATAAGGACTACCAATAAAGTTATTACAAGCAGTAAAGTGATTACTTTTGAGTCCACACATATCAGTTGGTTATCAGCATTTTGCAGACTTCAAATATTGGTTTTGACCTCAAAGTCACCACCTACAGAATTGATATAATTCAAGAAAAAGAAATTTAAAATTTGCTTCTACCAAACGCTTCAAGCATCCCTGTTTGTCTGATATTAAGATTTCCTTAGCTTGGCACTACTATTTATTTGGATTTTGGTCCTTCTTGCAGTCTCTTTTAACTTTCAAAAAATCCAAGAGCCCCAAAGCTCCTTTTTAATGCTACAGTTTAATTGCCAGCCCACCAATGCCCATTAGGTAACAATTTTGATCCGAGTATACGTTGATATCTGCTAAGAATTAGTTGAAAGCAAAATTCCTCAAAAGAATACAGACGACATTCTTTGAATCCTTAGTCAAAGAGGGGGTAGTTTTAACAAGAGCCCAACAGTGCATATCAAGTCCCAAAACAGCCATGCATGCCAAGATTTTGGCCTTAAACTTTCCTGCTTCACAATTCCAGGTCATCATCATCTCAAATTTAATTTTCCTACAGCTCGTTTCAGCAACAAGCATAAAGTGCAAGGAATGTTCATTCATGTTTATAACTTCCTCGAAAAATTGGCAAAAGTTTCCTACAGATTTCAAGGGCATTTAACAAAGATTAACCTCATAGAGATAAATGTCGTGGCCAAGATCATTAGGTAAATAGGCAGGATTCCAGAGAATTAAGCAAAAGAACTGAATGGGAGAAACAAACAGAAAGGCTAGAAAGGCACCAATATTCAATCATCAGCATTTAATGAACACAACGAAAAAATAGAAAAAATTAGACCTCTAGGTAACAGTGCATATCAAGTCCCAAAAACAGCCATGCATGCCAAAATACAGCCACATTGAAAACTGAAAAAACATAAAATTTTCTCTTGTTATTTTTCTACAGCAAACTAGCCGACTGATACTTACTAAAGGACAGCAAGAAACTCCACCAGATTTTGGCCTTGATTCAATCCTCAGGAAGCTCAATTTCATGGAATGTAGATGACTCGGCAACATCCGATGGATCCTACAAAATAAAAACATCAAAGTTACTATATTCTCTAAACAAAGACATATTACATTACAAAGACATATTACATTTTACAATGAATTAAAGCATTCCATCAAATAAACTAGTAGTAGAAGGTATGAAACACTTACACGAGACTTTCTTTTTAATCCATGAAAGTTGCGAATCCAATCATTTCCACAAAGTAGCATTTGAACAGTCTCAATAGACAAAGAAGCTCGCCGATCATTAATTACTCTACCACCAGCACTAAAGGTAGATTCGGAAGCCACTATTGTAACTGGAATGGAAAGTATGTCACTAGCCATCTTTGACAATATTGGAAACCTCCATCTTTCTCCCTTCCACCACCCCAAGACATCAAGATTGGCAGATGCATCACAAGCGTACCTACCTTCTTCTAAATAAACATCTAAATCTGATTTTTCAGGTGGTGCCTTGTCAATTTCACTAACATGCATCAGAAATTTCTCCTTACCAGTTAGAACAGGAAGTCCAAGTTTCTTAACATTCCCTTGAGAGTGAGCAGAAGAGTTAGAAACTTCACTATATTTCCGTTTTACCGGCTGCCTGGCTCTGGCTGGTTCTCCGGCATGATATGAAATATGAGCTTCAACATATTCATTATAAAGCTCATAGAGAAGCTGTTTCATCTCAGAAATTCTGTCACCAGCTTCTTCCTCACCATAAATAACCGGAAAAGCATGATGAATAAGTACCATTTTATACCTCGGATCAACTATAGCACCTAACGAGAGCAGTACATTGGTTTCTCCCCAATATTTGTCAAATTTTGTTGACATACTCACAGACATAGCCCTAATATGATCAAAAATATCAAGAGCTTTTTCATTTAAAAGCTCTTTAATCCTATAAAGCTCCACAAGAAAGATGTTAGAAGTTGGATAGTCGGAGCCAGAAATCATGTTAGTGATTTCATGGAAGATGCCCAAAAACTTGCAAACTTCTTCAACTTTTAACCACTCGTATTCACTTGGAACATAGTGAAAACCAGGGTCAATATCCTCATATCTTGGAAACACATCTTTGAACTCAATTGCTGCAGCCAACATGAGATATGTGCTATTCCATCTAGTTGGACAGTCTAGAATCAATTTCCTAGAGGGCAATTGCAGTTGTTTTGCAATTTTGGCAAATTGGATAAGGCGAGCCTCAGAATTATTCAAGTACTTGATCCCTTCTCTAACAGTTTCAATCACATCACCAACTTGACTTAGACCATCTTGTACTAAAAGATTAAGTATATGAGCACAGCACCTCACATGAAAAATTTTTCCACCAATACTTAATCTTTTTCTTAAAGAAAAGTCCTCTCTAAGTCTCCTAATACAAACATCATTATATGAAGCATTGTCAACAGTTATGCTACAAATCTTATTTTCAATCCCCCAATCAATGAAACATTTACTTAAAGCATCAGCAATAATCACTCCCGTATGAGGAGGAGGAACATTACAAAAATTCAAAACACGTTTCTGTAGCACCCAATCAGAGTCAACAAAATGCCCAGTCACAACCATATACTGAATTTTTTGCCCAGATTTCCATAAATCAGTTGTTATACTAACTCTACTAGCAGCTTTCAAAACTGATCTCAACTTTCTTTTCTCAATTTCATAAGTAGCAACACAATCTTCTTTGACAGTTTGTCGGGTAATTTTCTTATAAAAAGGGGATACAGCTTTCATGAATTTGTTGAACACAATATGGTCCATCATAGAAAATGGATATTCATGTACAAGTACCATATGGGCAGCAAGCTCTCGTACCTTGGCATGATCATACGAAAAATTTGTGATGGAGGTTATGCCATCGGATGGCCCTTCTGTAAACGACAACACTTGTTGCTTCATTTTGGTTTGCTCCCCCATTGCCAACTTCTTTTGTAGACATGATTTTAGATGCCGCTTGTGTTGAGAGATAGCCCCAGTTGTGCTCTTTGCAAAATACTCCTTGCAATGGTTGCATTGCACCTTTTCCATCCCGTTGTCCAGCTTTACAATCTTCATATCGTCCCAAATTGATGATTTCTTTTTCCTTTGCTTTTTCTCAAAAGGCTTTTCCGGTTCCCCACCATCACCTTCTTGATCTTCTCCTCCTCCTACATTAAGCTGTTCTTCTATTATTTGTAACTCCTCTTCACTCATTTCATCTTCATTTTCTTCAAAATTAATATCTTGATCTACAGCTTCATTCATTTGCTCCATAGCAGGACTTGATGATGAACCTTGGTAGGAATTAAAAGGACTATACATACCTGTTATTAAGAAAAGAAAACAAACAGTTAGTAAATAACAAATGCAAAACAATGGTTCAAAGAGAAATGGAAAATAAATGGCACAAGGGTTCATCAGCTTTACATATTACAAAATCAAGGCCACAAAAACACAAATTCCATGAGAAAATATGTTTATTAAATGAAAAGTAAGTATAAAGATTAAATTCCAGACTTCAAGTACTTGTATGGAGATTAAAATCCAGGCCATTCTAACTTGAATTTGATAACACCCCTAAACATATATAACATGGATTATGAAATTGCATTATCGAAACTTTTGAGCTAAAGGTGACCACCTGAAAGGGCAGTTTTCTAGTTTCCAGTTTTCAACCATTTTGACTAATACATGTGATATGCCATACATTAATTAAAAAGAGAAAAAACAGAAGATTTCTGAGACACAAAACAAGAGGCTCATGTCTCACCAAATTTGCCCCGCTGAGATGATAGCAGCCATGAGCTTCACCAAAGAGGAAGCTAGTGGATGCGCAAGCTGATGCCTTGAGTGCTTGTCCAATCTGCCCGATCTATAATCACAAAAACTAAACCCTCAATTTGATTTCCAGAAATTTGGCATTGAAATGCAAAGAGGCACAAGTCAGGGACTGCAATAAACTGTGGTATATCAACACTTTTAAATTAACCTTCGAGTTTCTAGTTCAAGGTTTAATTTTAAGAGTCTTAGTTGTAGGGTTACATGATAAAAAAATTTCTAGAAACATAGTTTAATTTCATCATAGGGGAACAATTACTAGGATTTGATATTTTAATTTTTGAAGTATGTTAAATACCTATTTTATGGCACTTAGTCGAGAGAGAGAGAGAGAGAGAGAGAGAGAGAGATTTACATAATCCAAAAATCGACAGCATAATGGGCTTACAATCAAAGAAAGTAATCATAAAAGCCTAATACCCACAAAATATAGGAGAAAGGATATGAAATGTCACGTTATCATAAAACAGTTTTCCATGATAGCCACAATCCTAAATGAGCCAGTCTTCTTCTAAAGCTGCTAACAAAAAGCGAAAGGTACCTTACCAAACCAAAATAAAAATCATAGCTAGACAGATTGCAGCTCTTGTATTACTTCTTTTTAACAAGTATTCCCTAAATTCAATTGGATTATCCCACAAGAGATGTAGACTGGTGAGATGTTTATTGTAGTTTCATCAATAATATAATGACTTCGAAGTCTTTGTCCCCCATAAAAAATGACTCTCATTCATCAGACTGTAGATTTATTTATACAAGAAGAGACTAATTTAAAAATAAACAAGAAGAGAGTAATTTAAAGATGAGCTGCCTAGCACAGTGATGTTACAGCAAAGCAGTACCAAGCATTTATAGGAGAAACTACAGGCTACAAAGTTATCATTCGTAAGTTTTGCCAAAAGAATTTAGGTTATATTTGCATTAACCCATTTCAGACAAGTAGGTCTTGGGTGGTCTCAGTGCACCAGGTCACACAATATCACCAATCATCTTACCAGCAATGGGGGTGGGCCATACACAATATCAATTTGATTCCTAAGATATATCAGTTTAACATAGTCAACTCGAGCACTTATTGTTTGGATACAAATTTAAAAAGCATCAGAACAATAACTTTATAGTTACTACTCCCTTGAGGACCAAAAGAGGAAACTACAAATTCAACAAATCATGTATTCAAATTCAACTCACATAAATATCCCAAGTCAACCATCAAAATATAACATAGAACATAGTTCATGCTTTTCTGTTTCAAAGTTTTTGGCTGAGGTTCAAAGAATTCTTTAACTGTAGAACTCTTACTTTGAATTGAAAAAACAGTAAAAAGACATACTAGGTTATTTACCGAAATATTGACATTTTTACTGGAAATTAGAGAAATAATGTGTGTACTCGGGCAGCATTTAGTAATAGTTCACCAGATCAGTAATGATAGCTTTCAATATTTCCAACTCATCCATTATACCAATCCATTCACTAACCATTTCACTTTTTAGATTTGAGTAGATGAATTCAATCAAATTTTTAGCAAGAAACTTATACCATAACGACAACTAAACAGTACCATTAAGCCCAACGATCCAGCCACTAAAAACTATTTGACACAAGAAGACAATCATAAGCACACTCATCGAATTTTACATAAGCATAGAAAAGACTAATACTTAGCAATTTATCAGGTGACAATCAGAGAGCTTCTCTATCTGTTGTGTTTAAGACCCATGAAATCAAGTAGACTAACAAAAACACCACTGGTGCAATTTGTCAGCAAACAGCAAGCAATTGTCATCTTAAAATGCAGACACAAAACTAACTGAGCCATACATGATAAAACACCCATCATTCGCCAAGTCATTTGCAGTTTTCATATTTTATTCCCCCCCCCTCCAAAAAAAATAGCCAGACCATAAAAAACAAAACAAACAACCAACCTTTTGAATTGTGTGCATGTGTGGACACACACACACACACACACAAACTCAATTTTAATCAGGTTTTGATCTTTGTAAGGCTCATTCAAACTGATGCAGGAAAAAAGAGAATTCGTAGCCAGGATAAATTGCAGATATTAGTTGAATTGATGACAAATTGTTGTGGATGACAGATGTCCATTTTGTAAATAGGATCAGTGAACATACTGAAATGGTGAATTTTAAGCTAAGGTTCATCATCAGTAAGGAAGGGACCGTCATTACCTTTCAAGACTGGGGAATTAGTTTGTGGAGGAGGTGAAGCATCAGCTTCTGGAGGCACTGGTGGCCAGTGGAGGGCAGCGATTAGCTTGTGGAGGCTGAGCCTTGCAGTGGATCGGCGATGAATGGTTTCGGAATTAGGAACTTGGGAACGGGAGGAGAAGCGAAGAGTTGATTTAGGGATTTAGGGCTGAAATGGAGAACAGAAGAAGAAAGAAACGATTCTCGGAGACTTGTCTTACTAGCAAAAATAATGAAATGACAGTATTGCCCCTCAATTTCGAGCCTCTCGAGTGGCTCAGGGCTCGGCTCGGCTCGTTTATTAAAAAACCCTTCTCTAGGCTCGAGCTCGACTCGAGCTCGAGCCTTAACGAGCCGAGCTCGAGCCTTAACGAGCCGGGTCGAGCTCGGCTCGCGAGCTATCCGAATTTTATAACAGCACTACCGGTTGTAGCTTGTTAGTGGAAAACAAAAGACAGTTTTTGCAAAACATGCGGAATCCAAAGCAGCCTTAGTCTCTTGCTATCTTGGTTTATATTAATTTTTCTTTTTTTTTTTGGATAAATTCAAGATTACATCAAGATAACTTTTCTGCTAAATTGGTCAACAACATATAATTAGGTGGATTATCCCATCAATATTCAGGAGACATAAGAAACTTAGCTTGACGGGCTAAGGTTTGCGCATTTGGGTTACCAAATCTTTTAATCCTTACATATGATATAGTATTTGCTTAATAGCATGACAAACCCCACCAGCCATGTACCCTACGTCAAAGATATCCTCCTCCTCAGAATATACTTTTTGTTCGTAAGAACATGATACAAATAGTCCTTTAACATTTTTACTGAACCAATTTCGGCCCTTTGGCTTCAATTTGGTACAAGGTCTTCTCTTAAATTTTAGAGATAATTTCAAAAACGTTGCTTGAAATTTCTAATAATTTCACATAAATACCCTCTATTAAATAACTTGAATTAACTATTTTTAATCCATAATTTTGCTCAAAAGTTACTTGGGTCAATCCATGGACTCAAGACATTAAAGTTAGCATCACAACGAATCTTAATGTCTCTATGCAGAGTTATTCTGGGGCAGCGGTGTTATGATTTCAAATATGCAGAAGAAAGCAATGAGCTAACTACACACCCCAGATTCTAAGGCCAGTGGTGTTATAGTTAATAGTTTCAATTATACAAGTGCAATGAACTAACTAGAATGCAATGAACAAATGTCATGTTTCACAAGGACCATATCTAGAATCCATGCATGTCTAAGTGGAGGATGTGAGGACCAAATGTCATGTTTTACAAGGACCACATCTAGAATCCATGCATGTGAGGATGCAAAGTCCTTAGAGCTATGTGCGCCACTTTCTATGGGTACCACCTTTAGAATCCATGCACGAATGAATGGACTGTTTGGATTATAATAGGTTAGGTTTTGTAGGAACGCAAATCCTTAAGTGGGAGTTATTATGATATCCCTAATTTTAGGGCTAGCAATTTATGGTTTGAACTATGCAAACAAGTGCAATGAGTTAACTGCACATTGCAGATTCTAGGGCTAGTGATGTGATGGTTTCAACTGCACAAAGGAGTGCAATGAGCTAAGTGTCATGTTCAACAAGGGTCACATCTAGAATCCACGCGTGACTGAGGGGAGAGTTTGGATCATGACAAACAATGCGAGAATGTAAAGTTCTTAGGAACTAAGTGCCACATATCCCTCGGTGACCAAATGGACAATTTGGATTATAACGGGTTTTGCATGGACAGAAAATCCTAAAGTGGGAATAATTGTGATATCCCATATCAGAAGTAGGAAAAGAAAGGAAATGGTATATTAGCTTAGGTCCATTGGTTATCAAGTAATTTCGATTAACTATTTGGATTCATGGGTTTGCACAAAAGTTATTTGAGTCAACCCATGGACCTGAGGTGTTATAGACTTACAGTTGATATCAAAATGAATCTTGCATAATCTCTACATAGGGTGAATCTATGGATTATAATGGATTTGTGAGAAAGCAAAGTCCCGCAAAGTCCTTAGGAGCTAAGTGCTACATTCGATAGGAGCCACCTCTAATATCTATTTAGGATTGAGTAGACAACCTCTAGTATCTATGTAAGATTAAGTAGACAATTTAGATTATCATGGACTTTGCAGGGGTATGAAATCGTTAAGTGGGACTAATTATGATATCCCACATCAGAAGCAAGAAATGAAAAGAAATAGTATATTAACTTTAATGAATCATTTTGAACCCATTGCTCTACTCAAAAAAAAGTTATTTGAACCAACCCAAATACTCAGAGTGTTACATGCTTAACCTAGTGAGTAAAAAGTTGGAAGACCAAACTAACCCTATAAAAATATGTCAAGGGACGACGCTATCTCATATTTAAGTGGGAAGACTAAATTGGCCTAATAATATACGTAAAAAGGAGGACATTCTCCCGAATTATGGTTGGAGGACCAGAAGTGGTTCAATAAATAAGTTGAAGATTATTTGGGTTATTTGACCTTCCCAACAACTAAATAGGTTGTGTTTGAAATTCTTTTCCATTTAATAGGATGGAGGAAATCTTTTATTTTTTTTAGTGAACAAAGTGAGAGTAAAAGGATTGCTATACAAAAATTATGAGATGCAAATCAGAGGAGGTGGGAAGGGCGATTGCCCACTCTCACGGCCTCATCTCCATGTGGTTCCACTTCTACAAAAATTCCAAAGGAACCGTTTCCCATCGCTCATATCAACCCCTATCAAAAGCTCAAAAACTTTAAAACTTTTCCAATCCAGTTTCTCTTGATAAAAGTGGTGTTGATGTAACAGTTTAAGGTTTGATGCTGAGGCATTTTCAAGTTACGTTGAGCACGAGCACAGTTATGCTTGAAGGAAATTAGAAAAGCTCAAGCTTAAACTCAACCTTGAGATCGAGTATGATGAGATATTCAACATAGAGCTTGATTTTAAGTCATCAGAAATTAGGATGAGCTCTCACTCAAATCAATCTGGATTAAAATCTGAAAGCTATGAAATTCAGTATTTACATTTTCTTTGTAATAAACCATATTTTCTATTATTATGTAGTTTTTGCATTTGTAACAAATGGTCTAGTCATAGTGCCTTGCAACAAAAGTCCAGTTATCACGCCTTGTTTTAGGGCTGGATGAACTAAAATGGCTATTGGATACATGCTACGTAGGCAAACTCTGCTGGAGAGCTGCTGAGGCTACTAAAAATGTACTAGATGAAGGCTTTTGCTCAAACTATGCTGTAATTGATCATCGTGGATGTTAGGCATGTGGCTTACTTTTGGAGGGGAATTCGAACCAATAGAGATAGACTCTAGCAATGGACTGGGGCTCTACCCATAATTAATCTCTAGCAATGGACTGGGGCTCTACCCATACTTTTTAATTAATATATATTGGTTTTGTTGTTTGTTATAGTAGGTGGAGCTTATTAGTAGCTTCATATCCTATAGATGTATGCTGCTTACATTTTACATCCGTTGGCGAAGAAGATTATGGTGCCACAAATGAGTGCTTCTACGTTCTGCTGGGTCTGATGTGATGCCACATAGTTTTTAACGTGCTATTATAAGTTGCTTAGGGACAAATTAGTAGTGATTCCATCAAAAGTTTTTTTTTTTTGCACAAAACAACTTCTATAATTTATGTTGACGCGAACTCGACCCTCCAAGAACACGTCTTGAAGGATCAAGTCCATCATCTAGTAGAATGATCTATCTTGATCAAGTTGCGGTTCAATAACTACTTTGCTAGACTTGTAGGGTCCGTTTGGTTCATGGGATGACACAGGCTTCAAGGAAAATGACGATGCAATCATCTTGCATTGAACACTACAAGTGCCCAGCAAAATACTTCATACAGTTCAAGAGAAAATTCAAAATTCCATCAAAGAATCCAAAGGAGAACATATGAAAAAAAACTCTAGAATGGCTGATGAAGTATGGCACCGAACATGTTGCGGGTCTTGGTGTTGGACATTGGCTGGTCCGGCTAGGCTGCTAGTGAACAGTGCCAGCCTTGAGGTTGAAGAGTAGTTTTTGCTGATTCTAACCATTCTTCATAATCAATTTTATAATCAGATTTTGTAAAATTTAAAACCATCGAGAATATGCTCTATATCTATTGAGAAATAAAATGAGTAAGATTTAGTTAATCCTCTTAAATAATCCATCTTTTTGAAAAAAAAGAAGAAGATAAATTGCCTTTTGTGAGGTGATACATCTCATTAATTCCTTTTCCAAATGAATTTTTTTCGCTTCTGAAGTTAATTTTTCTTGTTTTTTCCTTTTGAAGTTAATTTTTCTCGGACAGTGAGGATAAGCACATTTCCCATCTTACCTTTGTTTGTTCCAATATCAAATAGGGAAAGCAAATTAATCCCAATTAATCAAATTAATCCCTTATTTATAAGATAAAATCATCCCATGAGGGAGATGGTATTAGTTATTTTAGAATGACTATGACATAGGATGATAAAATTTTAGACCAAATTATCCTCACAAATAATACAAATTTATTGCCTTGGTTATTGGCTTAGAGAACCTGTCTCTAACAACCTGTAAGATTGGTTATGGGCTTGAAAGAACAAGATGATACGATCATCTTGGGTTGAACACTACAAGTACCCAGTAAAATACTTGATACAGTTCAAGTGAAAATTCAAAATTCCATCAAAGAATCCAAAGGAGAACATATGAAAAAAAAAAACTCCAGAATGGCTGATGAAGTATGTTCGGGGTCTTGGTGTTGGATATTGTCTAGTCCGGCTAGGCTGCTAGTGAACGGTGTTGGCCTTGAAGCCGAAGAGTGGCTTTTGTTGATTTTGACTATTTTTCATAATCAGTTTTTATAATTAGATTTTGTAAAATCCAAAACAATCGAGAGTACTGTCTATATCTATTGAGAAACTGAAATGAGTAAGATTTAGTTAATGCTCTTAAATAATTCATATTTTTGAAAATAAAAAAGATTAATTGCCCTTTGTGAGGAGATACATCTCATTAATTCCTTTTCCAAATGAAGGTTTTTTCCCTTAAAAATGTTGAAGTTAATTTTTCTCGGAGAGTGAGGATGAGCACATTTCCCATCTTACCTAGGGGTGGCCACGGTTTCAAAACCGTCGGTTCCGATTTAAAAACTGACGGTTCCGGTTCTACTGAAAGGTGGAACCTGAACCGACCCTTATAGGAACTGTTACGGTTACGGTTCTTAAAGCTCCAGTTCCCGATTCAATTACGGTTTCTATTCTTTTCAGTTCCGGTTTTAGCTCTTTTAGTTAAGTCTAAATATTTGTATTATAAAATTGATTTTAAGTAAATATAACAACTAATGTTGAAAAAATTATGAATTTTATTGTACTATCATGTGGCAAGGAAAAATAAAGAATACAAATTTTATGAAAAAATACCTCAACTTATATTGAGAATTTGTCATAGTGACTACTCAAACTCAAAGTGTCATCAAATGCTAGTTTAATACTTTGATTAGTTTGACTTTAGCTCTCTGATTAAATTGGATTTAGATCTAAATTATTTATTGTATTTGGATTTATTAATAAATTTAGATAATAGGTTGTTGGACTAAAATTGAGACTGTTTGATATTGGGTGCTGGTTATTGACATTAAATTCTAAATTGAATAAAAAAAACCCCAACAACTCAGGATATAAATGTATTCTGGACGGTTTGAACGGTTCTTGAATCGCCGGTTCCGATTACGATTCAAAATTTTTATGAACCTGAACCTAAACCTTTAGTCACGGTTATGGTTCCGATTCCCATTTTTCAATTCCGGTTTCGGTTTAGGGTCAATAAGTTGCCGATCTGATTCCGGTTCAAACCTGAATCATGGCCACCCCTAATCTTACCTTTGTTTGTTCCAATATCGAATATGGAAACCTTATAAGAAGAACAATAGAGCTTCAAAATTTGCTTTCCATAGTGGATATTGGAACAAACAAAGATAAGATGGGAAATGTGTTCATCCTTATTCTCCAAGAAAAATTTTGAAGCCTCATTAGAAGAACAATAGAGCTTTAAAATTTGCTTTCCATATTTGATATTGGAACAAATAAAGGTAAGATGGGAAATGTGCTAATCCTCACTTTCAAAATTTTTAAGGGAAGAAACCTTCATTTAGAAAGGGAATTAATGAGATTTATCACCTCACAATAGATAAATTTACCTTTGTCTTTTACAAACTTGGATTATTTAAGAGCATTAATTAAATCTTACTCATTTTAGTTTCTCAATAGATATGGGTCTTATTCTCAGTTTTAGATTTTACAAATTTGATTATAACGAATAATCAGAATTAGCAAAAGCTACACTTTGGATGATTATTAATTTTAGCATTTGGTCCAACTGGACTTGGTCTAATCTTGATTTGGCTTATGCTGGTTCAACTTCGTATCCGGCTTATTTTGCGCAATGTTGTTAAACCCGAACCAGGTAATGATTTGGCTATACCACTGGGTTAAGGATCAATTGGTCGGATCGGTCAGACCGTTCTAAAAAACCCATTGACATCAGTATGATATCATAATTATTTTATATTTTTATAAGTTTTCAAAAATATTGAAATTAAATTCTTAGTTATATTTTGATAAAATATACAAAGTGTTTCAAAATATTAGGCCTATTATCAAATGTACACCTAAAAATTATAAAAATTTGAATTCATGTCCAAAAAATATTCATTATTCAAAACTATTGGAGAAACTAAATTAAAATAAGTTATATCCAATTTGAGATCGTTCTATTGAAAATATGACTTTCTAATATAAGTTGATATCAATGATGATAAATTGATAAGATGATATGAATAAAAACTTCTTGAATTAGAAATCATTTAAGAATGTGAGTGATTTTAGTCTTTATACTAAGTGGATTAGTTTCTTATTCCTTTGAATAAACAAAAGTTTTACAATTTAGATAACTTAAATCATGTTTGGAAAAAATAAAAAAGAAAAGTTCAAGAACCAGGTCAACCAGTGAAACTGGATCACTAGTTTTGCGGGTTTTTGACGGTTTTGACCGGTTTTTTACCAAAGCGGTTTTGTGCTACTGATCAACCCAGAAAGAAGGTCGGTTCACGGTCCGGCTAGGGTAACAGCACTGATTTTGCGTGCCCTGGTAGCCTGGTCTATCCAAATGAGTGTGCAAACTATATGCTTATCTGGACCAATACATTTAATAGATTTAGCCACCTGCATGTACTCCGTATTAGCCTGAACTCATACTTAACGAGACTCCTTGAGTTCACCTATTGCTTGGAATAACTTACAATTTTCATTTTCAGCCGTTGACTTACATTGGTCATCCATTGATTGACATGTTTGATAACAAAGTTAGCCCCTATTATAAAAAGTGACCTCGAGGTGAAGCAGAGGTACTTATACACAACTTTCTTTCAAATTTACCCTCTTTGTCTCTAGAAGAACAAAATTAACACTTTTTTGGTGAGGAAAATGCCAATTAAAAAAAGGAAAAAGGACTTTTATTTGAAAAGAAATTAATGGGAAATCTTGCCCCCAATAGAAAAATTAATTTAGTTTTCACATGTATCTGGATTATTTAAGAGCAATAATTAATTAGTTTTTTCATTAAATGTGTTCACACATGAGGTAGAATGTGTAGCGTACTATATATATGTATAGGATCGCAGTCGGAATCCACGCCGCATAGTTGTTAAACTCTTTGGACAATTTGAGAGAAAAATGTGTCCACCATACCCATATCCACCTTGCTGTGAAGGTGCCTCCTGTTCTGCCAAAGACAAAGATTTGTCGAAAAGTATCGATAAATCCCTCCCAAACACTTCAAAACCCAACCTTTCAATTTGGTTTTACTTGTTGGGATCCCAAAGCTTCTCTATTAGTCGGAAAATGATAGTTATGATTTTTTTTTTGTTTCTGTAAGGGTCGGAAAATGATATGTATATATATATATATATATATATTGGTTTCTGTATGGGTTTCTTTGCATCAGTGTAAAACCTTATTTTCAATAATATTATAAACCTACTATGCTCGTTCTTTTTTATCGTTTCTAAAAAAAATTGATGCAGATCGTCTTCTTTTGCAAAGGACGCTCAATCTAAAGTATCCTATTCTTTCAATTTTAATTTTAAGTCTAAATCTACCTAATTATATCACAAAAATTACCCTTCTCTTCTCACTGTATTATTGATGCAGGTTACAAAGATGAGTGGCCCGAATTGGTAGGAGCGAATGCAGAACAAGCTAAGGCAACCATCGAGAAAGAGAATCCTTTGGTGACAGTTGTGCTTTGTCCAGAAGGAGTTATACCAATTATCAATCTGTGCTACAATCGCGTTATTGTCTTTCTTGACAGGAACAAGAAAGTGAAAGTAACTCCAAGAATTGGATAAGAAATCAGTCAAAATGAGAAATCCAAAACTAATGTAATTCATACATGATGAAATCTAATATGATTTGTCATCCAAGTGAATGATTAAATAAAAAGCATGAGCTTTGATAGCTTTAATGCCTTTAATTGCTGTTTGAGATTCTGAGTGCCAAGTTAGTTATATATCATTCATTGAGACCTGCTCTGGATTCGTCA
The DNA here is from genome assembly GCA_013103745.1 of Gardenia jasminoides. Lineage (NCBI taxonomy): Eukaryota > Viridiplantae > Streptophyta > Magnoliopsida > Gentianales > Rubiaceae > Gardenia > Gardenia jasminoides. The sequence goes on from CM023104.1 coordinate 22,242,110, forward strand.
TTATTTGAAAAGTGAATCGAATCTTTAAAGTCTAGTGTGTACAATCCAAAACAAACCATACAGTTTTTTATTTTGAATTTTAAATTTTTTTTTGAAAAGTAGTTTTAGTTTTTAGACATATCTAAGTTCTCACAAGAAATCGTCTTTTTCATAATTTTCAGCACAAGTGGATTCTAGTTATTGGAATTTAATCCATGTGTCATTTTGTTAACAACAATTAAAACATGAATCAAGTATACCCAACATCACATACATAATGTTAAAAATAGATCAGATGCAAAATCAAGACAAAGGCATGAAACTTACAAAGATGTAAGAAAAAAATAATAGATTTTTGTTTCTTCATGGTACGTACGTTTAAAAAAAATGTAAGTAAAAATGCACCAATGAATTTCAAGGAGAGCAAGAAACAAGAAAAACATATGAAATACATTTAAAAAATGCAAACCCTTGCTCCAGCATTCTACCTGTTTTTCATATTCTTAAATTTTTGGTTTTTGAAATTTGTTTAAAAATGTGAAAGAAAAAAAAAATTACTCCAGCCAGCCCTCGAGCCCAAGCTGGAACTAAAGAAGTCCAAATGATTTATCTCTATGTATCAGCATCTATTAAAGATAATGTTTGCACAGGAGTGAAATCTATAAGTAGGACACAGAAGCTTTGCAATGATGTTAGAAAGGGTTATCTTGTTTTGTTAATGGATATAAGTGTGTTAATTGGGTGACGCAAGTTCACCCAATAATTGCCCAATTAAGCCCAAGTTAATAATCACCCAAAACCACTTAGATTGGTTTAGGCCCAACTTTGTTAATGGTTTAGGATTTGTCGGATAAATAAACTTGGATAAATATTTAATACACGGTCAGTGTATAGATATACTATCGTGTTTAGGTGTACAACGCATATATAAAGTTTGGTGTTCAAATTTAAATTGAAACGAAGTCCATCCATATGTAAACTAATGATGTAAAAAAGATTAATACAATAAATTATGTATTTATCTTTAAATCTTTCAAAAAGCAATTAATTCAAATTTTTTTCACGGGCTACTCTAGGATTTTTTTGGGTCAATAGTCGCACATCTACACCAGATGCTACCTTAGTTGTCAGGATCGCGATCCGGATCGTGGGATCTTATGATCCGACGATCCAAATTATGGCTTTCGATTTCGATCCGATTTTGATACGATCCTACCATTTAAAGATATTATGATAAAAATTTTAATAATTTGATCATAATTTTGTATAGAAAATTCTGCTATTTGTTGCATTAGAAACTAGATTCAAAAAACTTTAAAACCACTTAATTATGTTATGCTAATTCCTTACCTATAAAAATTAGTGAATCTTTAAAAATTGGTATTTAATTGTCTCATTAATAAATACTTAAATGATACACACACACATATAAAGTCAATTTTTCCAACTACCTTGTCCAGTAATTACATTTGGACTCAAAATTGAGAAAGAACAATATTTTCAATTTAATCAGATTCATTTACAATATGTCACATGTAGTTCCAAAATTTTTATTTAATTTTTAGATTACCCAAATATTTTAGATAATACGATTGTAACCTCAATTAATAATACTATTATATTGATTGTACATGAGTTGCATTATTTATTGCTGTATATGTGAATTGCAAACATCAAAATTACTAGTAAGATTATTTTTTACTATTTTTCTAGGATCGATCGATCCCACGATCTGATCCTACGATCCGATTCTGCAAAGTAAAAAACGATCCAAGGTAGAATCCCCGATTTTAAAAACCTTGGATGCTACCCTACGAGGAGGATCATCGGGACCCGAGCAAATTAACTACCACTCGACCAAATGGATGCATTAAGCACCCGCTGAATATAAGACAAAGCCACATTGAGTGGCAAGTGCCCATTGAGTACTCGTTAATGGATAAGAAACAATCTGCTTAAATAATGGATTAATTATTTCATATTTTAGAAAGTTACTTTTAACGAATTCACATGTTAAATGACATAACTATCCATTTCCTTAAAACAAGCATCATAAATATTTTGCTGGCACTTAGAAAGTAATTTGGAACTATGAAAATTTTAACTCATATTTAAAATCTTCAATGATTTGAAAAAATATTTTAAAGAAAAACAAGTGCAAAATCAAATAAAAAAATTATCATTTTAATTGAAAATATTATTGTCTTGGAAGTTCGAACCATTTTAGTTTTCAACATGGTTTCATATTACAAAAGTTAGCTTAGTTTTAACTAGTGTTATCAAAAGTCAAGAGAGTATGTTAAATCATTTATCAAATAAAAGAAAATGAAAACCTAGTAAACCAAGCACATGCAATTTGTTTAACTGAGAGAAATAGAATCTCATATATGATATGTTTGTTTCGTCTATACTTATTGAATTTCTTTGTATTTTTTTTAGAAGTTTAAAAAATTTATTATTCTAGAATTTTTCCAAAATAAATTGTATTTTTCCTTTTAATTTCTCATTTTGTGGAGGATAAAATGTTCAAAGTTCATAGTTGTTTTCCTCTTTTAAGCCATAACAGTTTCAATTTGGTTTGGTTTAGAATTTGGGAACCTATTGTCTCTTTGTAGTTAAAAAAATAAAATTGCAAAAGAAGTCACTTTATCAACCCTAACAATATTATGCATCTTTTATACAAAATAGGAGAGGAAAAATTTAGCCACAATTTTATTCTTATTTTACGAAAATGAATTATTAGATTTCTAAACTTATATTGCAAAAAAAAAAAGAGATAACTAAACAAAAAAGGACAAGAATGAAAAGAGGAAATTGAAGCACAAACATTCAAACTTCACCCCATCTTTGATGATTTATTTGAAATGGTCTTTTTTGTCATTTGTAGAATTCTTTCCTCATTAGAAATTTTTCAAAATTAAAGATATTACATCTTAAATACTAAAATTCATCAATTATGGTAACTTTATCCACAATAACACGTGTCCAACGGGCATCTGTTAGCTAGATCGGTAGTAAATTTGACCCTGTGGAAAGAAGACCATTATTTGAAAAAGCTTTGATAATATATCTACAAATTTATGTGGTTTTCACATCAACGCGGATCTTTGAAGAGCATTAATTAAATTTCAATCAATTCAGATTTTCTAATAAATGTTTTCAGATGTGATAAAAGATATGCATTGTACTATATATATGTGTGTGTGCGCACGCGCCATTGCATCTGGGTTAAAACTCTCATAGGTTTTAATCTCTTTGATGATTTCGAAGAAAGATGCCTACACCACATCCATATTTTCCTTGTTCCCGTGGTTGTGGAAATCGCAAGTGTTGTGGTGCAGGTTAGTGTATATATATAAGGCTTAGTTACGAGTTATCCTTGTAATGTGGCATGAGTAGCGGATCACCCCCTGTAATCTAAAAACTGATAAATTGCCCCCTATAAGTAAATAATCAAACACATAGGTCAGCTTTTCTATATATAAAAACTGTAAAGACATTCATGCTGTTAAAGACATAATATTTTGATAGTTTTTACCCTTTAAAGGTGATGGTCTTATCCTAATTTTTTATTGAAAAACATTATGGTGTGTAGAAAATCATGACATAAATTAATATGTAATAAGTAAAATCCTAAAAATTATTTTTATAAATATTTTTATTTCTTATGATAATTCATGATAGTAGACTGACAGGAATTATTAGGAAGGATAAATAAAGAAAAATATAAGAATATTTAATTTCCATTTATTGTGATAAGAAGTTATTGCTAAAAATTGAATACTTTTTTAAAATAAAAATATATAATTTTATGTGTTCGAATTGTGTCTAACACATGTTGTACAAATAGCGTTTCTAACTGACATATTTGATAGATTTTAAAAGTTGTATTGGAATTTAATTTATATTAATACGATATTTACAGAAACATTGACGGTTTTAATTTTAGTTTTAGTATTAACTAAAGCCAGACAGGCATTAGATCAAGTAGTTGAAGTAGGAACTGTTGAGTAACACCAAATTATATGTGTGCATGTGTGTGTGTGTGATTATTTATTATTTGATTTTCACAAGTAATTTTCCTATTGCTAAAAAATGGAAATTACATACTCATAAAAGTATTTCACTTTCAATTCTCCTCTTTTTTGATGTTCAAATATATATTAATATTTTATTGTGAAAAATACTTAAATAGCATACATTATTATAAGTAACTAAAAATTGGTGAAGTAAAAATAGTTGATGCAATATTTGTAGTTATTTACATCTGCAATTGTATCATTATTTCCTAAACATTACAAAATTCTTTACAGAAAAAATATAATAACATAATTTGTTAAGGACAAAACTATCAAAGCATCATGTATTTGAGGACATGATTATCCTTTCACACCTCACATGTACACCATTTAACCCACATATTTGACTGATTCATTACAAAGGCAATTTGTAGATTTTTGAATTGTAGGGGGTAATTTGCCACTGAATCTTATTACAGGGGTGCAACTTGAGATTAAGCCTAAATATAAATTAGAAAATAATATTGCCGTTTATGTCAGTATTTACTTTACCTACTTTTGTATGAGATTTTTTGAGATATAACATTTACTTACCTACTTTTTTTTTTTTGGGCAAAGGTCATTCATTCTGAAGTGTCGTATTAATTGGATTTATTTTTTATTCATGAAGCTAATTTATATCACAAAATCATTCTTCTCTCTGCATTATTAAAATTCTAACTAAATCTCAATTTTTTTTTTGAAACGATAAATATATATATTGCATTAGAAAGCTAAGCTGTACACAAGAAAGCAAAGGCTCGATAAAAGGCTATACATGCAATGCATTGGAGCACTAAGGTATTTGGACCTCTTCATCTTGTAATATGCCAAGTGCATATTTGCTAATTCCACTGCTTACATTACAAATATCATTTTCAACTAGACAAAAGAAGCACATTTGAAACAACACACTTAAATGCTTGATATCATCTACAAGAGTTGCCATTCTAGCATCCATCGTTTTCTATAATTGAATAATTCTGAAGCCTTCTTTGTCTTGGACCCCAACTATGAATTTCCTCCACCCCTTCATAGTAGCCTTGCTCAGGATCAGTTTGATTGCATTCACTTTGTCCAAGAGATGATTATCCGTACATCTCTCTCTCATGGCCCATCCCTCCTTATGTGCTGTTCCAGGAGTTGTTATTGACACTCCAATCCCCATCGTCCGGATCCTTTCTTGTCTATGAATAGCAATTCTGATTTGTACAGCTTTAGGGTCCTCACCCATTTGGTGGTAGCTTGGCCGTTGTCCTGTTTCTTCTATGCTCATCCTAGTTGTTTTGGTCTTAATTACCTCATATTCCATCCATTCTTCTTGCGCTTTATGGATCATTTTCCATGGAAGTTGTATTTTGCCATTAAATTCTGCTTCATTCCTACTCTTCCAAACCTGCCATAGTATGTGAACTGTAAAAGACAGGTGCTTGTATCCTTCTGCTCTCTTCCTTGCTTCAGTAATAGTGCACCACCATTTGCTAAAGCACTGTTCCGCTTGTTCCTCATTCCAGTGAATTGGGCCTACCTGCCAAATCTTCTGGGTTTCCTTGCAGTTCAATAAGACATGTTCAATTGTTTCCACCTCTTCACCACAGCTCCTGCAAATGGATCACCCAATCTGGTTCTGCCATAGATAACTTGCTTGACTGGAAGTGCATTATTCAGACACTTCCATAAAAAGATCTTTAATTCATGCTTGACGTCCAGCTTCCACAGAACCTTCCAACTTTGTTGTCTCTGGGTAGCCCAGCTGGTTCCTTGCTCCAATCTAGCCTCTACAATATTTTCTGTCATCTTCCTTGTCTGTATCTTGTACCCAGAGCCAACAGTATATGCACCCGTAGGACTATGGCTCCAGAAGTTGCAGTCTTCTCTTCCAGCAAGGCTTATTGGAATGCTCAAAATCTTCTCAGCATCCTGTCGAGTAAAATGTTTGAAGATCAAGTTCGTGTTCCATCTGGATTGACATATGAGTTTTGCAACTTTGTTTAGCCTACACTCCTGATTCATTCTGGTCAATGGCCTTCCTTGTGGGTTTCCCAAGATCCAACCATCCTCCCATATTCTAGTGTTTTTTCCATTTCCAATCTTCCTCATGATTCCTTCATCAATTAGACTTCTTGCACCAACTAGACCTTTCCATATCCAGGATGCATTTTGTGGAACCTTGCCCGTGAGAATTGACTCCTTAGCATAGTATTTGCCCTTCATTACTTTGCTTACCAGCAGGTTCGGATTGGTGAGTAGTCTCCAAATTTGTTTCCCAAGTAAGGCATTATTGAAAGCCTCCAGATCCTTGAATCCTAACCCACCTTGGTCCTTGCCTGTTGTTATGTTCTTCCATGAGGTCAGATGCATCTTGTTCTTTCCATCTGCTTCACCCCACCAATAGTTTGCCATAGTTGCACTGATGCTCCTGCAAAGCTTTTTTGACAACTTGAAGCAGGACATAGTGTATGTGGGCATTGCTAGTGATACAGCTTTTAGCATGACCTCTTTCCCCGCGGCACTAAGGAGTTTGTTTTTCCAAGTGGTCATTCTTTGTTGTACATTGTCCTTAATGAACCCAAACACTTGTTCCTTGGTCCTTGAAATAACCATTGGGAGGCCAAGGTATTTTCCTTGATTTACCATCTGGATGTTTCCCAATCGTTGGCAAATTTCCATCTTCTTCTGTTGGAGCAAGTTCCTGCTGAAAAAGACTGAGGATTTTTCCAAGTTAATCAATTGGCCAGAAGCTTTCTCATACACATTAAGTACTCTCGCAAGCTCTTCTGCCTTGGGTGTCTGCTTTACAGAAAATCAAGGAGTCATCTGCGAAGAAGAGATGTGTGATGCTTGGCCCTTGTCTACTAATCTTCATGCCTGTTATACTCTTCACAGTAGGTGCCTTCAATTCTTTCTTTAATTCTGCCACTTTGCCTTTCCTGCCCTTTACTTCTATGCCCTGTAGATAGCCCAGTTGCTTTTTAATGCTTTCAATCTTTCCCCTAGAGTTGGCCTGGTAGCTATTCTTCCATCTTAGCAGTGCAACTCTAATGTTTTTTATTTTCTTTTTAGTCACTCTGTACATCCTAGAGCCTTCAACATTCTACTCCCAATCTATTTGTATAACTCTCATAACATCCTCTCTTCGAAGCCATCTTTTATCAAAATAAAATCTTTTTGTCCTATTTCCTTCCTCAGGCCTGGTATCAATCATTATCATGCTGTGATCAGAGGCAAAGGTATCGACATGTTTGCATATAGCCTTCTCAAAATTTTGCTTCCATTCCTGACTGCAAAGCACCCTGTCTATCCTTTCTTTGACTTCCCCATCTTCCCAATTGTTATACCATGTCCACGGATGTCCCACAAATCCTAGATCAATCAATTGATTTCTATTGATAAAATGTCTAAAGTCCTTGAAACTCCTTTCCTCCCTCCTCACTCCCCCCCACTTTTCCTCGTTGGAGGTAATGTCATTGAAATCACCTGCCAAAACCCAGTTCCCCCCTAGATTCTTTTCCTTCTCTCAATAACTTTCCACTGCTGACTTCTCACTTGACTGTCATAACTTGCGTAAATCCCCACAAACCACCAGCTAATTCTAGCTTCTTGATGTTCTATTAGAACTTCTATGGCGAAGGTAGTTGTCAGCACTTCTTTAACAATGATACTCTCCTTCCATAGCAATGCCATCCCACCAGCTGTATTACAAGCATCCACAGAAACAACATTATCTAGTTTGAGCATGTTTTTTACTTTTTGTAAATAAGGCCCTTTATTTTTGGTTTCATAAAGGAAAACCAAACTTAGGGAGAGGAGATTATTCATCTCCATCATGTGGGGAATTGTCAAGGGGCTCCCAACTCCTTGACAATTCCACACCAAAAGCCTCATTCAGGTCTTGGGGTCCATGTTGGGTTGGACCCCTCCCTCTTAGTTATGCCCACATGTGATTGCCATTCACCCGTGTTTCTGCTTCTCTTCTCTTGATGTTCTATGTTATCCACATTTTCCATATCAATATCCCAGTTATCTGACTTCCTTTTCTGCTTCATTCCTTGATTGGAAATGTTCTTGTTGATTTCCCTTAGTGGTTGTCTTCTGCGCTCAGGTGATTTCAGTGGCTTTTTAACTCTCTTTTCTAGCTTTAACATTTCTTCCTTCTTTTTTGTCTCTAAAACCTCATCCACTTGCATAGCTTCCACTTCTGCTTCTATTTGTTCATTTTTTCCTTTCTGCAGATTATTGCTACCCTCTGTATCTTTGTATTCTCCCATAACCTTGGATTCTGAACGCAGTATTTTCTTCTCCCACCTTGAAGAGATCCGAGTCTCATTTCTCCAATTTCCTTGTTATGAGTTCCATCACTCTCCCAGATTCCATTTACAATTGATTGTTCACCCTCATTATCTGCTGTCTACTTTTCTTCATTTTCTGTGTTGCTTTTCATGAGATTTGTGGCCTCTTTTTTACCTTTCTCCATCCATACTACCTGCACCTCCTTTCCCTTACTTTTTTCAGCTCTCAGAACTTCTGGTAGCCTCTCAGGCTCTTTGTTGCTTTGTGTTGCATTTTCCTTTACAGGCACACTGTTTGATGGTCTTTCTTTCTCAATCTATTCCCCAGCCTGCAAATTCCAATAACGCTTTTGGGGGTTGAAGTTTGTTGTCACCAGTTTCTTTTGTGGTGAGTTTCTACCATTGCCTGTACGCATCCATACCCCAAACTGGTTATCCCTCATCCCTTCATGCACTGTGGTTTGAATTTTGCAAGTTCTTTCACAGTGTCCTATTCTACCACAGTTGTAGCAGAAATCTGGTACTCTCTCGTATTTGAAATTTGCCCATTTTGTTACATCCCCCACTTTCACAGTCGTACCTCTTAATAAGGGTTGGGATATGTCCACCATTACAAGAATCTTAATGTGCCTTCCATCCTTTCCACCACTTTATAGAACAATCACGTCCTTTACATGGTGAAATACCCTTCCAATTTTCTTCCCTGCATCCTTGGATATCCAATGAAGCAGTAAATACCAAACTTGAAACCAAAGTGGAGCAATATTGAAAGCCATTTCATCATCTTCAATGCCTTCAAACCATCTTTGAAGAACAAGAATTTGGTTGTCCAGCACCCAGGGTCCACCATTAACAATTCTCTCCCTTTCCCTTTCCTGGGGGATGGTGAATTGGAAGGTATTCGGCCCAAGTTCCACTATTTTGAGGTCCTTGGGGTAGCTCCAAGCTGAAGTCACAAAACTTCTTACCCCTGTGTAGTTTGTAATCTTTTCCCCCATGATTTTGCCTATCAAGCTATTACGACATTCCTTCATCCCAAAAGCTAAATCATCACTGCCCAAATCAGTAGTTTGCAGTTCCTTATTCGATAGTGCAAAATTTTGTAGTATTTCAGTGATCTCATCCGCCATGAGACTTATTCTAAGGTACTCAGGGTAAATCTCAACTATCTAACTGATTTTAAAGAGGATCTTACCAAACTAGTTTTAAAGAGAAGTTAAAGATGAGTTGTTATCTAGGTAAAAGCTACTGGTAGACAAATAAGAACTTAAGGCTACAGAGATGCAAGTAGAGTTGGCAAGGAAAGATGTTTTGTAGTAGTTAAATTACCTGTCCAAGCTTCTTCCAGAGTGGATGGAGACGCCCATATTATCTTGGTTCTTGCTGTTAACATCCTCTGCTTCCTCGCAGTAGCTAAGCTACATTTTATACAGCGTGTAGTTAAAGCCTTCTTCTAGTGCTGTTAATACAAACTACTACTAATACTTCTTGCCTAGCATTGAATGCTCATTGGTCTGATCAGCGGATATCTATAATACTTGAATTGCACTTTGGATTTGGTTTCTGGATTTGGAAGTGTTTGAAAAGTTTGAAAAGTTGAAAAGTTGAAAAGATGAAAAAAGAAATAGAACTCCTACCAAAAGGAGAAAAGGACTCTTACCTAGAGAGAGAAACACCTCTACGCACTTGAGAGGAGTACCAATCAACTAAATCTTAATGCATGTTATAAATATGAGTGGCCTGAGTTTCTAGGAGTGAATGCAGAACAGGTGAAGGCAATCATTAAGAAAGAGAATCTTTGATGACAGTTGTGCCTTACCCAACTACCTTATACCATTTCCAAATCTTGACTTTTGCTGCAACCGTGCTGCTGTTCTTCCTGACAATAATGAGAAAGTGAGAAAAAATACCAAAGGAAGCATAGTGTTTGGAAAAAGTTGTGGAACTTGAATCTGAAAGCAAAGCTAAAGCATTTCATGTGAAGGTGTCCACGAAATTGCATCCTTGTGAAAGAGGCTCTACAAAAAAGGACAAGGAAAGGTAACAATGTTTGCATTAGCTGTGGAGAAACAATGGAAACTATTGAACACCTATTTTTCTTTTGTAAAGAAGCAGAGATGGTGTGGAAGATAGCTCCAGTATGATGGGAAGGCTTGAAAGATCTACAACACAACTTATGGAGATGGTGGGAAGAAGTCATGCAAGTTGTGAACATGGAACAAGGAAATGATTGTAAAAACCTCACGATCAATAATGCAAAAAATTCCTTAGGCAAGCAAAATCATCCAAAAAGCCCAACAGGAGTAGATTGAGTATGACCAGACATTAGAAGAGGAAAGTAAGGAATATAGTGGCTCAGGTAACCATCAACATCAGGAACAAGGAAGTTGGGAGCCACCAATGGAAGGGGTGATAAGGATAAACACAGATGCTGCAATTTCTGCTAATATGGTAAGAACTGGCTTGGGGATTATTGCTAGGAACTGGACGGGAAGGATAATCAAGGCACAAGGACTGGTATATCAAAGAAGGAGAACGGCGACTGAGGAGGAATCAACAGCCATAAGAAGTGCACTACTAATGGCTGAGAATGTAGGGTGGACCAAAATAGAGGTTCACACAAACTGCAAATCAGTTGTAGACTAGACTCTAGATAGCAATATACTTGACAGTAGCATTGCACTAGTCATCGAAGATATCCAGGAGGTAAAATGAGAGTTTGAATCTTGCAGCTTTTGTTTTGTACCTAGAATGAGAAATAGGTGTAGCCATACGCTAGCTCAATTCGCTGTAAAGCTAGTTAGGAATAGAGTTGTAAAACGAACGAGCTGTTCACGAGCTCGACTCGTATAAGCTCGTTCGAGCTCGTTAAGAGCTCGTTCGAGAAGTTAAACGAGTCGAGTTCAAACAAAAAATATGGCTCGATAGCTTATCAAATGAGCTCGAGCTTTGTTCGTGAACGTTCGTTAGTGTTCGCGAACAGGGGTAAAATAGTTTTTTATTTAGAATTTTGTTCGCGAACGCTTATTAGTATTCAAACATAAAATTGGCTAGTTTGTTGGGCTCGTTTAGCTTAAACGAGCTGAGCTCGAGCTCGAGTTTGAAATTTAATTAACGAACCGAGTTCGAACAGTTTTTTCAGCTCGTAATTCTTAACAAACGAACACGAGCCAAATTCAAACGACAAACGAACAGAGCTCAAACAATAAAATCTTGGCTCAGTTTGGCTCGTTTACAGCTCTAGTTAGGAATGCAGAATGGGATGGTGAGTTTCCAGTATGGCTAATGGACATAGCAAAGGAAGAAATGAGGGCATTTGCCCCCTTTTTGTAATTAACTCTTGTAATATCAAGCGTTAATATATATATATATATATATATATACACATACACACACACACACACACACACACACACACATATAAAACGTTATCGTTTGTGGAAAAAAGAAAGGAAAAATACCGAAGACTGGATAAGAAATCTCCCAGAATGATAAAGCCAAAATTAATGCAATGGTCAGATAATGTGATTTAATTAGATATGTAATATCATCCAACTCAATCATTAAATAAAGCATTAGTTTTCCTTGTAAGGCTTGGATACTTGCTTTATATTATATCCCTCATTTGCTATGTAGGAAAGGTTTAGAACGGAAAAACCTTTCCAACTTTTTCATTCCATTTCAATGTTTGGTATGAACATTTTTTTGGTTGGAAAGCCCTTCCTCACTAGAAAGCCTATTCCAACTTTTTTCTGAAATCTCATTCCTCACAAAAATTTAGAGAGAGTCCATTTCCACTCTATCCAGGAAATAACTAAATTATAAGAATCAAGATTACCCTTCTATATTTTATATGTATACATATTTATCTTTCATATATATTAATTTGTCATTTGTTTTGACAAATATTACATTCATTTTGTGAGTTTGGTTAATAAGTCTATTTTTTTTTATTTAGGAACAATTCTAATTCTATTCAGTGACTTTTCTTTCTTTTTAATTTGAAATAAAATATTCAATTAACATTTTTAACATATTTTTAATTCACTATATTGGATTATATGATAACATTTGTTAACTCAAACCAATAATAACATGCCAAAATACAATCATATGAAGTTAAAAAAATTTAAAAAAAAGACAAAAAAGAGTAAACCCACTAGACTATCTGGTAAGGCACAATTACATTTTCCTTATAATATATAAGATTGTGTTTAGGGATAGCATACTGACCCATTCCAACTGCATGGTTGTAGGGTCATCTTGGACTCTGTAAATTTGTTGTATCTCATGGTTGCATTTAGAACATTTGATTAATGCATTTTGTATAGGAAATTTTACATATTTATCCTTTTTTGGGGTTGTGGAGGTATTTATTGTGGGGTATGTGCCTTTGGAATTGTTAGGTTGTTTAATTATTGTAATTTTCAAGTTATGGGGTCAATTGTTGCTTAATTAAGGGTGTGGGGGTTGTTTTGTCATTTGAGCGTGTGGGTGCATTTAGTTATGCATAGAGAACAAATTAAAAGAGCTATATAAATTGTCATTGGACTCATTTGCCCTTATCAGTTTTTATGACATGTTGTTAATGAAGAGAAGTATTACGTGGGTATTATTTCTATTGTTGTGGGAGTCATTTTGTCTACTCCATAACGACTCTGAAGCCTCTTCATTGTGCTCTGAAAATTAGATTTCTTCAATTCCTCATTCCTCCTAAAGATTAAAGGAATTACCATAGCCAATTAATTGAAATGGTTTGGCTTCCTTCCATTTCATATCTCTTTAGAATTCTTTAGGTTTTGTTTCGTCTTAAAAGGATATTTGATCCAATTATTTAGATGTTCTTCCTCAAGCATAGCCTGTGGCTGCAATTCAAGTTTGTTGCTACTTTGTCTAATTTTTATGTGCATTTTTTTTTTTGTTCAATATGTCTTGTTGCTCGGAATTCACATGCTCATGCAACATTTAAGGATTGCTCTTGGTTTATTATATGTTCATATAGTGTAAGAGAGGCTTGGAGCAGGAGTTTATCTGGGAATTTCCTAAGGTAGGTATGTCTTGCAATTTTCTGTTTTGTAATTGAATTGCATGCATGAATTGGTATAGAACTCTCAAATCGTGGACTTATTGTTGAACTTACGGGAATTGAATCACTGGAACCAAACTCCATTGGTTTAATAGAAATGGGGTCTGATGGTGCCAATGAAAATGACCTCTTTTGAGTAAATTTATAAAACATTAGATCAAAAGAGACAATTTTGAATATGGGTTTTGGTTTCCCAGATGAATTAAGCAAACAAGTACAAGAAATTTCATTATTTAGGAATTTTCCCATTAAACCAAAAACCCAAAACCCAAAACCCATAAAGAAATAAATTGATTACATGGAGAAGATATCAATGAAATAAATATTATATAGTTACAGGGTCTTCATTTTTTTCATATTTAGGCCATGGGATATTGATATTCGTTCCTTCATGCTATTATGGATGTGTAAAATTCTTGCTTTTTCAGTTTTTGCTAGGAGAATCTTTTTTATACTTATTAGTCATCAATTTTATAGGGTAAACTCATTGATGCCAGAATGAGTTTAGGGTGCTCAAAGACCTATTTCGACTGCTTCTTTGCAGGGTATTTTGGTCTTATAAAATTTGGTTGATGTTGAAGTTAACTATGGTACAATTAATGTATGTGTTTGTTGATAGTGGTTTTACATTTTTGCACTGTCGTGGGTTTGAGAGGCTGTTTATTTTCAGGTAGGTGTCCTTCGTATGTGTTTGGCTAGAGAGCGTGAATTTTGTAATTCTACTTAACGGTCTCATTTAATGATGCATGAGGTACAATTAGATAAAGCTGGGATGCTCATTCATGTGACCCAATAGTATTCCATTTGCTCTTTCTTATTCTTTAGAGGTAGATCTGTATTTTACTCCCAGTAATATTCGGCCAATAAATCTTTTCATCCCCTTTCAATTTTAATTCTGACTTAGTGTAGATCTTATGACCAATGAGTTTGAGTACAATTTTCAAGGGTTATGATTAAGTGGTGCTTGAATTCCCTTCTTATTGGCCGATAGTAGTATTTCACCCTTCCGGTAGCTGTACTTAGTTAGCGATCTTTTGATTTTTTAATGTATCAAAGTGTATTCTACTAACCTTTTCCTCATTGGATGTTTGGTGACTTAGTTTTAAAGCCTCATGGATGAAAATTATTCTAGCAATTTGCTGAGATACATCTAAACACTTTACCTTTCACTTTTGCCTGTTTATGTCAATTCTAATGCTTGGAATTTAGCTCTGAAATTTTATTAACATTATTATATGTTATAACAGACGCAACAATAAAGAAGAACACGCAGCCGCAAGAACAAGTTTTGGGGGAAATCAGATTTTATTAGGGCTTATTCGGAATAGTTTACAGAGGTGTATTTATATACAACCAAACAGACTAGACCTAAAAATAGGCCCAAAACCAAAACCCAGAATAAAACGGACACGCAACTAACATATATCAGAAGTCTGGCGTTGCCCCAAACGCCGCCCCGGACTGGCGTGCCCTGGACTGACTTCACCGGGCAGAGACCCAATGCCTTCAGTGAGGGTTGAAGAAACATAATTCAAGGCATCTTGACAAATCTCCACCTTGACTTGAATCTTCGTAGATATGACAGACGCCATACGCCCATCGAACCGAGGACATTTAGCGAGTCTAAACAATGTTTAAACTTACTATCGAACCGCTTGGTGAATATGTCGCCAGGATTGTCGGCCAATCTTTTTTCACCTTAATCCTCGTCTCAGACCTCAAGAAATGGTATCGAACATCAATGTGTTTGGTCCTCTCATGATGGACTTGATCCTTGGCTAGACATATTGCACTGAGACTATCACAATATATATTAGCCTGATCCTGATGTACACCAAGGTCTCCAACTAGTCCCTTTAACCAAATTCCCTCTTTAGCAGCCTCCGTTAGCGCCATATACTCGCTTGAGGGATGAGAGTCACAGAGGTTGTAGAGTTGCTTTCCAACTGACTACAGAATGGCCAAGAGTGAAAACGTAACCAGTCATCGACCTCCTACCATCAACATCTCCAAAGATAATCGAATCAATAGCTCAGAACCAAACACTCTACATCACCTCTATAGATGAGACCAACATCAGATGTACCTTTAGGTAACGAAAAATTCGCTTCACGGCGAGCCGCTCTTCCTGTGATTAGCCATAAATCTGCTAACAATACTGTGTGCTGATCGGTCTAGTGCAGACCATAGCATACATCAAACTGCCCACTGCACTTGCATAAGGAACCTTAGCCATATACTCTATCTCGGCTTCTGATTTGGGTGCGAGTGTAGCAGATAGTTGAGTATTTGCTGCACTTGGAGTATTCAAGGGCTTTGCTGTAGACATGCCAAATCTGGATAATACTTTGTCAATATATCCTTTCTGTGATAAGCAAAGCTTCTTCTGAGTTCTATCCCTGAAAATCTCCATTCCAATTTTCAGGTCGCACCTAAGTCTTTCATCTCAAACTCTGCACTGAGAAGGCCTTTCAACCTTTGTATATTAGCTTTGTTCCTGGCAGCTATGAGCATATCATCTACATACAGAATTAAGTATATCCTCGAACCATCTTCAAGTTTGTTGTGATAAACACAACAATCATAATCGACTGGTGTAGCCGAGCTCAATCATGTAGTCGTCGAATCTTTGTACCATTGCCTTGGAGACTGTTTTAATCCATACAAGGACTTCTTCAACTTGCATACATGATCTTCTTTTCCCGGAACATGAAATCCATCTGGCTGAGTCATGTAAATCTCCTCCTCTAACTCTCCATGTAGGAAAGCTGTCTTCACGTCTAGCTGTTCAAGTTCTAAGTCTTGATGTGCAACCATTGCTAGTAGCACCCTGATGGAGGTGTGTTCCACCACCGGTGAGAAAATCTCTGTAGTCTACTCCTTCTCTTTGAGAAACCTCTTGCAACAACATCGCTTTTATACTTGACGCCTCACTGGAGAAATTCCTTCCTTCCTTTTGAAGACCCATTTACAGGTCACAATCTTTCTCTCCGGTGGCCGTTTGACCAATTCCCAGGTGCTATTCCTGTGTAATGACTCCATTTCATCACTCATTGCAGCAAGCCATTGAGCTGACTCACTGCCCGAAATAGCTTCTTTGTAGGTGGAAGGTTCAGGAAAATCTATCTCCTCAAAGAACTGAAGTGCATAGCTTACATAATCCCGATACCTGGCGGGAGGTCGCTCCACTCTCCTTGCGATCATGGCAATACCATGCTGAAGTTTCGATGCGATGGGATGTAGGTGCCGAACCTTCGCAAGAGATTCGCCAACATGGTTGTTGATGATCATCAAATTTCTGTGAATCAAAGTCATTTTGAATGACTTGTAGCTCCACCGCTTATCAACACCGCACTTTCTTCAACAATAGTCTTCACGAGGGTTAAGTATAGAGTTTTCATCAAGAACTACACTTCTACTAAGTATAACTTTGTTTTCTGAGGGTGACCAGATTCTATACCCTTTAACCCCATCTCCATATCCCATGAACACTCCCCTTTTAGCCCTTGGTTCTAACTTGCCCTCACTGACATGATAATATGCAGTACAACCAAAAGCTCTTAAATTTGAGTAATTAGGGGACATACCAGACCACACTTCATAAGGTATCTTACAGTCTATACCTGTATGAGGTGCGCGATTGATCAGGAAACAAGCTGACCGCTTCCGTAACCTCCTTGGTAACCAAAGATTAGAGAGCATACACCGTGCTCTCTCTAGAAGTGTCTGATTCATGCGTTCTGCAACACCATTTTGTTGTGGTGTGTGTCGAACTGTGTGATGTCGAGCAATCCCTTCATCTTTGCAGAACTCATCAAATTCCTTTGAACAAAATTCCAGCCCATTGTCAGTTCGTAACCTTTTTATCTTCTTTCCAGTTTGATTCTCCACCAGGGCCTTCCACTGCTTGAAATTCTTGAAGGCTTCATGTTTTCCCTTCATAACGATTACCCAAGTCATCCTTGAATAATCATCAATCATGGATAAAAAATACCGACAGCCTCCCAAAGACTCAACTCGTGAGGGACCCCAACAGTCAGAATGGATGTAATCAAGTGTGCCTTTTGTTCTTGGAATTGCCTTCCCAAACTTATCAAGCATGTAGTTTACGAAAGTACAATGTTCACAAAATCCAAGATTGGTGACCTTGTGGCCTTCTAGAAGATCACGCTTTAGATAGAACCGCATCCCCTTTCACTCATATGACCTAGCCTAATATGCCACTTGGTCATATCAGACCTGCGATCGTCGGAAGATGCAGGCGAGGCGGTAACGAGAACCACAGAAATGTATAGGGTACCATGCTTAACTCCTTTGAGAACCACCAATGGACCTTTACTGATGCACAGCTCTCCACCTTCCCCTCTAAACTTGAAACCCTTACTATCCAGGGTAGGAAGTGATATAAGATTCTTCATCATTTTGGGAACGTGCGACTTCGCTTCAATGTGGCAACCTTTCCAAAGATGTGTCCCGATTTTAATGGAACCGATCCCAACAACCTTGCGCATGAGCCATTTGCCATCAAGACATTCCGCCATCTATCTGCCATATGTTGTGAACCATTCCCTGCTTGGACATATGTGATAGGATGCTGAATCAAGAACCCACACACCGTGAGTGATGTCTGGTTCGCTTGCAAATAGAGCCGATCTTCATCCAATTTATCTTTTCCTTTTAATCAAGCATGTTGTTTTTCCTGCTTCTTCTTTTAGGACAGATTTCAGGACTTTTCCTTACAGTAGTTACACATATCATCCGGCTTGGGGCCTTTAGACAACATCTTCTTCTTTGCGATCCTTCTTTTCCATTGTTTTCCTTACCACGGTAACTATTAACCCTGACTGATTATCCGTAACATTACCAGTCGCCTTATGGCGCAACTCTCTATTATGAAGTGCTGATCTTACTTCTTCTAGAGTTACAGTAGCTTTGCCGCCAATAAAGGACTGAACAAAATTCTCATATGACAAAGGTAGAGACACCAACAGAATCAACGCGGCATCCTCATCCTCAACTTTAATATCAATATTACGCAAATCAAGAAGAATCGAATTTAATTGATCTAAATGTTCTCGGAGAGGAGTACCTTCTGCATAATGAAGACCGAATGACGCGTTGCTTTAGTAGCAACTTATTGGTTAAAGACTTCATATAAAGACTTTCAAGTTTAGCCCACGACCAGCAGTTGTCTTCATGGCGACCTGATGACATCATCGCTAGACACGAAGATTGTCGAGTGAGCCTTTTCCTCCAGACTTATCGACTCTGCCGTCGATGCTTCAGCAGATACTTCTGCAGCGGAACCCGATTTCTCCTTTGCCAGCGGACTCCACAGGCCCTGTTGCTTTAATAGGGCACGCACCTTGATCCGCCACTGAAAACTATTTCTCCCTGAACTTGTCGACCTTGATGTTCAACGCAGACATATTGTTGCGAGATCAGAAAAAACGCAGCTCTGATACCAATTTGTTATAACAGACGCAACAATAAAGAAGAACACGCAGCCGCAAGAACAAGTTTTGGGGGAAATCAGATTTTATTAGGGCTTATTCGGAATAGTTTACAGAGGTGTATTTATATACAACCAAACAGACTAGACCTAAAAATAGGCCCAAAACCAAAACCCAGAATAAAACGGACACGGCAACTAACATATACCGTAAGTCTCGGGGGCGTTGCCCTGAGGGGCAACGCACCCTGACTGGGCCACCGACTTCACCGACGGCGTGAGACCCCAACAGGGTTGAAGAAACATAATTCAAGGCATCTTGACATTATATAAGGTAGATTCTATATTTCGTTGCTATATGGGTTTTATATTTGCATGTATATTTGTTGACTGTGTTTTGGTTTTGCCAAGTGGTAAATGGTTTATGGAGTGTATTGTTGATTGATTTACTTGTTGGTTACTTTTTGCATATAGAATGATTACGGCTCCTTCATTTGATTCTGGGACTTCGTTAGAACTAGGATGAGAAAATCCGTTGATGATGATAAATTATTGGAGTGTAAACAGTGTAGAAATGAGAGGTTGAGAGAAAAATATGCTTCCAGTAACTTTATTTTGATTATTTCTTTTTCTATATGGGGGTTTTTTTAGCTTCAATTGTTTTTCTGTAGCTATGTTGTTTATTTTGTGTATTCTACATAAAGACCTTGAGCTCCCAAAGAAGTTTTACTCATTTTTATTTGCTTAATGTGATAGATTTGACGTTCCAGTTACTAATTGCTTTAGAAGAAGCAACAGTTCCAAGCTACATCATGTTTGCCATATCGCTTGATGAGGGCGCAAGTATTGGTTAGCTAATCCAATAGGGTAGAAATTTAATTGGCACTTTGAAGGGATCTATGCATTTTTGACGACTCAAGGAGAGGCATTAGCTTGCTTGAATTTTGGATTCTATGTGCATAAAGACTTGGAGACTTTCTTGGGTATAGTTAGGAAGGATTGGCTGGTATTTTTAAATTATTTGTGTGATTCTTCTGAGCTTTCCCCAATGTACTTACAAGGTTGGCTCTTCTTCTTCTTCATTTTTTTTAGTGTCAAGGTTTATTAAAATTGATTGGGATGAGATCAAACTAGCTGCGGACAAAGCTAAGAGTGTTGAACTTTTTTAATTTTGTAATGAATCTATAGTTTAAAGATGAAAATTATCTGTTTGACATGAAAGAAAAAAAGAACTTTTGTTCTCATTTGTTATGCTGATGTTGAATAATAAAAAGTAATGTTTTATAACTTGAACTTTTGATGTTTTCTTTCTATGTTATTCAATTAACTTTTCTTGATATTTTCCTGCCAACTTCTTGATTAATATATGGGGTTAAAAACAAAAAAGCCCCCTGTGGTTAGACTAATATACAGAAAAGCCCCCCATGGTTTCAAATTGTACATTTCAGTACCTTATGATTTGAACTAAAGTGAAAATTGATGGACACCGTTAAGCTGAAAAATAGTTTTTAATACAAATTTTGACCTAAAATGCCTATTTTGCCCCTTAGACATTAACAAAACTCTAAATTAGGAAAATAGTTAATGATATATTCATAAGGGTAAATCTGTCATTTTACTCAAAACCGTTACTTTTAACTGTTTCCATCCAATTTCACTTTAGTTCAAACCATGAGGTATTGAAATGTACGATTTGAAACCATGGAGGGTTTTTCTGTATATTATCCTAACCACAGGGGGTTTTTTTGTTTTTAACCCTTAACATTTGTGAAAGAAATACTATGTGCACTTAAAAATTGTCAGATGTTAAAAGATTGGTTTATGGATAATTCTACTTCAACTGATACTGCAGTTATTTTATATACATGTTTGCTCTTTTTTATGAACTTATATCTATAGTACTTCCTGATTTTACAATCCTATTGTATTTTTCTTATCTTAAAATTTATATCTAGGAAACATAAAAATAAAGCATTAGTTTTCCTTTAAGGCCTTAATGGTTGCTTCAGATTCTAAAGTCCAATCTAGTCTTACTTGTCATCTACAGGACAAACTCTGGATATATGGAGAGTGAATCGAGACATTCTTCGATATAAAAGAGCGAGGGGGAACTTAATTAACTAATATTTTTGAACTGTTAACCGATGGATTAAAAAAACCAGAACATATCAAGTTACTTGCCTATATATTTGACAAAAACAAATAAGAAGGGAGACAATTTCAGAGGCAACTTTTAATGGAAACTCAAACAATGAGATTGTTTTAGCACATGGAATAGAAAAGGAGATGATATGGCAAAAAAACCTTTTCTTGTTGATCAAAATGATCTTCTCATTCAACAGAATTCTATGCAACTTCATTTGGATCGTCAATCATCCATGTCTTAGGAATCAAAATATAGATCTTCACTTTTTTTCCCTCTTTTTTCCTATAATAAAAAGCCCTTCTCCAAATACGTTTGGAGAACTAAGAAACGTTTCTAATCCCTTTGATGCAAGGATCTATACATATCATGTTGCAATTGCGTGTGGCATTAACAACCTTATAGCGTTCCAATTTGTCTTTAGAAACTGCATACGAATAAAATTACGAGCATTAGATTTTGTTTAACTCCCAAAATCAAAGGAAACTTAAACTGCACCACAGAACAGTCAAAATACGTGCAAGTATAGAGCAAAACATGAGACTTCATATTGGTTAAACACTAGAAAGGAGATGCTGCCTTAGTAAATCGGTAACTTGGTAATACACTTGAAGTCCTTTATGCAATTGGCCTAATAGTTAAGGATTTGCACACCGTGTTACTTATTTGCTCAAAATACTGATGTCAATTGGATTTTTTGAGATGCTATTGCAGTGCGCGTTAAGCGGGCACATTAGATGCAAATAAAACTGCATATTAACGGACACATTATAATAAAACAGCCAATTCTATTGATTCTCTATAGCATTCCCTCTTTTTTTTTTTTTTTTAATGTCCGAAGACTCTCTATAGCATTCACCTCAAGTTTTGTTTATCTCATGTTGAACTATTTCCAACAAATTTAGTAATAAAAGTTTTCTCTCTGTAAATAAATAAATAACTAAATATAAGTAGGCCATTCAAGCATAGTCCTATGATGCAAGTATGGCCCATTTATTCTTCTTAGACATAAAAGCATCGGCCCAAGCCTGCGTAGAAAGCCCAAAATTGATACATCACTGACGGAATATACAGTCTTGGCTTTGCTTAAGCCTCTTGCTCCTTTCCCTCATCAGTACATAGGGTTTTAGCATTTTGAGCTATCACTCTCTGTCACTCACTGCGTGCTTTTGAGTGTGTGTTATTTTGCTTTTTTCCTTGAATTATTGAATTGCTATTATCAAAATGACTAAATTCCGAAAGCTTAATCGACCAACTGGTCATCGAATGTCCATGCTCAGGTTTGAGCTTTCGTGCTCTTGTTTATTGTTAGAATTTGTTTTGATTTATATTGTAAAATGATTTATTATATTTTTGATCTTGTTGTTGATTGCGGCCAGGACCATGGTGTCCCAATTGGTAAAGCATGAGCGTATTGAAACCACTGTTGCTAAGGTAGGAATTTTTCTCCTTTTTCTTCATTTTCTGTTTTCCAATTTTAGACCCTTTTTTCGGGTTCCATCTTTTTGTGCTTTTTTTTTTTTTTCGTTTTCGGGGTTACAATTTAAGTGGGTTTTGTGGAAAATGGTTTTTTTTTTTTGATGAAATTAATTGTATAAGTGATTGAGTAAAATGTGCATTTTCTTGGTGCTGATTACGGCTTACCCTAAGATGGATTGGGATTAGGTGCTTCCTTGGGACTGCTTATGTGGGCTTTTTAAAAATTAAATCTATTTTATTTCAGAATTCGGACCAGCATTACTTTGTTCAAGGAAATGTTGTTTATGTTATAATTTCAAGCAAATGCAAGCCTTTTTCACAAAGATTAATTTTTTTTTATTTTTCAGAACTTAAGTATTGCTATTAGGTTTCAATAACTTGGATTTGTGATTTATTTAAAACATTGTAGCAGATCTCAAATACTAAATTGGGATTAGTTAGTTGGATGGGTAGTGTTGCAGAAATGCTCGACATTGTCGTGCCCTAAATTTCTATTACTTTAATTGAATTATAGGCTAAGGAAGTTCGGAGGCTTGCTGACAATATGGTACAGCTCGGAAAGGAGGTAGGTTCACTTGTTTTTTTTTTTTTTTTTTTAATGTAAAATTTTGTAACTATAAGTACTGTATGATAATATCTTCAGCCAATAATTCATAGTTGCTTTCTGGATGAATTTGGCTTATGATGATTCAGAAGTAAAGTGAACAGATCTTGCTTAGTTAAATGCAGTTTTTATGATGATTTCCGAGTATGAGGAAGTTTAGAATAGAGGAAAGTGAAGATGGAATGGGCAGTAGTATAATAAATAGTACTCTTTTGTAATGGGTCATTTATTGCATTCTTTGTTCATTGCTAATGTTATCTGTTGTCATTGTTCAATTAGTATCATGGTGCTGTATTCCCCTCCATTTTCCATTTTCTTCCTGTTTTTCCTTTTAGTTTTGAAATTTGGATTCTGTATTGTGGGTTATCATCAACCCTCCTTTAAGATAACTTAATATTCTTTTCTTAATTTTACTTTTGCTTCAGTCTTTACAATAATAATAAATTTGTTTGACAGTTGTTTATTTAGTTATTTATTATTATTTTTTGAACAATAGACTCCAGGTTTTTATTTCTTTGTTTAGTAACAGAAAGTATCCTGTCTGTTCTATGAAAATTAAATTGTAATTATGGTTATAGGTGGTATTTTCCTGTTATGCTCACGTACTGTTCATGAATTCCTGAATATATTGTTCAACTCTCTTGTAACATGTTAACAACTTTACAATGAGAATGACCAAATTCATGGGGTCTTTGCTTTTCCTTGATGATTATGTCAGAGGTTAAGTAAGCATGCTTTGGTCTGATTAGGATACGCAGATTGAAATGAGTGTACTAGTCTCTTGGTGATGCTCCTTGCTTTGTGTTTTTGCTATTGAAAGTAACAGTCATGTTATTCTTCAATGCTAGATAGTCCAAAAGGTTTTTCGGCAAACTCTTTTTTTAGCTTCTTGATTTAGATTTAGTTATATACACAAATAGAGTTTGGCTGTGATAGAGTTAGCAAAGGAAAAGACTATTATGCAATTGGTGGCCTTAAATAGTGCAGGTAATTTGGAGAAAATGGAGTTATTGTATTTTCTACAACTGATTCATGCTTATGCTGCTGCTTTGTTCTCGTGTTTTCCTCCTTTTCTCTTTCAGCTTTGTCTTTCTATGTTCGGATGGACATTGTCTTAATGAAGAAACAATGTGATATCAATTTGGGAGGTGCTAAATCCACATCCTAGGCACCAACAGGACAGTAAAGCCTGTAGGATTTAACAAGTTAAGTTGGAGCTTCTTTCCAGATTCTGAAGTAGTCCTTTCACACATTAATAACAAATTGCCTTCATAACCCTCTTCTTTCGGTTATCTTCTATGCCTTTTACAAGGTACATTCTATGTTTTTTCTAATCCTCACACTGCACAAGGCATTTGCTGTAAAATTGTCACAGTGAAGAGTTTTGTCTCATGAATTAATGACACAAATATCATCCTTAATACTTTGAAGGGAAAGAAAAAAGGATCATCTATTGATCCATGACAATAGTAATACTACATCTGAGCACGTAATTACCAAAACCTCAATGGGATTATATAGATGTAGTAGGTTTTTTACAAGGAATAATCATATTTCGGTAAAATCTCATTGCTACATATTAAAAATTTTACATATTACACATCACATAGGCCCAAAAACCTCTAAAAGCAATGAAATCTTTTCGGGGAAATTTATTGGTATCAAATAGCTATTAGAAATTAGGAGAGTGTGAAACTGGAAAACATTTGAAAGATTTTAGATTGGAATAAATGGTTAAAAGAATTGGATAAGGTAAATTATTATTATTTTATGAAAGCATAAATTTATAGTTGCACAAGTGAGAAGGAAACCATTAAATGTTGAAGACTTCAAACTAATATTGGTATTTAGGGTGTGATATGGGATGACAGGGTGTGTATTGAGTCCCTTCCTATCAATTTTCTGTTCAATTTAGTCCATACTTCTCATCCTGTTATTCTGTTTTTCTCATCTTTTGAACAATTTTGAAATCTTTTGGATTTGATGGAATTGGCTGCTTTTAATCTAGTTGAAGTTCATATAATAACGTGCCCGAAGAAATCTTTGTCCTTGCTCTCATTTGAAGCCCACCTTAGTGTTTACTGCAAGTTTCACAGAAGCAAATGAGATATGGAGGTGTAGTCCCTTAAAAATGGTCCTTGATCTATCTACTGAATTTTTGATGTTGCAGGAAATCTCAATTTGAGCTCGCAATATATTTTATTGGTTTTTCAGACCAAAGTTGAAAATTGATCTTAACTTATGTTGTTTATATTTGGAATAACCTAAGCTAGTCTATTTTTGGCTGGAACTATTCTTGCTTTTCTGATTTGCATACTTTAAAATGGGAACTGAAGCTGTAAGGGCGCTATGTGATGGTGGACCAAATATAGCAATAGTATTCCATTGTCTGTTTCCATGGCAATTTCATATTTAAAGTGGAAAAGATCTTGTAAGATATTGTGCTTCCTGTGGGCTAGTTTTCTGCCCAGAATGCTTGTTGCTTGCTTAAGCATATATGTCTGCCATGAATGAATAAATCAGCTATTAAGTTTATTTATGATGTTTTTCTGCTCTAATTTGACCTATGGATGCTTCTTCGCCTGCCCGGCCTTTGGGAACCTTGCTACCTCATGTTACTTGTAGTTTCATTATTTGAGTATTTATTTTTATATAGTCACTGGTGGTGAAGAAATCAACTTGTTTCATCAGCCAGATGTGTGCTTTTTGGTCTCTTATACAGAAATTTGAACCAGGACATACCAACACTATTCACTGCAAATCTTTCAAGGAATCATGGTCTAGTCTGAAAATTCATTGTTATTTACATAATACTACTATTGACTTGAGAAATTCTCCATTATAAACAGTATCTGCTTTTAGGATTTGGTTGCATCAATTTTCTGAGTTAACATGAAAAAATTCATTGTTATTATACAGAAATTTGGAGTCAGTATGGACCAACACCATCAACAGTCTTATTTGAATGCACAAGTTTTACGTTGCACAACCATCAAATTTGACAAGTTCATTTTTCATAAACAGACTCTTTCTATAGGATTTGAGTTTTCAAAATTGCCTCAATTTGCTGGGTTATTGTATTTGTTACATAGTCCATTTTCCTTGTGGTTCAGATATTGCAGCATTGCATGCTGTAGAACTTAATCTATCATAAAGTACCTGAGGGGAAGGATGAAACCTTTGATCTCACTGGTCTTCACAAAAGATGATGACCTTGGGAGTTTGAGCACCCAATTTTATAGTTTTTCACCTAGAAATCTCTGCAATTATGGACAAAAAGAACTATACATATGGGCTATTATGCTTTATTTATATGATAAATGCAATTAATTGAACTTCATTGGCATATGAAATAATCATATATTTGTTTTCTCGCTGGTAATTTTACTGACTGCATGCAGTGGGCTTAAACCTTAGATTTCTGCACCAAGTGTGTGCTTCAACTCTGGTAGGAATCTGTTGACTGTGCTTGCTCTGGATGGTCATATCATTACTATTAATTGCAATTTGGATGATATGGAATCTTTGCTTATTAACATCCTGAAACCAATAACATTGCTAAAGGCTTATTTGGCTCAGGGCATGACCCAGGATTGGAATATTAAAGCTGTCTCATTTCATTTTTTATTGAGTTTAAGTGACAGGATTAGTCATTCAATTAAGATAAGGTTGTTTCATATTCTTGGGACAAAATCATCAAAATTGGGGTATGGTTTAGCAGTAGTTACCCCTGGATGGCAGCTTGGTTAAAAGACAATTTGTACCCTTCTTTGACCTATCTTGGTAACCGAGTATGTAATCCGACATTTACATAGTTGGCATTGAACTTTTTCTAGGAAATCTGGTCAATAATCGAGTACTGACCCAGTAGAATTCTTGGGATGAGTTGTCGCGGTTGAATTGTTTCCTGAATGACTCATCCTCTGTAATCCAGTTCAGATGTAAAATGACTGTTGATTGCTTCCGTTACCAAGTGATCTTAGTAATGGTATCTATCTTATGTTGTTGCCAACCGATTGTCATTGTATGTTGCAAGTCTCATTGCTTTTAGGAGTAGGGCTATATACAACTGTCTTCACTTTGTATTTCAACTCCCTTTCTGAATATTTTCAGGGTACACTGTGTGCTGCAAGGCGTGCTGCTGCCTTTGTGCGGGGAGATGATGTTATTCACAAACTTTTTACGGAATTGGCATACCGATACAAGTAATGTTTTAACCTGATGGTTTACAAAATGATGTTGCACATTTCTGGTTGTAATAGATGATGGACGTCTATATAACAGGGAGAGAGCTGGTGGGTACACCAGAGTGCTTCGAACTCGAATCCGAGTTGGTGATGCTGCTCCAATGGCGTATATTGAGTGAGTTTACCAAATCTTTTGTTGCTACTTGCACTTAATTGATGATTAAGTTTCCAAATCCTTCTCGGATGGTAACCGGATGCTCCTTTTATGGGACCAAAAAAGAAGCATAACATATTAATAATGCATACCTCTTAGCACAGTTTTGTAGCTTCCATAAATTCTAAGATACAATTTTCTGTTACAACTTTGCAATACAGTTCACCAAAATTTGTTTTCATAAATTGAGATTGAGGTGCTAAGTTGTGTCTCGGGTGAAAAGAAATTTCCCTTAATGTGAACTTTTCATTGAAGTTAAACTAAAGAAGAAAGGGCATTTTTCGATATGCAAATCAGATATTCATTCCCTTCTTGGATGGGCTCATCATTTTGAACCTCTCTCTCTCATACACAAACACACACAAAATTTAATGATGGTATTAACAATGTTTCCTTTGACAAATTCTGCAAGTAGTCAAGTAGAGTGTGTGGAATTCACTTCCAGTCTTTGTCAAACAATTTTGTGCTGGACAATCTTCCAGCAATTTGATATATAGAACTTATATCTGATAAACAAAAAGTTAAATTTCTTTTAATCTTGCAGGTTTGTAGACAGAGAAAACGAACTTAGGCAGGCAAAACCTCCAACTCCCCAGCAACCACAGAGGGCACCATTGGATCCCTGGACTAAATCACGACTCAGCAGGCAATTTGCTCCTCCTAAGGAAGACAAAAGCTCACAGTCCGATGGTTGAGATATTTCTGCACGAACTTTGCCTGAAATTTATTTTGGTTTTCTGGTCTGAGTTTCAAGATAATCTTCTTCTTCAACCACAAGTTTTAGTAGCTAGGTAAATGCTTGGAGCTTTATTTCAAGCTTTATGTATTCATGTGCTACTTGAAAATTTTGCAACTGATGTGCTGTCAACTTCAAAGAACAGTTCGCAGCACCAATGTAAAAATTATGCTTCAACCATGATTTTGGGAGGAAAGACTACAAGAGCTGCCCTATTGGCAATGTCTACTTTAATTACGAATATTTGTTTAGCTTGATCTTTGATATAGTTGATGCAACTGAGGATTTTCTGCCTCCTTGTGGATAAAAATGTCATGCGAGTTAGGAATGTTTGTTAGATATTCCCAAGTTAGACCCTTGAGTTTCCAGTTCTGGGAATCAGGATTATCTTTTTGCGGATTGCAAGGAATATTGAGGACAAATTAGCACTTGTTATTCATGTTTTAGGTAAAAATGGTCCCTTCCATCATTACAATCAATTGAATTGAGTTGTCATTTTTCCAGCTTTACTAATAATAATTGCGGTTGGTTACCAACTTTACAACTAAACCGTCTCACCTGCTATTTAAGATAAGATATCCCAGTTCAGTTTTGTTGGCTATTGGAAGTAACGATAGACCAAATTATTTATCAGATCTGAATGACAGACGAAATTCTTTATCTAATCTTAGGCCCTGTCTGCAGTTGCGGTAATCTATAAAGAAACATTTTTGACACAAAATTGGCCTACTAGACTAAGGCCCCGTTTGATAAAACTGAAATCTGAAATCTTAAATCTGAAATCTGAAGTTTGAATTCATTAAGTCACTGAATTGTTAAGTGGTGAATCTAATACAACTTTTGTCTGAATCTAAACACTGAACGTATTATGCCTGTTTGATAATTATACACGACTGAATACTGAATTTCTTATATTTTACAATTTTGTCCTTATATTAACTTGTTTATAAATAATCTATATTGGTATATTTTACTAGTAGTACATATGATTTAATTTTATTTAAAATAAGAATTATTTATTAGAAAAAGAATGAACTAAAAATGAATGAACTATTGTCAAAAAAATAAGAATTATTTATTAGAAAATGAATGAACTATTATAAAAAAAGAAAAAGAATGAGCTAAAAATGAAAATAAAATTATATTATAACAAATTTATTTGATAAAATATAAATGCTAGTCTATCAAATGATATAAATACAATTAATCAAAAAAGGTAAAAATGTTGATTTTTGATTTGCCCACGTAAGTTGATCATAAAAGTTTGATCAACTTGTCGAAATCCTCCTTCGTGTTCTATATTTTCTAGGTTATCTTCAACGTGTTGCTCATTTTGTAGCACAATTTCTTCATTCTCAAAGATTATTTTTCTAGTCAGTTTGTATTGCTTATGCTTCTATTCTATCATGGAAGATTATTTTTCCATTAACCGTATAAATCAAATACATAGATGAAGCATAGATTTTTATTGAATATGAGTATGAGACAACTACATAGTAGAAATAAAGCATATGCATAAAGTTAATACTTACCTTTATGCTAAAAAATTGAATGCTTCAATGGGTAAATTTCTTAAGAATGAAAGCTGACCAAAAAAAAAAAAAATTGGAGAAGAGGTTGATAAACTGAGAACGATCATGAAAAGAAAAGAATGAGAGAGAAGAAAGAAAAGAATGAGAGAGAAGAAAGATGGTAGAAGAAAGAGAAGAGGAAAAAATAAGGTAATTGTGTTTTATTTGGCAAGGGTTATTTATGTCCTAAAAACTGTACTTAAACCCTAACATTTGAGTGTACTTTTTATTAAGTGGTGATAAGTGATAAACTTATCACTTATCTTTTGGGTTTCATTTTGTCTAGACAATTCAGACCCACTTAATCATTAAGATGTAGTATTTTTTATTATCAAACAATCTTAACACCATTAAAGTTTGAAGTCATTAAGATTAAAACCTGAATTGGATTATCAAACGGGGCCTAAGCAATCGCAAGGACCGAGAAGGGTTTTCTTCCTAGCAGTATGAAATGATCAAATCTTAAATATCGTTATTTTAAGTTTTACCCGAGCAGGTGCTGAAATCTACTTCTATCAAGAAAACCTACTTATATCACAAGTCGACGCACAAATTCCTGTTATTTCTTTTTCGCTGAGATGATTAAGTTTCTGTGAGGCAGCATCAGGAACATCATCCCATTGACGCATATATCTTATTATGCAGCAAGCTCTGATGATTGACACCTAAGAGAAACTCTGGGGAATCCAATTATGCAGAACAAGCATTGGACAGTAAAATTTCAATATGAAGTGCAAATGAAACTGCAATTTTATCAAACAGAATCTTAAGTGGTTAGCAAGATGGTATAAAACAAACACCATATGCTGCAACAAGTATTTAAAGAATTTAGCATCTGACCTTCTTGGAAGTAACATATGATACTATCCTAAGATATAACAACTTCTAGTTTTTATTTTCTTGTTAATTTTCTCTTGTAGTTTTTTTTCCCCTTCTTTTCTTGGAGATCAAATTTGGAGTGGTCCAAAAATTTGACATGATAGTGAAATCCTGGGAGTGGAAGTCCAATTCAACTTCTGTAGGCACAATGACAATATAATAGATTAGGACACAGACCAAAAAACTTTGCCGAAAGAGCCAGCATGCTTGGGGGTTTGCTTTGCTTTGAATACAAAGTACATACGGTGTCATGTCTTTATACTTTCTCAAACCTTATCTTACTTTCCCTTTCATAATCTCATAGTATTCTTTTTCCATGCAAGGTATGCAATGATTAGAATATGCGCTGTCAAATATTATTCGCACACGTTTTCAGTCTATCTACCAGGCACACATTTTTAAAATTAAAGAAAATAGAATATAAATATATTCATCAATTCTGTTTTCTTCCCCGCTTAACTCATTATTAAAAGAGTTCTTGAAAAGAATTAATGTAATCCTCCTCGTAGTTGGAAGTAAATTCGTTCAATATGCATGAAGAATTTGTGGTATTATATGAGAAAACACTTTGTGTTAAACTTTTATAGCATGCGGGTTAATTACCGTTCTAGTTTTCTCTCTTACACTTTTTTTTCTTTATCTTTATCTTTTTTTTCTTTTTTATCTCCGTTAATTTTTAATACACTAGAGAAAAGTTGTTTATTTTACTTTTCTTTTTTCAAAAAGAAAGTCCCTTATTTGACTATGAAAGGCAACGTGTTGCTTACATTTTATGAAATCTTTTTAGTTACGTCTTTTTAAAAGAGTTAAAAATCGGACTTCCTGAATATCACATTACAAATATTGCTTCCTAACTCTTCTAGAAAACTTCCAAAAAAGAAAAAAAAAAATCCTGGATCAATGCTAATTGACACTTCATTCTAGATCATTTTTTTGGTTGCATTTTCTCAAAAAATCTTACTTTACTAAAAGAGGTCAGATTAGATGGTAAGATTCATTCATCTTATATAACGTGTGTGTGTACATAGGAGATATATACATACATACATGTATACATATACATATGTGTGTGCCAAAAAAATCACTGTAAGATGTTGAGCCATAGGTTTCTGACCTGGCTTGACATTTTATTACAAGCCTATACCGTTGTGAAAACAAAGTATAGAGAAATGCATGGACTGGACTAAACAAAGAAAGACAACCAGAGACGTAGCGATAGGTGCAAGGCTTTGGCTCATCAGGGAATGTCCCACTTTAAAATCCCAAACAAGCATGCGGTTGTGCGGAGACAGGTGTTTCTCTATGCTCTTTTTCTTTCTTTCGTTCTTTCCTTCTTTTTTTTCTTTGGGCATTTGGAATGCTTATTGGTCGGTAGAGACACAAGACTTGGAACAGCTTAATGATTAACATTATGACTTGTAATTGTCATGATGGAGTTGTTAATATGTTATTATTGGGTTTGATTAGCTCAATCGTTATGCAAAACTTGGGTTTTTCCTTTAATTGCTTGATAAAAGAGTCACCAATCTGTGACATAGTAGTTCTACTAAATAGGGCAAAGTAATTGTGGATTCAACAGTCTACCTGATCTAAGTCTCTATGAACTACACCTCTATCCAGCCTTGTTATAAAAATGCAATTTTTACCCCCCCAAAAAAATAGCAACATAAATTTCTATTAATTTCCTTAGGACTTTTGTCTTGTCCTTTTTTTTTTCTCCTTATTTTTGGGCTTCCTATGTATATATCTTGAGGAATGTAAAGAAAAATGACCTAACATTCGGCAATCACTTGTTAGTATAATCAGCAAGCTTATTGTGCCAGAAGGTTGATCATTTGCTTTCTACCAATTAATAGTGAAAGCATCCTAACTTTTGTTATCCATGTTTTATGTTTTGGGTATTTTTGTACATGTTAGGAGATCTTGCACATGAAACCATATTTTTTATTCAAGTTTGGGACTATCCTTTGTTTTCATAGGATCTTTTTTTCCTAAAAAGAAGTGTCAAAAACCTGAAAGAAAGTAGGAAAGGGGGCAAAAATAAAAAAGATGTACAATACTCTTAACTAAATCCACTTTATACACATTATACTGTCGATCAATCAAAGCAGAGGTACTTCACACCCGAATTATATGGTTAAGTACCTCAGTTAGAAATTGTTATCAATATGACTGATTGCTTTTTGAGGTCAATTCTTGAATCAAAATTGCATAATGGAATGAAAGTTCTTGAAGGATAATGAGGATATAATGAAAGTAGAATCCCTGCTTAATACAAGCAAACTCAATAATGTACAAATGTTGCCCGTGTATCAGGGTATTGTATACAAATTAATAGAACTTAAAACTAAAATTTAGTAATTGAATTATCAGATTGAACTTTAAATTGTGAAGTATCAAAATTCTAATGTTTTGAAGATGTTGGCTGATATGAACTCTTGTGAAAATCTGAAGCAGAAAATTCCAAATTGGCAAATTCAGCGCCGCAAAACAAAAGGAGTTTTCAGTAGAGCTATCCAAAAGGGAAAGAAACAAAACAAGATAAGTTTTACTTTAATTACTTTGACAGGAAAGGTTACTTCATCATATCACCACATAGCAGCAGAAAAAGATTCAATAGCTTTTGACTTCATAATTATTCATGGGCAGGCATAACTGCAAATGGCCAGATCAAATGATGTATATGGACACCTAAATTGGTTGATCACAATATATCTCCAAGCAAAGTAGTTAAATATTTTGACCATTAAAACCAATAGGAAAAGTAATTAGTGAACAATCATTCTGATTCAACAATATTACCATACGCATTGAGGGATTGCTGGCCCTCTAGAACCAAGATGATTAGAATTCCCTTGTGCGAGTTAGTAAGATATGACTTATTAATCATCATTTCACATCCGTATACATCATCAACTAAACCTGTTATTTTCATTAACCTAATCCAGCTACCACAGTTGCAAAATTTGATGACAGCACAAATGAAATTTGCATGTTTCTTGAAGTAAACACAAAAGTTTCTACACACAATTCTGAACTAATTACATATTTTGTGCTTTTACAAATGACCAAAAAAAAAAAAAAATGTTCATAACTGGACTATGTCATATAGACATAATGATGACCCCCTAAGTTGAAAGTATGAAAAGATATATATGATGCTTTATTTTTGGGGGTTGTTGAAAGATGACTTGTACTTATGTTGTACTTTTACTCCATCTGACTGCTAAATTGGTAAATTTTGTCTCTTCTTACAATTCCAAAATGCAAAGAAAACAATTTGAAGAGGTTATCTAAGCATCTCGTATTGTTTTCTCAACTGTTTTGGAAACTGTGAAATAGCTGTCAATGTCAATTTTTGACATATTCACAGACACTCAATTCTATTGGTAAAAATATTTTACAAGTAATTTTTTTTTTACGGACCTAGTTGAAAATTATGAGCAGCTTTCTTGTTGTTTCTACTAGAATAAGATGTAGAACATGTCTCTCGGAACAAATGCATGCAGGGAATAACATGGATAATACTGTATTAATGTTATTAGCATAGGACTATCCAGGTATATCAAATCTTAGGGATCATTAGCATATAAACTGTACACAACAGCACAAGGATTGCAGAACCATTTTCTCCTCCTTTCTAAAACTCCTACGGTCAAAATCTTTTCCACCTCTTCCGTAGGGAGAGACACTAGACAAATTTGGTCTTTTCTCGCAGGAGAAACCATCTCTTTAGTTTTTAGTTTTCCTTGTTTCAATAAATTCTCTCTCAAAGTCCTTAGTGTGATATTCGTAGGATCTCTTAGTGAGAGTTCTTTCACTCCTAGATTGTTTTAGTGAGAGTCTCTTAGGTTTTTTTCCCTTTGCATGAGCCTTTTTAGTTTTTTGTCATTTTTTGTGAAATTTGAGATTTTGTAGATCTAGTTTCGCATATATGCAATTTCTTCATTTATTATTATCAAATATAAACTTTTCTTTGGACTTAAATCAATTTTTAATTTGATGTGACTGTTAGAAGATATGCACAGATTTATTGGATTACAATGATTCATTTGAATAGAAAATATGTAGAAACATCAATTTTATTCGTTAGTTTGTATTTATTTTTCCAATATGTTGATTTCAAATCTGTATGTACTTGTATCCTTTTTTGATTTGATGTATTCTTTTGCTATTAATGAAAATTTATTGAATGAAATGATCTTAAATATAAGAAAAAAAAATCTTTGGGATCATTATATAATTTTTGTATAGACGTGAAAGGAGGAGAAAAATTTCTCATATACAAGTATAAAGTTAATTTACCTTGGGATCCTATGTTGACCTTTTTGGTTCGTGTATTCCCCTGCAGTGATCATGCGTGA
Organism: Gardenia jasminoides; assembly: GCA_013103745.1. Lineage (NCBI taxonomy): Eukaryota > Viridiplantae > Streptophyta > Magnoliopsida > Gentianales > Rubiaceae > Gardenia > Gardenia jasminoides. Next base: position 22,277,151 of record CM023104.1, read on the forward strand.
GCACTTGAACGAAGTATTCAGTTTCCATTTGGAAACCTAACTGAGCTAATGAAACCAGTAAAATATGGCAACCACTCCAAGATAAAGTCGCCAAAAAAAAAAAAAATAGAAATCGAACTTTGCACGTTTAGATAAATCTGTATCGCCCTTCTGAAATTTAGAAAACTAATCTCTACCTAAATTACTAGTTTGTTCTTCTCTCTTTGAAATAATAGTAAGAATTTTTTTTCTTGGGGTTCAAAATGTTAGGGATTTATTAGTAAGGATTTCACAGTACAAGGAGGCAATACTTTTGGGAGAAACTGGGTTTCAAATAACCACAACATGCTGCGAAAACCTCCCCAATTTGTTAGAACATATTAGGAGCGTTACGCAAGATAAAAATCCTCCAGCAATCAATGAAAGATAAATCAGCCCACAAACACAAAAGAAAGCAACCACGAGAAGGCAACCACAAGAAGACACAAGAATTTTAAGGTGAAAACCTCTATAATGTGAAGAGGAAAAATCAAGAGACTTTTAAGCCCACCACAAATTTCTCCACTATAACCAATTAAAAGCAGAGTAGAACTTCCAGCAAGTACACAATTGAGATATGGACTTAGACAATCAACAAAGTCAACAAATCCCAAATAAAGAACAAAAAGCTGTGAAAAACTTCACCAAAAAGTAGTAGCGGTCCGAAATTTATAACTAAAGATTGAACCGTTGAAATCGATCTCCACCGTTCAGAACGTAGACCTGGATGTTCTATACCTTCAGTTAAAATTTCAAGCCGATCAGATGTTGTTTACTATGTCAATCGGGTGATTTATTGCAACTGCTCAAACCGAAAACTTGCTGAAATTTCTCTCCAGAATTTCCTGCATTTTTCTCACTTTTCTGCTATGGTAATAAACCTAATTTGACCTATAAATAGGTAGGGCAACTCCTTAATGGACCTAAACAATTAATCATTAATTTTGGACTTTTTCACATAGGTTGGGAATCCAAAAAACTTAACAAATACCTATCTTTTTGATTTTTCCTATCATCCTATCGATCTTATTTCTACCAAGAAATTACGGGTTCCTTTCAACTTGGAGACAGAAAAATCTCTCTCACATTCTATTCCTATTGTACATTCTGCATGTGATAATTACATTTAGACTTTTAGTACGTGAATATTATTAAGACACTATGCCATATAAAACCAACCAGAAATTCTTTTCACTGAAGATGTCCAATCAACCTCAGCATAAAATGAGAAGATTGCAAGGAAAGAAATAGAAATAATTAAATACCAACCTGTCTGTATAAAACAAAACAATTTTTTTAACTGCCACGACAAATATATGGATTTTATTTTAATTCTTCTACACATGAATTGAAAGCAACAAGTTGGTAACAAACTAGTAAGAGTATGTTTGCATTTCTTTCTTGAAAAGAAAATTTTGGTGTTTCACCAGAATATTGTCAACAGAAGATACCAATATATGAGAAAACATAGAAAAATTTGCCAAACAAACTTACCCTATTGTACTGGTAGTAGAAAGAGACATCCAAGGCAGGAGAATTCAAATGGAAGTTACTTCGTCTATATTGACTCTCTCCCTCCATTCTCTACTCTCTACCTTCTCTCATTTTTATTGGCCATCCTCCACCCAAACTCAACCATTCTCTACCTAGTACCTACATTAAATCTCTTTCTCATTTTTTCTGCATACTATTTGTCATCTCCTATGCTATCTCCATTCTGCACGTTTCAAACCATTGCTGAGATGATGGGCTTCCCTTAATTTCCATGATCTCAGAGGAAAGTCAGTTCTGCTGCTGCCTTCATGCTGAAATGTAAGTAGATATTTTGTGGGGATCTTCTTCAGCATATTTAATGTTGCATCTTAATTTCTTTAACCAAAACAAAGTTCTCTTTTCTGCATTTATTCTTCTTGCTTCTGTAAACTTGATACAAATCTTATAACTCGTTTCTCCCTGATTAAAAGCACATATATAATCTTATCAGAATTTGTATTGCTGACTAAATAAGTTTCTTTGTTCCTCGTTTTTGAACAAGAGGTTGTAGTCATTGCCTCTTTTCTACTTCCCTTTAAAACTAAAAAGAAAAAAAGAAAAGAGTTTGGAATTTATATACAAGTTCATATGCATATTCATACAGACACAGAAAAGATTGTGGACATAGATAAATGTGTGTGATTTTTTCTTATGGCGTTGTGCTGGAAATGGTGGCCCTTTTTGACCATTTGAAACTCTGATTCTTGATTTCTCTACATTTGTTTTCCGAAACGATCTTTTCCTATATATATATATATTGAAAATACTTGCACTTTTATAGATATTCTACAGCACACCTTATGGTACTTCCGAGTGTACATGATGATGCATATTTTGGTTATGCAGATCATCAGCTTTCTTTCTTCAGCAGGACTAAATCAAACTAAAAGTGTTAGTGGCACTTCTTCAAGCTCCATGGAGGCAAGGCAACGATCTCAGTCAGTAGTTTCTTCTTCAATGCATTTGCTTTCTACTAATTAGAAATTTTTAACTGATGATATTCGATCAGGAAGTCTCTCTTAGCAGCACCGAATTTTACAATAATGCATCAGTAGGTGGAAGTTTGATGTTAGTCATGCATACTAGAGAATTAAGTACATGATTGGAGTTGGTATATTTACAAATTAGTTGAGAAGAGTTGATTTCTTGTTTTTGATTTTTGGGATGGGGATGGGAGGGGTAGGTTGGTGGTCATCTTAATAGGGACTTCTGTGCAGATTTATAATTCAACAGTTTGAAGAGCTGAATTTTTTTCAGATTGTTCCTCCTATATGGTTCATTACTGTTGTCTTACTATATTTTCCTATGCCAACCCTTAATAAAGTACAATCCCCACTCTTAAGCACACTTCTTTTGTAATCAACCTCTTCCATTACTCAAAGTCCAACTGCGTACCACATTGACCAGCCATTATTCTGGAACCTTTGTCCCCTGTAATTATGATAAAAAATTAGTAGTCATGGTTTTATATTTTGTGTTCTTAATGATTTTGCTGCTGTAAGTATTTGATTGGATGGTCTCATAGTTGCAGTTCCCTGTTTTCCCTTTTCTGTTTTCATGATTGTTTAGTTTCTAAGCATCCAAGGTGGCAAGATTGAATTGGCACAAGCTTCTGAAGTCTTGACAATTAAGAGTTGAAATGATGATTATCTTTTCTCTTGGTTTATTCTGACTAAAAAGTGGATGGTGTAATGATCTCCAAACATAAAGTTCAGTAGTAAAAGTTATTCTGAGAGCTTTCTTCTCTCCCATAGCTAAGGCCTTTCCGGATCTCCGGAAAGTCAATTCCTAGGTTTTTTTTTTTCCCCTTGAAAAAGACTCTTAAGGTAGTAAATAAGTTGAAACTGCTTTAAGGTAGTCCATAGATATACGTTAACCAAAATACAAGAGGCCAGTTTAGTTAATTACACTTACACAACTAAGGATGCTTGGCAAGTTACAACAGTTAAGTCTACTGACAAGAGAAACACTTGGATTTTATTAAGATGCCATCTGGCAGTCCTATTTGATGTGAGGCTAACTACTATTTTTTTTTCCCTTTTTGAAGCTAACTGATATTTTCCCTGAAAAAGGTGAGAGAATGGCTACCTTCACTTCCTCTACTTACCTAGTTAATAACAGCTTCAAAAATCGTACTACAGAATTAGATTAGAGCCCCAGTTGTTCTAACTATGATTAATTTAAGACAGCAATGAAAGATTTGCTTTTTCCAAATTCTCCTTGGAAGGATATTAACAAGTTCCTTGCATCCCTTTTAGTAGTATATATAGTTTTGCCTGATAGACTTGGATATAGAACCTTCATCGGATTTCAGCTTAGAATATACACTTAGGAGGTTGACCTGATTGAATATGAGTTACCCTTGATCGAGTGATCAGGCCTCCTAAGATTTATTTATCATGAGCAAAGAATTTCCATTCCATAAGTAACATGGTCGTGGCACATAGCAGCATTTAGATTACATATGCATATTATGAATGTTGATGCATCTTATTTTTCCAGAATCTTTAACATTTTCTGTTGTTTTGGAGCCAATCAACAATTTAATTTGCAAGAAAACTAAAATCTAGTGTATTAATACAGATTACAGTTATGTACTGCCCAACTGAGCCATGAATGAGCTTATTTACTGAAATTGAAAGCCTGCATTTTCATTAGACTTTTACCCTCAGCTTAGACTATTAGTCACTTGTAAACAGAGCAAGTTTACAGCATCATATGCTCTGTGAACTCTTGACTAATATACACAGTTTTCACCTCTTATCAGAGAAGATGCATGTAAAAGGAGATTACAGAAAATTAGAGTCAAGGAGATTGAGAAGCCCTTCCAGCTGATTTCGTTTCAAGAAAGAGGAGCAAAATACAGGCTTCAACCATTGAAATTAATCCTGTTCTTCATTCTACTAGGCACTCTTCTAAAAATTATCTTCTCTCCAGCTGTTTGTCACCATGACAGTCTATCAGAAGCAGTTTCTAGGTATGTCTTCATTTACTTTGGCTTTTCAATAAATGGGATTTCTAATTTCTTCATATGTTTTGCTAGTCATAACTTATCATAATTGTATAAATGTTTAGCATATGTAACTTGTCATAAAACAAAAGGAATATGACAATTTGCAATTTCCTGAAAGATGTAATCTGATGTTTAGAACAGATTCAATAGATATATTTAGGTTGATCATTTTTTCAAACAACTACTACATTGGCTATAAATCATCATCTTGACCTATTTACTTGGCTAGGAAAGATGCTCATATGCAAAGTCTTATACCTGAAATGTTATTCATCCAGAAAGGAATCAGAAGATTGTTTTGCCTCATAGATTTATAAACTTTAGGACTACATATTGCTACTATTCATGCTCCAAGTGAAGTTAGATGAACAAAAGTCTGAGCATCTGTTATGAACAACTCACTTGTTCTGTTATACTAAATACAGTTAGCATGTTATTGTTCTGATATACTAAATACAGTTAGCATGTTAACACTAAGCTAAGCATTGACCAATGTATGTACCAAATAAGCAATACATAATCAACAAATGTTTAGTTATTCATTAATGAATAACTTATGTAATGCAGGCCACATTTTGTTAACAGGTGGATATGGGGTGGAGTGGATCCTCGTTATATATCAAATATTGACGTTAATTGGGATGAAGTCTCCAAAGTTGTACAGAAGATGCCAGATCACAATAACATTCAACGAGTTGGCCTTCTTAATTTCAACAGCAGTGAAGTTAGTCAATGGAAACAATTTATTCCTTATGCCAATCACACAATCCTGAAGCTAGACTATTCTGATAATAATATTACCTGGGAATCCTTGTATCCCGAGTGGATTGATGAAGAACAAGAAGATGAACTTCCCAGTTGCCCTTCTTTACCAAAGATCAAAGTGCCTGAAAAGCGGCTTGATCTCATTGCTGTCAAGCTTCCTTGCAAAAATGATGGTAATTGGTCAAGAGATGTTGCTAGGCTACATTTGCAGCTAGAAGCTGCCAATTTAGCTGCTGCTTCCAAAGGCAGTTACCCTGTTAACTTGTTGTTTGTTACCAAATGTTTTCCGATACCCAATCTGTTTCCTTGCAAGGAGCTCGTTGAACGTGAAGGTAATGCATGGTTGTACAGACCAAACTTGAGTGTAATCAGAAAAAAACTTCAGCTCCCAATAGGATCTTGTGAACTTGCTCTTCCCCATGGCGCTTATGGTGAGTACAATTTTTATTCCTCCTAAAGTCATACTAGACTAGAAGTCCTCAGCAAGATATTGCTGGATCACTGTTTTGTCCACGTGTGTGTGTGTGTGTGTATGTATAAATGTGTATATACATTTCAGGCTGTATCCACAGGGATGATTAACGAAGAATATTCTTGAATTAAATTATATTACAGTTGTCTTAAGATAGTAATTGGTTGTACATTTTTTTATTATGATATATCTCATGATTCACACATTTGTCTTTATCTAATTTCTTGAAAGATTTTCAAGAAGATACCAAGTTGCTTACAAGAATCTACCATATACATTGAAACAGAAGGAGACTATGCGGTCAAAAAGCCCCGAGAAGCTTATGCTACAATCCTTCATTCAGCTCATGTCTATGTTTGTGGAGCAATTGCTGCAGCACAAAGTATTCGCATGGCTGGGTCTACCAGGGATCTTGTTATACTTGTGGATGAAACCATTAGTGAGTACCACAGAAGTGGACTTGAAGTTGCAGGATGGAAAATCCGAACGATACAGAGGATAAGAAATCCCAAAGCTGAGAAAGATGCCTACAATGAATGGAACTATAGCAAGTTCAGACTATGGCAGCTGACAGACTATGATAAGATCATATTCATTGATGCTGATCTTCTCATACTTAGGAACATCGATTTCTTATTCAAAATGCCACAGATATCAGCGACAGGCAACAATGGCACACTTTTCAACTCAGGGGTTATGGTGATAGAGCCATCAAACTGCACATTCCAGCTGTTGATGGATCATATAAATGAGATTGAATCATATAATGGCGGAGACCAGGGCTACTTGAATGAAATATTTACATGGTGGCACCGCATTCCAAAGCACATGAACTTCTTGAAACACTTTTGGATTGGTGATGAGGAAGCAGTAAAACAGAAGAAAATTCGTCTATTTGGAGCAGAGCCACCAATTCTTTATGTCCTTCACTATTTAGGATATAAACCATGGTTGTGCTACCGTGACTATGATTGTAACTGGAATGTTGACATATTACAAGAGTTCGCAACTGATATTGCTCACAGAAGCTGGTGGAAGGTGCACGATGCAATGCCAGAGCGATTGCAGGACTTCTGTCTATTGGGTTCAAGACAGAAAGCACAGTTGGAGTGGGACAGAAGACAAGCAGAAAAAGCAAATTATACAGATGGTCATTGGAAATTGAGAATCCAAGATCCTCGTTCCAAGAAGTGCATTGACAGGTTATGCAACTGGAAGAGCATGTTGCGACACTGGGGGGAGAAGAATTGGACAGATGATCCACATTTCTACCCTACACCACCATCCATTAAGAAAGCATCTCTTTCCAGTCAGTGATAAAACAATTTTACATATTTCGTGCCATTCATAAATTCTTTCCACCACGATAAGATGCTACAGGTTACACTTCTATCAGTTTCCAGTTCTTGCCCTTTCAATGTCCATTCTGAGAAGGGGCACAGATGTTCTTTAGATACATGCATAAACATAAATGCCATTGATATCAGCACCTTGGCAGTCCTTCAGCTGATTTCTACAATTTTTTTTAATCTAAAATTTGACTATCCAATCGCTATGCTACTTCGGTTGCAGCTCCTGTATATTGTGCAACAATTGAAGAAGGGAAATCAGTCATTTTCCCCTTACAATCTCTCATTCCACGAGGTCAGTCCTATCGGATAGTTTGGACCTTTTAGGCAAAATCTGCTAATTCTATACTCTTACTAGAAGGATAATTCGTTTATCTAGTAAGTCTGCTTATTGGAATGTAATCAGCAGATTTGGACAGTTGCCACACGATGATATATCCTCATGAATCATTCTTGACGATTGTAACTTCAAATTTATTAATGGAAGAAGATAACGTGATTAAGGAAATGTTAATTTGATTGGTCTGGTACATCATACGATTGATGTCCGAGATTAAATGAAATTAATTGACAGGAGAAAAACCATTGCCTCAGTTTGGAAGTATACCCCTGCAACAAATAAAGGTACAGAAAAGAAAGAACAGTTACATAAAGGATAGAGCAAATCGCCGAGGGAGCCCTTAAACTATTGGATTTATCTACTTTTGGCCCCTCATTATTTCCTCCGATCACCCCTAAACAAGTTATAATGTATATTTTTGGCCCTCTTGGCCGTTTTAAATACAAAACTCACCGGAATTGAGGGGTATTATCGACTAGCCTCAACAGACGCCTCGGGAACCTCCGCATTCCACGCAATTCCCATGCATTCTGATTTGCTCTCCCACCGCCAACGGAAAAGCTACTATATCACCTTGGATTCCTATTAGCACTAGTACAAATTTGTTTTTTTTTTTTAAGTTTTGTCCCAATATTTTTCCCTTTGTTTGAATTTTTTAACTAGATCAACTGGTATGGTAGTTTCTGACATTGAAGCTGTGGTTGAATTCTTGAGGAAAAATGGATTTTCGGACTCTGAATCAGCTCTTATGGAGGATATTTGTGAGAAATCCCAACTGGGATCCTCTGATCTTCAGAGATTTTTGTTCCCAATGGTGCCTCCACTTCCCCCTGTTAAAATTCCGGCCACCACAGCTAGGCGATTGCCTTTGGTCCCTAGCGGAGGCGATGCTGATGATGGTGGTGGTCATCCCCTGAGTTCTACTTCTTCTGACGATGAGGAGTTTGTCAGCTTGGCTTCTTCTACTACTGAGTTGTGTTCTTCAGGTAGGAATTCTACTTCTTTAATTGCTGCCAGTGCTCTTGTGGTTCCTGAGGCGTCTGTTGGGGTTGGACGATAATACCCCTCAATTCCGGTGAGTTTTGTGTTTAAAACGGCCAAAAGGGCCAAAAATATACATTATAACTTGTTTAGGGGCTGATCGGAGAAAATAAATAGATGAGGGGCCAAAAGTAGACAAATCCAATAGTTTAAGGGCTCCCCGGCGATTTGCTCTAAAGGATAAATTACTCATGACCCTACCTTTGGCTTCACCTATTGCCATATGACCCCTCTAACCCTCTAATATTATAAAATATCCCCTTCACCCCTTTTCCCAATGATTTCATGTAAAGTGGAAATTTAATAGAAAATAGTCAATGTAAGGGCATTAGTTGAAATTCTAGTAGTGCCCTTACTTAAAAATTAACTCGATCTGTGACTTAAATACAAAAATCTGATTAAATCGTAGATATTCACACAAACTATAAGAGTTTAAATTGGTATTATAATTTCGTCACATGCAATGCATCTAGTTGATTCGTTATAACCAATTATACACTTGCTGCATTTTTCACTTTAAATAAAACTACAGCAAGATTGAAATGTCACATTTTCCATTTTACATAAAACTACAGCGAGATTTGGATACACATCCCAGTTGAATGCTTCTTTAGTTACTGGTCCTACACGGCATTGTACTCTTCTTGTCTCCGCGCATTTTCAACAAAGGTTACTAGAGAAGTTTTGGATTCAGATGTTCTCTACATTCCAGAAGTCAAGCATACATGACCTGTTTCACTCAAGAACAACTTATGGCCCAAAATCAAGAAACTGTCTTGGTTTCTTGTTGTGACTTCTGATCAATTAGAAATCATGTAGTTGTAACTTCGTTAGAAACAGTCCCTTAATAGATTAAGAAACAGTTGAAAAAAAAAAAAGAGAGGCTATTTGTATATAGAGAAATATTTGGAAAAGATGAAATTGAGTGTATAGTAAATGATTTCACAAAAACGAATGTCTTTATATGAATAATTTCTTAACTTTTCCCCAAATTTACTTCATATAAACCGCCTACAAGTATAACTAGTTTGATTGCTCATTGAAATAAGGCCTGAATATGTGCAAAAATGGTGAACCAGAATTATGACTTATGATTGATATTTTATTCAATTTCTCACCATGCGATCTGTAGCAGCATTGTTACAACACTTTTCCTCAGTAGGAAATGTGCAGTCAATAAGTATCTACCAACAAAAGCATGACAACCAAACCTGATGCTATTTCTGGACGGTGTTTACGGTTCATTTAGCATGTCGGGTCGTAGCTGCTTTGGCGTGAAATGAAAGTTGAATTCTAGTGGGAAATGTTGCTTTAAAATTCTGAAGCAGAGAAGAGTACTAATAGTGATGAATTCTTCCTGCATTTGCGTGAAGAGGTGCATGAGAACCATATCAGACACATGCCTAAAGCAATTTATAGAAAACGATCAAGATGGAAATGACTAAAATGATTTAATTACAGTAAACAATTATGGAAGTTCATATTGATGTATGCATAGAACATGTGAGAAACATTTCTAACCAAAATGAATGCTAAGATATGCTCTGAATCAGGAAGCTTTTCTCTCCCTTAGTAGGATGGGCTATTTTAGCAAAAAAGATATCATGGAACCCTGCCTGCAACTATATGAAGTCTTTTCAAAATATCTATCAACTATGGAAACAAACTATAGAATTTCAAAGCAAAATATTCTGCTATACATGTAAATGTTTCTCTCATGTTGATTGTAGATAGATTCCAAGGGAAATTGATATACTTATCACATTCATTATAATTGCCATTCAAGTATTTCATATCTTGATTGCTTGCCATATTTTTCTAGATGTAATCTGTGTCACTGCTGCTGTCATGAAACTCGTGGCAGGCATAGAGAAATATTTCAAGTTTAGCACTCAATCCAAGATAATATGGCGTCTTCCATGATCTGCTCTTTACTTGTTATGAGGATCCATCTCGAGAAGGTCCATGGATACAAGACAACGACCACTGTGAGTACTTCATTTCACATTTGTTTGCTCTCTCGCTTTTGCAAAACACAGTGAGGTCTTGCAGAACTTTATATTCTGAAATTGTCACACTGTTTGTTTGCACTGGTTCATAGAAACAGTCACTTTGGAAAGGAGATTTTCAATTCATTCTTGTGCTGGAAAATAAGTATGTTTGATAAGCTTCTTTGCACATTCTTAGCCATCTATATTCACAAACTCCTGTATCTCTTGTTTTATCTTTGTTCCTGTTGTCCAATTCTTTGTTATAGCACTTATTTCTCCATTGGATCCTCTTATGCAACTATGTTTTCCAGTTTATTTTTCTCCAGTGAGTAAAGGCAATAGAGAACAGCCAATAAAAAGTGCATCATTTGCATGCTGATTAACAAGAATAGGATTCAATACTTTTGATCCACAAAAAAGGAACTTTTCTATGAATCAATAAGAAATTGATATATCTGATGCACTATCCTGTCACCATTTCCATTTCATGTTGTCTTTTTTTCCTGTCAGTCAAATTTGTGATATGCTATTATTGATGCCAATGAGCTAACATTTCTGTAGGGGTTGATCGGTATACATGATCAAGATTTTACATAGGATAACATGTTTATTAGATAAGTGATTAATCAATGGGACTCAAAGGAAACCGATTTTCAAGTTTAGTTTTCTACAGATCTTAAACATCTAATTTATGCTTACCTCATACTAATTCATTCCATCTACTTACTGATGGCCAATGCTTGCTATCTTCATTAGAGAAGATGTATACAAAAGGAGGCTACAGAGGATCAGAGTTAAAGACATAGAGAAATCCTTCCAGATACCTTTACAACAGAAGAGCATAAAATACAGACACCATCTCCTGAAATTCATCCTGTTTGTCATTTTACTCGGTACTTTGCTGGCAATCCTCACCTCCCCAGCTATTTGTCCTCAGCATAGAATATCCAATGCTGTTTCCCAGTAAGTTCTAATTTCTACTGCATGTATTACTAGTAAGATGTTGTCACTAACTAATCTTTGGTAGCTCATATTATCAAACAAGAAAAAGAATAACAACTGCAAATTTTTAAGATATCTCCATGAATAACAAGTTTGACAAAATGATAGCTGGAAGGCTTTTAGTGTTTCTTTTATACAATGTTCTCAAAAATAACTCATAACTTCAGTCACTGACAAATAGCAGTCTTATCGGAATATCAGCACCATAACATTTGCCTTTCAAATTTAGGTCAGAAATATTTGGAAATTTTCTATCACTGAAGGGGCATATGAGAACCGATCCTCAAGCACTGTCAAACATTTGAAAATTCTTTGCCACCTATCCTCTTTGTCAAAGATTTGAGAATTCTCTGCCATTGATAATTCCAAGTGTGGATAAAGTCCACATGAAGCTTCCCGAAATTTGTTAGCATGAATTTAATTTCATGTGGAACTTATCAGTCATTGTCAACATAAAAAGATCAAGAAGTAGTACAAATAAATACATGTAGGATAATTTATTTAATCATTAATGAGTTGCTAACTTAAGACAGGCCACATTTTGTGAACAGGTTGTTGTGGAGCAATCCTGATCCTCGGTACCTATCAAATTTAGACATCAGTTGGAATGAAATTTTCCAAGTTATAGAACATGTACCTGGAAAGAAAAGAGTTCCTGGAGTTGGCCTGCTTAATTTCAATACCAGTGAAATTAATTACTGGAAACAGCTTCTTCCCTATGCCAATCATACTATCTTGCATCTGGACCATGCTGATGAAAATTTGACATGGAACTCCTTTTATCCTGAATGGATTGATCAAGAACAAGAAAATGAAGTTCCTAGCTGCCCTTCCCTCCCACAAATTGAAGTTCCTAGAAGTCGACTTGATCTCATTGCCATTAAGCTTCCTTGCAGAAACGAGCAAAATTGGAACAGAGATGTTGCAAGGTTACACTTGCAACTAGCAGTAGCTGGTTTAGCCACATTTGCTAAAGGCAATTTCCCTGTCTATGTGCTCTTTGTTACCAATTGCTTTCCAATACCAAATCTGTTTACGTGCAAGGAACTTATTGCACGCCAGGGAAATGCATGGTTGTTCAAACCAAACTTGAATCAGTTAAGAGAAAAACTTCATCTTCCAAAAGGATCTTGTGAACTTGCACTGCCACTTGGAGATACAGGTAAGTTCAGTTCAACTGACCCTCTCAGTCCAAGTCATTGCTCATTTTCCTCTTCGAAGTTTGCATGGATGAAAAATCTAAATAAAGATGCTATTGTTACTCCACTATTCTGTATTTTTGGCACCATAAATGTGAGTAGACAAGTTTTGTCGTAAACAAAAAGCACAGAGATCCTATCAAATTATGATGTACAATGATTTGGATTTAAAAAAGAAAAAAGGTTCTTCTAAATGCTTACAATATTATAATGATCATGTACATATTTTGTGAACAATCTAAACTCTTCGGATAGTTGACTGACTGAAGTAATTTGTTCACAAGCATTTACTATTATCTGATAGGAAAAAAAGAACCAGACTGTTCCATGAAAAAGAACCGGGAAGCATATGCTACAGTCCTCCTTTCAGCTCATCTGTATGTTTGTGGAGCCATAGCTGCAGCTCAAAGCATCCGCATGGCAGGATCCACCAGGGACCTTGTGATTCTTGTTGATGAAACTATCAGTGAGTATCACAAGAGTGGACTTCAAATGGCAGGATGGAAAGTTCGGAAAATACTCAGAATCAGAAATCCCAAAGCTGAAAAATATGCCTACAATGCATGGAATTACAGCAAATTCAGATTATGGCAATTAACAGACTATGACAAAATCATTTTTATTGATTCTGATCTGCTTATTCGTAGGAACATAGATTTCTTATTCTCAATGCCAGAGATCTCAGCTAGAGGAAATGATGGCGTACTTTTTAACTCTGGAGTAATGGTGATAGAGCCATCAAATTGCACATTCCAGTTGCTGATGGACCATATAACTGATATTGAGTCCTATAATGGTGGAGATCAGGGTTACTTGAATGAAGTGTTTACATGGTGGCACCGGATACCCAATCATTTCAACTTCCTGAAGAATTTTTTGAGTTATGAGGGGGAAGAAATAAATGAGAAGAAAATCCGCTTGATTGCAGCTGAACCACCAGTTCTATACGTCATTCACTACTTAGGATACAAGCCATGGATGTGCTCTAGAGACTACGATTGCAACTGGAACGTTGGTAAACTGCACGAATTTGCAAGTGATGATGCTCACAGAAGCTGGTGGAAGGTGCATGATGCAATGCCAGAGAAATTGCAAGACTTCTGTAAGTTAAAATCCAAACAGAAGGCACAGTTGAACTATGACAGAAGAGAAGCTGAGAAAAGAAATTATACAGATGGTCATTGGAAAATCAGAATCAAGGATCGACGTTTTACAAAATGCAGTGATGACTTGTGTGACTTTGATTTTGAGTCCAGATTGTGGCGTTGGGGGGAAATAGAGTGAGCAGATGATTCACATTTCCTGCCACATCCCACTCGCTGTAACTGTGATCTTGTTTTGCTGCTGTACTATCAGTCTCTAAGCCTGTTTTCAGGATTAGTTTTTCATCTAAGTGATAATCTTCAGTGCTCATTCAACTCCTTAGGGAGGGAGGATGCAGAAACACATCATGCTGATTTATGCTATTCAGTCTATTCTAAAGTTTCCACTGTCCTTATGGAGTGTCATTCAAGAATTTTTTCCATTCTTTTGGTTTTCTATATAGCATTGGTTGATTGCAAGTTCAAACACATCATATTCAATTCACCTTCAGTGTCATTCAAGAAACTGAAAAAAATTTCCTTAATAGTGTCCTGTGGCATAATGACAAAATTTCTACTTGCCCAGTAGAGATGATTACATTTATCAGGATCTCACATTCTGACTTTTTCAAATGAAATCTACATGTTTGTCACAAACAATCAACGTTGTGGCTTTGTCTATCATCAAAATCCTATCATTTGAATTCAGAAAGTCTAAATTCAGACACAAATATCCTTAGAATGCTACGGTTAACTCATGCAAAGTGAATGTCATAATGATATACAATTAACCTAATGCTTTCGAGCTGGTGTGGTAGAATGTACAGATATCAAGATAGAACTGAAGGCATTGAAGTTTTTCAGATCTCAAAAGCACATTTAACAAGGAAATTCTTATTTTCTCTCCAATTTCCAACATTTTTTCTTCTAGCTAAGGGTATAAACAGAAGAGTGGAGAATTCACCAAAAGATTGAAAACTATATACATCACAGAAAGCATGATAAATAGCTCACCTTAGCGCACTTCCAAGCCAAAGTATAACTTTTCCCAGAAATGGCGCATCAGTATCCCTTTCAGACAGTATGGTTACCTTCCAGGTTTTCTAGCCAAATTTGAATGCATAGAGCTGAAAATTTCCTCTTGAATCATAATCAAGGCTTGTGAAATTGGATTGTCATGTAGATGGCAAACAATATACTACAAATAATTAAAGGACCCTTTCATTGAAAATGCAGTTTTACTCCGTAATATTTGATATGTGTATCAATCTAGTTCGTAATGTTTTGACCTAAAATAAATATGGTGACCAAAGTTTCTTATATCAAGCAAATATAACGCAGCATTCAACATTGTCTCACGACAAAATTAAATTGCCGTTGATAAAAAGTCTCAATTGTGCATTTTCGATGCATTTTCGATACTTTGTAGTGGTAAACAATTAATTCCCCATCCATTATCAGAAACCAGTTGAACTAGATAATACATTTCTTGGGCCTGTCCATTTTTTGCCAATTGATTTTGGACTCAAGTTTGTATAACATGGTACCAGATCTAGTTCTTGATCATTATCCATCCACACATGGCTGCCATTTTGCACATTGAGCTTGATTTCATCTCTGCCATCCTAACGCTCCAATTCTCTTGGGCCGTTGTTGGATCTGTTCTTAAGAGACTCCCTAATCCCTATACACAATCTATCCTGCCCGGGCAACTATATAATTCCAAGACAAAATACTTTGCTCTAAATTCCACACCACTGATAGGTCTCAGTTCTCCTTGCTCCTTCGCACTTGCTTTAGCATCAGTGATGATCTTCTGCACAATTGCTTGAACGCCCCAATACTCTCTTGTGAAAATTAATTGATTTCGAGCATTCCAAATAGTGTACACAAATACAGCCAATGCATGTCTACTGATGGTCGTGGTGTCGGCGGACTATGTAGTTGGGCATTGTGGAGATGGTTGTTGTAAATGGTACAAACCGCTTACCATAATAAATTGGGCAGTCCCTATAAGTTGATTCAAATCGTCTGTCCTCTATTTGAGTTGTTCTGTCAGTCTCATCTTTAAACAACTGTCACGTGTATTAACTAATTAATACATCTTGAGTCTAACTTGTTTGATAGATAAGTCTAAACTAAGAGCGTAATATATCAAAACTTCTTGTTTTTTATTTTTATACATGACAACCACTTAGGAATGAGACAAATAGGACAGAGGACGAAATTGGAATAGATGATTTGAAGTCCCTTTAGGCAATGTAAAGAAATAGAGATGTACCAAATGCACTTAATCTAGCCACTCTTGTACTTGTCAAGGTACACAATGTGAGCATTATGAAAAGGATAGGGTTCACGTCCTACTATATTGATAAATTTATTCAAGTTTTATGGCCAATTAACTTGGACTTTGGAGTGACAGTGATTATTGTCATTCCAAGTTGATATAACATGTCAAACATCTCTGCAATTATGAAAATGACAAAAGAAGAACGTGTCGAACTTTGCAATGCACGAAGAGTCGCAAGAAAAGTCTTAAATAGGCAGTACAGTTCTGAAGAATATGCATTAATAAGACAATCATATCTTTTATAACATATGTTAAAGATCAGTACTTTAAACAATGGAGAGATTTCTTTTGCTATAATGAAACCGTGCGCTCAGTTTTGGATCTTGGACCCCTGACAATCTATACTTAGGATATTGTTTGCTCATAAATGTTTTGAGCCTTTGAGCTGCTAGCTGATATATATTTATTTATACAAAGTTGAGTGTTTAGAATGATTTCCTGAAGCATTCTGAGTTTGTTTGCTTCTCATCTTTAGTGTTATGTTATTAAAGTTTCTGAAATTAGATGGTCATGTAGATGACATTGGAAAACAATTAGTACAATTACCTTTTGAGCTCTGGGGATCCCCCACCCCCCCCCTCCCGCGGTGCTTTAAATGGGGCCGGGATTTATACCTCCCCCTCCCCCATCTTGTCCTCCACTTATAAATTAAATAAATATACAAATTTATAGTTATATATATAAACAATCGTGGATTTTCAGTTCGAAATTTACCTGCGAACTGGATTAAGTAGTGTAGATGTGGCGTTCCATCCTGGTGCGTTTCACCAACAACTGGGAACGATATCCTTATAATCTGTGCATCCGATGATGCTTGTGCCACTGTCCCAATACATGCATTTTGTCTGAAGTTGGCTTGGCCCACGACATAGCGAGTATACACACACATATCACGTACATTTTTGTATGCTAAAATGATAATTTTGTTATATTTAGCTCGTTTGATTTTTTTTTTCCCCACATATTGCATGATGTTTACAAAAATGATGAAAAATAATGGATATAAGTTTAGATTTGGTAACAAATATGGAGAAATAATTTAAAAGATTACGGTGATTTTAAACTTGAGTTCATGTTGAATATTAATTAAAACTTCAAAAGAATGATTATAAAATTATTTTTTGATATTACATATGAAGAGAATAAGGTCAAATATATATATATATATATTTTTTTTTTTTTTTTTTTTGAGCCACCTGTGGGAGTAGTGGGGCAGGGCGGAGAATGGGGAGTGGGCTGGGGTTGAGGCTGGTGGAGTTTCCAAAGCCCGGGGTGGGAGACGACGGGAAGTGCGTCCGGCCAGGTATTTGATGCATTTATTATCAAACTGGATTAAGATGGTAAACTTTGTACTAGAATAAGAGCTACAGGTCAATAAGTAATTTTGCTTTTTCCTCAAAGGACTTATTTGATTCATCCAGAATTCTTAGCGACTAAATTGTGTCTAGTGATTAAAATTGAAATTTCAGAAATTAAAGGTCTTGGAATTAAATTACTCTTCCCCTTCCCGATTCATGAATGCCACCGCTCTCAAAAGAGAAAACAATTTTAGAAAAGTGACCAAAATTATCATTTGAACCCCCTTAAAACATAAAAGTTTCAATTTAACCCTCAAAACCTGAAAACTTAGAAAAGTTTTAATCTAACCATTGGTGCCTCACATGGCTTGGTAGGTTGGCTTGGCTATCTGCAAAATTTAGAACGAAAAAAATTGCAAAAATTTTTTTAGTGTTTTTAACTTTGTGTTTCTCTGCTTAATTTTGTCCAAAACGATGGACTGATTTGTAAAACTTCGATTACAATTGAGTCTTAGTTAAGAGGACCACGTGAATGGCAGAGAAAATCCTTCCTTAATTTTGGGTCTTCTGATTAAATTTGTTTTCATAGAATAAGCGCATGATATGCAAATTTAGGCTTTAAGGATTCTTGTAATGTAAATCAATTGATTCTTAGACCCCCAAATTTATTAAAATCTGAATTGGGAAATAGACAGTTGGAAATTCTTCTATCCCACACGTATTGTTGTTGTGCATTACTATGTATTTTCCTTTTTAGAAACAGATTTTCTGAACAAGAGTAAAAACATTAGACAAAACATTTTCGTCCTGTAATTATCTATTCTAGATATGTTTCATCTCTTGAAAATACCAAATAAAGTACATCAAAAGATAGCCATTTTTCCTACAAATTTTTTCAAAGCAAGTACTAATTTAGAAGAACATAAGAATAACTTTAACCTGAAAAAAAAGTAAAGATTTTTTTTTTCTCAATAGGTGTCTATTGAGCTTTTTTAAAAAAATAAATCTAATTTAATTTAACTTACAATGTAGTTAAAAAGATATAATCCTTACACGTAACATGCATGCATTGTCACTTATTACTCTATCCTCCACCTAGACACCTGTTCGATTTATTTTTCTTTTTTAAATTAACACCCACAACCCATTTTAATGCGTGCAAAGCATCCTTTGACTCTATAAGTCAAACCAAAAAAATAAAACAATTTTATTTAATTACCCCTAGCTATAAGTGTGAAAGATTATATGCTTAGATTTCATGTTAAAAAGACTGAATGCTTACAATTCATTGTATAAGAGTGCATGCTTAGATTTCATGGGATAAGATTTTAATCAATTCACCACCTCCTTGATAGTGGAATTCACGTGATGTCCATCTAAGCCATTTGTTGCCTCTACCACGTCTCACCATGTTTGCAGAATAGAAAAAGGCAAATAAGGAAAATCGATCGCCTTGGAGGATCTATGTTGAGGGTAAAGACATCATATAATGCTCCACACACAAAAAACATAGTGGACTCCCCACCCAAAAAATGCCTTGAGAAGACTGAGAAATGATACACTAGTAGGAGACTAGGAGGTTACCTACTCAACAAAGAATTAACAACCTTTTATCTTATTCTCAAGCAATCAACTTTCTTTATTTTATACTTAATCCCTTCACAGGTTTAGTAAATTCCCTTTAATAAATCTTCAAAATCTATACAATTATACTCTATTCAAACATTTTAAAAAAAAATTCCTAATAGAAGAATATGAGATTTAAGAAGTGGGAGGGGGGTCAGAAAGATTAGAATTAAAGACCTCTAATTTTTAGAATTTTAATTGTAGCCACTGTACTAAAACCTGCTCAGCAATCTCTACGAATCATCCTCAGCTGTCCCTTCCCAGAGTTGATTCACATGTCATGTAACTTTCGTACAGAATTTTAAATTTGAGCATGAATAGCAGTGTAGTATGGTTTATGTATGGTATCACCTTTTGTGCTATAGAATATGTTATCTTGGTCCTTAATTGGTTCTACATGCGTAATCATCCATTTTGTTTTTCCAAGAACCATACTATGATGATTACAAGAAAATTGGAAAAGCAATCTCTCTGTTCCATTGGACTGCTCAAGTTTCTTCAACACCCCCCCCCCAAAAAAAAAAAAAATCAAGCAAATGCAAACTGATAACTAATTAACTATTTTTTTTATACATTGGTCATTTTTCTTTCTTCTTTAAGAAATACATTTTTGACTTGTTAAGTTTAATTTCGAAGCTCAAATGAGATCTGGGCATGACCAATAATTGTTGTTTCACACTATTTAACTGTTTAACATGGCGATTTTTGTAGAACCATTACAAGTCAGTAAAAAATGCATCAATAACCTGTCTTGACCACAGAATGGAGTTAGTTTCCTTCCTTCTAAACTTTCATTTACCAAATAATGAAAGAAAAAGAAAAGAAAGAAAAAACGTGCACTTCCACTTCAGCTCTTCTTGAGTTTTAACAAGGATGTACATTTTTCTTCTGATTTGTCCCATCTCCCGAATAAATTGGTCGGTCGCGAATGTCACAGGTGCGTCACTGTTTGGGGATAAACAGGTACATTATGTTTGTAACCCGAGTAGATCACGAATGGCAAAGCTTTATGAATTTTCATTGGCTTGGTGCTACCAAAACGCGGAGCAGGGCGGCAGCCCGTCCCGAACAATTAACAGCCCGGATTGAGTCACCAACACAAATTTGAAAATGTATGATCCAGATCACGATACGATGCACAAATCTACTGTGATTGATATGTACAACATCACGTAAACAATAGTTGAGTATAATATAACTGTTATAAAATTATACAAATAATTTATAATGAATTATTATCTGTTTAAAAAGTGTTGCATCGTTTATAAACGGTCGCACTAACAACTAATGTGTTCCTCCCCTCAAAAGACAGTTCACGTGTCGTAACCAAGAAAAAAAAAATTATGGAAAAAAACAGTTCACATGTGAAGTCGAAGTCGGAGCATTGCACATTTGGTGACAGAAGATAAGACCTGAATCATCAATCATGGTTTAGATAATGCAGCATAAATCTAGTTTTCTTTGTCTGTGTACTTTGTAAACTTAATCTGCATAGGTTCACGTGAAAGGTTCAATTGAATAACTTTTTTATTTTTATTTTGGGTTGGGGGAGGGGCTAACTTCGGCATTTTTCCTTAGGATGAGGCAGCAAAGAGTTCGAATATTTGAGGCATTTCTCTACATTTGGGAGCCAACGAGGATGGCGCTTCTTTGCTTGAAACAGCACTTAAATGCAAATTTTCAACACGATGCCTAGTTTGGGAGTTTAGGATAGAAAAGAAAAGAAAAGAAAAGAAAACTTAGGTTAGAAAAGAAAAGAAACTTATGTTGTTGTTGTTGTTATGCATTTCACACGTTCATCCTCAATCTTAAATATTTGAAGTCTTTTTTTATGCCCAAATGTGACAATTCATAGATTCATAGGCTTTGAATCTTACTTTTCTCCTATTTCTCACCACTTTTGTTAGAAAGTTTTTTTAAGCAACACGTCCTTCGATTTTTTCCCATTTCTTTTCTTTTCCTACCATTTAAAACTCCCAAACAAAGAAGAATAGCCCATTTGTCCATTGCTTCTCCGCTTTTCTCTCCGTTTCTTTCCGTTCAAATGGGCTGCAAGCATATGATTAATTATGCCTATCGACACCATGTAACCGGAACGAGATATTTAGGGGTGTCAATGAGTCGGATCTGGATCGGAATTGGTAATTCCAGACCTCGATCCAACATGTAATTTAAAGATCTGGATCCGGATTCGGACGAGTCTCAATGTATAGATCCAGATTCGGGTCAGGTATACCCATTTCTAAGAATTCATTAAGTATGATAATTTTATTTATACATAAAATTTATTAATATAATATTAATAATATAATTAAATTAATTTTAAGAATTTTAGTAGCAAATTTTAATAAAACATATAATTTTTTATTAAAATAATTATACTAATCGAATCCGGGTCTAAAATGAGTTGAAACATATAAATCCATATCCGACCCATTTTATTTATAAACAAAACGGATCCGGGTCGGATTCGGGTAAACGGGTCTAGGATATGTTCCATATCCGGAAAACGAACCAAATCTGAATCGGGTCCGGGTCTAGACACAGTCCGTTGACAGCCCCACGTTCATTCTTTTAGCCATTTGGATTATTTCTTGAGTTTCCTAGTCATAAATATTTTTATGGCATCATTAGACACCAATTTTGGACCATGAACTAATACACTCTTTCAAATTTTGTACGAAGCAAATCAGTTCTTTAATTTATTAAAGTATCTCAGGATTAACTATTTGCATTTCCACTTTTATAGTTCAACTAAGCCCTTTAGCATAAAATATTTGAGGGATATTTGAAAGAAATTTGACTTGTAATTCTTTTAAGTTTTGTCAAAATATATAGATACTACTTCGAAACGATTACTTGGGTTAACCATTGTGTCTTATGACTTGTTGTCCAATTCTAGAAGCAGCATAGTGTCTATATTTTTTAAGTTATGCAAAATCAGTTGTCGATTTAAAGCTTAGATAATTTTGGAACCATTGTCGGCACATATAATTGTACGAAGCACTCTGGCTTTAATAACTCAATTAAGTACTTGAAATTAACTAATTCATAGACTAACCATATTATACCTCTTTTATAAGACAATAAACAAGATTATGGAGTGAACAAGTACCAAAAAATATATAGATGTCTTTTTTCTTGGGTTAGAAATATTTTTTGTGGATGTCAACAACTCAATGCGTCACCAGAATGGTTCCCATGTTCTAACTATTAAATCCAGTCATGTGATGATGTCCAATTCCTTATTTCTGTTTTCCGCTGGGACTAATTCAAGATTGACGCATCATCTGTGAACAAGGGACCATAGAGAAAGTGAAAAGGTGCATCTTTTGGATATAGCTGATTGATTAAAAGATACTGTTTTGTGTTCAAGGGCTCAATTATTGCCAAATTATTGTATGCCACGGTTTGTTGGCTTTACCATTCACGTTCACACACACATCATATAGATAGTACAGGCGGTAGAATTTCATCCAATATTTAAGGTAGGGAGAGGGGAAGAAGGGAGGGAGGGAGGGAAGGAGAGAGGGAGGTGGAGGAGAAAGGAGGGAGAAGGAGGAGGGTGCCAGTGCCGACCAACAATGATGCTTGAGGTGGGGGAGGGGGAAGAAAAGAAGGGAAAGAAAGGGGAAAAAAACTTGTGCATTTTTTGATATTTTAGGGTATGTGTATTAAAAATATTGGGGTATTTTTCAAGGTTACTGTAGACAAAATTATTTTAAAAATGTGTCATAAAAATATAACAAAAAAACTCAGGTACCAAACGGCCCCAAAAAACTCAGGTGCCAAATAGCCCTTAAATTATGCCCCAAAGCAAATTACTTGCATAGATTTGGTTTTGTAGATCAAACGGTAAATGCACAATTTCTATATTATATACACCTTTTGACAAAGTCTAAGAGTTTAAGACATACTAGCGTACAAGACCGAATTTACCTATTTTCAAATGATGCTTCAAAAAAAGTGCACTCTTCTGATCCAAATGATAAATTGTCTATTCATAATCTATTTTGGTCTCTTTTTATTAAAAAAAAAAAAAGAAAAAATAAGTGAATTTGAGAGTCGAATCAAGAATTCCAAAATTACATATCAATTGAGTTGGATTTGGAAATTTTGGTTTCCTTTTCACCAAATCAGTAGAGTCATGATATCAAAAAACCTAGACAAACATCCGTATATTCACGTGAATCCTAGGTTGGTTGTGAAACATAAAGGTCATATACTACACACCTCGTACATTGTATATGTATTTACAAGAAACAGCTCTTTTGCCATCATTTTGGAACTCTGATTGCAACTCAACGTGAAGGCTGGGGACAAGAAAGCTGCTAAGATTATGGCGTTTAAGTTTCATCTAATAATGCACAAAAAAAAAAAAAAGAAGTTTCACTACAGATAATTTTGTTAAATCTATTGATTACTTATTCAATTGCCTTTCGAATTCAAGATGCCTGACCAATTGTCATGAATAGCAATTCTTGTAGATGCATACAACCAAGAACTCGGATTCAATTAACAATCTAGCATTTCAGGTTTATATCTAGCCACCAAATCTGCCTATTGGGAATGATACTTCAAGAATAGTACGTGCTTGATCCAAATGCTAAAGTGTCTATACACAATCAAATTTGCTTTCCTTGTCACCAAAGCATTAGAGTCACGGACATAGACAACTCAGACAAAAAATCCCTATCTTCATGTGACTCGTGGATTTGTGGTGAAGGTGAACTCATAATAGACTTGTATTGTGTTGGTTATAAAATTTTATTCAAATGCGGACCAACTATTTTAACAACTTAATAGTTGATTTTTGAACAACAAAAGCAGTTCTTTTGTTTCAAATAAGAATATGAAACCCATTAATTTCATATCACATATAATCTACATCACATCAGAAGAGACCCCTGTTCATCCGATTGGCACTATTAAATTGGTGAAAGACCAATTACTAGATTTGGACCTTGTTTAATGATCTAATTCCACACATAAAAGATAATGAGTTTAGATCTTAATATATTCAAAAACATTTAATACTAAATATAGAATATCTGAATTAATTAATTAAGTAATATTGACTTTTTTTATGTAAAATTTACTCTAAAAATAAGTGATAAATTATTTATGATATACACTCAAATGTATATTTAATACTCAGCAATTCAATATCTAATGAATTCATATTTCAAATTTCAGTTTTATCAAACATAACCCTTAATACAGTGTGGACACTATTAAATTGGTCGGAGGCCAATTACTAGGCTTGGATAGTGTTAGTCTAGACTGCGATAAAAATGCTCATGTTCGTTAGACTTGAAATCATTGTTCGTTTAGACTTGAAATGATCGCTGTTACAGGACCTCAGTTACACTCGCACAGAGCAGAGAGTCACGTGATTCATTACAAGCAAGAAGCCAACAGTTGAAAGCATGCCTGTTACATGAGTTCATTGTGCTTGTACATTGTACGTGTAATTACAAACAAGAAACAGTTGTTTTGCCATCACTTTGGAAGATTGTTTGCAACTCAAGGTTAAGGCAGAAGATAGGGAAACTGTTAAGATTATGGCGTCTAAGTATCAGCCTCAATTGTAAATTGAACCAAGTAAAAGATGAGCCTTACTGATAAACATATGCTAGTTAAATTGTTGAAGATATTCTTTGTTTGATTGCTTTTCAACTTCAAGATGAATGACCAATTGCCATGAATAGCAACTCTTAGATACATACAACCATGAACTCGGATTCAATTGACAATCTAATACGGAGAGCATCCTAATTTTGCTTGTTAGTCAAAGCAAGGCAAGATTAAATCCACCCCATCCTTACCAAATTTGAATCAAATAGTAGCATTTGGGGTTTATATCTAGCCACCATTTTATGCTATGAGAACAGCATAATTTACCGGAATATCCTGGTTTGGATTAGCACATCCTCTCAATCAATTTGAAAGTGCCCAATGGGTCACAAAATTCCCCAGATAAACCTTTGCTAAGTACAAATTCTCCCAGGTAGAGATAATGCCACCGAAGTGCCTAGTTAATCAAGAAGAAGTAGGAATCCACTGATCACCTTGAATAAAATTTGCCACTGAATACGAGGAAACATATTTATCTGGAATCTGACTACTCCAGGGAACTCGTTTAGAAGTATCAGCACCAGGTCCAGTATTACCGAATTCCCCATAATAAAGTGTCTTCAACGCAAAATCTCCACTCCAGGGCAACCATCCATCCGGTGAAATGAGAGCCTCCAAGGTGCACTGGATGAATACTGTCCTCGAATACTCTTTCCATGGCCTTCCAAGGTAGTTTCTATGTACACTAGGTTTACTGTAGTACAGGGACATATACTCTTCAGTGCCATTGACGATGCAACCCTGGAAGACAAAGCCTGTGGACTGGGCAGGGTCTATTCTTCCATGTGCAGTCACAGCATTGTTCTCTCCCTTTTCTGGTTTTACTTGCCGTGGAGCGACTAAGATGAGATTATTCTGGAAGTATGCAGCAGAGTTCCCAAATATGAAATCCACATTACCCTGAATGCGGCATGACTTGTAGTATTGGCGGAGCGCATGAGCATATAAGGTGTCTTGATTGCCGAGAAATTCACAGTTTTCTATCACTGAAAGATCACTGTCTGATCTAAAGGCTACTGCTTGGTGCGCATCAGGACCGGCTGTGTTCTTTATGGTGAGACCACTTGCCATGAAACCATCACCAACAACTTCTGTAAAAGGATTCCAAAATCATCACTCCTAAATCGCAAGAACTTTGGATCAAAATTCAATCATAAAGCTCTTCCCGGCATTAATTTTTCTGTCTTATCTTTATCGCAGGTATTCTAAATGAAAAGGACATCCTAATCCAAAACCGCGTAAAGAAATTGCAGGCTCTTCTGGGCAATGATTTTTTTCTTTCTTTTCTTTATTGCCGAGTATTCTAAATGAAAAAGACATACTAATCCAAAAACGAGTAAAGAAATTGCAGTCAATCTTTCATTTTCTTGACCACATGAATTTCTTCTCAAGGATTTCTGCATTAATTGATTGTACACCTACTCTATTATTGATGTACAAAGATTTTTAGCCAATAGAGGTCCAGAACTTCACGAGATATACAAATGACTACACCTTTAATGCTTTTTCTGGTCCCTCAGATAAGGTATGTAAGCAGAATGCTTCAAATAAATCTAGCCAATAGACACATATGGCAGAAAAATAAGGAAACCAAGGGATGCAGAGCTGGTCCCTCCCAATTGAAGACTTGAATGACTTAGAGACCAAAAGGAACTCAGATCCTTGCTTCGACTAGGTCTCATTTTTTATTTTCCACCCACCTCTTTTAACTTATTCAAAGAAACCAAAGAAACATTAACAACAAAACATTATTTTAAAAAAAAAATTTAACTAGTATCAGGTTTGCATATGACAGCTGCAGTTCTATTCCCATCAAGTACTGAGGTCTGGGTGAAGGTATATTTAGTTTAGTCCATTGTCTTATTTACCTACTTACCTTTTCTGAAGCTGCTTACATCCTTTTTGTCTCAGGCATAGAAAATTACAGCACCAAACAAATCAACAACTGATTTGCTATGTTTCACGCACTTAATGGATATGGGTTTTGGATAGTGTTCATGAATTTTGGATAGCATCTCCTTCTTGTTAGTACTTGCTTTCAAGCAATTACTTCTTCCCATCAACTCAGACAACCAACAAAATACTTTGTCAAATCATTCCCTAGCCACTTTTTATACATGCTTCCTACCAAATTTTTTGTTTGGATTGTGCTCTATCCCATAGCAATTTCGGATTCCAGGTATGTGAAATAAAAAGTGATTGCAATTGTGAACACGACATATTCTAAAAAATTTCCAAAAACTCACTAATTCAGAATTCAGAAAAACTAGAGCAAAATCACATGTTCCACTAATTTATACTGCTAATGAAATTTAGGCTAATAGATTTTGATTATACAATACTATACTATCAATCAGAGTTAAAATTTCATGACCAATAATAACAAAAAAAAAAGGAAAAATGAAGAGCCAAAGAAGTAAAACACAATAAAATTAAAATCACAAAAACAAAATCCACATAATAACAACAAATACGGGCAAGATATTTGGCATCCAGACTTACCTTTTTTTTCTGAAACGTTAACGCAATGTATATATAAGGGAAAGCTATACAAAGTTGACACCAGACTTACCAACAGTAGCAGAATTATAGGTGGTGACACCAGGCTGGCCCACATTCATGGACCCTGTAATGACCGTTTTACCCATCCCATCACCCAAAAACACCACATTCTTCTTCTCCAGCGGGACCCGAACCGTCTCCTCATACACACCCGCCTTGATCCATATCACGAACCTCCGATCCACGGCGTTATCTGGACCCGCATTCACGGCCTCCTGCACCGACTCATATTCACACCCGCCCTTTTGACACACCGTCACGTCCGGCTTCAGCCCATTCGGCACCCCACCATTGAACTCCAGCCCGGACCCGCTAGCCGACCCGCTAACCCGTTCCCAAAACCCATCCCGCTCCGTCTTGGGTGGGCCCCAGGACCCCGTTTCTTGGCCCCAGTTGTCATAATTCACCATCATCCCGAGCGCGTTGCTGCTCAACCCGAGCAAACCGTTCAGAAACGCCATCGTTTCATTCACTTTGGACGTCCCATTGACGTATTTCAGAGCGGACCAGCAGTCGTACTGGTAGACCAGAGCAGCTGACATCCATGCACGGGCGTCCTTGATCTTGATCTTGTCACGTGTCAGGGCCAGAGCCGTCTGATCGCTCCGAAAATCAGAATAATTCAACAGCTCCAAACAGTTCTTTGCCGCATTGGTCCGGTTTAAATTCCCTGCGGACGCCCCCAGGATATCGTTCACCATGGACTGGGCAGTCCTGAGGTTTTCCCTCGAGACCCGGATGGCTAATTGGATAGTATCCAAAAGGGTCGGGCTGGGAGACCCCCTAGAGGAAGTGGACAACGAAGACTCGCATGTTGGCGGGTCACGTGAAGCCTTGCAGGCCTCGTGAATGAGCCCATCTGGAGATGAGACTGAAGGAGGAGAAGAAGAAGAGTGGGGTGGTTTTGAGATGGGTTGGGTGGGACCAGGGGAATACTTGTGGTGGTTGTGGTGGCGGAGGGCGGTGGACAAGGAGAAAAAGAGGAGGAGAGAGAGGAGGGAAAGGGACAATATCGTTGCCATTAGAATGAAGAGGAATTTTCTGGATTTGAAATTTGAATGGGTGGAAAATAAATTGGGTGGGGGTTTGGGCTTTATAGGCTTTTTGGGAGGCATGACGATGACCTTGGAGAATAGCAGTAGTATTATTATCTGTCAGACTCAAGAATTAACGGGATATGTGGATTTGACCGCGGTTTTGCATGATTCTTGTAAGTATTCCCCCCTTTTTTTCTCGGATGGTAGTGAAATGGGGCAAAAGGAAAGCAGAAGGTTAGAAATGTAAAGAAATTACCAATGTCAATTGAGGATTGGTTGGTGGATGCTGTGAGGATTTGACAGAGTCACGGGTGGCAGTAAAGTTGGGGAGATGTTTGTTTGGGATGGAAAGATCCATGGATGGAGATGATGGGGATGGAATGGAATGGAATGGGAGTCGTAGTGGGAAGAGGGGATGTGGAAGTGGGATGGCTACTAGTGGGAATGGATGCAGTGGACACTGGACCCTACTGAGAGAAGCAGATTTCTTTGATTTTGGTGGGTTTTGACTTTGGATTTGGACTATAGTGCTACAGAAGAATTGCTGTGAAGGGGTTGAAGACAGGGACTCATTTGTGACAGGGACTCATTTGTTTGGGAGCTTGAGAGGCTTTCTGACTTTCTCTTCTAATTTTTCTTTATTGGGGCGATTAGAAAACCTCATGGTCAGGCACAATTTGGGGCAAAAAGGGATTAAATCTGAGGAAAAGTTTGATTTTTAAAACATATATGCTGTTGATAAATTGATACATATTTTCGAATATATCTTTAATACACTAACGAACATGTACACTTGTACACTAACAAGTGTGAATGTATGTTACATGCGCAAAATTTAATTCCAAAATAGAATAATATGATGTGCATCAAGACTCGCTAATGCATAGACTACCAATATATTTGATTCCATACTTAACTATTAAGGGCGCAAGCTGCTAACTAGTAATAGTTATGATTGAGTTTTTTTTTTCTATAAAAGGCAAATTTCATTAATGGATAGTTGGAAATCATCTAGCACAAATTGATTTACATCTCTGTCTTAAGGTCAAACATGCACTTGAAATAACAGATTTACAATTTAATAACAGATATTTCAAACCTTGAACCAATTTGAAAAATACAAGAAATTTTTAAATTGCCTTCTAATAAGATAAATAGCTGTAACTGCCTTTTGTGTATGTTGTAATCATTAGATTTGTCAATCAACTGCTTTACACTCCAATGACAACGATATCTATCCAGATACATAAACCTAGGACTCAAAAAAATTCCAGATTTGGCAATCAAATCTAAAATAAATTTAGATCAGACAACAAAATAAGGATAAAAATAAGAAATTATCGCTAGAAATTCCTACAAGAAACACAAAATTCTTATTAGAAATCCCTAAGACAAACAAAGAATTCTCACTAAGAAAATTTAGGAGAGACTTTATTGAAAAAATACAATTAAAGATAACAAAATCTATGGGTGATCTTTTGAGAAGATGAGGAGAAGTAGAGAGAAGTTGGTGAAAAGAAGAGGTAGAAAGAGAATTTTGATTTTATTATAAAAATATTTCTCAATTGCCTTTTTATCTTTTCAATTTCCAATCACCTTTTATCTCACATATATCATATTATAAGAAAAAATTACTACAACTTTTTTTCAAAATTTTTTTTCAAAGAACCCCCTTTGCAATGTTTCATACAATCTGATTTTAAAATCAGAGAAGTTGTAACAGTCAAAAGGTTGTAACCTTCTTATAATATATTTTCTTAGCATTTTATTCAGTTAGTAAAAATCAATATATTATTTAATGCATACATCCACATTTATTATCTTTTACTTTAAGAAATTTTGGACTTAATGTCACTTAAACGAAAATAAAACTAACAAGTTGGTACTCTATAAACTAGTGTTAATAACGTATCTATAAGATAAATGTTTATTGTTGGTGCTGCCTCATTATTTAAAGATTCGATGTGGAAAGTTTATGCATATAAATCTTGAATTATTTTAATTTTCCTAAATATATTAAAATCCATAATTGATGCCCATTAAATATCATATTCTAGTTATATCCATTTCATAGTGTTTGGTTGCAAGGAAAGTGGAGAAACAGTGAGGGAAAAAGAATTCTTACATTTTTTTTTTTTGTCGTTTGTTTGACAAGAAAGTCATGGGACCCAAAAGAAAAAAATTTTCCAAAATTTTCCCATCAACTTTCCAACAAAACTTATCCTGCAAAATTTATGGGAAAATGCGTCACGGGAAAAATTTTAATAGCTACTCTTTTGAATCATAATATCTTTTTAAATCAAGACTCCTAGTGGATAATTTTTTTAAATTATCATATCTTTTTAAATCAAGATAATACTTTTAAAAATTATATCCTAATCCCATAATATCTCATTTTTTGTTTGCTCTATATCTATTCTTTGTTCGTCAAATGATTGAGAACGTGAACTAAATTTCTCCCGTTTCTGTTTCAATCAACTATATATATCATTATTATATATTTATTTAAAGAGCCATTATAATATTGATGGTTCGAGCAGGGTTAATAATGATGACTGTAGTGAGGATTTCTTAAATGCCCTATGAAAATTTGATTCTCATTAACAGTTAATAAGAATTCTCAGTTTATTGCTCAAAAAATAAAGAACTTCTAGTTTATCGATAGTAATGTATTTTTGTTTTTTCATTATTTTCATGGTATGATTTTGAATAAAATACTTAGATGTAATAGCATAAAAGCATGTGCATTCAATTTTATTTTCATGTTAGTTCATTAATTTTTTGAAATAATTATGTTATTAAATACGTAATTACTTGTTGGGATAATTTCAGAAACCTCCCTTGAGGTTTCTGACAATTTCACTCATCGCCCTTGAGCTTTAAAAAATTACACAAACCTCCCCAGAGGTTAAGATTTTGTAATAAAGTTAGTCCAAATAAAAAAAAATAGCATTAAAAAAATAATTTGAGGAGAGAAATGAAACTTTTATTCCATAAATACCCTTTATACTTGTGCAAAAGTTATATATTGTAACCAAATAAAAAATATATTAATAAAAGTAAGGAAAAATAAGTGCAAATAGTAAAGAATCAAAAAAATAAGTGGCAACTAATTTTTTCTATAAAACTAGATCAATAACTAGTACTGAATTATAATGGGTATTTTTTTTTTAGATTTTTGCCATTTTGCATATAAAGGCAACAAGAAACATTAATTTGTCATTTTCACTTGAACCAATAAAATTTAAGGTGGGAAAACAGTGGTTAGGGTATCTAAGGGGAGGTTTCTAAAATTAGCCCTGTTAAAAACTAATATAGTTAATTAAGTAGTTAGGACACTAATTAATTGTTAGTAATTAATTAATGAAAATAGTTGTTGATGATTTTTTTAATGATGAACAATTATTTGCAATTACAAAATAGTACTAATTGATATACCAAATATTTGTTCGCTCTTAGAAATCGATACAGCAAATAGCAATTTGTTTGAATTTTTCTCTAAAAATATTACCAAATATTTTCCTTGCAATTATACTTGTCATATTTGTTATTGATGTTAAAGGATATTCGTGAATTTCATGATTTTGCCCAATATCTTGTCAAGGCCATAGTTTTTGCACTTATATTTCACATTCAACTTGAAAAATTAACACAAAATCACTATTTTGTTTCTTAAATTTTGGATCTTCAAGTGAAAATAAGATCCATTTTAATGCTTTTTGTTGCCTTTATATGCAAAATGACAAAGATCTGAAAAACATCCATTTCTAATTCAATGCGTTAGTCATTAATTTAAATTTATAGAAAAAGTTAGTTCCTTTATATGCAAAATGACAAAGATCTGAAAAACATCCATTTCTAATTCAATGCGTTAGTCATTAATTTAAATTTATAGAAAAAGTTAGTTGCTACTTATTTTTGGTTCTTTACTATTTGTATTCACCTTCTCTATTTTATTAATTCATTCATTTATAATACAAATTTTACACAAGTATAAAGGGCATTTGTGGAATAAAATTTTATCTCTCTCCTCAAAGTTTTTTTTTAATGTTACTTTTTTGATTTGGACTAACTTTATTACAAAATCTTAATCTCAAGGGAGGTTTGTGTAATTTTATAAAGTTCAGGGGAGGTGAGTGAAATTATCAGAAATTTTAAGGGAGGTTTCTGAAATTATCCCTTACTTGTTTTATACTCCTTTTATGTAATATTTTAACAAATGGATGAATATTTATATTTCAATGAGTTAGTCCCTAACCAATGTACTAATACTTCGATAGTATCTATCCAAGAATTCTAATCAATTTTTTAGTAAATTTCCTATTAACCAAATTCCACAATTTAAATTTTCTTGTCTACCAAACACATACGGGAAACTTAGTTTTCTTTTCCTTTAACTCACTTCACCTCACTTTTCTTGCAATGTACTTTCTTGCACAACTTTTCTGTCAATTAAACAGAGTCTTAGTGTTCTGCACTAAATTCTTCACCGAGGCTTTAGCCCCTTGTCGTTGTAGTAAACTACAATCAAACAAATGACAGTTATTTTTTGTGACATTTCAGTCAGTGGATATTTTATGGAGAAAATTTTGGTAATAAACAGTTGTGGTGAGTTCAACTCTAGTGATTTATATTTTTTTATTTTTTAAATAATAAAAAGTTTGGATGAGTAAAAAAAGTTTGGTTGAATTCGACTCTAATCACCACAACGGGTCAGGACATGTTCTTGGGTTTGAGACCTCCTATTTAAACTAAAAATATTTTTAAAAAAGTACTTGAAAGCACTTTTTTTTTTTGTAAACACACGGCAACCCTAACGGGACCATAGTGAAAGAAAGGAAAAAAAAGAAAAGAAAAGAGCAAAGTGCTTTGGATGAGGATGAAAGGAGCAGAAGTTGGATCCATCTTCGTGCTTTGCGTGTGAATTAAATCATGGGGTTAAATCCACTTTGCAACCTTTAATTATATTTATTTTTTTACTTTGGTCTATTAAAATATGACACTTTAATTTTCAAATATAAAATTTGTCCTATTTAAGTAAAATTTTTGACGGAAGTGAGATGGATTTTATGCTCAAGTAGGACAACTTGTATATTTGCAAATTAATGTAGAACAAATTTTATACTTTAAAAATTAACGTGGAAAAGATTTCATATTTTACAAATTAAAATTGGACAGATTTTATCTTTTAGAGACTAAATTGTTGTGTTTTAAAATTTAGGAACAAAAATAGAAATACGAATATAGTTAAAGCTTAGAGGGTGCAAAGTAAAATTAACCCTAAAATGATGGTACTGTGGTTTCAAGTGAGCATTGGAGCAAGGTAAACCATGTAAGCTCGTCTAACGGTATGGATATAGTTCGAACCTTTATTAAAAACGCGGATACACATACACACAAGTGCTTAAAAGACTCGAAGAGCACTTTGTGGAGAGTTCCTTATGTTCGACCACTAGAGTCGTAAATGTTAGGTTATGGGGCAGTAGACGCAGCGGAAAATTAAAAAAATTTTAGCCCCAACAACCCACCAAGAATCACCCTAGATTACGTATGACTTGTAGAGAAGAGGAGTTGTGGGATTACCTTAATCCTGGAAGCAACTCCTTGTAGCGTTGTAGAGTATAGTCAGCCCCTCGAGCAGTCCAGACGTCCTGTCTCTATTGTAATCCACACGAGAATGCTCTGGATCTTCTCCTAATCATCTCTACGATCTATGTGTGTGTATCAGAGTGAATAAAGGTACTAGCCTTTTTCTCTCTTTCTTTTCTTTTCTCTCTACGTAGGTTTTTCTCTAAAACCCTGGACTCTCTCTTTTGACTGTCAGTAGTGGGGTAACAGACATATCGTAACATCTATTTGTATTAATAGAAGAGAGAGAGAGAGAGAGAGATAAATAGGAAGATAGATAGGATCAGGTTGTTTGATTCAAAAATCAAACAACGTAACATCTGATCCTTCACTCTGTCTGCTATTATCTGACAGATAAGGGATAACTGTTTTATCCTATCTGTCAGATAAACCCCTGGAGTTTATTTTTCTTTGCAATTAAACCCTAAAAGTTTTTATCTCCAAGTCCCAACTTGGACACACAATTTTAATCCAGAATTCAATCTCTAAGCGTGTGATCCAATAGGTTTCAAATACACTGGTAATAATTATGAATTATAATTCTCAAGAAGAATTAAATAAAATAAACAACTTTATTTTATCATTAATTACAATAATTAATTTATTCATAATTATAGATTGTGAGCGGTGTCTAGCAACACATCACAACCACCCAAGTATTCGAAATTAGTCAAGGGAATTTTGACCTAACCTTTCCATGGAAAATTACCATGTAATTATTATTCTTTCACCATCGATATCCTATTAGTCAGGGAATAAGGAACAAGTGCCAATTTTCTTATGACTAATTAATTTGTTAGTTCCTGGAATTAACCCTAGTTTAGGTTAACTTGAAAACATTCTTCAATTAACCTAATGTAGTCGACTATTAAGGTTAAATTCCCTATAGTGGCCTTTCTGGATATCTACTCCCACTATCGGAGTGGTGAATCCTCTTTTGATCACTCACTATCTTTCCATGCTTCACACTACCCCCAATTTCTATTGTTTAAGTCACTCTTGGTGAGTAACAAGAAATAGAATCAAAAGGCAATGATTCACACTCAAGATATTATGGTGATCTCAAGTCTAGGATCACTTACACAATTTCCCATAAGAGATTCAACCATTGGCACTCTACTTGGATTAGCATTTTTATTTTTTGAATATAGGAATAGCTCTAAAAACACAACAATTTTAAATATAACTTACAAAATTAAAATAACAAGATAACAAAAAATTACTAAATTCTAAAATATTTTCTTGTTTTACTTACTACCACCATCTATCACGCCACCATCTGTCCCCTCCTCCCTACTTCTCCACCTCCATTGCCACCAGCACTACTGCCTCCGCTCTCCTCTCCCTCTTCCTCCTCCAACTTCCTTCTCCTCCTTTTTCCTCCCTAACCCTTCCCCTTCCTACCATCCCTCCCCTCCCACTAAGACTTCTCTTCCCTCTATGGCATTTGTTCCTTATCCTATTGCTATTGATTCCATTTTCCTTCCATTAGGAATTACCAGTTCTTCCTTTATAGGTAATTGAATCTAATCTCCTCTTCCCTTGGGAGCGCCTTATCAACTCCTAATTCAATCTCTTCCCTTCCATCCTCTCCTTTCAGTCGAGTTACTTCGTTCCGACAATCTGATCTTTCTTCTCTTAGTAAATTGATAGTCGTCACTGAGCTATGCTTCTTTGTTGATATCGCTTGCCTACGCTATCGGGTGCAGTGAGTGCTCCCTCCCCCCCTCCAAAGGGAGGGGAGGGATTGGGGGGAAATGAGGGGCAAGGAAGGGAGAGAAAGAAGAGGTGAGGGGAGGGTTACGGGCATGGTTGTTAAAATCGCGATTCGGATCGTAGGATCGCAATATCGTATAATCTGAATCGTAGGTTTCGATCCAGATAGGATATAGAAGCGAAATGTATGCAAAAATCATTCGAATAGATGGGATCATTTGTGGGATTTTAGGATCGTGAGAAGGGAGGGGTTACGGGCATGGTTGTTAAAATCGCGATTCGGATCGTAGGATCGCAAGATCGTATAATCCAGATCGTAGGTTTCGATCCGGATAGGATATAGAATCGAAATGTATGCAAAAATCATTCGAATAGATGGGATCATTTATGGGATTGTAGGATCGTACGATCCTACGATCCCAAGGCGATCCTACAGTTTTGAACAATTTAGAAAGTATAAGGGTAAATTTTAAAATTAAATGCTAACCTTTTTAGGCAACTTCATAAATTATCAAAAACTGGACCCTTTATGTGTAATTTCATAACACTTTTTGCCCAAAATATGTTTTTTGACCAAAAGCCAGCAAACGTTTATTTGTTCTGTTCTTCTGAAGCTTCGATAGAAAATTAGGGCATCAACTTCTTTCCCCTTTCTACTCCAAAAAAATTCACAAGTTTTTCCATCTATTTCATTTCTTAATCTACTAATTCTCTCTTCCTAAAGCACTAGCTTGTATAAATTTTTGTTTGGACCTTTGGTATTTTAGTTTTGTTATCAGAAAAGGAAAGCGGCATAGAAGAGGAGGAATTGTTTGAGAGCGTCATTTTTGGGTGATGACATGATGTTGGATTGAAAGGGGCTTTGAACTAGTAGCTCAAGCTTTCCTACCGTTGGATTTTTATCTCGAACTTAGATTTCGTGTTCTGCCTTAAGGTAAAAATGCTCAACTATAATCATTTGTAAATTGTTTGCTTAGGCGTAAAGACGATATGCATCTTGGGGCCTGGGAATAGACCAAATGATATTTGAATCTATCATTGGATAATGGCATGATTTTTGAATCTAATTGACTTTTTTTTATACTTGGGAATTTCGTACCAGAGTCTTGACTTTCCTATATGTTCAATGTGTCGTTCAAGAAGGGAAGAGTTTTGACTTTCCTGTCATGAAAACATGGTGAGAAAGATGGTAATTGATCAGCTAGTAATGTCACTTAGGCTTTAATTATTTGGGAGACTGAAATCAGAGGCTAACAGATATTTTTGATTAGCGCAAAGAGGAGGGAAAGAGAATTATCTTGGTGTTTTCTTTTTTTTGGCGGGAAGGGGGAGGGGAGTGGATGATGGAGTTGTAGACACCAAATTTTGACTATTTCATTTGTTTTCTTATGTTTTTATCTATTAATGTTTAGTTATTTATTTTTAAATATTCTAACGCATTTTTCTTATTTTTGTAGGTTTCTCAAAAAAAAAAAAAAAAGAGTCAAAAACGCGGACCAGTTATGGTTTGTCAGCGTAACTAGTCCGTAACTTGAAGCGAAAAAAAATGGCCAGATTCTTCGAACTCGGATCATCCTTTTCCAACTGTAATTTTCGATGCTTGAACGATAAGAAACCTATTTAAACATTCCCCAACTAGCCCCTAACCCCTAACCCCTAACAATTCATCTAACGTTCAAAATTAGCTCACCTCATCCCAAGAACATCAAAACCCTTAGTTCTAGGTTTGGTGGCTATAAATAGCCTAGATTAGGGTTTAACAGAAAGAGGTTGGAAAAGCTGAGAGAGAAAGTGACAATTAGGAGAGCTTTTGAGAGTAAAAAGCGAGAAAAATTGGAGGGAAAAAGAAAAGAAAGGAGAAAAGGAAAAGCTAGGGTTTCATACTTGAGAAGATTATTCTTGGGATTGTCCTCTTCTCTTGTTTAAATTCAAAGCTTCGATTCGGTAACATCCTTCTACTTTATTTACCGTTTTTTGGTCATTAAAATTGGAAATTTGGACCTTTGGTGGAACCAAGGTCTTGAATAGTTTTCTTTTAGTTTATGATATTTGATGATGATTATCGGTTGTTATATGAGCATGTTGTGTTTATAAAGCCTTGGTAAGGCTAGTAGATTTGTTTTACGTTTAAAATCGGGCGTTTGATGCTTACGTGAGGATCTTTGTTGTGATTCTGAGAAATTTCTGGAAAAATGTTCTTCATGTTTTGAAGATGTGAAGAAGCGGACTTCTTGCGGACTGATCCGCGTCCAGCGTTTCTTCTTGAAGGTTTGAAGATGTGAAGAAACGCGGAGTAGTTGCGCGAGCCGATCCGCGTAACTACCCGCGTTTCTAACCTGACAGTTCTTCCCTTCCCCCTTGTTGTCTATTTGATGATGCTGATGCTTAAGATTTTGGCCTTCTTCGGCTTTAGCTTGTTTTGACATGATCTGAATGATGATGTTTGATGCTTTGAGTGGATCCCCTTGCCTCTGAATATTTTGTTTGTATTATTGTCTGAAAAACTGGAAGCAATCTTCCTGATGTTTTGAAGATGGGAAGAGACGATTCTGGTGAGTCCGCGTTTCTGGTCCGCGTTTCCCCTCTGGACTTTGGTTTTTGCTTGTAACGCGGACCTAGTTGCGCGGCTATGTCCGCGTTTCTACTCCGCGTAACCTCTCTGTTTCTGTATTCTGTTGATATTTCCTGCTCTTTTGTTCCAGAATCTTACTCTATTTCCTAGTCTTATCTGTGTTGCTTGCAGAATCTGTTTAGATACCCTCTCTTTGAAATTTTGATTGATTTTTCCTTTAAATTGGTACCTTGATCCCTTTTGTTGATATTGAGTCTTAGATAACCATTCCCATCATTTAAGGATTCAGTTAAGGCATCACATCAAGGGATGGTAACTTCTTTCTCCTATTATGTGCTCTTGTGTGTTTTTTGCTTGATCTTGCATGTTTTAAATTAAGTTTTTCCTTTGCTTTTTATTCATGCCTAGTCTTTATTTATGTCATTTAATTTTTGGGTAAATCATTTGGAGGCCTTGGATGCCAAGTTGTAATAGATAGGTTTAATTTGGCAAAAAGTGTATTTATTCTAGAAAATGTAATAGTTAGATTATTATTCCGAATTTTTCCCTTTAGAATGTATTTAGGTTCTCCCAATGTAATAATTAGGTTTTTATATGCTTATTTTGCATGCTTGCATGATTATGTGTTTACTTGCTTTCCTAGGGTCTTGCATCTAGACATTATGCCTATGTGTTACGTGTTTATGTGTTTTATGTGTTTATTTGCTTTATTATCATGTCTACATGTTTATTGTGTAAATATATTGACGTCACCACACTAGTCCAACGCTAGTTGTGGCCTTTCCTTTCGATTTCTCACTGATCCAATGTTAGTGAGAACCTTTTGACGAGAGCTAGTCCAATGCTAGACCCTTAAAACGCCGTTCATGCATTAGATACAAATTTCACACACTTTTCACTTTTAGAGTTTCTTTCCCATTTTGCATGTTACTATTCTCCCATCCTGTATGTGAGACATCTCATTTAGTTTTCTTTTTTAGATTAGTGCATTTAAGGCATTACCCTTTGAATTAGGGAAAAGAGCGAGTATGGCTTCTTAGCCTTAGCACGCTTTTATTTCCTTCTATGAAAAGGAAGATTTAAAGTCACGAACTTAGTCCCTCGCACCCGTTATGATTGCATTATCCCTCTTTAGGACATACATGTGCATTGGTTCTATCAAAATCATTCTTTAAAAAATCAAGTTTCTTTCTTCATGTTTAGCAATTCAAAGTCAAAAAACTATTTTTTTCTTAAAATTGCACATTTTTGAAAATTCAAGTTCCTCTTTGCATTTAAAATTGATCTTTTCAAAAACCAAGTTCTCTTGATATTTTATAAAGATTGCTTTTTGAAAACCCTACTTTCCGTTTGTTCGAGTCTCATCATTTGCATTTTTCGTGACCTCCTCGACGGAGCAAAACTGGATGACACAACTAATGTGATCAATTCCAATCACACCTCAAGGAGACATTTTTGTCCCCTCACGATCCAACATTAGGTCTAGGTTTTGCATCCATATAGACAACATCCAAATGTGATAAATTTTAAAGTTAGAATTAGGAAATTTTCAACTAAATCTTGCAACTAGCTTTGGCTAGGTTAGAAGGGTACCTTAGAGACGAGTAACATCGAATCTTTGCCTTCCCTTTTTTCAACCGTGACCCCCGAACCTTTTTCTCTAGTTTTTCAAAGACCTGGAGTCGTCTAAAAAGGGTTTTCTCTGTTTATTTTCATTAATTCTTTTGGGTGACTTGGTACACCTAAACTTCATACCAAGTGGCGACTCCAAACTTTTCTAAAACCCTTTTTTAGACTTTTATTTTGGGTCCAAACCGTCGCATTTTCTTTAGTCCCATGACCCCGTTCCCTTTCCCTTTCTTTTTTCAAAAAATCAAATCTTTCCCTTTTCTACCAACAACATTTGAAAAAAAATGGGCCGCGACAGGAGTAAGTTTGAAATCATTCACGTTATGAAAGATTGTTGCATTCTGTTTATTTTATTGCCTTCTGCAAGCTAGTTTGGTCCTATTTTCTTGTCCAAGATTGGCTCAGAAAATGCGGATGTGGTTAGTTTTTTATTATCTGTGTTGACTTCCAAGCACAGGCAGTATTTAGGCCTTTGCTATCATTGACAAAAGATGGGAAACTCTCTTGTTTTTCTGTATTCTTTACCATTCAGCCTTTCGATTTGCTAATATGTTTGATATATTGAGGGATTTTTTTTTTAACTTTTTGTCCCTTTTGTTGGTTATCCAACAGCAGTTTCCTTGTCTGTACAAAGCTCCTAGATAACCTTTTAGTTATTTCTTCTAATGCATATAACATGTTTGACAAAATGTCATGGCTGGTTCCTTATGAATATTTAACATATTTGGCAGTGGTTGAATGTCTTCATCTGCTCCAAAGAAACAAGGTAGAAAAGATGCACCGGGGGCTCGATCGAATCTTGGGTGGGATCATGGAGTTTAAATTGATCCTAACAAAATGCAAGTCCAATGTAAATATTGTGGAATTACTCGAGCAGGTGGCATCTTTAGGCTTAAGCACCATTTAGATTGTATACACGTAAATGTTGAACCATGTCCTAGAGTTCCCGATGATGTTAGGAAACAAATGTTTGACTTGCTAAGTGCAAGTTCTGAAGAATCGAAGAAAAGAAAACAAAGGGCTAGCAGTAGTACTACATGTGATTTAGAAGAGGAAGAAGAAGTTATGCAATGGGTTAAAAAAGGTTCTGTTGAAGACTATTTTGTGAGAAAATCTGGGAGGTCAGGTGTAAGACAAACAACAATAAATGAGAAATGGAAGAAGCAAAAAAGAGATGAAATTTGTCAAATCATGGCTAGATGGTTCTATACAAGTGCTATTCTGTTTAATGTAGTGAATAACCCATTGTTTCCTTTAATGCTTAAGAAAGTAGGAGAATATGGGAAGGGCCTTAAACCACCTTCTTATCATGAAATGAGAGTGACTTTTTTGAAAAAAGAGGTACAAGCATGGTTGTTAAAATCACGATCCAGATCGTAGGATTGTGCGATCCTATGATCCGGATCATAGGCTTAGATTCGGATCGGATATAGAATCAAAATGTATGCAAAAATCATTCGAATCGATGGGATTGTTTGTGGGATTGTAGGATCGTATGATCCCATGGCGATCCTATAGTTTGAACAATTTAGAAAGTATAGGGGTAAATTTTAAAATTAAATTCTAAACTTTTTAGGCAATTTCATAATTTATCAAAAACTGGACACTTTATGTGCAATTTCATAACTCTTTTTGTCCAAAATATGTTTTTTGACCAAAAGCCTGCAAACGTTTATTTGTTCTGTTCTTCTGAAGCTTCGATAGAAAATTAGGACATCAACTTCTTCCCCCTTTCTACTCCAAAAAAATTCACAAGTTTTTCCATCTATTTCATTTCTTAATCTACTAATTCTCTCTTCCTAAAGAACTAGCTTGCATAAAATTTAGTTTGGACCTTTGGTATTTTAGTTTTGTTATCAAAAAAGGAAAGGGGCATAGAAGAGGAGGAATCATTTGAGGGCTTCATATTTGGGTGATGGCATGATACTAGATTGAAAGGGGCTTTGAACTAGTAGCTTAGGCTTTGAAGCAGTAGCTCAGGCTTTCCTACCGTTGGATTTTTATCTCGAACTTAGATTTCATGTTTCTGCCTTAAGGTAAAAATGCTCAACTATTGTCATTTGTAAATTGTTTGCTTAGACGTAAAGACGATATGCATCTTGGGGCCTGGGAATAGACCAGATGATATTTGAATCTACCATTGGGTGATGGCATGATGTTTGAATCTAATTGGCTTTTTTTTATACTTGGGAATTCCGTACCAGAGTCTTGACTTTCCTATATGTTCAATGTGTCATTCAAGAAGGGAAGAGTTTTGACTTTCCTGTC
The DNA here is from genome assembly GCA_013103745.1 of Gardenia jasminoides. Taxonomy (NCBI): domain Eukaryota; kingdom Viridiplantae; phylum Streptophyta; class Magnoliopsida; order Gentianales; family Rubiaceae; genus Gardenia; species Gardenia jasminoides. The sequence goes on from CM023104.1 coordinate 22,319,279, forward strand.
ATGAAAACATGTTGAGAAAGATGGTAATTGATCAGCTAGTAAGGTCACTTAGGCTTTAATTATTTGGGAGACTGAAATCAGAGGCTAACAGATATTTTTGATTAGCGCAAAGAGGAGGGAAAGAGAATTAGCTTGGTGTTTTCTTTTTTTTTGGTGGGAAGGGTGAGAGGAGTGGATGATGGAGTAAGTTTGAAATCATTCACGTTATGAAAGATTGTTGCATTCTGTTTATTTTATTGCCTTCTGCAAGCTAGTCTGGTCCTATTTTATTGTCCAAGATTGGCTCAGAAAATGCGGATGTGGTTAGTTTTTTATTATCTGTGTTGACTTCCAAGCACAGGCAGTATTTAGGCCTTTGCTATCATTGACAAAAGATGGGAAACTCTCTTGTTTTTCTGTATTCTTTACCATTCAGCCTTTCGATTTGCTAATATGTTTGATATATTGAGGGATTTTTTTTTTAGCTTTTTGTCCCTTTTGTTGGTTATCCAACAGCAGTTTCCTTGTCTGTACAAAGCTCCTAGATAACCTTTTAGTTATTTCTTCTAATGCATATAACATGTTTGACAAAATGTCATGGCTGGTTCCTTATGAATATTTAACATATTTGGCAGTGGTTAAATGTCTTCATCTGCTCCAAAAAAACAAGGTAGAAAAAATGCATCGGGGGCTCAATTGGATCCTGGGTGGGATCATGGAGCTGAAATTGATACTAACAAGAGACAAGTCCAATGTAAATATTGTGGGATTACTCGAGCAGGTGGCATCTTTAGGCTTAAGCACCATTTAGATTGTATACACGCATGGACGGACCCAAGCGGGGTCAGGTGGGGGCTTAAGCCCCCACCAAGCTGCCGGAAAAGAGGGTTCCTGTAGTATGGGTCTTGTACTAGTCTATGGCATTCATTCTCTTACAAAGACACGTCACTATTTTGTCCAGGGCATTCATTCTACCGTCTATGTCCATGGACTCCAGAGTCAAGAATTAGAGCTGTTCAAACATTTGTGTTTGTTTCCATGTAAAGACGATGGCAACCTAACAAAAGAAGCTACTAATTCGGTCTTTTATTGCCTCCCCGTCATTCAAGTGCAACAAATGCCACTACTTCAAGTGTTAATCAATAACAAATTTTTAGGTATGTATAATTATATGTTTTTATTGTTTTTATAATTATTGCTTCAAAATTTTACTTATTAAATATATTTATTTCGTCGCAAAAAAAAATTAAATGTAGTTCAGCCCCCACCAAAATATATTTCTGGGTCCGTCCCTGTATACACGTAAATGTTGGACCATGTCCTAGAGTTCTCGATGATGTTAGGAAACAAATGTTTGACTTGTTAAGTGCAAGTTCTGAAGAATCGAAGAAAAGAAAACAAAGGGCTAGCAGTAGTACTACATGTGATTTAGAAGAGGAAGAAGAAGTTATGCAATGGGTTAAAAAAGGTTCTGTTGAAGACTATTTTGTGAGAAAATCTGGGAGGTCAGGTGTAAGACAAACAACAATAAATGAGAAATGGAAGAAGCAAGATAGAGATGAAATTTGTCAAATCATGGCTAGATGGTTCTATACAAGTGCTATTCTGTTTAATGTAGTGAATAACCCATTGTTTCCTTTAATGCTTAAAAAAGTAGGAGAATATGGGAAGGGCCTTAAACCACCTTCTTATCATGAAATGAGAGTGACTTTTTTGAAAAAAGTGGTACAAGCATGGTTGTTAAAATCACGATCCGGATTGTAGGATTGTACGATCCTATGATCCGAATCATAGGCTTAGATCCGGATCGGATATAGAATCAAAATGTATGCAAAAATCATTCGAATCGATGGGATTGTTTGTGGGATTGTAGGATCGTACGATCCCATGCCGATCCTATAGTTTGAACAATTTAGAAAGTATAGGGGTAAATTTTAAAATTAAATGCTAACCTTTTTAGGCAATTTCATAATTTATCAAAAACTGGACACTTTATGTGCAATTTCATAACTCTTTTTGTCCAAAATATGTTTTTTGACCAAAATCCAGCAAACGTTTATTTGTTCTGTTCTTCTGAAGCTTCGATAGAAAATTAGGGCATCAATTTCTTCCCCCTTTCTACTCCAAAAAAATTCACAAGTTTTTCCATCTATTTCATTTCTTAATCTACTAATTCTCTCTTTCTAAAGAACTAGCTTGTATAAATTTTAGTTTGGACCTTTGGTATTTTAGTTTTGTTATCAAAAAGGAAAGGGGCATAGAAGAGGAGGAATCATTTGAGGGCTTCATTTTTGGGTGATGGCATGATACTAGATTAAAAGGGGCTTTGAACTAGTAGCTTAGGCTTTGAAGCAGTAGCTCAAGCTTTCCTACCGTTGGATTTTTATCTCGAACTTAGATTTCTTGTTTCTGCCTTAAGGTAAAAATGCTCAACTATTGTCATTTGTAAATTGTTTGCTTAGATGTTAAGATGATATGCATCTTGTGGCCTAGGAATAGACCAGATGATATTTGAATCTACCGTTGGGTGATGGCATGATATTTGAATCTAATTGGTTTTTTTTTTATGCTTGGGAATTGTGTACCAGAGTCTTGACTTTCCTATATGTTCAACGTGTCATTCAAGAAGGGAAGAGTCTTGACTTTCCTGTCATGAAAACATGGCAAGAAAGATGGAATTGATCAGCTAGTAATATCACTTAGGCTTTAATTATTTGGGAGACTGAAATCAGAGGCTAACAGATATTTCTGATTAGCGCAAAGAGGAGGAAAAGAGAATTATCTTGGTGTTTTCTTTTTTTTGGTGGGAAGAGGAAGGGAGTGGATGATGGAGTAAGTCTAAAATCATTCACATTATGAAAAAGTGTTGCATTCTGTTTATTTTATTGCCTTCTGCAAGCTAGTCTGGTCCTATTTTCTTGTCCAAGATTGGCTCAGAAAATGCGGATGTGGTTAGTTTATTATTATTTTGTTGACTTCCAAGCACAGGCAGTATTTGGCATGTAACATGTTTGACAAAATGTCATGGCTGGTTCCTTATGAATATTTAACATTTTTGGCAGTGGTTGAATGTCTTCATCTACTCCAAAGAAACAAGGTAGAAAAGATGCACCGGGGGCTCGATCGAATCTTGGGTGGCATCATGGAGTTGAAATTGATGCTAACAAAAGGCAAGTCCAATGTAAATATTGTGGGATTACTCGAGCAGGTTGCATCTTTAGGCTTAAGCACCATTTAGATTGTATACACGTAAATGTTGGACCATGTCCTAGAGTTCCCGATGATGTTAGGAAACAAATGTTTGACTTGTTAAGTGCAAGTTCTGAAGAATCGAAGAAAAGAAAACAAAGGGCTAGCAGTAGTACTACATGTGATTTAGAAGAGGAAGAAGAAGTTATGCAATGGGTGAAAAAAGGTTCTGTTGAAGACTATTTTGTGAGAAAATCTGGGAGGTCAGGTGTAAGACAAACAACAATAAATGAGAAATGGAAGAAGCAAGATAGAGATGAAATTTGTCGAATCATGGCTAGATGGTTCTATACAAGTGCTTTTCTGTTTAATGTAGTGAATAACTCATTGTTTCCTTTAATACTTAAAAAAGTGGGAGAATATGGGAAGGGCCTTAAACCACCTTCTTATCATGAAATGAGAGTGACTTTTTTGAAAAAAGAGGTGCGAGAGACATTGAATTTGCTCAATATATACAAAAAGGAGTGAAAAAAAACTGGTTGTTCTATTATGTCTGATGAGTGGTCTGATCAAAGAAAGAGAACAATGAATAATTTTCTTGTTAATAGTCCAGTTGGTACGGTGTTCTTATCTTCTATAGACACTAGTGACATTTCAAAAACAGCTCTAAAGTTATTTGAACTTTTAGATAGTATTGTGGAAAAAGTTAGAGAAGATAATGTGCAGGTCGTCACTGATATTGCTTCCAACTATAAGGTAGCTGGAAAAATGTTGATGCAAAAGAGAAAAAGATTATTTTGGACCCCTTGCGCTACTCATTGTATTGATTTAATGTTGGAGGATTTTCAAAAATTTGATCCTCTTCAAAAAGTCACCATGGAGAAAGCAAAATCAGTGGTCACATATATTTATTCATGGGGTACAGTCATTAATTGGATGAAACAGTTCACTAATGGCAAGGAGTTGATTAGACCCGGGGTCACTCGCGTTGCTACTTCATACTTGACCATGAGACGTCTCAATGAGTTGAAAGGTAACTTGTTTACTTTCTTCTCCTCCGATCAGTGGAAAACAAGTGTCTATGCTAAGAGGAGAAAGGGGGAAAAATTTGAAAGCATAATTTTTGATAATCAACAATTTTGGCCAAATGTTGAGTTGTGTTTAAAGGTAGTTTCAGCTCTTGTAAAAGTATTGAGGATGGTTGATTCTAATGACAAACTTGCCATGGGCTTTCTTTATAAAGCAATTGACCTTGACCAAGCAAAGGAAGAAATTAGACAAAATGTGAACAATATTCGAAAGAGGTAAATTTTAGAATGATTTATTAATTATGCTTTCAGCTGTAAATTTTGGAAGGAGGTAAATTTCTTTTGGTTCTTTTCTAAATAATTCATGTTTATATGATAGATATGAGCAAGCATTTGCTATCATTGACAAAAGATGGGAAGACCAATTGAGTCATCCTTTACATGCTGCGAGTTATTATTTGAATCCTCAATATCACTACAGTCCGAAATTCCAATGTGATGCAAGTGTTAAACGTGGTCTTTATTATTGCATTGCTAAGATGGTTCCTGAAACCAGTGAGAGAGTGAAGATTGATTTACAATTGGATGATTTTTGACATGCAAATAGATTGTTTGGCCATGACAATGCTATACTAACAAGAAACAAGAAATCTCCTGGTTAGTTATTGTTTAAACTTACATATTTTCACTTTTAAAATTTTTGTTAATTTATTATTTATTTTAACTTGCTACAGCTGATTGGTGGGAATCTTATGCGGACGAATGTCCAGAATTGAAAAATTTTGCGGTTCTTGTTCTAAGTTTAACTTGTAACTCTTCTGGATGCAAAAGAAATTGGAGTGCATTTGAATTGGTAAAAACATTTTTTTATAATATACTATTTGATTTAATATTTCATTTAACATGATATTTTATTCATATATTTAAACTTGTATTGTAGTATAAATTTTTTCAACTCCAATAGGTACACTCTAAGAGAAGGAATCATTTGGCTCAAAAAAGAATGAATGATCTTGTGTTTGTCATGTATAATTTGAAATTGAAAGAAAGGCATAGGCAAAGGCAACATTTAGAAGAAATTCCTTTTGAGAACTTGCTTTCGGATGATGAATGGGTGACAGAAAAGGAAAATCCAACTCTTTCTAAAGAAAATAGTTTGCTGCGAGTTTTAGATGAGAATCCTGAATGTGACACTTCAGATGAAGAGGAAAATAGAGATGGCGATGAAATTGAAATAATTACAAGAAATGTGTGGAGAGCTTGTAAGTTTCTTTCTTATTAAACTTAGAAAACTTTTCTTATTCAAATAATTATAAGAAAAGATTTTTTATTCTTAGTAAATTTCACTTTTGTTGTTTGTTTATCTAGATGATCGTGAGCATTGTGAAACCCATGCCCGTGAAACTCATGCTTGTGGAAGGCAAACTAATAAAAGGAAAGAGATTCATATCATTGATGACGATGATGGGACTTCGTGTGAATTTAATCGCCGTGATGATGATGATTACCTTGATATGGGTCCGAGAATGACACTCAAATGGGAGTTGATCATTTGGATGCCAATTTGAAGGGTGATGAAGATGATGGCCAAAATGGATCTCAAGAGAATTTCGAGGATGATGAAGATGATTGGGAAAATAATGATTTTGAAAACTTGGGTTATAGGGACGATGAAAAGAACGAAAATGATTGGTTATGAATTCATTTATTTCTGTTTTATTATGAATCTTGACTTAGAAAGTCATTGTGTTGCTTTTAGCATTTTCACGCTTTTTCGAGTTGACAGATGGGATTTTTAGTGGTTAACTATGAAGTGTTTTCATGTTTGTTTCATATTGCCTATGGATATGTAGTTTTGTTTCTACAAGTTTCCTGATTTCTGCTTTGTAGTGCTTTAAGCTGTGGTTATTCTTTTATTAATCGTCGAGTCTAAAAGAACCTAAATTGTATTAGCTTGTTGGTCTAGCAAATTCTACATTTTTTATTCTTTCATTTTAGTCAATCTAGGTGTTCCAGGATTCTTGGTTCTTAAAGAAGCAACTTAGTCGTGTTATTTTAAAGAAAATTGTATTTGAATTTTGAAATATCTGATTCATAAAACAATGCCAATCTTCCCATTAAATTAAAGGTAAAAAGGTGTTATATGTGTATATAAAAATTATTTATTTGATATCTTTTAAGTTGTATAATATAATATATGAACTTGAAAATTATTAATTTACTCAATTTTTGCATTTTTGGTAGGATCTTATGATCCTACGATCCGATCTTGTGAATTCAAAATCGATCCTGCGTAGGATCCCAATTTTACAAACTATGGTTACGGGGAAAAGGAGGGGAAAGGGAGGGAGGGGAAGGAAGAGGAAGGAAAAGGAGGGAGGAGAGAGAAGGAAGGAGGGGGAAGGACGGTAATGGTGGTGAAGAAGGGCGGAGAGGAGGGGTGGTGCGAAGATGGTGGGTGGTGAATGTTTTTTTAACTTTTAAAAAATACCTCAATGCAATTTTAAATTTTGAAAGAATCCCAAAATACATCCTAAAAAATTTTCAAAAACACCCTAAAATACACTCCGAAAAATGCTCTTAAAAAACTCCCAAAAACACTCTCATCATTCACAATGAAAATTTTTCACATGCACCACCAAAGTAAAGTTTTTGAAAAACACTCTCAAAAATGTCTAATTCATATGGAGCCTTACAAGAGCTTGTTTGAGTTCAAAGAAATCAATGTAAAAGATGAATCTTAGTTAGCTAGAAAGATAATAGAAATCGAAGCCTACTAAAATTTGTTGTTGCCCTCCCTCCCACCTCAAAAAAAAAAAAAAACTCCCCTCCCCCACCCGAAAAAAAAAAAAAACACTACTAAGTGGCTACTTTCACAACCTGTTTAATTAAGTGTGTTTCTTCTTTTGGTTGTACCAGTTCTGAGGAGAAATATGACTTGAACTTTCGAAGTTACATGACATGGTTCTAAACCACCTAGTAGGTGAGATTCAACTCCTATCCAAAATGATCTAAGCATTACAGCTCCTGCAACCAAAAAAAGAGGGAAAAAACAAAGACCTAAGATCATTTCGAAGAAGAAACACCATGCTTTACTAGATTTGGATGAGATAACGTTTTTGCGTAGCCTATTCACAAATGTCACACACTTCTATTGTTTTGATTGCTTGCATGGGTACTGGGGCCTCACAAGTTCCATTTGGTGCAATTTGCATCTGGAGCCGTCCATTTTATGCAAGTACATGTGGGCCCTGAGGAAATGGACGGCTCCAGATGCAAATTGCACCAAATGGAACTTGTGAGGTCCCGGATCCGCTTGCATGCCTAATTTATTTCATGATTAGTTTTAGGAATTTCAGTTATCCGTCAAAATTTGCCAATAGATCAAAAGCTGGGATGTGAAGTACCTGAATCTCTCCATGTATACTACTTATTAATTGCCTTTTAATCTTGGCAAATTATGTTCCACAAATTTTATTATTTTCTTAATCAAGTACATTTTAACATTTATTAATAATCAAATGCAACTATGTTTAGGAAAATTGGTATAATGTACACTTGAACGTACGAAAGCGTATACATATTGCGTAGAAGTATTTGAAAATATATGGAAGGACCATCTGTTAGGCCTACATCATTTGTGGGCTTTTCTTATTGTGGGAAAAAAAGGTTCTTAAAAGAACGTTACAAGTCCATTTTTCAAGTTTGGCTCAAATCTGATAAAATTACTTGTCAACTAGTTGATAAGCATTGCAGTGCATGGGTTTCTTTCCCTAATTCATTTTTTTTATTTAAATAAAAGCTAGGATTTATTAATTTACTCCCTAATTCCAATTTCTAGGTTGTTTATTCATTCTTGGTTACCAAAATGCAGTTTGCTCATTCCAATTGTCAAAATAATGTAGTCAAAATTTGAGGTAATATGTTGAAGTGAATAATCTCTTTAGCCTAGATGGGGCTATAATTTCAATTAATATATTTACAATCCTTATGAAGCAAAATACGGATTCATGTGATAAGAATAAGTTGTTAAAGTTAATTTCAAAACACATAGATAGAAGTAACATCTGTGAGAAGAGATAGTGCTAGTATTTGTCTCGATCATACTGCTATATGAGAAAGAATAAAATTGTCGCATATGAGGAATTACTAAGTACCAACCAAAATATGCTAAAATCAATAATCCATTTATTCTCCCAGTTGTGCCAACATGTAGCAATGGGAAATCACCTAATTACATATTTTGTCTTCATATAATAAGTTTTGTACATATAGTGAATGCCCTTTTTCATTTTTGCTCATATATATTTTTTAGATTGCTCGGCGATAGGATTTTTTTCCCCCTTCCTTTTTTTGTTCGGGGTTCATGGGGCATAGTGGCGACAATTACTACGTTTCTAGGCATAGTAACGCCCATAACACCATACTCTAGCTCATTTTTCTGGGACTTCTTTGGCTTCTCAAAATCTTAAGCCTTATTTGAATTACAAATTTTTATAGAAAAATATTTTTAATATATTTTTAGTTATCTTTTTATCTTTCATCTATTATTATAAGTAATTTTTTCAACTTATTTGCTTTGATTCGTTGTAAAAGAAGTTGAATTAATCCAAGGTGGCGAGGAAATTACTCAAAAAAAAAAAAAAAAAACCCCATAATCACTGCCCGCCCATACTGAGACATCGTACATAATGATTTACAGTGACTTGCAACCAACAACTGAACATTTGGAAAATATCCAATGACTTCGTTCATTTCCTGGACCCTCTTCTCCTTTCTCTTCTTCTCCTCCATCTCCTCCGCCAAGACCACCGTCTCCTTCCTCCACTCACCAACACCATCTTCTCCCTCCTCCTCACTGCCGGAGAATGACCTCATTCATGAAGCCTGCAAGGCTTCACGTGACCCGCCCACATGTGAGTCTACTTTGTTCCGATCCAGTCATGTGCCGCCTCCCAATTCAACCCTCTTGGACGTCATCCAATCTGCCACCTGGGTTTCTTCAGAAAACCTCAACATTGCCATTTCAATGGTGAATGTTATGCTGAACTCGTCCGCAGAGAATCTGAACCTCTCCATTGCCGCTTGGAATTGTGTGGAGGGACTTGTCTATTCTGCCTATAGGACAGGTTTAACGGCTGAGAATTTGCCCCGCGGCAGGATGAAGGATTCACGTGCATGGATGAGTGCGGCTTTGGCTTATCAGACTGGTTGTTCATCCGGGCTGAAAAGTGTCAATGGAAGCTTCAATTCTGAGGTGAACGAAACGGTGGCGTTTTTAGATGCCCTCATTGGAATGACCACTAATGCTTTGGGCATGATGGTAAATTACGATAATTTTGGTGACGAATCCAGGTTATGGGGTCCGCCCAAAACTGAACGGGATGGGTTTTGGGACCGGGTTAACGGGTCCGGTGATGGAGTTGGATTCCGGTTTGACTTCAACGGTGGGGTGCCGTCGGGGTTGAAGGCGAACTTGACGGTGTGCAAGGGCGGTGGTTGCGACTATGAGACGGTACAGGAGGCGGTGAATATGGTGCCGGATAACGATGCTAGTCGGAGGTTTGTGATATGGATCAAAGCAGGTTCATACGAGGAGATAGTTCGGGTACCACTGGAGAAAAAGAATGTGGTGTTTTTGGGCGATGGGATGGGCAAAACAGTCATTACAGGGTCATTGAATGTGGGCATGCCCAGAATGTCCACCTACAACACTGCAACTGTAGGTACGTTTGGATTTCATTTGGCATTTTGCTCTCACATGTAGTGGTGAGTTCTTGAATAGTCTCTCTCCTTTGGTCCAATAGAAGGGTTGCAGTTACTTGCCTAGTACTGTCTTATTCTTTTTGTCTTGGAATGATGTGATACACGCACGTTATGTAGTTGAATTTCAATTTATTCTAGCAAACTAGTTCCCAAAATTCAAATTTTAAATTCATCACACCATGACAAGTGTAAGAAGTTGGATTCTACATGTTTGCACAAATTATCGAGTAAGGAAAAATTTGTGTTTGACTAGATTTGATAAGAGTCGAGCTTAGTTAAACTCGATTAGTGCACTAAATTTGAACCACAGCTCTACAGCTTTAGCCATTTTATTAGTCATTTTACTGAATTATGTTCACTAGTCTGCAATTTAAGGAAATTCTTAGTCATCGCAGGAGTCTATTAGTGTTTTATACACTTTCTGGTTTTTGGACAAATTGATATGAAGGGGGGAATTATAAACAAATGATCTGGTAAGTTTTTCTTTTTAAACCCGCGTCATCACGCGTAGCTCATAAATCCCATGTGGTATTGTTTCCCATGTATCTGGCATGGCATACCTGTAGTAAACCAAATATAGAGGTATATCACACGATTTGGCAAACAAACTGTCGGTGGTCCGTGAATGATAGTTAGTTTTCGCTACAATTCTGGATATCCTCTTCAATGACTGCTCTTGTTTTCGTCGCATTGCTTTTGTTTTCTTGGTGTACTTTATTTGATGCAAGGCGCTTGATTGGCTCTTTGACCACGTCTCTTGGCGAAGGCAGTACTTTAAACACCTAACCCAAAACTAAATGAAGCACTCGAATTTGGTCCAATAGGCTTCCAATAGGCTTTCTCTCGTGCACGAGGTCGGGTGTTCAAATCCCATCCTACATATAAGGGGAGTGTAGTGCTTTACTTCTTTACAAAATTCAGAAAGTGCAATAGTGCACTTAACTGATTTGGAGGTTTTATCTCCTTCCAACTCCCCTACAAGTGCATTAATTTAGACTTGCCCTTCACAATTAGTACAAGAGTAGGAGTAGATGATGTTGTTACCTGCCTAGCTGCAAAGTCACCCCATAGACCAGTCATCCCCCCTTCCAAGGAAAAGAGGAAAGAAAAAAGAGAGTACAAGTACAAATGGTAGATGTCTCGGCCTGCAGCAGCATTAGACTCCTACATTTTCTAAAGTATTTTGTAAATCTCTTTGCAGGTGTAATTGGCGATGGATTCATGGCCAGTGGTGTCACATTTCAGAACACAGCCGGTCCTGTTGAACGCCAAGCAGTAGCCTTCCGATCACAATCTGACCTTTCAATCATTGAAAATTGTGAATTCATTGGCAATCAAGACACACTCTACGCTCATTCTCTCCGCCAATACTACAAATCCTGTCGTATCAAGGGTAACGTAGATTTCATATTTGGCAATGCAGCTGCATTTTTCGAGGACTGTATCATCCTAGTTGCCCCTCGACAAATCGAACCCGAAAAGGGAGAAATCAATGCTGTTACAGCTCAAAGCAGGACAAGCCCTGCTCAATCAACAGGTTTCGTTTTTCACAACTGCGTGATCAATGGAACTGAAGAATATATGGCATTGTACTATAGCAATCCTAGAGTACATCAAAATTTTCTTGGAAGGCCATGGAGGGAGTATTCCAGGACAATTTATATTAATTGTACAATGGAGGCTTTGGTTTCCCCTGCAGGATGGTTGCCGTGGAATGGCGATTTCGCATTGGCAACGCTTTATTATGGGGAATATGCAAATAGTGGACCGGGAGCTAATGTAACTGGTCGGGTGAGTTGGAGTAGTAGGATACCGGATGAGCATGTTCAGGCATATTCTGTGCATAATTTCATCCAAGGTGATGATTGGATCCCTGCTTCGTTTTGATTGATAGAAGATCAGTTAGTCATCCCATACATCAGAATTTTCATAGGCTTGAGATATACAATTTTTTGGTTAATTCTCATAAACCCTCTCAAAAATACTCTTTTTTCGCCTTGACCCTTGAAAGTTGAATTCCACAAATCCATCCCTATAATATTACAATATTTCCAATTAAGCACAATCGGGTCCAAAGCACAATTTGTGATTTGATTTGATCATGTGCACTTCACGTGATTCTGTGAAGTGATCAAACCATCTTCACAAAAATTATGAATTGATGTGGCTAGAAAATTATGTAAATGAAATCACCAATTTGCCTTTTTTCAATGGAGAATAACCTCAAGGGAACTAAGTGATATTATTATAAATATCATAGAAGGTTTCTGAAATTGACCCTGCAAAAAGACAAATTTAATGGGTTGCAAATTTGCTTTGGCAAAATTTTTTTTCATTATACCATATACATGTTATTCAATTACAGTTTATTTTTTCAAGTACATTTTTATTAGACAAACATAAAAATAAAAGAATTACAATATTATTCTAAATTTTTTTGCACATAATTTTCAATCTAAACAAATCCATTTCTCTAAAACACTCTATCTCGCCTCAAAGCTTTCTTAGAAGTTTTTCTTTATTTATTATTTCCCAGTCATTTCTTTATCACTCATTTGTAGAACAAAAATAAGCTAAAATCGTTTAAAGAAATGCAATCCACTTAGAGCTTTAAAAATACAAAAAGTTATACTGAGCATCAACAGAATAAACCTGCCGCTACTGCTACTTTCTTCAGTAGTCTTATGACTCTTGAGATGAAAAAAGGAAGTTTTAACATTTCCCCACGAACACTAAGATATAATAATTTTATGCTCCATGGTCCTCGATTATAATGGAAGTTGAAGTATAGAAAAGTTATTTTGAAATCTGATCCCCAAACAGGCATTCTGCCGATTATAGGATAACCGAGATAGTCCCCATGACAATTTGAGTTACGGATTGAGATTGTCAGTTTACCCATTCATGGTGGGAGGCCAAAGCATGTGCGGACTGGTTAGCAAGGATAGAGATTTTTTTGGTGTTCCAGGATCCAGTAGATGAGCAAAAAGTTTACTGCGAATGGATAGCAGAGGAGTAACCATCCCAAGACTAGTTCCTTGTAGTGAGCTTAGACCTAAGGTTTCCATAGAAACCCAAAAAGCGAAAAGAAGGAAGTATGAAGAATGTTAAACCAAGCTATTTTAATTGTTAGTTTCCTAATTCTTTTAGTTTCTTATTTAGTGTCTTGTTTGTTTAGTTTCCATATTAGATTAGAAAATCTCAAATCAATTCCAAATCAGTTTATAATTGTATTTGTTTAGAAAAGTTGACCATGAAGGTGACCATGAAGGCTTGTCTGTCTTGAAATAGCAATTTGAGTTAAACAAGTTTACCAAAGTGACTTGTTTGTCCTTCTAAGGGTGTCATGTATTCTTGAATACAAATTATTTTAGAGTGACGCCATACGTGCATTTTACCACATTTACAACATCTTGTCAAACTTCAACTACAATGTACGTAAACGTTATAGAAGTACTACTGCTTGTGTCTTTAATTTTGGTAGCCAGGTCAAGTATTCGAGCTCAATATTTTACATAAATTTTACTTCTTTTTGGAAAAAAAGAAACTCCTAAACCTTCTTTTCGTGCTGCCCGATGTCACTTAAATCATCCCACACAATAATGACCACGGAGAGATGTTGGAGTCAAAGGACAAAGCAAATTATTTCAAGGATCAATCACAAAAACTCTCTCTAACTTATAGTCATTTTTGTTCTTTATCCCCTCGGTCTCTAACAATCACGAAACCATCGTCACCCAAGTGGTGGCCAATAATTACTTGGTCAAGAAGGCCTATGTCGACCAAGGCAACTCTACCGACACATTATATTATAGGGCTTTCGAGCAGATGGGTGTGAAAGACGAGCAACTCATACCTGTCCGAACTCCCTTGGTAGGGTTCGGTGGCTAAGTAGTTTATCCGGAAGGAATGATAACCTTATCGGTAACACTCGGCACCCATCCCAAGACTCGGACAATCCTGATCAACTTTGCAGTGGTTAAGGCCTCGCCGACCTATAACATGATACTTGGGCGGCCCACTCTGAATGTTCTCCAAGCCATCATCTCACCTTACCACCTCAATTTCAAGTTTCAGACCCCCCATGGAGTAGCCAATGTCCTGGGGGATGTAGAGGTGGTCCGGGAGTGTTACCTCGCTACTCTTTGAGGAGTCTCGGAAGGACAATCACCGGCCCCTGCAGTCCTTGCCATTGAGTCTTTTGACCATGAATCCCTCCGAGAGTAGCCTCGACTCGAAACCAAAGACTCGATTATACAACTGCCCATAGACCCGGATAGACCAGAGAGGACAGTGAGTATTAGTAGACACCTCAGCCCTGATGTTCTAGGTTGCCTGGAACAGTTGCTGCAGGAATATCGGGATATCTTCGCATGGTCCACCGAAGACATGCCAGGCATCCCTAGAGAGCTCGCCATCCATAGGCTGAATGTCGACCCTAAGACCCAACCAGTCCAACAGAAAAAAAGAAACTTCGGCCCTGAAAGAGCCGAAGCTGTTAAGACCGAGGTCGATGGTCTGCTAATCTCAGGAATAATAAAAGAGGTGCTTTATCCAACCTGACTAGCAAACCCCGTAATGGTCAAGAAAGACACGGGGGGTTGGAGGATGTGTGTGGATTTCACCGATCTCAATAAGGCTTGTCCAAAGAATTGCTACCCACTCCTTTGGATTGACGCCTTGGTGGACTCCACAGTGGGTCACGAGGTCTTCTGCTTTCTTGAAGCTTTTAAAGGATACCACCAGATTAGCATGGATGAGGACGACCAACAGAAGACAGCTTTCATTACCGATCAAGGAATGTTCTACTACGTCACCATGCCTTTTGGGCTTCAAAATGCTGGAACAACTTACCAGAGGCTAGTGAACAACATTTTTAAAGAATAGATCGAAAAGACAATGGAAGCCTATATGGACGATCTCCTCGTAAAGAGCCGAAAATAGGAAAATTTAATCGAAAACCTTGCCGAGATTTTTGCAATTCTCCGAAGTAGCTGGATGAGACTTAATCCCAAGAAGTACATTTTCGACATATCTTCTGAAAAAATTTTAGGTTTTATGGTTTCGAAGAGAAGGATAGAGGCCAATCCAGACAAGGTTGAAACTATCCGAGATATGGCTCCCCTGAAGACCCTAAAGGAAGTCCAGAAGCTAGCAGGTCGGCTGGCTGCGTTACATCATTTTTTGTCCAGGTCAGCTGTCAGGAGCATACCCTTTTTTAAGGCATTGAAGGAGGCTGATCAGTTTACTTGGATTGATGAATGTCAACACGCCTTCGAAGATCTGAAGGACCTTCGATCTTTACCGACCTTGGTTTCTCCCACCTCGGGAGAAATGTTATTCCTTTACCTATCTGCCACCTCAGAAGCTATCAGTATTGTCCTCATCAAGGAAGACTCGGGTGCGCAGAGTCCCGTATATTATGTTAGCCGAGCCCTGCATGGCCCCGAGCAGAGATACACTCAAATGGAAAAATTGGTCTTATCCTTAGTTCACGCTGCCCGAAAATTGAAGCCCTACTTCCAGTCGCATCTGATTTGCATTCTGACCGATCAACCTCTTCGACAGATCATGACGTGGTCTGAGGCTTCAGGGAGATTAACTAAGTGGGCTATAGAGCTCAAAGAATTTGACATTGAGTACCAGCCCCGGACTTCGATAAAAGGCCAAACTTTAGCTGATTTTATTACCGAACTCACTCCTGCCGAGGGGCTCTCGACCGAATCAAATTCCTCAGCTCAGTGGAATTTGTATGTGAATGGGTCGTCTAACCGAGAAGGTAGTGGAGCTGGTCTCGTCTTGACGAGTACAGTTATGCTCTTCGATTTGGTTTTCCAACATCTAGCAATGAAGCAGAATATGAAACCCTCATCACGAGATTGACTTTGGCTCGGAAGTTCGGTGCTCAGAAGATCAGGGTCTTCAACGATTCACAGCTCGTGGTCAAACAAGTGCTCGGAGAGTACGAAGCTAAGGAGGAAAACATGAAGAGATATTTGTCCGAGGTAGTTGAACTGAGAGGAGGATTCGACCTTTTTGAGATCTCACGTATTCCGAGATCCAAGAATAAACGAGCTGATGCCCTATCTAAGTTAGCCTCTGCCTCTTACACCCTCGCCTCGGGGATGTCACAGTTGAGATTCTTCACTACCCAAGTTTGGAAGAGGCTGTGTTGCCTATATCCGAATCTACAATATGGATAGACCCCTACGTCACCTATCTTACCTGAGGTGTATTGCCCGCTAACAGCATCGAGGCGAGACGCGTCCGACTGGGAGCTGCCAGATATGCATTTTATCAAAATGCCTTGTACAAGAGATTGTATTTAGGCCCGTGGTTGAAGTGTGTCACCCCCGAAAGCGGCTAATACATACTCCAAGAAATTCATGAAGGCATGTGTGGTTCCCATGTTGGTCCTCGGATGGCATCTAAGAAGGCATCACTCTTGGGATATTACTGTCCATCAATGCAAAGGGACTCGTAAGCCCTGATTCAAAGTTGCTCGGCGTGCCAAGTTCACACTCCCGAAAGGCATCTTCCACCTGTGGACTTGATCCCAATCACCTCCCCGTGGCCCTTTGAACAATGGGGAATCGACCTCCTCGAGCCATTCCCGAGAGTTCTTGGAGGATTCCTCTGGCTCGTCGTGGCTATTGACTATTTTTCCAAATGGGTGGAGGGCGAGTCCCTCACAAATATCACAGGCCGAGCTGTACAGAAATTCTTTTGGAAACAAGCAGTCTGTAGATTGGCATACCCCGAGTGATCATTTCAGACAATGGTAGGCAGTTTGCTGAAAATCGGTTTAAAGGATGGTGTGAAATTCTGGGAATTAAATAATACTTCACCTCAGTAGGTCATCCCCAAGCAAATGGTCAGGCCGAAAACCTGAACAGAATTTTGCTTCAAGCCCTCAAGACTCATTTGGTGCAAGCTCATACTTCCTGGGTTGAAGAGCTGCCCAGTGTGTTCTGGGCTTATCGAACAACTCCTCGGACATCAATACAGGAGACTCCGTTCTCACTAACCTATGGAGCTAAAGCAGTGGTACCAGCTGAGATTGGCGTCCCGAGCTTTAGGCTGCAAAACTACTCAAAAGCAACCAATTCTCAGGAAAGGTGATCTGAACTGGACTTGCTCGAAGAAAGAAGGGAAATTGCTACCATCAGGTCGGCCAATTACAAGAACGCTTTGTCGCGGTACTATAACTCCAGAGTTTAGGAACTCTCCTTCCGACCAGGGGATCTAGTACTCAGAAAAAAATCTGTAAGCTGAACCCTTGGACAAGGCAAGTTGGACCCGGAGTGGGAAGGGTCATACTGAGTAGCCGAAACCCATCCTAAATAGGTACTGTAAATTAGCATACCGAGACGATTCCTTGGTGCCCCGTACTTGGCACTTCTCAAACCTCAAGAAATTTCATTTGTAAATCCGATGTACTTTACTTATTGTTAGAGTTTTTGGTTTGAATGTAACTGATCGAAACACTTGAAAATACAATTTTAATGCATCGGATTATTTGATTTTTATGCATAGGATTATTTTTACTTGTGTTTTTCTTTACTCTTTATTTGAAATTCCACTTCGGTTCGGCATTTTATACTTAGAAGTTTTCCCATAGATGTAATAACATCCGAAAAGAAAATTTTGGGGGCAACAAGGATACTATCCGAAGACATCGCATTACTCCATTCAGTGAATAAGTCCGAAATTGATAAAAAGAGGATGAAAAGACAAAAACACAAACAACAACTCGGAAGGAAAAACCAAAATTCATTAAAGCTCGGATCGAAAGTACAAGAAATAAGTTCGGAGAATACAAGATTAAAAGTCACAAGGCATAAAAAGCCAAGGCCTCTAGCCGATGGCCTAGTCTTCAATCATATGGACCTCGGTCGAGACTTGCTGGCCTTCGGCTGTTTGCTGCCCTCCGCCCTCCCTAGAAGGCTGCTCGGCATCTTGCCCAAATGAGTTCTCTATGTTCTGCCCCTCGGGGTCTCACCCAGATGGGTTCTCCATATTTTGCTGCCCCTCGGTATCCTGAGACTCTTCGGCAGCAGAGGGCTCTTTGGCGGCTCTTTCGGCGGCTTCTTCGGCGTCGATTTCAGCCTGACGCTTATCATAGAAGGCCTTGGTTATGACTTTTAAGTCTTCGTCGGCCTTAAAACCCTGGAGACATTGCTCGACGAGGTCCTCAATTTCTGAATCGTAGTCCTTGTCCTTGACAAGCTTTATCTTCTCCTCGAGCTCAGGGTGAAAAACCTTGGTTTTTTGCAGGCCTTTGGTATAGCTGAACTTAAAGTTCGGCCTTGACAGCTGAATGATGTTGTCTTAGAACTCTTTGGAGGCCCGGTATTCACCCGCGGCTGTCATCTAGGCGAAAGCCACTTCATTCCGGAGTCTCTCCTCGTGCTCCGTGAGCTTCTTTGAGAGTAGTTTGCTGAGATTCATTCTTTATCCGAGCCTTCTTCAGCTCGTACTCGGCCACCTGCCGAGCTTTACACTCCTTGTGGGCGAGGTCCTCGGCCTTCTTCCTCACTGCCTCCCTCTGTTTATCCCACGGACCAGTGTAGTGTATCGGTCTACCACGTCAGCATTGAAAGTGTTCGCCTGCATCCAGACTTCAGATGAGATTACAGAATAAAAGATGTTAAAAGAAATCCGAGAATAGGTATAGGCTTACCGCAACCTGGTTGGTTAGGAGGTTGTCGACCAGCTTCTCGAGAGGAAAGTTACGAGAAAACTCCCGGTCCCGAGAAAAGACTGCCCCGAGGCACACCTCCCTTGCAGTGTCGAGGTACATGACCCGATTATTCTTCCCGACCTGCCATTCGGGGTAGAATTGTTCGACAGAATGAGTTGTGACCTCTTGAGCGATGTGCATTGGCGGGATGGAGTAGTCATCCCACACCGATGGAGGAGCAGGAAGTGTGGCAGCTCGAGGGGCTGTCATCAATCCTTTTCCTCGCCCATGCGCCGGGGGCTGGAGCCCGAGGTTTGTTGCTAGGGGCTGAGGAATTATGGCCCCTCGAGGCTCCTGTCCGTGGAGGTGAAAGAGGAGGGATAGCTATTGTAACTCTCGGGTGGCGGGGCCGCTCCTCGGGGGATTGTTCGTCCTCGAGGTGGACGAGCTGCCTATCTTCGCCACCTTGGCAGGGGACTGCCTGGAGATCTCGGCCCCTTTCTTCTTCCTCTTCATACCCTCCCCGGCAGTCACCATATTTGACA
This sequence comes from Gardenia jasminoides, assembly GCA_013103745.1. Classification (NCBI taxonomy): domain Eukaryota; kingdom Viridiplantae; phylum Streptophyta; class Magnoliopsida; order Gentianales; family Rubiaceae; genus Gardenia; species Gardenia jasminoides. The sequence continues at coordinate 22,338,469 of CM023104.1, forward strand.
TCTTCATCACTGCAAGAGGAAAGAGTGATTACTTAGTGAGAAAATGAGAAAAGAAGAAAAGAAAAATCAACAGAAAAAAAATTACAACGTCTTTTCAGCCGAGATCAGTAAAACAGGTTTTGTTTCATCGATCAGTTAGCTTAGCTCGACTGAGTCATGCATCTATTAGTGGGGGTTCGAGGATATTGTAACTATGGATGACGAGCCCCGATCTGTCCAATCTTCTGAAATCCCGTTTCGCCTCGCCTTGGGGGTCCAGATCGGCAGATTCGTAAGAACCTCTCCACCAAAACCTTGAGGGAAAATAGGTACTGGGGACGAAGAAAAAGACGTACTTCCAGTCGTGAATAGAGCTCGGGGTACCCATGACCTGAGTTCGCTTTCCACTTCTCATCCCAAAATAATGCCATCCAGGATCTTGCTCTTGCTTCTTCAAAGAATAGAACCTCTGGAAGAGGGTTACCGAGGGCTCTATACTCAGGTGTCGGCAGAGGATTTGGAATCCAGTGATGATCTTTATGGCGTTTGGGACGAGCTATGTTAGCCGAACCTGCTAGTAGACGAGAACTTCTCGGAGAAAGGACGTGAGAGAAAACCAAAGCCCCACACGCATGTGCTCCTAGTAGACCCCTATCTGACTCGAAGGAGGTCTTGACGCCGACCAAACGCTACCTAGCCTCCTGATACTGCTATCTGACCCAGAGGAGGCCGCCGACCAAACGCTACTTGGCCTCGTGATAGTAAGGCCTTTAGGCCAATAGAACTCGTTCAAGATATATTCCATATGTTGCTTGGACACAGTGGATCGGAAGTTGGGTACGGTGCTGAAATCAAATATGTCAGTCCTTACTAGTTCGGCTGGACCGGCATCTGTTAAATTTCTTGTGGAAGAAGGCCCTGCCTGTGTCTCGAGGGGATCCTTATCAAAGTCCAGATAATAGGACTCACCCCCAGGGTCCTCAGACCTCTCTGTTTCTTCCTCTTTACTCTCCTCGGCCACTATTTCGGGTGATGTCCTCGGTTCTTCTTGAGCCTGCCCTCTTTGTTCATCATTTATTATTACAACTTCGGCGTCGGACTCCGATGGTCAGACCTCTGTCTTGACCTCAGTTTCCTTGTCCATTTCGGTGCCCTCAGAGCTACTGGAGGACGAGGTGGAACTATTTCGAAGACCCGCTGTCTTCTACCTCAACGTCTTCTGTATCTTCTTCAGATAGGACATTCCTCGAGGGCTCGTCGTAATCCTTGGTTTTATCCATGGCAAAGAAAGATACTTACTATTCAATGATCAAAAATACGGGCGTTGGATGAAAAAGCTTCGGCAAGACTAGATCGGATTCCTTAAGAGCTCGGGAGAAATCACTTTCAGTTGTGGCAAAGCGTCAAAGTGAGGCTCTACCACTATTTATACCCGTCTCATGAAAGGGAGTGACATTTCGAGAAGGCGCGGCTTTTCAAATTTTGAAACACAGAAAATCCCACTTTTCCTGAGGTCTTGACACGTAGGCTTATCTCCTCGATTGTACTGCCACGCCATCATACCCTCAGAGGAGGTACGGCCACGTCACCTTGTCCCTTTGTAAGCCGTGGAGTTCGGCAGCACGTAGCTGTTCTGAAGTCTTGCCGAAACTGAGGGGCAGATGTGGGGACATGATCCTCACATCTCGACCTTAGCTCTCAGGAGATAGACCTCGTCTACAAGTATAAGCCCATCTCAACCTGCTCACTCTGTTGAAGACTTCGGGAAAGGGCCTCGGTATGGCCGATCTCCCCATATTGCTTGACAGGCTATTCCCACAGCAAGCAGTACTACAAGAGGGGGACCATCATACCATCCTTTCATCCAAGACCTTTATAATGGTCCCCCACACACTTGGTTATCATTTGTAATCAGCTGCACTCTCCTTGATTTGGTATAAATACCCCTTACATCACCTGGTTTAAGGTAACTGACTTTTGGTATATTCTATTAGCTTCCTCTTTTAGAAAACTCTCTGACTTAAGCATCGGAGTAATCTAGGGGGACCAACCCCTGACCTCTGTTTTCTTGTTTCTCCCGTGTAGGTTCACATCTTCAACCCCTCCCAAAAACCACCTCGGTCAAATACTCTTGAAGTGTTAGTCTACGCTTCTACAGTAGTCGTTATTGTTTATTCAACTACGGATTGACGTGCATAGAATAATTTTTTTATGCTAAAAAATTAGCCTAGCTATTTGCATAATGATAGGTATCAAGCCTATGCAATGATAATTAATAAACCTAACTTACCAATAAAATAACCAGAATCCAATTCCAAGTACTGGAGCAGGGATTCCGGATGTGCAGTGGGTTACTGGTTTCACCCTGATTCCAAGGAGTATACATAATCCGATATACCAGAATTAGTTAACTTATATACAGTGGCAAATAGGGTCGTCTCCACAGGGACTGGGGGAAAATTCGCTTCTTTCTCAAGCACAGAGAAATGGGGGATTTTTGAGACAAAAAGGAATCAATTAAAAATCAAATAATAAAGCCAAATAACTAAAATAAAAGAGAATGAAATATATGAGAAATGAGTTCTAGCCAAAGATCTAACTACTCAGATACAGTCCATAAACCTGATCATCGATGCAAGGTTAATTCATTTAATTCATTAGTAGACTGGTTATAGCCACCGGAAACCTCTCAAATGACCAACTCTTCCTTAGATTTTAGGTACTTAAGGTACGCCCGTTAAATACCCTTAATTAAGAAACAACTTTAGGTACGCCCGTAGGATTTAACTTCTCAATTGCATTAAGAACTAGAAAAGCCCAAACCCTAACCAACAAACACATTACCAGGGTTCATTTAGATTAGATCGCACGTTCCCCTAACGTGTGTTAACGTTAGTTGCACTAATATTAACCTACTAAACAATTACGGATTTAGCAAATTAAACTGGTGGTAAACTATTAAATCAATTCGAATGTCGAGCTCTTAACATCCAATCAACAAAATAATCATAGGAACATAAAACAAAGAACGTACAAATACCAAAGAATGAAACGAACAAGAGATAAATCAGTTAGATCACACAAATATCTTGAACCATGTCGTCGAGTTGATCTTTGACTAGACTAGGAAATTACCCACGCATCACGCAAGAAATTCCACAAGAGATTTCAATAGAAAATATCAAAGCCATCCGTTTGTCTTTTGTTCAAAGTAAAAATAGCGAAAGGAACAGTCAGGAGACTATCACTAGCTTCCATCTTTGTCCCATCCGAAGTCTCTCTACGCGAAGCCAAGGGAATCCATTAATCAAAACTACTAGTCACCCCCTTATAGTCTCGGATTCCTTCCGTCTAATCAATTAGTTAAATTCTAATAGGAATCAAACTACTCCTTTCCTAATTTAAAAGATACTCTAATAACAAATATTAGAATAGTTTCTGAATAATAATAAACTACTAAATAGAAAAAAGAGGAGAATTGTTCCAGCACAGCTTAGGATTTGGAATCTTCAATTCTTTGGAAAGTGCTAGAAAGCCTTCTGGAAAACAGTTTTTCAGCACCTTTTTGTTGAGTCCATAATTGTGCAAATTATTTATGAATAATTCCCTCTAATTATGGGCTAAATATGGTGATAATTGCTTGATTCTACTTATATTTGGTTCTTGGCATTTATTTAGGTCATTGGACTTATTTGGAGTTTAAAAGTGCAATTTTGGTGAAAATTTCAGAAGAGAATCCCAGATAAGGTACGGGCACGCTGTGTTTTGATTTGAAAGTTGCCTTTTTGAAGAAATGAACCATTTTCCCATGGAAGACAATTGCTGAATATTTGGAAACAAGGATTTCATATATTTTTGGGAATTGGTCAAAGACTCCTTTTAATTAGGAATATTTGTAATTGGTTTCCATATTTATTTTGTTATGGTGATTTAGCAAGTTAGATTCCAAGTAGGATTCAAACTCTTTGGAGTCCTAATTTGGAAGGGATTTTAATGGCTTTATTTTCGCCAGCTTTAAGTAGAAAAAGGGGGCCGAGCTCTCTTGGTAGGTATTATTGATTCTTAGCTTTTCGATTAGTCACGCAGAACGGACTTTGCTTGGACGAAAATCTTGCTAGCCAACCTTTGGCTTTTTGTGGCTTTGAAGCTTAGTTCGTTCCCTTGTTTTCTTTTCTTTTAATTAGTTAGAATTGCAATTCTCAACAATATCTCTTGGTTGCGATTCTCCATGAAGAGTGGCTAATTTCTTCGTCTAGTTGAAGGCTAATCGAGTTTTGGTTCATCAACTCTGTGAGACTTGTTTGGATTATTTTTATTTCATTTATTTACAAGTATTTGAATATTTTTTGATGTTCACGTTTATGATTATTTCTTGCAATTAAATACCTGATCACTATTTATTTGTGGGGATAATCTACTGCCATCTAGAACACTAAATACGTAATCGTTGGAAGGTTTTAGTATTTGTGACAATTGACGTAATTCAGGAGTACAAGAAACTTTTGGGTTATTGTCATGGAAATATTCAATCTGGCTTAAATGAACTGAACTCATGTGTTTGTTGGTTAGAATTGGTGGCTAATCTAATTGTTAATGCTGTTGGTGGGCTAAATCCTAAGAGCTTGTTTAGGGTTGTCTACTGGCAAGAGAAGTAGTTACAGATCTTGTCGTGGCTATCGATACAGTAAGGATTGGCAGGTTGTCAGAGCTTGTTGACAACCATAACCAATTTATTTGTAAGTAATTGAATGCAATTTAGTGTCAGTGATCAAGTTGATGAAACCAAGGTGAGATTAGGCCTTTGACTAGATCTTGTTATTGATTGATTTATTTTCGTATTTGATTCCTGTAATACTGTTTAGTTAATTGGCATTTTGTGGCATTTTGTGGTGTCATCTATTTTCATTAGGTTTTATTAATTAGGAATTATTCGAAATCCCTCCCCCCATTTATTTTATTTCATAAAAAATAATTCTTCCAGTTCCCTGAGCAGACGACCCTACTTGCCACTTACACAAATTAATTAATTTCAGGTTAAATTCTGGTATATCAGATTAAGTAAACTCCTTGGAATCAGGGTGAAGCTAGTAACCCATTGCACATCCGGAGTCACTGCTCCAGTACTAGAATTAATTCGGGAATTCTTCTATAGGCAGTTAGGTTATATTTATTTTTGTACAGGCTCACTCATTGCCTTGCAAATAATACATCAAATTCTCATGCAATGAAATTAAAGCATTTCTTCAACATACGGGTGCAAAGAGAAAGTCTAAAAAGAGATCTAGGCTAACAATTGTGGTATCAAACAAAGAAAAGGGTTAAAGGCTCAAATTGGCTCACTAATGGTAAATAAAATAAAGGCAGGATTTTTTTTCGCAAGCCAAAAGTGGTTAATCCTAGATGCCTTTATCATTTTAATGCACCAAATTCATTGAAACGTGATTTTGACATGCATAACAAAGCAAGTTCTAGAATGCTCAAACCATGTGGAGTACCACTCAACAAATGAAACATGAGCAAATTCAAAAAAATTGCTCACAATCAAATCCAGAAATCTCACAAGTGGTAAAGGATTGATGCCAAATTCAACATATTCATCAATTAAATCCATCATCAAGAAAAGTAGAAAATCTAATTGGCATGAACTCACTACTTATACCCACATCTCGATTGCATTCATCATTGTTTTTCTTTTTTTTTAAAACTACGAAAGAAAATAAAATACAAAACATGGTCTAAAGCATAGCTAACCCTCCCTCACACCTAAATCTTACATTGTCCCCAATGTGACAAATAAAGAACCAGAAAAAGAAATAATAGAGGACAACGACACTTCCCTGAATCATGGAGGAGGGTGATAGGGTTTTTCTTTACTCCTCAAATTTTAAATAACCTTTATAACCCTATATTACCGCAAGTATACGGATCGTTTATTGAGTATAGGGAAATAAGGTGTCGATCCCACGAGGAAGAGTGTCAAGTATCGGTGATTTTCAAACTCCTCTATTATTTAGACTATCATAAGAAAGATATAAAGGGGGAAGGCGGTAAACCGTCCTTAGGAAGAAGGATTAAGCAAATAAAACCGACCGCTAGGTGTCAAAGACATCCAATTGGCGGTAGAAAGGAAATAACAAGAAAGCAAGTAAAGAGTTAAGATCCTAGAGCTTTAGAATCTCTTGTTAAGTTAGATTAGAAGTTAGTCACATTAATTATGTCCCTTCTCCAATGATTTGCTAAGGTATAACTTCCTTTTTCATGCCATCACTTTCGTCAATGGTCATGTGTAGTGCAAGCTCTCATTTAAGATAAGTTAGTCACTCGGAATCACTTTTGCCGATTCCTTAAGTCCTTGGAATCTTCCTTGACCTATTTTCATAGAGAAAAGAGAGAAACAAGTTAAATAAGCTCAATGAAGTTATAGTTTAAAACCAAAACCAACCAACTATATTCACTACTTTCATGAGAATATAAGTTAGTGTTTAAGAACTTAGATCTTATTGAAGGAAAGTTTTTCACTGCTCATCAACATCAAATCATTTATAGTTGGTAGCTAATCAACCATAAAGCATAAACACAAGTCTTAAACTAGCAAAATCAATGAGGACATAAATAACTCAACTACTTCAAAATCATAACTAAAACAAGTTCATCCTCACTCAAGGATTTGAGATGCTTAACTAAACATAATACTACTAACTATACTACTAAACTAATGAACTAGTGAAGACTACATGCCTCATCTCTACCTCACTCTACATTCTTTTTAATTCTTTTCAAATGTCTACAAGAGGTCCTATTTATAGATGAATGAATTCATAAGCATCCAAAATTTTATCATGTGAATACAAGACAAATTGTGCTTCAAAAGTCAAGGAAAATGGCTCATGAATCTTCATCCTTTGAACTTCCTTCAAAAATGTCTTCATGCATTGAATCCAATAAATTCCAATCTCAAATGAGTTGTAAAGTTGTGTTTTGGATTGGCAATGAGTTGTTTCTTCAATCTTCCAATATTCTTCACGTAACTCTTGCTGAAATTTGTCCAAAATTGAGCTGGAAAATCTGGAATTGGCAAGTTGCGCAATTCTCGAGGATCCAGGTAGATCCGCGAGGAAGAGGCTCGCGGATCACATCGCGGATCCGGTCCCCTAGCTCCTGTGAGAGGGATTCGCGAGCTATTTGAAATTTCCAGTTGTTGGTTCGCGTATTGACTCGTGAATCTCCTTGAAATTTGTGAAATCGGCATTTTTCGTCGTGAAATTGATGCGTTAATTGCTCCGACTTTTGACATTTTGATTCCTCGTTGATTCCAATTGCATTTTCCATTTTTTCTTCCATGCTTCTTGGCAAATATCCACATTTTCATCCTCATTTAATAATTGGACAAGCAATCCTGCAAAAACATGAAGATTTCACCACATTAATCCACAAAAATGCATTTTTCTATTTAAACCACAAAACGTAGAATTTCAATAGAAACCCTAGTTCATTAGCCATTAAACTAACAAAAACACACAAAAACTACACAATTAATCTTACTAAAAACATGCAAAATATTGACTTATCAAACTCCCCTACACTTGAACCATTGCTTGTTCTTAAGCAATAAGAAATACACACCAACAATGATTTAAGTGTTTGTGCACCTTTTAATTCAATTTCTCAAAACAAGGTAGAAAACCATTTTGCGATTATCCATTAAACCACAAGTACTCATAATATCAAGTAAAAGAGAGTAATCATACCATAATTTCAAGTAGCTCAATTCAATTTCTCATTCCTCACCCAATTTCACACACAAAGTGAATCATATAGTCAATAATGCTTCCTAAACCCATGATCATCTTTAAAAGAGGGATTTATTGATAATTCATATCAAACATATATTTAAATTGTGAAAATGCTTTTGATGAGAAGATCGACATTTTTAGATGAAGATCCCCTGTTACTCAATATTTCACTTTATTTACCTACTCTTTATTCAAGTACCGTTTGATGCGAAAGTCGACATTTTTAGATGAAGACTCCCGGTTACTAAGCACATTGAAATAGAGATTTCAATTTTCTTTTTCTTCTTTCTTTTTCTTTTTTTTATTTTTTTTCTTTATTAGAAACATAAATATATATACCCTCAAAAGAATAATCATGAGAAAAGTACTACATTTATCAACCATATTTATCACTCTACTATGCAAAAATCAAATAAAGAAAAGAAATCTCATTAAACATACAAAATTAGGCATAATTTCCTCCATTTTACAAGATATACTTTCCTTAAATTATAAAAAATTTTAATCACAAAATAGTCGTCTCCAAGTTATTTGAGAAATTGAAGCAAATTGGTACAGGATTAGTCGAAAAATTTTAGCAAATTTTTACAAATTTTCTCCAAATAGCAATCACATAATTCCTCCCCCCACACTTAAAATGCACATTGTCCTCAATGTGTAAGAAGGAATAATAAGATAAGATAAATAAGAAAGTAATACTTCCCTTGTTAACGTGATTGAATTGGTCTACTTTGCCATTTGCCATTGAATAACCTTTAATGCCTGAAAAATTTGACAAGAAACTGTAGGAAAAGGTTAAATTTCTCGATCCACGAAGCACAGTTCGCGAATTTGGCTGGGTAGCTCTCAGAACCAGATCCGTGACCCATGGATCCGCGAGGAGTAACTCGCGTATTGACTTCACGGATGTACAGAAAACTCCTCTGATCCTGATCCAAGCCTCGATCCATGAGGAAGACCCTCGACTTCGAGGATCCTTCGAAATTGGTTCTCGCAGTTTTTCTGCAAGTTTCATTGGTTTCTCATTTTCTACTATTTCCAGAATAAAAATCCTGTTTGTTAATTATGCAATGCACCTTCTCTAACACATGTAGTATGATCAAAACAACATAATTAACCTCATTTCTTGAATCAAAAACAACTAAAACACAAATTGAGGTATGAAGATGTTTGCATTTTTACTATTCATCGTGCACCAAAAAGGTAGATCTTGCCATGCTTGATATTCCTACAAGACAGACAAAACAAACACACTTAAAAACATAAAACAAACATGCCTAAACATAAAATCACACCAAACTAACACAAACTTAAACAAAATTGGGTTGCCTCCCAACAAGCGCTCTTTTATAGTCATTAGCTTGACTATATGCCCTTTTCATCAAGGAAGTTTAGTAAATGCATAATCCACCAATTGAGGGCGAGGCGGATCATTAAAAGGTGATTCAATCATGTGAGTCTTATCAAATGATATGAAAGAAGGAAGAGGTTTACCTATCTCAAGTGTTTCATAGATATTACCTTGCAATTCCACCACTTGAGAACTTATCAAAGGAATGTCCATATGGCCTTCTTGGGGTAAAATGACCTTGGAACCTATACTTTCACCACATTCCTCAAAAGGAATTATATAAACATCATTCATGCTTTCCTTTTGAGGTTCAAAATCCATTTCAAAGTTATCATCATGTGAAATGGACATTTCATCATTAAAATGCAAATAAGATTGATCATTGTCATCCAAATGTAATCCCCTTTCACATGCAACATTCCCATCATTAATGTTAGGGTCAATTTGCATTTCACCACATGAAATAACTTCACACAAAGTGTGCAATTGTTGTTGTAATCTATCAATTCTTTCATCTAATCTTTTCTCAATCCATTCAAAACGATTGGAAGTTGTTTAAGCAAATTTTTCAAAAGCCACTTCCCAAGATGGTTTTGATTCATATTGAACACCATTAGGTTGGTAATCATAAAAATGTAAAGAAGTATCGTATGGATTATTCCAACCACAAGTACAAGAATTATCACAATTAACACCATTTTGATCAAAATAAGAATTGTAATGCTCAAATTCACCATAAGAATCCACATGTTGTGCTTGCATACATGTATGTGTAGCATGATTTCTTCCACACAAGTCACAAACCACATAATTAGAATTCAAGGCATTAGTATTCCTCTTTTGTTCAAGCAAATTTGTCATGGTGTCCATTTGCACGTGGAGTGTAATATAATCAAGATTAGCTTTAATACTCCTTATGCAATCATCAAATGACATACCTTCGAGCATCCTTTGATTACCCCCATAGATATAGCCTTGAAAATTGTAGGGGTCCATTGCCAAGCTTTCTTCTCTAAAGCTTTGCTCCACGTTCTTTCTATCCTCTTTAAACCCTAAAAATGCTTAAAAGCAAGATTAGTGAAGAAGAATAGTTACTAACACATAAACTAAAAACAAGAATATAAAAATGTCTAAAGTAATAGAGTTATTCTTAGCACCGATATTGAACAAATTCTTCCCCGGCAACGGCGCCAAAAACTTGATAGGGTTTTTCTTTACTCCTCAAAATTTAAATAACCTTTATAACCCTATATTACCGCAAGTATACGGATCGTTTATTGAGTATAAGGAAATAAGGTGTCGATCCCACGAGGAAGAGTGTCAAGTACCGGTGATTTTCAAACTCCTCCATTATTTAGACTATCACAAGAAAGATATAAAGGGAGAAGGCGGTAAACCGTCCTTAGGAAGAAGGATTAAGCAAATAAAACCGACCGCTAGGTGTCGAAGACATCCAATTGGCGGTAGAAAGGGAATAACAAGAAAGCAATTAAAGAGTTAAGATCCTAGAGTTTTAGAATCTCTTGTTAAGTTAGATTAGAAGTTAGTCAAGTTAATTATGTCCCTTCTCCAATGATTTTCTAAGGTATAACTTCCTTTTTCATGCCATCACTTTCGTCAATGGTCATGTGTAGTGCAAGCTCTCATTTAAGATAAGCTAGTCAGTCGGAATCGCTTTCGCCAATTCCTTAACTCCTTGGAATCTTCCTTGACCTATTTTCATAGAGAAAAGAGAGAAACAAGTTAAATAAGCTCAATGAAGTTATAGTTTAAAACCAAAACCAACCAACTATATCACTACTTTTGTGAGAATATAAGTTAGTGTTTAAGAACTTAGATCTTATTGAAGGCAAGTTTTTCATTGCTCATCAACATCAAATCATTTATAGTTGGTAGCTAATCAACCATAAAGCATAAACACAAGTCTTAAACTAGCAAAATCAATGAGGACATAAATAACGCAACTACTTCATAATCATAACTAAAACAAGTTCATCCTCACTCTAGGATTTGATAGGCTTAAAAACATAATACTACTAACTATAGTACTAAACTAGTGAACTAGTGAAGACTACATGCCTCCTCTCTACCTCTCTCTACATCCTTTTTTATTCCTTTCAAATGTCTACAAGAGGTCCTATTTATAGATGAATGAATTCATAAGCATCCAAAATTCTATCATGTGAATACAAGACAAATTGTGCTTCAAAAGTCAAGGAAAATGGCTCATGAATCTTCATCCTTTGAACTTCCTTCAAAAATGTCTTCATGCATTGAATCCAATAAATTCCAATCTCAAATGAGTTGTAAAGTTGTGTTTTGGATTGGCAATGAGTTGTTTCTTCAATCTTCCAATATTCTTCACATAACTCTTGCTGAAATTTGTCCAAAAACTGAGCTGGAAAATCTGGAATTCGGCAAGTTGCACTCTGTGGATCTGAGGTAGATCCGCTGAGGAAGAGGCTCATGGATCACATCGCTGATCCGTCCCCTCTGTGAGAGGGATTCGCGAGCTATTTGAAATTTTCACTTGTTGGTTCGCGTATTGACTCGTGAATCTCCTTGAAATTTGTGACATCGGCATTTTTCGTCGTGAAATTGATGCGTTAATTGCTCCGACTTTTGACCTTTTGATTCCTCGTTGATTCCAATTGTATTTTCCATTTTTTCTTCCCTGCTTCTTGGCAAATATCCATATTTTCATCCTTATTTGATAATTGGACAAGCAATCCTGCAAAAACAAGAAGATTTCACCACATTAATCCACAAAATGCATTTTCTATTTAAACCACAACATGTAGAATTTCAATAGAAACCCTAGTTCATTAGCCATTAAACTAACAAAAACACACAAAAACTACATAATTAATCTTACTAAAAACATGCAAAATATTGACTTATCAATCTCCCCCACACTTGAACCATTGCTTGTCCTCAAGCAATAAGAAATACACACTAACAATGATTTATGTGTTTGTGCACCTTTTAATTCAATTTCTCAAAACAAGGTAGAAAACCATTTTATATTATCCATTAAATCGCAAGTACTCATAATATCAAGTAAAAGAGAGTAATCATACCATAATTTCAGGTAGCTCAATTCAATTTCTCATTCCTCACCCAATTTCACATGCAAAGTGAATCATATAGTCAATAATGCTTTCTAAACCCATGATCATCTTTAAAAGAGGGATTTATTGATAATTCATATCAAACATATATTTAAATTGTGAAAATGCCTTTTGACGAGAAGATCGACATTTTTAGATGAAGATCCCCTGTTACTCAATATTTCACTTTATTTGCCTACTTTTTATTCAAGTACCGTTTGATGCGACAGTCGACATTTTTAGATGAAGACTCCCGGTTACTAAGCACATTGAAATAGAGATTTCATTTTTCTTTTTCTTCTTTCTTTTTCTTTTTTTTCTTTATTAGAAACATAAATATATATACCCTCAAAAGAATAATCATGAGAAAAGTACTACATTTATCAACCATATTTATCACTCTACTACGCAAAAATCAAATAAAGAAAAGAAATATCATTAAACATACAAAATTAGGCATAATTTCCTCCATTTTACAAGATATACTTTCCTTAAATCACAAAAAATTTTAATCACAAAATAGTCATCTCCAAGTTATTTGAGAAATTGAAGCAAATTGGTACAGGATTTGTCGAAAAATTTTAGCAAATTTTTACAAATTTTCTCCAAATAGCAATCACATAATTCCTCCCCCCACACTTAAAATGCACACTGTCCTCAATGTGTAAGAAGGAATAATAAGATAAGATAGATAAGAAAGTAATACTCCCCTTGTTAACGTGATTGAATTGGTCTACTTTGCCATTTGCCATTGAATAACCTTTAATGCCTGAAAAATTTGACAAGAAACTGCAGGAAAATGTTAAATTCCTTGATCTGAAGCACGTTCAGCGTTCATGAATTTGGTGGTAGCTCGAACCAGATCCGTGACCCATGGATCCGCGAGGAGTAACTCGCGTATTGACTTCACGGATGTACAGAAAACTCCTCTGATCCTGATCCGCGAGCCTCAGATCCGCGAGGAAGACCCCGCGTATCGACTCGCGGATCCTTCTGGAAATTCGGTTCTGCAGTTTTTCTGCAACTGGTTCATTGGTTTCTCATTTTCTACTATTTCCAGAATAAAAATCCTGTTTGTTAATTATGCAATGCACCTTCTCTAACACATGTAATATGATCAAAACAACATAATTAACCTCATTTCTTGAATCAAAAAACAACTAAAACACAAATTGAGGTATGAAGATGTTTGCATTTTTACTATTCATCGTGCACCAAAAAGGTAGATCTTGCCATGCTTGATATTCCTACAAGATAGACAAAACAAACACACTTAAAAACATAAAACAAAAATGCCTAAACATAAAATCACACCAAACTAACACAAACTTAAACAAAATTGGGTTGCCTCCCAACAAGCGCTCTTTTATAGTCATTAGCTTGACTATATTCCCTTTTCATCAAGGAGGTTTAGTAAATGCATAATCCACCAATTGAGGGCGAGGCGGATCATTAAAAGGTGATTCAATCATGTGAGTCTTATCAAATGATATGAAAGAAGGAAGAGGTTTACCTATCTCAAGTGTTTCATAGATATTACCTTGCAATTCCACCACTTGAGAACTTATCAAAGGAATGTCCATATGGCCTTCTTGGGGTAAAATGACCTTGGAACCTATACTTTCACCACATTCCTCAAAAGGAATTATATAAACATCATTCATGCTTTCCTTTTGAGGTTCAAAATCTATTTCAAAGTTATCATCATGTGAAATGGACATTTCATCATTAAAATGCAAATAAGATTGATCATTGTCATCCAAATGTAATCCCCTTTCACATGCAACATTCCCTTCAAAGGAACAGTCAGGAGACTATCACTAGCTTCCATCTTTGTCCCATCCGAAGTCTCTCTACGCGAAGCCAAGGGAATCCATTAATCAAAACTACTAGTCACCCCCTTATAGTCTCGGATTCCTTCCGCCTAATCAATTAGTTAAATTCTAATAGGAATCAAACTACTCCTTTCCTAATTTAAAAGATACTCTAATAACAAATATTAGAATAGTTTCTGAATAATAATAAACTACTAAATAGAAAAAGAGGAGAATTGTTCCAGCACAGCTTAGGATTTGGAATCTTCAATTCTTTGGAAAGTGCTAGAAAGCCTTCTGGAAAACAGTTTTTCAGCACCTTTTTGTTGAGTCCATAATTGTGCAAATTATTTATGAATAATTCCCTCTAATTATGGGCTAAATATGGTGATAATTGCTTGATTCTACTTATATTTGGTTCTTGGCATTTATTTAGGTCATTGGACTTATTTGGAGTTTAAAAGTGCAATTTTGGTGAAAATTTCAGAAGAGAATCCCAGATAAGGTACGGGCACACTGTGTTTTGATTTGAAAGTTGCCTTTTTGAAGAAATGAACCATTTTCCCATGGAAGACAATTGCTGAATATTTGGAAACAAGGATTTCATATATTTTTGGGAATTGGTCAAAGACTCCTTTTAATTAGGAATATTTGTAATTGGTTTCCATATTTATTTTGTTATGGTGATTTAGCAAGTTAGATTCCAAGTAGGATTCAAACTCTTTGGAGTCCTAATTTGGAAGGGATTTTAATGGCTTTATTTTCGCCAGCTTTAAGTAGAAAAAGGGGGCCGAGCTCTCTTGGTAGGTATTATTGATTCTTAGCTTTTCGATTAGTCACGCAGAACGGACTTTGCTTGGACGAAAATCTTGCTAGCCAACCTTTGGCTTTTTGTGGCTTTGAAGCTTAGTTCGTTCCCTTGTTTTCTTTTCTTTTAATTAGTTAGAATTGCAATTCTCAACAATATCTCTTGGTTGCGATTCTCCATGAAGAGTGGCTAATTTCTTCGTCTAGTTGAAGGCTAATCGAGTTTTGGTTCATCAACTCTGTGAGACTTGTTTGGATTATTTTTATTTCATTTATTTACAAGTATTTGAATATTTTTTGATGTTCACGTTTATGATTATTTCTTGCAATTAAATACCTGATCACTATTTATTTGTGGGGATAATCTACTGCCATCTAGAACACTAAATACGTAATCGTTGGAAGGTTTTAGTATTTGTGACAATTGACGTAATTCAGTAGTACAAGAAACTTTTGGGTTATTGTCATGGAAATATTCAATCTGGCTTAAATGAACTGAACTCATGTGTTTGTTGGTTAGAATTGGTGGCTAATCTAATTGTTAATGCTGTTGGTGGGCTAAATCCTAAGAGCTTGTTTAGGGTTGTCTACTGGCAAGAGAAGTAGTTACAGATCTTCTCGTGGCTATCGATACAGGGATTGGCAGGTTGTCAGAGCTTGTTGACAACCATAACCAATTTATTTGTAAGTAATTGAATGCAATTTAGTGTCAGTGATCAAGTTGATGAAACCAAGGTGAGATTAGGCCTTTGACTAGATCTTGTTATTGATTGATTTATTTTCGTATTTGATTCCTGTAATACTGTTTAGTTAATTGGCATTTTGTGGCATTTTGTGGTGTCATCTATTTTCATTAGGTTTTATTAATTAGGAATTATTCGAAATCCCTCCCCCCATTTATTTTATTTCATAAAAAATAATTCTTCCAGTTCCCTGAGCAGACGACCCTACTTGCCACTTACACAAATTAATTAATTTCAGGTTAAATTCTGGTATATCAGATTAAGTAAACTCCTTGGAATCAGGGTGAAGCTAGTAACCCATTGCACATCCGAGTCATTACTAGAATTAATTCGGGAATTCTTCTATAGGCAGTTAGGTTATATTTATTTTTGTACAGGCTCACTCATTGCCTTGCAAATAATACATCAAATTCTCATGCAATGAAATTAAAGCATTTCTTCAACATACGGGTGCAAAGAGAAAGTCTAAAAAGAGATCTAGGCTAACAATTGTGGTATCAAACAAAGAAAAGGGTTAAAGGCTCAAATTGGCTCACTAATGGTAAATAAAATAAAGGCAGGATTTTTTTTCGAAAGCCAAAAGTGGTTAATCCTAGATGCCTTTATCATTTTAATGCACCAAATTCATTGAAACGTGATTTTGACATGCATAACAAAGCAAGTTCTAGAATGCTCAAACCATGTGGAGTACCACTCAACAAATGAAACATGAGCAAATTCAAAAAAATTGCTCACAATCAAATCCAGAAATCTCACAAGTGGTAAAGGATTGATGCCAAATTCAACATATTCATCAATTAAATCCATCATCAAGAAAAGTAGAAAATCTAATTGGCATGAACTCACTACTTATACCCACATCTCGATT
This sequence comes from Gardenia jasminoides, assembly GCA_013103745.1. Classification (NCBI taxonomy): domain Eukaryota; kingdom Viridiplantae; phylum Streptophyta; class Magnoliopsida; order Gentianales; family Rubiaceae; genus Gardenia; species Gardenia jasminoides. Next base: position 22,354,934 of record CM023104.1, read on the forward strand.
GCATTCATCATTGTTTTTCTTTTTTTTTTTTAAAACTACGAAAGAAAATAAAATACAAAACATGGTCTAAAGCATAGCTAACCCTCCCTCACACCTAAATCTTACATTGTCCCCAATGTGACAAATAAAGAACCAGAAAAAGAAATAATAGAGGACAACGACACTTCCCTGAATCATGGAGGAGGGTGATAGGGTTTTTCTTTACTCCTCAAATTTTAAATAACCTTTATAACCCTATATTACCGCAAGTATACGGATCGTTTATTGAGTATAGGGAAATAAGGTGTCGATCCCACGAGGAAGAGTGTCAAGTATCGGTGATTTTCAAACTCCTCTATTATTTAGACTATCATAAGAAAGATATAAAGGGGGAAGGCGGTAAACCGTCCTTAGGAAGAAGGATTAAGCAAATAAAACCGACCGCTAGGTGTCAAAGACATCCAATTGGCGGTAGAAAGGTGTTAATTGTGATCCTGATTTTTGATAATTACAAAACAATTGGAGAAAATTGGTCTAATGTTTTCTAGTGAGATTCTTGACGGGATATCGAGGCGGAAACCTGAAGAAACTGACGGACGGACGATACCTTGTATCGGACGTCCGATAAAACTCAAACCTTCCTATCGGACGCCAACCGACGATCGGACGTCCCTATAGACAGGGGATCTATCGGACACCTCTTTGGACGCATAACATCTACATCGGACGTCCAAGATATCAAGAAATTTGATGAGCTTACTGGACGCTTTCGGACGCAAGCCTTCGGACGCAAAGACATGTATCGGCCGTCCGATCGATTCCATGAAAATTTTCGAGCCTACGCCCCGGACGCAAAGCTATCGGACGCAGAATTATTCATCGTCCGTCCGATAAGACTCGAAACTTGCCTATCGGACGCTAGCATCGGACGAACAACAGAGTGTCGGACGTCCGATAGCTCCAACGGCTAGTTGACATTTCAACTTGTACTATCCGTTGACCTCGTTTTCTAGGCACTTTTTGGTCTCCTATAAATACAAGAACTGTCCAAACATCAAAGAAAACTGTACACTTGGATAACAAGTTCTTAAGAGTGATTTTAGCTAGAAAATACTCATTTTGAGTAAGAGTTGTTAGTCTTGTAGTGATAGTTCATTGAGAAGCTTTTCAATTGTGAGTGAATTCATCAATTGTGTAGCTGTGTGAGGGTTTTCTGTAAAGAGTGTAAAACTTCCTAGCTTGACTAAGTGAAGCTTGGGGCAAGGAGGAAGTGATCCTTCTATTGTACACAAGTGTGATTGAATCTCACCAAATTGAAGAAGGCTGTTTTGAGGAATTCTCTTCAAGCTCAAGTGGAGACTTGAAGAAGTTTGGTTTGCTATCTTTCATTACTTGTTTTTATCTTACATATCATATTCACTGTTTGAAATTTCATCCATATTTATCTATCTTGACTTGTCTATCTACTTCATAAATCATCTGTTCAAGAACTTGTGATTAAAATCGAAAAAGAGGTAATACTTGGCTGTTTTTTAAACTACCTAATTCACCCCCCCCTCTTAGGTTGTACTTGGGCCTTACAATTGGTATCAGAGCTTGGTCTCTAATATCAAGCTTAACCGCTTAGAGTAAAGATGACAACCAGCAATGCCATGTTCTGTGAAGGTCAATCAATCACTAGACCACCAATGTTTAATGGATCAAACTATGTAAGCTGGAAAGAACGTATGGTTATTTTCTTGCAATCTATTGACATTGATTTATGGTTTATTGTTAGTGAAGGTCCTTACACTGCCATTATAAATGATCCCATCACTCATGTTCCTAGATTAAAAACTAGAGATGAGTTGAATCGAGAGGATAGAGCTAATCTCACATCAAATGCAAAAGCCATGAATGTTCTTTATAGTGCACTAGATTCGAATGAATCCATTAGAGTAAAAGGGTGTAAATCTGCCAAAGAAATTTGGGATAAACTAAAAGAAATTCATGAAGGTAGTGAGGATGTAAGAGAGCAAAAGAAATCCATTCTTGTTACTAAATATGAATCATTCAAAATGGAACCTCATGAAAACATTGATAAGATGTACTGTAGATTCAATGACCTTATTAAAGACCTAGAAGTTTTGGAAAAGGAATACACTCTTGGTGAAAAGAATAGGAAAGTTTTGAATGCTTTACCTAAAGAATGGGAGAACAAAGTAACTGCAATTGAGGAAGCCAAGGACTTAAACTCTATGTCTATTGAGTCTCTCATTAACTCTCTAACATCTTATGAATTAAAGCTCAAAAGCAAAGTACAAGATGAAGAGGAAGCAAGAGTTAAACGAAGCATTGCTCTAAAGGCTGCTCAAGATGAGGATGACTTGGCTTCACAAGATGAAGAAGATGGTGACTGTGATGATAGTGATCTTGCACTCATCACAAAAAGCTTCAAAAGAATACTCAACAAAAGAAGATTCAGAAAAGGAGGACCAAGCAATCAAAACAACAATCAACTCAATACAAAATACAAAGCAAGATATGACGCAAACAAGAAACAAGGAGATAAGTGCTTCGAATGTGGGCAGCTCGGGCATTATGCGGTGGACTGTCCAATGAAGAAGAAGAAAGATATGAAGAATGAAAGAAAACCAAGTTTAACAACTTTCAAATTACTTGGAATGAATGCAACTCGGAAGGAGAGATTGAAGAAGAAGAAGAAACAGCTCAAATTGCCTTTATGGCAATTGGTGATAATGAGGTAAAAATTGAAAAGGATATGAAGAAATCAAAATGGTTCATTGATAGTGGATGCTCAAGACACATGACCGGCGATTCTTCACAATTCATCAAGCTCAAGTCAAAGTCAAGTGGAAAAGTGACTTTTGGAGACGACATGAAAGCTAAAACAATTGGAGTAGGTGATGTGGGTAAGAATGGTGAAACTTTTGTGCATAATGTTCTTTAGTTGATAATCTAAGTTATAACTTGCTTAGTGTTAGTCAACTTTGTGATAGAGATCTATTTGTTTTATTCAAAAAACATGAATGTTTGGTTCTTGACTCAAAACTTAACATTGTTTTCAAAGGAAGTAGATACAATGACATCTATGTTGTGATTCTTGAAAAAATTGACTCTTCTAGTTTTAAATGCCTTAAAATCTCAAATGAAGATCCTTGGTTGTGGCATAGAAGACTTTGTCATTTTAACATGGATGTGATAAATGAAATCTCAAAAAGGGAGCTTGTTAGAGGACTTCCTAAAATAAGGTTTGAAAAGGATAAGATTTGTGATGCATGTCAATTTGGAAAACAAACCAAAACATCTTTTAAACCTAAGAAAGTCATTTCCACATCTAAGCCTTTGGAACTCTTACATCTTGATCTATTCGGTCCTACACCTATTGCTAGTCTAGGTGGTAGAAGATTTTGTTTCGTTATTGTTGATGATTACTCTAGATATACATGGACTATTTTTCTTACTCATAAAAATGATGCCTTTAAAAGTTTTGTCTCTCTCTTTGCAAAAGTGCAAAATTTACTTGGATTGCATATTATCAAAATTAGAAGTGATAATGGTTCGGAATTTAAATATTGTGGTTTTCCAGATTTTTGTGATCATAATGGAATAACTCATGAATTTTCTATTGTAAAAACCCCTCAACAAAATGGTGTTGTTGAAAGAAAAAATAGAACACTTGTAGAAGCCGCAAGAACCATGTTAAGTGAGAATGATTTACCAAAATATTTTTGGGAAGTAAATACAGCTTGCTATGTAATGAATAGAGTATTGCTAAGACCTTTTTTGAACAAAACTTCATATGAGTTGATGTTTGATAAAAAGCCAATTGTTGGCTATTTTAAAGTTTTTTGGATGCAAGTGTTTTATTTTGAATATCAAAGAACACCTTGGAAAGTTTGATAAGAAAACCGATGAAGGTATTTTCTTGGGATATTGTGATAATAAAAGAGGATATAGAGTTTATAATAGAAGAACTCTTGTGATTGAAGAAGCTATACATGTTTCATTTGATGAATCTAATGACAACTCTTCAAATAGCACTTGTGTAGATGATGATGTAGGTGTTCAAAAGAATCTTGAGAAGCTCACACTTCAAGAGGAGAACAATTGTAACATGGAGGAAAATTCAAAAGATGGTGATTCTCAAGAAATTCAAAGACTAGATGATGAAGACAAGATTGATGAATCACTAAAGGATTTTCCTAAGGCATGGAAGTTCATTCAAAATCATCCAAAGGATTTGATCATTGGTGATCCATCCGAGAGGGTAAGAACTCGTTCTTCATCAAAGACATTATTTGATAATTTCGCATTTGTATCTCATATTGAGCCTAAAAACATCAATGATGCCTTAAAAGATGATTATTGGATTATGGCCATGCAAGAGGAGTTAAATCAATTTGAAAGAAATAATGTTTGGACTTTAATTGAAAGACCTCAAAATTATCCTATCATTGGCACTAAATGGGTGTTTAGAAATAAATTAAATGATAAAGGTGAAATTGTAAGAAACAAGGCTAGATTAGTGGCTAAAGGGTATGCTCAAGAAGAAGGTATTGATTATGATGAAACATTTGCTCCCCCGTTGCTAGATTAGAGTCTATTAGGATGTTTCTTGCATTTGCATGTTTCAAGGGTTTTAAGTTGTATCAAATGGATGTTAAAAGTGCTTTTCTAAATGGTTTCATTGATCAAGAAGTATATGTGGATCAACCACCCGGCTTTGAAAATGAAAAGTTTCCTAATCATGTATTTAAACTCTCAAAAGCATTATATGGTCTAAAACAAGCCCCTAGGGCTTGGTATGAACGTTTAAGTGGATTCTTAGTCGAAAATGGTTTTAAAAGAGGCATAGTAGACACAACTCTTTTTACAAAACAAAAATCAAATGATCTTCTTATTGTACAAATCTACGTTGATGATATTATATTTGGTGCTACTAATGAGGATTTGTGCAAGGATTTTTCCACCATTATGCAAAATGAGTTTGAGATGAGCTTAATGGGAGAATTGAACTTCTTTCTCGGACTCCAAGTCATTCAAACACGTGAAGGAACCTTCATCAACCAAGTAAAATACACCAAAGAACTCCTCAAAAGGTTCGGCATGGAAGACTCAAAGCATGTGGGAACACCAATGTGCACATCCACAAAACTTGAGAAGGACGAAGAAGGTACAAATGTAGATGAGAAAAAGTATAGAGGTATGATCGGAAGCCTTCTTTATTTAACTGCAAGTAGACCGGATATTATGTTTGCTGTATGCTTATGTGCTCGTTTTCAATCTTGCCCAAAAGAATCTCATTTGAATGCCGTTAAAAGAATTTTTCGTTATTTGAAAGGAACCATGAATTTTGGTATTTGGTATTCTAAATGTAATGAATTCACCTTGTGTGGTTATACGGACGCTGATTTTGGCGGATGCAGAATTGATAGAAAAAGTACTAGTGGATCTTGTCATTTTCTTGGAAAGTGCTTAGTCTCTTGGTTTAGTAAGAAACAAAATGCCATTTCCTTATCAACAACCGAAGCGGAATATGTTGCTGCTAGTGCATGTTGTGCACAATTAATTTGGATGAAACATACATTGAATGATTTTGGTTTGACATATGATAACATGCCCATTTTTTGTGATAACACCAGTGCAATTAATTTGACAAAAAATCCTATTCAACATTCTAGAACAAAACATATAGACATTAAGCATCATTTCATTCGTGATCTTGTTCAAAAAGGTGAAATTTGTGTAAACTATGTCTGCTCAGATGATCAAATTGCTGATATTTTCACAAAAGCACTACCCCTAGAACAATTTAGATATCTTCGTTCGAAATTGGGTATTTTAGAAAAGATGCCTTAAGTCTTTCTGGTAAAAACTTATCGGACGTCCGATCCTGATGAACGGACGTCCGACAGTGTTCTTGGTCATTTTCCAGAAAATGCTATCGGACGCATGGGTCGGACGCTTCAGATCGTTCGGACGTCCGACACATGAGCGATCAATCGGTCATTTCACTTCATTTCCATCAGTCAACTACATTTAATTCGGACGCATCTTCCCAACCACCTCAATTCAAAACTCCAAATTCCCAGCCAAAACTTCACCATTTCTCAAAATTGAAAGTTCTGATTTCACCTCTCACCTATTGCGGTCCAATCTTCATCAAGTGTCCGCACTATAAATCACTCCTCTTCTCATTCCCAAATCTCACCAGAAACCCTAAGTTCTCCTTTCTTCCCTTTCGCTCAAAATTGATATATCCCACACTTATAAGTGTGTCACTGCCTTCCGTAAGCACTTCCTCCTCAAAATCACACAACAAGCACAATGGTGCGAGCTCGACATCTACCGGACGCAAGAAGCTGCCAAGAGATGAAGATACTTCCTCTCCACAGGGCAAGCACCTCCAAAAGAACAAGGCGTGGCTCGCTACAAAACAACCACCTCTACTTCTTGATCCTCGGGTTATAATGAACCTGCTTCCTTACCTAAATTCTTAGATTAGGTGAGTCTAAATTTGACTTATTCTCTCAAAAGTTTCATTATTCAGCGATCCATTATTCCTTCGAAGTTTAAGAAAATCGATCTAGAGTCGTCCTTAAGTTGTTTGAGTTTGAAATGGTCTCACATCATTGTTATGCCTAATGTCTATTACCCGACATGATGTATCGGTTTTGCCAATCTTAGGAAGGGTAATTCCGTGATGAGCTTAAATCCCGTGTGAATGGTATTGATTTGGTTTTGACTCTGATGTTGTGAATGAAATTCTAAAAACCACCATTGAGTTTGGGTGCAAAAGTAAAATTGCAAACTTCTTTTCCTATGAGGAAACTCCAACAAGTTTAAATCATTTCAATGCTGAGAAATTAATGGCCTATTTTCAATCTCCTTTTCAAACTCCTGTTGATGCCAAGTTGGAAGATTTAAGTCCTAAAAACCTGATCATCTTTTCAATCATCTCAAATTTGCTTGTTCCAACTGATGGTCATCGGACAGATGCAAACAAAATGGAGTTATATCTTTTCTTGCTTTGTTGAAAGAATTGAATAGATTTTGGCTTTGTCATGTGTAAGTTTCGATGAAACTCTCCATGATACAAGAAGAAAACTCTCTTATGGAAAGTTTTAACTCCCATTTTGAACACTTCAAAATTCCTATAAGTGGTGTATGTCCCAAGGACTTAACCACTACGTGTTTTCAAAACAGTATTTTGAAAGGAAGAATTTAAAATTTTTGATGGAAATTGGTGCACCAAGGAAGCTGTCTCACGAATCTCGCTCAAAGAAAGGACATGATGTTCCTCTCTCTCCTAGTCTTGCTAGAACTCTTAGGTTTACTCCAGGTCCATCAATTCATCCCTAGGAAGTCAGCCTCTAGGATTTCCTCTCAATCGATGTCTTGGATTTGTTGAGCGAGCTCAAAAGTCATGTTCTTCTACTTGAACATGGTCTTATGTTAACCATGACATCTGACCAAAAATCCAACTTTCTTGACAAAAGAAACCTGTTGTTCCCTCCTCCCAGGGATGAAAATACCTCTCAAGCCAAAGAGCCACCGATCCTTCATTGGATGACCAAGAGATGAGAGTCACAAACTCTACAAGTGATCCCACATCATCTACCAAGGGAAAGAACCGGTGGTTGTGGAAGATGAAGAAAATGAAGATGATGGTGATGAAACTGCGAAGAAGATGATTCAGTATAGGCTTGTCGGCGACACTGGAACTCGATCAACATTCACTCTTTAGGCACTCTAGGATGCACTTACACTTCACATTAGAATGCACAAGTCTGTTTTTGTTCCCTTTGCTGATGTGAAAGTGTATTAATCTATTTTACTGCTTTCATCTAAGACCTTTGTAGAACCAGCACTTCAAGACTTTTAATATTTTTCAGTTAATGATGATGGCCTTACAATTGGCCTTTCCATGATTTTGCACTATGTTCTTTGGATGATGTTATCTGAAATCTGATTTCACCGCTTGTTACACTATCGATTCTTTTGTTTACATTTGGGATGAATGTTTTGTGATGACAAAAGGGGAGTAAAAAAAAAAAAAAAAAAAAAAAAGAAATTTGAGTTATTCGAAAGGGGAGTTATTCAAGTAAAAGAAAAGAAATTTGAGTTATTCGAGTAAGGGGAGTTATTCAAGTAAGGGGAATTCTTTTGTTAAAACTCTATTTTGGTCAAATTACATTCAATTGTTTTGTCATCATCAAAAAGGGGGAGAATGTTAATTGTGATCCTGATTTTTGATAATTACAAAACAATTGGAGAAAATTGGTCTAATGTTTTCTAGTGAGATTCTTGACGGGATATCGAGGCGAAACCGCTGAAGAAATCGGACGGACGATACCTTGTATCGGACGTCCGATAAAACTCGAAACCTTCCTATCGGACGCTCAACCTGACGTATCGGACGTCCTATAGACAGGGGATCTATCGGACACCTCTTTCGGACGCATAACATCTACATCGGACGTCCGAAGATATCCAAGAAATTTGATGAGCTTACTGGACGCTTTCGGACGCAAGCCTTCGGACGCAAAGACATGTATCGGCCGTCCGATCGATTCCATGAAAATTTTCTGAGCCTACTGGCCACTGTCGGACGCAAAGCTATCGGACGCAGAATTATTCATCGTCCGTCCGATAAGACTCGAAACTTGCCTATCGGACGCTAGCATCGGACGAACAACAGAGTGTCGGACGTCCGATAGCTCCAACGGCTAGTTGACATTTCAACTTGTACTATCCGTTGACCTCGTTTTCTAGGCACTTTTTGGTCTCCTATAAATACAAGAACTGTCCAAACATCAAAGAAAACTGTACACTTGGATAACAAGTTCTTAAGAGTGATTTTAGCTAGAAAATACTCATTTTGAGTAAGAGTTGTTAGTCTTGTAGTGATAGTTCATTGAGAAGCTTTTCAATTGTGAGTGAATTCATCAATTGTGTAGCTGTGTGAGGGTTTTCTGTAAAGAGTGTAAAACTTCCTAGCTTGACTAAGTGAAGCTTGGGGCAAGGAGGAAGTGATCCTTCTATTGTACACAAGTGTGATTGAATCTCACCAAATTGAAGAAGGCTGTTTTGAGGAATTCTCTTCAAGCTCAAGTGGAGACTTGAAGAAGTTTGGTTTGCTATCTTTCATTACTTGTTTTTATCTTACATATCATATTCACTGTTTGAAATTTCATCCATATTTATCTATCTTGACTTGTCTATCTACTTCATAAATCATCTGTTCAAGAACTTGTGATTAAAATCGAAAAAGAGGTAATACTTGGCTGTTTTTTAAACTACCTAATTCACCCCCCCCTCTTAGGTTGTACTTGGGCCTTACAAAAGGAAATAACAAGAAAGCAAGTAAAGAGTTAAGATCCTAGAGCTTTAGAATCTCTTGTTAAGTTAGATTAGAAGTTAGTCACATTAATTATGTCCCTTCTCCAATGATTTGCTAAGGTATAACTTCCTTTTTCATGCCATCACTTTCGTCAATGGTCATGTGTAGTGCAAGCTCTCATTTAAGATAAGTTAGTCACTCGGAATCACTTTTGCCGATTCCTTAAGTCCTTGGAATCTTCCTTGACCTATTTTCATAGAGAAAAGAGAGAAACAAGTTAAATAAGCTCAATGAAGTTATAGTTTAAAACCAAAACCAACCAACTATATTCACTACTTTCATGAGAATATAAGTTAGTGTTTAAGAACTTAGATCTTATTGAAGGAAAGTTTTTCACTGCTCATCAACATCAAATCATTTATAGTTGGTAGCTAATCAACCATAAAGCATAAACACAAGTCTTAAACTAGCAAAATCAATGAGGACATAAATAACTCAACTACTTCAAAATCATAACTAAAACAAGTTCATCCTCACTCAAGGATTTGAGATGCTTAACTAAACATAATACTACTAACTATACTACTAAACTAATGAACTAGTGAAGACTACATGCCTCATCTCTACCTCACTCTACATTCTTTTTAATTCTTTTCAAATGTCTACAAGAGGTCCTATTTATAGATGAATGAATTCATAAGCATCCAAAATTTTATCATGTGAATACAAGACAAATTGTGCTTCAAAAGTCAAGGAAAATGGCTCATGAATCTTCATCCTTTGAACTTCCTTCAAAAATGTCTTCATGCATTGAATCCAATAAATTCCAATCTCAAATGAGTTGTAAAGTTGTGTTTTGGATTGGCAATGAGTTGTTTCTTCAATCTTCCAATATTCTTCACGTAACTCTTGCTGAAATTTGTCCAAAAATTGAGCTGGAAAATCTGGAATTCGGCTGCAAGTTGCGCAATTCGAGGATCCGAGGTAGATCCATGAGGAAGAGGCTCATGGATCACATCATGATCCGGTCCCCTAGCTCCTGTGAGAGGGATTCGCGAGCTATTTGAAATTTCCAGTTGTTGGTTCGCGTATTGACTCGTGAATCTCCTTGAAATTTGTGAAATCGGCATTTTTCGTCGTGAAATTGATGCGTTAATTGCTCCGACTTTTGACATTTTGATTCCTCGTTGATTCCAATTGCATTTTCCATTTTTTCTTCCATGCTTCTTGGCAAATATCCACATTTTCATCCTCATTTAATAATTGGACAAGCAATCCTGCAAAAACATGAAGATTTCACCACATTAATCCACAAAAATGCATTTTTCTATTTAAACCACAAAACGTAGAATTTCAATAGAAACCCTAGTTCATTAGCCATTAAACTAACAAAAACACACAAAAACTACACAATTAATCTTACTAAAAACATGCAAAATATTGACTTATCAAACTCCCCCACACTTGAACCATTGCTTGTCCTTAAGCAATAAGAAATACACACCAACAATGATTTAAGTGTTTGTGCACCTTTTAATTCAATTTCTCAAAACAAGATAGAAAACCATTTTGCGATTATCCATTAAACCACAAGTACTCATAATATCAAGTAAAAGAGAGTAATCATACCATAATTTCAAGTAGCTCAATTCAATTTCTCATTCCTCACCCAATTTCACACACAAAGTGAATCATATAGTCAATAATGCTTCCTAAACCCATGATCATCTTTAAAAGAGGGATTTATTGATAATTCATATCAAACATATATTTAAATTGTGAAAATGCTTTTGATGAGAAGATTGACATTTTTAGATGAAGATCCCCTGTTACTCAATATTTCACTTTATTTACCTACTTTTTATTCAAGTACCGTTTGATGCGAAAGTCGACTTTTTTAGATGAAGACTCCCGGTTACTAAGCACATTGAAATAGAGATTTTATTTTTCTTTTTCTTCTTTCTTTTTCTTTTTTTTCTTTTTTTTCTTTATTAGAAACATAAATATATATACCCTCAAAAGAATAATCATGAGAAAAGTACTACATTTATCAACCATATTTATCACTCTACTATGCAAAAATCAAATAAAGAAAAGAAATATCATTAAACATACAAAATTAGGCATAATTTCCTCCATTTTACAAGATATACTTTCCTTAAATTACAAAAAATTTGAATCACAAAATAGTCGTCTCCAAGTTATTTGAGAAATTGAAGCAAATTGGTACAGATTAGTCGAAAAATTTTAGCAAATTTTACAAATTTTCTCCAAATAGCAATCACATAATTCCTCCCCACACTTAAAATGCACATTGTCCTCAATGTAAGAAGGAATAATAAGATAAGATAAATAAGAAAGTAATACTTCCTTGTTAACGGATTGAATTGGTCCACTTTGCCATTTGCCATTGAATAACCTTTAATGCCTGAAAAATTTGACAAGAAACTGCAGGAAAATGTTAAATTCCTTGATCCGCGAAGCACAGTTCGCGTTTCAGAATTTGGCTGGGTAGCTCTCAGAACCAGATCCGTGACCCATGGATCTGCGAGGAGTAACTCGCGTATTGACTTCACGGATGTACAGAAAACTCCTCTGATCCTGATCCGCGAGCCTCGATCCGAGGAAGACCTCGCGACTCATGGATCCTTCTGAAATTCCGCTCAGTTTTTCTGCAACTGTTTCATTGGTTTCTCATTTTCTACTATTTCCAGAATAAAAATCCTGTTTGTTAATTATGCAATGCACCTTCTCTAACACATGTAATATGATCAAAACAACATAATTAACCTCATTTCTTGAATCAAAAAACAACTAAAACACAAATTGAGGTATGAAGATGTTTGCATTTTTACTATTCATCGTGCACCAAAAAGGTAGATCTTGCCATGCTTGATATTCCTACAAGACAGACAAAACAAACACACTTAAAAACATAAAACAAACATGCCTAAACATAAAATCACACCAAACTAACACAAACTTAAACAAAATTGGGTTGCCTCCCAACAAGCGCTCTTTTATAGTCATTAGCTTGACTATATGCCCTTTTCATCAAGGAGGTTTAGTAAATGCATAATCCACCAATTGAGGGCGAGGCGGATCATTAAAAGGTGATTCAATCATGTGAGTCTTATCAAATGATATGAAAGAAGGAAGAGGTTTACCTATCTCAAGTGTTTCATAGATATTACCTTGCAATTCCACCACTTGAGAACTTATCAAAGGAATGTCCATATGGCCTTCTTGGGGTAAAATGACCTTGGAACCTATACTTTCACCACATTCCTCAAAAGGAATTATATAAACATCATTCATGCTTTCCTTTTGAGGTTCAAAATCCATTTCAAAGTTATCATCATGTGAAATGGACATTTCATTATTAAAATGCAAATAAGATTGATCATTGTCATCCAAATGTAATCCCCTTTCACATGCAACATTCCCATCATTAATGTTAGGGTCAATTTGCATTTCACCACATGAAATAGCTTCACACAAAGTTTGCAATTGTTGTTGTAATCTATCAATTCTTTCATCTAATCTTTTCTCAATCCATTCAAAACGATCGGAAGTTGTTTTAGCAAATTTTTCAAAAGCCACTTCCCAAGATGGTTTTGATTTATATTGAACACCATTAGGTTGGTAATCATAAAAATGTAAAGAAGTATCATATGGATTATTCCAACCACAAGTACAAGAATTATCACAATTAACACCATTTTGATCAAAACAAGAATTGTAATGCTCAAATTCACCATAAGAATCCACATGTTGTGCTTGCATACATGTATGTGTGGCATGATTTCTTCCACACAAGTCACAAACCACATAATTAGAATTCAAGGCATTAGTATTCCTCTTTTGTTCAAGCAAATTTGTCATGGTGTCCATTTGCACGTGGAGTGTAATATAATCAAGATTAGCTTTAATACTCCTTATGCAATCATCAAATGACATACCTTCGAGCATCCTTTGATTACCCCCATAGATATAGCCTTGAAAATTGTAGGGGTCCATTGCCAAGCTTTCTTCTCTAAAGCTTTGCTCCACGTTCTTTCTATCCTCTTTAAACCCTAAAAATGCTTAAAAGCAAGATTAGTGAAGAAGAATAGTTACTAACACATAAACTAAAAACAAGAATATAAAAATGTCTAAAGTAATAGAGTTATTCTTAGCACCGATATTGAACAAATTCTTCCCAACGGCGCCAAAAACTTGATAGGGTTTTTCTTTACTCCTCAAAATTTAAATAACCTTTATAACCCTATATTACATAAGTATACGGATCGTTTATTGAGTATAAGGAAATAAGGTGTCGATCCACGAGGAAGAGTGTCAAGTACCGGTGATTTTCAAACTCCTCCATTATTTAGACTATCACAAGAAAGATATAAAGGGAGAAGGCGGTAAACCGTCCTTGGGAAGAAGGATTAAGCAAATAAAACCGACCGCTAGGTGTCAAGACATCAATTGGCGGTAGAAAGGGAATAACAAGAAAGCAATTAAAGAGTTAAGATCCTAGAGTTTTAGAATCTCTTGTTAAGTTAGATTAGAAGTTAGTCAAGTTAATTATGTCCCTTCTCCAATGATTTTCTAAGGTATAACTTCCTTTTTCATGCCATCACTTTCGTCAATGGTCATGTGTAGTGCAAGCTCTCATTTAAGATAAGCTAGTCAGTCGGAATCGCTTTCGCCAATTCCTTAACTCCTTGGAATCTTCCTTGACCTATTTTCGTAGAGAAAAGAGAGAAACAAGTTAAATAAGCTCAATGAAGTTATAGTTTAAAACCAAAACCAACCAACTATATTACTACTTTTGTGAGAATATAAGTTAGTGTTTAAGAACTTAGATCTTATTGAAGGCAAGTTTTTCATTGCTCATCAACATCAAATCATTTATAGTTGGTAGCTAATCAACCATAAAGCATAAACACAAGTCTTAAACTAGCAAAATCAATGAGGACATAAATAACGCAACTACTTCATAATCATAACTAAAACAAGTTCATCCTCACTCTAGGATTTGATAGGCTTAAAAACATAATACTACTAACTATAGTACTAAACTAGTGAACTAGTGAAGACTACATGCCTCCTCTCTACCTCTCTCTACATCCTTTTTTATTCCTTTCAAATGTCTACAAGAGGTCCTATTTATAGATGAATGAATTCATAAGCATCCAAAATTCTATCATGTGAATACAAGACAAATTGTGCTTCAAAAGTCAAGGAAAATGGCTCATGAATCTTCATCCTTTGAACTTCCTTCAAAAATGTCTTCATGCATTGAATCCAATAAATTCCAATCTCAAATGAGTTGTAAAGTTGTGTTTTGGATTGGCAATGAGTTGTTTCTTCAATCTTCCAATATTCTTCACGTAACTCTTGCTGAAATTTGTCCAAAAACTGAGCTGGAAAATCTGGAATTCGGCTGCAAGTTGCAGCCGTCACTTTCTGTGGATCTGCGAGGTAGATCCGCGAGGAAGAGGCTCGCGGATCACATCGCGGATCCGGTCCCCTGGCTCCTGTGAGAGGGATTCGCGAGCTATTTGAAATTTTCACTTGTTGGTTCGCGTATTGACTCGTGAATCTCCTTGAAATTTGTGACATCGGCATTTTTCGTCGTGAAATTGATGCGTTAATTGCTCCGACTTTTGACCTTTTGATTCCTCGTTGATTCCAATTGTATTTTCCATTTTTTCTTCCCTGCTTCTTGGCAAATATCCATATTTTCATCCTTATTTGATAATTGGACAAACAATCCTGCAAAAAAAGAAGATTTCACCACATTAATCCACAAAATGCATTTTCTATTTAAACCACAACATGTAGAATTTCAATAGAAACCCTAGTTCATTAGCCATTAAACTAACAAAACACACAAAACTACATAATTAATCTTACTAAAACATGCAAAATATTGACTTATCAATCTCCCCCACACTTGAACCATTGCTTGTCCTCAAGCAATAAGAAATACACACTAACAATGATTTATGTGTTTGTGCACCTTTTAATTCAATTTCTCAAAACAAGGTAGAAAACCATTTTGCGATTATCCATTAAATCGCAAGTACTCATAATATCAAGTAAAAGAGAGTAATCATACCATAATTTCAGGTAGCTCAATTCAATTTCTCATTCCTCACCCAATTTCACATGCAAAGTGAATCATATAGTCAATAATGCTTTCTAAACCCATGATCATCTTTAAAAGAGGGATTTATTGATAATTCATATCAAACATATATTTAAATTGTGAAAATGCCTTTTGACGAGAAGATCGACATTTTTAGATGAAGATCCCCTGTTACTCAATATTTCACTTTATTTGCCTACTCTTTATTCAAGTACCGTTTGATGCGACAGTCGACATTTTTAGATGAAGACTCCCGGTTACTAAGCACATTGAAATAGAGATTTCATTTTTCTTTTTCTTCTTTCTTTTTCTTTTTTTTCTTTATTAGAAACATAAATATATATACCCTCAAAAGAATAATCATGAGAAAAGTACTACATTTATCAACCATATTTATCACTCTACTACGCAAAAATCAAATAAAGAAAAGAAATATCATTAAACATACAAAATTAGGCATAATTTCCTCCATTTTACAAGATATACTTACCTTAAATCACAAAAAATTTTAATCACAAAATAGTCATCTCCAAGTTATTTGAGAAATTGAAGCAAATTGGTACAGGATTTGTCGAAAAATTTTAGCAAATTTTTACAAATTTTCTCCAAATAGCAATCACATAATTCCTCCCCCCACACTTAAAATGCACACTGTCCTCAATGTGTAAGAAGGAATAATAAGATAAGATAGATAAGAAAGTAATACTCCCCTTGTTAACGTGATTGAATTGGTCCACTTTGCCATTTGCCATTGAATAACCTTTAATGCCTGAAAAATTTGACAAGAAACTGCAGGAAAATGTTAAATTCCTTGATCCGCGAAGCACAGTTCGCGTTTCGGTTTAATTTGGTAGCTCTCAGAACCAGATCCGTGACCCATGGATCCGCGAGGAGTAACTTCATATTGACTTCCGCGGATGTACAGAAAACTCCTCTGATCCTGATCCGCGAGCCTCAGATCCGCGAGGAAGACCCCGCGTATCGACTCGCGGATCCTTCTGGAAATTCGGTTCTGCAGTTTTTCTGCAACTGGTTCATTGGTTTCTCATTTTCTACTATTTCCAGAATAAAAATCCTGTTTGTTAATTATGCAATGCACCTTCTCTAACACATGTAATATGATCAAAATAACATAATTAACCTCATTTCTTGAATCAAAAACAACTAAAACACAAATTGAGGTATGAAGATGTTTGCATTTTTACTATTCATCGTGCACCAAAAAGGTAGATCTTGCCATGCTTGATATTCCTACAAGATAGACAAAACAAACACACTTAAAAACATAAAACAAAAATGCCTAAACATAAAATCACACCAAACTAACACAAACTTAAACAAAATTGGGTTGCCTCCCAACAAGCACTCTTTTATAGTCATTAGCTTGACTATATTCCCTTTTCATCAAGGAGGTTTAGTAAATGCATAATCCACCAATTGAGGATCATTAAAGGTGATTCAATCATGTGAGTCTTATCAAATGATATGAAAGAAGGAAGAGGTTTACCTATCTCAAGTGTTTCATAGATATTACCTTGCAATTCCACCACTTGAGAACTTATCAAAGGAATGTCCATATGGCCTTCTTGGGGTAAAATGACCTTGGAACCTATACTTTCACCACATTCCTCAAAAGGAATTATATAAACATCATTCATGCTTTCCTTTTGAGGTTCAAAATCTATTTCAAAGTTATCATCATGTGAAATGGACATTTCATCATTAAAATGCAAATAAGATTGATCATTGTCATCCAAATGTAATCCCCTTTCACATGCAACATTCCCATCAAAGGAACAGTCAGGAGACTATCACTAGCTTCCATCTTTGTCCCATCCGAAGTCTCTCTACGCGAAGCCAAGGGAATCCATTAATCAAAACTACTAGTCACCCCCTTATAGTCTCGGATTCCTTCCGCCTAATCAATTAGTTAAATTCTAATAGGAATCAAACTACTCCTTTCCTAATTTAAAAGATACTCTAATAACAAATATTAGAATAGTTTCTGAATAATAATAAACTACTAAATAGAAAAAGAGGAGAATTGTTCCAGCACAGCTTAGGATTTGGAATCTTCAATTCTTTGGAAAGTGCTAGAAAGCCTTCTGGAAAACAGTTTTTCAGCACCTTTTTGTTGAGTCCATAATTGTGCAAATTATTTATGAATAATTCCCTCTAATTATGGGCTAAATATGGTGATAATTGCTTGATTCTACTTATATTTGGTTCTTGGCATTTATTTAGGTCATTGGACTTATTTGGAGTTTAAAAGTGCAATTTTGGTGAAAATTTCAGAAGAGAATCCCAGATAAGGTACGGGCACGCTGTGTTTTGATTTGAAAGTTGCCTTTTTGAAGAAATGAACCATTTTCCCATGGAAGACAATTGCTGAATATTTGGAAACAAGGATTTCATATATTTTTGGGAATTGGTCAAAAACTCCTTTTAATTAGGAATATTTGTAATTGGTTTCCATATTTATTTTGTTATGGTGATTTAGCAAGTTAGATTCCAAGTAGGATTCAAACTCTTTGGAGTCCTAATTTGGAAGGGATTTTAATGGCTTTATTTTCGCTAGCTTTAAGTAGAAAAAGGGGGCCGAGCTCTCTTGGTAGGTATTGTTGATTCTTAGCTTTTCGATTAGTCACGCAGAACGGACTTTGCTTGGACGAAAATCTTGCTAGCCAACCTTTGGCTTTTTGTGGCTTTGAAGCTTAGTTCGTTCCCTTGTTTTCTTTTCTTTTAATTAGTTAGAATTGCAATTCTCAACAATATCTCTTGGTTGCGATTCTCCATGAAGAGTGGCTAATTTCTTCGTCTAGTTGAAGGCTAATCGAGTTTTGGTTCATCAACTCTGTGAGACTTGTTTGGATTATTTTTATTTCATTTATTTACAGGTATTTGAATATTTTTTGATGTTCACGTTTATGATTATTTCTTGCAATTAAATACCTGATCACTATTTATTTGTGGGGATAATCTACTGCCATCTAGAACACTAAATACGTAGTCGTTGGAAGGTTTTAGTATTTGTGACAATTGACGTAATTCAGTAGTACAAGAAACTTTTGGGTTATTGTCATGGAAATATTCAATCTGGCTTAAATGAACTGAACTCATGTGTTTGTTGGTTAGAATTGGTGGCTAATCTAATTGTTAATGCTGTTGGTGGGCTAAATCCTAAGAGCTTGTTTAGGGTTGTCTACTGGCAAGAGAAGTAGTTACAGATCTTGTCGTGGCTATCGATACAGTAAGGATTGGCAGGTTGTCAGAGCTTGTTGACAACCATAACCAATTTATTTGTAAGTAATTGAATGCAATTTAGTGTCAGTGATCAAGTTGATGAAACCAAGGTGAGATTAGGCCTTTGACTAGATCTTGTTATTGATTGATTTATTTTCGTATTTGATTCTGTAATACTTGTTTAGTTAATTGGCATTTTGTGGCATTTTGTGGTGTCATCTATTTTCATTAGGTTTTATTAATTAGGAATTATTCAAATCCCTCCCCATTTATTTTATTTCATAAAAATAATTCTTCCAGTTCCTCGAGCGACCCTACTTGCCACTTACACAAATTAATTAATTTCAGGTTAAATTCTGGTATATCAGATTAAGTAAACTCCTTGGAATCAGGGTGAAGCTAGTAACCCATTGCACATCCGGAGTCACTGCTCCAGTACTAGAATTAATTCAGGAATTCTTCTATATGCAGTTAGGTTATATTTATTTTTGTACAGGCTCACTCATTGCCTTGCAAATAATACATCAAATTCTCATGCAATGAAATTAAAGCATTTCTTCAACATACGGGTGCAAAGAGAAAGTCTAAAAAGAGATCTAGGCTAACAATTGTGGTATCAAACAAAGAAAAGGGTTAAAGGCTCAAATTGGCTCACTAATGGTAAATAAAATAAAGGCAGGATTTTTTTTCGAAAGCCAAAAGTGGTTAATCCTAGATGCCTTTATCATTTTAATGCACCAAATTCATTGAAACGTGATTTTGACATGCATAACAAAGCAAGTTCTAGAATGCTCAAACCATGTGGAGTACCACTCAACAAATGAAACATGAGCAAATTCAAAAAAATTGCTCACAATCAAATCCAGAAATCTCACAAGTGGTAAAGGATTGATGCCAAATTCAACATATTCATCAATTAAATCCATCATCAAGAAAAGTAGAAAATCTAATTGGCATGAACTCACTACTTATACCCACATCTCGATTGCATTCATCATTGTTTTTCTTTTTTTTTTAAAACTACGAAAGAAAATAAAATACAAAACATGGTCTAAAGCATAGCTAACCCTCCCTCACACCTAAATCTTACATTGTCCCCAATGTGACAAATAAAGAACCAGAAAAAGAAATAATAGAGGACAACGACACTTCCCTGAATCATGGAGGAGGGTGATAGGGTTTTTCTTTACTCCTCAAATTTTAAATAACCTTTATAACCCTATATTACCGCAAGTATACGGATCGTTTATTGAGTATAGGGAAATAAGGTGTCGATCCCACGAGGAAGAGTGTCAAGTATCGGTGATTTTCAAACTCCTCTATTATTTAGACTATCATAAGAAAGATATAAAGGGGGAAGGCGGTAAACCGTCCTTAGGAAGAAGGATTAAGCAAATAAAACCGACCGCTAGGTGTCAAAGACATCCAATTGGCGGTAGAAAGGAAATAACAAGAAAGCAAGTAAAGAGTTAAGATCCTAGAGCTTTAGAATCTCTTGTTAAGTTAGATTAGAAGTTAGTCACATTAATTATGTCCCTTCTCCAATGATTTGCTAAGGTATAACTTCCTTTTTCATGCCATCACTTTCGTCAATGGTCATGTGTAGTGCAAGCTCTCATTTAAGATAAGCTAGTCACTCGGAATCACTTTTGCCGATTCCTTAAGTCCTTGACCTATTTTCATAGAGAAAAGAGAGAAACAAGTTAAATAAGCTCAATGAAGTTATAGTTTAAAACCAAAACCAACCAACTATATTCACTACTTTCATGAGAATATAAGTTAGTGTTTAAGAACTTAGATCTTATTGAAGGAAAGTTTTTCACTGCTCATCAACATCAAATCATTTATAGTTGGTAGCTAATCAACCATAAAGCATAAACACAAGTCTTAAACTAGCAAAATCAATGAGGACATAAATAACTCAACTACTTCAAAATCATAACTAAAACAAGTTCATCCTCACTCAAGGATTTGAGATGCTTAACTAAACATAATACTACTAACTATACTACTAAACTAATGAACTAGTGAAGACTACATGCCTCATCTCTACCTCACTCTACATTCTTTTTAATTCTTTTCAAATGTCTACAAGAGGTCCTATTTATAGATGAATGAATTCATAAGCATCCAAAATTTTATCATGTGAATACAAGACAAATTGTGCTTCAAAAGTCAAGGAAAATGGCTCATGAATCTTCATCCTTTGAACTTCCTTCAAAAATGTCTTCATGCATTGAATCCAATAAATTCCAATCTCAAATGAGTTGTAAAGTTGTGTTTTGGATTGGCAATGAGTTGTTTCTTCAATCTTCCAATATTCTTCACGTAACTCTTGCTGAAATTTGTCCAAAAATTGAGCTGGAAAATCTGGGATTCGGCTGCAAGTTGCGTGATCAATTCGAGGATCCATGAGGTAGATCCAGCGAGGAAGAGGCTCATGGATCACATCATGATCCGGTCCCCTAGCTCCTGTGAGAGGGATTCGCGAGCTATTTGAAATTTCCAGTTGTTGGTTCGCGTATTGACTCGTGAATCTCCTTGAAATTTGTGAAATCGGCATTTTTCGTCGTGAAATTGATGCGTTAATTGCTCCGACTTTTGACATTTTGATTCCTCATTGATTCCAATTGCATTTTCCATTTTTTCTTCCATGCTTCTTGGCAAATATCCACATTTTCATCCTCATTTAATAATTGGACAAGCAATCCTGCAAAAACATGAAGATTTCACCACATTAATCCACAAAAATGCATTTTTCTATTTAAACCACAAAGTTAGAATTTCAATAGAAACCCTAGTTCATTAGCCATTAAACTAACAAAAACACACAAAAACTACACAATTAATCTTACTAAAAACATGCAAAATATTGACTTATCAAAGTCCCCCACACTTGAACCATTGCTTGTCCTTAAGCAATAAGAAATACACACCAACAATGATTTAAGTGTTTGTGCACCTTTTAATTCAATTTCTCAAAACAAGATAGAAAACCATTTTGCGATTATCCATTAAACCACAAGTACTCATAATATCAAGTAAAAGAGAGTAATCATACCATAATTTCAAGTAGCTCAATTCAATTTCTCATTCCTCACCCAATTTCACACACAAAGTGAATCATATAGTCAATAATGCTTCCTAAACCCATGATCATCTTTAAAAGAGGGATTTATTGATAATTCATATCAAACATATATTTAAATTGTGAAAATGCTTTTGATGAGAAGATCGACATTTTTAGATGAAGATCCCCTGTTACTCAATATTTCACTTTATTTACCTACTCTTTATTCAAGTACCGTTTGATGCGAAAGTCGACATTTTTAGATGAAGACTCCCGGTTACGAAGCACATTGAAATAGAGATTTCATTTTTCTTTTTCTTCTTTCTTTTTCTTTTTTTTCTTTTTTTTCTTTATTAGAAACATAAATATATATACCCTCAAAAGAATAATCATGAGAAAAGTACTACATTTATCAACCATATTTATCACTCTACTATGCAAAAATCAAATAAAGAAAAGAAATATCATTAAACATACAAAATTAGGCATAATTTCCTCCATTTTACAAGATATACTTTCCTTAAATTACAAAAAATTTTAATCACAAAATAGTCGTCTCCAAGTTATTTGAGAAATTGAAGCAAATTGGTACAGGATTAGTCGAAAAATTTTAGCAAATTTTTACAAATTTTCTCCAAATAGCAATCACATAATTCCTCCCCCCACACTTAAAATGCACATTGTCCTCAATGTGTAAGAAGGAATAATAAGATAAGATAAATAAGAAAGTAATACTTCCCTTGTTAACGTGATTGAATTGGTCCATTTTGCCATTTGCCATTGAATAACCTTTAATGCCTGAAAAATTTGACAAGAAACTGCAGGAAAATGTTAAATTCCTTGATCCGCGAAGCACAGTTCGCGTTTCAGTTCGCGAATTTGGCTGGGTAGCTCTCAGAACCAGATCCGTGACCCATGGATCCGCGAGGAGTAACTCGCGTATTGACTTCACGGATGTACAGAAAACTCCTCTGATCCTGATCCGCGAGCCTCAGATCCGCGAGGAAGACCCCGCGTATCGACTCGCAGATCCTTCTGGAAATTCGGTTCTGCAGTTTTTCTGCAACTGTTTCATTGGTTTCTCATTTTCTACTATTTCCAGAATAAAAATCCTGTTTGTTAATTATGCAATGCACCTTCTCTAACACATGTAATATGATCAAAACAACATAATTAACCTCATTTCTTGAATAAAAAACAACTAAAACACAAATTGAGGTATGAAGATGTTTGTATTTTTACTATTCATCGTGCACCAAAAAGGTAGATCTTGCCATGCTTGATATTCCTACACGACAGACAAAACAAACACACTTAAAAACATAAAACAAACATGCCTAAACATAAAATCACACCAAACTAACACAAACTTAAACAAAATTGGGTTGCCTCCCAACAAGCGCTCTTTTATAGTCATTAGCTTGACTATATTCCCTTTTCATCAAGGAGGTTTAGTAAATGCATAATCCACCAATTGAGGGCGAGGCGGATCATTAAAAAGGTGATTCAATCATGTGAGTCTTATCAAATGATATGAAAGAAGGAAGAGGTTTACCTATCTCAAGTGTTTCATAGATATTACCTTGCAATTCCACCACTTGAGAACTTATCAAAGGAATGTCCATATGGCCTTCTTGGGGTAAAATGACCTTGGAACCTATACTTTCACCACATTCCTCAAAAGGAATTATATAAACATCATTCATGCTTTCCTTTTGAGGTTCAAAATCCATTTCAAAGTTATCATCATGTGAAATGGACATTTCATCATTAAAATGCAAATAAGATTGATCATTGTCATCCAAATGTAATCCCCTTTCACATGCAACATTCCCATCATTAATGTTAGGGTCAATTTGCATTTCACCACATGAAATAGCTTCACACAAAGTTTGCAATTGTTGTTGTAATCTATCAATTCTTTCATCTAATCTTTTCTCAATCCATTCAAAACGATCGGAAGTTGTTTTAACAAATTTTTCAAAAGCCACTTCCCAAGATGGTTTTGATTTATATTGAACACCATTAGGTTGGTAATCATAAAAATGTAAAGAAGTATCATATGGATTATTCCAACCACAAGTACAAGAATTATCACAATTAACACCATTTTGATCAAAACAAGAATTGTAATGCTCAAATTCACCATAAGAATCCACATGTTGTGCTTGCATACATGTATGTGTGGCATGATTTCTTCCACACAACTCACAAACCACATAATTAGAATTCAAGGCATTAGTATTCCTCTTTTGTTCAAGCAAATTTGTCATGGTGTCCATTTGCACGTGGAGTGTAATATAATCAAGATTAGCTTTAATACTCCTTATGCAATCATCAAATGACATACCTTCGAGCATCCTTTGATTACCCCCATATATATAGCCTTGAAAATTGTAGGGGTCCATTGCCAAGCTTTCTTCTCTAAAGCTTTGCTCCAGTTCTTTCTATCCTCTTTAAACCCTAAAAATGCTTAAAAGCAAGATTAGTGAAGAAGAATAGTTACTAACACATAAACTAAAAACAAGAATATAAAAATGTCTAAAGTAATAGAGTTATTCTTAGCACCGATATTGAACAAATTCTTCCCCGGCAACGGCGCCAAAAACTTGATAGGGTTTTTCTTTACTCCTCAAAATTTCAATAACCTTTATAACCCTATATTACCGCATAGTATGGATCGTTTATTGAGTATAAGGAAATAAGGTGTCGATCCCACGAGGAAGAGTGTCAAGTACCGGTGATTTTCAAACTCCTCCATTATTTAGACTATCACAAGAAAGATATAAAGGGAGAAGGCGGTAAACCGTCCTTAGGAAGAAGGGTTAAGCAAATAAAACCGACCGCTAGGTGTCGAAGACATCCAATTGGCGGTAGAAAGGGAATAACAAGAAAGCAAGTAAAGAGTTAAGATCCTAGAGTTTTAGAATCTCTTGTTAAGTTAGATTAGAAGTGAGTCAAGTTAATTATGTCCCTTCTCCAATGATTTTCTAAGGTATAACTTCCTTTTTCATGCCATCACTTTCGTCAATGGTCATGTGTAGTGCAAGCTCTCATTTAAGATAAGCTAGTCACTCGGAATCGCTTTCGCCAATTCCTTAACTCCTTGGAATCTTCTTTGACCTATTTTCATAGAGAAAAGAGAGAAACAAGTTAAATAAGCTCAATGAAGTTATAGTTTAAAACCAAAACCAACCAACTATATTACTACTTTTGTGAGAATATAAGTTAGTGTTTAAGAACTTAGATCTTATTGAAGGCAAGTTTTTCATTGCTCATCAACATCAAATCATTTATAGTTGGTAGCTAATCAACCATAAAGCATAAACACAAGTCTTAAACTAGCAAAATCAATGAGGACATAAATAACGCAACTACTTCATAATCATAACTAAAACAAGTTCATCCTCACTCTAGGATTTGATAGGCTTAAAAACATAATACTACTAACTATAGTACTAAACTAGTGAACTAGTGAAGACTACATGCCTCCTCTCTACCTCTCTCTACATCCTTTTTTATTCCTTTCAAATGTCTACAAGAGGTCCTATTTATAGATGAATGAATTCATAAGCATCCAAAATTCTATCATGTGAATACAAGACAAATTGTGCTTCAAAAGTCAAGGAAAATGGCTCATGAATCTTCATCCTTTGAACTTCCTTCAAAAATGTCTTCATGCATTGAATCCAATAAATTCCAATCTCAAATGAGTTGTAAAGTTGTGTTTTGGATTGGCAATGAGTTGTTTCTTCAATCTTCCAATATTCTTCACGTAACTCTTGCTGAAATTTGTCCAAAAACTGAGTTGGAAAATCTGGAATTCGGCTGCAAGTTGCAGCCGTCACTTTCTGAGGATATGCGAGGTAGATCCGCGAGGAAGAGGCTCGCGGATCACATCGCGGATCCGGTCCCCTGGCTCCTGTGAGAGGGATTCGCGAGCTATTTGAAATTTTCACTTGTTGGTTCGCGTATTGACTCGTGAATCTCCTTGAAATTTGTGAAATCGGCATTTTTCGTCGTGAAATTGATGCGTTAATTGCTCTTGACTTTTGACCTTTTGATTCCTCGTTGATTCCAATTGTATTTTCCATTTTTTCTTCCCTGCTTCTTGGCAAATATCCATATTTTCATCCTTATTTGATAATTGGACAAGCAATCCTGCAAAAACAAGAAGATTTCACCACATTAATCCACAAAAATGCATTTTTCTATTTAAACCACAACATGTAGAATTTCAATAGAAACCCTAGTTCATTAGCCATTAAACTAACAAAAACACACAAAAACTACATAATTAATCTTACTAAAAACATGCAAAATATTGACTTATCAATCTCCCCCACACTTGAACCATTGCTTGTCCTCAAGCAATAAGAAATACACACTAACAATGATTTATGTGTTTGTGCACCTTTTAATTCAATTTCTCAAAACAAGGTAGAAAACCATTTTGCGATTATCCATTAAATCGCAAGTACTCATAATATCAAGTAAAAGAGAGTAATCATACCATAATTTCAGGTAGCTCAATTCAATTTCTCATTCCTCACCCAATTTCACATGCAAAGTGAATCATATAGTCAATAATGCTTCCTAAACCCATGATCATCTTTAAAAGAGGGATTTATTGATAATTCATATCAAACATATATTTAAATTGTGAAAATGCCTTTTGACGAGAAGATCGACATTTTTAGATGAAGATCCCCTGTTACTCAATATTTCACTTTATTTGCCTACTCTTTATTCAAGTACCGTTTGATGCGACAGTCGACATTTTTAGATGAAGACTCCCGGTTACTAATTACATTGAAATAGAGATTTCATTTTTCTTTTTCTTCTTTCTTTTTCTTTTTTTTCTTTATTAGAAACATAAATATATATACCCTCAAAAGAATAATCATGAGAAAAGTACTACATTTATCAACCATATTTATCACTCTACTACGCAAAAATCAAATAAAGAAAAGAAATATCATTAAACATACAAAATTAGGCATAATTTCCTCCATTTTACAAGATATACTTTCCTTAAATCACAAAAAATTTTAATCACAAAATAGTCATCTCCAAGTTATTTGAGAAATTGAAGCAAATTGGTACAGGATTTGTCGAAAAATTTTAGCAAATTTTTACAAATTTTCTCCAAATAGCAATCACATAATTCCTCTCCCCACACTTAAAATGCACACTGTCCTCAATGTGTAAGAAGGAATAATTAGATAAGATAGATAAGAAAGTAATACTCCCCTTGTTAACGTGATTGAATTGGTCCACTTTGCCATTTGCCATTGAATAACCTTTAATGCCTGAAAAATTTGACAAGAAACTGCAGGAAAATGTTAAATTCCTTGATCCGCGAAGCACAGTTCGCGTTTCAGTTCGCGAATTTGGCTGGGTAGCTCTCAGAACCAGATCCGTGACCCATGGATCCGCGAGGAGTAACTCGCATATTGAATTCACGGATGTACAGAAAACTCCTCTGATCCTGATCCGCGAGCCTCAGATCCGCGAGGAAGACCCCGCGTATCGACTCGCGGATCCTTCTGGAAATTCGGTTCTGCAGTTTTTCTGCAACTGTTTCATTGGTTTCTCATTTTCTACTATTTCCAGAATAAAAATCCTGTTTGTTAATTATGCAATGCACCTTCTCTAACACATGTAATATGATCAAAACAACATAATTAACCTCATTTCTTGAATCAAAAACAACTAAAACACAAATTGAGGTATGAAGATGTTTGCATTTTTACTATTCATCGTGCACCAAAAAGGTAGATCTTGCCATGCTTGATATTCCTACAAGATAGACAAAACAAACACACTTAAAAACATAAAACAAAAATGCCTAAACATAAAATCACACCAAACTAACACAAACTTAAACAAAATTGGGTTGCCTCCCAACAAGCGCTCTTTTATAGTCATTAGCTTGACTATATTCCCTTTTCATCAAGGAGGTTTAGTAAATGCATAATCCACCAATTGAGGGCGAGGCGGATCATTAAAAGGTGATTCAATCATGTGAGTCTTATCAAATGATATGAAAGAAGGAAGAGGTTTACCTATCTCAAGTGTTTCATAGATATTACCTTGCAATTCCACCACTTGAGAACTTATCAAAGGAATGTCCATATGGCCTTCTTGGGGTAAAATGACCTTGGAACCTATACTTTCACCACATTCCTCAAAAGGAATTATATAAACATCATTCATGCTTTCCTTTTGAGGTTCAAAATCCATTTCAAAGTTATCATCATGTGAAATGGACATTTCATCATTAAAATGCAAATAAGATTGATCATTGTCATCCAAATGTAATCCCCTTTCACATGCAACATTCCCATCATTAATGTTAGGGTCAATTTGCATTTCACCACATGAAATAGCTTCACACAAAGTTTGCAATTGTTGTTGTAATCTATCAATTCTTTCATCTAATCTTTTCTCAATCCATTCAAAACGATCGGAAGTTGTTTTAACAAATTTTTCAAAAGCCACTTCCCAAGATGGTTTTGATTTATATTGAACACCATTAGGTTGGTAATCATAAAAATGTAAAGAAGTATCATATGGATTATTCCAACCACAAGTACAAGAATTATCACAATTAACACCATTTTGATCAAAACAAGAATTGTAATGCTCAAATTCACCATAAGAATCCACATGTTGTGCTTGCATACATGTATGTGTGGCATGATTTCTTCCACACAACTCACAAACCACATAATTAGAATTCAAGGCATTAGTATTCCTCTTTTGTTCAAGCAAATTTGTCATGGTGTCCATTTGCACGTGGAGTGTAATATAATCAAGATTAGCTTTAATACTCCTTATGCAATCATCAAATGACATACCTTCGAGCATCCTTTGATTACCCCCATATATATAGCCTTGAAAATTGTAGGGGTCCATTGCCAAGCTTTCTTCTCTAAAGCTTTGCTCCAGTTCTTTCTATCCTCTTTAAACCCTAAAAATGCTTAAAAGCAAGATTAGTGAAGAAGAATAGTTACTAACACATAAACTAAAAACAAGAATATAAAAATGTCTAAAGTAATAGAGTTATTCTTAGCACCGATATTGAACAAATTCTTCCCCGGCAACGGCGCCAAAAACTTGATAGGGTTTTTCTTTACTCCTCAAAATTTAAATAACCTTTATAACCCTATATTACCGCAAGTATACGGATCGTTTATTGAGTATAAGGAAATAAGGTGTCGATCCCACGAGGAAGAGTGTCAAGTACCGGTGATTTTCAAACTCCTCCATTATTTAGACTATCACAAGAAAGATATAAAGGGAGAAGGCGGTAAACCGTCCTTAGGAAGAAGGATTAAGCAAATAAAACCGACCGCTAGGTGTCGAAGACATCCAATTGGCGGTAGAAAGGGAATAACAAGAAAGCAAGTAAAGAGTTAAGATCCTAGAGTTTTAGAATCTCTTGTTAAGTTAGATTAGAAGTGAGTCAAGTTAATTATGTCCCTTCTCCAATGATTTTCTAAGGTATAACTTCCTTTTTCATGCCATCACTTTTCAATGGTCATGTGTAGTGCAAGCTCTCATTTAAGATAAGTTAGTCACTTTCGAATCGCCAATTCCTTAACTCCTTGGAATCTTCTTTGGCCTATTTTCATAGAGAAAAGAGAGAAACAAGTTAAATAAGCTCAATGAAGTTATAGTTTAAAACCAAAACCAACCAACTATATTACTACTTTGTGAGAATATAAGTTAGTGTTTAAGAACTTAGATCTTATTGAAGGCAAGTTTTTCATTGCTCATCAACATCAAATCATTTATAGTTGGTAGCTAATCAACCATAAAGCATAAACACAAGTCTTAAACTAGCAAAATCAATGAGGACATAAATAACGCAACTACTTCATAATCATAACTAAAACAAGTTCATCCTCACTCTAGGATTTGATAGGCTTAAAAACATAATACTACTAACTATAGTACTAAACTAGTGAACTAGTGAAGACTACATGCCTCCTCTCTACCTCTCTCTACATCCTTTTTTATTCCTTTCAAATGTCTACAAGAGGTCCTATTTATAGATGAATGAATTCATAAGCATCCAAAATTCTATCATGTGAATACAAGACAAATTGTGCTTCAAAAGTCAAGGAAAATGGCTCATGAATCTTCATCCTTTGAACTTCCTTCAAAAATGTCTTCATGCATTGAATCCAATAAATTCCAATCTCAAATGAGTTGTAAAGTTGTGTTTTGGATTGGCAATGAGTTGTTTCTTCAATCTTCCAATATTCTTCACGTAACTCTTGCTGAAATTTGTCCAAAAACTGAGTTGGAAAATGGAATTGGCCGCAAGTTGCAGCCGTCACTCGAGGATATGAGGTAGATCCATGAGGAAGAGGCTCATGATCACATCGCGGATCCGTCCCTGGCTCCTGTGAGAGGGATTCGCGAGTTATTTGAAATTTTCACTTATTGGTTCGCGTATTGACTCGCGAATCTCCTTGAAATTTGTGAAATTGGCATTTTTCGTCGTGAAATTAATGCGTTAATTGCTCCGACTTTTGACCTTTTGATTCCTCATTGATTCCAATTACATTTTCCATTTTTTCTTCCATGCTTCTTGGCAAATATGCACATTTTCATCCTTATTTGATAATTGGACAAGCAATCCTACAAAAACATGAAGATTTCACCACATTAATCCACAAAAATGAAATTTTCTATTTAAACCACAAAATGTAGAATTTTAATAGAAACCCTAGTTCATTAGCCATTAAACTAACAAAAACCCACAAAAACTACATAATTAATCTTACTAAAAACGTGCAAAATATTGACTTATCAGAGGGTACCAACCAACTGTGGCTTGGGGGAAAAGGTGGGCGGTGGTGGAGACTCGCTGCGGGTGGTGGCAGCTTGACTAGAGAGGAAGACTTTTTTTTTTTTTTACCACGGCATTAGGCGTGGGCACGCCTAACTACCCTAGAGTCTTCTGACCATCTATTGACAATTGAGTTCCTTAGGCGTGACCACAAGGCGTGGGCACGCCTAACTAGTGCCAACGCTTCTGACGAAGCGACAAAATTTGATTCCTTAAGTGTGACCACTTGGCGTGGCACGCCTAACTATTGCCAACGCTTCTGACCAACAGGTGAGAATTACATTCCTTAGGCATGCCCAATTGGCGTGGGCACGCCTAACTGGTGGCGACCTAACACGCAAAAATTTAATTATTCCAAATGAAACTACTTGCTTAATAAAACACAAAAATACTAAAATAAAGTAAATCATAAATTCTTGGGTTGCCTCCCACACAGCGCCTTTCTTTAATGTCTTTGGCTAGACATAACTGTCTTTGCTCAGGGAGGATAAAATCTCGTAGCTGGCTTCATTGCTTTCTTCTCTACATAATCTTCATACCCTTCATAAGTAGAGTAATCTTTATGCACACGAGCTCTTTTCTTCCATTGACTGGTGGATAGCGCTAAGCAATCAAACAACAACTTCAATTCTTCACTCACTCCTCCATCGTGACCAATTAGCAATTTATTAGTCATCATGACTCCTAAATTATTCCTATCATGAAACTCAAATTCTTCTGGTATAATAAAGTCAATTTCATTAACAGGAGATATAGAATGAGATTCAAGAACACATTGGTTAGAGGATGGAGAACATATCACCATAATTGGAGGTTGTTCGCTGGACTCTTCCATTGGAGAGATTTGAGGTTGAGGTCCCTTTACATCTTTCTCAACGTCATTTTCAACTGCATGTTTAGATTTTTCCTTTTGAATCTGTGATTCTTCACCATTTTCCAAGGTAATTGCACTCATATTTGGATTGGAGTTGACAATGGTCTGTGAGGGCAATTTTTCAGGAATTTAATGTGCTAATTCGTTCATTGCACATACCATTAGATTTATTCGATTCTCCAAATTTCGAATGGTCGCCTCTGTTTTTTGTTAAAAATTTTGAATGCTCACCTCGGTTTTCTGTTGAAATTGCAAAGTGTTAGAGGCTAATGTTTTAATGATATTCTCAAGAGTTGTACCTGAATCAGATGAGAACGTTTGATTCTCAAATAGGTGTGATGGCTGGTATTCTTGCTAACGATTCGAAAAGAAGTTTTGTTGCCAATTTCCACCGTAGCTCATATTAGGATGATCCCTCCAACCTGAATTATATGTGCTGGCATATGGGTCATACTACCTATGGGGCACGGGCACGCTACCAGTCATGTTCACCTGTTCAGCTCTCTCACCTTGCAATATTGGGCAATAGTCTGTGGGATGGTTTTTATCTTCGCAGATTCCACATGCCTTAACCTGCTGCCGTTGTCTCACTGCCCATTGTCGAATAAGAGACGTTAATTCAGATAATTGTTGTTGAATGGATGAGACATTTAACTCATGAAATCCTTCATTGAAATTTTGTCCATAACCAAATGGTAGAGTATTGTAAGCCATAAATCAACAACAAATCAAAGAAAATATATCAAAAAAATACCAGAAAAAATAATTCAAAAAGAAACAAATTAATAAGACACCAGTCCCCGGCAACGGTGCCAAAAATTGACAGGTGTCGAGCCTGTGCAATGATAATTAATAAACCTAACTTGCCAATAAAATAACCAAAATCCAATTCCAGGTACTGGAGCAGGGATTCCGGATGTGCAATGGGTTACTGGCTTCACCCTGATTCCAAAGAGTATACTTAATCCGATATACCAGAATTAGTTAACTTATGTACAGTGGCAAATAGGGTCGTCTCCACAAGGACTGGGGGAAATTCGCTTCTTTCTCAAGCACAGAGAAATGGGGGATTTTTGAGACAATAAGGAATCGATTAAAAATCAAATAACAAAGCCAAATAACTAAAATAAAAGAGAATGAAATATATGAGAAATGAGTTCTAATCAAAGATCCAACTACTCAGACACAATCCATATACCTGATCATCGATGCAAGGTTAATTCATTTAATTCATTAGTAGGCTGGTTATAGCCGCCGGAAACCTCTCAAACGACCAACTCTTCCTTAGATTTTAGGTAATTAAGGTACGCCCGTTAAATACCCCTAATTAAGAAACAACCCTAGGTACGCCCGTAGGATTTAACTTCTCAATTACACTAAGAATTAGAAAAGCCCAAACCCTAACCAACAAACACACTACTAGGGTTCATTTAGATTAGATCGCACGTTCCCCTAACGTGTGTTAACGTTAGTTGCCACTAATATTAACCTACTAAACAATTACGGATTTAGCAAATTAAACTGGTGGTAAACTATTAAATCAATTTGAATGTCGAGCTCTTAACATCCAATCAACAAAATAATCATAGGAACATAAAACAAAGAATGTACAAATACCAAAGAATTAAATGAACAAGAGATAAATCAGTTAGATCTCACAAATATCTTGAACCGTGTCGTCGAGTTGATCTTTGACTAGACTAGGAAATTACCCACGCATCGCACAAGAAATTCCACAAGAGATTTTAATAGAAAATATCAAAGCCATCCGTTTGTCTCTTGTTCAAAGTAAAAATAGCGAAAGGAACAGTCAGGAGACTATCACTAGCTTCCATCTTTGTCCCGTCCGAAGTCTCTCTATACGAAGCCAAGGGAATCCATTAATCAAAACTACTAGTCACCCCCTTATAGTCTCGGATTCCTTCCGCCTAATCAATTAGTTAAATCCTAATAGGAATCAAACTACTACTTTCCTAATTTAAAAGATACTCTATTAACAAATATTAGAATAATTTTCTAATAATAATAAACTACTAAATAGCAAAAGAGGAGAATTGTTCTAGCACAGCTTAGGATTTGGAATCCTCAATTCTTTGGAAACTGCCAGAAAGCCTTCTGGAAAATGGTTTTTCAGCACCTTTTCCACCAATTTCTGCATTTAATCACCAAATACACAAATGCAGTAGAATCCACCAAATAGTGCAATTTTTAGTCTAAATAGTTAGGAAATATTAACACAATAAACAACCAAAATGCACCCTAACACTTAACTCCTAGATTGTGGTTCAATCTGGAATCACTCCTATCCTTTGCTTAGGAATGGAATTGACGTGTATCATCCAATCCTTACACGTAATATTGGTATCTTATTTCCTAATGGTAAAAATATTACTTATTTGATTTTCTTGCTCTATCCTGTATCTAAAATGTTCTGGATACAATTTACTTTTCTAGAATTAATTTTGGAGTAGCTAAAATTTTGGAGGAGTTGTTTTTGGCTGAGAAAAGAGGAAAAATAGGCTGCTTGCTCCACACACACACATATATATATTTAAACCGTAGCAACTGTTTAAAATCGGAACTGTTGATCCCCTCCAATTATAAGGACAAATTTATCCTCAAGTTTTAATCGTTAAAATTTGGAGTCAGTCATTTTAAGTTAGTTAGAAAATATGTAGGAACTATATTTCAGAGTTCAAAGGATATTTTGTCTATTTCATAAACATAGTGAGTGAACTGAAACCAAACTCTAATTTCAGGAAGGGTACAGTATGTATTTAAGCCTTCTTTCTCTCCCTTTTTTAACAAATTCACGTTTATGAAAGGGGTGCAACTAATGTGAAGGTTGCAAAAGACAATTGCAACAGACACTTGAGTTTCTAGTAGTAGTTCATTCCTCGATGCAGCTTTACAAATTGTTGCTCAAATGATCGTTAGATATTCAAACTGCAATCTAGATAATGGAAATGGATGCTATCTTTTGAGTCGTTTAGTGGATTTGAGTTCTTGGAATGTTGGAGTACTTCTAAGTTGTCTGTTACTTTATTTTATGCATATTTTATTACCTCAACAACAAAGAGAGGAAAAAAAGCACCAACAAAAAGGAGGAGGGGGAAAAAAACTACTCAATCCACCAACAAAATATAATTTACCATTGAACAGAAAGGTCCCAAAACGCTACTCTCAGCTAGCAAGCTATCGGCCAAAAAAAAAAAAAAATTCCATTTGCAGCGTAACAGAACAGTCAATCACACTAATCATAATGCCTCAACATGCCTCCCTCAATCCCAGAAACGTAAGGAATCTTCTTCTTCTTATGGCACCACCAGGGTGGCTAAGAAAAATTTACCAATAGCAACTGTGGATCCAGTAGGTGAAAACCGAGCAGATTAGATAAGCATGGCCAACATCGTTAAGCCCCATGGGGATCCGAAGCTCTAAGCGGAGAAACACGAATGTTGACCAACCTGATGAGATGAGCAATGGCCCAATCCGCTTTGGATGTTTGGAAGACCCACCATTGCCCCAGGTGCAATAGCATCCCATCAGATTGGGAGCACATCAGAGTTTACCGCCACAGCTACCAAAGTAGATGGTGGATGGTGTCATGCCCCTTGTCCAGGACATAACACCGTCATATCCTGTGACTAATCCACAAGACACAAGGCTCAAAGCTAATTTTAAATTCCATGAAACACTAAATACAATTTTCTGCATAATAAACATTTCATTCACAGCCAAAGCAAATTTCATTTCATAAGTTCATCTAAGGATTCAACCTAATACAGGTATGCAATCAATCATTTTCAAATACTTACATAACTAAGCTCATGCTCAGACCCAAAAGTCCATCTTTTTCTAAGTAACATAATGCACTCTTAATTTTAAACACGCATGATGTCATGTTTAAAATTCTACTCAAAATGTAGGTATAATCCATCAGATACAACTTTCCATCATACAAAAACTATTTGAGCGTCACAAGAGCTTGAATAGCATATAATCATTCAAATTCTAAATTTAGCAAAACAACAGGGTCACAATATTTTACTCAGGAATTTGAAACAAATGAATAGAAAAAATCAAAATAAAAGATTAGTTAACTGATTAATTAAACAAATTTCAACTCATACATTTTTCTTTCCAGATCATGAATATTCCTGTTTTCGGCTAGCCACTTTCGAGCTCCTAATATCCTTATTTTACAATATAGGTACATAAATTAAATTAGACCTTTAATTATCCTAGAAAATAATGCAGGCCCCAAAAACATATGAAGCATACCAAAAGAAGAGGTAATAACAATGCTATAAACACCAAAATACTATTTCCATACCAAATTTGTTTAATCAATGCCAAGAGGAAGAAATGCGAACACAAATTGGTTTAGTTGATAAAGATGCACTACTTCCTTATAAAAATCATGTGACTGAATCTCGCTACTGATGTGAGAGTTGTATTGGTGAGCGATATGTAAAAAACTCTATAACCAACCTAATATCCGAAGGCATGCCCTGACTTATGACAGTAACAGGAGTCAAAACCATCCAAACTTTATATTACCAAAAACAAAAAAACCAATAGGAAGAAACCCTGCCATTAGACCATAAGACTGCAAAACCAAACAGGTAAGAGTGTAAGAAGCTACTCAAATCTTTTTGAGAATTGGAATGTCCTGCCAAGATGTGAGTCAACTTGTGGTTCACATTTTGGAGCTACTGCAGGTGGGTCTTTTTGCAGAGACTAATTCTAGCAGAGGACGAGGTCTAGGAAAATAGCAAAAATATGAAGCAAAGATGGGGGAAACAGGGAGGAGGAAGCTTGACGGAAATAGGGAAGGAAAAGGAGCGGAACAGGAGGAGGAGGAGGAGGAGACGGAAACAACAACACGAGTTACCGGCCAACAACGACAAGGAGTCGGTGGAGCTCTTGTCCTTGGTCCAACGGCAAACAACATATATTAAAGTTATTAAAAACTTCAAAAAGACAAAAATATTGAGCTGGTACAAGTAGAGCTGGCAATCACAATTCAGTTATATTGACTTGTTCAAATCTGCCCACTAATAATTTATCCAAAGTTGTCTATTAACTTTGAACAGGTCTCCATGCAAAGCTGCCTATTAATTTTGAATAGGTCTAGATGGGTATTCAATTAAATCTATTTAATTAATAAGTAGTGCATTGATTCAATTCACCTATTTATAGTTATTTAAAAAATAATTATACATTTAAACTCAACTTTTAGTGAATGTTAAGGAGATAAATTTGAATTTTCTACTAATCTAATAACAAAAAAATATGGTTATTTCCTGCTAAATAACATGCAAAAAATGATTATACCATACCTATTTATTATATGACACTACAACAAAAAGGGCCTTTCCTGGCACTTACAAGTGTCAGTATATACAGTTTAAGCTGACACTTTTCCTTTCCCGACACCTCGGACGTGTGTCGTGCCTTCCAATGTGGGGATAGCCTAATAGCATGCAAATGTGTCAGGCAAACATATCTATTATGGCACCTTCATTGCCAACACAAATACCCTGTATTGACAATCGCAGGTGTCACTATAGCTATAGTACTTTCGAAATCTAGAAAGACATTTTGGTTTGTCGTAATATAGACCGTGTAATGACACTTATAAATGTCATAAAAAACTTTATTGGACGACACTTTCATGCATCGTTAGAGACTTGTTTGAAGTTTGGCTTTGCTGACACTTTCAATGTCGTAATATAGGCCGTCTAATGACGCTTATAGGTGTCATAAAAAATTGCTTTTGATGACACTTACATTGTCATTATACATTGGTTTGTAGTGTTGCTTTGCTGACACTTTCAACCTCTAGTTTTTTTTTTGTAAATAAAATAACGAAGCAATGGAGATCCCTGCTATATTTTCACGGTCCCATTTACATAACAGTTCGGATAAACATTTAAAAGAAGTGATCCCAATAGAACATAATGCACTTAGTAATACTAGCATCCATTGATAAAAGAGAAAAAGAAAGAGAAAGCACTAAACCCAGACTCCAGCCAAGGATTAATGGATTCAGCTAGCAAAAGGGATGAAAAACTACCAACATCACAAGCCCATAAGACGAAGGAAATAGAAAAAAGAAGAAAAACAGCATCAATTCAGCACAGAAAGTCTGGAGAAAGTGATCCAGGGAAGGAATCAAACTAATTAAGCTACATTAGCATGGATGATATCATCCCTGTCCTCAAACTTGATCACTGGAATCACCACATTAAAATAATGATCAAAACCAAGAATCAAACGTCGTCAATCAGTTGGCATCACCGTGCACATTTTAGTTGTGGAGTTAGTAAGAGAACTAGTTAGGACAAAACTGAAAAATTAAAAAAAAATTCACAGCCTATATTTGAAAAAATCAAAACACACTTTTAGTTAGTTAAGTCTCTAAACAATGAAGTTTATGAAGCTCGTATTCGACCGAACCCAATGTCCTGTAACAAAATAGGTCAAGCTTATTGAGTAATAAGGGCCAAGGCTGATGTGATCATTTCATGTTTAGAAATATAAATTATGCTCTGCTAAATCCTCCTCTAAGACCCCATTGTCATTTCTAAACACCAGAAGTGTTCTCTACAGGCAGTCAAGATAAATTCTCTTTCCGTTGATAATTGTAGCATGTCCAACCTACACCAATAGCAATGCATTAAAAGCTCAAACAAACATGCTCCAAGTCAATATAGCACAACTGGTACAGATTTTTATGTTTTCCCCATTGCCCCAGTTCTTGACAATAAATTTGTCCAAATAGTCCAAAAGGGCAGTTGCAGAAAAATAAAACTAAAAGTATTTCTCAATAATAACATGTCATTTTTCTCTTGTTGAACATCAAGTATCTCATGGCAGATTCCTTAGACAAAGGACAATCATAGGAGATTGGATCAAGATGAAACACCTGCTGATGTGCACAATTAATACTAGTGGGAAATGCATGCTCTCTGTCAGTGGAAAACTAAAAAAGAAAAAAATAAGGAGAAAAGAAAAAATGGTCGAAGTTTTTGTAAGTAGAGCTTGTAAATCCTTGATAAGCTTGTAGAACAAATTTAAAGAGAGTAATAATGAATCGAAAATGACATAAAAGACCAACACCAAACCCCCTGCTATCGCTATAGCATAGATGGTCGCTGGAATAAGAAAACTTGTATCAGATCAACCAATGAGCTTGTAGAAATAAATATTGTCTGAATACACAAAAGGACGAGAACAAATTTATCAAGAAACACATCCATGACAAGATACCAGATTAATACCATATTCATTCGACCTTGAACCAATGAGAAGTCCCAAGCAATGTACGAATTTATAGAATCCACCGACAAGCGAAACCTAAAAAAGAAAAGAAAAGGAAATGTCAGACACAACAAGACTTTTAAAACTGCTCTATTCTTGATATCCAACTAACAAGTACTAAAAACTGAAAAAAAAAATTACAATGCTTAAAAGATCAGTTCTATGTATTAGCCTCAAGCATAGTTAAGTAAGACAGTGTTAGCAAATTATGGTGCAAATGTAAACCTCATATATGTTTCATGGGTTCACTACCTCCAAACCTTCTTAAGTTATGACCAACTACTACAAGCAACATCCAGACGACATTATATATGACAGGATTTTTCTTTACTCCACAAATTTTAAAAAACCTTTATAACCCTATATCACCGCAAGTATACGGATCGTTTATTGAGTATAGGGAAATATAGGTGTCGATCCCATGAGGAACTATGGTTTGCAAACACTAAAATTTAATTACTTGCTTCGTTATCTAGATAGACAATTATATGAAGGCAAATAAAGTAAAGAAAGCTAGATAAAAGGGAGAAGGCGGTAAACCGACCTAAGGAAGAGGGATAAAGCAATTAAAACCAACCGTTAGGTGTCAAAGACATCCAATTGGTGGAAGACAAGAAATAAGAAAGCAAGTAAAGAAATTAGAGAATTAGGTTAGAGAGAGTTTTTAAGATCAAATTGGAGGAATCCTAGAGTTTTGGAATCCCTTGTTATGTTTAGATTAGAAGTTAGTCAAGTTTACTATGTCCTTTCTCCAATGATTCGCTAAGGTATAACTTCCTTTTGTATGCCACCACTTTCGTTAATGGTCATGTGTAGTGCAAGTTCTCGTTTAAGATGAACTAGTCACTCGGAATAGCTTTCGCCAATTCCTTAACTCCTTTGAATCTTCCTTGACCTATTTTCATAGAGAAAAGAGAGAAACAAGTTAAATAAGCTCAATGAAGTTATAGTATAAAACCAAAACCAACCAACTATATCCACTACTTTCGTGAGAACATAAGTTAGTGCTTAAGAACTTAGATCTTATTGAAGGCAAGTTTTTCATTACTCATCAACATCAAATCAATTATAGTTGGTAGCTAATCAACCATAACGCATAAGCACAAGTCTTAAACTAACAAAATCATGGAGGACATAAATCACTTAACTACTTCATAATCACAACTAAAACAAGTTCATCCTAACTCTAGGATTAAAGAGGCTTAGCTAGACATCATGTTAAGAACATTTAAGCATAAACAAACTTGCACAAAGCCATGAAATTTCAGCACAAGAGATAAGTAAGGAAGAATGAATCTTATTCAATTTCTTGAAGTTAAATCCATAAACTTCTTCACAAGTTGATCTCCCAAATGCAAAGTGCAAGATTCCTCACAACTTTCACTTTTACTCTCTTTAGAAACTACAAACTAAGAACTAGAGTTAATCTAATGAACTAGAGCTATTCTCTAGTCTTTTGGAATTCTTATGGAATGGAATGGTATCTATGTATTTTTGAATGGGATACAAAAGGCCCTATTTATAGAAGATTTCAACTATATGCATCCAAAATTATGTCATGTGAATACAAGACAAATTGGCCTTCAAAAGTCAAGGAAAATGGCTTCTTAAATCTCTTTGTCTTCATGCATTTGAATCCTTTGAATTTTCATCCCAAATGAGTTGTAATGTTGAAGCAAATTGTGTTTTGAATTAGCAATGAGTTGTTTCTTCAAATTCACATAATTCCTTCACGCAGCCTTCATTGAAATTCTTCTGAAATTTGAGCTGGAAGTGAGCTGAAAAACTGGAATTCGGCTGCAACTTGCAGTAGTCACTTTCTGAGGATCCGCGAGGTAGATCCGCGAGGCAGAGGCTCGCGGATCACATCGCGGATCAGCTACCCTGCTTCCGGTGAGAGGGATTCGCGAGCTAATCATTTCTTCCACTTGTTGGTTCGCGTTTTGCCTCGCGACTCCACTTGAAACTTGCAAATTCTGAGCTTTTTGTCGTGAAATTGGCGCTTTAATTGCTCCGATTTTTATCCTTTGATTCCTCGTTGATTGAATTGCAATTCATTTTCCAACTTTTCTTCCAAGCTTCTTGGCAATTATCCACATTGTCATCTCATTTGATCATGAACAAGCAATCCTACAAAAACATGAAGATTTCATCACATTAATCCACAAAAATGCATTTTTCTATTTAAACCACAAAATGTAGAATTTCAATAGAAACCCCAGTTCATTAGCCATTAAACTGACAAAAACACACAAAAACTACATAATTAATCTTACTAAAAACATGCAAAATATTGACTTATCAAACTCCCCCATACTTGAACCATTGCTTGTCCTCAAACATTAAGAATTACAATCCAACAATGATTAAAGTGTTTGTGCACCTTAATTTCATTTCCTCAAAACAAAGTAGATAACCATTTTGCAATTATCCAATAAACCACAAGTACTTATAATATCAAGTAAAGAGAGTAATCATACCATAAATTCAAGTAGCTCAATTTAATTCCTAATTCCTTACCCAATTTCACAAGCAAGGTGAATCATATAGCCAATAAAATGCTTCCTAAACCCATAATCATCTTTAAAAGAGGGATTTATTCATAATTCATATCAAACATGTATTTAAATTATGAAAATGCCTTTTGACGAGAAGATCGACATTTTTAGATGAAGATCCCCTGTTACTCAACATTTCACTTTATTTGCCTACTCTTTATTCAAGTACCGTTTGACGCGAAAGTCGACATTTTTAGATGAAAACTCCCGGTTACTAAGCACATTGGAGTAGATCTTTCATTTTTCTTTTTCTCATTTTCTCTTTTTTTTTTCTTTAGAAACATAAATAAATATTCCCTTAAAAGAATAATCATGAGAAAAGTACTACATTTATCAACCACATTTATTACTCTACTATGTAAAAATCAAATAAAGAAAAGAAATCTCCTTAAACATACAAAATTAGGCATAATTTCCTCCATTTTACAAGATATGCTTTCCTTAAATTGCCAAAATTTTAATCACAAAATAGGTATCTCCAGGTTAATTGAGAATTTGAAACATATTGGTACAGGATTTTCGGAAAAAATTTTGGCACATTTTTATCAAATCACAATCACATAATTCCTCCCCCCACACTTAAAATGCACATTATCTTCAATGTGTAAGAAGGAATAAAAAGATAAGAAAGATAAGAAAGTAATACTCCCCTTGTTAACGTGATTAAATTGGTCCACTTTGCCCTTTTCCATTGAATAACCTTGAATACCTGAAAATTTTGAACAAGAAACTGCAGGAAAAGGTTAAACTCTTAGATCCGCGAGTCACAAGTCGCGTTTCAGTTCGCGGATTTGGCTGGGTAGCTCTCAGAAGTTGATCCGCGACCCATGGATCCGCAATGCGTACATCGCATATCGGTCCGCGGATGCTCAGAAAACTTCTCTGATTCTGATCCACGATGCTTGAGATCCGC
The DNA here is from genome assembly GCA_013103745.1 of Gardenia jasminoides. Classification (NCBI taxonomy): domain Eukaryota; kingdom Viridiplantae; phylum Streptophyta; class Magnoliopsida; order Gentianales; family Rubiaceae; genus Gardenia; species Gardenia jasminoides. The sequence goes on from CM023104.1 coordinate 22,397,254, forward strand.
GAGGTATACCTCGTGTATCTACTCGCGGATCCTTCTGGAAATTGGATTCTGTAGTTTTTCTGCAACTGTTTCATTGGACAATCAATTTCTACTATTTCCAGAACAAAAATCCTGCATGTTAATTATGCAATGCACCTTTTCTAACACATGTAATATGATCAAAACAGCATAATTAACCTCATTTCTTGAATCATAAACAACTAAAACACAAATTGAGGTATGAAGATGTTTGCATTTTCACTATTCATCGTGCATCAAAAAGGTCAAATTTTGCATGCTTTACTTTCCTACAAGACAAACACAATAAACACACTTAAAAACATAAAACACACATTCTTAAACATAAAAACCAAACAAACTAACACAATTTTAAGCAAAATTGGGTTGCCTCCCAAAAAGCGCTTTTGTTTAAAGTCGTTGGCTCGACTCAAAAGTGCTCCTCTTTAAAATCACTTTGGAGGTGAAAAGGAACTTGTTCCTTCCCAAGGGCTAAAGCTTTTGGTTCCATTCTTTTCACATGAAGCTTCCCCTTTCTCCAAATTATCCTCATCATCAAACAAAGAAGGATTAGAATTATCACATATTGAATGAGGAATTTTTGAGAAACATTTAAAACAATCCCAAAGTTTACTTGGTTTTTTCCTTTTTTCTTCATTAACTTTAGGGATTTCATGCTCTATAAAGATCTCTTTTCCTTTGTTCTTCACATGGAACATGTCATTAACAAATAAGCCATCATTATGCAATTCTTGAACAATATCTACCTCTTTTGGCTTAAAAGCTTTTCCATGCCATAATTCAAGATCTTTATTTTCATGGAGGTTAAACACTAATTCTTCGTCATTCACTCTAAACTTAATTATGCCTTCTTGAACATCAATTAGAGTGCCGGCAGTGGCTAGAAATGGTCTACCTAATATAATAGGTAAATGAATATCTTCTTTCATATCAAGCACAATAAAATCGACCGGAATAAAGAAATCCTTAACCTTTATAAGGACGTTTTCAATCCTACCAACCGGACGCTTTAATGACCTATCCGCCAATTGAAGAGTGATGTTTGTGTCCTTCATCTCCCTTAAATCAAGTCTCCGAGCTACGGAAAGTGGCATCAATGATACACTTGCACCTAAATCACATAAAGCATTAGAAAATTGGAGATGACCAATGGTACAAGGTATAGTAAAGCTTCCCGGATCCTTGAGTTTTTGTGGGAGTTTATTTTGAATTCTTGCCGAACATTCCTCCGCTAATGCTATGGTCTCATAATCTTCAATCTTCCTCTTTTTGGACATGATATCCTTCAAAAACTTAGCATAAGAGGGAATTTGTGAAATAGCATCAATAAAAGGAATGTTAATTCTAATTTGTTTAAACATTTGAGCGATTTTTTCAAATTCCTTCTCCTTATTGCTCTTCTTCAACCTATCAGGAAAAGGAATAGAGTTAGAAGCATTTTTAATAGGAATATGAGAAGAAGGAATATTAATATCAACATGGTTATCTATTTCTTCCCATTCCTTATTTTCCTCATTTTCATCATTTTTACCACTTTTACCAAGGTTATTATCCTCTAATGTTCTACCACTCCTAAGAGTGATTGCATTAACATGTTCTCTTGGATTAACCTCAGTTTTACTTGGAAGCTCCCCCGGTTTTCTTCCATTAAAGGCATTAGATAATTGACCTATTTGAAATTCTAGACTTCTATGCATATGGTCAATTCGCTTATCCATTTGTTCAAACCTTTCATTTGTACCTTGAGCATGCTTTTCTAGAGCTTTTTCCCAAGTTGGTTGAGGTTCAAGTGGTTTAGGAGGAAATCCGGGTGGATTAGAAGACCTTTGGTTATGAGGTTGATCCCTCCATCCAAAGTTAGGATGATTCTTCCATCCGGAATTATAAGTACTTGAATAAGGATTGTTTTGAGGTGGTCGGTTGAAGTTGTTGGCAAAGTTAACTTGCTCAACATTCTCACACATGCAAGTGTCATGATTACCACCACAATTTGAACAATAAGCATTATTTACACAAGAACTTAAACTATTTCCTCCTTGTTTATTAAACATGCTAGTAAGATTTTGCATTTGAGCACATAACATGTTAATAGTGTCGAGTTCATACATACCGGCCGATCTTCTTTGGTTACCTCTTTCATTAGCCCATTGGTAATTGTTGGAAGCCATTTCTTCAATCAAACCTTGAGCTTCTTCGTAGATTTTGCCATTAATCCACCCACCGGCATCTATGATGTTTTTGGTTGGTATAGAAAAACCTTGATAGAACGTTTGTACTACCAACCATTCCGGAAGACCATGGTGGGGGCATCTTCTTTGGAAATCTTTGAACCTCTCCCAAGCTTTATACAATGATTCACCATCTTGTTGGTGAAAACCTGTAATATCCATACGAAGCTTATTAGTTTTGGCAGGAGGAAAATACTTATTTAAAAATACTTTTACCAAATCACTCCATAAAGTAAAAGTATTGGGTGGATGAGAGTTAAGCCATACCTTTGCTTTGTCACAAAGTGAAAAAGGAAACAACCTTAATTTAATGGCATCATCACTTACTCCATTGTACTTAACAGTACCACATAAATCTGTGAAGTTAGCTAGATGTGTGTTGGGGTCCTCGATTGCGTTTCCTCCAAATTGGCTTCTTTGGATCATCTGAATGAGTGCCGGTGAAATTTCAAAGTTCTTAGCATTAATAGTCGGCCGTGCTACACTAGTTTGAGCACCGGATTCATCCGGCAAGGCATAGTGTCTTAATGCTCTTGGCCTTGATTCCTCCATTGCTATGGATTGTTCACCTTCATTTTCCACCACAATATTTTCTTCTTGTTGTTGGACACGTCTCCTTCCTCTTCTCGCTGTCTTAATCTCTTGGATGAAGAGATTGGTGTACCTACAAGAAACAAGGGAAAATACTACAAAAATAAAATCTAGACTAATAAAGCTTGTTTTAACTTTTAATGTTGCACCTAGGCCTAGTTTAAGAAACTAGTCTAGGAAAACCGTTAGTTCCCCGGCAACGGCGCCAAAAACTTGATAGGATTTTTCTTTACTCCACAAATTTTAAAAAACCTTTATAACCCTATATCACCGCAAGTATACGGATCGTTTATTGAGTATAGGGAAATATTGGTGTCGATCCCACGAGGAACTATGGTTTGCAAACACTAAAATTTAATTACTTGTTTCGTTATCTAGATAGACAATTATATGAAGGCGAATAAAGTAAAGAAAGCTAGATAAAAGGGAGAAGGCGGTAAACCGACCTAAGGAAGAGGGATAAAGCAATTAAAACCAACCGTTAGGTGTCAAAGACATCCAATTGGTGGAAGACAAGAAATAAGAAAGCAAGTAAAGAAATTAGAGAATTAGGTTAGAGAGAGTTTTTAAGATCAAATTGGAGGAATCCTAGAGTTTTGGAATCCCTTGTTATGTTTAGATTAGAAGTTAGTCAAGTTTACTATGTCCTTTCTCCAATGATTCGCTAAGGTATAACTTCCTTTTGTATGCCACCACTTTCGTTAATGGTCATGTGTAGTGCAAGTTCTCGTTTAAGATGAACTAGTCACTCGGAATAGCTTTCGCCAATTCCTTAACTCCTTTGAATCTTCCTTGACCTATTTTCATAGAGAAAAGAGAGAAACAAGTTAAATAAGCTCAATGAAGTTATAGTATAAAACCAAAACCAACCAACTATATCCACTACTTTCGTGAGAACATAAGTTAGTGCTTAAGAACTTAGATCTTATTGAAGGCAAGTTTTTCATTACTCATCAACATCAAATCAATTATAATTGGTAGCTAATCAACCATAACGCATAAGCACAAGTCTTAAACTAACAAAATCATGGAGGACATAAATCACTTAACTACTTCATAATCACAACTAAAACAAGTTCATCCTAACTTTAGGATTAAAGAGGCTTAGCTAGACATCATGCTAAGAACATTTAAGCATAAACAAACTTGCACAAAGCCATGAAATTTCAGCACAAGAGATAAGTAAGTAAGAATGAATCTTATTCAATTTCTTGAAGTTAAATCCATAAACTTCTTCACAAGTTGATCTCCCAAATGCAAAGTGCAAGATTCCTCACAACTTTCACTTTTACTCTCTTTAGAAACTACAAACTAAGAACTAGAGTTAATCTAATGAACTAGAGCTATTCTCTAGTCTTTTGGAATTCTTATGGAATGGAATGGTATCTATGTATTTTTGAATGGGATACAAAAGGCCCTATTTATAGAAGATTTCAACCATATGCATCCAAAATTATGTCATGTGAATACAAGACAAATTGGCCTTCAAAAGTCAAGGAAAATGGCTTCTTAAATCTCTTTGTCTTCATGCATTTGAATCCTTTGAATTTTCATCCCAAATGAGTTGTAATGTTGAAGCAAATTGTGTTTTGAATTAGCAATGAGTTGTTTCTTCAACTTCACACAATTCCTTCACGCAGCCTTCATTGAAATTCTTCTGAAATTTGAGCTGGAAGTGAGCTGAAAAACTGGAATTCGGCTGCAACTTGCAGCAGTCACTTTCTGAGAATCCGCGAGGTAGATCCGCGAGGCAGAGGCTCGCGGATCACATCGCGGATCAGCTACCCTGCTTCAGGTGAGAGGGATTCGCGAGCTAATCATTTCTTCCACTTGTTGGTTCGCATTTTGCCTCGCGACTCTACTTGAAACTTGCAAATTCCGAGCTTTGTGTCGTGAAATTGGCGCTTTAATTGCTCCGATTTTTATCCTTTGATTCCTCGTTGATTGAATTGCAATTCATTTTCCAACTTTTCTTCCAAGCTTCTTGGCAATTATCCACATTTTCATCTCATTTGATCATGAACAAGCAATCCTACAAAAACATGAAGATTTCATCACATTAATCCACAAAAATGCATTTTTCTATTTAAACCACAAAATGTAGAATTTCAATAGAAACCCTAGTTCATTCGCCATTAAACTAACAAAAACACACAAAAACTACATAATTAATCTTACTAAAAACATGCAAAATATTGACTTATCAATATATGGTCCCAAGTGATCAGCATATCCAACAATGTATCGAGATTAGAAATAATTAAAAAAACATCATGTATAAAAAAGCAAATAAAAGGAGAAAGGACTTCCCTTCCCAAGCAAACACTGACCTCCATTACTCCCCTTCTCTTGTAGAGTATCCTGCTCTCCCTTCTCCACCACTGTCCCACCAACTTTGCCCTCTTTTCTTCCTTCCCTACCCCAAGCAGCAGCCACTGTTCTTCCACTCTCTCCAATTCACCCCTATCCCTCACCTGAAAACATTCTACAGCCTTCTTTATTGCTATAACCTTAATCAACTCATAGCCGCCGCCACAAACACCACTAAACAACCCCTCTCCCCTAGGGATGGCATACTGTTGCATGCAAATACCAGAATTCTGAGAAGAAAAGAGTAAAGGAGAGAGGAGAACAGGGAGGGAGACTTTTGTTCCCCAATCTATATATTTTTTTTTTCCTTTTCCTTTTCAACTTAATGATATATTCCGCTTTACTCAGTCTTGTTTTTGTAATTTTTAAAACCATCTTCCTTCTTTTCTTCACTTCAAAGCATTATAACTAGTGATTTAGTTATAGCAAATACCTGAGCTACAGAAATGTACACAAGGACCTTTATCAGATAACAGATCTCAGTTGATGAAAGCAGTGGATTTTGTGTCATTTGTCTTTCCTAATAAAATGATATGTAGCTTTGTGCATTATGGTATATTAATAGTGCTGCATCATGGTCATCTAGGAGTAAGAAATAACAGCAAAGTTTCTCCAGAAAAAACTTGGACAAGATTTGCCATAATTTTAGATTTCTTCAGAGATCAGAGCACCATTAGTCCAATTCATTTAGAATTTCAGGATAACCAGCAGAATTGAATTTGGTATGAATAAGATTTCCAATTCCAAATAGTGCAAGTTTTTTCGAAAGGCATGCTATTATTAGGAAAATTTAGTCCCTGTCAATGTTCAAAAATCAGTTGGAAGAATATTGTGAGGACGGAGAAGCTGATAAAGTGGGTGATGTCAGCACTGTAAAGAACATTATGTCTAAGCTAACGTGGTTAAAAATTCATAGTAGGATCTTTACCAGCTAATGACACAACCATGTCAAAAATCAAAACCTAGGGGAATAGTTATGACAAAATTATGTAGTGAACCATTTCATCTATGGTGCGCTGGGTATGCAAGTCGTAGTACAGCTATAGTAAACCAATTTCATATATGGTGCACTCTGTATGCTAAGTCCTAATACAGCTATGGTATCAACAAGTGAAATGCTTGGGACTCTTCAATGATGATTACAATGAGATAACAATGACATGCATGCACACCAAAACAAGGCAATTAATCTTTAACTAACATCACTCTCCAAAAATCAGGAATTAAATTCATGATAATGCAAAACACAAACCTCGTGAGTTTTGCCAGTAGGTATGTTTATTTCCTTGAAGTCATCGTTATTCTTGCATTTTTTTTAAACAATTAAAATTCTATAATAAGGACATGATGAAAACCCATCTCATATATCAAAAACAAATCCTTGAATACTGCAATAGAACAACCAGACAAACCTCACTTCTAATGCACCTGCATCCTCGGCTGTAATAAAATAGGGAGAATTTGCAAAAACCTCCCTGTCCAATAGATACTTAAGTCAATCCATTAACAACAAGAAATGTATCCAGCCAAACGTCTACCTTGCCACATTAGACTCTTTTCTCAGCTATTACAATATCTAGCTATCAAAAGAGAATGTTACAGTTCATTTTCACAGAATATTCAGCCATGATCACCAAAGCTATGTCGAAAAAAACAAACTCTAGAATTTCAGCCCCACTTGAGGACATACTCCTCATGCAACAAAATCGGTCATCAACTCCATGACAGCAAGCTAAAAGATTTCAACCAGAAGTAAAACTGAAAAATTAAAAAAAATTCACAGCCTATATTTGAAAAAATCAAAACAGACTTTTAGTTAGTTAAGTCTCTAAACAATGAAGTTTATGAGCTCTGTTCTGTTCCAACGCCAGAGCGCCGCCAGAAAAAGTTGCAATTTTCCTTTCATTTTCCTTAGAGCCCAACCAAAAGAGAAGAAAATTTTCATATACAAAAGGAGGGAGGGGAGAAAGCCCTACAAACAAGATAAACGCACAAAAAGGGGGATTACGATACCTGAAGAGCTGCCAACAATTGGGAGGCAGACAAATGCACAAATTGACTGCTCAATTTAACCCTTGATTCGGAGAAACCAGGTGATTTGAGGATTTAACCTCACATTACCGAATAGAAATCAACTGGAGAGAGCAGGCGAGAGAGATGAGAAGAAGATACGATTTGAGAGCAATTGATTTCAGAGATGTGAGATGGATGAGAAGAGGGGACAAGGATTTAGCTTGCAAGTGTGTGAGAACATCTCTCAGCCATTTCAGAGAGCATCGTTTTAGCCGGCAAAGAGAAAGCAATTTTCACTAAGTGTTGAAAGAGAGAGTTTTAGTCGGCAAAAGGGATTTTGATATTTCAACCACTGTTTAGAGTCCGCCAACGTAAAATGACGTCATTTCGGTCCCAAATTAAAACGACGTCGTTTTGTTTTGTTTTGTTTTTTTCAATTTCTCACACACTCACAAGTGTCATCAAAGGTAGTCTAAAAGCACATTACTCGTTCCAGGTGTTTTCCAAGTAAAAGTGTCAACTTAAATTGTCTATACTGACACCTCTAAGTGCCAGTAAATGCCCTTCTTGTTATAGTATATTGGGTACTGTTACAAGTGTCAGCACAGACATGCTAGGGTGACACAACCCAACTAGTGTCGTTATAGGCATGTCAAGAAAGGCCCTTTTTGTTGTAGTGTGAATATAAATAAGTACCCATTTGTACCCATTTATTTAAAAGGATATAAATGAATTGACTAAATTATATCCATTATTCAATTATAATACGCTCAAACCTACCAAACACTCATTTTGACACATTTAACTACAAGCAAACTCAAATGAGATGCCAAGGGCACAAAATAACTACGAGGCTGCAATTGTCATTAGGTCTAATAATATATCCCACCACCACCGCCACATTTTCCATACCCAAAAAAAAAAAATAAATAAATGAAGGAAAGAAGAAGAAGAAGAAGCAGAGATAACGCTACCAGCAATCCCATCAGTAAACAAGAAGTCCAAAAGACCTATAAATCACTCAACCCAAATTACCTTATCGTCCATCCAACAACCGGGACGAAATTGATTGTTCAGTTGAGTGTTCAATTCAATCAGCTGGCAATCAATTGACTACTCACTGATCACTCAACCCAAATTCCCTTATCATCCACACAGTAAACAGGACGAAATTGATTGTACAATTGAGCGTTCAACTCGATCGACCGACAATCAATTGACAACTCTCGCTTTTGAGTAGTATGAGGATGTTGCAGTTAATAATCTCTTTAGCCTAGATGGAGCTATAACTTCAATTAATATATTTAAAGGAGGAAAATTTTCGGTAAGGCTCTAAACTATTGCCTTTGTACGATATTGACCCCTAAGTTATAAATTATCACGAACAAATCCTTAAAAAAAAGTTTAATTTAAGGACTTCCGTCTAGAGGTAACGGAATTAGAAATAAAACTAACCAAAAAAAAAAAAAAATCAACCCACAAAAGCAGCATAAAAGGCTTCGTTAACTAATTATTTCATCAAATTAGAGAAAAAAAGCTGGAAGATGAAAGAAGAGAAAAAACATTAAATTCCATGTTATTAATTGACATTATATAGTTGGTTTTTAATCAAATTGTGTGTTGGTTTTTCTATTTGGTCAGTTTTGCACTCAATTCCGTTACATTTAATACCCAAAATTTATGAAAATACTTAAACTAAGCATTTTTTTTATTTGAGGGTATTATTTATAAAATTTATAATTGAGGGGCTAAAACCATAGTAAGTGAATACTCTAAGAGCCTGCAAAATTAGGATTCACGTGATAAGACTAAATTGTTAAAGTTAATTTCAAAGCACATCGTATATAATGATAGCTCACAACTAAAAATTGAACATTTGAAAGATTTCCAATGACTTCTTTCATTTCTTGCACCCTCTTTTCCTTTCTCCTCTTCTCCTCCATCTCCTCCGCCAAGTCCACCATCTCCTTCCTCCACTCACCACCACATTCTCCCTCCTCCTCACCACCGGAGAATGACCTTATTCATGAAGCCTGTAAGGCTTCACATGACCCTCCTGCATGTGTGTCTACATTGTCCCAATCCAGTCACGTGCCGCCTCCCAATTCAACCCTCTTGGACGTCATCCAATCTGCCACTTGGGTTTCTTCAGAAAACCTCAACATTGCCATTTCAATGGTGCATGATATTCTGAACTCGTCCGCAGTGAATCTGAACCTCTCCATTGCTGCTTGGAGTTGTGTGGAGGAACTTGTCTATTCTGCGTATAGGACAGGCTTAGCGGCTAAGAATTTGCCACATGGCAGGCTGAAGGATTCACGTGCATGGATGAGTGCGGCCTTGGCTTATCAAGCTGGCTGCTCATCCCGGTTGAAAAGTTTCAATCCTATGGTGAACGAAACGGTGGCTTTTTTGGATGGTCTAATGGGGATGACCACTAATGCTTTGGGTATGTTGGTAAATTACGATAATTTTGGTGATGAATCCGGGTTATGGGGCATGCCCGAAACTGAGCGGGATGGGTTTTGGGAACGGGTTAACAGGTCAGGTGATGGAGTTGGATTCGGGTTTGACTTCAACGGTGGGGTACCGTCCGGGTTGAAGGCGAACGTGACAGTGTGCAAGGGCAGTGGTTGCAACTATGAGACAGTGCAAGAGGCGGTGAATGTGGTGCCGGATAACGATGCTAGCCGGAGGTTTGTGATATGGATCAAAGCGGGTTCATACGAGGAGATCGTGCGGGTACCATTGGAGAAAAAGAATGTGGTGTTTTTGGGTGATGGGATCGGCAAAACAGTCATTACAGGGTCATTGAATGTGGGCATGCATAGAATGTCCACCGCTAGTACTGCAACTGTTGGTGAGTTTGGATTTCGCTTGGCATTTTGCTTTCGCCCCCAGTGGTGATTTCTTTAATAATTTTTCTCCTCTGCTGCTTGCCTCGTATTGTCATGTTATATTTGTCTGGAATGATGGTGACACATACACATGTTGTGCGGCTGGACGTCACAATTTATGGAGCAAGGAAAAGTCTGTGTTTAACTAGATTTAGTAAGATTTCAACATAGTTAAACTTGATTAGTGCACTAAATTTGAACTACAGCTCTACAGCCTTCGCCATTTTGTTAGTCATTTTACTGAATTATGTTCACTAGGTCTGCAATTTAAGAAATTCCTGTCATCACAGTAGTCTATTTGTGTTTTATACACTTTCTGGTTTTTGGACAAATTCATATGGGGGAGGCATAAACACATCATCTGGTAAGTATGTCCTTTTAAATCCCAGTCATTACGCTTAGTTCATAAATCTCATGTGGTATTTTTTCCCATGTATCTGGCATACCTGTAGCTTGTAAACCAAATAGGCAAATATAAAAGTCTGTCACATGATTTGGCAAACAAACTGTCGGCAGTTCGGGAATGAAAGTTAGTTCTCGCTGTCATTCTGGCTATACTCTTGAATGATAGCTCTAATTTCACTTCTTTCCTGCACAAGGTCCACAGTTCATATCCCACTTCATATGGAAGGGAAGTGTAGTGCATCCTTTTTTTTTTAAATTCAAAAAGTGTAATAGTATACTTATCTGATTGGGAAGTATATTTCATCTTCTTCCAATTCCCATACAAATCTCTTTGGACTTTCCCTTTTCCCAAGCACCAATCCCCGTGCAAATCTATTTGGATTTTCCCTTTCCTATTAGTATAAGAGTAATAGTAGATGTTATTATTAGACGTCAGGCAATAAAAAATAAGAGCGAACTGGAATTAAAGGTGAATGGATATCATTCATTGCCTAACTCCAAAGTCACTCCACACACCCTCTCCTCTTCCCCTTCCCCCCTCCCCTACTTCCCCAACCCCTCAAAAAAAAAAAAAAAAAGGAAAAAGGGAAGGAGAGGAAAGTAAAGAGAGTACAAGTATACATGGTGTTATATCTCGGCCAATAGCAATATTAGGCACTTGTCTTGTCAACGTGCCTACATTTTCTAAAGTATTTTGTAAATCACTTTGTAGGTGTAATTGGCGATGGATTCATGGCCAGCGGTGTCACATTTCAGAACACAGCCGGTCCTGTTGAACGCCAAGCAGTAGCCTTCCGATCACAATCTGACCTTTCAATCATCGAAAATTGCGAATTCATTGGCAACCAAGACACGCTATACGCTCATTCTCTCCGCCAATACTACAAATCCTGTCATATCCGAGGTAACGTAGATTTCATACTTGGCAATGCGGCTGCATTTTTCCAGGACTGTCTCATCCTTGTTGCCCCTCGACAAATTGAACCTGAAAAGGGAGAAATCAATGCTGTTACAGCTCAAAGCAGGACTAGCCCTGCTCAATCAACAGGTTTTGTTTTTCATAACTGTGTGATCAATGGAACTGAAGAATATATGGCATTGTACTATAGCAACCCTAGTGTACATCGAAATTTTCTTGGAAGGCCATGGAGTAAGTATTCCAGGACAATTTATATTAATTGTACAATGGAGGCTTTGATTTCCCCTGCTGGATGGTTGCCATGGAATAGCGATTTTGCATTGGCAACGCTTTATTATGGGGAATATGGAAATAGTGGACCAGGAGCTAATATAACTGGGGGTCGGGTGAGTTGGAGTAGTAGGATACCAGATGAGCATGTTGAGGCATATTCTCTGCATAATTTCATCCAAGGTGGTGATTGGATCCCTCCTGCGTCGTCTTGATCAGTAGAAGATCAATTAGTCATGCCATACATCAGAATAAAGTCTCTCTCCTAGAGTATCCTAATCAAAGTTTTCATCTCTTCTTGGCTATACTAATGGGAGCTTTATTTAGTTATTTAGTTTTCTATTATTATTTTCTCGAATCTAAGAGTTCTTTTGGATCTAATTTTTAGTTTGGAATTTCTTAAAAACTTTTCGTCAGATCTCAAGATCAGTTTTGAACTTGAACTAATTGGATAATAGATCTGAGGAAATAAATATTTATATAGTAGCTTGTGCAATGGGTCAGTTTTGATAATTTGTGATTTGTAGTGTAATCTTTTGTATTTTGTAACTTTGTTAAATCTAATGTTTTTTTGAAGTAAACTGCCTATTTGTTAAGTCTAATGATTTTTGTAACTTTGTTCCTACCATTAGTGCTGTTTTTTTATGAAATATATCATGTTGGAAAATTTCCAACCAGTTTATTAGCAATATTGGCTTTTGTTTTATAAAAAAAAAAAGGTTAGATAGCCTAATTTGTGATTGATTTGATCATGTGCACTTCACATGATTATGTGAAGTGATCAAACTATCTTAACAAAAATTGGTGGTTGATATGGCTGGACAAATATGTAAACGCAGTGGTCAGTTTGCCTTTCTTAGCAGGAAAATAACTTTAGGGGAATTAAGTGATATTATTAAGAATCTCAAGGACGGTTCCTGGAATTAACTTTTGGGAAACTAAGTGATATTATTAAAAATCTTAAGGAAGTTTTCCAGAATTAACCTACAAAAAAGACTAATTTGATGGATTGCAATTTTACTTTGGCATAATTTTTTTTTCTAATTATACCATAAACGTGTTATTCAATTGTAGTTTATTTTTTAGCCACATTTTATAGACATACATAACCGTAAAAGAATTACAATATTAATCTAAACATTTTTCCAAATAATATTCAGTCCAAACAAATATCTCATCTCAAAGCTTTCTCAGATGTTTTTTCATTTATTATTTCCCAGTCATTTTTTATCATTCATTTGTACAGCAAAAATAAGCTGAAATCTTTTCAGGAAATGCAATCCACTTGGAGCTTTAAGAATACGAAAAGTCGCACTGAGCATCAAAAGAATAAACCTGCTATTACTGCTACTTTCTTGAGTAGTCTTACGACTCTTGTCTGAGATGAAATGAGGAAGCACTATCATTTCCTCGTGAACATTAAAGTACAATAATTTTATGTCTCATGGTCGTAGCAGGAAGTTGGGGTATAGAAAAGTTATTTTGAAGTCTGATTCCTAAGTAGGCATTCTGCTGATTATAGGGCAACTGAGAGTCCCCATCGCAATTTGATTGCTCAAATGAAGGAGTGGCTCTCCAGGGATTGGATTGTCAGTTTGCCCATTCATGGAGGGAGGCCAAAGCATGTGCTGACTGTTTGGCAAAGAGAGGTGTTTTCTTGGATTTGAAATTTTTTGGAGCTCCAGGATCCACGACGTGCTCAAAAGTTTACCACAAATGGATAGCTGGGGGTAAGCACCCCAAGACTAGTTCCTTAAGCAATGCTTAAAAGAAAATATCCACTCTGATAATCCATTTAGCTTCAGGTCCTTGGTGATTCAACCGCTAAAAGAAGGCGCCCCAGAAACTCTTAATCTTGTAGCCTATCCTCCTGAGGTGTGCATTCTTGATTTTCTAACCAACAGCTGTTGGAGTTGTTGGCCGGGGACGTCATGTCCTGCCTGGCAGATCACAGTTCGATCCTGGCTATCAGGTTTGGCGATAGGGAAGGATTAGAGGAGGGGTGGAGGAAAATAAAAAAAAAAAAAAGAAGAAGAGATTTTGTGTTTACGAGTTATGGTCTTTAATTTTCCATCCCTTTATGAATAATCTTTAAGATTCTCCGGGAAATCAACGTATCAAATAATGAAAATGGACGTTTTACTTTTATGTGTACTATTACAACACAGTATCAGAGCAAGTGCAAATACATAATTTGTGCTGAAAACCGTAGTAATTCACAGAGCAAGTGCAAATACATAATTTGTGCTGCAAACCGGAGTAATTCACAGTCTCAAGCTTTTTCCTTTTTTTGATAACCAAGTTGAGAACATAGGAACAACCATGGTCAAGATATTTTTTTTTCTTAATAAGTTCATGAAAATGTCCCAACTCTCCAAACTTTGCACACACTGGTCATTTAAAATGTTTCAAATTGAAGTGGAAGAGATTAAAAGCCTTGGTTCTGGTTCAAGAGAGCCAAAATTTCATTGTCCATCTTTTGACTTCTTCGAGAGCATCGACTTTGGTTGTAAATTAGTTGTAACTTTCTTGCATGCTTTTCTACGCATCCCTTCTTTGGATATTGGCATAAGCATCATACAGTGGAGCTCACACTGCCAACATGGTTCGCGGTCGCGTGTTGTGGTCGCATCATGGTCACAGTTGTTCTACATTGATTGTGGCATATCGGTTGAATATCGGGCGATATGCATATTATAGCACATAAAAGTGTCCAAAAATTTTGAAAAATTCTTAAAAATAGAAAATACCATAACAAGCACAATTATCAATTAGATTTGGTGAAAACTTACATTATCATATATATATACTAACTGATATTGAAAATAAAGTAAAGTGAGTGTGACTATGGACATATAACATTACAAGTAAGTAATTATAGTAGCAAGAGTACTTTGTATTTCTATTATTATTAACAAATTATCAGTAAATAAAACATTAAATTTGGAGCCTAATATGAATCTCATAAGGATGAAATTGAAAATAGAAAAAGTGACCATGAAAAAAATACCTACTTTAAACTATAGTTTATGGAACTTTTGGGATGGGTTCATAATTTCAAAAAAATGAGAGGCATCTGTATAACTTTTTTATTTTTATTTTCTTCCTTCTCGACGTCTTCTCATATTACTATTATTACTCATACTACTATTATTATTGCTTCTATTTGTTTCCTTCATAACCACTCACAACCACCACAAAGGCAGGTGATCTCTTCCCATTTTGTTTTTTGCTTCTTTTTTTTTTTTTTTTTTTTGCGCTTTCTCACAAACATGCACTCACATTAACTCTTACAGTGGAATTACTCTTGTCTCATTTCTTCATCTCCCTATTTTTTTTTCTTATGTACATATAAGTTTGTTCCGTCTTTGATACAATTCAATCCAACTTTCCGATTTCTCGATGATACATACCGAAACCATTACAACTTGTTCAATATCGGTCGAATTATCATAAGTCATCTAGGATATACTTAAATCCATGATTCAGAGATCGATATCGTATTGGTCCCCTCCTGTAACAGCCCCACCTCCCCCTAAGGCTAACCAGAGGGGTTAGCGGGCTGTCTGCCCAACTCTCGCCAGGACTCACGCATGAAAAGATACTAACTTAAACGAGTAAAACCTCCATTCAAAGCAACATTAATATTAAAATTTTACAGTACTGTCAAATCTTAGAATTACAGTTTCCCACTCAAAATACTTAAAATCCTCGAGCCAGATTTTAATACATCTTCATAAGTCTAAAACATTCATCACCCAACATAAATATACAAGATGTGTCCATATACTCGAGTCAAAAGTCAAAAGATCGATACACTAGCTCTATCTACGACTCGGGATCTTCGTCACCTGTTAAGGAAAAACAAACGGGAACGGGGGTGAGCTAAAAAGCTCGCGAGTTTCCAAAATTCAAGCACATGCACTTAAAACGGTAAAAGTAAAAGTAAATAAATAAAACACCTAAACAAATCAAATTCACACACATTGAGGATACGGGGGCTCTCAGGAGCCAAATTCCACATTTCCCGAGCATTTATAGTAGTCGACACTCCGTCGACTTTCAATCCAAGTAGACGACTCTTCACGCCAAACTCCAACCACCAAACTCCCCCTACCGGGCCCGCACGCCAAAATTTAAACAGTGAACAGTAACAGTAAATCCCTCAAGGCACTCGGCCAAGAGAGATTGTATAACACATTTCCGTCTCCCCAAATTCGGTCCATGCAAACAAATAATTTACCGACTCTACAAAAAGGGAGCAATAAAGTATACTCTCCTTTAAGTGAGTGGTTTAACAGTTTCAAGTTTCAACAAAAGCACATGACAAGTCACATGGCATATTCAAGCACTAAGTTCGTAAAGTAAAGCAGTAAACATGCATTGGAAAACTCACCGACAAAGTAGGGGTCGGAGTCCAAGTTTTGATCAGTTGCAAAATCAGCACTTTGCCCTAAAATAATTAAAAGAGAACAAAAATGAGTTTTCCTAATTTACCGACCACATTTAGTTCAAAAGGTCGAAAGTTCAACAATTTCCTAATTCGAGTTGAAAACTTTGAAAAATCATAACTCAAGTTATACAAGTCAGAATTTTGGACATTTCATACCGTTGGAAACCTCTTTGAAAGCTCTAAAAATTTGTAGAAGACATTCAATTAAAATTCTGGACGAAATTAACCCAGATTTTCGTTCAACAGCCAGCTACAGTAAAGAGACAGGGCATATCAGGCTGGCCATCCAGGGTACTTTGAAAATTCGTCAAAAATTACAGGAAATTAGTTAGCCTCTGAAATTTTTGCACGATATAGTATTACATAAAGAGTTTCAACAGCCGCTGACAGAACTTAATTCTGATACCCGAGCATGAAATTACAATAGTTCAAACACAGGGGGTTCACAATTCTGAAATTTCTGGGTTTCGGATTTACAGGGCAGAGTTTAAAGCCCTGTTTGAGTGACGATTTCATGTCTAAAAATTACCAAATTCGGCACAACAATACTTCCATATATAGGATAATTTCATACCAAAATTCAACCAAAAATTCATATGGGAAGGCAGTTTTCTACGTGCCCAAATTTCACTCAGCTCTTTCATCCAAAACTGTGAAATTTTAATCCCTCATTTCATGTACTTAGATTATGCCTCAAATCATCACCAATTGGCCTAATTTTCGAAACCAAGCTAGTATTGAACTTTCTAAGCCTAATGATGATAAAAAATGGTCACATCTTTTAGCAAAGTTATCACGAAATATACTCATAAAATTCGGGCAGCATAATGCCTCCATTTTCCAGATTTTACTTCCAAATTAGTAACCCTAATTGCATCAACTCTTGAGGGGCTTTTTGTGGGGAAAAAATAACAGCTTAACATGCAGCATTTAAACATCAAATTCATCCCTTAAACTAGCCAAAAATACAGCCACGAAATTAGACCCAAAAATCAGAAAATTCACCCCAACTTCATCTTCCTCTAGCCCTCATCTAGACCATCATCTTAGCAGTGAATAATCACAAAATAATAGTGTTAAAACAGGGAAAAATAACCCCATAAGACAAGTGGCATTTTTGAACACTCAAATTCTAGATTTTAAGCTTTCATGGAAGAATTTTCAGTTTCGAGCAGTGTTCTTTGGAAAATCATAATTTGAGTTCTATAAGTCCAAAAATTACAAATCTTATACCGTTGGAAAATAGACTCGATGAACTAAAATTCTCAAGAAGACACTTGTACCTGATTTAAATCGAAAACCAATCAAATTCCAGCATAAAGCTGCTGTTACAGTGAAACCAAAGCATATCAGTTTTGATTTTCAGTCCAATTTGGAAATTCACCAAAATTTACAGAAATTGAAATACCCCTTGAAATTTATACTGAAAAAATAAATTGTATTCTAGTTTCAAACGCAACAAACAGAACTTAATTTGGACCTTCCTACACCAAGTTACAACAGTTGTAAGTAGGCTGGAAAACCAACCTGATTTCCGAAAATTCCAGATTTGAAGAACAAATTTGAGACATTATTTAAGCAATGAAATGGTACTATAAAAACACCAAATTTTTCAGGCAACAACCTCAGTATGTAAGCTACGTTTTCACCAAATTTAATCTAAAAATTCGCATGGAAAGGGTGTGATCAAAACAACCAAAAACAGGGCAGCAAGCATCACCTCTCCTCTCGGTTTCTTCTCTTCTTTTCCTTCTTTCATTTTAGCAACTAATCACCACATAACCACCTCACACACACACAATACATCACCAACAGCCCAAGCTCAAAGATAGTGGGATTTCATAGAGCCCACATGAAACCAAATTCAATAATAAAATCTAAGACAAAGAGCTACAAGCTCTCTTATTCTAGGAAATGAAACAAATGAGCCAAGTTAGCAAGTTTTACCTCAACTCAATCAAAGAGCTTAGTGAATGGAAGATGAAATAGCTCACACAAGACCCCAATCCTCACGCTCAACAATCAGATTTTCCTCTTCCTAGCTGGTCCGAAATTTTCTCCAAGAAACTAGCATAAACCTCAAGCTCCTTGTTGGCTTCAATGGTGGATTTTTGTGTTGATGGTTTTGATGAAACAAGAAGAAGAAGAGGAAGAGAGAGAGGCGGCTGTTTTTGGAGCAAATTGGGGAAGAAATGGAAGAGGGAGAACCGGCTATAAGGAGAAGAAAGAAAGGGAAATGGGTGGTTGGGTTTGTTTGTTAACTTTTGGGGGCTTTTGTGGAAAATGGAAGAAATGAGGGAAATTGGGTAATTTGACGTAAAGCCACTTTTGTCGTGTCGGAGTAAATTCACGTGACGAAAATATTACGATCCTGGTTTCTCTCATTTATAGATCGCGAATACATGTTCTAACATTCGAAACTTACGTCTAATAGTCGATCCTAGACCCGAGTGCGAAATTTGAACATTCAAACGGTTTAAATTGAAAAACATAGTTTAAATGTACAAAAATGCATTTTAAAACTTTTCGTACTGTTACAATTGATAAACGACATTCGAATAATTCGAACTAATTTTGATGAAGTAATTTTATAAAATTATGGAATTTTACAATTTTACAAATTAAAACGATGGTTAAACAAGGTTTTAAAATAAAAGGGAGTAACGTATGGCGTATTTGCACTTAAAACGATCTAAATTATTTATTCAGGGAAAATAAATAATTAATTAAATAAACAGGTCGAATAAAATAAATTTTCGGGTCCTCATTCCTCCCCCTGCGGTTCCAGTTATGACTCAGCCTTGTTATCACGAACTCAGCCGATACGGCAAACTATGACTGCTAATACTTTAGATGCTCTAATGAAAGTGGAGTTCAACATTTTGGCTTTTCCATTCATTTTTGAGGAACAATTTTTGGGCAGAAAGAATGGGAAATGGATATTATATATAGCACCATATAAACACTCGAGAGAGAGGTCAAAATTTTCTCAATTTTTGTAGTAATTCTTTTTAGAGGAGGCTAGAAAGGATCTTTTAGGAATTTTCTCGTGCAATATGGATACCTCCACAAGAGACAAAAATAAACTTGGCAAATTGCAATCTCATAGAAAATACAAGATTGATCAAAATTTTGGTACTGGACAGCTCTGATAATCTCTTTTCTTTTCTTTTTTTTTTTTTGAATATGTTAGTGCCTAGATACTTATTTGACCCATAATTATATCCATTTTGCTCATATATTTTCTTTTTGGAAAAATTCTTGTTTTAGTTTTTGACAAGGATTACGAATTGCAGCAGTTGTTATTTCATGGTCACATCAACTTCAAAATAAGACCTATATCCTTTACTAGTCTAAGATTATTCACATTGAATAATTTGTCACTTAATTTGAAAACATAAAAATTACTCTGATATTAAAATTTTAAGGGCAAATTACTTATAACTCCCTCGTGGTTTTGACATACTACCAGATGACCCTTCTAACGTTTTAAAATAGCGACCTAACCCTCCTATGGTTTTATATAAAGTGACAAATGGACGGCAATCAGTTATGATATTTATACCAAACGTGCTCTAAAAGCACGTACGATAATATTTTGACATCAATACAACTCTATTATGGTTAAGTCATTAATTGATTTAATATTTCAGTGAGTGCACTGTTGTTATTTCAATTAACAACATTACATAGGCTATTTTTCATCAAATTTCTACTTTACACAAAACCATAGGGGGTGAAGTAAATATTTTGAAACGTTAGGGGAATCATGTAGTAATAGACAAAACCACAGGGGGTTATATGTAATTTATCCAAATTTTAACACTGGCATTGGTAAACTAGTGCCTTTGTTAAACTCATAAAGTAACAAAAGTACAAAACAAAATTTGGGACTTTGAAGAGCAAGAAGATCCATTTGTTACTCCTTCTTATTTTATAATTAACCTAAACCAAAAAGAGAAAAAGAAAAAAGGGTAAAATATAGAGAACCTCCTTGTAGTTTGGCTAATGTTCAATTTAACTCCCTGAGTTTCAAAAACCTACGTTATGACTTCTTGAAATTTTAACTGAAGTAAAAAGTTAACAGAAACAGTCCAAACTAACTAAATTTGAGAGACACGAGCTTCATTGATGTTCAGTTTAACTCCCTGTGGTTTGAAAATTTACAATTTAGCTCCCTGTGATTCTAGTTAAAGTCTAATTTCACAGAAACTATTCAAATTATTTGACAAATTTACCCCTATGAATGAATGAAAACTCACTTTTAGGGTCTTAAAACCTCATTCTTTGGCTCTTCTGCAACAGAAAAACAATGGATACATCATTTGCGTCATGGTATTCTCTCGATTGCCCTTTAGATTCCTGAGTTTGGATTTTGAGTGAAGTTACAAAAAATTTTCAAACCCAATTGTACTCCCAAGTTACAGAAGAAATCTAGATAAAAATTAAAGACAAAGAAAAAAATCAAAGTTTGAAGGGAAATTTGGATGCCGTTTTCCTTCATTTCTAAAATAAAGATGCTACCAAAAAGGTGCTGATACATATTTCAAAAAATCATGTAGTGATTCGGATCTTAGATTCTATCTCTATTATTCCTTAATTTTTATTTTAAAAAGAAGAAGAAGGGGATGGTATTGATTGTGGTTGTGGTAATGGGATTGGAATATTGAGAATGCCAGAAGAAGATAATGGGTTGTGTGGGGAGCTACAGAGAAGAATGGGACAATTATGACATTTTGCATATAACTGTTAATTTAGATTTTTTTTGTCAATGTTTCAATTTAGTTAAAACCTTAGCGAGTCATAATGTAGGTTTTCAAATCTCAATGAGTTAAATTGAACATTATTGAAACCATAAGGAGCTTCTCAATATTTTATCGTAAAGGCAATTTTGACATTTTACATCCAACTTTTAGTTTAAACAATTTATGTCAAAGATACATTTAGTTAAAATCATAGGGAGCTAAATTGCAGGTTTCTAAATCACAGGGAGTTAAACTAAACATTAGTAAACCACAGGGAGTTTTTTGATGTTTTGCCCCAAAAAAAAATAAAGTAAAGAGAAAGAGCCAATTTCACTTAGCCAAATATGCTGAATTGCCATTTTTTTCCCTTTTCCTTTTCCTTTTCTTTGGAATATTTTGAGTTTCTGCGCATAATCTCAGCCCATGGCCCAGATCTTAACACTGTGCTGGTGGATTAGTTAAGGGCGTTGGTTGTCAACTTGATGCATAAGCGCATTTTCTTCTTTCTAGGCAAACAGAAAAAGGAAAATTTCCAAAATCTATCTTTCAATTGCCTAAGCAAAATGATTTCGACCTCTCTGCTAATATTCAAATAAAATCCATCTCCTATCCGGGTCTGGATTCTGCAATTCCTATATAAGAACCAGCATTTACAACATTAAACTCATATTATTCATACTTTCTTGAACAAATCCTCCAAGAAAGATGCAGCTACAATAGCTCTACCCGTCAGTTCTTCATCACCATCACCACTACCAACCTGATAACATGGAAATTTACGACAGAAATTATGTTTTCTTCCACTCGGCCTGATCAAACTCCTTTTTAAGCTGTTCCGTCGGCCTATGGCTTCCCAGTTTATGCTGAATTCAATCAGCTGGGTTACCACAATTTTTTTCTTCCTAGCCCTCTGCAATACTAACACAGCCATCCTATTGAAGCGATGTACTATCATCAGTATGACAGTTACTATCTTAATCAAGAACAGAAACTCTAATGGCCCAAGAACCATCTTCGAGAATCTGATCAGGGCCCAAAATCCTCTCCTATTTTAGATTTGCAGTAGAAGATGAGACTGCCATACTTGATTTGGACGCAGAGAAGATCTACCCACTTGGGAACTAGCTTTAAGAATCTGATCAGGGTCGGAATATCCTCTCCTGGTTGATCTTTATACCAGAAGATGAGATTGCCATACTTGATTTGGATGCATAGGAGAACTATCCACTAGGGAAACAGCTTCAAGAATCTGATCAGGGACAAAATATCCGATGGCGCTTCAGCTTGAGCTCTACCAAAAGATGATATTTCCTCACTTGAATTCATGGTTTGCCGTTGCGGGTTGTGGTCTTGTTGTTCCACATCCTTTGTGGCATATCGATTGAATATCAAGTAATACGCACATTATAGCATGTAAATGTTTCTAGAAAATAAAAATATTACTAACAATAGAAAATACTATAATAAGCATAATTATCAAATTAAATTTACTAAATACCTACACTGTCATATATAGTTGCTGATTATTTATCAAAAATTAAATATAAGAGTAAAACCATCATATTTTACATAATACAATAAAAATCCTAATACAAAAAGAAATGTGAAACATACACTCCCTCTCACTCCCTACTACTCATGAACTTTCATTTCTGAAGACAGGGGCAAAGGGATGAGGTTGGAGATGGAATCGAATATCATTGTTCTACTACTCACGAGCTTTCGTTTCTGAAGACAGGGGCAACGGGAGGAGGTTGGAGATGTAATCGAATATCATTGTTCTAAAAGGCATTTCTAGGGCGAGTTCTGGGGCAAGACGAGCCCGAAATGCCTCGGGGCATTCGAATGGAGCATAAGTGTTGTTGGGCGTTTGCCCATAGTGTGGGGCGAATGCCCAAACATTGAGGTGTTGGGCATTTGGGGCTTTTGGAAGGTTTAGGGCATTTTTTTATTTTTTATTTTTAAATTTTAATTTTACTATTTTATCTTCCTTATCTTTGTTTCCTATGATAGGTTCCATAATTAATGTAATATTTGTGAATATTTTCTGTTTACTTTGACTAAATATTGCACTAATTAGTGGATTATGTTTCAATTTGGCATTTGATGGCGATTGCAGGACTTGGGAGTGATAAGGGGTTAAAAGGTGATTTCCAGGAAAGTTCTGCTAAAGAAAGTGTGGGACGCTGAAAGTCTATTGTGAAGACTGAGAGGCTCGAGAATTTTCTGCAATCATGGAGTTTCCTAGTTTATCTCAAATTTGCTAGGATTAGAATTTAGTTATTAGAAGATAATTAGGAAGTTATTTATTTATCATTTTGTTGACTCTTAAAAAAGATTCTCTTCTCCTAATTGGTTTTAGATAGAGCTTTGGTAACTATAAAAGATAAGAAATGGAGGAGGAGGAATAGTAATTTTTCCTCTCTCTTTGAGGAACATTTTTTCTTTTGCTGGTTATTGTTCCAATAAGAAGAAGCTAATTCAATTCTTCTAGGCCGAGGATAGCTTGATGTCTTGGTTCTACAAACTATGAGATCGAATTAATTATATTTGTTTCTATTATTTGTTGGTATTTGTTTGTTCCCTGATTTCAATGATTATGATTATTCTGTTATTTGAATATCAAAGGGTCCGATATTTAAATTAACCTAATAACCAGTTATTAAATAAAGAAGTTGAATTAGTAATTGTTTAACTGCTTTAATCTCGGTAGCAACTGGCATAATTAAGTTTGTGTCATGGGAACGGATGATCTAAATTAAAGAGATCCTCGTAGCATGTTGATTGGTTAGAATTAGACTCTTCTAATTATTACTGCAATTGGGGAATTAAATTTCTATGGTCATACCTAGGGTTGTTTGCTAATTAGAGAGTAGTTAATGATCATACCTTGATTATCGATAAATTAATAAAGATTTGGCTATTAAGGTAGAACTAATTTATCTGTGAATAATTGAATTCATCTTTGCATCTAGGATCAGTTTATGAACCCTATCTGAAAGTTACTCCTCTGGCCAGAGTCTTGTTATTATTGATTCAATTTTATTTCATTTATGTTATCTTGACTTTAATGAAGTTAATTAGTCGATTTTAATTATCTTGAAAACCCCCCGTTCGATCTCTGTTTAAATAGGAATAAATTTTCCCAATCCCCATGGAGACGATCCTGCTCACCATTATATACTATTTTGTATTTTTCTCAAGCAGAATTATTATTGCACAGATTCGACACCTGTCAATTTTTGGCGCCATTGCCGGGGACCGGTGATTTTTTTTTGTTTCCTTTTTGAGTTTGTTTTATTTTCTTCTCTGGTATTTTTTTTTTGCTAGTTTATGCCCCATTTATCTTGAATAGATGATTTAATTTTTGATCCTAAAATCAAGAAGACCACGTGTAGGCTTAGGAAAGAGACTAGAGTACAGAAGAGAGAGCAGTAGTTTACTGCATCTTCAAGGTTTAATTTGGTTGTTGAATTGGCAGATTACTCAAGTGATTTTCTCAGTGATTCTGAATAGGGAGAAGTCAGCATGGCCAACAACAGAACTTTAAATGAGTTAGCTGCTACTGATTTGAATAATCAACCACTTTCCATTAACTTCCCTGATTTAGCTGAAAATACTAATTTTGAATTAAAATCTAGTCTAATCAATCTTCTGCCCAATTTTCATCATTTGCCAGTTGTGGAGCTTCACAATCACCTTCAAGAGTTCCAAATTGTTTGCTTAAGGATGAAGCCTATGGGTGCTACTGAGGAGCAATTAAAGATCCGAGCATTCCCTTTTTCCTTAAAGGGAGCTTCTAAGAATTGACTGTATTACTTGCCTACAGGAAGTATTACAAGTTGGATAGTGATGATGAAAAAGTTCTTGGAAGAATACTTTCCTGCATCCTGAGCAGCCAATTTAAGGAAGGAGATATGCGGAGTTAAGCGACTACTAGGAGAGTTTCCATATGAATACTGGGAGAGATTCAAGAATTTGTGTATGAGTTGTGCTTTGCACTAAATAAGTGAGCAGTTGTTGATCCAATACTACTACGAAAGACTCCTCTACACAGATAGAAGTATCATAAACTTTGTGAGTGGGGAAGCACTGGGTAACAAAACTCCTTGGGAAGCATGGGACTTACTTGAGGGAATAACAGAAAATTTGCAACAGTTGGCACACAGGACAATGCACCAACTCGACAAGTCAATGAGGTAAATGCTCAATCTATTCAATAGTAGCTGTCCAATTTAACCTCTATTGTTTGACAGTTGGCAGTAGAAAATTTGTAGCAAGTCAAGGCATGTGTGTAAAGATACTAGTTATCCAATAGCTGGGCATCCAATGTTACAAGAGGATAGCTTAGAACAAATGAATATGGTTGGGCATGTGCTCATGGCGCACAAGCAGCATGATCCATACTCCAACATCTATAACTCAAGTTGGAGAGATCATCCAAATTTTAGTTACAAGAGCAGTAGACAGTAAAATTTCTTCCCTAATAGCCAACAAGGGTTCCAGTCTCAGTATCCACCCGACCCTCAACCTTTTTCATCTAACTCAGGTACTTCTCTTAAAGATACTATTAAGACTTTAGCTACTAATACTTTGCAATTCCAACTGAAAACACAGTCGAGTATACAAAATTTGGAAAATCAAATCAGTCAAATCACAACTACACTCAATCGGCTGGAGTCTCAAGGGAAAGGGAAGTTGCCATCTCAACTTGAAATAAATCCAAAAAATGTGAGTGCTATGGCTCTCAGGAGTGGCAAGGAGGTTGAAGGTCTAAGTCTAAAATCGGTTGTCATACAAGAAAAGAACGAGCAAGAAATTGAGGAAGAAGGGAGAAGCGGTGTAAATAAAAAGGTAATTCCTAACTTCTTTATCAAAGTTAATCCTAACGCATCGCCTTTTCCCTTTAGGTTAGAGAAGCCAAAGAAGCTTGACAAATAAAAAGAAATTCTTGAAGTTTTTCCCAAAGTGGAGATCGATATTCCCATGTGTTAACAAGAGGAAGTTGCAAGCACATGAAAAAATAGTGGTGGGAGAAAACAAATCAGCTATATTGTACAGGAAGCTTTCACACAAATATGGGGATCTATGTATAGTAAAATAGGAAGCACTAGAATTAGAAATGCAATGCTAGGTTTAGGAGTTTCGATTAATGTGATGCCTAAAATCGTGTATGCTTCCCTAAATCTAGGACCATTGAAACAAATTGGGATAATTATTCAATTAGCTGACAGTTCTAATACATGTCCTAACGGGTTAGTGTGACGGCCCCACCTCTCCCTAAGGCGTACACTAAGGTATCAGTGGACCGCCTGCCTAACTCTCGCCAGGACTCACTCACACAAATGATTACTAATTTCTCAAAGGAACAATTTCAACATCAATCCCAAACTTTCGGACCAACTCATAATTAAACTACCTCAATCTCACAAACCCAAAATTTAGATAACAATTTAAACTAAACAGTAATACACAATTCATTCATCAAACCTTAAAATCCCAAAATACATAGAGTACTTAAAATACACGTACAACGTTCGACATTACAATATCCCAAATTCACAACTCAAGTTTCACCAATCAGGTACACAAGAAAACCCTATTTCTAACGGTTGGCGCCTCCGCTTGGGTTATGAATCCCTGCTAAGGAAAACAAATTTGAAAGGATGAGCTAAAAGTCCAGTGAGTTCCAAAATCATGCGAAGCACATAACACATATGGGATTTACTCTTCAAATTCATATTTAAAGAAAAGCAATGATGAAACACAATTAACCATACAAAGTAGGATACGAGTAGACCTCAGGGGCTATAGTCCTCGAAGCTGAAGCACATGCATGGACTGGTGCACCGATTACTTAGTTGACACTCCGTCAACTTTTACATACAAAACCAAGTAGACAACCACTTACTCCTTTCTCCACCAAAACCCCCAACCTGTCCCGCCAGCCTAACAGGAAATTTATGTTTGTGTATTGCTCTTCAACAGGGACAAGGCCATTTGCCACGTCCAGAGCACACAACACTTGATGTAACCCATGGTTGTTAAATCTCCTCGACCTGGGTCTTCCCCACGGCTCGAGTCGATAACTTACCAAGGGGATTAAGAATTCTCGAGAATAGGAAATACAAGACATATCACATCACTTCATATAAATCAAAACAAGATTCATGTCACAAGTCAAGAGGTTCAAAGCATACTTGAAATATCATGACAACACTTTTGCAAATGGTACCATTCAAATGGGAGTAAATATAATAAAGTACACACTACTCCATTTGATGGATCAAAAATCTACTTTTCATAACAATTCACTTAATCAGACACATTTCAAATTAAATTCACATAGTCAAGTATCATGCATGGAAACTCAGCAAAGTGGTAAGGTTCGATTTCCAAATTGGGATCCGGTTCAAAGCCTTCTCCACTTCCTATTATCAAGTAAAAAGAAGAAATAAGTTTCGCTTTTCAAATCATAATTTCACATAACCAACCAACTCTATCGATGTACTCCTTTTAGGCGATTTTCTAATCTTTAGCAAAATGAATCAAGGTGAGGTTTTTCACCTCCAAGTCTGTGAGGGTCTCGAAATTCCAAATTTATTTTAAAATGCATAATACTATTTAAATTATCTTTATTTATTTGTTTATGAGTAAAATTGTGTTTAAATTGAATATTTTACAATTTATAGCATCTTATACGATTTGTTTGCCGGTGTGCGATTTTGGCCGTATTAGGACTTTAATTTTCTACCGGAGTGTGATTAGTGACTTTAAGTTGAAATTAAGCATAAATGACAATATTTGGAGGATATTAATAAGTTTGGACAGTGTCGGAATGGACCCGAGCAGTGTAAGTTAGACTGACGCGAGCAACGCGACATAAAGTGCCCGAAAAAGCACTTTTTCCCTGAAACAGGGAAAAGCACTTTTTGAGACTTTAAAGCCTTGACTTCTTGGCTTCCAAGCTTTCATTTTCAGCTGCAAAAATCTGGAGTAGAGAGAGAGAGGAGAGCCGAGAGAGAGAAAGCTTGAGAGAGAGAGATTTTGCTTCAAATTTTCTTCCAACTTTCATCCAATCTTCTTGAACTTTTAACCATCATCAACCACCATCATCTTCATCCTCCTAGCAGCTGAGAAGAGGGGTGAGTGAAGGAGGTTTGGGCTGGAATTCTTGGAAGAAAACAAGAGGTAAGTGATTTGATCTTCCATTTTCCTTCAACTAGGATCTTGAGCTTATGAAACTTGGTGGATGGATTATGGGCTTGATTTTTCTTCCCCATTTCAGCCGAACCAAGAAGAGAGGAAAGAGAAAGAGGGCCGAAGCTCTTGAGGAGAAAAAGGAAGAGAAAAGTGAAGAAACAAGACTTGATCTATTGATGGGTTGCTTGATCGTGGGCTTGGAGTCGTAGATCGCCGTCAAAACCCGTAGATCTTGGGTGAAGTTCGAGGCTTAAGAGGTTTATTGAGCTTGGGAGCGATATTCTTGAAGGAAAGCTTGGCGGATCTCGTTGGATCTTGGTAGATCCGTAGGTACGAGACTTGAATCTTGTAGATCTAGCCTTAATAATGTTGATTAGTGTAGATCTGTGGATAATATTGAAAGAATGATCTCATCTGAAAAGATGAAGTTGGGCTCTTGAAATCCCAACGTAGGTAGCGGACTTGAGGTGACCTCTAGGTAGCGGACTTGAGGACCTGATTGGGAATTTGTTTGTTATTTGTGAACTTGCTTCGATATGGTTAGAAATTAGGGTTTTTAGTTGTTGAAAAGTTTGAAGGAAAAATGATTAAAATGGCCAAAACCACACTTGAAAACTTCTATGTTTGATTTTGAAACTTTGTATTCAGTCGTGATGAATTTCTGTTTAAGAAAATATTTGATATGTACATTTATCAGTGGATGATTTTCGAAAAGATAACGAATAGTATTTCTCATGAAAATTGGGTGAAAAATGTCATTTGAGGGTCTTGTAGTGTTATGGTTTCTTTTAATGAATTTTAGAAGAAAGGATATTGTTTAAAGTGTTTTAAGGTTATATTAACGCATTTTCAAGAAGGAAATGTTGAACTTATGTTAAAAATGATTTTGGGTTGATAATTTTCACCTGACTGATTTATTAAAAGAAAATGTGGAAAAGTGCTTAGTGAGTACATCGGTAATGTGTGGTTTTTGAAATGAGATAATGATTTTTCAAAGATTCGTTTGAATTATCGTATTGGAAATGAAAGTGTTTCCTTGAGAGAATTTTTGGGAAAAACATTGATTGAAAACTGAAAAGGGTGTAAATGAGTTGTTTTGAATAATGAGTGAAGGAACAGAATTCTCAACTACTGTTTTTACTTGTTTAGGGTTCGAAGAGGAGAGTGAATTCGACCCTTACGTAGAGGCTGAGCCTTATTACTTTGGTGAGTTTCCATGCCTGTTATGCGCTATGTGAAATGACCAAATGATGTGTATTGTTGTGATTGTACTTGTGAAACCTGATTTTGAACTCTTAGGTAGGCGGTGTGTACTTTATCGACCGACCTTATCTAAGTAAAATGATTATGCAAATACTGTAAACTGAACGATAGTAAAAGTAAACTGAAGTGATAGAATGTTACAGTACTGTTTAGTGACTGCATGTGTTTGAAAAGGTCAGGAAATGCCTGAGACCTATCGGTGAACCCTTCAACTTGTGCCGTAGGCTGGGCATAGGCCGAGAAGAATGGGAAGAGCCATAGGGTTATTTCAATGTCACGGTGACTTAACCCATTTCAGATCGTGCGACCGAAGTTCGCACAACCTCTCCTAAAGAGCAACCGACCACACACGGCATCTTGAAATAAAAGTACTCTGGACTTGGCTTATGGACTTGTCCCAATTGGAAGACCACTGTAACCACTGTAACCACTGTAAACCACTCTAAACCACTGTAACCACTTGTAACCAAAACCAATCGTAACCATCGTAAACCACCACTGTCAACCACTGTTATAAACTACTGTTTGGAGTACGGGCCCGTTGGAGGTTTGGAGGAGTAAGGAGGAAGTGGAGTTCTACCTAGTAATAATGACAGTTGACGGAGTGTCAACTACTGGTTCGTGTTCAAGCAACGTGGACATTGGCTCCTGAGAGCCCCGTATCCTTACTAGTGTTGTTAACTGCTTTATTACATGATTTATTTCCAAGTGCCCTGTTATTGAGTGAAAATTTTTAATTGTTATGTGAATTGCATGTTTTTGGGAACTCACGAGCTTTCTAGCTCACCCTTTCTCCCATTTGTTTTCCTTAGCAGGAGATGAGATCCACGATGAGGACACCTACCCTTAAGCTTAGGGTTCTTCCTATTTTGATGTTTTTGAAGAATTTGGGATGTTATCTTTTGGGAACTTTTATACAATGTCTTTTGAGAACTCCTGTATGATGAAACAAAGTTGTAGGGATGAATTGTCTATATATTATGGATTGTAATTCGAATGTTATGTATGATAAGGCTTTGCTTCTGTTATTCTGGGTTTAAGAGTGTTATCTTGTCAAGTTGAATTTGACAAGTGGAGTGATTATAGAGTGAGTGAGTCCTAGCGAGAGGTAGGCAGGCGGCCGCTGATACCTTGGGGTGCGCCCTAGGGAGAGGTGGGTCGTCACAAAGTCACTCATTTGAATTCATTCTTAACCCTACACTTTAACCAAAGCTTTAACACACTTTTCAAACGATTTTCACTAGGTTTCAATGTACAAAATTCAAGGAAATTAGCTAAAGTATCTCAAATCCTCCAATTTGTTCAAAATGGTACTTTTCCCTTAAGGTTTAATAAAATTCAATTTCTTACCACAGAAGTTCAAGATTTTAACTCTTTAGAACATTTTCTCACTACGTCTTTTTATACAAAATTCATAAAAATAAACCAAAATATTGCAAAACCCTCGAATCTATCCAATCAACACTTTTTATTCAAAAGTTCATAAAAAACTTCAATTTTCGGCATTTAAAGAAATTCATGACTTTACTCTGCTCAAACACACACTTACAAATAAACTTATCATATATACATTTTCAAGCAAAAATCTCTTCAAGAATATCACAAAATTTTGAAATCAAACATCAAAATTGCCAAGTTTAGGTTCGGCCATCTCACTCATTTTTCTTTCAAAATTTTCAACAACAACAAGATCTATTTTCTAACCATAACATGAGCTAATTTCACGAATATCAATCACATCCATAATCAGGTCCTCAAGTCCGCTACCTAAAATTCACCTCAAGTCCGCTACCTAGGTTGGGATTTCAAGAGCCCAACTCGATCATTTCAAATATACACATTTCTAACAAAATAAACTGTAGATCTATCTTATTGAGCACTAATCAAGTTAGATCTAAAAAGTTTAAGTCTTATACCTTCAGATCTAAATAGATCTAACAAGATCACACAAGATCTTGCGAGTTCCTCTTTGAGAAGAATGCCTTCAAGCTTGAAACCTCCAAAAGCTTCAATCTTAGCTCAAGATCCCCTTGTTCGGATAGGATCTTCCAACAAAAACTTCAAGAACAAGAACAAAGCACTCTTACAAGCTTTCTTCCTCCTCTTTTCCTCTCTTCCTAAGCTCGGATTTCCCCTCTTCCTCTCACTCTCTCTCGTCTGCCAATGATGAAGAGAAACAAGCCAAAATCCTCCACTAAAATCTCACAACTTCCAGTGGATGGATGAAGAAGAAAATGAAAGAATCAAGATGAAATATTCCTCTCTTTTATCCCTCATTTTCGGACCAGCCCCCGTCTTCCTTTTCCTCTCACATGGCTGCTCCAAGGAAGGAAATGGATGTCTTCAATGGTAGCTCAAAGCTTCAAGAAACGAAGGAAGAAGAATGGAAGAAAAAATCTCAAGTTTTCCCTCTCTCTCTCTCGGCCTCCCTCTCTCTCTAAGCTGTCAATTTTGTGGCTGAAAAATGAAGCTCCAAAAGCAAGAAGAAAGACTTTAAGGGGACAAAAAGGGAGAAATCCCCCAAATCATGGAAAAGTGACTTTATGACCACTTTATGTCGCGTCACGCGCGACATTCTAACTTTTCCTGTTTGAATACATTCTGACACTGTCTAATCTTAAATATATCTCTGTAATATCTCTACATATGCTCAATTTCAATTCAAAGTCACTAATCACACTTCGGAACATTAATTAGCGCTTAAACAGGCCGAACACATACACCGGCAAATAAATCTTGAAGAAAATTCTCTAAATTAGAAAATATTCACTTTAAACATAACTTCATTCATATTTCAATAAATAAACATAATATAAACATTATTTTTTTTTTAGGAAAAATTCAAATTTTGAGACCCTCACATCCTTCCCCCCTTAAAAGAATTTCGTCCTCGAAATTCACATATTGGTTTACACACCACTTAGAAATTTCCTCGGATCTCCTCTTCATTTCCCTAAGTTATTTTCTTGATTCCATGATTTCTCCATAGGACTAGAACCAAAGAAATCTTCTTATTTCTTGAATCCTTCACTTCTCCATCGAGAGTCTTCACAGAGCGTTCCTTCTATGGTAATGACTCATCTACTTTAATCTCTTCCAATTTCCATATTGTATTGAAGTATGGAAGTAACATTTCATGACTGTAACAGGATTTTGAAATACTTGGGTTATATGTAATGGAGTTTAAATTGTAAGATGTATAGTTATGTTGTTATTGGGAAGTACTTGGATGTAATTGTTGGAGTTTTATTGCAATTATTTAAAGTTGGCACTTTATTTTGACCGAGGATTGTAGTGAGTCTCGGCGAGAGCCGAGCAGGCGGTTCGCCAACCCCTTTTGGTTCGCCTTAGGGGAAGGTGGGGCTGTCACAGGTGGTATCAGCAAGTAATGATAGAAGAGAAAAATTCAAGAATTTCCAAAATCACTTGGGATGAATGCAATTTGGATGAAGAAATGGAAGAAGAAGAAGAATCGACTCAAATGGCACTTATGGCCTTTAGAGATAATGAGGTAAAGTCTAATCACTTTCTTAGTGATAAAGATGATGATAATGATGATATGCAATTTCTTATGATCAAAATGCATAAAAATTTAAAAGAATCGTATGCCAAAAACAAGGATTTGAAATAAAAATAAATGTTTTATTGGAAGAAAATTCTAAACTTTTTCAAGAAAATAATAATTTGAGAAAAGACAATGATGATTTGAAAAAGCACAAAATTGATTTTAATTGCAAAAATGATTCGAAAAAGAAGTTGGAAAATAAAACAAAGTTTTATAAAAAAATGTTGGAGGAACAAAATCTTTTAAAGAAAAGAATTAATGATTTGAATGCTTCTCTCCAAAAGGAGAAACAAAATATTTTACAAAGAAAAGAAAACCATATTTTACATGGCCAAAATAATTTTTTTATTTCTAAAAAAAGAGGAACTAAATTTATTAAACCTACTTTTGTGAATGATTCTAGCATTATGTGTCATTTTTTTTGCTAATTTGGACATATGCAAAATGATTGCTATGTGAAGAAAAATATAAGAAAAGGCATGAAATCTATGTGGATTATTAGATCATGTTGTACTAACTCTCATTCATAATGTTCTCTTATTTAAAAAAAAAACTTTGGGTTATAATTCATTAAGTACTTTGTTGGAATTGTTAAATGTTGGGTATTGGTATTTGTTCCTTTGATTTCGGTATTGTGATATTGAGATATTTGTATTATGATATTGGTATTGTGATATTGATGATATTGGTATTGTGATATTGATGATATTGGCATTTTGGATATTGGTATTCAAATTACTATTGTTCTTTTGATTTTTTGATGACAAAAGGGAAGAAATTGGTTGGTCTGAAGTTTAAGTGTGGTTGAAGTATTAAATGGTTTAGATGACTAAATGAGAAGGGGTTAATATGTTTTTTGATTGATGACAAAAGGGGGAGATATGTTAGATGATTATGTTTTTCTAAATCCTTTTAAGCTCTTATTGAGGGGGAGTTTCTCTGTTTCTCTCTTTTTTCTTGCAAAATCATCATTTGGTTTGTCATCATCAAAAAGGGGGAGATTGTTGGAATTGATCCTAATTTTTGATGATAACAAAACAAAATGATTTGGACTAATGTTTTTATGTGAGAATTATGTTAGAATAGCTCCTTAATTCATTGGAAAAGAAAAGAAATCAATTCAAGATGAATTGAGAAGGTTTTAACTTATCGGACGCTTGAATGCTAGTACCGGACATCCGATAGACAGGGGAAGTATCGGACACTCCTATCGGACGCATATCATCATCATCGGACGTCCGATAGAATTAAAGATGAAATCCAAACTCTTTGACCAGCATCGGACGCAGACTCCATCGGACGCTCAAAACCCATCGGCCGTCCAATAAAGATCGAAACAACCTATCGGACGCTTGCATCGGACGCACAACATTGTGTCGGACGTTCGATAGCTCCAACGGCTATTTTTTAACCGCCATATTTTTGACCGTTGGAGAGATTCTTGAGGCCATTTCTCACACTCTATAAATACCCACAGGTTCAAGAGGATAAGAGACTTTTGCCTACATGAAATACAAGCTTACAAGGGAAATATTTGGGTAGAAATATTCTTTGTTTGTTGTATACGTATGGGAAAAGTGGGGTTTGTGAGGTTACTCAATAAGAGGAGTAAAACCTTGGTGAAGGTTGCCTCACTTGTAATAGTAGTTCTTAATTGGTTGAGTGAGCTTTCAATTGTAGCTTGTTGAGGGTTAACTAGGATAGTTGTAAAACTCCTTGGCTCAACTAAAGGCCTTTAGGGTGAGGAGGAGTGAACCTTCACTTGTACAAGTTGGTTAGCTTTACCTTCAATTGAAGAAGTTACTAGTGGAGTGTATCCAAGTTCGATGCAATTGGAAATTTGGTTTGCATTTCTTTTTCTATCTCTTTTCTTTATTGCTCAATTGTGACATCTTTGTTGTGCTTAATTTGACATATCTTTGTGCACACTACTAACTATACTAAACTAATGAACTAAGAAAAACTAGTAAAGAGTACATTTTGGTAGTAAGTCTAGCCTTCCTCTCCTAATTGTTTCAAAATGTCTACAAGAGGCCCCTATTTATAGAAGAAATCCTCCATAAGCATCCAAAACTTCCTCATGTGAACACAAGAAAAGTTTTAGTTTTAAAAGTCAAGAAAAATGGATTCATGAATCTTCCTTCTTTGAAATGCTTCAAAGTGTCCTCATGCATTGAATCCATTGAATTCCAACCTCAAATGAGTTGTAAAGTTGATGCAAATTGTTGTTTTGGATTTGCCATGAGTTGTTTGTTCAACTTCACAAGATTCTTCACGCAACTTTCAACTGAAATTCATCTGAAAATTGAGCTAGAGTTGAAAAATTCTGGAATTCGGCTGCAAGTTGAATCCATCACTGTCAGGGATCCGCGAGGTAGAGGCTCGTGGATCCCATCGCGGATCATCTTCCCTGTCTCTTCTGAAAGGGATTCGCGAGCTAATTGATTTTTCCACTTGTTGCATTGCGTTTCAGGTCGCGAATCTGCTCCAATTTTGCAAAATCTGAATTTTTGTCGTGATATTGTCGCGTTAAATCCTCCGACTTTTGACCCTTTAGTTTCTCGATAATTGAATTGCATTTTGCTCATCTCAATTTGGAACTTTATTAGCTTCGGATAATTCAATTTTCCAATTTTCATTCCAAGCTTCTTTTGCAATTATCTTCTCATTTCACTTCATTTGATGATTGAGCCATTAATCCTACAAAAACATGAAGTTTTCACTACTTAATCCATAGAAATGCATTTTTTCTAATTAAACCATAAAATGCAAAACTTCACTAGAAACCCTAATTAATTAGCCACAAAAATAGCAAAACACACAAAAACTAAATAGAAAAACATACTTTAAACACAAAAAATATACACTTATCACGGAACGCCTCAAAAGCTACCTTAGGAAGTGCCTTAGTTAAAATATTTTCAACATTCTCATCACTTTGTTTGTTTGAAACTCTAATAGTATCATCAAGAAATTTCTCTCTAATGAAATGGTGCTTCAACTCAGTATGTTTGGTTCTTGCATGATAAATTGGATTGGAAGCAAGCTTGATAGCACTCTTATTGTCACCAACAACTTTAGTGGGTCCAGAAAGATGAAGATAAACATCTTCAACAAGCCTTCTAAGCCATACACATTCCTGAGCAGCAAGAGCGGCAGCTTTGTATTCTGCCTCTGTTATTAATAGTGAAACAGAATCTTGTTTCATACTGCACTACGACACTCCTATTGAACCACACAGAAATACAAAACCTAAAGTTGATTTGCTGTCATTCAAATCTCCTCCCAAATCAACATCCGTGTATCCATGTAGTGAAAAATCAGCACCACTCTTCTATAGCAATCCCATATCACATGTGGTGTTAGTAAGTTCAATTCAAAAAAAAGGTAAATTTTATTAAAATGTAAGTAAGTTTGCTTATCGAAAACGTAAATTTTCATTAATGATTATAACTTATTGCTTTAGGAGATATACTTACTAAATTTCTTAGTAAACTCACTAGTAAGTTAAATTCAAAAAAAGGTAAATTTTATTAAAAAGTAAGTAAATTTGTTTACAAAAAATATAAAATTTCATTGATTACTATAACTTACTACTTTAGAAGATAGACTTACTAAACTTCTTATTAAACTTACTAGTAAGTTAAACTCCAAAAAAAGTAAATTTTACTAAAAAAGTAAGTAAATTTATTTACTGAAAATATAAATTTTTATTGAAAACTATAACTTACTACTTTAGAAGATATACTTACTAAATTTCTTAATAAACTTACTAATAAGTTCAATTCAAAAAAGGTAAATTTTATTAAAATTAAGTAAGTTTGTTTACTGAAAATGTAAATTTTCATTGATGATTATAACTTACTACTTTAGAAAATATACTTACTAAATTTCTTAGGAAATTTACCATTAGTAATAGTAAATACTGTAATACGATATTAGAGAAGGTGCTAAAAAATTTAACTTATAGATAGTAAACATCTACTATTACAAATTCCCTCTTTAGTGTTGCCATGACTCGTGTATTGTAGCATAATCCTTCACTTAATTAACCAAATACACTGAATTCCCAACAATTTTCTTTGGAATATATTGATCTTGTGTGCACAATTCTCAGCCCAACGCCCAATAATCTAGGCCTTTACATTGTGCTACAGGATGAGCCATAGGCATTGGCTTTCTTCCTTTATCGGCAAACAGAAAAAGGAAAGTTTCCAAAATCCGTCTTCTAATTTCTTAGTGAATTGATTTCAACCTCTCCACTAAAATTCAAATCAAATCCATGTCCTAACTGGGTCTGGATCCTGCATTTCTTATACAGGAATCAGAGTTTACAACATTAGACTCACATTATTTTGTAAATCCCTCCAAGAAAGATGTAGCAATAGCAGCTCTATCCGTCGTTTGATCACCATCACCATCATCACTACCAACCTGAAAACATGGGAATTTACAACAAAAATTATGTTTTCTTCCCCTGCCTTATCAGGCTCCATTTTATGCTATTCCATCAGCTTATGGCTTCCCAGTTTATCTTGAACTCAATTAGCCAGGCTACGATTTCATGATTTTTTTATTCCTAGCCCTCCGCAATACTATTACAGTCATCCTACTGTAGTGATGTACTACCATCAGCATGACAATTACTACCTTAATCAAGAACAGAACCTCCAATGGCCTCAGAACTATCTTCAAGAATCTAATCAGGGCTCAGACATCCTCTCCAGTTTTAGCTTTACACCAGAAGATAAGAGTGCGATGTAGAGGAGAACTATCCATTAGGGAACATAGTTCGCTAGACTTGACTGAGTCATATCAGGGGGGACGGTATGATGCCAATCCCCAAATCACAGATTTAGTTGTATCTGAGATGACTTGTGATAGCTCGGCCGGTATTGGACGAGTTGTAGTCGTTTCAGTGTGTATTGTTGAGAAATTGGGTAGTTGGATTGAATTGTATCGGAAATGGAACAAACTTATATGTATAAAGGAAAAAAAAATAGGGAGATGAAGAAAGGAAAGAAGAGTAATTCCAGTGTGAGAGTTAATGTGAGTTTATGTGTGTGAGAGATAGTAAAAAGAAAAAAGCAAAAATAAAAAAATGAAAGAGACCACCAACATTTGCGATGGTTGCCAGTGGTGCCGGTGGTTGTGGAAAAAATAAATAGAAGCAGTAATAACAGTAGTCGGAGTGATAATAGTAGTATGAAAAGATGTCGAGCAAGAAGAAAAGAAAAGAAATTTATAAAGTTACCCCTCAATTTTTTTTTTGAAATTTTGAACCCATCCCAAAAGTTCCTTAAACTATAGCTTAAAGTAGGTATTTTTTTTCATGATCACTTTTCCTATTTTCAATTTCATCCTTACTAGATTCATATCAAACACTAAATTTAGTGTCTTATTTAATGATAATATGTTAATACTAATAGGAATACAAAGTGCTCTTACTACCATAATTACTTACTTTTAATGCTATATATCCACAGCCACACCCACGTTACTTTATTTCAATATTGGTAAGTATATATATGATAATATAGGTATTCACCAAATCTAAGTTGATAATTGTGCATGTTATATTATTTTGTATTTTTAATGATTTTTTCAAAATTTTTGGACACTCTTATGTGCTATAATGTGCGTATCTCCTGATATTCAACCGATATGCCATGATCGATGTGGAACAACTGTGACCATAACATGCGACGGTGATCCATGCCAGGGAACCAGCTTAGCTTGAGCTCTGCCGTGGAGTTCATTAGCGAGGAAGGAAATTTTTCCACCTTCAACACTACAATTCCTGCTCGTAAGCCGATTGAGTTCCAGCACCAATTGGTTGAAGAAGACAGGATTAGTGAAAATAATGGTTTGCCAGAAGCAACCATCTCAGAGCATTTGAAAACCACAAATTATCAAACATTGGTTGATCAAGAACCTGAAATTTGAGTAGTTTGCCAGTGCGAGTACAAGAATGGGGAGACAATTGGAACTCTAGATTGCAGGCATGAGTACCATGCTGACTGCATCAAGAGGTGGTTAATGAAGAAGAATGTTTGCCCTCTTTGCAAATGTGAAGGAGCTAACGAGAAAAGCTATTTGAGAAGTTAGAGAGCTGTTCCGTCTCCAAGAATCTGGGAGGCTTTCCTCTGATTTCTATTATTCTTTATTTTGTTTGGGTTTGTGACATGAGTTAGAAAAGCTATGAACTTTGTTTCTTAAACTACTGTAACTGATTTGTTATTTTAGTTGCACAGAAATTCCTGAATTTTTTGCTCTTGAATTTGCAAATTAATCCTAGTATGTGATCCGCTTTAACTTTAAAACAGAGTTTAAGGTTCTGCAATTGGAAATTTTTAATGAATTGTTTGGATTTGTCAGCTAATGATTTTGCTTCTCAAATTTCATCTTAAAATAGATTTTATGGTTATATAATTGCAAATTTAAGGAAATTCTTGGATTTGTTATAATGACTTGAGAAATTATAGAGTGCTGATCTATAGAGACGTGTAGCTTAATGTTTGGCACCTTTTGAATCAAGGAGTCAAATAGAGATTTTACATTAATGAATGTATTAAAAAAGCATAAGCGTGTGTGTATTTCTGAGGTTCGATTAAACATGACTAAAAATGCAAACAAGTCGAGTTCAATCATTTTACCCGCAAGCTCAAATAGCTTGAATATTTTAGTGGTCTCAAGCTTAAGCGTTACTTGCTTAATGGAGTTTCAAATACATATTTTTAAGTTTTTAAGTCTATTAGTGTAAAATTTTATTGTATCTCTTCTGTAAAACTATGTAACATATTAATCTATGTCATTTAAGATTGATTAGATTTGATCAAACTCAATTAAGTTTGATCCTATTGAGCTCGTGTTTGTGTAAGATAAAACTAAACCGAATTCAAATTTCACTTTAAAGCTCTCAACAAAGCTCGACCTTGAACTCGAGGTCAAGTGCTTATTGCTCGAGTCAAGCTGATATCAAGGACTACTAGAACACAACCCAGGTCATTTGCACCCCCAAACCTCGACAATATTTTGAGCCTGACATATATATGCTAGAGCTCAAACCTGTGTAGCTATTCAAGCTACTTCTGCTTGACTAGAGCTTGGTCAATGAGAACTCTAGTTCAAGTTTTGAGCAAGCAACCTTGTGAATAGTTGATTGAATTCAATCTTTTCTTTTTGGGTAACCCTTATTACAAACACTTGGGTATTAGAAGATTTCGTACAAACCAAAATCAAATTTCAATCTTCCCGATTGCCATAAATTGAGTTATAAGAAATCAAGATCCTTGAGACATTTAAACGAAAACCAAAGAATTCCAAAATGTCAATTTCACCTAACCATGCTAAAAGAGAAATAATCAAAGTGCATTTTGATGTGCAAAAATTGGTCCGACTTAAACATTTTGAAATAAAATTCTCTAATTTAACACAATTCCGAGCAAACCAAGTTCAGTACATTATTGAAGTAAAGAAATTATAGCTAAACTTTGATTGCTGAGGGATCAAGTTCAATTAAGCATTTTAAACGAATTCAGATTGTATTTTGAGGAAATTGAGTTCACTTATGCATTTAAAGAACTAATACAAACTGAACTCGATTTCAAGGAAGTCAATCTATGAAAAGAAAGTTTAATTAATATTCATGTGAAACCAGGTTCAATAAATTCTTTTTAAGTTTTTAGATTAAATTGAGCTCACTTTGGTTAATTTTAAAATTTTTAAGTGAAATGGACTTCCTGGCAATCGAGTTGAGTGACAGTTTTTCTTAAATTGTTGAATTGAACCCAATTCATAGGAAATCAAGGCAAGTTAAAATTTCTTATACTTTCTAGGAAAGAGAGTTGAGTTAAATTTGTTTTCATTTAATGATGAAGTGGTCTCGGTTTCTTGGGTAGTTTACTGAGGACTTCATTTATAAATTATTAAGTGGACTTGATTTTCTGAAATCAATCATATGTGCAATTTTACTTTTTTTTTTCCGCCTGAGTATTATTCTTTGGTTCCATCTCCATACGTTGTTAACAGATTCAGATGATTCCTCATTTATTAGTTTTATGCGCTTTCCAAATTGAGTTTGGGCAAAAGCAATTCACATTTACAGAAGAAAATGATGGATTAACAAACAATTTGTCTCTAGGCAGCAAAAGGATTGAAATAATGTCAATAATGAATAGTAGCAAGTTAACCAAGGCAATATGATTCAATAAAAATGGTAAATTACATTTAACCCCCTGTTGACGAGGTTTTTACACTACACCAAATTTTAATATAAAACCTAAACAACCCTGTTTTCTGCAAGTATATAGATCGTTTATCGAGCATAGGGTAGTATAGGTGTCGATCCCACAGGGAAGAGTGTCAAGTACCGGTGATTTTCAAACTCCTCTATTATTTAGACTGTCACATGCATATAAATTAATCTAAACTACAAACATAAAATGAAATAAGTAAAATAACAATTAAGAGCTCCTCAGGCTATGGAATTCTTTACTACTCTTGCAAATGAAGTTACCGGTTACATTAATGATATTAATTTGGCTAAGCATGGCGTAATCTCCTAATGCACGTGAAACATACTTTCGTAGTGAATCAGCTATACTCATAGTTAAACCATACCTACTAGCGTGGTTATGGAATTAATTACAAGCTCATTTGCTCAATGAAATTACATGAAATAAATCACTAAAGCCACAAAGGCGCCACCCTACACTTGTGAGTGACTTCCTAGGTTTAGAATTTCATGAACTAGTGTCTTTAACACCTTTAAATGATCACAATTAATGGCCAGTTAATCATGATTAGAAAAGCCAAAGTACTAAATACTTGCTCAAAATAATAGCATCAAATAACCATGTAAGTATCACAAACAAGATATAGAAAGTTCATCCATAACTCAAGGCAATAAACATAATTACTATACTACTAACTATACTAAACTAAACTAAGGAACTAGTGAAGACTACATTTTTGTAGTGATTCTAGCCTTCCCTCTCTCTAATTCTCCTTTAATTGTCTACAAGAGGCCCTATTTATAGAAGAATTCATCCATAAGCATCCAAAATTCTATCATGTGAACATATGAAAAATTTGGCTTTCAAAAGTCAAGAAAAATGTCTTCATGAATCTTCATGCATTGAATCCATTGAATTTCAATCTCAAATGAGTTGTAAAGTTGAAGCAAATTGTGTTTTGAATTTGGTATGAGTTGTTTCTTCAACTTCACAAGATTCTTCACGCAGCTTTCATTGAAATTCGTTTAAAAATTGAGCTGGAAGTGAGTTGGAAAAACTGGATTTCGGCTGCAACTTGCAGCAGTCATTTTCTGAGGATCCGCGAGGTGGATCCGCGAGGCAGAGGCTCGCGGATCACATCGCGGATCCGGTCCCCTACTTCCACCGAGAGGGATTCGCGAGCTAGTCTTTTTCTTCATTGGTTGCATCGCGTATTGGCTTGCGAATCTGCTCCAAAATTGTGAAATCCGAACTTTTCGTCAATACTTCTTGGCAAATTATTTCCTCATTTTCCTCATTTGATAATTGAGCATTTAATCCTACAAAAACATGAAGATTTCACCATATTAATCCACAAAAAGACACTTTTCTCATTTAAACCATAAAATGCAGAATTTCACTAGAAACCCAAGTTAATTAGCCATAAAAATATCAAAAACACACAAAAACTAAGTACTCAAACATACTAAAAGCATGTAAAATAAACACTTATCACCTGTGGTTTTGACTATTACCACACAACCTCCCTAATGTTTGAAAATATCCACTTCACCCCTCTATAATTTTATGTAAAGTGGAAAGTGGACGGAATGTACAATTATGTACCAAATGCGCTCCAAAAAGCGCGTGTGATAAAATTTTATATCCATACAACCCCCTCATGATTCATGTAAATATCCACTTTACCCCCTATGGTTTTTGCAATCATCCACATAATTCCCCTATACTTTTATATAAAGTGGTAAATCCACTTTACATAAAACCATAGGGGGGTGAAGTGGATATTTTCAAACATTAGGAGGGTTGTGTGGCAACAATCAAAACCACAGGGGGGTTAAATGTAATTTACCCCAATAAAAATTTGGATGTTGCTGGAAACCTGGAAAAATTCAGATTTGCACGCAAAGCATCTTAACCAAATAGATTTACGAATTATCAGTGAAAAGTCATCAATCATATCTTTCCCAGAAAATGAGAAGAGTTAATTATATTCTTCTTTGAATGCTGCCGTTATATTCAACCTCTAAGACTGTGATATAGATTTGCATGGGACGGAAAGTCTGTTCCCCCACTCCCAGGAAAAAAAAAAAGAAAAAGAAAAAGAAAAAAAAAACTAATTGCAATCAATTGGGTGCAGTTAAGTAAAGAGGTTTCCATGTGAAATTTCCATTGGTGCTATAATAACAGGTCTGGAAACGAGCAAAGATAACAAACTTGGGGATGGGAGATGCGCTTTAGCTTAACGGTACCCAATATATATATATATATATATGATTTATGAAGGAAATAGTCTACTTTTAATCATATAATAAAGAAAGTAAAATATGTAGTCTTGTTTATGAAGGGAATACTGCTCGATCTCTAATTCCCGTTTGTTTTTCCAAACACGTCTTTCAAATTATAGACATTCCGTAGGGAAAAGTCATTCTTTTTACATGTAAAAGAGACGAAGTTATTAAGCTTAAGAAATTTGAAAGCTTGACGTGGCCCTAAACAGAAACTTTTGACACAGTATTCAATAACACCAGGGAACAGAGAATTTGCGTCCAATTTTGAGTGATGCAAATCGGAATTCCTAGTTATTTCCTTGTTATTTTCATGTTAGTTAGTTTAGGAAATAAGTGACTAAGTCTAGTGTCGCATCTAATTGTTTCCTTGTTACTTCCTAATTCCTTGTTATTTCCTAATTGTTAGGATTCGGCCAACCTGCTTCAATAAGGATTAATTCGGCCGCACCCTTCCTTTTCCTTAGTTGAGTAGGGTTTTGTTTGTAAGCCTATAAAAAGGCTACTCAAGTCACGTTATTTGTCAATTAATGAAGTTGAATTTTGCAGCAAATTGAGAACTTTTCTCTTACTTCTTGAAACAACCCCTTGAGCACGTTAGATGTTATAAGTGTTTTTTGACTTTATCAATCAAGTCATCTTCTTGATTGTGGTGTCCTCGACCACTTAATTCGTTCTTGAGTTGTCCAAAATCGAATTAGGTTCTGCTGCCTAAATCCGATTTCAATCTTCTAGATCCTGTGGCCCGTGCGTGGTTCGAGTTTCGTCTGAGATAAGGCGGGGAGCGTATCATTGAGGGCATAGAGTGACCATTAAGTTTCTGGTTAGGCTACCGTTGGAAAGAAAAACTAAATGTTTCCCTAACAAATTTTCTCGCACACAACACATCCACCATTCTGTCCCTTGACTGTTTTGCATTAACACATCAATGAAACAACCCATTTTGTTAAGTGTGGCTTTATATCCCACATGGGATATTTTATAAAGAAATCTCTTCTCTTGGTGGTTATAAATATAGTGGGTTTAAGTGAATTTAAAGTGTGCCAAGGGTGCTATTCTACATGCCAAATGTACTAGCCCACGTGCCAGAGGCACAAATCTAAGAGAGTTTTAAGGGAACCCATGCTCCAATCTAAGAGAGGCTTTTTTGGTTGGGCATCAAACTAAAAGAGCAAATTTATGGGTCTTTGGGCTATTAAACCTTTTGTGCTATTTTGTCCTTTTGTGCTATTTTGTCTCTTTTATATTTTCAGTTTAGCTATTTTTGGGTTTAGGAATTATTTCCTAACATTTTGTATTTTCTCTTTTATACTCTCTTTTGTTATAGTAAATCTGCTACCCCTTACCCCTTCACCCGTGGATGTGGGTCGTTTGACCAAACCAT
Source organism: Gardenia jasminoides (assembly GCA_013103745.1). NCBI lineage: Eukaryota > Viridiplantae > Streptophyta > Magnoliopsida > Gentianales > Rubiaceae > Gardenia > Gardenia jasminoides. The sequence continues at coordinate 22,442,100 of CM023104.1, forward strand.
ATAAATTTGGTATCTCTCTATTTGATTTATTCGTTATGTTATTGCTTTTGTTGGATTGCCAATAGCCCTATTGTTCTTGTTTATCCTTTCCTGGACCAGTTCTAACACATTTTACTGCAGCCATTATGCGTCTGCAACATCCTTTTTCATTTGTACTCTCCATACATCCAAACTACCGCTCTCCTGTTTTCTATGAGAAGCCTTTTATCTATACATTACTATCACCAATACTTAACACAGTAACGGTCCTACAATTCCTTTATCAAATGGGCCTAACATCAGACAATAGCATGAAACTTGTCAGCGCATAAGCCTTTGATTCTTTGACAGCATTAATACAATCCATAATTCAAGGTTTCTGCGAATCAGAGAATATTCAACATCCACTATGGTATCCATTGATTCCTTCTATTCTAGAGAAGTCAGAAGAAAACTAAGGTGAAACACTGACGCAAATCTTATGACTAGACTCTTACTTTCTTACACTTCTGAAAGCAGCCAATCAGCAGAACTATACAACCCCAAATCCTTCACGGATAAGCAGTTTAGCATTAAATCCGCAAGTTGAGGTCTAGAAAAAGCAAGGAGGGAGTTTACCAAACAGGAATAACCAATCACTTACATTGAAAATAGGAGAGAACATACCGAACGTAAATGGCAACCAGGTCATTTTCCATAATCTGCAGCTTTACCTATTCTCTCTTATTTTGCCACACAAAGTTCACCCAACAATGCATCATTTTCCTTCTCATGGGTTTGAGAACAACTACTAGGCATATCTAATAGTTGCTTTGGACCGACATAAAATTTTTCAAGTTTCATTAGCCCTTTTTTTCCTTTGTTTTTTTTTGTTTTCCCTCTTCTGCCACTGTAGATCGTCTAGCTAATTATAATCCTCTTCATCCCAGGAACTCCATCAACCTTATTACAAGTTAACGTGGACTTCTCTTCACTCTTCTTTCCACTTAGTTGAATTACAAGTTCCCAATTTCTAGCCCCAACATTACTAGAATGCTATATATAGTAATGTTCATAATCAACTAATTTATCGGACAAGGTCGTTAATATAATTGAACAATGTGAAGGTTCAATAACTATTAAATGACTCAGAGGTTCAATCGGGTTAAATCAAAATCCGTCTGGTTTTAAGTACTTCAACCAGGTTGAATTAAAATTGGGCCAAGTAACCCGATCAGTGATCAAATCTTCTAGCACGTTAACTATTCAGAAACACAGGACTTCGTTTCAAGCTAATGCCACGGTATGTACTTATTCATTTCAAAACAATGCCACGGTATGCATTTATTGTGCGGATGGTGTGTCGTAGGAGAAATAATACAAAAGATAGATTGAAGAGCTTATTGTGCGGATGCTGTGTCGCAGAGATTTAATACAAAGGATAGATTGAGGAGCTGCAGTGTTAAGATGGAGAATGGTCTCTACGAATTCTGTCAAGAAAATATGAAACCATGGACCATTTGTTCTTTGATTGCTCCGACACAAGAATGGTATGGAAGAAATTGCTATGTGTGTGCTTAACTTCAAGTGGAGTGCTACCTTGGTTAAATGAGTTGCAGTGGATGTGCACCCACTGAAAAACGAACTCGTTTCTTGATCAATATAGGAGGCTTGCTTTTGCTAGAGTGGTGTATCAAATTTGGAGGGCACGAAATCGTAGTCTATTTCACATGTGGCTGTGCTCGCTGTTGATATTGTAGCTACTGTCTTGAACTCAATACAGGAAGCTGTTAATTTTCCTCGTATTTTTTTATATTGTTCCCTGATGGGATTTTTTTTTTCCTTCCTTTTTTTCAGGGGAGAAGGGTGGGTGAAGAGCAGATAGTAGCACCCATAACACCATTCCCCAACTCATTTCTTCGGGACTCGTTGGCTTCTCAAAATATTAAGCCTATTTGGATTACAATTTTTCATAGAAAAATATATTTGTACATATATTTTTAATTATTCATTTATCTTACATAAATTATAACGTTATATCATATTTTGTTAGTCAACTTATCAGCATACTTAATTCTTTCCCTCTAATTCTTTTACTTATCTTACATTCATTAAAATGTTATAACATTATAGTATTTTTTTTAATTAGTTTATCAACACACTTATTTCCTTCTCTCAATGTGTGGTAAAAGAAGTTGAATTAATCCAGGATATGAGGAAATTACTGAAAAAAAAAAACATTAAACCACATAATCATTGCCTGCCCATACCAAACCAGGAGCAAACTAGGACAGTTGCCAGTGCAACTATTCTTGCATGATGTAATAGCTTTTCAACGTACTATAACTTACTGTAATTGAATGTACACTTTTAAAGTAAAGATATAATATTGGAGTACTGTTCATGTTACCCCTTTTTTATTGTATGAGAGTTACATAGCATTATCTTAGCCAGAGAACTTGTATCTACTCTTTGTTGGCTCATTTCCAACCCTTCATTGTTTGGAAAGCTAGACAGACCCCAGCTCCTACTAAACCATCGTATATATTGATACCTGACAACTAACAATTGAACATTTGAAAAATTTCCAATGACTTGTTTCATTTCTTGCACCCTCTTCTCCTTTCTCCTCTTCTCCTCCATGTTCTCCGCCAGGACCACCACCTCCTTCCTCCACTCACCATCAGATTCCTCCTCCTCCTCCTCACCACCGAAGAATGGCCTTATTCATGAAGCCTGCAAGGCTTCACGTGACCCTCCTGCATGTGAGTCTACATTGTCCAAAACCAGTCACATGCCGCCTCCCAATTCAACCCTCTTGGACGTCATCAAATATGCCACTTGGGTTTCTTCAAAAAACATCAACATTGCCCTTTCAATGGTGAATGGTATTCTGAACTCGTCCGCAGAAAATCTAAACCTCTCCATTGCTGCATGGAATTGTATGGGGGGACTTATCTATTCTAAGTATAGGATAGATTTAACGGTTAAGAATTTGCCACATGGCACGATGAAGGAATCACGTGCATGGATGAGTGCGGCCTTGGCTTATCAAGCTGGCTGTCCAATCCTGAGTTTCAGTGGAAGTTTCAATCCTAAGGTGAAAGAAACGGTGGCGATTTTGGATGATCTAACTGGGATGACCACTAATGCTTTGGCTATGATGGTAAATTACGATAATTTTGGTGACGAATCTGGGTTATGGGGCCTGCCCAAAACTGAGCGGGATGGGTTTTGGGAGCGGGTTAACGGGCGAGGTTTTAGGGTTGGATCCGAGTTTGACTTCAATGGTGGGGTACCGTCCGGGTTGAAGGCAAATGTGACTGTGTGCAAGGGCGGTGGTTGTGACTACGAGACAGTGCAAGAGGCAGTGAATGTGGTGCCAAATGAGAATGCTCACCACAGATTTGTGATATGGATCAAAGCGGGTTTATACGAGGAGATAGTTCGGGTACCATTGGAGAAAAAGAGAGTGGTGTTTTTGGGCGATGGGATGGGCAAAACAATCATTACAGGGTCATTTAATGCGGGCATGCAGACAAGGACAACCTATAGCACTGCAACTGTTGGTAAGTTTGGATATCATTTGGCATTTTGCATTCAACCCTAGTGGTGATTTCTTGAATAGTTTTGCACCTTTAGCTCAATAGAAGGGTTGCAGCTACTTGCCTAGAATTGTCTTATTCTATTCGTCTCTAGCGTTTTCTTGTTCTTTTTGTCTGGAACGATGGTGACACACACACTGTTAAAATGTCTCTAGATGTTTAAAGTACTGTTAGAACAAATTGACGTCCAAATAAAGTACCGTCAAGAGGACATCCAGAACGGTGCTATCATTTAGAGCTATGATTTAAATTTACAATACTGCTAGATCAAAGGCGCTTTTGATGAAATGTACTTTAAACATCTAGGGACAATTTATCAGTACTTTAAAGTTGGACATCAATTTATTCTAGCAGTACTTTAAATTGATGTTCCGAAAATTCTCTTGACGAAGGCAGTACTTTCAACATTTGACCTAGAACTAAATGAAGCACTTGGATCTTGTCCAATAGGCTCTTTTATGCACGAGGTTGGAAGTTCAAATCTGACCTCATTTATAAGGGGATTATAGTGCTTTCATTTTAAAAATTTTCAAAAAGTGTAATAGTGTACTTATTTGATTTGGAGATACATTTTATCTCCTTCCAATTTCCTTATAAGTCTCTTTGGACTTGTCCTTTTTCCCAGAACCAATCTGTATTCAAATCCATTATGACCTTCCCTTCCCTGTTAATATAAGAGTAAGAGCAGATCTTAGTACTGGACATCGGGTAGTAAAATCCAAGAGGAGGGAATTGGAATTAAATTTGAATGGACAGCATTCCTTGCCTAGCTCCGAAGTCACCCTAAAACCCCCTCAAAAAAAAAAAAAAAGAAAAGAGAAAGAGAGAAAATAAAGTGAGTACAAGTACATTTGGTACTGTATTTCGGGCTGCTGCAATATTAGACCCTAGTTTTGTCAACCTGCCTACGTTTTCTAAAGTATTTTATAAATCTCTTTGTAGCTGTAATTGGCGACGGATTCATGGCCAGCGGTGTCACATTTCAGAACACAGCCGGCCCTATTGCACGCCAAGCAGTAGCCTTCCTATCACAATCTGACCGTTCAGTCATCGAAAATTGCGAATTCATCAGCAACCAAGACACACTATACGCTCATTCTCTCCGCCAATACTATAAATCCTGTCGTATCAAGGGTAACGTAGATTTCATATGTGGCAATGCAGCTGCATTTTTCGAGGACTGTATCATCCTAGTTGCCCCACGACAAATCGTACCTAAGGAGGGAGAAAACAATGCTATCACAGCTCAAAGCAGGGCGAACCCTGCTCAATCAACAGGTTTTGTTTTTCATAACTGCGTAATCAATGGAACTGAAGAATATATGGCATTGTACCATAGCAATCCAGGAGTACACCGAAATTTTCTTGGAAGGCCGTGGAGGGAGTATTCCAGGACAATTTATATTAATTGTAAAATGGAGGCTTTGATTTCCCCTGCAGGATGGCGGCCGTGGAATGGCGATTTTGCATTGGCAACGCTTTATTATGGGGAATATGGAAATAGTGGACCGGGAGCTAATGTAACCGGTCGGGTAAGTTGGAGTAACAGGATTCCAGATAAGAATGTTCAGGCATATTCTGTGCATAATTTCATCCAAGGTGATTATTGGATCCCTGCTTTATCTTGATTGATGGAAGATCAATTAATCATGCCACACGTCTTAATGAAGTCGCGCCTAGGGTATTATAGTAAGAGTCTTCTCTCTCTCCTAATTTTTATTAGTGAGAGTTTTCGTCTTTCCTAGGATATTTTAGTGGGAGTTTTGTTTAGTTGTTTAGTTTTTTGTTATTATTTTCTCAAATATAAGCATTTTTTCAGATCTATATGTTAGATTTGGAATTTTTTCGATTTTCTTGTCATATCTCAAGATCAGTTTTGAACTTGAACCGGTTGAATAACAGATCTGATGGAATAAATACTTATGGAGTAACTCGTGCAATTGGTTAGATATGATAATTTATAATTTACAGTGTAATCTTTTGTATTTTGTAACTATGTTAAATCTAATGATTTTTCATATTAAATATGTTTGTGACATGTTGTATGTATTTTTTGCCATAAGTGCAGTTTTCTTTGTCAAACAAATTGCGTTGGACAATTTTCAATTAGTTTATTAATAATATTGACTTTTGTTTTATCAACTAAAAAGTTGATAGCCCAATCTGTGATTGATTTGATCATGTGCAGTTCACATGATTATGTGAAGTGATCAAACTATCTTCACAAAAATTAGTAGTTGATATGGCTAGAAAATTGTGTAAATGAAGTGGTCAATTTGCCCTTTTTGTAGAAGGAGAAAACTTTAGAGGAACCAAGTGATATTATTGAGAATCTCAATGAAAGTTTTTGGAATTGACTTTTGGGGGAATTAAGTGACATTATTAAAAATCTTAAGGAAGGTTTCTAGAACTAACCTACAAAAAACACTCATATGATGGATTGCAATTTTACTTTGGCATAATTTTTTTTTCTAATTGTACCATAAACATGTTATTCAATTACAGTTTATTCTTCAAGCGCATTTTTATTAGACATATGTAACCATAAAAGAATTACAATATTAATCTAATTTTTTTCCAAATAATATTCAACCCTCAAAGCTTTCTTAGAAGTTTTGTGGGTAAATTACTTATAACCCCCTGTGATTTTGACTGCTGTCATATGATCCCCTAACCTTTCAAAATATCCATTTCACCCCCTTATGGTTTTATGTAAAGTGGAAAATAGACGGAATGTACAATGAGTTACGGCGTTTGTACCAAACGCGCTCTAAAAGCGTGTGTGATAAAATCTTAATATCCATACAACCCCCTTATGATTCGTATAAATATCCACTTTACCCATCGTCCACGTAATTTCCCTATACTTTTATATAAAATGGTAAATCCATTTATTGATTTAACATTTAAATAAGTGTATTATTATCATTTCAGCTAACGACATTACATAGGGTATTTTCCATTATGTTTTCACTTTACATAAAACTATAAGGGGGTAAAGTGGACATTTTGAAACGTTAGAGGGGTTATGTGACAACAGTCGAAACCACAGGGGGTTATATGTAATTTAACCAAGTTTTTTTTATTTATTATTTTCCAGTCATTTTTTTATCACTCATTTGTACATCAAAAATAAGCTAAAATCCATTTGGGAAATGCAATCCACTTGAAGCTTTAAAAATATGAAAAGTTATGCTGACTTACTGAGCATCAAAAGAGCAAACCAACTATGACTACTACTCTCTTGAGTTGTCTTATGATTCTTATCTGAGATGAAATGAGGAAGCTTTAACATTTCCTTGTGAACATTAAAGTACAATAATCTTATGCGTCATGGCCTACGATTATCAAGGATGTTGGGGTATATAAAAGTTATTTTGAATTTTGAAGTCTGACTCCCAAACAGGCACTCTGCTGATTGTACGATAACCGAGATAGTCCTTGTTAGAAAAATAGATAGAAACGAGCGACTGGCTTTGCCATAAACAAAATCACTTTTATTAAGGAAATTTGCCCCCACTATGTTTGCTACCGGGTTTGCAGCAATTCCCTCCAGGAAATACAAAGCCAAACTGAATTCCCTTATAGTAAATACAAGGAAATTCTCTAAGAACGTTTAGAGAACCTTTTGCTTTGATAGATAAAATTAGAAAGTTTTCATATATATGCCTGACATCTGAATCTACTAATTTATAGGATTCAGATATCTTAAACGAATTGTCATGATCCTTAGAAAAATACCCTTTAATGAAAAGGCACCCTTCTATATAAATGAACACTTCTTGAATAAAACCTCTTATAAGAGTTGCATTCAAATTGAAGCAACTCTCGCAATTAACTGTCAAAAAATTATAACAAGAAATTAATTAATATTAATTTCATTACCCAAGTAGGCCCAAGTGCCCAATCTTTGACTATTAAATATAATATTACTAATATAATAATCAACAAGACCAATTCATTTTGAAATTATGAAATTTCCCTCCATAATTTCCCTCCATCTAAATCTATTTGATTTGATATGAGAGTATTTATAAACCTTTCAACTCTCCTCTAACTTTCCAATGTGGGAACTTCATCACTAACTATTCCAACAGTCCTCATCACAATTTGATTGCTCAAATGACGGAGTGGCTCTCCAGGGATTGGGATGGTCAGTTTGCCCATTCATGAAGGGAGGCCAAAGCATGTGCTGACTGGTTGGGAAAGAGATGTGTCTTCTTGGATAGAGATTCTCAGGAGCTCCAGGATCCACGACGTGCTCAAAAGTTTACCACAAATGGACGGCTGGGTGTAAGCACCCCATTACTAGTTCCTTAAGCAATGCTTAAACGAAAATATCCACTCTGGTAATCCATTTAGCTTCAGGTCCTTGGTGATTCAACTGCTAAAAGATGGCACCCCAGAAACACTTAATCTTGTAGCCTATCCTCCTGAGGTGTGCATTCTTGATTTTATAATCAATAGCTGTTGAAGCTATTGGCCAGGGACGTCATATCCTGCCTGGCAGATCAGAGCTCGAACCTGATTGTTAGGTTTCGCTGTAGGGAGGGATTGGAGGAGGTGGGGGGAGAACAAAGTGGTTTTCTGTTTATGAGTTATGGTCTTTAATTTTCCATCCCTTTATATTAGATTTGATGTTGATGAATAGTCTTTAAGATTCTGGGGGAAATCAACGCATCAAAAAAATGGACGTTTTACTTCTATGTGTACTACTATTACATTGTATCACAGTCTCAAACCTTTTCCTTTTTCTTGATAATCAAGTTGAGAACATGGGAACAACCATGGTCAAGATTGTTCAAGATTGTGTTTGTCTACCTATATAATAAGCACTTTTGCGTCAATATATAGCCTTCTCGTACGGCTTCCTATTACGGCAAAATAAAAGTTCATGAATTATGCCTTATTCACTATCTTCTTTATTTTGTTTTCTGTTCCTTTAGAACAGCCTTTTTTTTTTTTTGCTTTTTTTGGTACAAGTTCACGTTTGCATGAATAGTGCCATTTATTGAAAGTTAAAAGTTCGTGTTTTTATTCTTAGAAAATAAATTTCTTTTTTGGTACAAGTTCATGAAAATGTCCCTATCAATAGCAACTCTCCAAACTTTGAACACACTGGCCATTTAAAAAGTTTCAAATTGAAGTGGAAGAGATAAAGCCTTGGTTTTAGCTCAAGAGAGCCAAAATTTCATTGTCCATCTTTTTGACTTCTTCACGAGCATCAAGTTTGGTTGTAAATTGGTTGTAACTTTCTTGCATCCTTTTGTATGCATCCCGTCTTTGGATTTTGGGATAAATATCATACATGGGAGCTTCTTCTGCTAATACTTTGGATGCTATAATGAAAATTGGGTCCGGCATTTTGGCATTTCCTCTTGTTCTTTGATGAACAATTTTTGGGCAGATAGAATGAGAAAGGGATATTATATATAGGTCAAAATTTTGTCAATCTTTGTGGTAACTCTTTTCAAAGGAGGCTAAAAGGGTCTTTTAGGAATTGTTTCGTACAATATGGACACCTTCACGGGAGACAAAAAATGAATCTGGCAACTTGCAACAGTGTAAAAAGACAAGGTTGATCCAAAACTTTGGTATTGGACTGCTTTGATTATCTTACATACTTTTTAAACTTTTGCTGCTAAATTGGGGCAAGACAGATGAAGTAATATGTGATGCCTGTATTCCTAATTGATCCATAATTGTATCCATTTTCCTCTTTTTTTTTTCCGGAAAGAGTGTTTTTTTTTTTTTTAAACTTTTGAGAATTTATTTTATGGTCATGGAAATTTATTTCAAAATAAGAACTATATCCTTTACTAGTCAAAGATTGTTCACGTTGAATAAGGTACATTTGTTACTTAATTGGAAAATAAAAATTATTTTTTCATTAAAATACTAACAGCGACATTGATAAAGGCCAGCCTTTGATAAACTCATAAAGTAACAAAATAATATTAGAGAGATTGGGGGCAATTTTTCTTCATGGTCGGATGGGTTATACTCCTTTTTTGGCAAGAGCAAGAAGATTCATTTGCTACTCATTCTCACCTTATAATTTACCTAAACAAAAAGTTGTAAAAAAAAAAAAAGGAAAAGGAAAGTGAGAGCCAATTTCACTCTTTTTTTTTTGACTATTTTTTTAATGTAAGTGAAAGAGCCAAAAATTGTTCATCAAAAACTCATATTTTTGTGTTGAGCTTTTAATTATATATAGTATTGATGCATATTATTTTTTATATTTTATCTGTCCCAAATTTCAGTAACTATGGTTATTACTTTACAAATGAAACTACTCCAAATTATCTTGTGAAACTTATATAAAACAAGAATTAGTAAAATTTTTTTAGAATAATATTCTTTATAGGTGAATGGTATGGAAATTGTTAAAATTGTCATTTCACAAATGACTTAAACTTTCTACAACAAATTTTTCTAGGCTAAATCCCGGTATGCCTAGAACCTAATCAAGCAAAGTCTTTATCAAAACATTGAACTTTCTCCAAGAGTTGTCAGGATAATCAAGTGGATGCAAAAAAAAAATAAATAAGAGTCCTCAACGATGAAGAATTTGCTTGAAGGAAATAGGCAAAATTTATCTTTTTACTTAGTATATTAACTAGTAAGTTAAATTCAAAAAAGGTAAATTATATTAAAAAGTAAGTAAGTTTGTTTACTAAAAATATAAATTTTCATTGATGACTATAACTTACTGCTTTATGAGATAAACTTACAAAATTTTTTAGTAAACTTACTAGTAAATTCAATCCAAAACAAGTTAAATTTTATTAAAAAGTAAGTAAGTTTGTTTACTGAAAACATATATTTCCATTGATAACTATAACTTACTAAATTTTTTAGTAAACTTACTAGAAGTTCAATCCAGAAAAGGTAAATTTTATTAAAAAGTAAGTAAGTTTATTTATTAAAAATATAAATTTTTATTGATGACTATAATTTACTGCCTTAGGAGATATACTTACTAAATTTCTTAGTAAACTTACTAGTAAATTAAATTTCAAAAAAAAGGTAAATTTTATTAAAAAGTAAGTAAATTTGTTTACTGAAGATATAAATTTTCATTGATGGCTATAACTTACTACCGTAGGAGATATACTTACTAAATTTCTTAGTAAACTTACTAGTAAATTAAATTCCAAAAAAGGTAAATTTTATTAAAAGTAAGTAAATTTGTTTATTGAAAACATAAATTTTCATTGATGATTATAACTTACTGGTTTAGAAGATATACTTACTAAATTTCTTAGAAAACTTACCAGCAAGTTCAATTCAAAAAAGGTAAATTTTATTAAAAATTAAATAAGTTTGTTTACTAAAAATGTAAATTCTCTTTGATTACTATAACTTACTGTTTTAGAAGATTTACTTACTAAATTTCTTAGTAAATTTACCATTACTGATAGTAATTATTGTAATACAACATTAGAGACTCCACTAAAAAATTTAACTTGTCATTAAAAATAGTAAAAACCTGTTATTGCAAATTAACTCCTTAACACTACCATGACTCGCATTATTATAGCATAGTCCTTCACTTAATTAACCAAATAAGCTGAATTGCCAACACTTTTCTTTGGAATATATTGATCGTGTGCACAATTCTTAGGCCAATGCCCAATAATCTGGACCTTTACATTGTGCTACCGGATGAGCTAAAGGTGTTGGCTTTCTTCTTTATTGGCAAACAGAAAAAGGAAAGTTTCCAAAATTAATCTGTCTCTCCAACTTCTAAGCAAATTGATTTCGTCCTCTCCGCTAAAATTCAAATCAAATCCATGTCCTAACTGGATCTGGATTTTGCAATTCCTATATGGGAATCAGAGTTTACAACATGAGACTCATATTATTCTGCAAATCCCTCCAAGAAAGATGCAGCAATAGCAGCTATATCCATCATTTCATCACCATCACCATCACCACTACCAACCTGAAAACATGGGAATTTACGACAGAAATGTTTTCTTCCCCCAGCCTGATCAGACTCCATTTTACGCTATTCCATCAACTTATGGCTTCCCAGTTTATCCCGAATTCAATGAGCCAGGCTGCTATTTTCATGATTTTTTTATTCCTAGCCCTCCACAATACTATTACAGTCATCCTACTACAGTGACGTACTACCATCAGCATGACAATTACTACGTTAATCAAGATCAGAACCTCCAATGGCCTCAGAACTATCTTCAAGATTCTGATCGGGGCTAGGACATCCTCTCTAGTTTTAGCTTTGCACCAGAAGATGAGACTATCAATAGAGGAGAACAACCTACTTAGGAACTAGCTTTAGGAATCTGATCAGGGCCAAAATATTCTCTCCTGATTTATCTTTACACCAGAAGATGAGAGTGCCATACTTGATTTTGATGGAGAGAACTATCCACTAGGGAACATAGTTTGCCATGTCAGCTGAGTCCACAATGACTCGGATGAGCCATAATTGGATTAGAGGGGATTAGTATTATACTGATCCCTGAATCACAAATTTAATTATATCCAAGATGACTCATGATAACTCAACTGATATTGGATGAGTTGTAGCAGTGAAGTCACTGTGTATTGTCGAGAAATCAGCGAGTTGCACTAAGTTGTATCATGGATAAACAAACTTATATGTACAAAAGGAAAAAAAAATAAAAATAGGGAGATAAAGAAAGGAAAGAAGAGTAATTCCAATGCATGAGTGTATGTGAGAGAGAGAGAGTGAAAAAAAAAAGAAAAATTTAAGAAAAAAAAGAGAGAAGAGACCACCTACCTTTATGGTGGTTGCCGGTGGCTATGGAGGAAACAAATAGAAGCAATAATAATAGTAGTAGGAGTGATAATAGTAGTATCAGAAGACGTCGAGTAGGAAAAAAAGAAAAGAAACTTATAAGTTGCCCCTCAATTTTTTTAAAATTTTGAACCCATTTCAAAAGTTCCTTAAACTATAGTTGAAAGTGGGTATTTCTTTTCATGATCACTTTTTCTACTTTCAATTTCATCCTTGCTAATTTCATATTATACTCTAAATTTAGTGTCTTATTTAATGAAAATATGTTAATAATAATAGGAATACAATGTACTCTTGCTACCATAATTACTTACTTTTAATGCTGTACGTCTACAGTCACACACGCATTACTTATTCAATATTGGTAAGTATATATATGATAATGTAGATATTCACCATTCTAAGTTGATAATTGTGCTTGTTACAGTAGTTTTTATTTTTACTAAATTTTTCAAAATTTTTGAACACTCTTATGAGCTGTAATATGCGTATCTCCTGATATTCAACCGATATGCTACGATCAATGTGGAACAACTGCGACCATGACACGCAATGCCGAACCATGCTAGGGAATCAGCTTAGCTTGAGTTCTGCTATGGAGTTCGTCAGTGAGGGAGGAAATCTTGCCACCTTCAACACTAAAATACCTACTCGTAAGCCGATTGTTGAGTCCCTACAGCAATTGGTCGAAGAAGACAGGATTAGTGAAAATAATGGTTTGCTAGAAGCAACCATCTCAGAGCATTTGAAAACCAGAAATTATCAGACACTAGTTGATCAAGAACCTCAAATTTGCGTAGTTTGATAGTACGAGTACGAGAATGGGGAGACAACTGGAAATCTAGAATGCGGGCATGGTACTACTCTTTATTTTGTTTGGATTTGTGACACGAGTTAGAAAAGCTATGAACTTTGTTTCTTTGACTACTGTAACTGATTTTTATTTGAGTCGCACAGAAATTCTTGAATTTTTTTGTTCTCGAATTTGCAAATTAATCGTACTATGTTATCTGTTTTAACTTTAAAACAGAGTTTAAGGTTCTGCAGCTGCAAATTTTTTAATGAATTGTTTGGATTTGTCATCTAATGATTTTGCTTCTCAAATTTCATCATAAAATAGAGTTTATGGTTCTATAATTGCAAATTTAAGGAAATTCTTGGATTTGTTAGAATGACTTGAGAAATTATAGAGCACTAATCAATAGAGATGTGTAGCTTAATGCGAGGCCCCGATTTTTTCCAATTTCTGGAAAATGTTAAATAATATTAATTATAGTTATTTTGGTTTGCCAAGGTGTTTATATGGTTTGTTTTACTTTTCAAAGTGTTGGTTTTAACTAGCTTGTTTTACAAAGTTTGAAAACCCTAATTTGATTAAAACCCTAGTTTGCTTTGAAAACCCTAAATTGGGATAAAACCCTAATATGTATATGCAAAACCCTAGTTTTGAAAATACATTTAAGTTTTATGTCCAACGACAAGTTTGTTATTTCTTGATTTTACATGTGTTAATGCATGATTAAGAAGGATGATTAAGACGATCGATGTCGATTCCTAGGTGATTAGTGGCTTTAGTATGTGTAATTAAGTTTGATGGACTAAGTTGATAGGAAAGAAAATTACTTGGGCAAGGGTGGAAGTTAAGCTAAGTTGGTAGGTTAATTAGCATTACACTTTTGACCAATTTTGACCAAACACTAAATATCTAGTTGATGACATCTCTTGGTCATTCTAGAGCTTGAGAGAGCCGACCAAGCCAAGGGAAAAACAAAGAGGGAAAACCGTGAGGAAAAGGGAAGAAAAGAAGAGGAAAAAGAAGAGAGGAAAAAGAAGAAAAACTTGGGAACTCTTGCAAGGTTTAATCATTCAATCTTGATTTGGAGCTAGGAGGTGAAGCTTGCACTTGAAAGGTTGAGGTTGCACCAAGAACACAAGCTAGCAAGGTTTTCTTCTATCTTTCTTCTATTTTTTTTACAAGCTGGAATTTCAACTAAGTTTATGAAGTTGTTGGATTTTGTTGTTGTTTTGACTTGATTGAGGATCATGTTTAGCTTCTTAGATGAATTTATGGGTTAGATTGTTGAATTTTCTTGTGTAAAGCTGCAGCCAAGAAGAAATCATTAGGGTTGAATTTCCGTCCATTTTTCTGTCCGAATTTGCTTGATATTTTTGAAGATGATGGGGACAGAATTAGCTTTAGCACAAAGCATGAAAGTTGTAGAGAGTTGAGTGAGGATTCTACCTGTAAATTTTCAGGTGAATCAGACACTGTATCATGTGAAAAGACTAAAATGCCCTGATGCCCTGTTTCTGTCCGAATCGTTATTTTGCTGCTGTAATGGGCCATTTTGACCGGGAAGATGACTGTTTTTGTTTTTGAGGTCTTCCTAAGTATTGTAGCCTTATATGTTAGCTTTCTAATGGCTTTGGAATCGCTTGATTTGGAGCTGTGAGTGTGGAGTTATGGCTATTTGAAGCTGTCCCGCTTAAATCTCTGATAGGGTAGAAAGCCATTGTTTTGATTATTTTCGACCTAGTTGGGATGGAATTGGATTTCAACTTCTTCATGAAATTGTAGAGGGTAATGTGGATCGTGTAAGGGTTGCATTTGCATGATTGTTATTGCATTCCAGTCATTGGATTTGCATGTGCGTGTTTTGGTTGGAGCGTGATGCATTTGGGCGTAAAAAAATCGATTGACGGGACAGACCTCTTTGACACCATTTTTCGTGTTGATCCTTTGTGATTTGGCTTTTGGCCAAAACACGAAAGTTATAGCCTTTCATTCTAGCTTTCCAACGCATCTAGAATTTCTTAATTTCGATTTATGAGCACTGAGTTATGATCGTTGGAATCTAGCCCGCCGGAAATTCGACATTAAAATTTCTGGACTGTTTCGCATTTTGACCTAGAAAGAGTGAAAAGTTGTCTTCATGAAAGTTGTAGCTTGTTCTCTTAGCTTCGAAACGAAACCTCGTTCACTTCAATCCGATACTTTACCATTAGTTATGATTAAAATGGCAAAAGGTGTCAAATCTGCCTTTCACACCTTTTAGTGTGTGTTTCCCGTCTTCATTCGTTCCGTCCGTTTTGGTCTAACGCCCATGCATGTGCTCCTATTGCTATTTTAAGTGTTTATAAGTATTTTTTCAAGAGTTTTAGTTCTTTGAGTACGTGCGCCACGTCATTTCACATGTGCAAATGGATTTTCTTAACTCAGGTGATTCTGTGGACACCGAAGGACGTGTTTGATCTTCTAAATTTTTCTCGCTTGTTCTCAACTGTTGGTGAGTGTTCCTTGTATGTTTGTGAATAAATTGCTCTGTTGACGTGTTTAAATGCTTTTAATAATTATGTGAAGGGCGAGTGTGTACTTTTACTTTTCGACCTACTTTTATTCTACCGTTCAACCGTGTGCTTTTCCATTGTTTGTATATTATTTGCATGATGTAGGCCATGTGTACTAACACATAGGCTGAACAAGGCCTTTCCCCTTATCGACCTATTCGAGCGAGCGGACTTCGGTCGGATAGGTTGATAACCTAGGGCACTGCACGGTATACTCGAGTATTACCACTAGGAGTTATAAGGAGGAGTAGGGGTTGAGTATTGAACAAGACGGACTGCAACTTCCGGTGGAACTGTATCCTTTCAGGTATTTTCCCAGTTTATGTGTTTATACATTTTATGCTTCTAAACTGAATTATATTAGCCTACTGAGTGCTTAACTGATATATTTTTTGCTCTACTATTACTGTGTGATTTGTGTGATGTTAGGATCGCTCACTGGGTTTTTAGCTCATCCCTTTCAACTTTGTTTCTCCTTAGCAGGATTTGAGATCGAGAGCTTCCAAGGGTTACACTAGGTCGATTGGTTTGGAGACCTAATCTTGTATTTTGATGTAGCTCTTGTATTTTGAATTGTACTAATGGAATGTTGGATGGATGGTTAAACTTTTGTATCTGTAATTATAGTTCAGGACGTTTGTGGTTCGTTAAGGAAATTTTGGGGCTTAAATGTTACAGTTGATTTGAGGACATCGATGTATTTTGTTATTGGCATTTGAACTAAGGATCTGTAGTGAGTCCCGACGAGAGCTGGGCAGGCGGCTCGCTGATACCTCAGGGTTCGCCCTAGGGAGAGGTGGGGTTGTCATAGGTGGTATCAGAGCTTTAGATTTCCGATCTCTGTAGTGTACCCTAGACTTAACGTTTAGGGTGCCGGACTGTGGGAGTAGGTTAACTGTTAAATGATATGATTTACGGGAATAGTTTACCTAGAACACTATTTCTAGTCGTGATTGTAGGAATGGAAGGAAATGGAGCACGAGGACTGCCTCGGAGGCGACTTCGTCCTGTTATGTCTCAGATAGGACCTGGCGAGCCATTTCAACAGTTTGTTCCAGGACGTAGGGTGGATAGGCGGTGTGATTGTTGGCAGATATATTCATATCCCAATCAAGTGGTGCTAGCTATAGTAGATGAGAGGCAGAGGTTAGTCAATGCAAATGCCAGAGCAAATGGCCGAATTCAAGAGTTAGAGACTAGGGTGCTCGAGGAGCAATAACGAATCGAAACCTTACGTGAACAATTACAAGAGGCCAATAATCGTTTGGCTCAGATGGCACAACAACTAAGGGAGAGAGGTGGAGAAGATCGTGGTCTTGAGGATCCTAGCGTAGGAAATGAAGTCGAACGTATTAGAGAACGAGAATCTCTTGGGTCTAATTAATCCAGTGCCGTATTGGTTTTGACCTTTTGTAAGAGAATGATAGGATGGGGATGTAGAATGTTCTACTTTGGAGGCCAGTGTATTTTGTTGATGACTTGTTTACTTTTGTCTACTACTTTTGACTTGGTATGTACTCAACTTGACTGTGACTTGTGTTTTAGTTTAACGAGTTCTAGTTTGTACTAACGTGAGACATGACTGAGTGTGAACTGTATTGTGAAATGTGCTATGTGAAAATGTGTTTGCTCCACTTGCTTTAAGAGTTGTTACTTGTGTGTGTGTGAAGTTAATTATGGTTTAGTATGGTTGATATACATATGCATATAGATTAGCTATGAACATGGAAACGAGAGGGCAACGACGAGGCCGTGGGCGTGGACGTGGCCTTAGACAACCCCAAGATCTAGGGGATGATCACGAATCAGTTGCAGGAAATAATCGTGAACCAAGGGCCGATGCTAATGATCAGGTAGCCACAGCCATCCAACGTATGACTGATTTGTTAGTACAAATGGCTGGTCAAAACCTTGGAAATCAACAAGGAAACCCTGTGAATCAAGTAGAAGGAGAAGACAAGGCACTAGAGAGATTTCAAAAATTTTCTCCCCCTAAGTTTGCTGGAGGTCCTGACCCCGATATAGCCGAGAATTGGTTGGAAAATATAAGGAACATATTTGATGCTTTGAATTATTCCGAAGAAAGACAAGTAACTTTTGCGGTGTTCCAATTTGAAGGAGCGGCTAGAGCATGGTGGAATGTTATCAGAAATAAGTGGGAAAGGGAACAAACTCCGAGAACTTGGATGAATTTCGTACAAGAATTTAATGAAAAGTTCCTTCCACCACTGGTCCAAGAAAAGAGAGAAGATGATTTTATAAAACTTTGCCAAGGAACCCTAAGTGTGGCTGAATATGAAACTCAATTCACTAAGTTGTCACGATTTGCCCCAGAACTGGTACTTACAGAGCGAAAGAGAATAAGACGGTTTATTTAGGGACTTAACTTAGAAATTCAAGATGCTCTCGCAGCAGCTCAAATTGAGACATTCACCGATGCCCTTGAGAAAGCCCAAAGAGTCGAGGTAACAAAATCTCAACTAAAAGCCTTTCAAGCCCGAAAGAGAGATGCACCTAGTGGTAGTTCCCTTGAGGTTCCTAGAGAAACCGTACCGCCTCCGAAAGTCGGAAAAGGAACTGGTGGAATAAAATACCTCCCTATTCTTCTCATAAGATGGAGCAACTAGAAGGGACTACATCACAGAGAACTCAAACAAGAAGGGTTCAATCAAAGGAAACACCGTTGGGAAGTTAAGCCACGGTTGTCCAACCAACTTGTGGATACTGTGGGAAAAGCAATCACACTGAGGACAACTGTTGGGTGAAAGGATGGAAATGTTTACGTTGTGGGAGTGCCGACCATCAACTTAGTCACTGCCCAAGGAAGCAACAGAGAGAGGGTGATCCTCATCAAGGAAATGTAACTACTTCTCAACAAGTTACTGAAGGAGGAAACCGATCACGAGCACCGGCTAGAACATATAACCTTCTAGGTCAACAGATTTCAAGATCAACCGAGGTAGTTGAAGGTATGAATTTCGAGGACGAAATTCTGTTAAGGGGGGAAGAATGTGAGGCCCCGATTTTTCCCAATTTCTGGAAAATATTAAATAATGTCAATTATAGTTATTTTGGTTTGCCAAGGTGTTTATATGGTTTGTTTTACTTTTCAAAGTGTTGGTTTTAACTAGCTTGTTTTACAAAGTTTGAAAACCCTAATTTGATTAAAACCCTAGTTTGCTTTGAAAACCCTAAATTGGGATAAAACCCTAATATGTATATGCAAAACCCTAGTTTTGAAAATACATTTAAGTTTTATGTCCAATGAAAAGTTTGTTATTTCTTGATTTTACGTGTGTTAATGCATGATTAAGAAGGATGATTAAGACGATCGATGTCGATTCCTAGGTGATTAGTGGCTTTAGTAGGTGTAATTAAGTTTGATGGACTAAGTTGATAGGAAAGAAAATTACTTGGGCAAGGGTAGAAGTTAACCTAAGTTGGTAGGTTAATTAGCATTACACATTTGACCAATTTTGACCAAACACTAAATATCTAGTTGATGACATCTCTTGGTCATTCTAGAGCTTGAGAGAGCCGGCCAAGCCAAGGGAAAAACAAAGAGGGAAACCGTGAGGAAAAGGGAAGAAAAGAAGAGAAAAAAAAAAGAGAGGAAAAAGAAGAAAAACTTGGGAACTCTTGCAAGGTTTAATCATTCAATCTTGATTTGGAGTTAGGAGGTGAAGCTTGCACTTGAAAGGTTGAGGTTGCACCAAGAACACAAGGTAGCAAGGTTTTCTTCTATCTTTCTTCTATTTTTTTTACAAGCTGGAATTTCGACTAAGTTGATGAAGTTGTTGGATTTTGTTGTTGTTTTGACTTGATTGAGGATCATGTTTAGCTTCTTAGATGAATTTATGGTTTAGATTGTTGAATTTTCTTGTGTAAAGCTGCAGCCAAGAAAAAATCATTAGGGTTGAATTTCCGTCCATTTTTCTGTCCGAATTTGCTTGATATTTTTGAAGATGATGGGGACAGAATTAGCTTTAGCACAAAGCATGAAAGTTTTAGATAGTTGAGTGAGGATTCTACCTGTAAATTTTCATGTGAATCGGAGCACTGTATCATGTGAAAAGACTAAAATGCCCCTGATGCCCTGTTTCTGTCCGAATCGTTATTTTTGCTGCTGTAATGGGCCATTTTGACCGGGAAGATGACTGTTTTTGTTTTTGAGATCTTCCTAAGTATTGTAGCCTTATATGTTAGCTTTCTAATGGCTTTGGAATCGCTTGATTTGGAGCTGTGAGTGTGGAGTTATGGCTATTTGAAGCTGTCCTGCTTAAATCTCTGCGATAGGGTAGAAAGCCATTGTTTTGATTATTTTCGACCTAGTTCGGGATGGAATTGGATTTCAACTTCTTCATGAAATTGTAGAGGGTAATGTGGAACGTGTAAGGGTTGCATTTGCATGATTGTTATTGCATTCCAGTCATTGGATTTGCATGTGCGTGTTTTGGTTGGAACGTGATGCATTTGGGCAGAAACAGAAAATTAGGATTGACGGGACAGCCTCTTTGACACCATTTTTCGTGTTGATCCTTTGTGATTTGGCTTTTGGCCAAAACATGAAAGTTATACCCTTTCATTCTAGCTTTCCAACGCATCTAGAATTTCTTGATTTCGATTTATGAGCACTGAGTTATGATCGTTGGAATCTAGCCTGTCGGAAATTCTAACATTAAAATTTATGGGACTGTTTCCGCATTTTTGACCTAGAAAGAGTGAAAAGTTGTCTTCATGAAATTTGTAGCTTGTTCTCTTAGCTTCGAAACGAAACCTCGTTCACTTCAATCCTATACTTGTACCATTAGTTATGATTAAAATGGAAAAAGGTGTCAAATCTGCCTTTCACACCTTTTAGTGTGTGTTTCCCGTATTCATTCTATTCCCGTCCGTTTTTGGTCTAACGCCCATGCATGTGCTCCTATTGCTATTTTAAGTGTTTATAAGTATTTTTTCAAGAGTTTTAGTTCTTTGAGTATGTGCACTTCACGTCATTTCACATGTGCAAATGGATTTTCTTAACTCAGGTGATTCTGTGGACACCGAAGGACGTGTTTGATCTTCTAAATTTTCCTCGCTTGTTCTCAACTGTTGGTGAGTGTTCCTTGTATGTTTGTGAATAAATTGCTCTGTTGACGTGTTTAAATGGTTTTAATAATTATGTGAAGGGCGAGTGTGTTCTTTATCGCACTCGACCTACTTTTTATTCTACTGTTCAACTGTGTGCTTTTCCATTGTTTGTATATTATTTGCGCATGACTGTAGGCCATGTGTACTAACACAAAGGCTGAACAAGGCCTTTCTCCCTTCGTTATCGACCTATTCGAGCCAGAAGCGGACTCGGTCGGATAGGTTGATAACCTAGGGCACTGCACGGTATACTCGAGTATTACCACTAGGAGTTATAAGGAGGAGTAGGGGGTTGAGTATTGAACAAGACGGACTGCAACTGCTTCCAGTGGAACCTGTATCCTTTCACTAGTTATTTTCCCAGTTTATGTGTTTATACATTTTATGCTTCTAAACTGAATTATATTAACCTACTGAGTGCTTAACTGATATATTTTTTGCTCCACTGTTACTGTGTGATTTGTGTGATGTTAGGATCGCTCACTGGGTTTTTAGCTCATCCCTTTCAACTTTGTTTCTCCTTAGCAGGATTTGAGATCGAGAGCTTCCAAGGGTTACACTAGGTCGATTGGTTTGGAGACCTAATCTTGTATTTTGATGTAGCCCTTGTATTTTGAATTGTACTAATGGAATGTTGGATGGAGGGTTAAACTTTTGTATCTGTAATTATAGTTCGGGACGTTTGTGGTTCGTTAAGGAAATTTTGGGGTTTAAATGTTACAGTTGATTTGAGGACATCGATGTATTTTGTTATTTGCATTTGAACTAAGGATCTGTAGTGAGTCCCGGCGAGAGATGGGCAGGCGGCTCACTGATACCTTAGGGTTCGCCCTAGGGAGAGGTGGGGCTGTCACACTTAATGTTTGGCACCTTTTGAATCAAGGAGTCAAATAGAGATTTTACATTAATGAATGTACTAAAAAAGCATAAGCGTGTGTGTATTTCTGAGGTTCGATTAAACATGACTAAAAATGCAAACAAGTCAAGTTTGATCGTTTTACTCGTAAGCTCAAATAGCTTGAATATTTTAATGAGCTCAAGCTTAAGCATTACTTGCTTAATGGAGTTTCAAATACATATTTTTAATTTCTTATATCTATTAATGTAAAATTTTATTGTATCTCTTGTGTAAAACTATGTAACATATTAATCTATATCATTTAAGATTGATTAGATTTGATCAAACTCGATTAAGTTTGATCCTATTGGGCTGTGTTTGTGTAAGATAAAAATAAACCGAATTCAAGTTTGAGGTTCACATCAAAGCTCTCAACAAGCTCGACCTTGAACTTGAGGTCAAGTGCTTATAGCTCGAGTCAAGCTTAAATTGTGGACTATTGGAGCCCAACCCAAGTCATTTGCACCCCTAAAACTCGACGACATTTTGAGCCTGACATATGTATGCCATAGCTCAAACTTGTGTAGCTATTCAAGCTATTTCTGCTTGACTAGAGCTCGTTCAATGAGAACTTGAGTTCGAATTTTGACCAAGCAACTTGTGAATAGCTTGATCGAATTCAATTTTTTTTTTGGTGACCGTTATTACAAACATTTGGGTATTAGAAGATTTCATACAAACCAAAATCAAATTTCCATCTTCCCGATTGCCATAAATTGAGTTATAGGAAGTCAAGATTGTTGAGACATTTAAATGAAAACAAAAGAATTCCAGAATGTTAATTTCACCTAACCATGCTAAAAGAGAAATAATCAAAGTGCATTTTGATGTGCAAAAAATTGGTCCGACTTAAACATTTTGAAATAAAATTCTCTAATTTAACACAATTTCAAGCAAACCAAGTTCACTACAATATTGAAGTAAAGAAATTCTAGCTAAACTTTGATTGCTCAGGGATCAAGTTCAATTAAGCATTTTAAATGAATTCAAATTATATTTCGAGGATATTGAGTTCACTTTGGTTAATTTTAAAATTTTTAAGTGAAATGGACTTCCTGGAAATCGAGTTGAGTGGAAGTTTTTTTTTTTTTTTTTCAATTGTTGAATTGAACCCAATTCACAAGAAATCAAGGTAAGTTAAAATTTCTTATAGTTTCTAGGAAAGAGAGTTCAGTTAAATTTGTTTCCATTTAATGATAAAGTGGTCCAGGTTTCTTGGAAATGTAGTTTACTTAAGACTTCATTTATAAATTATTAAGTGGACTTGATTTTTTGAAATCAATCATGTGCAATTTTACTTTTATTTTGTTCCGCCTGAGTATTATGCTTTGGTTCCATCTCCATACTTTGTCAACAGATTCAGATAATTCCTCATTTATTAGTTTTATGCACTTTCCAAATTGAGTTTGGGCAAAAGCAATTCACAGTTACTGAAGAAAATGATGGATTAACAAACAATTTGTCTCTATGCAGCAAAAGGATAGAAATAATGTCAATAATGAATAGTATCAACTTAACCAAGGCAATATGATTCCACTACAAGAAAATAGGCAATTAGTGTCAACAAAACTTGTCACTATTTAATAAAAGGTTGTCACTAAACACCATCAGTGACAACATTTCGGTTGTGACTCGTTTGACACTAAATCACTGTCACTGAAGACTCATAGCGACAAGACAAAAATTGTTGTCACTGATAAGACCAAAATAGTGACAAAATTTTGTTGTCACTATTTTATCAAGTCTTTAGTGACAACAATTGTTGTCATTAAATGTGCAACTTTTTCATCACTAGTGTCCTGGTAGTTGTCACTGTTGGGAATTAACAGTGACGAGAAGTCGTCACTACGTGTACAAGATCATTAGTGACAACTTTGTTTCATCATTAACCTAACCGCAGTGATCTTGAGTTAAGTTGTCACTAGCAATATGAGTGACAACTTAAGATTGTCACAGAACATGAAATTTGTAAACCGGGCAGTAGCATTCCACTTAATGTCCGTCTGTGCTATCAAAACTTACAATTTAAGCTGAAAATTGTTGGGACCAACATGATAAAGCCTGAACGAAGAAAATCCAAAAACCATTATACTAAAGAACTAATTAAAATCCATAAAACGAATTCATAAACACAACATCTAATTTACATAGCATCCATACATCTAATTATCCTACCATCTACATAGATGGACAATTCATTACACCAAGTTTCTCCACAAAAGTAAAACAAAAATACCATGAACTCCTAAGCAAAAGCATCCCAATAGATGGTGAAACAAAAACAAATCCCATCCATGTATGTGTAGTCCATGCCTATCCACAAAATGATTTCATAACCACAACATCTACACTCCATCCATGCATCTGATTATCCTACCATATACATATATGGAAAATTCATTGCAGCAAGTTTCTGTGCAAAAGTGAAACAAAAGCAGATCCCATCAATTTCGGTGTAGTCCATGCCTTCATAAACTGCAATTAGAAGGGAACAGCAGAAAGGAAAAGATGGCATCAACTATTCTGATGAAACAGAATACAGGACATCAACTATTTGCTAAATAGAATACAGGCACGTGCAAAAAGAAATAATAATAATCCAATATGGAATAGATAAAATAACTAACCATGGGATATGTTGGAGAACTTGAAAGGTACAAAAGAATCTGCCAATCATCTACATAAAGCGAAGACGGCACAATCTCTAAGACCACAAAACAAGATCTAGAAAAGGAAAACAAAATTCTACTTGATTGTATTTAAGAGTATGAAATCTGTATAGTGTAATTCATTGTGAATAACAATAAGTATGCTACTAAACAAGCTACACTCATCCAAGGCAAAAATGATTTTCTTCCCTTTCTTTAAGTAGACTTCTTGTCTGCACAGCTGGAGATTAATGCAACCCAATCCTAATTTATAGTGAACTAAAACTAGGCAGAAGCGTACCACCAGCACTACGACTACCACTACTAGTCTACATACTACTAATTCCCCACAATAGTTCTAAGTGTCAACTTCAATACAATTTCAAGTTCACGACAACAGTTCATCATTTATAAATAACAACTTCAAGTTCACCACAACAGTTCATCATTTATAAATGAACGAAAAGCCATAGACAGTTGAGCTTTATACTCACCTAGCAGATTTTCTCACTTGCCTAGTGCATTCAACCGTTCTAATAGCTCACGATAGAGTTGATTGTTCTGTTGTTGTTGCTCCTTAAGCTCCTTGATTTCATTGGCCATTGCAGCAACTTGTTGCTCAGCTTGTTCGGCTCTTTTCAGGTTCATTTCATTTTCAGTCCGAAATTGCTGAAATATAGCTGCATGACTCTTGCTAGTACCCTGACCACAAGTCTGTCCAGGTACATGCCCAACTTCTTGCATGCAGATTTCTTTTGGAGTCATTGAGGTTGTAGTCTTTAGTTCATCCATTTTGTCCTAAACGTGTACCACATATCCATAGATCCCGCCATTAGATGTTAAAAAAGAAATATACAAAGGCAAAATTTGGCTCTTACTTACCAATATGATTTTTGCCTTGTCATTGACCATGGTACCTTTCTTTCTAGAGTACCGACTGAACTTGTAAAGATCAATTTCAGATAGCTCTATGCCATCATTCCTTTTCTGCATGAGTTGCGAATTATGAATATAAAAATTGCATAACTAGAGAAAGGTTGGAAAAATGAGACACCAGAAAATTGTAAGATGCACCTTTTCTTCCACAACTCGTGCCAATGACTTGGTACCAACAGTTGTTGGAATGTCATGGTGCTGACGATTTTTTTTGTTACGCTCACTGACAACCTAAGCTCAAGACAAAGTCAAGATTAGAAATAAATATGTTTTTTAAAGTTGAACAAATAATCTAGACTCTTTAGAACTAAAATCAGCAAGGATTTTTCAACATTCAGTGAAGGAACCACTAAGATTAGACATAAACATGAGCTATAAACAATTTAGCAAACATGGTAGGCTGTTTGCGTGTGAGTGTGAGATAGACCTTAAATTCTTCAGATGAGAAGTACTCGCACAGCCATATCCAATCTTCAGGCCTCACATTTTCAGGCACGTGCTTCTTTGCTTCCTCTTTAGTGTTGAATTTCAGAAACCAGAGGTGAAGCTTGTAGCAACGAGTCCTGTATTGTGTGTTCAGCTGTTTTAAAATAGCCAACATTGTGTGTGGCTGTCCATTAGCTTCAAACCCAACCTTTGAAAATGAGAATGCATAAGTGAAATGTTAGTAATGGTAGTGCAAAAAAGTTTCAGCATCATACTTGGATTTGATTTTGGCTAGTTCTTGTGTAGTATTGGCAAAATGAGAACTAAGAGAAACACCTACAATGACTGACTTGAAAAGGTCATCTCGATGCTTCTCTTCAAGTCTTGACCATTTGCTAGCATTATGCCTCGCTACCTTTCGAATAACACAGCCTGACTCAGTGATGAAATATTGAGAATCATCCCCCACTATGCAACCAACATCCTGCTCCACGTCAATTTTCAGCTTTTTCTGTGCATCTCTCTTCCTGTTTAGTCCAATATTCCTAGTAGATCCTCGTCTTGTTATGCTTGAGTTCCCTGTCCAACCACATATATTGATTCATTTGGGAGATAGTTACAAATTTTAAATTGTAATCATTAAATTTGACTAGTTATAGGTTTAGTTATAACGTAGAATTTACAAGTTTTTCATTGCATTTTATATATTACAATTAATGAATAATAAAGAAAAATAACGAAAAGTTTAGAAACTATTGAAAAGGTCTACACTAAAACCTCCTCCAGAATACATAGGGGAAAGTTTTAAAATTTAAATCAAGAAAACTTTTAAATAAGTGCAAGTTGTTTCAACAAGTTCAATCATGGCCCGAATCATGACCAAGTGCAAGTTGTTTCAACAAGTTCAATCAAGGCCATGACCTTGTCTTAAATTGAATATCAAACTGAAGTTAAAATGGTTCGAGATTGTTCAAGTTTCGAGCAGCTTAGGAATTGTAGTCGTTTGCTTGTGGCTTAGTGGAATAAAGTTTTGGCCAGCTTAGGAATTGTTCATGGTTTGAATTAATTGTTGTTTAGTTTATTGTTTAGCTTATTTAATTGTCTGTTTCATTAGTGATTTGGTTGTCCTAGCTCATTTAGTCAGGTTACAATGTATCAATGTTATATCTTGATTTCTTGTTATATCAATGTTTTGTTCCTTCTTGTTGTTTAGTTCCTTGTGAGTTTTCTTCTTGATCAGATTTGTGTTCCCTGTGGGTCATTTATTTAAAAAAAAAATTAGAGTCCATCTGTACCTACAGCGTACTGTAGTAATTTTAAAAAAATCAAGAAAACGAATTAGAAGTTTGAAAGCAATTAAGAATGTCTACACTAAAAACAAAGTTTGCAATACATTCATACACACATGTAATAGAACAATATTCACCTACTTATCCAATTCCAATACGCGTGCACACGCACACACGCACACACATACATGCATATATATATATATATATATATATATATATATTGTTCAATTTTGATTTTAGAGGGTTACTAATTTAACTACTTTAACTTTTTGCCAATTGGAATATTTATCCTTTTAGCATATGAACCTACTTAATGTATGTGGTTTTTGGTAATTCGAATTCTTTTTCTCCCGAATCATGTTTTGTAAATTATTGTTTGGCTTGATTATATATTAGAATATAGTAGATTTTTGAAAAGAGTTAAAAGTAAAGACTGAAATGGTCAATTATGTCTATCTACATCTGGTTTTGGAGTATATATTATCTCATTCGGCTGTCAAAGGAAACAAATTCACTTGCTAAAATGGAATAATGGTGACTGTACCAGATTCATTCTCCAGCTGAAGTGGGGGAGAGTCATTATTGGTAGCTTCACCTCGCTGTGCTTCCATTTCAGCCCCATCTTGTTGTTCATTTTCCCTCGCAGCCACTCCAGATTCAGATGATTGTGGTTCTCCGCCATGAACTTTGTCCACAGGGCCTTGATTTTCTGATGAATTCAGAGTCACAAACTGATCACATGATCCTGACTCCCTACTGGCAGATGCAGTTTGGTTACTCGCCTTAGATGTAATGGGCTCCTTGGACACGTTCCAGGCAGTGGTGGCTGTTTCTGTCCCTTTTCCTCTTCTTCCAGGTCCAGCCATGTACTAAGTGAACATAGACAAAGCAATCAAAGTCAAATTTCGATTTTTGCAGTAGAATAGCAGTACAAGAGAATTAAGTAATCTACAAAGTTTGTAAAAATACACATACAAGTAAATATTAACACATACTTTGTTGTAAGAGTGAAGAATTCGAAATAAACAAATGGAGTGAAGTAATGCAGCTAGTCAGAAGTACTTTCGTCCTCAGTTGATATGTCCATTTCTTCACTACAAGTATTGCTTGAAGTAGCATCCATGTCCTCTTCATCATTGATGAACTCATCATCTATTGAATTTGTCTTACTTTTAGAAGCTTGAGCATGTACCATTGAAGATTCAAGTATCTGTAATGGCGGTGTATTCTCTCTTACAAGTGGTTGCATTTCACCAAGATCTATGACAATTTCAAATTCCCCAGCCTGTTCTTCTTAGTATATGTCTTCTTCTTGATCATTCGCCAATTTCTCCGGGACATCATATGAACTACGAGGGGTGAAACTTTCAACCACATACCAATTCTTACCTAACTTCATATTAGGTACATAAAAAACCTGATGCACTTGATCAGCAAGCACATATGGCTGGTCTTCGTACCATTTTCGTGATGCGTTTACACTAGTGATTCCCCAATCTTTGTCTATCTGGATTCCCAAATTATCTCCAACATTCCACCACTCACATTTAAATATTAGAACATTTTTCCTCCCCTGAAAATATTTAAGCTCAATAATATCTTTTAGGACCCCATAGAAGTCTATATTATTATTTCCATGTTCTCCTTTTACTATAACACCGCTATTTTGTGTTTTCCTATTTTTTTCTCGATCTTGGGTATGAAATCGATATCCATTCACCATACAACCAGTATATCTCATTACTCGAGTGTCGGGACCTAAAGCCAATGATCGCATCTCATCAGTCTGCTGCTCCCAACCATAGAGAACCTATTACATTGGCGACTAACATTATTTGGTAAGTTTGCCACTATTGAGCATTTTTGTAGGACTAAAAATATCTAAAAAAAAATGCTAATGAAACTATATTGTCTTACTCGATCTTCAAACCATTGACAAAATTCTCGATCATGCCGCTGATCAATATTGTCACTACTCTTTGCTTCCAACTTGAGTTTGTGCTCGCTGGAGTGAAACAATGAAATCAAATCAGAGACGGACTAGTGAAAATTTTTTAGAGGCTATTTGATATCCTAGTGAAATTTTTACAATGCAAGTGAAATTTGATTACACTTACTTGATATAGCTCTCAAGCTCTTCGCAATTGTTGAGGACAAATACGCGAATCTTTTTCCATTCAGATTGAGTTAATAGGCCTGCTTTGCTTCCCCCAAATGGACGGCCTTGACTAGAAAAAATACATAGGTTCCCCAGCTGGTGTGGATTATCATTATTACGCTCAACTCTATTGAATATTGTCTCAATATTGCGCAAGTATATGGAGCAGAATGTCAAGCATTCATTGTCTATATACCGCTCGGTGATACATCCTTCCGGTCGAGCCTTGTTAGTAAAATAGCCTTTTAGTGTGCTCATTTTCCTATTATTTATTAAAAGCAATTTTATTGTTAGAATTTAGAATTAATTTAATCAAATACATGTTACAATTTAGAATTAATTTAATCACAGAAAAGTAATTTTTCCTTACCTTTCAAATGGAAACATCCACCGGTATTGAGGTGGTCCGGCAATTTTGGTTTCACTAGGCAAGTGAACCAATAGATGCACCATTATGTCAAAAAATGAAGGCGGAAAAATCCTCTCCAGCTTACATAAGAGAAGTGCAATGTTTCTCTCCTGCTCCTCCAAAATGTCCAAGTATTGTGTTCTTGAGCATAATTTCCTAAAGAAACTACTCAATTCAAATATAACTTGGCATCCACGTATTGCAAGTGGGAGAATCCGCTGTATGAATATATGGTAGTCATGGCTTTTCATTCCCGAAGCAATAAACTCACCGTTCTTTATACAACGGGATATGTTCGAAGCAAAGCCATCTGGAAACTTGACATGGGATAAAAAGTCACATATCTTCTTTTTTTCCTGCTTGCTTAGATTATAGCAAGCTGCTGGCATGATACAAGTCCTACCATTGTCAGTCAAATGCAAGTCCTGCTTCAACCCCATCTCCTCTAAATCTACTCTAACCTTCCAATTGTCTCTAGTTTTATGTTGTATGTCCATTAGTGTACCAAACAAACTCTCAGCTATATTTTTTACCACATGCATTATGTCTAGATTGCGTCTTATCTTCAAATCTGCCCAATACGGCAACTCAAAAAATATACTCTTCTTCTTCCAATTCAGATCATTATTTTTAGCACGTTTTCTCTTTCGCTTCTGGATTGACCCATTAGCTTTTCCAAACTGGATTTGCTCCATATTCTGTAGTTGAATCAGAATTTCCTTCCCTGATACAAAGCTGACCGAACTTCTTAGCTCAACCTCTCCATTAAATGACTTTTTCTCTCTTCTCCAACGATGGTTATCAGGCAAAAAACGACGATGGCCCATGTAGGCTAATTTATGTGCATTAGGTAGATGGATACAAGATGTCTCAGTCATGCAAATAGGGCATGCAGTATACCCTTTAGTGCTCCACCCGGACACCATTCCATAAGCGGGGAAATAATTAATGGTCCACAACAGCACACCCCGCAAATTAAACTTCTGATTAGTATATGCATCATGTACTTCAATACCAGCCCACAATTCATTCAACTCTTCAATCAACAGTTGGAGGTAAACATCTATATCATTTCCTGGAGACTTTGGTCCAGGAATTGATAAAGAAATTAGGACAAATGGGTCTTTCATACACCTCCATGGAGGCAAATTATAGGGAACTACAAATACGGGCCAAATACTATAGGAAGTACTCATGTTTCCGAATGGATTGAATCCATCTGTCACTAATCCTAGACGTACATTCCTCGGGTCTTTAGCAAAATCAGGATGAATATCATCAAAATGCTTCCAAGCCTCACTATCAGCTGGATGTCTCTAAATATTACTATCATGGACTCGCTTCTCCTTATGCCATCTCATATCACGAGATATATCCCTATTTGTATACAGCCTTTGCAGTCGAGGTTTCAAAGGGAAATGCCGTAACACTTTGCGAGGTACTATAGAACCTAACGACTTGTACCGAGGTTCCTTGCAGTTTTCATTTGGACAAATATCCAAATGTGCATATTCTTTACGAAACAGCACACAGTCATTTATACATGCATGCATGAATCTTATCGGATGTAAACCCCAAGTCTCGGATTATCTTCTTAGCCTCATAAAAGGAAATAGGAATTTCAGCCTCACTAGGTAAGGCATTTTTAAACACGCCAAGTAAAATGTCAAATGACTTGACACTCCAACCATTCATTGTCTTCAAATGAAGAAGAGTTACAACAAAAGACAATTTGGAATAATGTGTGCAGCCGGGGTACAAATCTTCATTTGTTTTTTCTAACAATCTAATAAAGGAATCTGCCCTGCCTTGTTCTCCTGTTGAAGGCTCACCCGAGTTATACCCCCCATTAGCTGTTCCAATATCATTCAACAAGTCATTTATATCATCTTCATCACTATCTTCTCCATTTTGATCAATTATAACATTGCCGGCATCTGAGTCATCTTCAAAACCTTCCCCATGGTATATCCATCTAGTATAACACCTACTGATTCCATTTCTCATCAAATGGCCCTCTACATTTTCCTTTGTTTGGTCCCGAATATTGTTACATTTTGTACAAGGGCATGGAATTTTAAGATGTTCTTCTTTCTGAGAATATGCAAACTTCAAAAAATTGACTACCCCTTGTTCATATCTCTCATCTCTCCTATCTGTCAAACTCATCCAGCTTTTATCTATGGCCTAAAAGTGAACCAAGATGATCATAAACAAAGTGTAACATGAATTGGACTGGTCAAGTATGTACTGAATCTTTTATTATCTAAAGCTGAGATATAATCAAGCCACAACAAATCACATTCAAGTGATGTTTAACTTAGCAAAACATGTAAAGCCCAAAAACGGAACAATGGCTTAGAGTATTTTATATTATATAAAGAAAAACACATATTGTAGGAGCTAGCACAAATTACTATAAGAGTATGTAATTCTTGTACATTGCTGAATGCTGACCTTGGAAATTTTGAAGTAGGCGCTGTCTAAATTGTGAATTTGAGTAGAAACCACGGGCTGTCCTTGCTCTTCTATGACTGACTATCACCTTGCTGAAATTAAACCATATACAACCAAATATTAGAAGCTACAAGCCGTTGAATATTTGTTGGCATAGCAAAGTCCATTAATCAATTGAGATTTTCTTTCACCAAGCCCCAGATGTTTCAAACAAATAAGATAAAACCAGAACTGTTTTCATTACAAGAAGGCTAAGTTAGAATTGTACACTATTACGTGGGAAGTCATTAAGATGCTGGTGCCTTTAAATTTATTGTCACATAAAGGAACGTAACATAATAGAGTCATCTAAGCTACTTCCATACCGCACAAAGAAATAAAATGATACAACTTACCATTTTTTATGTTGTACAGCTGAAAACAAATACTACAACATTCTAATAACTTACTTAAATCACTATATTTACTACTCACAAAATAGAGGCATCAGAGGCAAAACACAAGAAACATATGGTCAAATACCAAAAAAAAAAAAAAAGGATGAATGCACCACTGCAGTATTGAATCTTCAACCAATGACTGAATCACTAGCAGTTCAGTTAAAGGTTCATCAAAAGAATTCAAATTGCAAAGAAAAAGGGATACACACACACACACACACACATTATTTCACTTAAGAGCGTCTAGAATGAGTATCTCCACTCAGCGAGCAAAATTTCAGAAGGGAGACAATGAGATTAGCAGTACATCTGTTGATAAAATCAACTTAGATAGTTTTATCGAATCTACCAACTTAGAAACCACATACACACTACACCTAATGGGGAAACCAGTTTGCAAGAATAATAGTATTACTCATCATCATTTGCAAAATAGTTAAAATCAAGCTTCATGTGGTCGATTAAGCATTATTCTTGTAGTATCCGTAGGTAAAAAAATTAACTAAATAACATTGACACCCAAGTGAAAAAACTTAAAATTACCTGGGTTTGTTCTGAAGCTTCAAGCTCAGCTTAACGAAGCTATTCCTTGCTTCAAGCTCAGCTCAACGAAGCTATTCCTTGCTGTGATGCTCTATTCACCAACGAAGGATTGTCTTTTAGGTTGGAGGTAAGAGGGGTTTGTTGGAACCAAACTGCATTTTTTCTATATTCAGTGAAGATCGAATGCAAGTATATGAGGAAGCAAGATTAGGCACTTAGGAAAGATGATTAGATGGAAAATTTGCTTGGAGAAGTATTGCATTTCGCCATTGATTCGATAGAACCAGCAATTGCAAAAGGGGAACTGTTGGGAAAGTGAAAGGAGCTTGAGGATGAGTGTCTGTCTGAAGCCGACAGCATTGTCCAAGTGTTTGTATGTAAGCCAACACACTAAACGACATCGTTTTGGTCATCTTTTAGTCCCGCGCATGCTTCTTTGATTTTTCAAGTTGGCGCTATTTTTGGACAACAATTCCTGCTCACGCTTTCTCTTTCCTATTATCTCTCTATCTCTCTTACACCTTAATTTTTTTTGAACTTCAATTTTTCCCTCATTTTTTGCTAGAAAAAAAGAAAACGGTAGGATTTTAGGAGTAAAAGGTCCAAGACATTACAATCCAACCACTTGGGATGTGCAAATATGGAATTTTTTGATTTACTGACTAAATTTAATTTCAATTATGAAATTTTAAATCGGAAAAATTCCAAATTGAGACCACAATTCGGGTTTTCGATTTAAAAAATTCTTGAATCAGTTCGATTTCGGGATTTAAATTTTTCGAATTGGCACTTAAAGTTTGAATTCACAATTCGAAATCGAAATATTTAGTTCTGATTTCAATTTTGAATTCGTACATTTTATAAAAATATACAAATATTATATACAATATATATAATATTGTATGTAATATCAAAATTTCTATTATATAATAATAAAGCCTGGGAATAATAATTGTTGTATGCTAATTAAATTAGTTATATTCTAATAAAGTTTAACATATCCTGAATTCAGTGAATTCTAGTAGTTTACTGAATTCCAAATTCAATTCGGTATAAAATCGAAATCAAAATTAATGAATTTGAAATAAAAATCGGTCAAAATTTTCAGTGTTCAAATTTTAAAAAATTTCGTATTCATAGTTTGGAATTACTAATTTCAAATTCGTTGCACACCCCTAACAACCACTAGGCTAATTCTTCTCTTGGTATACATACATACTATGTTAGTTTCCATATTGGATTTGGTTATTTTCCCTGAATTTTTTTATTTTTGATTCATGTGAATTACATATATTACAATGATTAATAACCTTACAATATTTATCTCTCCAAACTAAAAAACATGTTTCAATGTCTCTATACACTTGTTTTTGGTTATATCCATTATCATGTACGAAACTCCAAACCCCAGCAATTAAACATGTGAGCTTACACATATAATAGTCATTTATTTGTGAACTTGTGTTCATTAGTCTTTATTTTTTATAAAATTCTTCAACTTATGCTTAGCTCTTTGCTCAAACTATAGTAATTTCTCTCCATAATTCATTCAAGGACTAGACAAACGATTTATTCATTCAAGGACTAAACAAACAATTTATAATTTTTGAGATGTAAAATATCTACTCATATCTCATTGACATGTTGTGTTTTGTAAATTTATAAAATAGAGGGGTCAAATTACATTAATTTCTATACATAGTTCATTAATTTAAGCACTAAACAAACAACTAACAATATGACTACATATCTCATTCATTTTGCAAATTCATAAATTAGAGGGGTAGAGTTATAAAATTTAGGGTGGCATAATAGAATTACAAAGACTTTTCTAAATGTATACTGACAATAAAATGTTGTCACTGTAATTCAATCAGTGACAACCTACAATGTTGTCAATATAGCATGCAATTTAGTGACAACATTTTTTATGTCATCACAAATTTATTTCCCGCCATATTCACTAGATGCGCGCCAGTTATTCTGTGACGTTGCTAAATGACAAAAAATCATCTTGTCACTAAAAAGTACTGTACCCATAATAATTAGTGACGACAGCTAAAGTTATCACTAAACAGTACCAACTGTGACAACTTTTTTGTTATCACAGATAATGTTATCACTAAAAGCTGTATTTCTTGTAGTGTTCAACAAGAATTTGGATGTTGCTGGAAACCTGGAACAATTCAGATATGCACGCAAAGCATCTTAACAAAATAGATTTACGAATTATTAGAGAAAAGTCATCAACCATATCTTTACCAGAAAATGAGAAGAATCAATTATATTCTTCTTTGAATGCTGCCATTATATTCACCCTCTAAGACTGATATAGGTTTGCATGGGAGCGAAAGTCTGCTCCCCCAATCCCAAAAAATAAAAAAATAAAATAAAATCTAATTGCAATTGATTTCAATTAAGAAAAGAAATTTCCATGTGAAATTTCCATTGGCGCTATAATAACAGGTCTGGAAACGAGCAAAGATAACAAACTTGTGGATGGGAGATGTGCTTTAGCTTAACGGTACCAAAAAAAAACATTATATGATTTATGAAGGAAATAGTCAGCTTTTAATTATATAATAAAGAAAGTAAAATATGCAGTCTTGTTTATAAAGGGAATACTGCTCGATCTCCAATTCCCGTTTTGTTTTTCCAGACACGTCTTTCAAATTATAGACATTCCGTAGGGAAAACTCATTCTCTTTTCATATAAAAGAGAAGAAGTAATGAAGGTTAAGAAATTTGAATACTTGACATCGTCCCAAACAGAAACTTTTGACATATTGTTCAATAACGCCAGGGTACAGAGAATTTGCGTCCAGTTTTGAGGGCATAGAGTGACCATTAAGTTTCTTAGTTAGTTTACTGTCGGAAAGAAAAACTAAATGTTTCCCTAACAAATTTTCTCGCACATAACACATTCACCATCTGTCCTTTGACTGTTCTGCATTAACACATCCATGAAACAACCCATTTTACTACAACCATTATGCGTCTACAACATCCTTTTTCATTTGTACTCTCCAATATCGCCATATCAGCCGAGTCATAACTGGAACGGGGGACCAGTATGATACCGATCCCCGAATCATAGATTTAATTATATCCAATATAACTCATAATAACTCAGCCAATATTGGACGAGTTGTAGCGATTTTGGTGCGTATCGTCGAGAAATCGGCGAGTTGGACTAAGCTGTATCGGAAATGGAACAAACTTATATGTACATAAGAGAAAAAGAAAGGGAGATAAAGAAAGGAAAGAAGAATGATTTCAGTGTGAGAGTTAATGTGAGTGCATGTGTGTGAAAGAGAGTAAAAAGAAAAAGTAAAAAAAAATTAAGGAAAGAGACCACCTACTTTTATAGTGGTTGCCAGTGGTTATGGACGAAACAAATAGAAGCAGTAATAATAGTACTATGAGTGATAATAGCAATATGAAAAGACGTTGAGCACGAGGAAAAGAAAAGAATGTTATAAAGTTGCCACTCAATTTTTTTAAAATTTTGAACCCATCCTAAAAGTTCCTTAAACTATAGTTGAAAGTAAGTATTTTTTCCGTGATCACTTTTCCTACTTTCAATTTCATCCTTACTAGATTAACATTAGGCTCTAAATTTAGTGTCTTATTTAATGATAATATGCTAATAATAATAGGAATACAAAGTGCTCTTGCTACCATAATTTTTTTCTTTTAATTTTATATTTTCATAGTCACACCTGGGTTACTATATTTCAATATTGGTAAGTATATATATGATAATATAGGTATTCACCAAATCTAAGTTGATGATTGTAGTTATTATGGTATTTTCTATTTTTAATAATTTTTTCAAAAATTTTGGACACTCTTATGTGCTGTAAAGTGCGTATCACCGATATTCAACTGTTATGCCGTGATCAATATAGAACAACTGTGACCGTGACGGGACCGCAATACACGAGGGCAAACCATGCTCTCCATACATCCAAACTACAGCTTTCCTGTTTTATAAGAGAAGCCTTTTAGCTATACAATACTATTACAACTACTCAAAACAGTACCGGTCCTACAATTCCTTTCTCAAATGGCCCAACATCAGACAATAGCATGAAACCTGTCAGCACATAAACCTTTGATTCTTTGACAGCGTTAATACAATCCATAAATCAAGGTTTGTGTGAATCAGAGAATATTCAACACGCACTATGGTAAATTGATTCCTTCTATGGAGAAGCCAGAAGAAAACTAGGGTGAAACACTGTTGCAAATCTTATGACTAGACTATCACTTTCTTACACTTCGGAAACCAACCAAGCAGTAGAACTATACATAGGGGTAGCCACGGTTCCAGAACTGTCGGTTCTAGTTTAAAAGCTGACGGTTTCAGTTCTTCTGAAAGGTTGAAGCTCAACCGACCCTTATAGGGATGGTTACGGTTATGGTTCCTGAACCTTCGGTTCTAATCCGCTTACGGTTTTAATTTCTCACGGTTTCAGTTCGGGTTCTAATTCTTTTAGTTACGTTAAGCTACATGTTATTTTAAAATTAATTTTAAGTAAATATGGCAATGAATGTAGAGAAAAAATATGAATTTTGTTTATTATCATTTGGCTAGGAAAAAGAAGAAAATACATATATTTTTTATTTAATAAATTGCTATTTTATGATTTTGCTGCGACTTTTTTCTTGATCCTTTAAAAAAAATAACCTTTATGAATTTGTCATAATGGCTAATCAAACTCAAAGAATCATCAAATGTTAACTTAATAGTTTGATTAATTTAACTTTGACACTTTGCTTAGATTGGATTTGGACCTAAATTAGTTATACTATATTTACTAATGAATTGGGATAATAAGTTAGTGGACTAAAACAAATGCTATTGGTATACTGACTATTAAAATTAAATTTTAAATTGAGATAAAGAGATCAAACTACTCAGGATATAAGTGTATTTTTAGACGGTTTAAATAGTTCTTAAACTGTCGGTTCCGATTTCAGTTTAACCTTTTCGTGAACTTGAAGCGTAACCTTTAGTTACAGTTATGGTTCCGATTCCGATTTCTCATATCCAATTCCAGTTCCGGTTCAATAAACCGCCGGTTTGATTCCAGTCCGATTCCGATTCAAATCCAAACCGTGGCTATCCCTAACTATACAAACCCAAATCCTTCACAGATAAGGAATTTAACATTAAATCTACAAGTTAAGATCCAGAGAGAGCAAGGAGGGAGTTTACCAATCCGGAATAACCAATCAATTAAATTGAAAATAGGGGAGCGGGGAAATTAAAATCTAGAACTTAATGAACGCAAATGGCAACCAGGTCATTTTCCATATTCTGTGGCTTTGCCTATTCTCTCTTTCTTTGCCTCGCAAGGTTCACCCTACAATGCATCATTTTCCTTCTTATTGGCTCAAGAACAACTATTAGGCATGTCTAGTAGTTGCTCCGAACATATATAAAACTTTTCAAGTTTCATTAACCCTTTTTTTTTCCCTCCTTTTTGTCTTTTTCTCTTCTGCCACTGTAGATCGTCTGGCTAATTATAATCCTCTTCATGCCAGGAAATCCAACAACCTTATTACAAGTTAACGTGGACTTTTCTTCACTGCTCTTCTTTCCACTTGGTCGAATTACAGGTTCTTAATTTCTAGCCCCAGCATTACTACAATGCTACATATAGTAATGTTCATAATTTTTGTTTCTATGCCTCTCTTCCTACTCAGAATTATAGTTATTAAATCTGGACAGAGCCACCGATTCAACAGGTTAAGTCGATGAATCACCTCCTTAATCGGACAAGGTCGTTAATAGAATCGAACAATGTGAAGGTTAATTAATTATTCAATGACTCTATCGGTTACCGGATTAACTAAAAGTCCGTCTGCTTTAAGTAGTTCAACTAGGTTGAATTAAAATTGGGCCGTTTTTGAGTAACCCAATAAGTGATCAAATCTTCTAGCTCGCTGACAATTCACAAACACAGGACATCATTTCAAAACAAACCTCAGCCACCAAACCATATGTTTCGTTGTGTTAATTGCAGCCTTCAATTATTTGTATATCATGTTTTGAACTATTAGTCTTTTTTCCTCTTCAAATTTTTCTTTGATTTTTTTCAAAACTTTCCCTTCAAATACACATTTGCAGTATATTATCAAAACTTATTACAAATCATTCTGAAGTAAAAATTACTCGGAGAATTTGTAGATAAGATACACTAACAAACTAAATAAAAGCAAATTCTACACTTGGATTTAGTTGGATTACTAACCATATTAATTACCAATTATTATACAAGTCATTGAATATAATATGAATTTTTTATAACATATTTTATTAATATTTGTACCAGAAATCTTACATGGAAAATTGTGAAATACTATATTTAAGGATAAAGTTTGTATAAACTAATAGTCTATATGCAAATAGGTCTAAACGCATGATCACCAATTATTTTATTGAATAAAGAGTCAATTTTGATCTTTTATCATTTATCAAAGAATTTCCGTGTCCATGATTCCATATACTCCTGAAGCACTAACAAAAATAACGTGTAAAATATGGTGACTAAATGTTTATGTTTTACAGGGGCGTATTTGAGTTGAAAGAACCAAAGTAAAAGATGAATCTCAGTTAGCTAGAAAGATAATAGCATTCAAAAACTACTAAAGCTTTTTGTTATTCCCCCCTTCATTCACAAAGAGCTTAATTAAGCGGTTTCTTCTTTTGGTTGTACCAGTTTTGAGGAGAAATATGACTTGAACTTTGAAGTTATATGACATGGCTCTAAACCAACTAGTAGGTGAGATTCAACTCCCATCCTAAATGATCTAAGCATTATAGCTCCTGCAACAAAAAAGAGAGGGAAAAAAACAAAGACCTAAGATCATTTCGAAAACGAAACACCATACTTTACTAGTTTTGGATGAGCTAAAGTTCTTGCATCACCTATTCACCAATATCATATGTGTTGCTTACTAGGTGAATACATGAATCGGCTGACTGCACTGACAACATAGGCAATATCGGGACGAGTATGGAACAGGTAGATCAATTTTCCAACTAACCTCTGATATCTTTCTCTATCGGCAGACTATTGATCCAGATGCTCTCCAAACCTATGGTTTCGTATGATCAGCGTGTCAGTTTAATAGCCTAACTTTTTTCAAGAGATCAAGTACATACTTTCGTTAAGAAAGGAAGAAGGCTTGTGTCAATCTTGCCACATCGATTCCCAAGAAATACTTAAGACTCCCTAAGCTCTTCATCTCAAATTCAATCTTGCCTCATGACCATTGCTAGTAATGATCATGTCATCAACATAAATTATCAAGATTTTTACCTTTCCAAGTTGATGTTTAAAAATAGAGTGCGCTCGGCATTCTCTGCTCATAAGTATATTTTTTCATTACTAGAGTAAATTGGCCAAACCAAGCATGTGATGACTGCTCTAATCCATATAATGCTTTCTACAGTAGGCAGACAATATTTTCCTTTGGAACAGTGGAATATCTAGGCGGTATATCCATATATATATTTTTTCTTCATGGTCACCATGCAAAAAAGCATTCTTCACATCGAACTAATGCAATGGCCAATCTAAATTGGCTGCAAGATATAGCAAAATTCTTACGATTTCTAGTTTTGCCACTGGTGAGAAAGTCTCCTGATAATTAATAACATAAGTCTATGTGTAGCCCTTAACTATCAATCGAGTTTTATATCGATCAATTGATCTATCAGCTTTACATTTAATTATGAAAATCCATTTGCATCCTATAGTCTTCCTCCCTTCTGGTAGTGAAACCAAATTCCAAGTGTAATTTTTCTGTAATGTTGACATCTCATCTTTATAATTTGAGCCCAATTGAGATCCATAAGAGCTGCATGCACATAGCTCTAATGGATTAGATTATTGGTGAGTTGAAACATACTTTGCAATCAAATACTTGGACCATTTTGCATAGGTTTTTGGTGAATACCGATCTGGTGGCTTACCATGACTGGATCTGTTAGGTAACACATATCGACCAATAGTATCCAAATCAATAAAAAGGGCAGCAGAAGTACTTACCTCAGGAATATTCTCAGAAGATGAGCAATCAGGTACTAAAGAAGAGGGGATTATATCGGATGCATTAGAAGATATATCACCATTGATCAATGAAGAATCAATAGGTGGTAAATCAACAACAATAATCGGCAAATTAATTAGCAGTACCACATTTATCAATATCATTGATATTGGACAGGTCAGTAGCACCATGTTCATCTGCTTCATTGGCAGTAACATGTCCATTAGTTCTATTGGCATGAGGCCATGATGGCCATACCAATTCTAGCTAATTCTTCTCTGGCTTATTGTTTATCTCTCCCTGAGAAGAAAAATTTGATGCTAATGATAAAAAGAAGGTCTCCGATTTCAAGAAGGTAATATCCATTGTTTCATACATCTTATTAGTAGCATGATCATAACATCGATAACCCTTGTGCATGACATATACTATAAAAACACATTGGACAGCACAAGGATCCAATTTATTTCATTGGTTCTTGTACAAATATACAAAGGCCACACATCTAAACACCCTTACTGGAAGCATCAATATGAATGGTAGAGTGAAATGTTGAGATAAATCTTGCAACAAGGTCTGAAAATCTCTAGTTTTTAATGGTAATTTGTTCAACAGATAGACTATTGTGGTGAATGCATTGAGCCAATATCAATGTGGGACATTTACACTAATCAATAGAGCACATGCCGTTTCTAATATGTGCTGATTCTTTCTTTCAGCCACTCCATTTGGTATAGAGTTTGAGTGCAAGAGGTTTCATGTATGAGATCATTGGTATTGAAAAACTCTTGTAGTGATTAATTATCATACTCATGACCAATATCGGATCGAAGGGTCTTGACTGTAGTTGAAATTTGTATATGAATTATTGAATAAAATGATTTGAAAATCTCAAGTACTTCATACTTATATTTCAATAGCTAGAACCAAGTCATTCAAGTACAGTCATTTACAAAAGTTACAAACCAATAGATGCCAGTTGATGACGCAATCAGTGATGATCTCCAAACATCAAAATGCACTAAAGCAAAAGGAGTATCACATTTATTTAGCCTAATTGGGTAGGGAACTAATGACTCTTTGTCAAAATATGGGTATCATATTTCAAATTGGTGACATTGATACTGGTGAATAGATCTGGAAACTGGTGTTTCATGAATCCAAAAAATGGGTGTCCCAATTGCCAATGCCATACCTATATCTCTTGCTCTTTGGTATTATCAGCACTCATTATCTGATTTGCTCTACTGGAACTGAAATCATACATATAATATAAATTCACCCTGCTAATATCATGATCGATTATCTTCTTAGTAAGAATATTCTTAAAAAGATAAAAGGTTGGATACATTAGTGGTATACAATTAAAATTAGCTATTATTTGAATCACAAATAGTAGTTTGTTTGATCATGAGAAAATTAACAAAGTGTTCGGTTGAGAAAGAAATGAAGATAAGATGATAGTTCCACCTCCTGTAACTGGATATTGATATCATTAGAAATCATTGCTTGCCTTGGATGAGTAGCCAATGAGAAATCATTTTGATTATAGGTTATGTGATTAGTAGCCCCTAAATCAATAATCCAACCACCATCATGTCGATTTACATTGTACATACCTTGATGCCGATAGGCTTTTAAGACATGAGTAGGAGGAGAAGAAGGCATTTGAGCTATATTAAGCACTGTAGTTGATGCTGTTGATTCTACAGATACAATGGCAACTCTTCCAATTTGATCGGCTACATTAAGTTGATCCGCTTTCCGATTTCATCCTCTTCTCTCTTTCCACGAAGCGAGATACCTATGAAGTTTAAAAGATGTATCGTTTATGTGTCCTTTTTTATCACAATAGGTATAACTATTCTCATCGGTTGACATCTTGGTATGAGATATCATAATCGACTCACCTTTTGCTCCCTTAGATGCCATAATAGAGCCGATTATATTGTCTAACCGTGTCAACATCACCAATTGCCTGCTATCTTCATGTTGAACATAGGTATATGTCTCTTCCATTGTTGGGAATGGTTTCATTCACAATACATCCCTATGACTCTAGTCTAATTGGTCATCTAATCCGTCAAGAAAAATGTACACCCTCTCTTTCTGTATGAGAGAGTTATACCTGTCAATATTGACAGCATACCCCATCGGGTTTGGCCACCAAAATTCGATTTCTCTTCACAAGTCTTGTAGGTCATTGTAGTATTTCTCAATCGACCCTCAACTTATACCATCCTGGCCACCATTCGCCTCAATTCACAAAATTGGGACATATCTATCCCATAAAAAATATGTAGTAGTCATAGCATTCTATGCCACTTTTGTTATAGGGAAGCAAATGAAGTTATTGATTAAGAATGGTTCCATAATGTTTAGTAGGCATCCTTTCACAATAGAATGCTCAGTCCACCACTGCCAGTATGTCAGATCTGTTAGTGAGAGTTGTGGGAGTTCATAGTTAATATACTCTAACTTATCCTTACCTGAGATATATATCTCAACAACTTGGGATCAGAGGGCATAGTTGGTGCCATTTAACTTGATGCAGATTTGAAACGTGGACGAATTGCTGCTCAGTGTAGGTCTTTGACATCTATTCAGGACTTCCACCATTCATGTGCTAAAGTCTTCAAGAACTATGTCATTCTGTCCTTTCCCACCTTGTATAATCTCAGATTATTCTCCCACAGCTTCATGTTCAAGGTTATTATTAGAGTGGCACTTTGAATAGAGACTCTAAAATTCCTACTCTAATACCATGTTAAGAAAGAAGAAACTAGGAGGAAGTGATTGAAAAATTTTTTCTGTATTGCTTTCCCACTGAGTTATAATGATACAGTGCCTATATATACGCTAATAACACATTAAGGTACAATGAATCTAGACAAGTATTTAAATGGTAACTAACTAATCATTTCCCTATCTCATCTCTAATTGATACATATTTAATCACTAATTGGTAAATTTAAATTTAAAAATAAAGGGCCAACTCATTCCAACATGAGGTTATATAAATTTTATTCTTTCTTTCGCTAATTCATTTTTTACTTAAATAAAAGCTAGTATTTATTAAGTTACTCCCTAATTCCAATTACTAAGTTGTT
Organism: Gardenia jasminoides; assembly: GCA_013103745.1. Taxonomy (NCBI): domain Eukaryota; kingdom Viridiplantae; phylum Streptophyta; class Magnoliopsida; order Gentianales; family Rubiaceae; genus Gardenia; species Gardenia jasminoides. Next base: position 22,486,319 of record CM023104.1, read on the forward strand.
TGTTCATTCCCATTTATCAGAAAAACATAGTCAAATTTTTGAAGTAATTTGTTGCAATCAATAATCTCTTTAGCCCAAATGGAGATAATTTCAATTAATATATTTAAAATCCTTATGAAGCAAAATAAGGATTCACATGATAAGCAATCAACAATTTCGTACAATTGTACAGGATCGATCATAGTAATAAATTACCTAGAGTATTCTGAGGTCGAACCCACAACGACGAGTAAATTTTTTACTTTAATTATTCTAAAAATAATAATAAAATTCAAATTAACAAGATTTTGTCTTTAACTAAAAGGAGGAAATAAATAATCAAATCAAATAAAAGTGGTTAAGAAAACAATAGATGAAAAAGTCAAGCATATCAAGTTTTAATCCAAAATTTTGAATTAATTCTCCAATTATTTTCTTAACAATGTATGAATGCATCACAAAAGTTGTATTTTAGATCACCTCTAGATGCATCTAAAGTGTATCTAATTAAATCTTACGTATCTTTTGAGATCATAAGCGTTTAATTAAACCCATTAAAATCCTAAGTGATATAAGTGCGTTATACAAATCCTAACCTACTCGCATGATTAGGTTAAGTATACGTATTTATCTAGTGCATATAGAGTTGGAAATCGAACAAGCTGTTCGTGAGCTCGGCTCATTTAAGCTCGTTCGATCTCGAAAAAAGTTCGTTCGAGAAGTTAAATGAGCATAACTCAAACATAAAATTTGATTCGATAAGTTATCGAACGAACTCGATCTTTGTTCGTGAACGCTCGTTATTGTTCGCAAACAAGGGTAAAATTGTTTTTTATTAAGAGCTTTGTTCACGAACGCTCATTAGCGTTCAAGCATAAAATTGGCTCATTTGTTCGGCTCGTTTAGCTTAAACGAGCTGAACTTGAGCTCAAAATTTAATTAATAAGCCGAGTTCGAACAGTTTTTTCAGCTCATAATTCTTACGAACAAACATGAGCCAAGTTCGAACAACAAATGAACAGATCTCAAACAATAAAAGCTTGGCTCTGTTCGGCTTATTTACAGCTCTAAGTGCATAGTTGTATCTCCTTTCTTAATTCAATACAAACCCAAAAGGCATGATTATGGCGAACAATGACAAACATGTAACTAAAATCAAGATAAATAAGTCATAGCAATGCCAAAAATTTAAATGAAAAATTAATCAAAATTCCTTCATAAAACCTTAACCCTAGAAACAAATTTAGTTCAACATAATAGAAAGAATTAAAATCACAAATTCAAAGAGTTTACAAAGAAAAGAAAAATGGTAAGAAAATTTCTCAATTTACTCGTCCCATTTTATTTCTTGGATGCTTCTTGATTTGCCCACGAACAATTTTTATTTCTCAAGAAAAAAATATGAAAAGACGTTTTTCTAAATTGAACTAAGATTTTCCAACCCCTAAACACATTCTAATAATTCCTATTTATAGTTCCTTAAAGTTACAAGTGAATCCGAATTAGAATCGGATTAAAAAATTGGATAAAAACGAGTCGCGCCAGAATTTCCAATAAAGATCGGCACAAAGACCCTTGTAACAACCAGAGCCAGTCATTGTTCTGTACTCCAACCGATCAATTTCCAGACCATGACCGGCGGCACTCCGGACATATGTCCGGCTTCGGTCATGGTGGGCTTCTACAACAGTCTCTTTTGCAATTCGAATTCCATCTCCAATTCAAACGTTCAAGTGGAACACTGACCATAACTTTCCAATGATTGGCAAGAGAATACCAATGATGTCACATTCACATTTCAGCAATGTCCTCACCACCTTTTACTACATTTTCGGTCCATTTCTTCAGCGTGGAGATTAATTATTCTTCAAGCATCAAAATTGCATTGCCATGCTCCACATAAACAATGTCAACTCCAGGCTTTTCCTTGAGCTCCTTTGCCCGTGTAATTCTAATTACATTCTTTTCCTTCCATATTCAAACTTTCTCCTAAAACACAAATATATCATAAAATTAGGTAACTTCCATTATCATAAATATCCATAATAATGGTTTTACACACTAACTCTTCCCATAAAATAGGTATAAATTACAACCTATCAAACTCCCCCGCACTTAACCCGTGCTTGTTCCCAAGCACCAAACATTCAATTAATCCCAACCGATCAATTAAATTCAAACAATGGCTATTACTCAAATAGACTGTTGCTAAGGTACAATCAAATCAAGGGTCAAATACTAATAGCAATGCCCAAGAGATGCCTCTCCGATACACCTTAAACATAAATGACTATTCCAATTTCGGTTACCTAAGTTAAGAATATAAAATATTTAATCAACATTTTTCCACAACTGGTCCAACTATTAAACAAAATCTCAAAACACTATACCACAAGGATCCATAGGCTAGCATTATAATCACATATATTTCAAAATTTTCAATTCCCTCATTTTTTCTATTTTCTTGTAATTCCCCCACACTTAAGCTTTTTCATATATTTTTAACAAGGCGGTTAGACGTAATGCTTAGCTGTTCTAACCTTTTGATGTGAACTCCGACATTGCCCAAATGAAGGAACCCGATTACTCAACTCTTCACCATTCAAGAATCACATACTCATAGTTATCATCATTTTTTGACGCTGCCACTTATAGGCAACGATAACCAGTGGAATATAGTCGAACAATTTTCAACCACTAAGCACCAATACCAAATAAAAATACTAAAGTCTGTTTCATCTCCTATAACATGAAGAATGAAGATTAATAGTTGGACCAAATCACAAAAAAAATGCCAAAAAATATTTGCAATTCCTAGAAAAGTTAGCTAAAATTACAAAATCCTCAAAATCTTAAAAATTTACCAGAGAAGCACCCTAAGGCATCACTATTCACACTTAACACATAACACACAAGAAACCTAAATAATAGAAAAACTTGAGATATTAGCCATTGCATATCAGGGAATCACAAAAATTTTAAAAAATTTTAACCAAAATTTCACTTCACCTATTTACCCCTCCCCCACACTTAAGACAACATTGTCCTCAATGTTGGGAATAAAAATAAATAATTTAAAATTAACAAAACAGATGAAAGTGAAACATCCCTAGCACATAGCAATGCCAAAACACTAAGTGGGTGTGTGAGAAAATATCAGTTTCCATCCAGTAGTCAAGCCCAAGAAACCATCCTAACAAAATAGAAAAACTAAAAAAATACTACATATAGGAGTTAAATACACCACCAAATAACCCAAATATAAAAATAATAAAATCTGAACGTAATACACACCACCACTAATCCCAAAAAAAAGAGAAAAATACTAAATAAACTTAAAAAGAAATTTGGGTTGCCTCCCAAAAAGTGTGAAATTTAACATCTTCAGCCAGATGTGTTTACTAGAATTATGGTGGATGAAAAAGCTCAGATTACCTCACAACTTTCTTATTATGCACCTAAATTCTTCCACAATTTTTGCCAATGGTAGGTCGTTTACGAATCGCCCAAGAGGAGAAACTAGTGAACATTAGGTTCAACCCTTAACTCCAAATCCTGCTCTGTCACATATTTCTCACAAGAAAATTTTTCAATAACATCAAGACTAGAGCAAGACTCCTCATAAGAAGGATATTTTGAGGGTTCAAATACATTAAACTCTTCATTTTCTTTACCAATACTCAAAGTTAATTTTCCTTCTAATAAATCTATGTTAGCTCCCCTCGTAGCTAAAAATCCCTTACTAAGGATAATTGGCATAGAAATATCCTCCTCCATATCAAGAATAAGAAAATCAACAAGAAAATAAAATTTATCAACTTTTACTGATAAATCTTCTACAATGCCTACAAAATAGCGATTGCAACGATCAGCCAATTGTAGAATCTCTTGAGTTGGTGCCATGTTGACAAACTTCAATTTCCTAAAAAATGATAGAGGCATTAAATTAACACTTGATCCAAGGTCACAAAAACATTTATCAATAAGGATATTTTCAAATTGGCAAGGCACAGTAAAACTCTCTGGATTTTTCATCTTGACTGGAAACTTATTTTGAAGCACTGCATTACATTCCTCGGTCAAAAACACTTGCACAAAGTTTTCTAATTTCTTCTTATAGACTTGTTGCCAAGCACAACTGGGATTCACCTCAGTTGTTCCTTGGCCAATTGACTAACTGCCTTTCTAAATTCTGGATAAATACTTGTTGGGCTTGTGCAATTTCGTCCATTTTTTGCATATACTGAGGCATCATATCCTCCACACTTAGCTTCTTTTCTGGCACATGTTGAGGGGGAAATTGCAGTCTTTTCTACTGATTTTGGAACTTAGGTGGTCCTATAGACTTGTTCCCTTAATCCCTCAATGAAAAATTAGGGTGGTTCCTCCACCCAGGATTGTATGGATTGGAGAAGTGTCATTCGTTGGCTCTACCCTTTGCTCTCCATAAGCCCCAGCAAAGTTGACATTTTCCATTGTAACAGGAGGCTCTCTGTTGTAACAGCTAGTAGTTGTGTGCTCGTATATATGACAATAAGAGCACGGCTCAGGCTGGTGAGTTTCACATGTTAATAATGACTGCATTTGTTGCATTTGACGACTCAACTGAGCCACTTGTGAACCCAGATCTCTGGATGTAGAAACTTCGTATATGCCCATTCTCTTACCCCGGCTCGTCTTTTATTGTGAGTTAATAAGCAGCAACTCATAGATGCCAACTAATTCTTTCAAAATTTTGTCCCCAGTAAGCCTACTGGTTGTGAGATCAACCATATTTTGAGTTGTGAAAGTCAACCTATCATAGAAAAATTGGACTTGAGGCACCAAGGAATATTAGTGATGAGGACATTAGACAAGTAGTAGCTTGAATCTTTCCCAAACTTCATGAATAGGCTCTCCCTCTATTTGAGCAAAAGTACAGATTTTGTTCCTTAAATCAATTGTCTTTTATGGAGAGTAATATTTGGTTATGAATATATTATAGACATTTTCTCAAGTTCTCAAGGTCCCTTCCTATAAATTGAGAAACCAAGATTTAGCACAATCCTTGAGACAATAAGGAAAACATCTCATCCTTACATCATTCTCTGATATACCATTAAGGGGAAAAGTCTGCACCACCAAGTAGAATTCCCTTATGAGAGAAAGAGAGTCTTCATTAGAGAAACTATGAAAAGCTCGAACCATGTTAAAATACACGGTCTTGAACTTATAACTCCTCACCCCATCACTTAGCCTGATATAATATGGAGAAGTTGCTATCACATGATGTAGAATGTCCCCCAAACGAAACCCAATAGGTGGAACTACTAGTGGCACCACTTGGTGATTATTATTATTATTCTGAAGGATTTTTTCAGCCATACTTCTTTCATCTGAATTCTCAGAACCTGCTAACTCAATTGCAATGTTAATAAAAGGTGAAGATGGTTGCATAGGCTACTTTTGTAACTTGGCTTGCTTCCTTAAGAGTTTTGCAGTCTTTTCTACCTCAGGATCAAAAACCAATTCACCTTTTTGCAAATAGGTCATAAACCAAGGTACCAATGTAAGAGAATTAAAACAAAGTGAAAATCTAAAGATAAGACAAACAAACACAAATTAAAAATAAAATAAAAATAAATAAAGCAGAAAAATTAAGTGTCGTCCTTGACAACAGTGCCAAAAAAATTGATCGATAATTTCCTGCAAGTGCATAAGGTCAATTATAGTAATAAAATATCTGGAGTATTCCAAGGTCAAAACCACAAGGACATGTAAATTTTCTACTTTAATTATTCTAATAAAATAACAAAATTCAAATTAACAAGATTTAGTCTTTTATTAAGAGGAGAAAATAAATAATCAAATCAAATAAAAGTGGTTAAGAAAACAATAGATGAAAAAGCCAAGGGTATGAGGTTTTAATCCAAAATTTTGAATTAATTCTCCAATTATTTTCTTAACAAGCTATGAATGCATCACACAGTTGTATTTTAGATCACCTCTAGATGTATCTAAAGTATGTCTAATTAAATCTTACGTCTCTTTCCAAATCATAAGCGTTTAATTAAATCCATTAATATTCTAAGTGACATAAGTGCATCATACAAATTCTAACCTACTCCTATGATTAAGTTAAGTATATTTATTTATCTAGTGCATGGTTGTATCTCATTTCTCAATAATACAAACCCAAAAGGCATGATCATGGTGTCCAATCACAAATATGTAATTAAAATCAAGATAAATAAATAATAACAAAGCCAAGAATTTAAATGAAAAAATTAATCAAAATTCCTTCGTAAAAATATTAACCCTAGAAAGAAATTTAGTTCGACATAATAGAAAGAATTAAAATGACAAATTCAAAGAGTTCACAAAGAAAAGAAAAAGTGCAAGAAAACTTTTCAATTTACTCGTCTCAACTTTCTCCTTAGTTACTCCTTGATTTGCCCACTAACAATCTTGATTTTTCAAGAAGAAATATATGAAAAGATGTTTTTCTAAACTTAATTGATAATTTTTAACCTCTAAACACGCTCTAATAACTCCTATTTATGGTTTTCTAAAGTTACAAGTGAATCACAATTGGAATCGGTTTCAAAAAGTTGACAAAAATGAGTAGCACATGGATTTCCGATAAAGACCGGGGCATTGTTTTGTCCTCCAACTGCTCAATTTCCAGAGCATGACCGGCGCGGGTCATGGTGGACTTCAACAATAGTCTCTTTGGCAAGTCGAATTCCATCTTCAATTCAAATGTTTAAGTGGAACACGGACCATCGCTTTCCAATGATTGGCAACAGAATACCAATGATGTCACATTCACAATTCAGCAATGTCCTCACCACCTTTTATTACATTTTCGGTCCATTTCTTCAGCGTGGAGATTAATCATTCTTCAAGCATCAAAATTGCATTGCCATGCTGCACATAAACAATGTCAACTCCAGGCTTTTCCTTGAGCTCCTTTGCCCGTGTAATTCCAATTCCATTAGTTTCCTTCCATATTCAAACTTTCTCCTAAAACATAGATATATCATAAAATTAGGTAACTTCCATTATCATTAATATTCATAATAATTAATTTAAGCGCTAATTCTTCCCATAAAATAGGTATAAATTACACCCTATCAATAAGACTAAATTGTTAAAAGTTAATTTCAAAACACAGAGATAGAAGTAACATCTTTGAGAAGAGATAGTGCTAATATTTGTCTCGATAATACTGCTGTATGAGAAAGAGAAAAATTGTTGCATACAAGGAATTAATGAGTACGAATCAGAATATGCTAAAATCTATAATCCATTTATTTTCTCAATTATGTTATCATGTCTCATCACCTAATATACACACACACAGTGTAAGTACCTAATTACATATTTTGTTTTCACATAATAAGTTTTGTACATATAGTAAAAACCCTTTTCACTTTTCTCGTATTTTTTAGATTGCTCCACGATAGAATTCTTTTTCTTTCCTTTTTTTTTTTGACGGGGAGGTAAGTGGGCCGGGGATACTAGTGCCCATTAGTACGTATCTATTCATTATAGCGCCATAACACCATTCCCTAACTCATTTCTTTGGACTTCGGTGGCTTTTCGAAATATCAAGTCCTATTTGTATTTTTCATAGAAAAGTATTTTTTTTATATATATTTTAAATTTTTTTGGCCTACATTAATGTTATAACGGTGTCATAATATAGTTTTCTAGTCAGTTTATCAGCACTCTTATTTCCTTCTCTTGATTTGTAGTAGGGGTGAGCATTCGGTGCAAAATTGGTAATTCAGTTAATTGAATTCGGTAATTCAGTTTATTTTTCTCTAAAAGTATAAACTGTTTCCAATTCCGAATTGATTTGGTAAATTGAAATTGGTTACCAAATTAAATTCGAAAATGGTACAAAACCGTATTATTACCGAATTGGGACTTTTGTCAATTTGTTTAATTGTTTATAGTTTGTATGTTGTAATTTGTTTTTATCAATTATCACAATTTAGTAATTAAATAATATTACAATTTATAATTTACATTCTTTGATAGTGTAATTTACAATTTAGGACTCTAAATTTTTGTATGTTCATTGTGTTTCTCATTAGTAAATTTTTTATTCTTGATTTGAACCCAAAAATTATTTACAATTTAACATATTAGTCATGTTCTACCTATTTGAAAAATTAATTCAAGGTCATTTGTTCCCCTATATGTACATAGTGATATCTTAGCTCCTTGGTTAGTGATAAGTGATATTAGTTAGAATTTATAATCTACAAAACATATAATTTGCAATGAATCAATGATTAGTGCTATGCCACTTAATCACTTGTGGTTTACAAATTGTATGTAATGTATTGTAATGCACAATGCATTATACTTATTATCCTTGTTTCTTAGTTTTTGCATACGTATTTAAACTAATAATGTCTTTATTTAATTAATGATTATTTACAGTAACAATAACTGATAGTTGATGAAACTAATAATACTAATAAATGTTGTCCACTTGTCCTTATTTTCTAATTCTAGTTATGTATAAAATGGTGAGGATTATGTTATGTATTATTGTATATTTGTATTAACATAGTCATATTACAAATTCTAAAATAGCATATGGTAAATAATGATTAGTGATATGTCACTTAATCATTTATAATTCACAAATTAAGTAATTTTGTGCATAGTGCATTATACTTATACTTATTCTTATTTCTTATATAATTTAAATGCTTAAGTTGCAAATGACTTGATTGCTTTTAATGGTGAAAGCTAATGTACTAATATGTGTACTTATCATCTAATTCTAGTTATATATAAAGTGATAAGTATTATAATTATTTACTATTATATATTTTTATTAATATAGTCATATTACAAATACTAAGATAGTATATTGTAATTAATGATTAGTTTTGTGTCACTTAATCACTAAGAGTTTACAAATTATGTAATGCACAATGCATTAATTACTATCTATTATTAATAGCCTATTAGCCTTTATCTATATAATATATGCATAGTATATATTATATATCTATATAATATATAATTTTATAAACTAATTTGGTAATTCGAATTCGGTAAATCGGTAACCTATTTCGTTATCGAATTCTGAATTTGAAATCGATTATTACCTATTTGAAAATCTCATTACCTATTTCATACCATATTCGAATTCGGTGAATTTGGTATATACCGATTATATACCAAATTCAATTTGAAATCGGTTATGAAATCTATCAACCGAATCTGCACACCTCTAATTTGTAGTAAAGGAATTTGAATTAATCCTAGGTATGAGGAAATTGCTGAAAAAGAAATTAAACCCCATAATTGTGACGCCCCCATCTCTCCCTAGGGCGAACCCTAAGGTCTCAGCGGGATGCCAGCCCAACTCTTGCCGGGACTCACTCGTTCAATTAACTTAAATAAAAATTCCACCCAAACTATCATTCTCAACATAACTAACTTCACATTTCAAACAAACTACTTAAAAGAACTAAAATTCAACTTACATTTCCAAAATAAATTCCAAGTACTAAAATACATACAGAAGCTGAATTTTACAAATTCTAATAATTCATTCGAATTTCATTAGTACTAACTCCAAGTACCATAATCCATCAAGTGCTCAAATCAAAACAACCTTATACAAAAGTGCAGGAATCCTACAGAAGAAACTAGTTTCCCCAATTAGCGAACTCCGCTTCAAGACCTGTTAAGGAAAACAAATCTTATGGGGTGAGCAAAGCTCAGTGAGACCAAGAAAACATGCAAACAAGCAAGATCAAGTAATATACACTTTTATTAAACAAGATAAGTAACCAAAACTTTTAGGCAAGAATGCAAATAAGGAATTTAACTACACATTAAATAAAGGATACAGGGGCTCTCAGGAGCCAAGTTCCACGAAGCTTGATTGCATTCCAAGTAGTTGACACTCCGTCAACTTTCATAATTACCATGTAGAACTCCACTTGTCAACCATCTCCGTCCACCGTTTCACCCCTCAACCAGGCCCGCTCGTCAAAATAAGAAATTTGGTAATACTTGAGTATACCCAGACAAGTACTCGGCGAGCGCACTCCAACCGACGAAAATATGTAAAGACTCATGGCTTACCAAATCTCTGAGCCAAGCCCTTACCGGCTCAAGATGAAAGGTTTACCAATGAGTTTTGGGCATCCCCAACAAGTTTAAGTAGCAAGTAGGATGATGAGACAACGCTCAATCATCAATCAAGTACAAGTACGGTTCAGGCAAGTCATTTCAAGTACAACAAATACAAGCAAGCATGTCAGGTCAAGTAAGAGAGGTCGGACGAGATAAAGTACACGTCCGTCTCGACAAGTTAATAATATGTTCAAATCAAGTATGTAACAGGTTCAAACAATTCAACAAATCATGCACTTGACACTCACCAATAGTCGAGAGAAAGTGAGAGCAATTCAAGAGATCAAAGAAGCTTCTCGGTGTCCACGTGATCACCTGAGAGATGAAAATCAAAATTACCTATGTATGCATTCAAAGTCAAGTTTTCAAACAATTAAGCTTTTCGATTCCAAATTACGAGGAATCTCATGTAATTGGAAAAATACATTTTCCAAGTTTGGAATGGTGTACAAATACTCAAAAGGTTACGCCTGCCTGAAAACCAGGAAATATTTCCAAGGCATTTCTCAACTTTCGTAGCTTCCTTAGAAGAATTTTCAGTTTTGTGCGACATTTTTTGAAAAATCATAACTTGAGTTCTATAAGTCCAAAAATTACGAATCTTATACCGTTAGAAAATACACTCAACGAACTAAAACTCTTGAGAAGACACTTTAGTGAGATTCTAAACATAAATAGTCCAGATTTTCGTACAAGATTACTACTTCAATGAAGACAGGACAAAACAGACTGGTTTTTTAGTATATTTTGGAAATTTGTCAAAAATTGTAGAAAATGAATCAGCCCCTGAAATTTACACAGTTCATAGTATGATGAATTTATTTTCAAATGCCACTAACGGCATTCAATTCTGACTCTTGAGTAAGAAAATATAGCTATCCAAACAGGGCAGGTTCATCACTCCTGTTTTTTCTGAAATTCCAGTTTTGCAAGGCAGGTTTAGGGCATCATTTGGATGATGAATTCATACTCAAAAATCACCAAATTTAGTACACTAACTGTACTATATATAGATTAAGTTAATACCAAAATTCAGCCAAAATTCACAGGAAAGGTCAATGTTCAAAGCGAGAACATCCGGCAGCAGAAAACAGTGAAAATTTTTCAGATTTTGGCTTCTTCTTTTCATGCGATTTTACCACACCAAATGGAGTGGTTTTTTGCAACAAAATTTACAAACATATAGCCCAAAATTTCAGCTCTCAAAATAGCCAAGAAACTCAAGAAAATTAGCAGCTAAAACAGAGCATAAAATCAGCGAAAAGGAACCGGCAGCTCACTCTTCCTCTCTCGATTTTTTCCTTTTCCTTTCTTCCTAGCATTCCAACTTCCATGAATTCAACACCACTCACTCCATCACACATACACACATCATAGCAGCCAACAACAAGAAATGTGGGAGTTCATAGAGCCCGCCACCATCCAAGATCAACAAAATGACATTAATAAACTTATTAAAACCTAGAGCTACATAAAAAGGAATCAAGAGAGCAAGGTTGATGGAGCAAAATTTACCTCTCCTTCTCAAATGAAAATCCTAGGTTGAATGTGACCCTAAGATCACCAAGAACCCTTCTTTTCTCCTCCCAAGATCGGCTCTCACACAAGGCCAAATGGTCTTCAAGGTGCAAGTGAAGAGGGTGGAAGATTTGTTCAAGTTTCGTGGGGAATTTAATGGAGGATGGAGTAGATTTTGAAGGTGAAATCAAAGGGGAAGAGGGGGAGGGAAGCTCGGCTAGAACAAGAGAGGAAGAGAGAGGATTTTGGGTGTTTTGGTAAAGTGGAAAAAAAAATGAAATGAAGAGATGACACAAAGCCTTACTTTAATATGCAAAAAGTCAACTTGAATTTGTGGCAAAAAATGCTCCAATTGGAGTTTAATTCCAAGCACTCACTTCTAATCCCTCAAATAGCTTTTCTTAATCTACTAATGATCATTCTTATTCTCCAAACTTAAATCACTCTCAGTCCAAATGTTTGCCTCGAAAAATGTGTCTTTTCTCGTTTTTCACAATTGAGCGGTAGAAAAATTAAATTGAAGGTTAAACAAGGTTTTTAAAATACAATGAGGTAATGTATGGTGTAAATGCAATTAAAATGATTTAAATCAATTATTCAGACAAAATAAATAAATGATTAAACAAATAGGTCAGATAAAAATAAATTTTCGGGTCCTCACAACCTCCCCTCCTTAAAAGAATTTCGTCCTTGAAATTCATACCTCATATTCTTTATACATCAAATTGGCAATCAAACCTTGGTTTTCCCATAAACGTTTTTAATTTCCAATTTGTAGGGCAACCTAATTGACTTCACGTCTGCCTCACTCATATAAAAGAGTCTATTGAACCAATATCAATTAAAATGTTAGCTAGACAATAGTAAATGGAGGGTTTTACCTTCAATGATCTCAGCAGAATCGGGAGTCTGGGGTTGATTTAAAGCATAAAACCTAGCCGGTACTCTCGATCGACCTTCTCTTACACTAGACTGCTTAGATGACGGTTGGCTGGACCACTGGCTATTGTTTTCTTCCATTAACCTTTCGGGACAGTTGCATATCCGGTGCTCAGCACTACCACATCGCAAGCACTTCCCCGATTTCTTCCAACATCCATCCTCAGTATGATTGGGTTTCCCATAAAACCCACAACTTACACTAAGAGTCGATATTTGACCTCCTTGGGAGGTGTTTCTTGATTGTCCTCGTCCACTAGAAACCCCTCTCGATGGTTCCGGGGTTCTCACATCTCTCGTTCCCTTTTCAATTTTAGGAGGAGGTGCTCTCATCTCAACTTGTTCAGTAGTGCTACTTGGGGCTTTTCTTTCCCTAGATTGAAAGGCCTTCACTTGAAGTTTAGCACTCTCGACTCTTTGCGCTTTCTCTAGAGCATCGGTGAATGTAAGAATTTGGGCTGCCACTAAAGACTCTTGTATTTCCACATTCAATCCTTGTACGAACCGTCTTATCCTTTTTCGTTTAGTGACCACCAACTCCGGAGCGAACCTAGATAACTTAGTAAAGTTTTCCTCATATTTGGCAACACTCAAGACCCCTTGTCTCAATCTTATAAAATCGTCCTCCCTTTTTTCTTGGAACATAGGTGGAAGAAACTTCTCGTTAAACTCCCTCTCAAAATTCGCCCAGGTCCAAGGGATTTGTTCTCTTTCCCATTTAACTCTAATTACATTCCACCATGCCCGAGCCGCTCCCTCAAATTGGAAAACGGCAAAGGTCACTTGCCTCTCTTCAGTATAGTGTAAGGCGGTAAATATCTCAACCATCCTATCAAACCAGTTCTCTGCCGTCTTAGGGATAGATCCTCCAAGGAATTTAGGTGGTGAAAAATTAAGGAAACGCTCAAGAGCTCTATCCTCCCCTTGCTCTTGATTTCCAGGTTGATTGTTATGTTCAAGAGCTTGACGCTCAGCTAAATGCGCTAGGATATCAGTCATCCTATTAATGGCAGTGGCTATTTGGTTCTCTTCTTCATCTCTCTGCCCTCGCCCTTGTCTAGCTTCTGATAATTGATCGTTCTCAGAGGCTTGGGGCTGCCTACGCCCACGACCTCGGCCTCTTCCACGTCCTCGACCATCCATAGCCCTAATTATGTGTCTAGATGCATAGACAAAATTAAATATACATAAGCAAAAGTAAACAGGTATGCCAATAGTGAAAACATTGAAAACAAGTAAACTAGCATATATCGTATATTCCAGAATTCACAAGCACATTACCTTAACAACTAACATATTACAATATATTTACACTACCATAACAAAGAAACATATTTACACTACTATGACAAACTAATATATTTAAACTAACAATATCTTTAAACTAATAATTAATGACTAATACAATATATTTGCACTAATATATTAAGCTAGCATATTTATACTAACAATATCTTTAGACAAATGTGTTTAAACTAATAATGACTAACACAATATATTTACACTAATATGATCAACTAATAATGACAAAGCATGTTACAAAAAAAGAAATTCATATACTGTCATTTAGTTATATAATTTTAATTGACAGAATAGTACAATATTTAACTTTCACTAATATTTTAATGATTTATTTATTTTGACTTATCTATTAAATTTCAATTGTGAAACTAATAATAATGACTTAGTACTAATATATTTAGTCTAATAATTACTCAATCCAATATATTTAAACTAACACGATAGACTAACATATTACATTATATTTACACTAACGTAACAAACTAATATATTTACACTAATATAACAAACTAATATATTTAAACTAATGATATCTTTAAATTTATAATTATTGACTAGTACAATATACTTACACTAATATATTAAACTAGCATATATACCCTAACAATATCTTTAGACAAATGTTTTTAAATTAATAATGACTAATACAATATATTTACACTAATATAATCAACTAACGTATTATTACTAATAATATCTTTAAACAAATACATTTAAACTAATGATGATGTAATACAATATATTTGAAGTAATACACTAAACTGACACATTTAAACTAACGTATTTAAACAAATAATGTCTTTATTTAATTAATGATTATTTACAGTAACAATAACTGATAGTTGATGATAACTATTTGTAAATTGTAATATTGCTAACCTGAAATGTGTCGATGATTCTCTGCCAAACTTGTCGATTTTTTGGTCCTCGATCGAGCTCCCCGCTACTTTCCAACTAATTGTCTTGGCTTGCAGTTGAATTTCTTCACATAGGTTGCTTCTTCTTTCTTGTTGATAATGGTTGAAGCGAGAAGTTAGTTTGCTAAGGTAGTTGAATCCCTTCCGAAGTTTAGCAGCTGTGACAGACTTGCTGTGACAGACTTGCTTTATTAAACAATGAAGAGGAAGTGAGGACGTCTAGATTTGCTATGGCCTTTCTAGTTTGAGAGGAAGAAAAGAAGGTTAGGAAGAAGATGGAATTGTGGTGAAACGGTGACGCTGAGAGGCCTCTTTATGGCCATCTGCTCTGGAACAAAGCTGCATGGAAACGTGCCCGAACTAGCTTTATTTTGGACATTTCTAGCAAGACCTGTCAACACCAACTTTTACCATCTATAAAATGGTAGATGATAGTTTGACTGATTCATTGAAGATGAGGTTTCTTTGGGAAACTCCACTGTTTCGCCATAGAAACCGCATATCTTAGATGCAGTAAATTTAGGGACCCTTTTTTTATTGTGACAGGTGTCGAGATTGTGCAATAATAATAAAAACCTAACTACCAAAAATACAAGTCAAGATTCAATTCTAGGTATTGGAGAAGGAACTCAAGATGTGCAATATGTTACTCAATTCACCTGGACTTCAAAGAATTTGCTTAACCCAATACACTAGAATTGCAGACCCATAAGAAATTACTAATTTGAATAAAGTGGCAAGTAGGATCGTCTTCACAAGGATTGGGGAAAATCTGCTTCTTTTCAAGTGAGAAATACGGGGGGGATTTTGGAAACTGCAAAAATAACTAATTAACCAAATAATAAAATAACTCACGAAAAGAATAGAGGATAAATTAATAATAGGTAAACTTTAGCCAAAGATCCAACTTCTTGGACACAGTCCATATATCCGATCATCGATGCAAAGACAATTCATTCAATTCATTAATAGGTTGGTTATAGCCACCGGATAAACTCTCTATTGACCAACTTGCCCTTAGATTTTAGATAGTTAAGGTACTCCCGTTAACTACCCCTAACCAAGAAATAACCCTAGGTATACCCATAAAATTTAATTTCCTAATTGCACTAAGAACTAGAAAAGCCCAAACCCTAACTAACAAACATGCTACTAGGGTTTGTTTAATTTAGATCGCACGCTCCTCTAACATGTTTTAACGTTAGTTACCACTAACATTAATCAACTAAACAATTACGGATTTAGTAGATTAAACTGACAGTAGATTATCAAGTTAATTTGAATACCGGGCCATTGACATTCGACTAACAAAATAACCACAAGAACATGAAACAAACAATGCAAAAGAATTAAACAAACAAAGATTAGTTAGATCTCACAGATAGTCGATACTACGTCATCGAGTTGATCTTTCACTAGAGTATAGAATTAGCCACGCATCACGGAGAATATTTCACAAAAGATCGCAAAGGAAAATCTCAAAGCCATCTCTTGTCTTTTTAATTGAAAACTAGTGAAGGAAAAGAAATGAAGACGAGGCCGTCGTTCTCGCATGTAGCCTACACCGAATGTCTATTAGTCAAACTTCTAGTCATTAATAATCATCAGACTTCACGGGGCCAAGTCCTCCTCGTTTTTAATAAAGAAAAACAAAAACTACTTATAACCTGGATTGCTAATCTATTAGGAATTTCCTAATAGAAATCAAAGACTCCCACTTTCCTAATCTAAAAAGATTTTCTAATAACAAATATTAGAATAGTTTCCTAATAAGAATAAACTACTAAATGACAAAAGACAATAATTACTCCAGTGCAATCTTGGATTTGGAATCCGCAATTCTTTGGAAACTTCCCATGTGCACAATCTCGACAGTTCGGGACTTGGAGGCATGACTTAGGTGCGCCCATGCCTAACTGCTAGAAAGTCTTTTGAGAAACAGCTTTTCAACACCTTTTTTCTACCAATTTTTGCACAATATTTAGCCCAAACAATTAGGAAATATTAACAAAATTAATGACTAAGATGCACCCTATCAATCTCCCCAAGACCTAAACTATTCTTGTCCTCAAGCATACCTAACTCAGAAATGCAATCGAGATACCAAACAATTCATAACAAGTCATACCCATAGAGGCATCCCACCTTCCAAAACAATTTCATCAAAATCAGAATATATCAAATTGACAATTCTCACAGAGAATTTAGCATATGCACTCATTCACTTCAAAGTGTGTAGGATATCAGATAGCACTCAAATCGACACCACGGAATGACATTATCATAAGTTTGCTCATATATCACATCTCCACCACTTAACCATAAATTAAATGTAAAAATTGAAGTGACTTTCACAAGGTTGTAATGGGGCTCAGGTGAAGGTAGGATAAAAGAGTAAATCAAGGTGTAAATATGTCAAAGATAATGCCAAAAATTCAATGCACAGCTTTCTTGAAAATTTGCACTCCCAAGACATAACAACACTTCCATCAACCAACAAGTGAAAACAAGTATTGGCACTTACCATAATCACAACACAAGAATTATGCATGAAAGCATTGTACCATACTCTTTTCTCTTTTTTGCATTTCTCTCACATTTTACATTTTTCTCTTTTTTTCTTTTCCTTTTCACATTTTTTTTTTTGTTTTTGTTTTTTTTTTTGAAACTGAAACAAACAACTCAGAAAGCATCTCAACTTGTTACACTTGCTTTTCTCATTCCTTGCCTTGCGAATAATACATCAACTTCCTATGCAATGAAATTCAAGCATTTTTTTAGCATAAGGGTGGAAAGAGAAAGTTTAAAAAGAGGTTTAGGCTAACAATTGGGGTATCAAACAAAGAAAAAGGTTAAAGGCTCAAGTTGGTTCACTAAGGGTAACTAAAATAAAGGTAGGTTTTTTTTTTTTGAAAATCAAAAGTGGTTAATCCTAAGTGCCCTTGTCATCTTTTAATGCTTCAAATTCAATCAAATATGGTCTCGATATGCATAACAGAGCAAGTTCTAGAATGACAAGATCATGTGCAATACCACTCAATGAACAAAAAATAGAGCAAATATAGAAAATGCTCACAATCAAGCCCAAAAATCTCACAAGTGGTCAAAAATTAATGCCAAATCCAACATATTTATCATTCAAATTCATCATCAAGAAAAGTAGAAAATCCAATTGGCATAAATTCACTACTTATACTCGCATCTTGATTGCATTCATCATAGTTTAAAACAAATAATTAACAAGAAAAAGAAAATGCAAAATAACAACTAAAATCATAGCTAATGAAGATGTACCCTCCCCTATACCTAAACCTTACATTGTTCCCAATGTAAGAAATAAATAACAATAAAATAAGTAAAAGGGGACAATGACACTTCCCTAAACACGAAGGATGGGCAAACATGCTAAGGCTCTGGAGGAAAGGGTGAGCGAAATCCCACATGGTGGAAATACTGTGCCAAGTTCTGACCCATGCGGGAAATCTGGTGCTCAATCCGCTCCAATTGAGAATCCATCTGATGTAGCTGAAAGTGGAGATCGGATGTATGGCGCTCACCAGAAGGTGGTGGAGGCACAGAAGAGGAAGGCCCAGCGTGCTCGCAACGCCGCTAGGAAGAGGCTGTTTTGAAGCTGTCCGCCAGGGAAGCTGGATTGGACTTGGAGGAGTGCTTGGAAAACACCATTGACCTACTAGACCAAACCCATCTTCTCCAAACAAACTAAATCAAGGGGCTCCATATGACAAGTCAAAACTAAGTTATGATTACTCAGATCCAAAACCCCAAGATTAACAGCTAAATGAGTAA
Source organism: Gardenia jasminoides (assembly GCA_013103745.1). Classification (NCBI taxonomy): domain Eukaryota; kingdom Viridiplantae; phylum Streptophyta; class Magnoliopsida; order Gentianales; family Rubiaceae; genus Gardenia; species Gardenia jasminoides. Next base: position 22,504,936 of record CM023104.1, read on the forward strand.
TACACGACCTCAGAATCAGTGGCTTATTCTTCTTTGTTAGGACAGTCTGAAAATAAGAAGCTAACCAATAACCAAAGTTAACCTTAACTTTAACAATCATACATCAAATAAAAAAGAACTCGAGTTTAGACAAAATTCCAGAACTGTCCCGCCTACCCGAGAAGTTATAAGTCATGAAATGTTGAAGATAATGAAAGACGGGGTTTTAGAGGTAGGAGGCCTTAGACTGGTTAGGATCATAAAAGTATGTGTCAACCGATAGATCTTTCCAACAACCAGTGCTATGGGAGAAAAAGGGTTCACTAAATTCACATGCACTCTCCATATATTCAGAAGATTGAGAATAAAGCACATCAATAAACCCAAAATCTAAATTGAATTCAGTAATTGATTGCCTGAATTCCTTACCCATTAAACGGTAAAGGACCACATCAGGAGTCGTCACAGAGAACTCATCAGGTATATTGAATTCAAAAGTGGCATAGAATTCCCAAATTAACTCAATAAAAGAAGGCAAGGAATGGCAACATAGTTAGTCAAACCTATAGCAGCTATCCTCCTGGTGAGCTCATCCCTAATATTCAAAATGTCAAGTGTGGGGCTATCGATGAATTTGCAAGGAATTATTTTCCTTGTACAACAGGCTGCATACTGCTCTTTGTCGGCTGCCTTGGTAAAAGTCAAATGCCCCCCAAAATGAGAAGCTGAAAAAATATGCACTTCTTTATTTTTTCCAAGGCGGGACGAGGGATCACCCGAAATAGAAACTTGGGAGGATCCACTCAGGGGAAACAATGGGCTGTGGTGAAGAAGTGGGCGGTCGAGTTCTTCTTTTATCCTTTGTCTTAGCCATGTACTCAAGTAAACGAGAAAAAATGCAAATCACCATACGACAAACAAGTCAAATGGCAGGACAAAATTTAGACGGGGTCCCACAAGTTCAATGCCAACTATCCAGTGAGATGCGTGTTAGCCAAATCCACGGGGCAAAAGCGCAAACGTGCTAAGTGTCAACCAACAACAACACGGGGATCCAAGAAAATATAGATACAAGCATAGCAAATTTCCCAAATGTCACCCAATTTCCCGACAAAAAGTTGCACAAATGAATCCAAGTTAACTAAGGCAGCAAAACGAGCAAGCTCATGAAGTCAAGAAAACACAGCTCAGGACTTCAGCCAAATTGCACCAATCGCTAGGAAAAAATAGCACGATTAAAATTGCAAGTGTAAGCAAACATACAATCGCTGCCATCCAGTGGCAGCGACGGCCAGTGAATGTAGATTTGATGCCTGGAAGCAACGGTGGTTGTGGCAGCGACCCAAGGGCAGCTAGCGGAAAGGACTGTGCCGGTGTGAGTGGAGGATGATGGCGACGGCTTGAAGGGAGCAGCAGTTGGATCTGCAGTGCGACCCGATCGGCTACATCGGCTTCACTATCTGCAGGATCAAGCTAATCGAGCTCGAGCTACGTGACGCAAGCAACAGTTGGAGATGCGAACACGCGACAGGCTGGTCGTCGTGAGTAGTAAGAGCGCAGCCGATTCAGCGCGAGCATGGCTGACCGTAGCTACGGTGGCTGGATGGAGTGGCCAGTGGCTCAAGCAGAAAAGACGGCGTGGGCTCGAATTGAGAACGACAGGTCAGGCGCTGGGGAGTAGCGATGCGATGATGGTCAGCGGTGCGGCTAAGGAAAGGTAAAAGGACAAACAGGAAAAGAAAGAAGAAAGAAAAGGAAGGAAAAGAACAAACGTAGAGAAAGGAAAGGTACTCTGGACGCTTCATTTTTTTTTTGGTTGCCACTGCATTAGACGTGGGCAAGCTTAACAACCTTCGAGTCTTCTGACCAACTTTCGAAAATTAAATTCCTTAGACATGACCACTTGGCATGGGTATGCCTAACTAATGCCGAGTCTTCGGTTGAATCTTGTTCCTTAGGCGTGATCATTTGGCGTGGGCACGCCTAACTAATATAAAGTCTTCTGCCGCAGACTGAAATGGCGTTCCTTAGGTGTGCCTGATTGGAGTGGACATGCCTAACTAATTGCAACCTATCACATGAAAATTTCACCATTCAAAAGGCACGTACTTACTTAACAAAACATAAAGAACACAAAATAAAGAAAATCCTAAATTCTTGGGTTGCCTTCCAAGCAGTGCCTTTCTTTAATGTCTTTGGCTAGACGTAACCTAAAACTTCTTGTAGACACCAAATTTTTACTATTTCATTTGTTTTCCTATGTTTTTATCTATTAATGTTTAGTTATTAATTTTTGAATATTCTAACACATTTTCCTCATTTTTGTAGGTTTTTCTTAAAAAAAAAAAAAAAGAGAAAAAGTCAAAAACGCAGACCAGTTACACGGATTAGTTCGCGTAACTTGATCAGAAGCGAAAAAAATGACGCGCAGATTTTTCCAGAACTCGGATCATCTTTTTCCAGCTGTAATTTCCGATGCTTGAACGATAAGAAACCTATTTAAACATTCCCCAACTCGCCCCTAATCCCTAACAACTGATCTAACATTCAAAATTAGCCCATCTCATCCCAAGAACATCAAAACCCTTAGTTCTAGGTTTGGTGGCTATAAATAGCCTAGGTTAGGGTTTAACAAAAAAAAGAGAGGTGGAGTTTTAGAGAGAGGGATTCTCTGGAAATTAGGAGAGCTTTTGAGAGCGAAAAGGCAGAGAAAAACGGCTGGGAATTGGAGAGAAAAAAGAAAAGAAAGAAGAAAAGGAAAAAGCTAGGGTTTCATACTTGAGAAGATTTTTCTTGGAATTTCTGCCCTCCTCTTTCGTTTAGATTCAAGCTTCCGATTCAGGTAACATCCTTCTACTTTATTTACCATTTTTTGATTGTAAAATGACTGGAAATTTGGACCTTTTGGTGGAACCAAGGTCTTGAATAGTTTTTCCTTTAGTTTATGATATTTGATGATGATTATCAGTTGTTATATGAGCATGTTGTGTTTATAAAGCCTTGGTAAGGCTAGTAGATTTGTTTTTACGTTTAAAACCAGACGTTTGATGCTTCTGTGATGATGCTGTTGTGATTCCTGAGAAATTTCTGGAAAAATGTTCTTCACGTTTTGAAGATGTGAAGAAACGCGGACCACTTGCGCGGAATCATCCGCGCAACGCTCCGCGTTTCCTCTTGAATGTTTGAAGATGTGAAGAAACGCGGGTATGTTACGCAGGCTAGTCCGCGTAACCTCCCGCGCTTCTAGCCTAACAGTTCTTCCCTTCCTTTTTCTTGTCTATTTGATGATGTCGATGCTTAAGATTTGGCCTTCTTCAGTTTTAGTTTGTTTTGACATGATCTGAATGCTTGTGTTTGATGTTTTAAATAGATCCCTTGCCTCTGAAGATTTTGTTTGTGATATTGTCTGAAAAACTGGAAGCAATCTTCCTGGTATTTTGAAGATGGGAAGAGACGCGGACGGTTACGCGGCTGAGTCCGCGTTTCCAGTCCGCGTTTCCCCTCTGGTCTTTGATTTTTGCTTGTAACGCGGAGCTAGTTGCGCGGATCGACCCGCGTTTCTACTCCGCGTAACCTCTCTGTTTCTGTATTCTGTTGATATTTCCTGCTCTTTCGTTCCAGAATCTTACTCCATTTCCTAGTCTTGTCTGTGTTGCTTGCAGAATCTGTTTAGATACCCTCTCTTTGTATTTTTGATTGATTTTTCCTTTAAATTGGTACCTTGATCCCTTTTGTTGATATTGAGTCTTAGATAACCATTCCCATCATTTAAGGATTCAATTAAGGTCTCACATCAAGGGATGGTAATTTCTTTCCCCTATTATGTGCTCATTATATGTTTTTGCATGATTTTGCATGTTTTAAATTAAGTTTTCCTTTGCTTTTATTCATGTCTAGTCTTTATTTATGTTATTTAAATTTTTGAGTAAATCATTTGGAGGCCTTGGATGCCAAGTTATAATAGATAGGTTTAATTTTTGGCAAAAAGTGTATTTATTCTAGAAAATGTAATAGTTAGATTATTATTCCGAATTTTTCCCCCTTAGAGTGTATTTAGGTTCCCCCCAATGTAATAATTTGGTTTTATATGCTTATTTTGCATGCTTGCATGATTATGTGTTTATTTACTTTCCTAGGGCCTTGCATCTAGACATTATGCCTATGTGTTACGTGTTTATGTGTTTTATGTGTTTATTTGCTTTATTATCATGTCTACATGTTTATTGTGTAAATATATTGACGTCACCACACTAGTCCAACGCTAGTTGTGGCCTTCCCCTTCGATTTCTCACTAATCCAATGTTAGTGAGAACCTTTTGACGAGGGCTAGTCCAATGCTAGACCCTTAAACGCCGTTCATGCATTAGATACAAATTTCACACACTTTCCACTTTTAGAGTTTCTTTCCCATTTTGCATGTCACTATTCTCCCATCCCGTATGCGAAACATCTCATTTAGTTTTCTTTTTATTAGATTAGTGCATTTAAGGCATTACCCTTTGAATTAGGGAAAAGAGCGAGTATGGCTTCCTAGCCTTAGCACGCTTTTATTACCTTCTATGAAAAGGAAGATTCAAAGTCACGAACTTAGTCCCCCGCACCCGTTATGTTGCATTATCCCTCTTTAGGACATACACGTGCATTATTTTAAAGGCTATCAAATTCATTCTTTAAAAAAACAACTTTCTTCCTTATGTTTTAACAATTCAAAGTCAAAAAGCCACTTTTCTTAAAATTGCATCTTTTTGGAAATTCAAGTTCCTCTTTGCACTTAAAATTGACCTTTTCAAAAATCCAATTTCTTTTCTCTTGATACTTTATAAAAATTGCATTTTGAAAATCCTACTTTCCGTTTGTTCGAGTCTCATCATTTGCATTTTTCGTGACCTCCTCGAGGGATCAAAACTGGATGACACAACTAATGTGATCAATTCCAAAACACACCTCAAGGAGACATTTTGCCCCTCTCGATCCAATATTAGATTTAGGTTTTTGCATCCATGTAGATAACATCCAAATGTGATAAATTTAAAGTTAGAATTAGGAAATTGTCAACTAAATCTTGCAACTAGCTTTGGCTAGGTTAGAAGGGTGCCTTAGAGACGAGTAACATCGAATCTTTGCCTTCCCTTCTTCCAACTGTGACCCCCGAACCTTTTACTCTAGTTTTCAAAGACCTGGAGTTGTCTAAAAAAGGGTTTTCTTAGTTTATTTTCATTAATTAAAACTTTTTGGGTGACTTGGTACACCTAAACTCCATACCAAGTGGCGACTCCAAACTTTTTCTAAAAACCCTTTTCTAGACTTTTGTTTTTTTGGGTCCAAACCGTCGCATTTTTATACTCCCATGATCCCTTTCCCTTTCTTTTTTTCAAAACCAATAAAATCCAATATTCCTCTCTTTTCCATCAAAAAATGGGGCGCGACAGCTTGGAGACTCCACTGGGGATTTTCCTAAGAGGGTCCGAGCACTTGATTTAGTTGATTATTTCTTTTTTCTAACTTTCTTGTATATCACATTTGGATGTTTTAGGTTGCATTCCTTTTTCTTTTCTCTTTTAGGGTTTTTCCGTGCAATCACTCCCTACACATCGCGTATATGATGAATGAATTATTGTTTATTTATTTACTTGTACCGCGCCTTGCATTTGGGGGTGGGTATGCATCTACCCTAGAGTCTCGAAAATGTTTGATGTTTGAATCCCTCCTCTCAAAGGGAATCACTTTCATACGTGCATATGTATTTTACTTTGACCCTACTTTTTTTACTTTTAGTGGCTTGTCACGCCACTCTTCCCTATTAGGATTAGGATCGATCCACTTGGACATGTGGCCGTGGCACGACGTGCACGTAGCAATGTCTAGGGGATCACTCGAACCACCAACTTGAGGCATTTGGATTGATGACCTTTTGCCTTTTGGTCTGAAGGTTTGGGAGCCTGTAACCTTTATCGAGTCTAGATGCATTAGTGAGCCCAACCTCATGCATCCATGTTAGAATTGCCTAGGGGAGAGTCTACCTTACCCTATTAAGGATCACTAGACACGAGAGGAGGGATTACACCCCTCTTTATTTTTGTGCAACATTGTTGATCCAATGTGTTATGTGATATTTGTCGATTAAACTAACCTTTTTGTTGTTTTCCCTTTTTCTTGCATTTCACAAACTCTAGAAGATAAGAGTTTTGGCACTCTTTTAAGACAAGCCATCCTTCTAGATAGGCTATTGCACGTTTGAATTTATTGCATTTAAGTTGTAATGGCATATCACTTTTAGGCTTACCCCGGCATTCAAATGGGGCTCCTATAGGCCATGTTTCATTTTTGCACCTTTACTTGCTTTAATAAACTGGCATCATGCATAAACCATAGAGGGAATGCCGCATAGGGAATCCCATGTTAGGAATAAAACTACCCTTGTGTCTCGGATATATAATCCAATAAGACTTGCATGTTTATGTTTTCAGTAACATCCAAAGGGGTGGTGCACAAGGTAAGGTAGGGTCCGATCCTTTCTATGATGACACCCAAAGATATGGAGTGACCTTCACATGCTAGAAATATAAACCTCTAGTAATCATTTTTTGGCCATTTTATCCAAGTTGGTAAAATCCCATGCATAAGGACACAAAATCGAAAAAAATTCACAAATAATTGTTGAGATAATGATTTTATCAAGGCCAAATTTTGATTTTAGAAGGCTTATGAGCTAGTGTGTTGCAAATAAAATGGAGATGTGGAGTTACAGGTAAGCAATAAACCCAGTCGACTTTTGAGTAAACCATCAATCCCGTCCAATCTATTTGAGCTAGATCCATATTTCCCTCAAGAATAATCCTTTTCATGCTAAATTAACCTTTAACCTCTCTTCACATATCAATTAAAGTAATAAATCCATTCGGACTTTGTCCTCGTGATACATCAAGGATCACATATTCTTTTGGTCGATCCTCTAGATTGTTTTACTAATCACATATCAGTGAAGTGATCGGACCCATCAGGTATTGTATGGTGCATACCCCAGAGGATTGCATTTTCATGCTAGGCCGACCCTTGGCATAAAAGGGCTCCCCTATAGGACATGCATACCGGTTTTGCAGTTCTGCTTACTAACTCCAAGTTTTTTTTCTTTTCCTTTTCCCCCCCCTTTGCATTCATAAAATGTGGGCGTTGATAAGAAAGAAATATTTTTCTTGATCTAATAAAGTTTTGAAGATTAGAAGTGTTATTTGATTCTTGGGTAAATCCTGCAATGCAAACTATGGAGAATTCATTTTGGGAAACACAAGCTCAGAGCATCTATGAGAAAAATGGGTCAATTTCAAAAAAAAAAAAGAAGAAGAAAAGAGGGAGCCATGGAGCATTTCTATGATATATCTGTGGATATACCCAAGGGTCAAATAACTCATCTTTAAATTTGCCACTCAAAATTGGGCTTTTGATAAGTTAGTGTTTTTTCTTGAGCAGTACTTATTGCATAATAATAAAGAAGGCAAATTGTTTGAGAATTCAAATGCACATCATATTTTGCAAAGTCCCCTCTTGTATGCAGGTATTCATGGCTGAGATCCATAAGAAGCAAAAGGCAAATTTTGCAGATCCAAAGATCAAGCATGAATAAAAATCAATAACACTACATTTCAAGATGATGGCATAGCCTATCAATTTCAAAGGAGCGCCGACTCTAACAGCTGGTTTTGGTTTTAGAAGAAGAGAAATTTTTTAATGGCCCGCTGAAGCAATGTCTTATTTGATTAAACTGGGGCAAATTTTTTTGGTTGGCTACATTAGAGCCAATTTTTATTGGATAAAACTGGAGCAAATTCTCCATTAACTAAATTGGGGCATTCTTTTTTATTAAATTGAGACAAATTTTTGGTTGACCAAAATAGGGCAAATGCTTAAAGGAATATTCAAAAAAAAAAAAAAAGTTTTTTAAGTGACGCGGGAGGTTGCGTGGACCAGCCCGCGTTTCCCTCGCGTTTCTTTACAAATTCATATAGTCTGAGAAGTAACGCGGGTTGTTGCGTGGGGTAGTCCGCGTTTCGTCCCGCGTTTTTTTGAAATTCATATCTTCTGGATTGTAACGCGGAGTCTAGCGTGGATTGTTCCGCGTTTTCCTCACGGCTCTTTGCATTTTTTATATTTCTGAAAGAAACGCGCACGGTCACGCGAGTAACTCCGCGCTTCATCCCGCGTTTCCTATTTGACAATGTTTCGTGTTTATAAGGTAACGCGGACCCGTAACGCGGAGTAGTCTGCGTCTCAGTCCGCGTTTCCATTTCCCAGAAGCTCAAAAGCGCGGAAGCGCGACGTCTTCTTCACCGCTTCTTCTCTTCCCACTCCACGCAACTCACCCAAATTCCCAGAAATCCATTTTCTCTTCCATATTTCTCCACCAGAACCTTCCCTAGGCTTCTTAGAATCTTTTCATCCGAACAAAACATCACGAAAACGCATCAAAATCTCGGGATTGAGTGAGGTTTTTCCGAAACTAAAACCGATCGATTGGGGGTCGATTCGAGCTTGTTTTTTGGGGTTTCTTGCATCATTTCACTCCTCAAACACTCCACTACGTGATTACGGTAAGAAATCCTAACGAAATTACATCTTTTGAATTTCTGAAAATTCGTTCTTTTTTCCTTTTTTTTTGATTTTTCTGTTTTTAATTATAATGTTTATTGTTGTTGTTTCTAATGTTTATTAGACTTGTTTATGTGATTAAAAGATGTTGGTGAGCCATTTATCTATTTTATTTGTTTTATTTTATTTGTTTAATTATTATTTATTTAAATTGTGTAATTTTTGTCAATTTGTGAATTTAATTTTTGTATTGTTAATTAATAGGTTTGATATGATTGTTAGATTAAAATTGAGCACGTTTGAGTGGTCAAATGTAGAAATTGTAGAATTTTTGTTCTTTTTAGAATAATTTGGAATTTGTTGAAATTTCTAGTCCTGTTTGGAATTTTGTGGGATTTTTGCACTATTGAAGAATTAGAGTGAAAATTAGAAATCACTGAATTCTTTGATTTTTGTACTCTTTATAGAAATTGGGATAAAAATTTGTGAATTGTTGATTGAATTGTTGAAGTCTTTGTAATTTATAAGAGTAGTTGAATTTTCGGATTTTTGTGTGGAATTTCGTTAAATTCGATAAAATTTGTGAATTGTTGATGGAAATTTATACGAATTTTCTGTTTATAAATGTTGGTGATTTTTGTTTTATTTTATTTGTTTATTTATTATTTATTCGATTTGTGTTAATTTGTATCAATTTCTGAGTTTAATTTTTATATTGTTAATTAATAGGTTTGATAGGATTGTTAAATTAAAATTGAACACGTTTGGGTGGTCAAATGTAGAAATTGTAGAATTTTTGTTCCTTTTAGAATAATTTGGAACTTGTTGAAATTTCTAGTCTTGTTTGGAATTTTGTGGGATTTTTGCACTGTTGTAGAATTAATGTGAAAATTAGAAATCACTGAATTCTTTGATTTTTGTATTTTTATAGGAATTTGGATGAAATTAGTGAATTGTTGATTTTTTGTGGAAATTTATGGAAAAGTTGGGAGTTTTGAATTTCGTCACAATTAATTGAATTGTTGGAGTTTTTGTAATTTATAGGAATTGTTGAATTTTAGGTTTTTGTGTGGAATTTCGTTGAGTTCTTAGATTTTAGGAATTTAAATGATTTTGTGACATTTATTAAATTTTTTAGAAACTTTGGGTTTTTTGGGTTGGTATTTTTCTTGTAAAATTCTTGAGATTTTTTTCATAGGTCTTGTTAAAATTCCTGAAATTTTGGAAAATTTGTTGAATTATTGCACTCTTTGTTCTGTGCACTATTGTTGAATTTTAAAAGAATTTTGAAAGTCCTGCATTTTTGTGAATTTGATTGAAATCTTTTAGAATTTTGAATTTTTTTTTTTGAAGAAGGACTTCTCGTCTCCTGACCGGGAGTGGGATCCCTCACATGCTATGGCGCTATTCGGAGTCGCATACGAGGAGTTCCGAGGGTCCCAGAGCCAGACGAAGCTAGCTCGATCTTTTCCAGCATGCCACCGTGCTATTTTGTACACCCTGGCCCACAATGTCATCCCAAAGAAGAGCGGCCAGGGGGAGTTGAGGAACAGCGATCTATACTTTTAGATCGTATGTTCCACGGTCGAGACTCACCATTCGCCTTCCCCGCCAACATTATTATCGGTCATATTAGGGGCGGCAGGAGGGCGTCCACATCATTCCACGGGTTTCCCGACTTATTTCACTTCTCCTCCACAGGGTGATTCCCAGGTATCCCACCTACTCCCAGGCCGAGCTTAGCATTGGATTGCTAAGGATCTACACATAGATGTATCGGACATCGCCCCCGACGAGCCAGGTCCAGAGCTACAGGCGGGGAGGAGAGGCTCATCGTCTGCCACCACCGCCACCACGGCTGGGTGGCGGTCATGGACACTCTGGGCGGATTTCAGACCCAGATGATCGAGATGGGATCGCATGGAGCCTTTGGCTTCGATGGGGCGTATGGAGGAGCAGATCGGGGCTTTGAGCACTCGACTAGGCCGTATAGAAACACATCTCGGCATTCAGCCGCCTGAGCAGCCTATCCCAGAGACCACCGGAGGCGATGGTGGAGCCGCGGGGGACGATGGATCCGCCCCATGATTTGCTGTTTATTCTACTCGTGCTTTATTTCTCTTTTTATGTTTGATCTTGTATTCTGATTAGGTTTAACTGTTAGACATACTTTTAGTTAATTTGCATGAGGATGTGTATATTTGTTTAAATTTAGCTTTTATGTGCTTATATGTGTTGATTGTGATTTGAAAATTTGGGTTCTTTGGCGGAGTTTTCATCAGCTATAGGAAACTCGCCAAAATTTTTCAAAAAAAAAAAATTAATTGCACATTTTGCCTCACAAATTGATTTGTTTTTCGAAATTTGATTGCAATTGTTTTCATCCTTTTGAAATAAAAGCCCGTGTGATATGAAAAATCCTTTTTCCATCCTACTCGGAAATAATTATTATGTGATTGTGACATTGGCATTTTAGAAAGTATGTTTTGTAAAATAGGGAAAATTATGCCTCAATTTTTTTTTCCCTATTAAATGAGATCTCTTCTTTTATTGGATTTTACAAGAAAATGATTGATATTGTTGGCAAATGATCCTTTTTCAATTGATGTGAAAATTCAAAAAAAAAAAAAAAAAAAAAGAAGAAAAAGCAGCAAAGTGAGAACCAAAGTTCTACTCCAATGATTCTAGTACTAAGTAACCGGAGGTTTAGCATCTACAAATGTTAACTTTCACGTAAAACGGTGCTTGAATTACGAGTATGCAAAGCAGTTTGAAAAAGTAAAATGTTGAGTAACCGGGGATCTTCACCTAAAAGTGTTGATTTTCGCGTCCAAAGACATCTTTACTATTTGAGCAAGAAGGCATATGTCGAGTAACCGGGAGTCTTCACCTAAAAGTGTTGATTTTCGCGTCAAAAGGCATTATTGCAATTTGAATAAGAAGATGTGTTTCAGTAAATCCTTTTTAGCAGTAAAATCTGAGAAAATATGGAAAAGGCAAGCTTGAATCGACTATATGAGTCGTTTGATTGCAAAATTTGGTGAAAGTGAGAAATCAAGCTTGAAATGTTAAAATTGAGGTATAATTGTCTCTCTTTTACTTGATATTATGAGTACTTGATGCAAATTGAATAATTGCATAATAATGTTTTGCCTAGTTTATGAGGATTTGGATTTCCAAGATCACATGGTTTATTTCAATCTCATAACTTGTTTTTGATGAATATTTCCTATCACTTGAAAACAAGCAATGTTTCACAAGCACGAATATCTGATGAATGTGTTTTATTGCATGATTTTCATACGTTTTAGTCATTTAATGGCCAACAGCTATGATCACAAGAGTTTTTTACACCTTATGATTTTCCATGGACTAATTGGTTAATACTTCATGACTTCTGCAGGGTTAACGATTCAGTTGACACTGGGGCAAATTTGTTTTGAGAGAAGTGATCTCTAATTTTGGATAATGCATTCAAAATTAATTTTTGGAAAAAGTTTGCAGATCAAGAGGAGGGCAACATATGTGTATTTGTTTCAACCCTGCAGAGGAAAGGTTTCAGTTATACTTCTCAAATTGCCAAAATCCATCAATTCTTAAAAAAAAAAAAAAAGAAAGAAAAAAAAGTCATTGTTCCTATCAATCACTTACTTTTCAAGTCAAGAAAAATAAAAAATCAGAATGGCACCATTTCATCGAGTGCATCATTACTTGCATTTTTACATTTATCATGTTTGAACAACTTGTGTTTTATTTTTCAAAGTCTGGCAATCCAGCATTCATGTTTTCATTTTCCCATCTAGTCATTCAGGCTCGGGTCCAATCCCACTGAATAGTATGTTTAGTCATTCAGGCTCGGGTCCAATCCCACTGAATAGTATGTTTAGTCATTCAGGCTTGGGTCCAATCCCACTGAATAGTATGTTTAGCCATTCAGGCTTGGGTCCAATCCCACTGAATAGCATTTTTTACATTTTCCCATTTAGTCATTCAGGCTTGGGTCCAATCCCACTGAATAGCATTTTTTACATTTTCCCATTTAGTCATTCAGGCTTGGGTCCAATCCCACTGAATAGTATGTTTAGTCATTCAGGCTTGGGTCCAATCCCACTGAATAGCATTTTTACATTTTTCCATCTAGTCATTCAGGCTTGGGTCCAATCCCACTGAATAGTATGTTTAGTCATTCAAGCTTGGGTCCAATCCCACTGAATAGCATTTTTACATTTTTCCATCTAATCATTCAGGCTTGGGTCCAATCCCACTGAATAGTATGTTTAGTCATTCAGGCTTGGGTCCAATCCCACTGAATTGCATATTTGCATTTAGTCATTCAGACTCGGGTCCAATCCCACTGAATAGTAGTCATTCAGGCTCGGGTTCAATCCCACTGAATAGTATGTTTAGTCATTCAGGCTTGGGTCCAATCCCACTGAATAGTATGTTTAGTTATTCGGGCTTGGGTCCAATCCCACTGAATAGCATTTTTACATTTTTCCATCTGGTCATTCAGGCTTGGGTCCAATCCCACTGAATAGTATTTCTAGTCATTCAGGCTTGGGTCCAATCCCACTGAACAGTATATTTAGTCATTCAGGTTTGGGTCCAATCCCACTGAATAGTATTTCGAGTCATTCAGGCTTGGGTCCAATCCCGCTGAAGAGTATATTTAGTCATTCAGGCTCGGGTCCAATCCCACTGAACAGTATATTTAGTCATTCAGGCTTGGGTCCAATCCCACTGAATAGTATGTTTAGTCATTCAGGCTCCAATCCCAATAGTATGTTTAGTCATTCTGGGTCCAATCCCATTTGAATAGTAGTCATTCAGGCTCGAGTCCAATCCCACTGAATAGTATGTTTAGTTATTCAGACTTTGGTCCAATCCCACTGAATAGTCTAAATTTAGAAAGAATTTAAATTTCTGTTGGCTGTCTCGCCACACCTTCTATCTCCCGTTCTTCAATTTAAATTTACATTGCTTCTATCTCTCGTTCTTCATTTTAAATTTCTTGCTCTCAGCCCTTCTATCCCCTTCTTCAAATTTAAATTTACATTTGGTTCTTTGTCTCGGTTTCACCCTTCTATCCCCCTTCTTCAAATTTAAATTTCTTTTGGTGAGTCTCACCTCCACCCTTCTATCTCCCGTTCTCGAATTTTACAAGGTTCAGTATTCATTTCATTATAGTTCATTTGCATTGGAACTACGTTTGACCTGATTCTCATGTCGAGATACGTAGGCAACTCTACACGAGTTCGGTCGCATTATGCATTTTTCGTTTAAAATTTGGCAATCTAACATTCCTATTGTTTACAATGGTTCGGATACAACCAGTGAAACCAGGTAAGCATTTGGTGTCTACGTCTTTGTCTAGAGTTTCTTCGAAACTCAGACAAAGAGGGGCAAGTTGTAGACACCAAATTTTTACTATTTCATTTGTTTTCCTATATTTTTATCTATTAATGTTTAGTTATTAATTTTTGAATATTCTAACACATTTTCCTCATTTTTGTAGGTTTTTCTTAAAAAAAAAAAAGAAAAAGTCAAAAGCGGACGCTGCGGATTAGTCCGCGTAACTAGTCAGCGTAACTTGATCGAGCGAAAAAAAAATGGCTGGATTTTTCCAGAACTCGGATCATCCTTTTCCAGCTGTAATTTCGATGCTTGAACGATAAGAAACCTATTTAAACATTTCCCAACTCGCCCCTAATCCCTAACAACTGATCTAACGTTCAAAATTAGCCCATCTCATCCCAAGAACATCAAAACCCTTAGTTCTAGGTTTGGTGGCTATAAATAGCCTAGGTTAGGGTTTAACAAAAAAAAGAGAGGTGGAGTTTTAGAGAGGGATTCTCTGGAAATGGGAGAGCTTTGAGAGAAAAGCGAGAAAACTTGGAGAGAAAAAAGAAAAGAAAGAAGAAAAGGAAAAAGCTAGGGTTTCATACTTGAGAAGATTTTTCTTGGAATTTCTGCCCTCCTCTTTCGTTTAGATTCAAGCTTCCGATTCAGGTAACATCCTTCTACTTTATTTACCGTTGTTTGATTGTAAAATGACTGGAAATTTGGACCTTTTGGTGGAACCAAGGTCTTGAATAGTTTTTCCTTTAGTTTATGATATTTGATGATGATTATCAGTTGTTATATGAGCATGTTGTGTTTATAAAGCCTTGGTAAGGCTAGTAGATTTGTTTTTACGTTTAAAACCAGACGTTTGATGCTTCTGTGATGATGCTGTTGTGATTCCTGAGAAATTTCTGGAAAAATGTTCTTCACGTTTTGAAGATGTGAAGAAACGCGGACCACTTGCGCGGAATCATCCGCGCAACGCTCCGCGTTTCCTCTTGAATGTTTGAAGATGTGAAGAAACGCGGGTATGTTACGCAGGCTAGTCCGCGTAACCTCCCGCGCTTCTAGCCTAACAGTTCTTCCCTTCCCTTTTCTTGTCTATTTGATGATGTCGATACTTAAGATTTGGCCTTCTTCAGTTTTAGTTTGTTTTGACATGATCTGAATGCTTGTGTTTGATGTTTTAAATAGATCCCTTGCCTCTGAAGATTTTGTTTGTGATATTGTCTGAAAAACTGGAAGCAATCTTCCTGGTATTTTGAAGATGGGAAGAGACGCGGACGGTTACGCGGCTGAGTCCGCGTTTCCAGTCCGCGTTTCCCCTCTGGTCTTTGATTTTTGCTAGTTGCGCGGATCGACCCGCGTTTCTACTCCGCGTAACCTCTCTGTTTCTGTATTCTGTTGATATTTCCTGCTCTTTCGTTCCAGAATCTTACTCCATTTCCTAGTCTTGTCTGTGTTGCTTGCAGAATCTGTTTAGATACCCTCTCTTTGTATTTTTGATTGATTTTTCCTTTAAATTGGTACCTTGATCCCTTTTGTTGATATTGAGTCTTAGATAACCATTCCCATCATTTAAGGATTCAATTAAGGCCTCACATCAAGGGATGGTAACTTCTTTCCCCTATTATGTGCTCATTATATGTTTTTGCATGATTTTGCATGTTTTAAATTAAGTTTTCCTTTGCTTTTATTCATGTCTAGTCTTTATTTATGTTATTTAAATTTTTGAGTAAATCATTTGGAGGCCTTGGATGCCAAGTTATAATAGATAGGTTTAATTTTTGGCAAAAAGTGTATTTATTCTAGAAAATGTAATAGTTAGATTATTATTCCGAATTTTTCCCCCTTAGAGTGTATTTAGGTTCCCCCCAATGTAATAATTTGGTTTTATATGCTTATTTTGCATGCTTGCATGATTATGTGTTTATTTGCTTTCCTAGGGCCTTGCATCTAGACATTATGCCTATGTGTTACGTGTTTATGTGTTTTATGTGTTTATTTGCTTTATTATCATGTCTACATGTTTATTGTGTAAATATATTGACGTCACCACACTAGTCCAACGCTAGTTGTGGCCTTCCCCTTCGATTTCTCACTAATCCAATGTTAGTGAGAACCTTTTGACGAGGGCTAGTCCAATGCTAGACCCTTAAATGCCGTTCATGCATTAGATACAAATTTCACACACTTTCCACTTTTAGAGTTTCTTTCCCATTTTGCATGTCACTATTCTCCCATCCCGTATGCGAAACATCTCATTTAGTTTTCTTTTTATTAGATTAGTGCATTTAAGGCATTACCCTTTGAATTAGGGAAAAGAGCGAGTATGGCTTCCTAGCCTTAGCACGCTTTTATTACCTTCTATGAAAAGGAAGATTCAAAGTCACGAACTTAGTCCCCCGCACCCGTTATGTTGCATTATCCCTCTTTAGGACATACACGTGCATTATTTTAAAGGCTATCAAATTCATTCTTTAAAAAAACAACTTTCTTCCTTATGTTTTAACAATTCAAAGTCAAAAAGCCACTTTTCTTAAAATTGCATCTTTTTGGAAATTCAAGTTCCTCTTTGCACTTAAAATTGACCTTTTCAAAAATCCAATTTCTTTTCTCTTGATACTTTATAAAAATTGCATTTTGAAAATCCTACTTTCCGTTTGTTCGAGTCTCATCATTTGCATTTTTCGTGACCTCCTCGAGGGATCAAAACTGGATGACACAACTAATGTGATCAATTCCAAAACACACCTCAAGGAGACATTTTGCCCCTCTCGATCCAATATTAGATTTAGGTTTTTGCATCCATGTAGATAACATCCAAATGTGATAAATTTAAAGTTAGAATTAGGAAATTGTCAACTAAATCTTGCAACTAGCTTTGGCTAGGTTAGAAGGGTGCCTTAGAGACGAGTAACATCGAATCTTTGCCTTCCCTTCTTCCAACTGTGACCCCCGAACCTTTTTCTCTAGTTTTCAAAGACCTGGAGTTGTCTAAAAAAGGGTTTTCTTAGTTTATTTTCATTAATTAAAACTTTTTGGGTGACTTGGTACACCTAAACTCCATACCAAGTGGCGACTCCAAACTTTTTCTAAAAACCCTTTTCTAGACTTTTGTTTTTTTGGGTCCTAACCGTCGCATTTTTATAGTCCCATGACCCCTTTCCCTTTCTTTTTTTCAAAACCAATAAAATCCAATCTCCTCTCTTTTCCATCAAAAAAATGGGGCGCGACACTTCTCAAGTTGCATAAATGGGATCCTCAAGGTGCACTTTTCCACTTCAAATCCTTCATAGTAACGCTTTAGGTGATGACCACTGACTACGAATTTCTTCTCCGTCTTCAAATTTTGAATTTCAACTGCACCATAGTGAAAAACGTCAGTAACTACAAATTGACCAATCCAGAGTGAACGTAATTTACTCGGGAAGAGTTTAAGCCTGGAAAGATAAAGCAGAACTTTTTGGCCTACGACAAATGTCTTTCTAGAGACTTGTTGATCATGGAAAATCTTGTTCTTCTCTTTATAAATTAAGGTATTCTCATAAGTCTCATTCCGGATTTCTTCCAACTCTTGCAATTGCAATTTTCTATGAACTCCACCCTCTTCAAGGTCCGTGTTGCATTGCTTGACTGCCCAAAACGTCTTATGCTCAAACTCAAGTAGGAGGTGACATGGCTTCCTAACACCAGTTTGTATGGTGATATTCCAATGGGCATTTTGTAAGCTATCCAGTAAGCCAAAAGCACATCTTTCAAACATGCACTCCAGTCCTTCTTATCTGATCTAACCATTTTCTTCAAAATTGATTTGATTTTTTTATTGGAGACTTCTGTTTGACCATTCATTTGAGGGTGGTAAGACGTGAAAACCTTATGAAGAACATCATACCTCTTAAACAATGCCGCAATCACCTTATTGCAAAAATGTTTCCTCTTATCACTTGCAATCGCTCTTGGCATTCTAAAGCGGACAATAAATAATATTAGACTTGACAAAATCTACGACCACTTTGGAATCACTAGTTCGGGTGGCCTTTGTTTCCACCACTTAGACACATAATCTATTGCAAGTAAGATATATAGGAATCTAAAAGATGAGGGAAAAGGACCCATAAAATCAATGCCTTAAACATCAAAATTTTCAATAAAAATCTTAGGCGTTTGTGGCATTTGATCTTTTCGAGAAAGATTTCCTACTCGTTAGCATTTATCACAAGACTTACAAAACGAGTAGGCATCCTTAAAGAGAGTTGGCTAGTAGAATTTGCTTTCTAGCACTTTACATGCCATCCTCTTGGGTCCAAAATGACCTCCACATGTAAAAGAGTGACAAAATGTTAGTATCGAGTGAAATTCACTCTCACTTACACATCTCCGCATCATTTGATCGATGCCTTGCTTCCAAAAGTATGGGTCATCCCAAATGTAATATTTGCCATCACTTCTCAACTTATCCCTCTTTGCCTTTGGCCGACTTGTACAAAATTGGTTAGTAACCAAATAATTGACGATATCAACATACCAAGGAAGAGAGGGATTAATTGAAAAAAGGTGTTCTTCAGAGAAAGACTCTCTCAAGGGAAGATCTTCTTCAGTAACCGGTATGTGGCTCAAATGGTCAGCCACCAGATTTTCTTCTCCATTTTTATCTTTGATTTCCAAGTGAAATTCCTAGAGCAATAGAATCAATTGAATTAGCCTTGGTTTGGCATCCTTCTTTATCAATAAATATCGCAAGGCTGCGTGGTCAGAAAAAATAATAATTTTAGCTTCCAACAAATAAGATCTAAACTTCTCTAAAGCAAAAATGACTGCTAAAAGTTCTTTTTCCATAGTAGAGTAGTTGAGTTGTGCTCCATTCAAAACTCTCGATGCATAGTAGATTGCGTGGACTGCTTTTCCTACTCTTTGACCTGGCACTACTCCTACCGCATAATCACGGCGTCACACATGATTTCGAAAGGTAAGTTCCAATTTGAAGGTTGGATGATGGGCAGAGATATCAATAGCTCCTTGAGCTTATCAAATGCTCGTCTACACTCATCATCAAACTCAAACGCCATATCTTTTTGTAGGAACTTGAACAGTGGTGCTCCTATCTTGGAGAAATCTTTGATAAACCTACAATAAAAACTTGCATGCCCTAAGAAAGAACGTACTTTCCGCACACTTGCTAGGTAAGGTAGAGAAGATACAAGATCTATTTTGGCTTTATCTATTTCTATGCCCTTAGATGATATGACATAGCCCAAAACTATCTCGTGCTCAACCATAAAATACATTTTTCCCAATTGAGCACAAGGTTAGTCTTGATACAGCTCTTTAAAATTAAAGCTAAATTATCTAGGCAATCATCAAAACTATCTCCATATACATTAAAATTATCCATGAATACCTCTATGATCTTTTCTATATATTTAGAGAAAATACTTACCATGCATCTCTGGAATGTAGTAGGAGCATTACACAGCCCAAAGGCATCCTGCGATAGGTGAATATACCAAAGGGGCATATGAAAGTTGTTTTCTCTTGATCTTCAAGTGCCATTGCTATCTGAAAATACCTTGAGAAACCATTTAGGAAACAATAATAAGCACGACAGGCTAATGTCTCTACCATTCGGTCTATGAAGTGGAGAGGAAAGTGATCATTTTTTGTTACCGCATTTAGCTTACGTAATCAATGCATTGGTGCCAACTCGTAGGTTTACGAACTGGAACTAGTTCTCCTTCGTGGTTTGTCTCGATAGTCATGCCACCCTTCTTTGGAACCAATTGAATTGGACTTACCCATGGATTGTCAGAGATGGAAAAAATTATACATACGTCCAAAAATTTGAGGATTTCCTATTTACCACCTCCATCATCATCAGATTCAGTAGCCTTTGTAGTTGCCTGACGGATTTTGCATCCTTTTCTAGCTTAATCCGATGCATGCATACGGATGGGCTAATTCTCTTTATATCTACAATGGTCCATCCAATGGTTTTCTTGTGATCCCGAAGTACTCTAATCAGTTTAGCCTCCTAATCGGGCGATAATTTTGAAGATATTATCACAGGTAATGTCTCCTTATCACCTAAATATGCGTACTTCAGATGGGTTGGCAAGGGTTTCAGTTCTAATTTAGGTGCCTGTACAACAGAAAGTAGTAACTTTTGGTGAGTCTCAAGCACAAAAATAGGAGCAACCCTTTGCCTTACTGAAATAGGTGGCAATGACTACAATGCCCCGACCATATACAGTAAATTATCATGTAACTCTACATCCAAAGTTGTTTCCAACTCAAGATGTTTAGTGAGAACCACTTCTAACTCATTCTTGCTGTTAAACTCGAACATTTCTTGCACTAAGGGGTCAATCACACTCACAGAGAAAACAATATTAGATTTATGTGGGTGTATCATAGCATCAAATATGTTGAAATGAACAACTGCCCCAGCAAATTCCATAGTTGAGGAATCCTTATTAACATCAATTTTTGTACTTGTAGTACTCAAAAAGGGTCTACCTAATAAAATAGGTGAGGCGTTCGGGGAACGGTCATCACCCATGTTTAAAACATAAAAATCAGTAGGAAACACTAGTTTATTAACTTGCACTAAAACATTTTCAATTAGCCCATCAGAATAAGCATTAGTGCGATCAGCTAATTGAATGATAATGCCAGTTTCTTTTAATAGACCCAGATTTAAGAAGCATAAATGGACTTTGGCATTACATTAATAGATGCTCTTAAATCTAACATGGCATTTCAAATTTTAGTGTTTCCTATCTTGCAGGGGATGGTGAACATACGTGGATTGCCACATTTGTGTGGGAGTTTCCTTTATAGGACTGCAAACACATTCTCTCCCACTACTACTCTCTCATCTCCCATTCGCTTTCTTCTATTGACGCATAAATCGTTCAGAAATTTGGCATATCTTGGCACTTGCTTTATTGCATCCAGTAGGGGGATGTTTATCTTCACTTTCCAGAACATCTCTAGGATCTCCATTTTTTCATCAGGTTTCTTTGGCTTCTCCAACCTACTAGTAAAAGGTGCAATATTAGGTTTAATCTTAAAAAGAGGATCGGACATTACCTTAAAATCAGGATTTTCTTCTTCTTCTTCCTCGAGCTCATTCTCAATATGCTCATCGCTTTTATCTTTGGGGACCACTGGTTGAGGTTCTTCAACCTCTCTACCGCTCCTTAGAGTCATGGTACTAACATTCTTTGGATCGGCTTCAAGTTGAGATGGTAGCTTCCCATAAACATGAGACTCCAAACAGTTAATTGCCGTTGCCAAGTGACTTATTTAAGTCTCCAGATTTTGCATGCCAGATCTCGTCTCTTGCTGAAATTGAGCGGTGCTCTGCTGAAATTGGGCGACACTCTGTTGGAATTGGATAGCATTTTGTTGAAGTTCAGCAATATTCGTAGCCAAGCTTTTGACGAGATCCTCCAAAGAGTTTCCTCCACTAGAGGATGAGGGTTGAGATTTTTGCTAGTACTAGAATTGGAACCCTTGCTGTCTATTCAGGCCAAAGGTTTGCTGTCGGGTCCCTCCATAACTAAAGTTCAGATGATCCCTCCAACCCAGATTATAAGTGTTGGAATATGGATCATACTGCCTTTTAGGCGTGGGCACGTTACCAGCCATGTTAACTTGTTCTGAACTCTTCTCTTGCAGCATCAGGCACATGTTAGTAGTATGTTTGGTATTGGTATAGATCCCACATACTTTGACCTGTTGCCCATTTCCTATAACTAAGTGGCGGACAAAAGAGGTTAGTTCGGATAATTGTTGCTGAACAAACAAAATTTCAACCTTATTTACTTGACGAGTGGTAAAATTGTCCCTAGAGCCAAATTGCTGTGAATTCTCTGCCATTCTCTCAATTAGCTCCCATGCCTCTTCAGGGGTTTTATTCACCAATGCTCTACCACTTGTAACATCAATTAGGCTCCTGTTAGACAAGCAAAAACCCTCGTAAAAATATTGAATTAATAATTACTCACTTATCTGATGTTGAGGGCATTTGGTGCAGAGTTGATTGAACCGTTCTCAATAATCATAGAATTTCTCCCTTGGTTGCTGCTTAATACCACAAATTTCTTTTCTCAAACTCGCAACTCAGGAGGTAGAGAAGTACTTCTCTAAGAACTTTTTCTTCAATTGTACCCAAGTTGTGATGTTACCCGCTAGTAGGTAGTATAACCAATCTTTCACTGAGTCCTTAAGAAAAAAGGAAAAGGATCGTAATTTAATTTGCTCCTCTGTTACCTTGGGAGGTTTCATACTCGAGCACACTACATCAAATTCTTGTATATGCTTGTGGGGCTCCTCAACTGAGAGATCACTGAAAGAAGGTGATAGGTGAATTAATCCATATTTAACCTCAAAAGGACTATTCTCATTTAAACTAGGAAAAGTAATGCAAAGTGGCTGTTGGGTTAAGTCGGGAGCAGCCAACTCCCTTAATGTCCGATTTCGGGTCATGATAATCTTTTCCTCTTCCGAGTCACTTGAAAAATCACTTGAAGATTCCTCCGTTGATGTAACCAATGATTGTTGCTCTTTTTGTTCTTTGATCTCCCTCCTCAATTTATGTGCAGTCTTCTCTATCTCGGCAATATATACCAAATCACCTGTACAAGAAGAACTAGGCATAAACTAGAAAATAGACCAAAAAACAAAACAAAGCAAACCAAGGTAAAATAAAATAAAAATAAATAAATTTAAAAAGAAACAAATAATTCAGGCACCAGTCCCTAACAACGACACCAAAAATTGACAGGTGTCAAGCCTGTACAATAATAATAATTACCTAACTACTAGAAAGAGTAGCCAACATTCAATTCTAGGTATTAGAGTAGGGATTCTAGATGTGCAATAGGTTACTTAATTCACCTGAGTTCCAAAGAGTTTGATTAACTAGACATACCAGAATTTTCAGACCAATAAGAAATTACTAATTTGTATACAATGGCAAGTAGGATCGTCTCCACAAGGACTGAGAAAAATCTGCTTCTTTTCAAGCAAGAAATACAGGGGAATTTTGGAGAATGCAAAAAAACTAATTAACCAAATAATAAAATAACTTACGAAAATAAGAGAGGATAAATTAATAATCGGTAAACTCTAACTAAAGATCCAACTTCTCAGACACGGTCCATATATCTGATTATTGATGCAAAGACAATTCATTCAATTCATTAATAGGTTGGTTATAACCACCGGATAAACTCTCTAACGACCAACTTTTCCTTAGATTTTAGATAATTAAGGTACGTCAGTTAATTATCCCTAACCAAGAAATAACCCTAGGTACACCTGTAGGATTTAATTTCTCAATTGCACTAAGAACTAGAAAAGTCCAAACCCTAACTAACAAACACGTTACCAAGGTTTGTTTAAGTTAGATCGCACGTTCTCCTAATGTGTGTTAACGTTATTTACTACTAACATTAATCAACTAAACAATTACGGATTTAGTAGATTAAACTGGCAGTAGATTATTAGGTTAATTTGAATATCGGACCCTTGACATTTGACTAACAAAATAACCACAAGAATATAAAACAAAGAATGCATGAATGCTAAAGAATTAAACGAACAAAGAACAAATCAGTTAGATCTCATAGATAGTCAGGACTGCATCGTCGAGTTGATCTTTGACTAGATTATGGAATTAGCCATGCATTAAGGAGAAAATTCCACAAAAGATCACAAAGCAAAATCTAAAAGCCATCTCTTGTCTTTTTAATTGAAAACTAGTGAAGGAAAAGAAACGAAGATGAGGCTATCATTCTCGTCCGTAGCCTTCAGCCAATGTCTATTACTCAAACTACTAGTCACTAATAATCATCAAACTTCGCGAGGCCAAGTTCTCCTCCTTTTTAATAAAGAAAAAAAACTACTAATAACCTAGATTCCTAATCTATTAGGAATTTCCTAATAGAAATCAAAGACTACTACTTTTCTAATCTAAAAAGATTTTCTAACAACAAATATTAGGACAGTTTTCTAATAAGAATAAACTACTAAATAACAAAAGACAATAATTACTTTAGCGCAGACTCAGATTTGGAATTCGTAATTTTTTGGAAACTTCCCATGTGCGTACAATCCCCATAGTCTCGGACCTGAAGGCATGACTTAGGCGCGCCAATGCCTAACTGGCAGAAAGTCTTTTGGGAAACAGCTTTTCAGCACCTTTTTTCTACCAATTTCTGTAATTAGCACCAAAAACAAAAACTAAGTAGAATCCATCAAGTAGTGTAATACTTAGCCCAAACAATTAGCAAAATATTAACAAAATTAATGACTAAAATGCACCCTATCAGTCTGCTGTGATTAAAACCTCATCCCTTGCATGTAGTTTCTTTGGATTATCTAAATAGAAAGTGATTTTTTGTTAAACCTACTTTTTTATCAGTGAATAATACTCCCTGACAAAATTTTTCCTAAAGAAACCACACAACTCACTTGCAATTTCTACGGAATTTAGAAAAAAGATTCCTCTTACCTGGCAAATCTAGCAAGTGAAAAGAAATTATAAAATATATATATATATATATATATATATTTTTTGCTAGAAACTGCGTCTCATGTCTTCGGCACCACATTTTTAGAACCAACCTCGACGGAACCCAACTTTTTTGGATGATTTTGAATTCTGACAATTTTCTAAGAAATTCAGCAAGAAACCCTAATCCCTTTTTCTTTTTCTTTTTTCCCTTTCTTTTTCTTTCTTTCTTTCTTTCTTTTTTCTTTCTTTCTCTCCTTGCTCTTTCTCTAGCTGCACAAACTCCCGTCAATCGCATCACCGCCATGATCGTAGCTGCTATTCACTGGAGTCACTCTGTCATTCGTCAATTGCCATCACTATCGGTTACTGCTTCGCCAGCCACTGAAACCATTTTCACTGTTGTTGTCGTCTTCACATTGCTGCTGTTCCTATTGTCACTCGCCGATCCGATGCCGTTGCCACACATCACCACTACCATTCATTGCTGGTAGTCTTTATTGTCATTATCACCGCATCTTGTCGCTCTCCGTAGTTTCCACATGTTGTGACCATTTGTCATCGCTACTGTGCTGTTCTTCACTGTCATTAGAAGCCATTTGACATGTGGTTGCTGGAACAAGTTATGAGTTATTCTGCATTTATAGTTGGGCTGATGATCTGAAAATTTTTAGAGATTATTTTGCTTAGCTGAATAGCTTTTGACAATTGTATTGCTTCAGAATTATTAGGATAAATATTGGTGATTGTTGTTTGCTTAGGCTTGTCGATTGTTGATAATTTGCTTTGGTATATCAGGTGTAATTGTTAATTTCAAGGTGGGAATTATTTGACAAAACTTATGCTTATTGTGACCCGTAGTTTGAGTTACATCCTGAATTCATTAGCAATTAGGAGAGTACGATTGTTAATTTTTGTAATTAGATGACTAAATTGGATGTTTCTTGTTAGCTGCACGTCCTCATTTAGATGTCAACACTTGCACTTGAATTAGAAAGATAATTCTTGATTCTTGCTGCATTATTTTTGGTTGATAATTGGTGATTCATTTGGTTCTTCCTTAAGCGATAGAGTGTTGCTCTTATTGCTGATATTGATCAAATCTCTTTGATTATGGCTTGTTTGACTGGGTATATTACCCTTTGGCTCACATTGCTACGATCCATAAGTTTATTGCCATTTGAAAAATTAAACTTGGTATTTGACACCAATTTAGGGGTTGTCAATTGTGATTTGACTTAGTTGTTTTGACCTTTTGATTACTTGAGTGCATTAAGAAAATGGCTAAAGAGAGGAATGTGACAACTAAGTCCAAAGCCACGGCTCCTTCTTAGCCTACTATTCGAATAATTGGGCTATCCAATGCTTCTTTTTTGGGCCACCATTCTTGGGTCGGTAAAGATAAAGGTGTTCACATAGCATCATTGTCTCATCTTGGAGGTCATCTTACTTTCACAAGGAATGCCGATAAACAGAGGTATCAAACTCGTTGCGAGTGCTGGATTTTCCCTTGTAAGTTTATTCATTCTCCAACTCTTAACACTTTGCAAATTAATGATAAGGTGACAAAGATGATTTGTGCAATAGATTCGAGTAATTATACTACGATTGCTTGTCCTTCATTACCACTCCTAATGTAATTCACTTTCGTTTAATGGGTAAAGAGTTTAAGCAGTCAATAATTGAGCTTAACTTAGCATTTGGTTTCATTGATGTCGAGTATTCTGAGTCCAAGGAGTATATTGATAGTGCATGTGACTTTATAAAACCTTTTTTCTCTTATATCAATGGCTATTGGAAGGAGATATCTGTCGATAGACATAGTTATGATCCTAGCCAGTCCAAGAGTTCCTATCCTAAGGAACCAGTGTTGCGATATATTCAGCATCTTCTTGCCTATACTTTCTCAGGGAGAAAGGATAGTTCAGGTACTTTGACCAAACCTGAGTTTTTCTTTCTTTGGTGCATGGTTATTAATGTTAAAGCAAACTTAGGCTGTTGGTTAGCTTCCCAGTTCTGCATCATGCTAGTTAAGAAGAACAAGCTTTTGATCCTTGGTTCTTACATTACTCATTTAGCAGTTAATCTAGGGGTTTTGGATCTTGCCAATCATGATATGCATTTGGCCTATGTAATGGAACCTCTTGATTTGGTTTGTTTAAAGAAAATGAGTATGGTGAGGTAGGTTAATGGTGCATTCCAGTTCATTCCTCTAGGCCTTACACAACCTCCCCTACGACGCAGCTGGCCTCCTGTAAATCCTACTCAACCCTCTACTGTTCCACATGATGAGTAGGCCCTTCTACATCTGCACCGCCACCACCACCATCTTCTTGGGAAACGCAGCTTCAGGATCTTCATAGTCAGATTCACCAGATAGATGGTTGGTTAGCTATTGTTGAGCAGCATATTTCATAGATGTCCCAGAACCTGGTGCAGTACTTTTATGTGTAGGGTTCACACTACCTTTTCCTCCCTGCCCTTATGTAAGATTTATGTGTGGGGGAGGGCTTTAGCTAGATAGATAGGTTCTATTAAAAAATAGAGAGAAAGAAAAAAATTTTAATAAAAAAGAGAGAGAATTTCCTTTCTTTGCTAGTCTTTCCTTTTGGCTCTGATGAATGTGATCAAGATACAAGTATAAGTAGTGAATTTATGTGAGTTGAGTATTTTTATTTTCTTGATAATGGATTTAAATGATGAATGTGCTAGACTTGACATTATCTTTAACCACTTTCTGAGTTTTTTATTAGTGGTGGAGATGTGATATATGAGCAAGGCTACGGTAATGTCACTCGATTGTGTTGATTTGAGAATTGTATTATACCCTATATTCTTTTGGAGTGATGAGCTCATGTGTTACATTTTTATGAGTATTGTTGAATTTGGTATATTCTGAGTTTGATGAAATTGTTAGGCATTAGGATGTCTCTACTGGTATAGTTTGCTATGAATTACTTGATATCTTGATTGTACTTCTGAGTTAGGATATACTTGAGGACAATCATAGTTTAGGTATAGGGAATTGATAAGGTGCATAATTGGTGTAATATTTGTAAATATTTTCTATTTACTTTGACTAAATATTACACTAATTAGTGCATTATGTTTCAATTTGGCATTTGATGGCAATTGTAGGATGTGGGAGTGAAAAGGGGTTAAAAAGCTGATTTCTGGAAGAGTTCTGTCAAAGATAGCATAGGCATGCTAAAAGTCTGCTATGAAGACCGAGAGGCTCGAGAAATTTTCTACAGTCGCAGAGTTTCTTGGTTTATCTCAAACTTGTTAGGATTAGGATTTAGTTATTAGAAGATAATTAGAAGTTATGTATTTTTCTTTTTGTTGACTCTTAAAAAAGATTCTCTTCTCCTAATTGGTTTTAGATAGAGTTTTGGTAACTATAAAAGATAAGGAAAGGAAAAGGATGGTTATTTTTCCTCTTTCTGTAAGGAACTTTTTTTTTTCTCTTCATCTTTGGCTGGTTTTTCTTCTGATGAGGAGCGGTTAATTCAATTCTTCTAGCCCAAGAATAGCTTGAGGACTTGGTTCTACAAACTATGAGATTGAATTAATTATATTTGTTTCTATTATTTGTTGGTATTTGTTTGTTCCTTGATTTCAATGATTATGATTATTCTATTATTTGAATATTAAAGGGCCCGGTATTTGAATTTAAGTGATAAATCAATTGTTAATTAAAGCGGTTGAATCTGTATTTGTTTGATTGCTTTAATCTCGGTAGCAATTGGCATAATTAGATTTGTATCATGGAAACGAATGATTTAACTTAAAGACACTCTCGTAGCGTGTTGATTGGTTAGAATTAGACTATTCTAATCATTAATGCAATTAGGAATTAAATTTCTATGGTTGTACCTAGAGTTGTTTCCTAATTAGAGAAATAGTTAATGGTTGTATCTTGACTATCGATAAATTAAGGAAGAGTTGGCTATTAAGCTAGAGCTGATAGCTAAAACTAATTTATCTGCGAATAATTGAATTCATCGTTGTATCTAGAATCAGTTTATGAACCCTGTCTGTAAGTTACTCATCTGGATAGAGTGTTGTTATTATTGATCCAATTTTATTTCATTTACATTATCTTGATTTTATTGAAGTTAATTAGTCAATTTTAATTATCTTGAAAACCCTCCTTTGATCTCCACTTAAAAAGGAATAAAATTTTGCAATCCCTGTAGAGCCAATCCTACGCACCATTATATACTAGTTTGTATTTTTCTTGAGTAGGTAATTATTATTGCACAAATTCGACATCTGTCATCCTATTTTTATTATTGTTTAATAATTTTGAAGAATAATTCCATTTAATTACTTTTTGGAAATAGTTTAGGAAAATACAATATAAAAGCATCTATTACTTTATTTTATATTTTTCTCCTTCTCGTTGATTCCAAAATATAATTATTTTTTGCTAACATGATTCTAGATGGTAAACGTATAGATTAAAGCTATGTTATGAATTTACTTGATAGACCAATAATAATATTTTTGTGATCTTTCTTAATTTTATCAATTCTTTTCTATTTATTAGTAAATTATGTATATATATATACGCACTCAAATATATGTATGAATATTTTAATTTTATCATATTAATGTATATTTTATATATATTTAAAGTATCAAAATTTGAGGGGCTTATGCCCCATGTCTTGGAGCTTTCGCACTACTTGGGCGGACATAAAACGCCCTGCCCAACACTTTCGCCTTTTAAAACATTGTTGAATATGTTGGCTGTTGCTTGATAGGGTGCATTTTAATTGTTTATTGTGTTAATATTTCCAAATTATTTAGACTAAAAATTGCACTTTTTGGTGGATTCTGCTGAGTTCGTGTACTTAGTGTTTAATTGCCAAAACTGGTGAAAAGATGCTGGAAATCTATTTTCCAGCAGACTTCCTGATGGTTAGGCGTGGGTGCGTCTAAGTCAAATGTCTAGGTCCGAGTTGTCAGGATTTCAAGAGGTCGTGGGTAGTTTCCAAAGGATTTAGGATTCCAAATTTGAAGCTGTGTTGGGATTAATTATTCTGTTTTCCTATTTAATAGTTGATTTTTATTAGGAAACTAGTTTGATATTTGTTATTAGGAAAGTGGGAGTTTGACTTTTTTTAGGATTCTCCTATTATGCTTAGTACTTAATAGCTT
Source organism: Gardenia jasminoides (assembly GCA_013103745.1). Lineage (NCBI taxonomy): Eukaryota > Viridiplantae > Streptophyta > Magnoliopsida > Gentianales > Rubiaceae > Gardenia > Gardenia jasminoides. The sequence continues at coordinate 22,534,529 of CM023104.1, forward strand.
TTTCCGTGGTACACGTGGATTGAAGGGACTTTCCTAATTGATTTCGACTTGGATTCCCTTTTGATTAGTAGATTAGTCCGCAGAAAACGAAAAGGGAGATAGGAAGTATTAGTAGTTTGTTTGTTGTTGCATTTTTCTGTGGCCCTTCCAATTGATACTTCGGACGGAAAAAGATCAGGAAGCATTAGTCTTCCTTTTTCTTCTTTTCTTTCGCTATTTTCACTTAGGAATTCACGGATTGCTTTGATATTTTATATTGAAATCTCTTGTGGAATTAACTCCATGATACGTGGCTACTTTTCTCGTCTAGTCAAAGATCAACTCGACGACGCAACCCAAAATATTTGTGAAATCTAACTGATTCATTCTTTGTTCATCTAATTCTTTGGTATTTGTGCATTCTTCGTTTTATGTTCCTATGATTATTTTGTTAATTGGATGTTAAGAGCTCGACATTCGAATTGACTTAATAGTTTATTGCCAATTAATTTGCTAAATCCGTAATTGTTTAGTAGATTAATATTAGTAGCAACTAACGTTAATATACGTTAGGGGAATATGCAATCTAATCTAAATGAACCTTGGTAGTGTGTTTGTTGGTTAGAGTTTGGGCTTTTCTATTTGTTAGTACAAATGAGAAATTGAATCCTACGGGCGTACCTAGGGTTATTTCTTAATTAGGGGTAGTTAACCGGTGTACCTTAATTACCTAAAATCTAAGGAAGAGTTGGTCGTTAGAGAGATTATCCGGCGGCTATAACCAACCTACTAATGAATTAAATGAATTAACCTTGCATCGATGATCAGGTATATGGACTGTGTTTGAGAAGTTAGATCTTTGGCTAGAACTCATCTATTGTCAATTTAATCCCCTTTTATTCCAGTTGTTTGCTTTGTTATTTAGTCTTTAGTTGATTCTTCATTGTCTCAAAAATCCCCCCATTTTCCTTACTCGAGAAGAAGCGAATTTTTCCCAATCCTTGTGGAGACGGCCCTACTCACCACTGTACTCAAAATTCATATTTTCTTAGAGTATGAATCACCTCCTTAATCGGACAAGGTCGTTAATAGAATCGAACAATGTGAAGGTTAATTAATTATTCAATGACTCTATCGGTTAACCGGATTAACTAAAAGTCCGTCTGCTTTAAGTAGTTCAACTAGGTTGAATTAAAATTGGGCCGTTTTTGAGTAACCCAATAAGTGATCAAATCTTCTAGCTCGCTGACAATTCACAAACACAGGACATCATTTCAAAACAAACCTCAGCCACCAAACCATATGTTTCGTTGTGTTAATTGCAGCCTTCAATTATTTGTATATCATGTTTTGAACTATTAGTCCTTTTTCCTCTTCAAATTTTTCTTTGATTTTTTTCAAAACTTTCCCTTCAAATACACATTTGCAGTATATTATCAAAACTTATTACAAATCATTCTGAAGTAAAAATTACTCGGAGAATTTGTAGATAAGATACACTAACAAACTAAATAAAAGCAAATTCTACACTTGGATTTAGTTGGATTACTAACCATATTTATCACAACTCTGACAATTACCAATTATTATACAAGTCATTGAATATAATATGAATTTTTTATAACATATTTTATTAATTTTTGTACCAGAAATCTTACATGGAAAATTGTGAAATACTATATTTAAGGATAAAGTTTGTATAAACTAATAGTCTATATGCAAATAGGTCTAAACGCATGATCACCAATTATTTTATTGAATAAAGAGTCAATTTTGATCTTTTATCATTTATCAAAGAATTTCCGTGTCCATGATTCCATATACTCCTGAAGCACTAACAAAAATAACGTGTAAAATATGGTGACTAAATGTTTATGTTTTACAGGGGCGTATTTGAGTTGAAAGAACCAAAGTAAAAGATGAATCTCAGTTAGCTAGAAAGATAATAGCATTCAAAAACTACTAAAGCTTTTTGTTATTCCCCCCTTCATCCCCCCATCCACCCCAACCTCCCTCTCCCTCACCCAAAAAAAAGAAAAAAAAAACTAAAGTTTTGTGGCTACCTTCACAAAGAGCTTAATTAAGCGGTTTCTTCTTTTGGTTGTACCAGTTTTGAGGAGAAATATGACTTGAACTTTGAAGTTATATGACATGGCTCTAAACCAACTAGTAGGTGAGATTCAACTCCCATCCTAAATGATCTAAGCATTATAGCTCCTGCAACAAAAAAGAGAGGGAAAAAAACAAAGACCTAAGATCATTTCGAAAACGAAACACCATACTTTACTAGTTTTGGATGAGCTAAAGTTCTTGCATCACCTATTCACCAATATCATATGTGTTGCTTACTAGGTGAATACATGAATCGGCTGACTGCACTGACAACATAGGCAATATCGGGACGAGTATGGAACAGGTAGATCAATTTTCCAACTAACCTCTGATATCTTTCTCTATCGGCAGACTATTGATCCAGATGCTCTCCAAACCTATGGTTTCGTATGATCAGCGTGTCAGTTTAATAGCCTAACTTTTTTCAAGAGATCAAGTACATACTTTCGTTAAGAAAGGAAGAAGGCTTGTGTCAATCTTGCCACATCGATTCCCAAGAAATACTTAAGACTCCCTAAGCTCTTCATCTCAAATTCAATCTTGCCTCATGACCATTGCTAGTAATGATCATGTCATCAACATAAATTATTAAGATTTTTACCTTTCCAAGTTGATGTTTAAAAATAGAGTGCTCTCGGCATTCTCTGCTCATAAGTATATTTTTTCATTACTAGAGTAAATTGGCCAAACCAAGCATGTGATGACTGCTCTAATCCATATAATGCTTTCTACAGTAGGCAGACAATATTTTCCTTTGGAACAGTGGAATATCTAGGCGGTATATCCATATATATATTTTTTCTTCATGGTCACCATGCAAAAAAGCATTCTTCACATCGAACTAATGCAATGGCCAATCTAAATTGGCTGCAAGATATAGCAAAATTCTTACGATTTCTAGTTTTGCCACTGGTGAGAAAGTCTCCTGATAATTAATAACATAAGTCTATGTGTAGCCCTTAACTATCAATCGAGTTTTATATCGATCAATTGATCTATCAGCTTTACATTTAATTATGAAAATCCATTTGCATCCTATAGTCTTCCTCCCTTCTGGTAGTGAAACCAAATTCCAAGTGTAATTTTTCTGTAATGTTGACATCTCATCTTTATAATTTGAGCCCAATTGAGATCCATAAGAGCTGCATGCACATAGCTCTAATGGATTAGATTATTGGTGAGTTGAAACATACTTTGCAATCAAATACTTGGACCATTTTGCATAGGTTTTTGGTGAATACCGATCTGGTGGCTTACCATGACTGGATCTGTTAGGTAACACATATCGACCAATAGTATCCAAATCAATAAAAAGGGCAGCAGAAGTACTTACCTCAGGAATATTCTCAGAAGATGAGCAATCAGGTACTAAAGAAGAGGGGATTATATCGGATGCATTAGAAGATATATCACCATTGATCAATGAAGAATCAATAGGTGGTAAATCAACAACAATAATCGGCAAATTAATTAGCAGTACCACATTTATCAATAGCATTGATATTGGACAGGTCAGTAGCACCATGTTCATCTGCTTCATTGGCAGTAACATGTCCATTAGTTCTATTGGCATGAGGCCATGATGGCCATACCAATTCTAGCTAATTCTTCTCTGGCTTATTGTTTATCTCTCCCTGAGAAGAAAAATTTGATGCCAATGATAAAAAAAAGGTCTCCGATTTCAAGAAGGTAATATCCATTGTTTCATACATCTTATTAGTAGCATGATCATAACATCGATAACCCTTGTGCATGACATATACCATAAAAACACATTGGACAGCACAAGGATCCAATTTATTTCATTGGTTCTTGTACAAATATACAAAGGCCACACATCTAAACACCCTTACTGGAAGCATCAATATGAATGGTAGAGTGAAATGTTGAGATAAATCTTGCAACAAGGTCTGAAAATCTCTAGTTTTTAATGGTAATTTGTTCAACAGATAGACTATTGTGGTGACTGCATTGAGCCAATATCAATGTGGGACATTTACACTAATCAATAGAGCACATGCCGTTTCTAATATGTGCTGATTCTTTCTTTCAGCCACTCCATTTGGTATAGAGTTTGAGTGCAAGAGGTTTCATGTATGAGATCATTGGTATTGAAAAACTCTTGTAGTGATTAATTATCATACTCATGACCAATATCGGATCGAAGGGTCTTGACTGTAGTTGAAATTTGTATATGAATTATTGAATAAAATGATTTGAAAATCTCAAGTACTTCATACTTATATTTCAATAGCTAGAACCAAGTCATTCAAGTACAGTCATTTACAAAAGTTACAAACCAATAGATGCCAGTTGATGACGCAATCAGTGACGATCTCCAAACATCAAAATGCGCTAAAGCAAAAGGAGTATCACATTTATTTAGCCTAATTGGGTAGGGAACTAATGACTCTTTGTCAAAATATGGGTATCATATTTCAAATTGGTGACATTGATACTGGTGAATAGATCTGGAAACTGGTGTTTCATGAATCCAAAAAATGGGTGTCCCAATTGCCAATGCCATACCTATATCTCTTGCTCTTTGGTATTATCAGCACTTATTATCTGATTTGCTCTACTGGAACTGAAATCATACATATAATATAAATTCACCCTGCTAATATCATGATCGATTATCTTCTTAGTAAGAATATTCTTAAAAAGATAAAAGGTTGGATACATTAGTGGTATACAATTAAAATTAGCTATTATTTGACTCACAAATAGTAGTTTGTTTGATCATGAGAAAATTAACAAAGTGTTCGGTTGAGAAAGAAATGAAGATAAGATGATAGTTCCACCTCCTGTAACTGGATATTGATATCATTAGAAATCATTGCTTGCCTTGGATGAGTAGCCAATGAGAAATCATTTTGATTATAGGTTATGTGATTAGTAGCCCCTAAATCAATAATCCAACCACCATCATGTCGATTTACATTGTACATACCTTGATGCCGATAGGCTTTTAAGACATGAGTAGGAGGAGAAGAAGGCATTTGAGCTATATTAAGCACTGTAGTTGATGCTGTTGATTCTACAGATACAATGGCAACTCTTCCAATTTGATCGGCTACATTAAGTTGATCCGCTTTCCGATTTCATCCTCTTCTCTCTTTCCACGAAGCGAGATACCTATGAAGTTTAAAAGATGTATCGTTTATGTGTCCTTTTTTACCACAATAGGTATAACTATTCTCATCGGTTGACATCTTGGTATGAGATATCATAATCGACTCACCTTTTGCTCCCTTAGATGCCATAATAGAGCCGATTATATTGTCTAACCGTGTCAACATCACCAATTGCCTGCTATCTTCATGTTGAACATAGGTATATGTCTCTTCCATTGTTGGGAATGGTTTCATTCACAATACATCCCTATGACTCTAGTCTAATTGGTCATCTAATCCGTCAAGAAAAATGTACACCCTCTCTTTCTGTATGAGAGAGTTATACCTGTCAATATTGACAGCATACCCCATCGGGTTTGGCCACCAAAATTCGATTTCTCTTCACAAGTCTTGTAGGTCATTGTAGTATTTCTCAATCGACCCTCAACTTATACCATCCTGGCCACCATTCGCCTCAATTCACAAAATTGGGACATATCTATCCCATAAAAAATATGTAGTAGTCATAGCATTCTATGCCACTTTTGTTATAAGGAAGCAAATGAAGTTATTGATTAAGAATGGTTCCATAATGTTTAGTAGGTATCCTTTCACAATAGAATGCTCAGTCCACCACTGCCAGTATGTCAGATCTGTTAGTGAGAGTTGTGGGAGTTCATAGTTAATATACTCTAACTTATCCTTACCTGAGATATATATCTCAACAACTTGGGATCAGAGGGCATAGTTGGTGCCATTTAACTTGATGCAGATTTGAAACGTGGACGAATTGCTGCTCAGTGTAGGTCTTTGACATCTATTCAGGACTTCCACCATTCATGTGCTAAAGTCTTCAAGAACTATGTCATTCTGTCCTTTCCCACCTTGTATAATCTCAGATTATTCTCCCACAGCTTCATGTTCAAGGTTATTATTAGAGTGGCACTTTGAATAGAGACTCTAAAATTTCTACTCTAATACCATGTTAAGAAAGAAGAAACTAGGAGGAAGTGATTGAAAAATTTTTTCTGTATTGCTTTCCCACTGAGTTATAATGATACAGTGCCTATATATACGCTAATAACACATTAAGGTACAATGAATCTAGACAAGTATTTAAATGGTAACTAACTAATCATTTCCCTATCTCATCTCTAATTGATACATATTTAATCACTAATTGGTAAATTTAAATTTAAAAATAAAGGGCCAACTCATTCCAACATGAGGTTATATAAATTTTATTCTTTCTTTCGCTAATTCATTTTTTACTTAAATAAAAGCTAGTATTTATTAAGTTACTCCCTAATTCCAATTACTAAGTTGTTTTTTCATTCCCAATTATCAGAAAAACATAGTCAAATTTTTGAAGTAATTTGTTGCAATCAATAATCTCTTTAGCCCAAATGGAGATAATTTCAATTAATATATTTAAAATCCTTATGAAGCAAAATAAGGATTCACATGATAAGCAATCAACAATTTCGTACAATTGTACAGGATCGATCATAGTAATAAATTACCTAGAGTATTCCGAGGTCGAACCCACAACGACGAGTAAATTTTTTACTTTAATTATTCTAAAAATAATAATAAAATTCAAATTAACAAGATTTTGTCTTTAACTAAAAGGAGGAAATAAATAATCAAATCAAATAAAAGTGGTTAAGAAAACAATAGATGAAAAAGTCAAGCATATCAAGTTTTAATCCAAAATTTTGAATTAATTCTCCAATTATTTTCTTAACAATGTATGAATGCATCACAAAAGTTGTATTTTAGATCACCTCTAGATGCATCTAAAGTGTATCTAATTAAATCTTACGTATCTTTTGAGATCATAAGCGTTTAATTAAACCCATTAAAATCCTAAGTGATATAAGTGCGTTATACAAATCCTAACCTACTCGCATGATTAGGTTAAGTATACGTATTTATCTAGTGCATATAGAGCTGGAAATCGAACAAGCTGTTCGTGAGCTCGGCTCATTTAAGCTCGTTCGATCTCGAAAAAAGTTCGTTCGAGAAGTTAAATGAGCATAACTCAAACATAAAATTTGATTCGATAAGTTATCGAACGAACTCGATCTTTGTTCGTGAACGCTCGTTATTGTTCGCAAACAGGGGTAAAATTGTTTTTTATTAAGAGCTTTGTTCACGAACGCTCATTAGCGTTCAAGCATAAAATTGGCTCATTTGTTCGGCTCGTTTAGCTTAAACGAGCTGAACTTGAGCTCAAAATTTAATTAATAAGCCGAGTTGAACAGTTTTTCAGCTCATAATTCTTACGAACAAACATGAGCCAAGTTCGAACAACAAATGAACAGATCTCAAACATAAAAGCTTGGCTCTGTTGCTTATTTACAGCTCTAAGTGCATAGTTGTATCTCCTTTCTTAATTCAATACAAACCCAAAAGCATGATTATGGCAACAATGACAAACATGTAACTAAAATCAAGATAAATAAGTCATAGCAATGCCAAAAATTTAAATGAAAAATTAATCAAAATTCCTTCATAAAACCTTAACCCTAGAAACAAATTTAGTTCAACATAATAGAAAGAATTAAAATCACAAATTCAAAGAGTTTACAAAGAAAAGAAAAATGGTAAGAAAATTTCTCAATTTACTGTCCCATTTTATTTCTTGGATGCTTCTTGATTTGCCCACGAACAATTTTTATTTCTCAAGAAAAAAATATGAAAAGACGTTTTCTAAATTGAACTAAGATTTTCCAACCCCTAAACACATTCTAATAATTCCTATTTATAGTTCCTTAAAGTTACAAGTGAATCCGAATTAGAATCGGATTAAAAAATTGGATAAAAACGAGTCGCGCCAGAATTTCCAATAAAGATCGGCACAAAGACCCTTGTAACAACCAGAGCCAGTCATTGTTCTGTACTCCAACCGATCAATTTCCAGACCATGACCGGCGGCACTCCGGACATATGTCCGGCTTCGGTCATGGTGGGCTTCTACAACAGTCTCTTTTGCAATTCGAATTCCATCTCCAATTCAAACGTTCAAGTGGAACACTGACCATAACTTTCCAACGATTGGCAAGAGAATACCAATGATGTCACATTCACATTTCAGCAATGTCCTCACCACCTTTTACTACATTTTCGGTCCATTTCTTCAGCGTGGAGATTAATTATTCTTCAAGCATCAAAATTGCATTGCCATGCTCCACATAAACAATGTCAACTCCAGGCTTTTCCTTGAGCTCCTTTGCCCGTGTAATTCCAATTACATTCTTTTCCTTCCATATTCAAAATTTCTCCTAAAACACAAATATATCATAAAATTAGGTAACTTCCATTATCATAAATATCCATAATAATGGATTTACACACTAACTCTTCCCATAAAATAGGTATAAATTACAACCTGTCAAACTCCCCCGCACTTAACCCGTGCTTGTTCCCAAGCACCAAACATTCAATTAATCCCAACCGATCAATTAAATTCAAACAATGGCTATTACTCAAATAGACTGTTGCTAAGGTACAATCAAATCAAGGGTCAAATACTAATAGCAATGCCCAAGAGATGCCTCTCCGATACACCTTAAACATAAATGACTATTCCAATTTCGGTTACCTAAGTTAAGAATATAAAATATTTAATCAACATTTTTCCACAACTGGTCCAACTATTAAACAAAATCTCAAAACACTATACCACAAGGATCCATAGGCTAGCATTATAATCACATATATTTCAAAATTTTCAATTCCCTCATTTTTTCTATTTTCTTGTAATTCGCCCACACTTAAGCTTTTTCATATATTTTTAACAAGGCGGTTAGACATAATGCTTAGCTGTTCTAACCTTTTGATGTGAACTCCGACATTGCCCAAATGAAGGAACCCGATTACTCAACTCTTCACCATTCAAGAATCACATACTCATAGTTATCATCATTTTTGACGCCACTTATAGGCAACGATAACCAGTGGAATATAGTTGAACAATTTTCAACCACTAAGCACCAATACCAAATAAAAATACTAAAGTCTGTTTCATCTCCTATAACATGAAGAATGAAGATTAATAGTTGGACCAAATCACAAAAAAAATGCCAAAAAATATTTGCAATTCCTAGAAAAGTTAGCTAAAATTACAAAATCTGAAAAATCTGAAAAATTTACCAGAGAAGCACCCTAAGGCATCACTATTCACACTTAACACATAACACACAAGAAACCTAAATAATAGAAAAACTTGAGATATTAGCCATTGCATATCAGGGAATCACAAAAATTTTAAAAAATTTTAACCAAAATTTCACTTCACCTATTTACCCCTCCCCCACACTTAAGACAACATTGTCCTCAATGTTGGGAATAAAAATAAATAATTTAAAATTAACAAAACAGATGAAAGTGAAACATCCCTAGCACATAGCAATGCCAAAACACTAAGTGGGTGTGTGAGAAAATATCAGTTTCCATCCAGTAGTCAAGCCCAAGAAACCATCCTAACAAAATAGAAAAACTAAAAAAATACTACATATAGGAGTTAAATACACCACCAAATAACCCAAATATAAAAATAATAAAATCTGAACGTAATACACACCACCACTAATCCCAAAAAAAAGAGAAAAATACTAAATAAACTTAAAAAGAAATTTGGGTTGCCTCCCAAAAAGTGCGAAATTTAACATCTTCAGCCAGATGTGTTTACTAGAATTATGGTGGATGAAAAAGCTCAGATTACCTCACAACTTTCTTATTATGCACCTAAATTCTTCCACAATTTTTGCCAATGGTAGGTCGTTTATGAATCGCCCAAGAGGAGAAACTAGTGAACATTAGGTTCAGCCCTTAACTCCAAATCCTGCTCTGTCACATATTTCTCACAAGAAAATTTTTCAATAACATCAAGACTAGAGCAAGACTCCTCATAAGAAGGATATTTTAAGGGTTCAAATACATTAAACTCTTCATTTTCTTTACCAATACTCAAAGTTAATTTTCCTTCTAATAAATCTATGTTAGCTCCGCTCGTAGCTAAAAATCCCTTACTAAGGATAATTGGCATAGAAATATCCTCCTCCATATCAAGAATAAGAAAATCAACAAGAAAATAAAATTTATCAACTTTTACTGATAAATCTTCTACAATGCCTACAAAATAGCGATTGCAACGATCAGCCAATTGTAGAATCTCTTGAGTTGGTGCCATGTTGACAAACTTCAATTTCCTAAAAAATGATAGAGGCATTAAATTAACACTTGATCCAAGGTCACAAAAACATTTATCAATAAGGATATTTTCAAATTGGCAAGGCACAGTAAAACTCTCTGGATTTTTCATCTTGACTGGAAACTTATTTTGAAGCACTGCATTACATTCCTCGGTCAAAAACACTTGCACAAAGTTTTCTAATTTCTTCTTATAGACTTGTTGCCAAGCACAACTGGGATTCACCTCAGTTGTTCCTTGGCCAATTGACTAACTGCCTTTCTAAATTCTGGATAAATACTTGTTGGGCTTGTGCAATTTCGTCCATTTTTTGCATATACTGAGGCATCATATCCTCCACACTTAGCTTCTTTTCTGGCACATGTTGAGGGGGAAATTGCAGTCTTTTCTACTGATTTTGGAACTTAGGTGGTCCTATAGACTTGTTCCCTTAATCCCTCAATGAAAAATTAGGGTGGTTCCTCCACCCAGGATTGTATGGATTGGAGAAGTGTCATTCGTTGGCTCTACCCTTTGCTCTCCATAAGCCCCAGCAAAGTTGACATTTTCCATTGTAACAGGAGGCTCTCTGTTGTAACAGCTAGTAGTTGTGTGCTCGTATATATGACAATAAGAGCACGGCTCAGGCTGGTGAGTTTCACATGTTAATAATGACTGCATTTGTTGCATTTGACGACTCAACTGAGCCACTTGTGAACCCAGATCTCTGGATGTAGAAACTTCGTATATGCCCATTCTCTTACCCCGGCTCGTCTTTTATTGTGAGTTAATAAGCAGCAACTCATAGATGCCAACTAATTCTTTCAAAATTTTGTCCCCAGTATGCCTACTGGTTGTGAGATCAACCATATTTTGAGTTGTGAAAGTCGACCTATCATAGAAAAATTGGACTTGAAGGACCAAGGAATATTAGTGATGAGGACATTAGACAAGTAGTAGCTTGAATCTTTCCCAAACTTCATGAATAGGCTCTCCCTCTATTTGAGCAAAAGTACAGATTTTGTTCCTTAAATCAATTGTCTTTTATGGAGAGTAATATTTGGTTATGAATATATTATAGACATTTTCTCAAGTTCTCAAGGTCCCTTCCTATAAATTGAGAAACCAAGATTTAGCACAATCCTTGAGACAATAAGGAAAACATCTCATCCTTACATCATTCTCTGATATACCATTAAGGGGTGAAAGTCTGCACCACCAAGTAGAATTCCCTTATGAGAGAAAGAGAGTCTTCATTAGAGAAACTATGAAAAGCTCGAACCATGTTAAAATACACGGTCTTGAACTTATAACTCCTCACCCCATCACTTAGCCTGATATAATATGGAGAAGTTGCTATCACATGATGTAGAATGTCCCCCAAACGAAACCCAATAGGTGGAACTACTAGTGGCACCACTTGGTGATTATTATTATTATTCTAAAGGATTTTTTCAGCCATACTTCTTTCATCTGAATTCTCAGAACCTGCTAACTCAATTGCAATGTTAATAAAAGGTGAAGATGGTTGCATAGGCTACTTTTGTAACTTGGCTTGCTTCCTTAAGAGTTTTGCAGTCTTTTCTACCTCAGGATCAAAAACCAATTCACCTTTTTGCAAATAGGTCATAAACCAAGGTACCAATGTAAGAGAATTAAAACAAAGTGAAAATCTAAAGATAAGACAAACAAACACAAATTAAAAATAAAATAAAAATAAATAAAGCAGAAAAATTAAGTGTCGTCCTTGACAACAGTGGCAAAAAAATTGATCGATAATTTCCTGCAAGTGCATAAGGTCAATTATAGTAATAAAATATCTGGAGTATTCCAAGGTCAAAACCACAAGGACATGTAAATTTTCTACTTTAATTATTCTAATAAAATAACAAAATTCAAATTAACAAGATTTAGTCTTTTATTAAGAGGAGAAAATAAATAATCAAATCAAATAAAAGTGGTTAAGAAAACAATAGATGAAAAAGCCAAGGGTATGAGGTTTTAATCCAAAATTTTGAATTAATTCTCCAATTATTTTCTTAACAAGCTATGAATGCATCACACAGTTGTATTTTAGATCACCTCTAGATGTATCTAAAGTATGTCTAATTAAATCTTACGTCTCTTTCCAAATCATAAGCGTTTAATTAAATCCATTAATATTCTAAGTGACATAAGTGCATCATACAAATTCTAACCTACTCCTATGATTAAGTTAAGTATATTTATTTATCTAGTGCATGGTTGTATCTCATTTCTCAATAATACAAACCCAAAAGGCATGATCATGGTGTCCAATCACAAATATGTAATTAAAATCAAGATAAATAAATAATAACAAAGCCAAGAATTTAAATGAAAAAAATTAATCAAAATTCCTTCGTAAAAATATTAACCCTAGAAAGAAATTTAGTTCGACATAATAGAAAGAATTAAAATGACAAATTCAAAGAGTTCACAAAGAAAAGAAAAAGTGCAAGAAAACTTTTCAATTTACTCGTCTTAACTTTCTCCTTAGTTACTCCTTGATTTGCCCACTAACAATCTTGATTTTTCAAGAAGAAATATATGAAAAGATGTTTTTCTAAACTTAATTGATAATTTTTAACCTCTAAACACGCTCTAATAACTCCTATTTATGGTTTTCTAAAGTTACAAGTGAATCACAATTGGAATCGGTTTCAAAAAGTTGACAAAAATGAGTAGCACATGGATTTCCGATAAAGACCGGGGCATTGTTTTGTCCTCCAACTGCTCAATTTCCAGAGCATGACCGGCGCGGGTCATGGTGGACTTCAACAATAGTCTCTTTGGCAAGTCGAATTCCATCTTCAATTCAAATGTTTAAGTGGAACACGGACCATCGCTTTCCAATGATTGGCAACAGAATACCAATGATGTCACATTCACAATTCAGCAATGTCCTCACCACCTTTTATTACATTTTCGGTCCATTTCTTCAGCGTGGAGATTAATCATTCTTCAAGCATCAAAATTGCATTGCCATGCTGCACATAAACAATGTCAACTCCAGGCTTTTCCTTGAGCTCCTTTGCCCGTGTAATTCCAATTCCATTAGTTTCCTTCCATATTCAAACTTTCTCCTAAAACATAGATATATCATAAAATTAGGTAACTTCCATTATCATTAATATTCATAATAATTAATTTAAGCGCTAATTCTTCCCATAAAATAGGTATAAATTACACCCTATCAATAAGACTAAATTGTTAAAAGTTAATTTCAAAACACAGAGATAGAAGTAACATCTTTGAGAAGAGATAGAGCTAATATTTGTCTCGATAATACTGCTGTATGAGAAAGAGAAAAATTGTTGCATACAAGGAATTAATGAGTACGAATCAGAATATGCTAAAATCTATAATCCATTTATTTTCTCAATTATGTTATCATGTCTCATCACCTAATATACACACACACAGTGTAAGTACCTAATTACATATTTTGTTTTCACATAATAAGTTTTGTACATATAGTAAAAACCCTTTTCACTTTTCTCGTATTTTTTAGATTGCTCCACGATAGAATTCTTTTTCTTTCCTTTTTTTTTTTTGACGGGGAGGTAAGTGGGCCGGGGATACTAGTGCCCATTAGTACGTATCTATTCATTATAGCGCCATAACACCATTCCCTAACTCATTTCTTTGGACTTCGGTGGCTTTTCGAAATATCAAGTCCTATTTGTATTTTTCATAGAAAAGTATTTTTTTTATATATATTTTAAATTTTTTTGGCCTACATTAATGTTATAACGGTGTCATAATATAGTTTTCTAGTCAGTTTATCAGCACTCTTATTTCCTTCTCTTGATTTGTAGTAGGGGTGAGCATTCGGTGCAAAATTGGTAATTCAGTTAATTGAATTCGGTAATTCAGTTATTTTTTCTCTAAAAGTATAAACTGTTTCCAATTCCGAATTGATTTGGTAAATTGAAATTGGTTACCAAATTAAATTCGAAAATGGTACAAAACCGTATTATTACCGAATTGGGACTTTTGTCAATTTGTTTAATTGTTTATAGTTTGTATGTTGTAATTTGTTTTTATCAATTATCACAATTTAGTAATTAAATAATATTACAATTTATAATTTACATTCTTTGATAGTGTAATTTACAATTTAGGACTCTAAATTTTTGTACGTTCATTGTGTTTCTCATTAGTAAATTTTTTATTCTTGATTTGAACCCAAAAATTATTTACAATTTAACATATTAGTCATGTTCTACCTATTTGAAAAATTAATTCAAGGTCATTTGTTCCCCTATATGTACATAGTGATATCTTAGCTCCTTGGTTAGTGAGAAGTGATATTAGTTAGAATTTATAATCTACAAAACATATAATTTGCAATGAATCAATGATTAGTGCTATGCCACTTAATCACTTGTGGTTTACAAATTGTATGTAATGTATTGTAATGCACAATGCATTATACTTATTATCCTTGTTTCTTAGTTTTTGCATAAATTAAATGCTTTATTTGCAAATGATTTGATTGCTTTCAAAAGTGAAAATAATATACTAATATGTTGTCCACTTGTCCTTATTTTCTAATTCTAGTTATGTATAAAATGGTAAGGATTATGTTATGTATTATTGTATATTTGTATTAACATAGTCATATTACAAATTCTAAAATAGCATATGGTAAATAATGATTAGTGATATGTCACTTAATCATTTATAATTCACAAATTAAGTAATTTTGTGCATAGTGCATTATACTTATACTTATTCTTATTTCTTATATAATTTAAATGCTTAAGTTGCAAATGACTTGATTGCTTTTAATGGTGAAAGCTAATGTACTAATATGTGTACTTATCATCTAATTCTAGTTATATATAAAGTGATAAGTATTATAATTATTTACTATTATATATTTTTATTAATAAAGTCATATTACAAATACTAAGATAGTATATTGTAATTAATGATTAGTTTTGTGTCACTTAATCACTAAGAGTTTACAAATTATGTAATGCACAATGCATTAATTACTATCTATTATTAATAGCCTATTAGCCTTTATCTATATAATATATGCATAGTATATATTATATATCTATATAATATATAATTTTATAAACTAATTTGGTAATTCGAATTCGGTAAATCGGTAACCTATTTCGTTATCGAATTCTGAATTTGAAATCGATTATTACCTATTTGAAAATCTCATTACCTATTTCATACCATATTCGAATTCGGTGAATTTGGTATATACCGATTATATACCAAATTCAATTTGAAATCGGTTATGAAATCTGTACGAACCGAATCTGCACACCTCTAATTTGTAGTAAAGGAATTTGAATTAATCCTAGGTATGAGGAAATTGCTGAAAAAGAAATTAAACCCCATAATTGTGACGCCCCCACCTCTCCCTAGGGCGAACCCTAAGGTCTCAGCGGGATGCCAGCCCAACTCTTGCCGGGACTCACTCGTTCAATTAACTTAAATAAAAATTCCACCCAAAATATCATTCTCAACATAACTAACTTCACATTTCAAACAAACTACTTAAAAGAACTAAAATTCAACTTACATTTCCAAAATAAATTCCAAGTACTAAAATACATACAGAAGCTGAATTTTACAAATTCTAATAATTCATTCGAATTTCATTAGTACTAACTCCAAGTACCATAATCCATCAAGTGCTCAAATCAAAACAACCTTATACAAAAGTGCAGGAATCCTACAGAAGAAACTAGTTTCCCCAATTAGCGAACTCCGCTTCAAGACGTGTTAAGGAAAACAAATCTTATGGGGTGAGCAAAGCTCAGTGAGACCAAGAAAACATGCAAACAAGCAAGATCAAGTAATATACACTTTTATTAAACAAGATAAGTAACCAAAACTTTTAGGCAAGAATGCAAATAAGGAATTTAACTACACATTAAATAAAGGATACAGGGGCTCTTAGGAGCCAAGTTCCACGAAGCTTGATTGCATTCCAAGTAGTTGACATTCCGTCAACTTTCATAATTACCATGTAGAACTCCACTTGTCAACCATCTCCGTCCACCGTTTCACCCCCCCCAACCAGGCCCGCTCGTCAAAATAAGAAATTTGGTAATACTCGAGTATACCCAGACAAGTACTCGGCGAGCGCACTCCAACCGATGAAAATATGTAAAGACTCATGGCTTACCAAATCTCTGAGCCAAGCCCTTGCCGGCTCAAGATGAAAGGTTTACCAATGAGTTTTGGGCGTCCCCAACAAGTTTAAGTAGCAAGTAGGATGATGAGACAACGTTCAATCATCAATCAAGTACAAGTACGGTTCAGGCAAGTCATTTCAAGTACAACAAATACAAGCAAGCATGTCAGGTCAAGTAAGAGAGGTCGGACGAGATAAAGTACACGTCCGTCTCGACAAGTTAATAATATGTTCAAATCAAGTATGTAACAGGTTCAAACAATTCAACAAATCATGCACTTGGCACTCACCAATAGTCGAGAGAAAGTGAGAGCAATTCAAGAGATCAAAGAAGCTTCTCGGTGTCCACGTGATCACCTGAGAGATGAAAATCAAAATTACCTATGTATGCATTCAAAGTCAAGTTTTCAAACAATTAAGCTTTTCGATTCCAAATTACGAGGAATCTCATGTAATTGGAAAAATACATTTTCCAAGTTTGGAATGGTGTACAAATACTCAAAAGGTTACGCCTGAAAACCAGGAAATATTTCCAAGGCATTTCTCAACTTTCGTAGCTTCCTTAGAAGAATTTTCAGTTTTGTGCGACATTTTTTGAAAAATCATAACTTGAGTTCTATAAGTCCAAAAATTACGAATCTTATACCGTTAGAAAATACACTCAACGAACTAAAACTCTTGAGAAGACACTTTAGTGAGATTCTAAACATAAATAGTCCAGATTTTCGTACAAGATTACTACTTCAATGAAGACAGGACAAAACAGACTGGTTTTTTAGTATATTTTGGAAATTTGTCAAAAATTGTAGAAAATGAATCAGCCCCTGAAATTTACACAGTTCATAGTATGATGAATTTATTTTCAAATGCCACTAACGGCATTCAATTCTGACTCTTGAGTAAGAAAATATAGCTATCCAAACAGGGCAGGTTCATCACTCCTGTTTTTTCTGAAATTCCAGTTTTGCAAGGCAGGTTTAGGGCATCATTTGGATGATGAATTCATACTCAAAAATCACCAAATTTAGTACACTAACTGTACTATATATAGATTAAGTTAATACCAAAATTCAGCCAAAATTCACAGGAAAGGTCAATGTTCAAAGCGAGAACATCCGGCAGCAGAAAACAGTGAAAATTTTTCAGATTTTGGCTTCTTCTTTTCATGCGATTTTACCACACCAAATGGAGTGGTTTTTTGCAACAAAATTTACAAACATATAGCCCAAAATTTCAGCTCTCAAAATAGCCAAGAAACTCAAGAAAATTAGCAGCTAAAATAGAGCATAAAATCAGCGAAAAGGAACCGGCAGCTCACTCTTCCTCTCTCGATTTTTTCCTTTTCCTTTCTTCCTAGCATTCCAACTTCCATGAATTCAACACCACTCACTCCATCACACATACACACATCATAGCAGCCAACAACAAGAAATGTGGGAGTTCATAGAGCCCACCACCATCCAAGATCAACAAAATGACATTAATAAACTTATTAAAACCTAGAGCTACATAAAAAGGAATCAAGAGAGCAAGGTTGATGGAGCAAAATTTACCTCTCCTTCTCAAATGAAAATCCTAGGTTGAATGTGACCCTAAGATCACCAAGAACCCTTCTTTTCTCCTCCCAAGATCGGCTCTCACACAAGGCCAAATGGTCTTCAAGGTGCAAGTGAAGAGGGTTGAAGATTTGTTCAAGATTCGTGGGGAATTTAATGGAGGATGGAGTAGATTTTGAAGGTGAAATCAAAGGGGAAGAGGGGGAGGGAAGCTCGGCTAGAACAAGAGAGGAAGAGAGAGGATTTTGGGTGTTTTGGTAAAGTGGAAAAAAAAATGAAATGAAGAGATGACACAAAGCCTTACTTTAATATGCAAAAAGTCAACTTGAATTTGTGGCAAAAAATGCTCCAATTGGAGTTTAATTCCAAGCACTCACTTCTAATCCCTCAATTAGCTTTTCTTAATCTACTAATGATCATTCTTATTCTCCAAACTTACGTCACTCTCAGTCCAAATGTTTGCCTCGAAAAATGTGTCTTTTCTCGTTTTTCACAATTGAGCGGTAGAAAAATTAAATTGAAGGTTAAACAAGGTTTTTAAAATACAATGAGGTAATGTATGGTGTAAATGCAATTAAAATGATTTAAATCAATTATTCAGACAAAATAAATAAATGATTAAATAAATAGGTCAGATAAAAATAAATTTTCGGGTCCTCACAACCTCCCCTCCTTAAAAGAATTTCGTCCTTGAAATTCATACCTCATATTCTTTATACATCAAATTGGCAATCAAACCTTGGTTTTCCCATAAACGTTTTTAATTTCCAATTTGTAGGGCAACCTAATTGACTTCACGTCTGCCTCACTCATATAAAAGAGTCTATTGAACCAATATCAATTAAAATGTTAGCTAGACAATGGTAAATGAAGGGTTTTACCTTCAATGATCTCAGCAGAATCGGGAGTCTGGGGTTGATTTAAAGCATAAAACCTAGCCGGTACTCTCGATCGACCTTCTCTTACACTAGACTGCTTAGATGACGGTTGGCCGGACCACTGGCTATTGTTTTCTTCCATTAACCTTTCGGGACAGTTGCATATCCGGTGCTCAGCACTACCACATCGCAAGCACTTCCCCGATTTCTTCCAACATCCATCCTCAGTATGATTGGGTTTCCCACAAAACCCACAACTTACACTAAGAGTCGATATTTGACCTCCTTGGGAGGTGTTTCTTGATTGTCCTCGTCCACTAGAAACCCCTCTCGATGGTTCCGGGGTTCTCACATCTCCCGTTCCCTTTCCAATTTTAGGAGGAGGTGCTCTCATCTCAACTTGTTCAGTAGTGCTACTTGGGGCTTTTCTTTCCCTAGATTGAAAGGCCTTTACTTGAAGTTTAGCACTCTCGACTCTTTGCGCTTTTTCTAGAGCATCGGTGAATGTAAGAATTTGGGCTGCCACTAAAGACTCTTGTATTTCCACATTCAATCCTTGTACGAACCGTCTTATCCTTTTTCGTTTAGTGACCACCAACTCCGGAGCGAACCTAGATAACTTAGTAAAGTTTTCCTCATATTTGGCAACACTCAAGACCCCTTGTCTCAATCTTATAAAATCATCCTCCCTTTTTTCTTGGAACATAGGTGGAAGAAACTTCTCGTTAAACTCCCTCTCAAAATTCGCCCAGGTCCAAGGGGTTTGTTCTCTTTCCCATTTAACTCTAATTACATTCCACCATGCCCGAGCCACTCCCTCAAATTGGAAAACGGCAAAGGTCACTTGCCTCTCTTCAGTATAGTGTAGGGTGGTAAATATCTCAACCATCCTATCAAACCAGTTCTCTGCCGTCTTAGGGATAGATCCTCCAAGGAATTTAGGTGGTGAAAAATTAAGGAAACGCTCAAGAGCTCTATCCTCCCCTTGCTCTTGATTTCCAGGTTGATTGTTATGTTCAGGAGCTTGACGCTCAGCTAAATGCGCTAGGATATCAGTCATCCTATTAATGGCAGTGGCTATTTGGTTCTCTTCTTCACCTCTCTGCCCTCGCCTTCGTCTAGCTTCTGATAATTGATCGTTCTCAGAGGCTTGGGGCTGCCTACGCCCACGACCTCGGCCTCTTCCACGTCCTTGACCATCCATAGCCCTAATTATGTGTCTAGATGCATAGACAAAATTAAATATACATAAGCAAAAGTAAACAGGTATGCCAATAGTGAAAACATTGAAAACAAGTAAACTAGCATATATCGTATATTCCAGAATTCACAAGCACATTACCTTAACAACTAACATATTACAATATATTTACACTACCATAACAAAGAAACATATTTACACTACTATGACAAACTAATATATTTAAACTAACAATATCTTTAAACTAATAATTAATGGCTAATACAATATATTTGCACTAATATATTAAGCTAGCATATTTATACTAACAATATCTTTAGACAAATGTGTTTAAACTAATAATGACTAACACAATATATTTACACTAATATGATCAACTAATAATGACAAAGCATGTTAAAAAAAAAGAAATTCATATACTGTCATTTAGTTATATAATTTTAATTGACAGAATAGTACAATATTTAACTTTCACTAATATTTTAATGATTTATTTATTTTGACTTATCTATTAAATTTCAATTGTGAAACTAATAATAATGACTTAGTACTAATATATTTAGTCTAATAATTACTCAATCCAATATATTTAAACTAACACGACAGACTAACATATTACATTATATTTACACTAACGTAACAAACTAATATATTTACACTAATATAACAAACTAATATATTTAAACTAATGATATCTTTAAATTTATAATTATTGACTAGTACAATATTCTTACACTAATATATTAAACTAGCATATATACCCTAACAATATCTTTAGACAAATGTTTTTAAATTAATAATGACTAATACAATATATTTACACTAATATAATCAACTAACGTATTATTAATAATAATATCTTTAAACAAATACATTTAAACTAATGATGATGTAATACAATATATTTGAAGTAATACACTAAACTGACACATTTAAACTAACGTATTTAAACTAATAATGTCTTTATTTAATTAATGATTATTTACAGTAACAATAACTGATAGTTGATGATAACTATTTGTAAATTGTAATATTGCTAACCTGAAATGTGTCGATGATTCTCTGCCAAACTTGTCGATTTTTTGGTCCTCGATCGAGCTCCCCGCTACTTTCCAACTAATTGTCTTGGCTTGCAGTTGAATTTCTTCACATAGGTTGCTTCTTCTTTCTTGTTGATAATGGTTGAAGCGAGAAGTTAGTTTGCTAAGGTAGTTGAATCCCTTCCGAAGTTTAGCAGCTGTGACAGACTTGCTTTATTAAACAATGAAGAGGAAGTGAGGACGTCTAGATTTGCTATGGCCTTTCTAGTTTGAGAGGCAGAAAAGAAGGTTAGGAAGAAGATGGAATTGTGGTGAAGCGGTGACGCTGAGAGGCCTCTTTATGGCCATCTGCTCTGGAACAAAGCTGCATGGAAACGTGCCCGAACTAGCTTTATTTTGGACATTTCTAGCAAGACCTGTCAACACCAACTTTTACCATCTAAAAAATGGTAGATGATAGTTTGACTGATTCATTGAAGATGAGGTTTCTTTGGGAAACTCCACTGTTTCGCCATAGAAACCGCATATCTTAGATGCAGTAAATTTAGGGACCCTTTTTTTATTATGACAGGTGTCGAGATTGTGCAATAATAATAAAAACCTAACTACCAAAAATACAAGTCAAGATTCAATTCTAGGTATTGGAGAAGGAACTCAAGATGTGCAATATGTTACTTAATTCACCTGGACTTCAAAGAATTTGCTTAACCCAATACACTAGAATTGCAGACCCATAAGAAATTACTAATTTGAATAAAGTGGCAAGTAGGATCGTCTTCACAAGGATTGGGGAAAATCTGCTTCTTTTCAAGTGAGAAATACGGGGGGGATTTTGGAAACTGCAAAAATAACTAATTAACCAAATAATAAAATAACTCACGAAAAGAATAGAGGATAAATTAATAATAGGTAAACTTTAGCCAAAGATCCAACTTCTTGGACACAGTCCATATATCCGATCATCGATGCAAAGACAATTCATTCAATTCATTAATAGGTTGGTTATAGCCACCGGATAAACTCTCTAATGACCAACTTGCCCTTAGATTTTAGATAGTTAAGGTACTCCCGTTAACTACCCCTAACCAAGAAATAACCCTAGGTATACCCATAAGATTTAATTTCCTAATTGCACTAAGAACTAGAAAAGCCCAAACCCTAACTAACAAACACGCTACTAGGGTTTGTTTAATTTAGATCGCACGCTCCTCTAACATGTTTTAACGTTAGTTACCACTAACATTAATCAACTAAATAATTACGGATTTAGTAGATTAAACTGACAGTAGATTATCAAGTTAATTTGAATACCGGGCCATTGACATTCGACTAACAAAATAACCACAAGAACATGAAACAAACAATGCAAAAGAATTAAACAAACAAAGATTAGTTAGATCTCACAGATAGTCGATACTACGTCATCGAGTTGATCTTTCACTAGAGTATAGAATTAGCCACGCATCACGGAGAATATTTCACAAAAGATCGCAAAGGAAAATCTCAAAGCCATCTCTTGTCTTTTTAATTGAAAACTAGTGAAGGAAAAGAAATGAAGACGAGGCCGTCGTTCTCGCATGTAGCCTACAACGAATGTCTATTACTCAAACTTCTAGTCATTAATAATCATCAGACTTCACGGGGCCAAGTCCTCCTCGTTTTTAATAAAGAAAAACAAAAACTACTTATAACCTGGATTTCTAATCTATTAGGAATTTCCTAATAGAAATCAAAGACTCCCACTTTCCTAATCTAAAAAGATTTTCTAATAACAAATATTAGAATAGTTTCCTAATAAGAATAAACTACTAAATGATAAAAGACAATAATTACTCCAGTGCAATCTTGGATTTGGAATCCGCAATTCTTTGGAAACTTCCCATGTGTGCACAATCTCGACAGTTCGGGACTTGGAGGCATGACTTAGGCGCGCCCATGCCTAACTGCTAGAAAGTCTTTTGAGAAACAGCTTTTCAACACCTTTTTTCTACCAATTTTTGCACAATATTTAGCCCAAACAATTAGGAAATATTAACAAAATTAATGACTAAGATGCACCCTATCAATCTCCCCAAGACCTAAACTATTCTTGTCCTCAAGCATACCTAACTCAGAAATGCAATCGAGATACCAAACAATTCATAACAAGTCATACCCATAGAGGCATCCCACCTTCCAAAACAATTTCATCAAAATCAGAATATATCAAATTGACAATTCTCACAGAGAATTTAGCATATGCACTCATTCACTTCAAAGTGTGTAGGATATCAGATAGCACTCAAATCGACACCACGGAATGACATTATCATAAGTTTGCTCATATATCACATCTCCACCACTTAACCATAAATTAAATGTAAAAATTGAAGTGACTTTCACAAGGTTGTAATCGGGCTCAGGTGAAGGTAGGATAAAAGAGTAAATCAAGGTGTAAATATGTCAAAGATAATGCCAAAAATTCAATGCACAGCTTTCTTGAAAATTTGCACTCCCAAGACATAACAACACTTCCATCAACCAACAAGTGAAAACAAGTATTGGCACTTACCATAATCACAACACAAGAATTATGCATGAAAGCGCGTTGTACCATACTCTTTTTCTCTTTTTTGCATTTCTCTCGTCATTTTACATTTTTCTCTTTTTTTTCTTTTCCTTTTCACATTTTTTTTTTGTTTTTGTTTTTTTTTTGAAACTGAAACAAACAACTCAGAAAGCATCTCAACTTGTTACACTTGCTTTTCTCATTCCTTGCCTTGCGAATAATACATCAACTTCCTATGCAATGAAATTCAAGCATTTTTTTAGCATAAGGGTGGAAAGAGAAAGTTTAAAAAGAGGTTTAGGCTAACAATTGGGGTATCAAACAAAGAAAAAGGTTAAAGGCTCAAGTTGGTTCACTAAGGGTAACTAAAATAAAGGTAGGTTTTTGTTTTTTGAAAATCAAAAGTGGTTAATCCTAAGTGCCCTTGTCATCTTTTAATGCATCAAATTCAATCAAATATGGTCTCGATATGCATAACAGAGCAAGTTCTAGAATGACAAGATCATGTGCAATACCACTCAATGAACAAAAAATAGAGCAAATATAGAAAATGCTCACAATCAAGCCCAAAAATCTCACAAGTGGTCAAAAATTAATGCCAAATCCAACATATTTATCATTCAAATTCATCATCAAGAAAAGTAGAAAACCCAATTGGCATAAATTCACTACTTATACTCGCATCTTGATTGCATTCATCATAGTTTAAAACAAATAATTAACAAGAAAAAGAAAATGCAAAATAACAACTAAAATCATAGCTAATGAAGATGTACCCTCCCCCATACCTAAACCTTACATTGTTCCCAATGTAAGAAATAAATAACAATAAAATAAGTAAAAGGGGACAATGACACTTCCCTAAACACGAAGGATGGGCAAACATGCTAAGGCTCTGGAGGAAAGGGTGAGCGAAATCCCACATGGTGGAAATACTGTGCCAAGTTCTGACCCATGCGGGAAATCTGGTGCTCGATCCGCTCCAATCAAGAATCCATCTGATGTAGCTGAAAGTGGAGATCGGATGTGTGGCGCTCACCAGAAGGTGGTGGAGGCACAGAAGAGGAAGGCCCAGGCGTATCAGTAGCCGCAACGTCAGGCTAGGAAGAGGCTGTTTTGGAAGCTGTCCGCTTCGAGGGAAGCTGGATTGGACTTGGAGGAGTCAGTTGGAAAACACCATTGACCTACTAGACCAAACCCATCTTCTCCAAGCAAACTAAATCAAGGGGCTCCATATGACAAGTCAAAACTAAGTTATGATTACTCAGATCCAAAACCCCAAGATTAACAGCTAAATGAGTAATACACGACCTCAGAATCAGTGGCTTATTCTTCTTTGTTAGGACAGTCTGAAAATAAGAAGCTAACCAATAACCAAAGTTAACCTTAACTTTAACAATCATACATCAAATAAAAAAGAACTCGAGTTTAGACAAAATTCCAGAACTGTCCCGCCTACCCGAGAAGTTATAAGTCATGAAATGATGAAGATAATGAAAGACGGGGTTTTAGAGGTAGGAGGCCTTAGACTGGTTAGGATCATAAAAGTATGTGTCAACCGATAGATCTTTCCAACAACCAGTGCTATGGGAGAAAAAGGGTTCACTAAATTCACATGCACTCTCCATATATTCAGAAGATTGAGAATAAAGCACATCAATAAACCCAAAATCTAAATTGAATTCAGTAATTGATTGCCTGAATTCCTTACCCATTAAACGGTAAAGGACCACATCAGGAGTCGTCACAGAGAACTCATCAGGTATATTGAATTCAAAAGTGGCATAGAATTCCCAAATTAACTCAATAAAAGAAGGCAAGGAATGGCAACATAGTTAGTCAAACCTATAGCAGCTATCCTCCTGGTGAGCTCATCCCTAATATTCAAAATGTCAAGTGTGGGGCTATCGATGAATTTGCAAGGAATTATTTTCCTTGTACAACATCTTGCTCTTTGTCGGCTGCCTTGGTAAAAGTCAAATGCCCCCCAAAATGAGAAGCTGAAAAAATATGCACTTCTTTATTTTTTCCAAGGCGGGACGAGGGATCACCCGAAATAGAAACTTGGGAGGATCCACTCAGGGGAAACAATGGGCTGTGGTGAAGAAGTGGGCGGTCGAGTTCTTCTTTTATCCTTTGTCTTAGCCATGTACACAAGTAAACGAGAAAAAATGCAAATCACCATACGACAAACAAGTCAAATGGCAGGACAAAATTTAGACGGGGTCCCACAAGTTCAATGCCAACTATCCAGTGAGATGCGTGTTAGCCAAATCCACGGGGCAAAAGCGCAAACGTGCTAAGTGTCAACCAACAACAACACGGGGATCCAAGAAAATATAGATACAAGCATAGCAAATTTCCCAAATGTCACCCAATTTCCCGACAAAAAGTTGCACAAATGAATCCAAGTTAACTAAGGCAGCAAAACGAGCAAGCTCACGAAGTCAAGAAAACACAGCTCAGGACTTCAGCCAAATTGCACCAATCGCTAGGAAAAAATAGCACGAGTAAAATTGCAAGTGTAAGCAAACATACAATCGCTGCCATCCAGTGGCAGCGACGGCCAGTGAATGTAGATTTGATGCCTGGAAGCAACGGTGGTTGTGGCAGCGACCCTAGGGCAGCTAGCGGAAAGGACTGTGCCGGTGTGAGTGGAGGATGATGGCGACGGCTTGAAGGGAGCAGCAGTTGGATCTGCAGTGCGACCCGATCGGCTAGATCGGCTTCACTATGCAGCGTGACTGGATCAACTGAATCAGTAGCTCGAGCTACGTGACGCAAGCAACAGTTGGAGATGCGAACACGCGACAGGCTGGTCGTCGTGAGTAGTAAGAGCGCAGCCGATTCAGCGCGAGCATGGCTGACTGTACGAGTAGCTACGGTGCAGACGAGTGGATGGATGGAGTGGCCAGTGGCTCAAGCAGCAAAGACGGCGTGGGCTGGAATTGAGAACGACAGTCGGTCAGTGGTGTGGGGAGTAGCGATGCGATGATGGTCAGCGGTGCGGCTAAGGAAAGGTAAAAGGACAAACAGGAAAAGAAAGAAGAAAGAAAAGGAAGGAAAAGAACAAACGTAGAGAAAGGAAAGGTACTCTGGACGCTTCATTTTTTTTTTGGTTGCCACTGCATTAGACGTGGGCAAGCTTAACTACCTTCGAGTGCCTAACTAATGCCGAGTCTTCGGTTGAATCTTGTTCCTTAGGCGTGATCATTTGGCGTGGGCACGCCTAACTAATATAAAGTCTTCTGCCGCAGACTGAAATGGCGTTCCTTAGGTGTGCCTGATTGGAGTGGGCATGCCTAACTGATTGCAACCTATCACATGAAAATTTCACCATTCAAAAGGCACGTACTTACTTAACAAAACATAAAGAACACAAAATAAAGAAAATCCTAAATTCTTGGGTTGCCTTCCAAGCAGTGCCTTTCTTTAATGTCTTTGGCTAGACGTAACCTAAAACTTCTCAAGTTGCATAAATGGGATCCTCAAGGTGCACTTTTCCACTTCAAATCCTTCATAGTAACGCTTTAGGTGATGACCACTGACTACGAATTTCTTCTCCGTCTTCAAATTTTGAATTTCAACTGCACCATAGTGAAAAACGTCAGTAACTACAAATTGACCAATCCAGAGTGAACGTAATTTACTCGGGAAGAGTTTAAGCCTGGAAAGATAAAGCAGAACTTTTTGGCCTACGACAAATGTCTTTCTAGAGACTTGTTGATCATGGAAAATCTTGTTCTTCTCTTTATAAATTAAGGTATTCTCATAAGTCTCATTCCGGATTTCTTCCAACTCTTGCAATTGCAATTTTCTATGAACTCCACCCTCTTCAAGGTCCATGTTGCATTGCTTGACTGCCCAAAACGTCTTATGCTCAAACTCAACTGGGAGGTGACATGGCTTCCTAACACCAGTTTGTATGGTGATATTCCAATGGGCATTTTGTAAGCTATCCAGTAAGCCAAAAGCACATCTTTCAAACATGCACTCCAGTCCTTCTTATCTGATCTAACCATTTTCTTCAAAATTGATTTGATTTTTTTATTGGAGGCTTCTGTTTGACCATTCATTTGAGGGTGGTAAGACGTGAAAACCTTATGAAGAACATCATACCTCTTAAACAATGCCGCAATCACCTTATTGCAAAAATGTTTCCTCTTATCACTTACAATCGCTCTTGGCATTCTAAAGCGGACAATAAATAATATTAGACTTGACAAAATCTGCGACCACTTTGGAATCACTAGTTCGGGTGGCCTTTGTTTCCACCACTTAGACACATAATCGACTGCAAGTAAGATATATAGGAATCTAAAAGATGAGGGAAAAGGACCCATAAAATCAATGCCTTAAACATCAAAAATTTCAATAAAAATCTTAGGCGTTTGTGGCATTTGATCTTTTCGAGAAAGATTTCCTACTCGTTAGCATTTATCACAAGACTTACAAAACGAGTAGGCATCCTTAAAGAGAGTTGGCTAGTAGAATCTACTTTCTAGCACTTTACAGGCCGTCCTCTTGGGTCCAAAATGACCTCCACATGTAAAAGAGTGACAAAATGTTAGTATCGAGTGAAATTCACTCTCACTTACACATCTCCGCATCATTTGATCGATGCCTTGCTTCCAAAAGTATGGGTCATCCCAAATGTAATATTTGGCATCACTTCTCAACTTATCCCTCTTTGCCTTTGGCCGACTTGTACAAAATTGGTTAGTAACCAAATAATTGACGATATCAACATACCAAGGAAGAGAGGGATTAATTGAAAAAAGGTGTTCTTCAGAGAAAGACTCTCTCAAGGGAAGATCTTCTTCAGTAACCGGTATGTGGCTCAAATGGTCAGCCATCAGATTTTCTTCTCCATTTTTATCTTTGATTTCCAAGTGAAATTCCTAGAGCAATAGAATCAATTGAATTAGCCTTGGTTTGGCATCCTTCTTTATCAATAAATATCGCAAGGCTGCGTGGTCAGAAAAAATAATAATTTTAGCTTCCAACAAATAAGATCTAAACTTCTCTAAAGCAAAAATGACTGCTAAAAGTTCTTTTTCCGTAGTAGAGTAGTTGAGTTGTGCTCCATTCAAAACTCTCGATGCATAGTAGATTGCGTGGACTGCTTTTCCTACTCTTTGACCTGGCACTACTCCTACCGCATAATCACGGCGTCACACATGATTTCGAAAGGTAAGTTCCAATTTGAAGGTTGGATGATGGGCAGAGATATCAATAGCTCCTTGAGCTTATCAAATGCTCGTCTACACTCATCATCAAACTCAAACGCCACATCTTTTTGTAGGAACTTGAACAGTGGTGCTCCTATCTTGGAGAAATCTTTGATAAACCTACAATAAAAACTTGCATGCCCTAAGAAAGAACGTACTTTCCGCACACTTGCTAGGTAAGGTAGAGAAGATACAAGATCTATTTTGGCTTTATCTATTTCTATGCCCTTAGATGATATGACATAGCCCAAAACTATCTCGTGCTCAACCATAAAATACATTTTTCCCAATTGAGCACAAGGTTAGTCTTGATACAGCTCTTTAAAATTAAAGCTAAATTATCTAGGCAATCATCAAAATTATCTCCATATACATTAAAATTATCCATGAATACCTCTATGATCTTTTCTATATATTTAGAGAAAATACTTACCATGCATCTCTGGAATGTAGTAGTAGCATTACACAGCCCAAAGGCATCCTGCGATAGGCGAATATACCAAAGGGGCATATGAAAGTTGTTTTCTCTTGATCTTCAAGTGCCATTGCTATCTGAAAATACCTTGAGAAACCATTTAGGAAACAATAATAAGCACGACAGGCTAATGTCTTTACCATTCGGTCTATGAAGTGGAGAGGAAAGTGATCATTTT
This sequence comes from Gardenia jasminoides, assembly GCA_013103745.1. NCBI lineage: Eukaryota > Viridiplantae > Streptophyta > Magnoliopsida > Gentianales > Rubiaceae > Gardenia > Gardenia jasminoides. The sequence goes on from CM023104.1 coordinate 22,564,230, forward strand.
TTGTTACCGCATTTAGCTTACGTAATCAATGCATTGGTGCCAACTCGTAGGTTTACGAACTGGAACTAGTTCTCCTTCGTGGTTTGTCTCGATAGTCATGCCACCCTTCTTAGGAACCAATTGAATTGGACTTACCCATGGATTGTCAGAGATGGCAAAAATTATACATACGTCCAAAAATTTGAGGATTTCCTGTTTACCACCTCCATCATCATCAGATTCAGTCGCCTTTGCAGTTGCCTGATGGATTTTGCATCCTTTTCTAGCTTAATCCGATGCATGCATACGGATGGGCTAATTCTCTTTATATCTGCAATGGTCCATCCAATGGTTTTCTTGTGATCCCGAAGTACTCTAATCAGTTTAGCCTCCTAATCGGGCGATAATTTTGCAGATATTATCACAGGTAATGTCTCCTTATCACCAAAATATGCGTACTTCAGATGGGTTGGCAAGGGTTTCAGTTCTAATTTAGGTGCCTGTACAATAGAAAGTAGTAACTTTTGGTGAGTCTCAAGCACAAAAATAGGAGCAACCCTTTGCCTTACTGAAATAGGTGGCAATGACTACAATGCCCCGACCATATACAGTAAATTATCATGTAACTCTACATCCAAAGTTGTTTCCAACTCAAGATGTTTAGTGAGAACCACTTCTAACTCATTCTTGCTGTTAAACTCGAACATTTCTTGCACTAAGGGGTCAATCACACTCACAGAGAAAACAATATTAGATTTATGTGGGTGTATCATAGCATCAAATATGTTGAAATGAACAACTGCCCCAGCAAATTCCATAGTTGAGGAATCCTTATTAACATCAATTTTTGTACTTGTAGTACTCAAAAAGGGTCTACCTAATAAAATAGGTGAGGCGTTCGGGGAACGGTCATCACCCATGTTTAAAACATAAAAATCAGTAGGAAACACTAGTTTATTAACTTGCACTAAAACATTTTCAATTAGCCCATCAGAATAAGCATTAGTGCGATCAGCTAATTGAATGATAATGCCAGTTTCTTTTAATAGACCCAGATTTAAGAAGCATAAATGGACTTTGGCATTACATTAATAGATGCTCTTAAATCTAACATGGCATTTCAAATTTTAGTGTTTCCTATCTTGCAGGGGATGGTGAACATACGTGGATTGCCACATTTGTGTGGGAGTTTCCTTTATAGGACTGCAAACACATTCTCTCCCACTACTACTCTCTCATCTCCCATTCGCTTTCTTCTATTGACGCATAAATCGTTCAGAAATTTGGCATATCTTGGCACTTGCTTTATTGCATCCAGTAGGGGGATGTTTATCTTCACTTTCCAGAACATCTCTAGGATCTCCATTTTTTCATCAGGTTTCTTTGGCTTCTCCAACCTACTAGTAAAAGGTGCAATATTAGGTTTAATCTTAAAAAGAGGATCGGACATTACCTTAAAATCAGGATTTTCTTCTTCTTCTTCCTCGAGCTCATTCTCAATATGCTCATCGCTTTTATCTTTGGGGACCACTGGTTGAGGTTCTTCAACCTCTCTACCGCTCCTTAGAGTCATGGTACTAACATTCTTTGGATCGGCTTCAAGTTGAGATGGTAGCTTCCCATACACATGAGACTCCAAACAGTTAATTGCCGTTGCCAAGTGACTTATTTAAGTCTCCAGATTTTGCATGCCAGATCTCGTCTCTTGCTGAAATTGAGCGGTGCTCTGCTGAAATTGGGCGACACTCTGTTGGAATTGGATAGCATTTTGTTGAAGTTCAGCAATATTCGTAGCCAAGCTTTTGACGAGATCCTCCAAAGAGTTTCTTCCACTAGAGGATGAGGGTTGAGATTTTTGCTGGTACTAGAATTGGAACCCTTGCTGTCTATTCAGGCCAAAGGTTTGCTGTCGGGTCCCTCCATAACTAAAGTTCAGATGATCCCTCCAACCCAGATTATAAGTGTTGGAATATGGATCATACTGCCTTTTAGGCGTGGGCACGTTACCAGCCATGTTAACTTGTTCTGAACTCTTCTCTTGCAGCATCAGGCACATGTTAGTAGTATGTTTGGTATTGGTATAGATTCCACATACTTTGACCTGTTGCCCATTTCCTATAACTAAGTGGCGGACAAAAGAGGTTAGTTCGGATAATTGTTGCTGAACAAACAAAATTTCAACCTTATTTACTTGACGAGTGGTAAAATTGTCCCTAGAGCCAAATTGCTGTGAATTCTCTGCCATTCTCTCAATTAGCTCCCATGCCTCTTCAGGGGTTTTATTCACCAATGCTCTACCACTTGTAACATCAATTAGGCTCCTGTTAGACAAGCAAAAACCCTCGTAAAAATATTGAATTAATAATTACTCACTTATCTGATGTTGAGGGCATTTGGTGCAGAGTTGATTGAACCGTTCTCAATAATCATAGAATTTCTCCCTTGGTTGCTGCTTAATACCACAAATTTCTTTTCTCAAACTCGCAACTCAGGAGGTAGAGAAGTACTTCTCTAAGAACTTTTTCTTCAATTGTACCCAAGTTGTGATGTTACCCGCTAGTAGGTAGTATAACCAATCTTTCACTGAGTCCTTAAGAAAAAAGGAAAAGGATCGTAATTTAATTTGCTCCTCTGTTACCTTGGGAGGTTTCATACTCGAGCACACTACATCAAATTCTTGTATATGCTTGTGGGGCTCCTCAACTGAGAGATCACTGAAAGAAGGTGATAGGTGAATTAATCCATATTTAACCTCAAAAGGACTATTCTCATTTAAACTAGGAAAAGTAATGCAAAGTGGCTGTTGGGTTAAGTCGGGAGCAGCCAACTCCCTTAATGTCCGATTTCGGGTCATGATAATCTTTTCCTCTCCCGAGTCACTTGAAAAATCACTTGAAGATTCCTCCGTAGATATAACCAATGATTGTTGCTCTTTTTGTTCTTTGATCTCCCTCCTCAATTTATGTGCAGTCTTCTCTATCTCGGCAATATATACCAAATCACCTGTACGAGAAGAACTAGGCATAAACTAGAAAATAGACCAAAAAACAAAACAAAGCAAACCAAGGTAAAATAAAATAAAAATAAATAAATTTAAAAAGAAACAAATAATTCAGGCACCAGTCCCTAACAACGACACCAAAAATTGACAGGTGTCAAGCCTGTACAATAATAATAATTACCTAACTACTAGAAAGAGTAGCCAACATTCAATTCTAGGTATTAGAGTAGGGATTCTAGATGTGCAATAGATTACTTAATTCACCTGGGTTCCAAAGAGTTTGATTAACTAGACATACCAGAATTTTCAGACCAATAAGAAATTACTAATTTGTATACAATGGCAAGTAGGATCGTCTCCACAAGGACTGAGAAAAATCTGCTTCTTTTCAAGCAAGAAATACAGGGGAATTTTGGAGAATGCAAAAAAACTAATTAACCAAATAATAAAATAACTTACGAAAATAAGAGAGAATAAATTAATAATCGGTAAACTCTAACTAAAGATCCAACTTCTCAGACACGGTCCATATATCTGATTATTGATGCAAAGACAATTCATTCAATTCATTAATAGGTTGGTTATAACCACCGGATAAACTCTTTAACGACCAACTTTTCCTTAGATTTTAGATAATTAAGGTACGTCAATTAATTATCCCTAACCAAGAAATAACCCTAGGTACACCTGTAGGATTTAATTTCTCAATTGCACTAAGAACTAGAAAAGTCCAAACCCTAACTAACAAACACGTTACCAAGGTTTGTTTAAGTTAGATCGCACGTTCCCCTAATGTGTGTTAACGTTATTTACTACTAACATTAATCAACTAAACAACTACGGATTTAGTAGATTAAACTGGCAGTAGATTATTAGGTTAATTTGAATATCGGACCCTTGACATTTGACTAACAAAATAACCACAAGAATATAAAACAAAGAATGCATGAATACTAAAGAATTAAACGAACAAAGAACAAATCAGTTAGATCTCATAGATAGTCAGGACTGCATCGTCGAGTTGATCTTTGACTAGATTATGGAATTAGCCATGCATTAAGGAGAAAATTCCACAAAAGATCACAAAGCAAAATCTAAAAGCCATCTCTTGTCTTTTTAATTGAAAACTAGTGAAGGAAAAGAAACGAAGATGAGGCTATCATTCTCATCCGTAGCCTTCAGCCAATGTCTATTACTCAAACTACTAGTCACTAATAATCATCAAACTTCGCGAGGCCAAGTTCTCCTCCTTTTTAATAAAGAAAAAAAACTACTAATAACCTAGATTCCTAATCTATTAGGAATTTCCTAATAGAAATCAAAGACTACTACTTTTCTAATCTAAAAAGATTTTCTAACAACAAATATTAGGACAGTTTTCTAATAAGAATAAACTACTAAATAACAAAAGACAATAATTACTTTAGCGCAGACTCAGATTTGGAATTCGTAATTTTTTGGAAACTTCCCATGTGCGTACAATCCCCATAGTCTCGGACCTGAAGGCATGACTTAGGCGCGCCAATGCCTAACTGGCAGAAAGTCTTTTGGGAAACAGCTTTTCAGCACCTTTTTTCTACCAATTTCTGTAATTAGCACCAAAAACAAAAACTAAGTAGAATCCATCAAGTAGTGTAATACTTAGCCCAAACAATTAGCAAAATATTAACAAAATTAATGACTAAAATGCACCCTATCAGTCTGCTGTGATTAAAACCTCATCCCTTGCATGTAGTTTCTTTGGATTATCTAAATAGAAAGTGACAGCTCAGTTTTGTTAAGCCTACTTTTTTATCAGTGAATAATACTCCCTGACAAAATTTTTCCTAAAGAAACCACACAACTCACTTGCAATTTCTACGGAATTTAGAAAAAAGATTCCTCTTACCTGGCAAATCTAGCAAGTGAAAAGAAATTATAAAAATATATATATATATATATATATTTTTTTTTTGCTAGAAACTGCGTCTCATGTCTTCGGCACCACATTTTTAGAACCAACCTCGACGGAACCCAACTTTTTTGGATGATTTTGAATTCTGACAATTTTCTAAGAAATTCAGCAAGAAACCCTAATCCCTTTTTCTTTTTCTTTTTTCCCTTTCTTTTTCTTTCTTTCTTTCTTTCTTTTTTCTTTCTTTCTCTCCTTGCTCTTTCTCTAGCTGCACAAACTCCCGTCAATCGCATCACCGCCATGATCGTAGTTGCTATTCACTGGAGTCACTCTGTCATTCGTCAATTGCCATCACTGTCGGTTACTGCTTCGCCAGCCACTGAAACCATTTTCACTATTGTTGTCGTCTTCACATTGCTGCTGTTCCTATTGTCACTCGCCGATCCGATGCCGTTGCCACACATCACCACTACCATTGCTGCTGGTAGCTGTGCTGCTCGCTGTCTGTTATCACTGCTACTGTGCTGCTCTCCGTAGTTTCCACATGTTGTGACCATTTGTCATCGCTACTGTGCTGTTCTTCACTGTCATTAGAAGCCATTTGACATGTGGTTGCTGGAACAAGTTATGAGTTATTCTGCATTTATAGTTGGGCTGATGATCTGAAAATTTTTAGAGATTATTTTGCTTAGCTGAATAGCTTTTGACAATTGTATTGCTTCAGAATTATTAGGATAAATATTGGTGATTGTTGTTTTCTTAGGCTTGTCGATTGTTGATAATTTGCTTTGGTATATCAGGTGTAATTGTTAATTTCAAGGTGGGAATTATTTGACAAAACTTATGCTTATTGTGACCCGTAGTTTGAGTTACATCCTGAATTCATTAGCAATTAGGAGAGTACGATTGTTAATTTTTGTAATTAGATGACTAAATTGGATGTTTCTTGTTAGCTGCACGTCCTCATTTAGATGTCAACACTTGCACTTGAATTAGAAAGATAATTCTTGATTCTTGCTGCATTATTTTTGGTTGATAATTGGTAATTCATTTGGTTCTTCCTTAAGCGATAGAGTGTTGCTCTTATTGCTGATATTGATCAAATCTCTTTGATTATGGCTTGTTTGACTGGGTATATTACCCTTTGGCTCACATTGCTACGATCCATAAGTTTATTGCCATTTGAAAAATTAAACTTGGTATTTGACACCAATTTAGGGGTTGTCAATTGTGATTTGACTTAGTTGTTTTGACCTTTTGATTACTTGAGTGCATTAAGAAAATGGCTAAAGAGAGGAATGTGACAACTAAGTCCAAAGCCACGGCTCCTTCTTAGCCTACTATTCGAATAATTGGGCTATCCAATGCTTCTTTTTTGGGCCACCATTCTTGGGTCGGTAAAGATAAAGGTGTTCACATAGCATCATTGTCTCATCTTGGAGGTCATCTTACTTTCACAAGGAATGCCGATAAACAGAGGTATCAAACTCGTTGCGAGTGCTGGATTTTCCCTTGTAAGTTTATTCATTCTCCAACTCTTAACACTTTGCAAATTAATGATAAGGTGACAAAGATGATTTGTGCAATAGATTCGAGTAATTATACTACGATTGCTTGTCCTTCATTACCACTCCTAATGTAATTCACTTTCGTTTAATGGGTAAAGAGTTTAAGCAGTCAATAATTGAGCTTAACTTAGCATTTGGTTTCATTGATGTCGAGTATTCTGAGTTCAAGGAGTATATTGATAGTGCATGTGACTTTATAAAACCTTTTTTCTCTTATATCAATGGCTATTGGAAGGAGATATCTGTCGATAGACATATTTATGATCCTAGCCAGTCCAAGAGTTCCTATCCTAAGGAACCAGTGTTGCGATATATTCAGCATCTTCTTGCCTATACTTTCTCAGGGAGAAAGGATAGTTCAGGTACTTTGACCAAACCTGAGTTTTTCTTTCTTTGGTGCATGGTTATTAATGTTAAAGCAAACTTAGGCTGTTGGTTAGCTTCCCAGTTCTGCATCATGCTAGTTAAGAAGAACAAGCTTTTGATCCTTGGTTCTTACATTACTCATTTAGCAGTTAATCTAGGGGTTTTGGATCTTGCCAATCATGATATGCATTTGGCCTATGTAATGGAACCTCTTGATTTGGTTTGTTTAAAGAAAATGAGTATGGTGAGGTAGGTTAATGGTGCATTCCAGTTCATTCCTCTAGGCCTTACACAACCTCCCCTACGACGCAGCTGGCCTCCTGTAAATCCTACTCAACCCTCTACTGTTCCACATGATGAGTAGGCCCTTCTACATCTGCACCGCCACCACCACCATCTTCTTGGGAAACGCAGCTTCAGGATCTTCATAGTCAGATTCACCAAATAGATGGTTGGTTAGCTATTGTTGAGCAGCATATTTCATAGATGTCCCAGAACCTGGTGCAGTACTTTTATGTGTAGGGTTCACACTACCTTTTCCTCCCTGCCCTTATGTAAGATTTATGTGTGGGGAGGGCTTTAGCTAGATAGATAGGTTCTATTAATAAATAGAGAGAGAAAAAAATTTTAATAAAAAAGAGAGAGAATTTCCTTTCTTTGTTAGTCTTTCCTTTTGGCTCTGATGAATGTGATCAAGATACAAATATAAGTAGTGAATTTATGTGAGTTAAGTATTTTTATTTTCTTGATAATGGATTTAAATGATGAATGTGCTAGACTTGACATTATCTTTAACCACTTTCTGAGTTTTTAATTAGTGGTGGAGATGTGATATATGAGCAAGGCTACGGTAATGTCACTCGATTGTGTTGATTTGAGAATTGTATTATACCCTATATTCTTTTGGAGTGATGAGCTCATGTGTTACATTTTTATGAGTATTGTTGAATTTGGTATATTCTGAGTTTGATGAAATTGTTAGGCATTTGGATGTCTCTACTGGTATAGTTTGCTATGAATTACTTGATATCTTGATTGTACTTCTGAGTTAGGATATACTTGAGGACAATCATAGTTTAGGTATAGGGAATTGATAAGGTGCATAATTGGTGTAATATTTGTAAATATTTTCTATTTACTTTGACTAAATATTACACTAATTAGTGCATTATGTTTCAATTTGGCATTTGATGGCAATTGTAGGATGTGGGAGTGAAAAGGGGTTAAAAAGCTGATTTCTGGAAGAGTTCTGTCAAAGATAGCATAGGCATGCTAAAAGTCTGCTATGAAGACCGAGAGGCTCTAGAAATTTTCTACAGTCGCAGAGTTTCTTGGTTTATCTCAAACTTGTTAGGATTAGGATTTAGTTATTAGAAGATAATTAGAAGTTATGTATTTTTCTTTTTGTTGACTCTTAAAAAAGATTCTCTTCTCCTAATTGGTTTTAGATAGAGTTTTGGTAACTATAAAAGATAAGGAAAGGAAAAGGATGGTTATTTTTCCTCTTTCTGTAAGGAACTTTTTTTTTTCTCTTCATCTTTGGCTGGTTTTTCTTCTGATGAGGAGCGGTTAATTCAATTCTTCTAGCCCAAGAATAGCTTGAGGACTTGGTTCTACAAACTATGAGATTGAATTAATTATATTTGTTTCTATTATTTGTTGGTATTTGTTTGTTCCTTGATTTCAATGATTATGATTATTCTATTATGTGAATATTAAAGGGCCCGGTATTTGAATTTAAGTGATAAATCAATTGTTAATTAAAGCGGTTGAATCTGTATTTGTTTGATTGCTTTAATCTCGGTAGCAATTGGCATAATTAGATTTGTATCATGGAAACGAATGATTTAACTTAAAGACACTCTCGTAGCGTGTTGATTGGTTAGAATTAGACTATTCTAATCATTAATGCAATTAGGAATTAAATTTCTATGGTTGTACCTAGAGTTGTTTCCTAATTAGAGAAATAGTTAATGGTTGTATCTTGACTATCGATAAATTAAGGAAGAGTTGGCTATTAAGCTAGAGCTGATAGCTAAAACTAATTTATCTGCGAATAATTGAATTCATCGTTGTATCTAGAATCAGTTTATGAACCCTGTCTGTAAGTTACTCATCTGGATAGAGTGTTGTTATTATTGATCCAATTTTATTTCATTTACATTATCTTGATTTTATTGAAGTTAATTAGTCAATTTTAATTATCTTGAAAACCCTCCTTTGATCTCCACTTAAAAAGGAATAAAATTTTGCAATCCCTGTAGAGCCAATCCTACGCACCATTATATACTAGTTTGTATTTTTCTTGAGTAGGTAATTATTATTGCACAAATTCGACATCTGTCATCCTATTTTTATTATTGTTTAATAATTTTGAAGAATAATTCCATTTAATTACTTTTTGGAAATAGTTTAGGAAAATACAATATAAAAGCATCTATTACTTTATTTTATATTTTTCTCCTTCTCATTGATTCCAAAATATAATTATTTTTTGCTAACATGATTCTAGATGGTAAACGTATAGATTAAAGCTATGTTATGAATTTACTTGATAGACCAATAATAATATTTTTGTGATCTTTCTTAATTTTATCAATTCTTTTCTATTTATTAGTAAATTATGTATATATATATACGCACTCAAATATATGTATGAATATTTTAATTTTATCATATTAATGTATATTTTATATATATTTAAAGTATCAAAATTTGAGGGGCTTATGCCCCATGTCTTGGAGCTTTCGCACTACTTGGGCGGACATAAAACGCCCTGCCCAACACTTTCGCCTTTTAAAACATTGTTGAATATGTTGGCTGTTGCTTGATAGGGTGCATTTTAATTGTTTATTGTGTTAAGATTTCCAAATTATTTAGACTAAAAATTGCACTATTTGGTGGATTCTGCTGAGTTCGTGTACTTAGTGTTTAATTGCAAAAACTGGTGAAAAGATGCTGGAAATCTATTTTCCAGAAGACTTCCTGATGGTTAGGCGTAGGTGCGTCTAAGTCAAATGTCCAGGTCCGAGTTGTCAGGATTTCAAGAGGTCGTGGGTAGTTTCCAAAGGATTTAGGATTCCAAATTTGAAGCTGTGTTGGGATTAATTATTCTGTTTTCCTATTTAATAGTTGATTTTTATTAGGAAACTAGTTTGATATTTGTTATTAGGAAAGTGGGAGTTTGACTTTTTTTAGGATTCTCCTATTATGCTTAGTACTTAATAGCTTTTTCCGTGGTAGACGTAGATTGAAGGGACTTTCCTAATTGATTTCGACTTGGATTCCCTTTTGATTAGTAGATTAGTCCGCAGAAAACGAAAAGGGAGATAGGAAGTATTAGTAGTTTGTTTGTTGTTGCATTTTTCTGTGGCCCTTCCAATTGATACTTCGGACGGAAAAAGATCAGGAAGCATTAGTCTTCCTTTTTCTTCTTTTCTTTCGCTATTTTCACTTAGGAATTCACGGATTGCTTTGATATTTTATATTGAAATCTCTTGTGGAATTAACTCCATGATACGTGGCTACTTTTCTCGTCTAGTCAAAGATCAACTCGACGACGCAACCCAAAATATTTGTGAAATCTAACTGATTCATTCTTTGTTCATCTAATTCTTTGGTATTTGTGCATTCTTCGTTTTATGTTCCTATGATTATTTTATTAATTGGATGTTAAGAGCTTGACATTCGAATTGACTTAATAGTTTATTGCCAATTAATTTGCTAAATCCGTAATTGTTTAGTAGATTAATATTAGTAGCAACTAACGTTAATATACGTTAGGGGAATATGCAATCTAATCTAAATGAACCTTGGTAGTGTGTTTGTTGGTTAGAGTTTGGGCTTTTCTATTTGTTAGTACAAATGAGAAATTGAATCCTACGGGCGTACCTAGGGTTATTTCTTAATTAGGGGTAGTTAACCGGTGTACCTTAATTACCTAAAATCTAAGGAAGAGTTGGTCGTTAGAGAGATTATCCGGCGGCTATAACCAACCTACTAATGAATTAAATGAATTAACCTTGCATCGATGATCAGGTATATGGACTGTGTTTGAGAAGTTAGATCTTTGGCTAGAACTCATCTATTGTCAATTTAATCCCCTTTTATTCCAGTTGTTTGCTTTGTTATTTAGTCTTTAGTTGATTCTTCATTGTCTCAAAAATCCCCCCATTTTCCTTACTCGAGAAGAAGCGAATTTTTCCCAATCCTTGTGGAGACGGCCCTACTCACCACTGTACTCAAAATTCATATTTTCTTAGAGTAAGTATTTATTATTGCACAGGCTCGATATCTGTCAATTTTTGGCGCCGTTGCCAGGAACTAGTGTCTTATTAATTTGTTTCTTTTTGAATTATTTTTTGGAGAAGAACTGGCGAGCCCACGCCTAACCATTAGGAAGTCTCTTCTGGAAAAAAGATTTCCAGCATCTTTTCACCAGTTTTTGCAATTAAACACCAGATACACAAACTCAGTAGAATCCACCAAATAGTGCAATTTTTAGTCTAAATAATTAGGAAATATTAACACAATAAACAATTAAAATGCATCCAATCACCACTAAAGGTGGACTCGGCCGATATGCGAACCATTCTTGAATTGGATGTGGAGTTTGTCAATGAGGAAGGAAATCTAGTTACCTTCAGCACTAAAATTCTTGTTGATGATCCGATTGTTGAGTTCCTACAACAATTGGTCGAGCAAGAAGGGATACCATCTTAGAGCATTTGAAAACCATAAATTATCAAGCACCCACCGATCAAGAACCTGAAATTTGCGTAGTTTGCCAATGCGAGTATTAGAATGGGGAGATAATTGGAACTCAAGAACGCGGGCACGAGTACCATGCCGACTGCATCAAAAGGTGGTTAATGAAGAAGAATGTTTGCCCTCTCTGCAAACGTCAAGGGGTTCAAGAGAAGCTAGTTGAGAAGTTAGAGCTGTTCTATAGAGGCTTTCCTCCAATTTTCTGGATTCTTTTATATTATTCTTTATTTTGTTTGGATTTGTGACATAGGTTAGCAAAGATATGAGCCTTTTTTTTTTAACTACTGTAATTGATTTGTATTTGAGTTGCACAGAAATTCTTGAATTTGCAAATTAATCCTATTACACGATACGCTTTTAGTTTAAACCAGAGTTTGAGGTTCTACAATCAAATTTTTAAGGAATTTTTTGGATTTGTCATCTGATGATGTTGCTTCTCAAATTTCATCTTAAAATAGAGTTTGTGGTTCTGTAATCGCAAATTTAAGGAACTTCTTGGATTTGTCATAATGGCTCGAGAAATTATAGAGTTCTTATTTATAGAGACATGTAGCTCAATGTTTGGTACCTTCTGAATCAAGGGGTCAAATAGAGATTTTGCATTAATGAATGTATTAAAAATGCATTAGCATGTGTGTATTTTTGAGGTCCAATTAAACATGACTAGGAATGCAATCAAGTCAAACTCAATCGTGTTTGTGAGGGCTCGAAAATTTTATTTTTATTAGAAAATGAATGATAATGATAATAATAATATTATTATGTATTTTCACTCAAATATAAGTGAATTTATGCTTTGAATTATTATTTTCTAATTTAGATGATTTCTCGAGAATTATTTGCCAGTGTGTGGTTTCGGCCAGTTTAAGTGTTGAATTTTGTTTCAAAGCGTGAATAGTGACTCTAAGATGAACCCGAGCATATGTAGAGACATTACAGATATATATTTAAGGTTGGACAGTGTAGGAATGAGACAAACCAGTAAAAGTTAGAGTGTCGCGCGTCGACGCGACAAAAAGTGGCTTTTTGACCTCTTTTCTCTGATTTAAGGGGAACCACACTCTATGTCTCCTTAAAGCTTGTTTCTTGCTTCCTTTCCTTTCATTTTTCAGCAGCCACACTTGGGCTTAGAGAGAGAGAGAGCCAGCCGAATGAGAGAGAGAGAAAGATAGGAAATTCCAAGTCTTCTTCTTCTTCTTCTTCTTCAAGTTCATTGTCTTACACTTTGAAGACACCATTTGAAGAGCTTCATCTTGCTTCCTTCCGCTCCTTGTTGCAGCCATGTGTGTGAGAGGGAGAGAGAGAGGGCCGAGATTAACAAGAGGGAGAGAGAGAGTGGCCTTCTTCAATTTCTTTTTCCTCTACTTCCATGAAGCTTTAAGACTCCATTGAAGGTTTGATTCTTGTTTCTCCCCCATCCTTGTAGCAGCCAAGAGTGAGTGTGAGAAAATGAGAGAGAGCCGTGGGTGAGAGAGAGAAAGAAAGAGAGAAAAGAAAGCTTCCTTTGTTTGGCAAGTTCTTGTTCTTGAGCTCGGAGGGAGAAATCAACTTCAAGCAAGTAGATCTGTGGGAAAACTTGGAGGATCTCGAGGTATTGAAACTTAGAACATCATCTGTGGGTGGAACTTCATCAGATCTTCTTTGATCTTACTAGATCTGAAAAGATCTGGAGGTATAATCCTTAAAGGTCTTAGCTTTAACTTTATTAGCGATAAATTTGTTAGATCTATGGTTTATTTTGATAAGAATGCTTATGTATGAAGCATTTGAGTTGGGCTCCTGGATTCCCAACCTAGGTAGCGGACTTGAGGTGGATTTTAGGTAGTTGACTTGAGGACCTGATTGTGGATTTGTGTGATATTTGTGAAATAGTCTTGATATGGTTGGAAAATAGGATTTTGTTGTTGGAAATTTTGGAAGAAAAGTGTATGAGATGGCCAAACCCATGTTTGGTGATTTTTAATGTTTGATTTCAAAATTTTGTGATTTCTCTTGAAGAGATTTTTGCCTAAATAAATGTGTTTTATGTTTAATTATGAGTACATGTTTGAATGGAGTGAAGTTATGAAATTTTAATGGTAAAAAGTTGTGTTTTCACTAATTTTGGGTAAACAGGTAATTTTGGAAAAATTAGGGAGTGATTTTAGTTGTCTAAAACTTTGATTTCCTATGTGAGTTTTGATTGATTTTGTAAAGTGATAATAATGTACTTTAACTACTACTGAGTCCTGCAACTTAATTTGACATATATTACCGAATGAATTTGAAAAATGAAGTTTTCTAGTGAATTGTAGTTCTCCGAGTCTAGCATCCGTACCCATAAGCCTTGCTCCATTTCAACGAGAGTAATCTTAGACATGGTGCGAACAAAAAACTGTAGTAGTGAGGGTTTGGTGATTCTGAGTAGTTGAGTTAAGACTTTGAGTTTTAGATGTTTTGGTTAGTATCTAATAGATGAACTTTGGCTCAGGTGCCCAAGACCTTGTCGAGGGTGAACCAACTAACGAAGTTTAGCCTTCTTCTTTGCTCACTCGTTTAATCGAATCAAGGTGAGTGTTCTAACCCTCTTTTAAATGAAAATCTTGCCATGGTTTGTAAATGAATGATTTGTGAAATTATTTGCTAGTATTTACCAAGAAATGATTTACCACTATTTCCAAGTAAAATACTTTTACCAGTGAAAGAACTTATGAAGGATTTGTGAGTGTTCAACTCCCTTTCAAATGAAATCTGGCTATGATTTCCAAAGGAACGATTTATTGAAATGATTTATTATCATTTCCAAATGAAATTCTTTACAAGTGAAATTATGAAGAGTTTGTGAGTGTTTCCTGAATGTTATGTGAATTACATGCTTATGTGGTTAATACTTGATGTTACTTGATCTCATAAGTGTTAAATACTTGTTTCTAGGCGAGTGTGTACTTTACCGAACTTGACCTAACTGTCAATATACTGTTCAACTGTCTACTATTCCATTGTTTGTATATTACTTGTGCATGACTGTAGGCCATGTGTACTTTATCACATTGGTTGAACAAGGCCTTATCCCCTTCGTTATCGGCCTATTCGAGGCAGAAGCGGACTCGGTCGAGTAGGTTGGTAACTTAGGGCACTGTACGGTATACTCGAGTATTACCACTGGGAGTTATAAGGAGGAGTAGGAGGGTGGTTGACTGACAAGACGGACTGTGACTGCCATTGGAGGACACTGTATCCTTTTATTACTTGAACTACATGTTTATTGAATTATTGCTTACTGTATGTTGTTTGCTAAATAAGTGTTTCTAGAATGATTGTTTAAAGACTCAAATGTTTTACAAAATGATGTTTAACTCAAAGGTCCATGAATTTCTTGTTCTGGACATTCACTGAACTTCTAACTCACCCCAAAATGTTTTATTTTTTCCCCCCACAGGGCTCGAGACGATGGATAGTGTGTGTCGTGATCCTTCTTAGCGCTATTGGCTGGGTTATTTCCTGCCCCTTTGTAATCTTGGATGGATGGACTTTTGTTGTATTTGGGCCTGTGAGATGGTATTGTGGTTGTACTCTAAGTACTTTGAACTGTAATTTGGGAATGAGAGTTGTAAGTTGAATTTCGTTATGTAATATTTGTGATTTGGATTGGAATGGTTGTTTATGTTTCTCTTTTGAAGTATTATTGGTTATTCTAGTGAGTGAGTCCTGGCAAAAGCTGGGCAGGCGTTCCACGGATACCTTAGGGTACGCCCAACGGAGAAGTGGGGTCGTCACAGTGTTACTCGAAAGCTTGCTTGGTCAAAGTTCGATTCAAGAAACATGACTAGGAATGCAATCAAGTCAAACTCAATCGCGTTACTCGAAAGCTTGCTTGGTCAAAGTTCGATTCAAGCTCAAATAGCTCGAATATTTTAATGAGCTCAAGCTTATGTGTTACTTGATTAATGGAGTTTCAAATACATAATTTTAATTTTTCATTTTTGTTAGTGTAAAATTTTATTGTATCTCTTGTTTAAAACTATGTAACATATTAATCTATATCATTTAAGCTTGATAAAATTTGATAAAGCTTGATTAAACTTGATCTTGTTGAGCTCATGTTTGTGTAAGATAAAATTAAACCAAGTTC
The DNA here is from genome assembly GCA_013103745.1 of Gardenia jasminoides. NCBI lineage: Eukaryota > Viridiplantae > Streptophyta > Magnoliopsida > Gentianales > Rubiaceae > Gardenia > Gardenia jasminoides. Next base: position 22,579,916 of record CM023104.1, read on the forward strand.
ATGCTCAAGCTTCACTTTTAAGCTCTCAACAAGCTCAAGCTTGAACTTGAACTCAAGTGCTTATGGCTCGAGTCAAGCTGAAATTGTTGACTATTGGATCCCAACCCAGGTCATTTGCACCTGTAAACTCGATGACAGTTCGATCCTCACATATATATGCTAGAGCCCAAACCTACTCCTACTTGACTAGAGCTCAATCAATGGCAACTCGAGTTTGAGTTTTGATCAAGCAAACTTGCGAAGAGCTTGATTAAATTCGATTTTTTTTGGCAATCCTTACTACCAGTAGTTGGGGAAGAGAAGATTTCATACAAGCCAAAATCAAATTTCCATCTTCCTGATTGCATAAATTGAGTTATCGGAAGTCAAGATTATGGAGTCATTTAAACCAACAAAATAAAATTCCAGAATATCACCTAAGCATGTTAAGAAAGAAATAATCAAAGTGCACTTGATTTGCAAAAAATCATTTCGACTTAAAAGTTTTGAAATAAAATTCTAACTAAACACGATATCAAGGAAACCAAGCTCAGTTTACTATTAGAGTAAAGAAATTCTAACTGAACCTTGATTGCCAGGAGATCGAGTTCAATTAAGCATTTTAAATGAATGCAAACTGTATTTCAGGGAAATTGAGTGCACTTACACATTAAAAGAACTAATACAAGCTAAACTCCATTTCCAGGAAGTCAATCTATGAAAAAAAAGTTTCATTAATATTCAAGTGAAATGGAGTTCGATGAATTCTTTTTAAATTTTTAGATGAAATTGGGTTCACTTTGGTTAATTTTAAAATTTTTAAGTGAAATATACTTACTGGAAATCGCGTTGAGTGATAGTTTTTTTAAGTTGTTGAATTGAACCCAATTCACAGGAAATCAAGGTGGGATAAAATTTCTTATACTTTCTAGGAGAGCGAGTTAAGTTAAATTTGTTTTCATTTAATGATGAAGTGGTCTCGGTTTCTTGGAAATGTAGTCTACTTAGGACTTCATTTGTAAATTATTGCGTGGACCTGATTTTCTGAAAATCAATCGTGTGCAATTTAACCTTTTTTTTTTCCTGCCTGAGTATTAAGCTTTGGTTCCATCTCCATAGGTTGTCGACAGCTTCAGAGTTTTGTGCACTTTCCAAATTGAGTTTGGGCAAAAGCAATTCACAGTTACTGAAGAAAATGATGGATTAACAAACAATTTGTCTCTAGGCAGCAAAAGGATAGAAATAATGTCAATAATGAATAGTGTCAAGTTAACCAAGGCAATATGATTCAACAAGAATTTCGATGTAGCTGGAAACCTGGAACAATTCAGATATGCACGCAAAGCATCTTAACCAATTTGAGTTACGTGTAAAAAAAATGGTGTAGAGCAGAATACACCAACCCAAGACCAATAACAATTTGTAAAAAAGATAGCCAAGAATGAACTCTATTTACACCAAAAAAGAAAAAAGAAAAAAGCTACTCCACTTAGTTCTTACTCACACTAGATACACTTATATATATATATATATATATATATGTATGTATGTATGTAGAGAGAGAGAGAGAGAGAGGAGCCTCTAACAATTAATACCAACAACTAAATAATACCTCAAAATCGCAAGATAATTTTGAACTCTACAAGAGAATAACAGTGATAATTGAGAACCTAACTACTCTTCTTTCGAAAAATCAACTTTAATGTTCAACATTGCCCCTTAAAGTGATATTTTTGAAACTAATCCAAGTATGGTGCGGAATGATGAGGTCTTACCATGCACCAAATTTTAATATAAAACCTAAACATCTCATTTTCTGCAAGTGTACAGATCATTTATCGAGCATAGGGTAGATTAGGTGTCAATCCCACAGGGAAGAATGTCAAGTACCGGTGATTTTCGAACTCCTCTATTATTTAGACTGTCACAAGCAAGCAAGTAAATTAATCTAAACTACAAGTATGAAATAAAATAAGTAGAAAATAACAATTGAAAGCTCCTCAAGTTATGGAATTCCTTACTACTCTTACAAATGAAGCTACCGGTTGAATTAATGTTATTACCTTGGCTAAGCATGGCGTAATCTCCTAATGCACGTGAAACATACTTTCATAATGAATCAACTATACTCATAACTAAACCATACCTACACTTGTGGTTATGGGATTAACTACAAGCTCATTTACTCTATGAAATTACATGAAATGAATCACTAAAGCCACAAAGGCGCCACCCTACACTTGTGAGTGACTTCCTAAGTTTAGAACTTCATGAACTAGTGTTAAATTCTCATTTTCATTTAAACTTAACACCTTGAAATGATCACAACTAATGGTCGGTTAATCATGATTATAAAAGCCAAAGTACTAAATACTTGCTCAAAACAATTTCATCAAACAACCAAGTAAACATCACAAACAAGATATAGAAAGTTCATCCATAACTCAAGGCATAAACTTAGTTAAACATCCTTGAATTATACTATAACTACACTATTGGAATTGATCCTAAGTTTTGATGATAACAAAACAAAATGATTTGGACTAATGTTTTTATATGAGAATTATGTTAGAACAGGTCCTTGATTCATTGGAAAAGAAAAGAAATCAATTCAAGATGAATTGAGAAGGTTTTAACTTATCGGACGCTTGAATGCTAATATCGGACGTCCGATAGACAGGGGAAGTATCGGACACTCCTATTGGATGCATATCATCATCATCGGACGTCCGATAGAATTAAAGATGAAATCCAAACTCTCTGACCAGCATCGGACGCGACTCCATCGGACGTACAAAACCCGTTGGCCATCCGATAAAGATCGAAATAACCTATCTGACGCTTGCATCGGATGCACAACATTGTGTCGAACGTCCGATAGACCTATCGGATGCACAACATTGTGTCGGACGTCCGATAGCTCCAACGGCTATTTTTTAACAGCCATATTTTTTACCGTTGGAGAGTTTCTTGAGGCGATTTCTCACACTCTATAAATACCCACAAGTTCAAGAGGATAAGAGACTTTTGCCTACATGAAATACAAGCTTACAAGTGAAATATTTAGGTAGAAATATTCTTTGTTTGTTGTATAGGTGTGGGAAAAGTGGGGTTTGTGAGGTTACTCAATAGGAGGAGTAAAACCTTGGTGAAGGTTGCCTCACTTGCAATACTAGTTCTTAATTGGTTGAGTGAGCTTTCAATTGTAGCTTGTTGAGGCTTAACTAGGATAGTTGTAAAACTCCTTGGCTCAACTAAAGGCCTTTAAGGTGAGGAAGGAGTGAACCTTCACTTGTACAAGTTGGTTAGCTTCACCTTCAATTGAAGAAGCTACTAGTGGAGTGTATCCAAGTTCGGTGCAACTTGGAAATTTGGTTTGTATTTCTTTTTCTATCTCTTTTCTTTATTGCTCAATTGTGACATCTTTATTGTGCTTAATTTGACATATCTTTGTGCACACTTGAGAAATTGTTTGTGCTTGGTTTATTGGGTGAATTCTTGCTATAATTGATTGTCTTGTTAAACAATATAATTCACCCCCTTTGGTTGCATTCGGGGCCAACAATTGGTATCAGAGCTTGGTCTCCTTGAGATTAAGCTCAATCGACTTAGGAGTAAAGATGACAACCAATAATGTATTGTTTTTAGAAGGGCAATCTATCATTAGACGTCCCATGTTCAATGGTATAAATTATATTTGTTGGAGGTATAGAATGGAAATATTTTTGCAATCTATAGATATAGAGTTGTGGTTTATTATTAGTGAAGGACCTTATGAGGCTACAATTATAGATGAAACAACCGGTAGAAATAGAATTAAAACTAGAAGTGAATTAAGTGCTCAAGATAGATTCAATCTCTCTTTGAATGCCAAGGCCATGAATGTGTTGTACAATGCCCTAGATGCAAATGAATCTACTAGAGTAAAAGGGTGCAAATCGGCCAAGGAGGTATGGGATAAGTTAAGAGATATGTATGAAGGGAGTGACAATGTTGGAGAACAAAGAAAATGTTGCCCAATATGAATCTTTCAAAATGCATACTCATGAGAATGTTGATAAAATATTTTGTAGATTCAATGATATTATTAAAGATCTTGAATTGCTTAACAAGGTATACATTTTGGGTAAAAAAAATAGAAAAATTTTGAATGCCTTGCCAAAAGAATGGGAAAATAAAGTCACCGCTATAGAAGAGGCAAAAGATTTAAATTCTATGTCTATTGAATCTCTTGTAAATTCGCTAACCTCTTATAAGTTGAAATTAAAAATACAAGATAATGAAGCATGAATCAAGAGAGGCATAGCATTCAAGACCTCACAAGAAGATGATAAAGATGTGAAGTTAAAAAACATGGCAAGGACATTGAAGAAACTTCTAAATAAAAGGAGCTCTAGGGGAGGAAGAGCAAGTAATGATAAAAGAGAAAAATTCAAGAATTTCCAAATCACTTGGGATGAATGCAATTTGGATGAAGAAATGGAATAAGAAGAAGAATCGACTCAAATGGCACTTATGGCCTTTAGAAATAATGAGGTAAACTCTAATCACTCTCTTAGTGATAAAGATGATGATAATGATGATATGCAATTTCTTATGATCAAAATGCATAAAAATTTGAAAGAATATTATGCCAAAAACAAGGATTTGAAAATAAAAATAAATGTTTTATTGGAAGAAAATTCTAAACTTTTTCAAGAAAATAAGAATTTGAGAAAAGACAATGATGATTTGAAAAAGCACAAAATTGATTTTAATTGCAAAAATGATTTGAAAAAGAAGTTGGAAAATAAAACAAAGTTTTATGAAAAAATGTTGGAGGAACAAAATCTTTTAAAGAAAAGAATTAATGATTTGAATGCTTCTCTCCAAAAGGAGAAACAAAATATTTTACAAAGAAAAGAAAACCATATTTTACATGGCCAAAATGATTTTATTATTTCTAAAAAAAGAGGAACTAAATTTATTAAACCTACTTTTGTGAATGATTCTAGCATTATGTGTCATTTTTGTTGCCAATTTGGACATATGCAAAATGATTGCTATGTGAAGAAAAATATAAGAAAAGGCATGAAATCTATGTGGATTATTAGATCATGTTGTACTAACCCTCATTCATAATGTTCTCTTATTTAAAAAAAAAAAACTTTGGGCTATAATTCATTAAGTACTTTGTTGGAATTGTTAAATGTTGGGTATTGGTATTTGATCCTTTGATTTCGGTATTACGATATTGAGATATTTGTATTGTGATATTGGTATTGTGATATTGATGATATTGGCATTTTGGATATTGGTATTCAAATTACTATTGTTCTTTTGATTTTTTGATGACAAAGGGGAAGAAATTGGTTGTCTGAAGTTTAAATGTGGTTGAAGTATTAAATGGTTTAGATGACTAAATGAGGGGGAGTTAATATGTTTTTTGATTGATGACAAAAGGGAGAGATATGTTAGATGATTATGTTTTTCTAAATCCTTTTAAGCTCTTATTGAGGGGGAGTTTCTCTGTTTCTCTCTTTTTTCTTGCAAAATCATCATTTGGTTTGTCATCATCAAAAAGGGGGAGATTGTTGGAATTGATCCTAAGTTTTGATGATAACAAAACAAAATGATTTGGACTAATGTTTTTATGTGAGAATTATGTCAGAACAGGTCCTTGATTCATTGGAAAAGAAAAGAAATCAATTCAAAATGAATTGAGAAGGTTTTAACTTATCGGACGCTTGAATGCTAGTATCGGACGTCCGATAGACAGGGGAAGTATCGGACACTCCTATCGGACGCATATCATCATCATCGGACGTCCGATAGAATTAAAGATGAAATCTAAGCTCTCTGACCAGCATCGGACGCAGACTCCATCGGACGCACAAAACCCATCGGCCGTCCGATAAAGATCGAAACAACCTATTTGACGCAAAACATTGTGTCGGACGTCCGATAGCTCCAACTGCTATTTTTTAACGGCCATAGTTTTGACCGTTAGAGAGTTTCTTGAGGCCATTTCTCACACTCTATAAATACCCACAAGTTCAAGAGGATAAGAGACTTTCGCCTACATGAAATACAAGATTACAAGTGAAATATTTGGGTAGAAATATTCTTTGTTTGTTGTATAGGTGTGGGAAAAGTGGGGTTTGTGAGGTTACTCAATAGGAGGAGTAAAATCTTGATGAAGGTTGCCTCACTTGTAATAGTAGTTCTTAATTGGTTGAGTGAGCTTTCAATTGTAACTTGTTGAGGGTTAACTAGGATAGTTGTAAAACTCCTTGGCTCAACTAAAGGCCTTTAGGGTGAGGAAGGAGTGAACCTTCACTTGTACAAGTTGGTTAGCTTCACCTTCAATTGAAGAAGCTACTAGTGGAGTGTATCCAAGTTCGGAGCAACTTGGAAATTTGGTTTGCATTTCTTTTTCTATCTCTTTTCTTTATTGCTCAATTGTGATATCTTTATTGTGCTTAATTTGACATATCTTTGTGCACACTACTAACTATACTAAACTAGTGAACTAAGAAAAACTAGTAAAGACTACATTTTGGTAGTAATTCTAGCCTTCCTCTCCTAATTGTTTCAAAATGTCTACAAGAGGGTCCTATTTATAGAAGAAATCCTCCATGAGCATCCAAAACTTCCTCATGTGAACACAAGAAAAGTTTTAGTTTTAAAAGTCAAGAAAAATTGATTCATGAATCTTCCTTCTTTGAAATGCTTCAAAGTGTCCTCATGCATTGAATCCATTGAATTCCAATCTCAAATGAGTTGTAAAGTTGATGCAATTTGTTGTTTTGGATTTTCCATGAGTTGTTTCTTCAACTTCACAAGATTCTTCACGCAACTTTCAACTGAAATTCGTCTGAAAATTGAGCTGGAAATGAGTTGAAAAATTTTGGAATTTGGCTGCAAGTTGAATCCATCACTGTCAGGGATCCACGAGGCAAAGCTCATGGATCCCATCGCGGATCGTCTTCCCTGTCTCTTCTGAGAGAGATTCGCGAGCTAATTGATTTTTCCACTTGTTGCATCGTGTTTCAGGTCACGAATCTGCTCCAATTTTGCAAAATCCGAATTTTTGTCGTGATATTGTCGTGTTAAATCCTCCAACTTTTGACCCTTTAGTTTCTCGATAATTGAATTGCATTTTGCTCATTTCAATTTGGAACTTTATCAGCTTCGGATAATTCAATTTTCCAACTTTCATTCCAAGCTTCTTTTGCAATTATCTTCTCATTTCACTTCATTTGATGATTGAGACATTAATCCTACAAAAACATGAAGTTTTCACTACTTAATCCATAGAAATGTATTTTTTCTAATTAAACCATAAAATGCAAAACTTCACTAGAAACCCTAGTTAATTAGCCATAAAAATAGCAAAACACACAAAAACTAAATAGAAAAACATACTTTAAACACACAAAATATACACTTATCACGGAACACCTCAAAAGCTACCTTAGGAAGTGCCTTAGTTAAAATATTTTCAACATTCTCATCCCTTTGTATGTTTGAAACTCTAATAGTATCATCAAGAAATTTCTCTCTAATGAAATGGTGCTTCAACTCAATATGTTTGGTTCTTGCATGATAAACTGGATTGGAAGCAAGCTTGATAGCACTCTTATTGTCACCAACAACTTTAGTGGGTCCAGAAAGATGAAGATAAACATCTTCAACAAGCCTTCTAAGCCATACACATTCCTGAGCAGCAAGAGCGGCAGCTTTGTATTCTGCCTCTGTTATTAATAGTGAAACAGAATCTTGTTTCATACTGCACCACGACACTCCTATTGAACCACACAGAAATACAAAACCTAAAGTTGATTTGCTGTCATACAAATCTCCCCAAATCAGCATCCGTGTATCCATGTAGTGAAAAATCAGCACCACTCTTCTATAGCAATCCCATATCACATGTGGTGTTAGTAAGTTCAATTCAAAAAAAGGTAAATTTTATTAAAATGTAAGTAAGTTTGTTTATTGAAAACGTAAATTTTCATTAATGATTATAACTTATTGCTTTAGAAGATATACTTACTAAATTTCTTAGTAAACTCACTAGTAAGTTAAATTCAAAAAAAGGAAAATTTTATTAAAAAGTAAGTAAATTTGTTTACAAAAAATATAAATTTTCATTGATTACTACAACTTACTACTTTAGAAGATAGACTTACTAAACTTCTTAATAAACTTACTAGTAAGTTAAACTCCAAAAAAATAAATTTTATTAAAAAAGTAAGTAAATTTATTTATTGAAAATATAAATTTTTATTGATAACTATAACTTACTGCTTTAGAAGATATACTTACTAAATTTCTTAATAAACTTACTAATAAGTTCAATTCAAAAAAGGTAAATTTTACTAAAATTAAGTAAGTTTGTTTACTGAAAATGTAAATTTTCATTGATGATTATAACTTACTACTTTAGAAAATATACTTACTAAATTTCTTAGGAAATTTACCATTAGTAATAGTAAATACTGTAATACGATATTAGAGAAGGTGCTAAAAAATTTAACTTATACATAGTAAACATCTACTGTTACAAATTACCTCTTTAGTGTTGCCATGACTCGTGTATTGTAGCATAATCCTTCACTTAATTAACCAAATACACTGAATGCCCAACAATTTTCTTTGGAATATATTGATCTTGTGTGCACAATTCTCAGCCCAACGCCCAATAATCTAGGCCTTTACATCGTGCTACAGGATGAGCCATAGGCATTGGCTTTCTTCCTTTATTGGCAAACAGAAAAAGAAAAGTTTCCAAAATCCGTCTTCTAATTTCTTAGTGAATTGATTTCGACCTCTCCACTAAAATTCAAATCAAATCCATGTCCTAACTGGGTCTGGATCCTGCAATTCTTATACAGGAATCAGAGTTTACAACATTAGACTCACATTATTTTGTAAATCCCTCCAAGAAAGATGTAGCAATAGCAGCTCTATCCATCATTTGATCACCATCACCATCACCAGTACCAACCTGAAAACATGGGAATTTACGACAAAAATTATGTTTTCTTCCCTTGCCTTATCAGACTCCATTTTATGCTATTCCATCAGCTTATGGCTTCCCAGTTTATCCTGGACTCAATTAGCCAGGCTATGATTTTCATGATTTTTTTATTCCTAGCCCTCCGCAATACTATTACAGTCATCCTACTGTAGTGATGTACTATCATCAGCATGACAATTACTACCTTAATCAAGAACAGAACCTCCAATGGCCTCAGAACTATCTTCAAGAATCTAATCAGGGCTCGGACATCCTCTCCAGTTTTAGCTTTACACCAGAAGATGAGAGTGCGATGTAGAGGAGAACTATCCATTAGGGAACATAGTTCGCCAGACTTGACTGAGTCATATCAGGGGGGACGGTATGATGCCAATCCCCAAATCACAGATTTAGTTGTATCTGAGATGACTTGTGATAGCTCGGCCGGTATTGGATGAGTTGTAGTCATTTCAGTGTGTATTGTTGAGAAATTGGGTAGTTGGATTGAATTGTATCGGAGATGGAACAAACTTATATGTATAAATAAAAAAAAAATAGGGAGATGAAGAAAGGAAAGAAGAGTAATTCCAGTGTGAGAGTTAATGTGAGTTTATGTGTGTGAGAGATAGTAAAAAGAAAAAAGAAAAAATAAAAAAATGAAAGAGACCATCGACATTTGCGATGGTTGCCAGTGGTGCCGGTGGTTATGGAAAAAATAAATAGAAGCAGTAATAACAGTAGTAGGAGTGACAATAGTAGTATGAGAAGATATCAAGCAAGAAGAAAAGAAAAGAAATTTATAAAGTTGCCCCTCAATTTTTTTTGAAATTTTGAACCCATCCCAAAAGTTCCTTAAACTATAGCTTAAAGTAGGTATTTTTTTTCATGATCACTTTTCCTATTTTCAATTTCATCCTTACTAGATTCATATCAAACTCTAAATTTAGTGTCTTATTTAATGATAATATGTTAATAATAATAGGAATACAAAGTGCTCTTACTACCATAATTACTTACTTTTAATGCTATATATCCACAGCCACACCCACGTTACTTTATTTCAATATTGGTAAGTATATATATGATAATATAGGTATTCACCAAATCTAAGTTGATAATTGTGCTTGTTATATTATTGTCTATTTTTAATAATTTTTTAAAAATTTTTGGACACTCTTATGTGCTATAATGTGCGTATCTCCTGATATTCAACCGATATGTCATGATCGATGTGGAACAACTGTGACCATAACATGCGACGGTGAACCATGCCAGGGAACCAGCTTAGCTTGAGCTCTGCTGTGGAGTTCGTCAACGAGGAAGCAAATTTTTCCACCTTCAACACTACAATTCCTGCTCGTAAGCCGATTGAGTTCCAACACCAATTGGTTGAAGAAGACAGGATTAGTGAAAATAATGGTTTGCCACAAGCAACCATCTTAGAGCATTTGAAAACCAGAAATTATCAAACATTGGTTGATCAAGAACCTGAAATTTGAGTAGTTTGCCAGTTCGAGTACAAGAATGGGGAGACAATTGGAACTCTAGATTGCAGGCATGAGTACCATGCTGACTGCATCAACAGGTGGTTAATGAAGAAGAATGTTTGCCCTCTTTGCAAATGTGAAGGAGCTAACGAGAAAAGCTATTTGAGAAGTTAGAGAGCTGTTCCGTCTCCAAGAATCTGGGAGGCTTTCCTCTGATTTCTATTATTATTTATTTTGTTTGGGTTTGTGACATGAGTTAGAAAAGCTATGAACTTTGTTTCTTAAACTACTGTAACTGATTTGTTATTTTAGTTGCACAGAAATTCTTGAATTTTTTGCTCTTGAATTTGCAAATTAATCCTAGTATGTGATCCGTTTTAACTTTAAAACAGAGTTTAAGGTTCTGCAATTGGAAATTTTTAATGAATTGTTTGGATTTGTCAGCTAATGATTTTGCTTCTCAAATTTCATCTTAAAATAGATTTTATGGTTATATAATTGCAAATTTAAGGAAATTCTTGGATTTGTTATAATGACTTGAGAAATTATAGAGTGCTGATCTATAGAGACGTGTAGCTTAATGTTTGGCACCTTTTGAATCAAGGAGTCAAATAGAGATTTTACATTAATGAATGTATTAAAAAAGCATAAGCGTGTGTGTATTTCTGAGGTTCGATTAAACATGACTAAAAATGCAAACAAGTCGAGTTCAATCATTTTACTCGCAAGCTCAAGTAGCTTGAATATTTTAGTGGTCTCAAGCTTAAGCGTTACTTGCTTAATGGAGTTTCAAATAAATATTTTTAATTTTTTAAGTCTATTAGTGTAAAATTTTATTGTATCTCTTGTGTAAAACTATGTAACATATTAATCTATATCATTTAAGATCGATTAGATTTGATCAAACTCAATTAAGTTTGATCCTATTGAGCTCGTGTTTGTGTAAGATAAAACTAAACCGAATTCAAATTTCACTTTAAAGCTCTCAACAAGCTCGACCTTGAACTCGAGGTCAAGTGCTTATTGCTCGAGTCAAGCTGATATCGAGGACTACTGGAACACAACCCAGGTCATTTGCACCCCTAAAACTCGACAATATTTTGAGCCTGACATATATATGCTAGAGCTCAAACCTGTGTAGCTATTCAAGCTACTTCTGCTTGACCAGAGCTTGGTCAATGAGAACTCTAGTTCAAGTTTTGAGCAAGCAACCTTGTGAATAGTTGATTGAATTCAATCTTTTCTTTTTGGGTAACCCTTATTACAAACACTTGGGTATTAGAAGATTTCGTACAAACCAAAATCCAATTTCAATCTTCCCGATTGCCATAAATTGAGTTATAAGAAATCAAGATCCATGAGACATTTAAACGAAAACCAAAGAATTCCAAAATGTCAATTTCACCTAACCATGCTAAAAGAGAAATAATCAAAGTGCATTTTGATGTGCAAAAAATTGGTCCGACTTAAACATTTTGAAATAAAATTCTCTAATTTAACACAATTCCGAGCAAACCAAGTTCAGTACAATATTGAAGTAAAGAATTATAGCTAAACTTTGATTGCTGAGGGATCAAGTTCAATTAAGCATTTTAAACGAATTCAAATTGTATTTTGAGGAAATTGAGTTCACTTCTACATTTAAAGAACTAATACAAACTAAACTCGATTTCAGGGAAGTCAATCTATGAAAAGAAAGTTTAATTAATATTCATGTGAAACCAGGTTCAATAAATTCTTTTTAATTTTTAAGATTAAATTGAGCTCACTTTGGTTAATTTTAAAATTTTAAGTGAAATGGACTTCCTGGCAATCGAGTTGAGTGACAGTTTTTCTTAAATTGTTGAATTGAACCCAATTCATAGGAAATCAAGGTAAGTTAAAATTTCTTATACTTTCTAGGAAAGAGAGTTGAGTTAAATTTATTTTCATTTAATGATGAATTGGTCTCGGTTTCTTGGGTAGTTTACTGAGGACTTCATTTATAAATTATTAAGTGGACTTGATTTTCTGAAATCAATCATGTGCAATTTTACTTTTTTTTTTCCGCCTGAGTATTATTCTTTGGTTCTATCTCCATACGTTGTTAACAGATTCAGATGATTCCTCATTTATTAGTTTTATGCACTTTCCAAATTGAGTTTGGGCAAAAGCAATTCACAGTTACAGAAGAAAATGATGGATTAACAAACAATTTGTCTCTAGGCAGCAAAAGGATTGAAATAATATCAATAATGAATAGTATGAAGTTAACCAAGGCAATATGATTCAATAAAAAGGGTAAATTACATTTAACCCCCCTGTGGTTTTGACTATTACCACACAACCCCCCTAATGTTTGAAAATATCCACTTCACCCCCCTATGGTTTTATGTAAAGTGGAAAGTGGACGGAATGTACAATTTTGTACCAAACGCGCTCCAAAAAGCGCGTGTAATAAAATTTTATATCTATACAACCCCCTTATGATTCATATAAATATCCACTTTACCCCCCTATAACTTTTGCAATCATCCACATAATTCCCCTATACTTTTATATAAAGTGGTAAATCCACTTTACATAAAACCATAGGGGGGTGAAGTGGATATTTTCAAACATTAGGGGGGTTGTGTGGCAACAGTCAAAACCACAGGGGTGTTAAATGTAATTTACCCCAATAAAAATTTGGATGTTGCTGGAAACCTGGAACAATTCAGATTTGCACGCAAAGCATCTTAGCCAAATAGATTTACGAATTATTAGTGAAAAGTCATCAACCATATCTTTCCCAGAAAATGAGAAGAGTTAATTATATTCTTCTTTGAATGCTGCCGTTATATTCAACCTCTAAGACTGTGATATAGATTTGCATGGGACGGAAAGTCTGTTCCCCCACTCCCAGAAAAAAAAAAGAAAAAGAAAAAAAAAACTAATTGCAATCAATTGGGTGCAGTTAAGTAAAGAGGTTTCCATGTGAAATTTCCATTGGTGCTATAATAACAGGTCTGGAAACGAGCAAAGATAACAAACTTGGGGATGGGAGATGTGCTTTAGCTTAACGGTACCCAATATATATATATATATATATATATATGATTTATGAAGGAAATAGTCTGCTTTTAATCATATAATAAAGAAAGTAAAATATGCAGTCTTGTTTATGAAGGGAATACTGCTCGATCTCTAATTCCCGTTTGTTTTTCCAAACACGTCTTTCAAATTATAGACATTCCGTAGGGAAAAGTCATTCTTTTTTCACGTAAAAGAGACGAAGTTATTAAGCTTAAGAAATTTGAAAACTTGACATGGCCCTAAACAGAAACTTTTGACACAGTATTCAATAACACCAGGGAACAGAGAATTTGCGTCCAATTTTGAGTGATGCAAATCGGAATTCCTAGTTATTTTCTTGTTAGTTAGTTTAGGAAATAAGCGACTAAGCCTAGTGTCGCATCTAATTGTTTCCTTGTTACTTCCTAATTCCTTGTTATTTCCTAATTGTTAGGATTTGGCCAACCCGCTTCAATAAGGATTAATTGGGCCGAACCCTTCCTTTTCCTTAGTTGAGTAGGGTTTTGTTTGTAAGCCTATAAAAAGGCTACTCAAGTCATGTTATTTGTCAATTAATGAAGTTGAATTTTTCAGCAAATTGAGAACTTTTCTCTTACTTCTTGAAACAACCCCTTGAGCACGTTAGATGTGACAGGTGCCGAACCTGTACAATAATAAATATTAAAACCTAACTGTCCACAGGAATACTCCCGAGTTAAATCTGGTACTGGAGCAGGGACTCCGGATGTGCAATGGGTTACTAGCTTCACCCTGATTCCAAGGAGTTTACTTAATCCGATATACCAGAAATTAACCAGAGAATTTAATTAATTTGTAAAAGTGGCAAGTAAGGTCGTCTCCTCAGGGAACGGTAGGAAATTGTTTCTTTCCAAGTCACAGGAAAATGGGGGGTTTGGATGGAATAGAACTAGAAATAAAGTAAATAAATTAAGTAAATGAGAAATGGAAATACCAACTAAATAAATCACCAAAGAACAATTAGAGAATAATTTAATAGAAATGCAAGTAGTGAAATTCTACCCAAAGGAACAACTTCTCAGGCACAGTCCAATCACTTGATCATTGATGCAAGAATAATTCAATCATTTGTCACTAGGTTAGTTATAGTTACCAACAAGCTCTGACAACCAGTCTTTCCTTACTTTTTCGACAGCCAAGGTACGACCGTTGACTGCTTCCCTAACCAGATAACAACCCTAGGTACGACCATAGGAATTTAATTATCCAATTGCATTAAAATTTAGAAAAACCCAACCCTAACCAATGAACACGCTAAGAGGGTCCATTTAAACTAGATCATACGTTTTCCCAACATAAACCAATTATGGTGGTCGTCACTTGTTATTAACTAAATGAACGATTACGTATTCAATTAGTTAATTTGACAGTAGGCTGTTAGGTTAATTTAAATACCCGGCCGCGATACTCAATTAACAGAATAACCCTCAATCAATTAATCCAGAAAACGTACGAATAGTAACAAATTAAAAGAAAGATTAGAGATTCGATTAGATCTCACAAATTTCCTGGACCGCGCCCTCGAGTTGCCCTTTGAGTAGATTAGGGTTCTAGCCGCTCCTCATGGAGAATTTCATCCAACAAATGTTTGAGAAGTTCTCAACCATAGAAGCAATGAGAAAAGAAGACGAAAATAGCGAATTGAAAAAAAATGAAACTTCCAAGTCAACTAAACAATGAAGTCAGCCGCCAAGTGCTTCCTTTTTGTTTTCTTGCTTTGTGACCAATCACCAGGAAGAAAAACAAACGAAAGGAACAAAAACTAATGTTAAGAAGTCTTGCCCCCTAATGAATCAAGAAGACCATACGAGGGAGCAAAGGAAACGATGAAGATTTTTTGTTTCTTCTCTTGCGTCGTGACGTCCTCCCCCCTTGGCGGCTCAAAATGGTAACAAATTAATAGAAAACCCAAGCTTCCCTATTCACTTAGGAAACCTAGTCCTAGTTGGAATCTATTTTCCTAAAAAGCAATGATAAAGTAAATAAGGAAACCAATTACTAAAAATCCCTAATTAAAAGGGTCTTCAACCAATTACTGAAAATAAATAAAGTCTTCCACCGATGGTAGGAATTGTCAGGCGTAGGATTTCTTCCACAGAATTCCTTCTTCACAGCCCAATGTAGCGCGCCTACGGCCTATCCTTGAAGGTCTTCTGGAATTTTCACCAAAAATAGAGCTTTTAATCTTCAATTAATTCCAAGAACCTAAAATCAATACCAAAACCAAATATGAGTAGAATAAGGCAATTAAAACCATATCTAGGCCATAATTGAGGGAAAATGTCCACAAATAAAGCATGTAATTTAAGACTTAACAATTCCCCCCACACCTAGTCAATGCTTGCCCTCAAGCATTCAAAGACTCAAAAATCAGAATCAACCATAGAATAGCATAATATCATAGCATAAATAATCCACATTTCCTTGACAATCTCATCAAAATCAGGATATTCAAGACTTGACAATCCTCTCATAAGTAATCGTGTATGCCCTCAACACTCAAGATGTTTAAAAAGGGACATGTACGCTCCAATCAACACCATAGAAAGAAATTACCATAAGTTTGCTAATCTATCACATCTCCACCACTGAATATGGATTCAAGTGCAAGAATCAAAGGGTCTTTGCAAGGGTTGTAATGGGGCTTAGGTAAAGGTTGGACAAAAAGGATAATTTAGGCTCATAAATATCAAAGAAAATTCCAAAATGTCTCTTGCATGAATTTAGATATCATCTTCACTCACATAATTAACTCTTAAGCACGACAACAACTTCCCGGGCATAGCAAGTGCATACAAACCAAAAGGATTGGTTTCACTATCAAAACACAGCACTTTTGTTTTGTTTTGTTTTTCTTTTCTTTTTTTTTTTCAAAGAAAACACTAATAACATATGAACATAAAAGCACTTGCTAACTAGGAGTACAATCGCCTTCATTACTCATGATATCCTCATACAAAAGAACATTAAGTCACTTCTTTGACATAAGATTCAAACAACGGGGTCTATAATAAAAACGGGTTACAAGGTGATCAAATGTGTTGTTAAACAAAGAAAAAGGTCTAAGGTCCAACTTGGTCAACTAGTGGAAAAATAGTCAAGGTGGGTTTTTAGAAAGCCAAAAAGGGTAAATCCTAATTGCCCTTATCATATCCTTGCACCAAATTCAATAATGTGGCCGTGACACGTATATCATAGCAAGTTCTAGAATAATCTAACTAGGTGTGATAATTACACTCAAAAAGAATTCAAGGCAGAATCTGAATAATGAACAATTTAAGCTCAAAAGCTCACACATGGCTATATATGTCATGTCAAGAACGTCCCTTTTTCAAGTCAATTGCAAGTAGATATGAAAAAATTCATGCCATTTCCATTATACTACTCCTGATTGCAATTCAACCACAAAATACCCACTCATCATAAAAAGACAAAACACCAACAAGCAACTAGAGAAAAAAATGAACAAAAAAAAGAAACTGAAGTTGAAAACAAAACCACGAAAAACTAAAATAAGAGTTATCAAAGCTTATCAAAGCCAAACTAATCCCCCCCACACCTAAACATGACATTGTCCTCAATGGAAAAAGAGAAGAGAAGGAACGGAGGACTCCCCTGAAGAGCGAGGCTAGGGCCGGGAAGGAACGATAGGTAGGGACCTCATAGACTCAAAGAAAGCCTCCATAGTCCCTGCCATGCGAGATAGTTGGAGCTCAATAGCTTCCAAACGACCATCCATGCGATGAAGCTGCTCTTCCATGCGATGGAGACGGGCATCCACAGAAAATGGTGGAGGAGCAGGAGAGGAAGGACCGGCCTCATCAGGAGAAGTGGAAGGACCAACACCCGGAGAAGCCATGATAGGAGTGGAAGTACGGGGTCCCGGCTCACCAGGGGGTGTAAAGTGACACTCACCGTTGAAGCACCGGATGACGCCCATTAGCTCCAAGCAATCAACGTCTAGAGGTCCAGTCAAACAAGCCACATGTTTTGGCTTTTCAGCACGGGATGCAATGCCAAGTTGAATCATTTGATCAGCCAAAAATGTAATGAGAGAGCCCAGAATTAATGGTTTATTAGCCTTAGAGATGACGGTCTGGATTTGAGACGCGACCCAACACCCAAAATTTAGCCTCTCTTTGTTGACCATGCACCATAAGAAATAGAATTCAGTCTTGGTAAGGGTGCCAGAGTTATCCCTCCGTCCAGAGAATGTATAAGCTAGGAGCCTTTGAATCAATCTCAAAACAAGATCCTTCAAAAAGTAAACCTTAGATTTGCTAGGGTTGTACACCTGTTTATCAATGGACCACTCCCTCCAAATGTCAATATAGTCAGAAACAAAAGGCTTCACATAATCACAAGCACAGGTAAGATAGGCTTCGGATGTAACCTCAGTTTCCTCCACAAATCCCAATATCACGTTAAATTCAGTAATAGACAAATGGCACACATGACCCATTAATCTAAATTTAATCACATCAGGGGTATCCAAAGTGCAATTAGGGGGTCGAACAAACTGAAAAGTGGAGTAAAATTCCCATGACAATTCAGAGTAGGTGGGGCCGTCAGCCAATAGAAATTTTTCCCAACCAATATTAGAGAATAATTGAAACACTTCATCATCGACTTTTAACCTAGCAACAGTGGTAGGATGGATGCATTTACAAGCAGCAAACGGGCGGCCCCTAATTTGCTCAAAACGAGCCTGTTGCTCAACAGTAAATCCCTCAAGAGACGCTCCCACATGTGTGCCATCATGTGGCATAAACCCGGTAGGTAATCCTAACCGAGAACGTTTTGTAGGCCGAAAAGTAGTAGCTCCAGAAGGTGGTGATGGTTTAGGCCTAGAAGGAGTGGGCTCTAATTTGATTGGGGCTTTGCCTTTTTTCAAAGACTTTCGTTTAGTTTTAGCCATTGCTAGGCTAGCAAAATCCCAATGCCCACAGAAGAGTCCACAAACACCAAGTTAAAACCACAGAAAGCAAAATGCACCAACAAACTGCCCAGGAATATCAACAGCTTAACAATTGCAACAGGCCACCATTACCTAGAAAATTCACAAGAAAGCACTAATAGCAGCAATGACCAACTACGGTAAGCAAGTCAATTCCACGAAACAGCACACAACTCAATATGCACCAGCAACAAAGCAAAATCTGGCATCAGCTAAACTTGGAGCTAATCTGGCCTCAGCTACAGTTAAAACTATTTTGGCATTAGCTAGGGAGGGAAAATAGGAAACTTAAACCTCAAAACTGGCAATTGTGCCAGGCAACTACAATGGAGCGAAGCATAGCAGCACACAGCAACACACAGAGAGCAGCAATGGAGATGGGCGGAGGTGATGGCGGCACGGAGTGACTGCAGTGGTGGCCGGTGTGGAAGAACAGGGTAGCTGCTGCGTGCGATGGAAGAAAGGGCAGCAACCCAGCAACTCCGGTGGCTTGAGAGCAACAATGAGCTCAGAGACAAAGACTGATGGTTTGAGGTGGTGGTCGACGGTGGCGGGCGACGTCCGAGAGCAGAGCAAGAACGGATGACAATAAGCACCCACCTGAGCTCAATGACGGTGATGGAGCACATGGCAAAAGAACGGCGACAATGAGCTCCAAGAGGTCGGCGACCTGAACAACAAAGAATGACACGGGGAGGGTGGTGGTCCGTGTCGGCAAGGAAAGCAAAACAAAAAGGAAAAGAAAACAAAAGAAGACAAGGAAGAAGAAGAAAAGGAAAGGGAAAGAAAAGAAGGAAAAAAAAAAAAAAAGAAAGGAAAAAACGCTTACTATTTGGTTTCAAAAAATTTTTTTTTTATAATGATCTTTTTTTTTTAACGCTAAGACCGCCAGAGTATAACATGGAGAGTCTTCTGTCCAAAAATGTTGTGTAGACGAAATATGACCAGAAGACTTTCCTCCTTACAACCAAGGCACGCCCTAATTGTGAAAGTCTTCTGTCCAAGTCAAACGAAAAACTTCACTGAACCATATTTTTGCACACACATCCAAGGCCTACAAACACAAAATTTCTGTTAAAACAAGAAAATGAAAGATCCTAAGAAATAAAAAGTTAAAAGGATGGACTAATTAAAACTTAACAAAACGAAATAACGAAAAATAGAAAATGCTTGGGTTGCCTCCCAAGTAGTGCCTTTCTTTAACGTCTTTGGCTAGACATAACGAAAGCTCTCAAGTTGTAAAATTAGGATCTTCAAGAGTGATAATCTCCACTTCCTCAACATTGAAACCTTCATAATAAGGCTTGAGGCGGTGACCATTAACTGCAAACTTCTTGTCGGTCTTCAAACTGTGGATTTCCACTGCACCAAAATGAAAAACATTAGAGACGACAAATGGACCAATCCAACGAGAACGCAACTTACCAGGAAAAAGTTTGAGCCTTGAGTGATAAAGGAGCACTTTTTGTCCCACTTCAAATGTTTTTCTTGAAATCTGTTGGTCATGAAAAATTTTGCTCCTTCCCTTGTAAATCCATGCATTCTCATAGGCTTCATTCCTTAACTCCTCTAATTCCTGTAATTGGAGTTTTCTATTTTTCCCAGCACTCTCGAGATGCATGTTGCACTGTTTAATAGCCCAAAATGCCTTGTGCTCATATTCTACAGGGAGATGGCACAGTTTACCGAATACCAACCTATAGGGAGACATCCCAATAGGTGTCTTATAAGCAGTCCTGTAAGCCCAGAGTGCATCTTCCAACCTCAAACTCCAATCCTTGCGATCGGGGCGCACCATTTTCTCCAAGATTGACTTGACTTCTCTATTTGAAATCTCCGCTTGCCCATTGGTCTGTGGATGATACGAGGTGGAAACTTTATGACTTACTCCATACCGACGGAGCAAAGCTGCAATCACCCGGTTACAGAAATGCTTTCCCCTATCACTAATCATGGCCCTTGGCATTCCAAAGCGAACAAAAATATGACTTTTCACGAAATCTGTAACTACTTTAGAATCATTAGTCCGGGTGGCTTTGGCTTCCACCCATTTGGATACGTAGTCAACAGCCAATAAAATATATAAAAACCCATAAGATGAGGGAAAAGGACCCATGAAGTCAATACCCCAAACATCAAAAATTTCACAAAATAATATGGGGGTCTGGGGCATTTGGTCTCTACGGGATATATTACCTACCCGTTGACATCTATCACATGACTTGCAAAACACGTAAGCATCTTTAAAGAGGGTAGGCCAGTAGAAACCACTTTCTAACACCTTACGAGCAGTTCGCTTAGGGCCAAAATGGCCACCACATGCATAAGAGTGACAAAAAGTTAAAATGGAATTGAATTCAGACTCACTCACGCATCTACGCATCACTTGATCAGCGCATGACTTCCAAAGATAGGGGTCATCCCAAATAAAATACTTGGCATCACTCCTCAGTTTATCCCTCTTAGCCTTTGGCCAACCTACAGGTAATTGATTAGTGACTATAAAATTTACAATATCAGCATACCAAGGCGTAGACGAATTAATGGCAAGCAATTGCTCTTCAGGAAACGCCTCTCTCAACGGTGGGTCCTCTGTATTTGTAAGCAAACGACTCAGGTGATCAGCTACTAGGTTCTCCGCCCCACTTTTATCCTTTATCTCCAAATCAAACTCCTGTAGGAGCAGAATCCATCGGATGAGTCGTGGCTTTGCATCCTTCTTTGTCAACAAGTATCTCAAGGCTGCATGATCAGAAAAAATTATTACTTTTGCACCCAATAAATAAGACCTAAATTTTTCTAGTGCAAAACAACAGCTAATAATTCTTTCTCGTAGAGTAATTAAGTCGAGCTCCATTCGGGCCTTGGATGCATAATAGATTGCATGTGCCGCCTTGCCAATTCTTTGTCCCAAGACTGCTCCCACTGCATAATCACTTGCGTCGCACATTATTTCGAATGGGAGGTTCCAGTCTGGTGGTTGAATGATGGGTGGCGATGTCAACGACTCTTTCAATTTATCAAACGCCACCTTGCATTCGTTGGTGAAGTCGAACGGTATGTCCTTTTGCAACAATTTGAACAGGGGTGCTCCAATTTTGGAAAAGTCTTTGATGAATCTTCTATAAAATCCTGCATGACCCAAAAAGGAACGTACCTCCCGTACACTTACGGGGTAAGGTAAAGCAGAAATAATATCGATTTTTGCTTTATCAACTTCTATTCCCTTAGCCGACACAACATGCCCTAGGACAATACCATGGTCCACCATAAAGTGGCATTTTTCCCAATTGAGAACCAAATTCGTTTCCATGCACCTTTTCAAAATTAAAGCTAGATTATCAAGACATTCGTCAAAACTATTCCCATATACATTAAAATCATCCATGAACACCTCGATAATCTTTTCCACATATTCGGAGAAAATGCTTACCATACACCTCTGAAACGTTGCTGGAGCATTACAGAGACCGAATGGCATCCTACGGTAAGCAAAAGTACCGAATGGGCAGGTGAACGTGGTCTTTTCTTGGTCTTCTGGTGCAATGGCAATTTGGAAGTAACCTGAAAAACCATCAAGAAAATAATAGTAAACACGGCCAGCCAATCTCTCTATCATTTGATCAATAAAAGGGAGAGGGAAGTGGTCCTTGTTTGTGACGGCATTTAATTTCCTGTAGTCTATGCATTGACGCCATCCTGTGGGCTTCCTAACAGGGACCATTTCTCCTTCTTGGTTCTCCTCTACAGTTACTCCCGCCTTTTTCGGGACCACTTGGACTGGGCTCATCCATGGGCTATCCGAGATAGCAAATATGATACCCACCTCCAGGAGTTTAAGTATCTCCTTTTTAACCACTTCCATCATAAGTGGGTTCAATCTTCGTTGAGCTTGCCTTACCGGCTTTGCATCAGCCTCAAGCCGTATCCGATGCATGCACAAGGATGGACTGATGCCCTTTATGTCTGCTATGCTCCACCCAATCGCCTCTTTATGATCTCTAAGAGGACACACTAACTTCTCCTCTTGACTTGGCGATAATTGTGAAGAAATAATAACTGGGAGTGTCTCCTTATCTCCAAGAAAGGCATATTTCAAATGGCTTGGGAGAGGTTTGAGCTCTAACTCTGGTGCCTGCACAACAGAAGGCAAGAATTTTTGTTGGATTTCCGGTATAAAAAGAGAAGTTACTTCATACCTTGAGGAAATAGGTGGGAGTGAATGCAAGGCCTCAGCCACATGGCACAACTCCTCACTGATCTCCGTCTCAGGAGGTTCTCCCAATTCCAAATGTTTGGTTAAGGCCACCTCCAGTGCATCTTTTCCATCTAACTCAAGAGTTTCCTGTACAAGGGGCTCAACAACACTTAAAGCAAAAACTGAGTTAGATTCTTTCGGGTACTTCATTGCATCAAAGATATTAAAATGTACAATTGCTCCATCAAACTCCATTGATAAAGTACCCTCATTCACATCTATTTTGGTCCTAGCAGTGCTTAGAAAAGGCCGACCTAACAAAATAGGTGACGGATTTAATGATCTTTCATCTCCCATATCTAGGACATAAAAATCTGCTGGAAATATAAGCTCATTAACTTGTACTAAAACATCTTCTACTAACCCCTCAGGA
Source organism: Gardenia jasminoides (assembly GCA_013103745.1). Classification (NCBI taxonomy): domain Eukaryota; kingdom Viridiplantae; phylum Streptophyta; class Magnoliopsida; order Gentianales; family Rubiaceae; genus Gardenia; species Gardenia jasminoides. Next base: position 22,603,046 of record CM023104.1, read on the forward strand.
TAAGCATTAGTACGGTCTGCTAGTTGAATGATGATGCCAGTCTCCTTAAGTGGCCCAATATTTAGAGAGGCATAAATGGTTTTAGGCATCACATTAATTGAAGCCCCTAAATCTAGCATTGCTCTCCTAATCATGGTATTTCCTATTTTACAGGGGATCGTGAACATACCTGGATCCCCACACTTGGGTGGGAGCTTCCTTTGAAGTACAGCTGACACGTTTTCTCCCACAACCACTCTCTCATCACCCCTTAGCTTCCTTTTATGGGTGCACAAGTCCTTCAAAAATTTTGCATACTTCGGTACTTGCTTGATTGCATCCAGTAAGGGGATGCTAATCTCTATTTTCCGAAACACGTCCAAGATTTCTTTCTCCTTTTCTGCCTTTTTCGTCTTCTCCAACCTACAAGGAAAAGGAGGTAAATTAGATTTAACCGGAATTGAAGGATTAGAGGTTACCTTGGGCTCTGTGGGAATGTGTTCCTCCTCTTTTATCTCCTTTTCAATCTCTTCTTCATTTTTGCTTTTCAGCTCCTTTGACTTTGGCCCTTCCACCTCTCTACCACTTCTCAATGTCATGGCACTGACATTTTTGGGATTAGCCTCAGGCTGTGATGGCAATTTCCCAAAAACGTGAGACTCCAGTCGGTTGATCGCCGTAGCCATGTGGCTCATTTGAGTCTCCAAATTTTTCATGCCTGCCCTAGTCTCCTGTTGAAACTGGGTAGTGCTCTGTTGAAACTGAGCAGTGTTCGTGGCCAAATTCTTCACAATATCCTCTAAAGAGCTTCCAGGATTTGTAGATGAAGGTTGAGATTTTGCTTGATAGGGTTGCTGAAATCCTGGGGGACGGTTCACAAATGAGTTTTGAGGTTTGTTCCCGTAGCTGAAATTGGGGTGGTCTCGCCACCCTGGATTATATGTGTTGGAGTATGGATCATATTGCCTACGGGCACCGAATCCGCCATATTAACTGTTCTACTCCCTCTTCTTGCAAAGTAGGGCATGCATCCTGGAGTGGCGGTGTTTGTACTGATCCCACACCTTTGCTTGGAGTGCATGTCCCGTAGCTTGTCGAATGGCGGATGTTAACTCGGACAACTGCTGTTGAACAGATGAGGATTCTATTTCATTGACTCTATGGGTGGGATTAGTCTCACGGCAGCCAAATTGCTGAGAATTTTCTGCCATTTCCTCAATGAGATTCCAAGCTTCCCTTGGTGTTTTATTTACCAGTGCTCCCCCGCTGGCAGCATCAACGGCTGTCCTGTTAGATGATTGAAGTCCTTCATAAAAGTATTGGATCAACAGTTGCTCACTAATTTGATGCTGCGGGCATCTAGTGCACAACTTGTTGAACCTCTCCCAATAGTCATATAAAACTTCCCCGGGATATTGCTTAATACTGCATATCTCCTTTCTCAAACTTGCAGCCCGGGATGCAGGAAAATATTTCTCCAAGAACTTCTTTTTTAATTGAGCCCAAGTTGTGATACTACCTGCGGGTAGGTAGTACAACCAATCTTTTGCTCCATCTTTGAGGGAGAAAGGGAATGCTCTGAGTTTAATCTGTTCTTCAGTGACCCCAGGAGGTTTCATACTGGAACATATCACTTCAAACTCTTGAATGTTCTTGTGGGGTTCTTCACCAGACAAACCATGGTATGTGGGCAAAAGATGAATTAGCCCAGATTTCAACTCGAATGAAGTATTCTCAGCTAATGTGGGGAATGTAATGCACAGGGGCTGCTGGGTTAAATCTGGAGCAGCCAATTCCCTTAGTGTTCTAGGTGCGTTGGCCATGTCGACTTCTTCTTCTGAATCACTCGATTGATTAGTTGGAGATTCTGGCAGTTGAGATTCCGAATATGTAGTGGCCAACAATTCTTCTCTATACTCCCTGGTCTCCTTCCTCAGCCTACGTGCGGTCTTCTCTACCTCAGGGTCGTAAGTCAACTCACCTGTACGAGAAGAACGTGGCATAAACTAGCAAGGGTACCAAATATCAAAAATAAACAAATAACCCAAAAAAGAAACAAATTAACCAAAACACTGTCCCCGGCAACGGCGCCAAAAATTGACAGGTGCCGAACCTGTACAATAATAAATATTAAAACCTAACTGTCCACAGGAATACTCCCGAGTTAAATCTGGTACTGGAGCAGGGACTCCGGATGTGCAATGGGTTACTAGCTTCACCTTGATTCCAAGGAGTTTACTTAATCCGATATACCAGAAATTAACCAGAGAATTTAATTAATTTGTAAAAGTGGCAAGTAGGGTCGTCTCTTCAGGGAACGGTAGGAAATTGTTTCTTTCCAAGTCACAGGAAAATGGGGGGTTTGGATGGAATAGAACTAGAAATAAAGTAAATAAATTAAGTAAATGAGAAATGGAAATACCAACTAAATAAATCACCAAAGAACAATTAGAGAATAATTTAATAGAAATGCAAGTAGTGAAATTCTACCCAAAGGAACAACTTCTCAGGCACAGTCCAATCACTTGATCATTGATGCAAGAATAATTCAATCATTTGTCACTAGGTTAGTTATAGTTACTAACAAGCTCTGACAACCAGTCTTTCCTTACTTTTTCGACACCAAGGTTGACTTCCCAACCGATAACAACCCTAGGTACGACCATAGAATTTAATTATCCAATTGCATTAAAATTTAGAAAACCCAACCCAACCAATGAACACGCTAAGAGGGTCCATTTAAACTAGATCATACGCTTTTCCCAACATAAACCAATTATGGTAGTCGCACTTGTTATTAACTAAATGAATGATTACATTATTCAATTAGTTAATTTGACAAGAGTTGGGTTAATTTAAATACCCGCGATACTCAATTGATAGAATAACCCTCAATCAATTAATCCGAAAAAACATAATAGTAACAAATTAAAAGAAAGATTAGAGATTCGATTAGATCTCACAAATTTCCTGGACCGCGCCCTCGAGTTGCCCTTTGAGTAGATTAGGGTTCTAGCCGCTCCTCATGGAGAATTTCATCCAACAAATGTTTGAGAAGTTCTCAACCATAGAAGCAATGAGAAAAGAAGACGAAAATAGCGAATTGAAAAAAAATGAAACTTCCAAGTCAACTAAACAATGAAGTCAGCCGCCAAGTGCTTCCTTTTTGTTTTCTTGCTTTGTGACCAATCACCAGGAAGAAAAACAAACGAAAGGAACAAAAACTAATGTTAAGAAGTCTTGCCCCCTAATGAATCAAGAAGACCATACGAGGGAGCAAAGGAAACGATGAAGATTTTTTGTTTCTTCTCTTGCGTCGTGACGTCCTCCCCCTGGCTCAAAATGGTAACAAATTAATAGAAAACCCAAGCTTCCCTATTCACTTAGGAAACCTAGTCCTAGTTGGAATCTATTTTCCTAAAAAGCAATGATAAAGTAAATAAGGAAACCAATTACTAAAAATCCCTAATTAAAAGGGTCTTCAACCAATTACTGAAAGTAAATAAAGTCTTCCACCGATGGTAGGAATTGTCAGGCGTAGGATTTCTTCCACAGAATTCCTTCTTCACAGCCCAATGTAGCGCGCCTATGGCCTATCCTTGAAGGTCTTCTGGAATTTTCACCAAAAATAGAGTTTTTAATCTTCAATTAATTCCAAGAAGCTAAAATCAATACCAAAACCAAATATGAGTAGAATAAGGCAATTAAAACCATATCTAGGCCATAATTGAGGGAAAATGTCCACAAATAAAGCATGTAATTTAAGACTTAACAAGATGTTCTAAGTGTTTTTTGACTTTATTAATCAAATCATCTCCTTGATTATGGTGTCATCTACCACTTAATTCGTTCTTGAGTTGTCCAAAATCGAATTAGATTCCGCTGCCTAAATCCGATTTCAGTCTTCTAGATCCTGTGGCCCGTGCGTGGTTCGAGTTTCGTCTGAGATAAGGCGGGGAGCGTATCAGTGAGGGCATAGAGTGACCATTAAGTTTCTGGTTAGGCTACCGTTGGAAAGAAAAACTAAATGTTTCCCTAACAAATTTTCTCGCACACAACACATCCACCATTCGTCCCTTGACTGTTTTGCATTAACACATCCATGAAACAACCCATTTTGTTAAGTGTGGCTTTATATCCCACATCGAATATTTTATAAAGAAATCTCTTCTCTTGGTGGTTATAAATATAGTGGGTTTAAATGAATTTAAAGTATGCCAAGGGTGCCGTTCTACATACCAAATGTACTAGCCCACGTGCCAAAGGCACCAATCTAAGAGAGTTTTAAGGAAGCCCATGCTCCAATCTAAGAGAGCCTTTTTTGGTTGGGCATCAAACTAAAAGAGCAAATTTATGGGTCTTTGGGCTGTTAAACCTTTTGTGCTATTTTGTCTCTTTTATGTTTTCAATTTAGCTATTTTTGGGTTTAGGAATTATTTCCTAACATTTTGTATTTTCTCTTTTATACTCTCTTTTGTTATAGTAAATCTACTACCCCTTACCCCTTCACCCGTGGATGTGGGTCGTTTGACCAAACCATATAAATTTGGTATCTCTCTATTTGATTTATTCGTTATGTTATTGCTTTTGTTGGATTGCCAATAGCCCTATTGTTCTTGTTTATCCATTTCCTGGACCAGTTCTAACACATTTTACTGCAGCCATTATGCGTCTGCAACATCCTTTTTCATTTGTACTCTCCATACATCCAAACTACCGCTCTCCTGTTTTCTATGAGAAGCCTTTTATCTATACATTACTATCACAAATACTTAACACAGTAACGGTCCTACAATTCCTTTATCAAATTGCCTAACATCAGACGATAGCATGAAACTTGTCAGCGCATAAGCCTTTGATTCTTTGACAGCATTAATACAATCCATAATTCAAGGTTTCTGCGAATCAGAGAATATTCAACATCCACTATGGTATCCATTGATTCCTTCTATTCTAGAGAAGTCAGAAGAAAACTAAGGTGAAACACTGACCCAAATCTTATGACTAGACTCTTACTTTCTTACACTTCTGAAAGCAGCCAATCAGCAGAACTATACAACCCCAAATCCTTCACGGATAAGCAGTTTAGCATTAAATCCGCAAGTTGAGGTCTAGAAAAAGCAAGGAGGGAGTTTACCAAACAGGAATAACCAATCACTTACATTGAAAATAGGAGAGCAGGGAGAGAACATACCGAACGCAAATGGCAACCAGGTCATTTTCCATAATCTGCAGCTTTACCTATTCTCTCTTATTTTGCCACACAAAGTTCACCCAACAATGCATCATTTTCCTTCTCATGGGTTTGAGAACAACTACTAGGCATATCTAATAGTTGCTTTGGACCGACATAAAATTTTTCAAGTTTCATTAGCCCTTTTTTTCCTTTGTTTTTTTTTTGTTTTCCCTCTTCTGGCACTGTAGATCGTCTAGCTAATTATAATCCTCTTCATCCCAGGAACTCCATCAACCTTATTACAAGTTAACGTGGACTTCTCTTCACTCTTCTTTCCACTTAGTTGAATTACAAGTTCCCAATTTCTAGCCCCAACATTACTAGAATGCTATATACAGTAATGTTCATAATCAACTAATTTATCGGACAAGGTCGTTAATATAATTGAACAATGTGAAGGTTCAATAACTATTAAATGACTCAGAGGTTCAATCGGGTTAAATCAAAATCCGTCTGGTTTTAAGTACTTCAACCAGGTTGAATTAAAATTGGGCCAAGTAACCCGATCAGTGATCAAATCTTCTAGCACGTTAACTATTCAGAAACACAGGACTTCGTTTCAAGATAATGCCACGGTATGTACTTATTCATTTCAAAACAATGCCACGGTATGCATTTATTGTGCGGATGGTGTGTCGTAGGAGAAATAATACAAAAGATAGATTGAAGAGCTTATTGTGCGGATGCTGTGTCACAGAGATTTAATATAAAGGATAGATTGAGGAGCTGCAGTGTTAAGATGGAGAATGGTCTCTACGAATTCTGTCAAGAAAATATGAAACCATGGACCATTTGTTCTTTGATTGCTCCGACACAAGAATGGTATGGAAGAAATTGCTATGTGTGTGCTTAACTTCAAGTGGAGTGCTACCTTGGTTAAATGAGTTGCAGTGGATGTGCACCCACTGAAAAACGAACTCGTTTCTTGATCAATATAGGAGGCTTGCTTTTGCTAGAGTGGTGTATCAAATTTGGAGGGCACGAAATCGTAGTCTATTTCACATGTGGCTGTGCTCGCTGTTGATATTGTAGCTACTGTCTACAGTAAGCTGTTAATTTTCCTCGTATTTTTTTATATTGTTCCCTGATGGGATTTTTTTTTTCCTTCCTTTTTTTCAGGGGAGAAGGGTGGGTGAAGAGCAGATAGTAGCACCCATAACACCATTCCCCAACTCATTTCTTCGGGACTCGTTGGCTTCTCAAAATATTAAGCCTATTTGGATTTCAATTTTTCATAGAAAAATATATTTGTACATATATTTTTAATTATTCATTTATCTTACATAAATTATAACGTTATATCATATTTTGTTAGTCAACTTATCAGCATACTTAATTCTTTCCCTCTAATTCTTTTACTTATCTTACATTCATTAAAATGTTATAACATTATAGAATATTTTTTTAATTAGTTTATCAACACACTTATTTCCTTCTCTCAATGTGTGGTAAAAGAAGTTGAATTAATCCAGGATATGAAGAAATTACTGAAAAAAAAAAACATTAAACCGCATAATCATTGCCTGCCCATACCAAACCAGGAGCAAGTTAGGACAGTTGCCAGTGCAACTATTCTTGCATGATGTAATAGCTTTTCAACGTACTATAACTTACTGTAATTGAATGTACACTTTTACAGTAAAGATATAATATTGGAGTACTGTTCATGTTACCCTCTTTTATTGTATGAGAGTTACATAGCATTATCTTAGCCAGAGAACTTGTATCTACTCTTTGTTGGCTCATTTCCAACCCTTCATTGTTTGGAAAGCTAGACAGACCCCAGCTCCTACTAAACCATCGTATATATTGATACCTGACAACTAACAATTGAACATTTGAAAAATTTCCAATGACTTGTTTCATTTCTTGCACCCTCTTCTCCTTTCTCCTCTTCTCCTCCATGTTCTCCGCCAGGACCACCACCTCCTTCCTCCACTCACCATCAGATTCCTCCTCCTCCTCCTCCTCACCACAGAAGAATGGCCTTATTCATGAAGCCTGCAAGGCTTCACGTGACCCTCCTGCATGTGAGTCTACATTGTCCAAAACCAGTCACATGCCGCCTCCCAATTCAACCCTCTTGGACGTCATCAAATATGCCACTTGGGTTTCTTCAAAAAACATCAACATTGCCCTTTCAATGGTGAATGGTATTCTGAACTCGTCCGCAGAAAATCTAAACCTCTCCATTGCTGCATGGAATTGTATGGGGGGACTTATCTATTCTAAGTATAGGATAGATTTAACGGTTAAGAATTTGCCACATGGCAGGATGAAGGAATCACGTGCATGGATGAGTGCGGCCTTGGCTTATCAAGCTGGCTGTCCAATCCTGAGTTTCAGTGGAAGTTTCAATCCTAAGGTGAAAGAAACGGTGGCGATTTTGGATGATCTAACTGGGATGACCACTAATGCTTTGGCTATGATGGTAAATTACGATAATTTTGGTGACGAATCTGGGTTATGGGGCCTGCCCAAAACTGAGCGGGATGGGTTTTGGGAGCGGGTTAACGGGCGAGGTAATAGGGTTGGATCCGAGTTTGACTTCAATGGTGGGGTACCGTCCGGGTTGAAGGCAAATGTGACTGTGTGCAAGGGCGGTGGTTGTGACTACGAGACAGTGCAAGAGGCAGTGAATGTGGTGCCAAATGAGAATGCTCACCACAGATTTGTGATATGGATCAAAGCGGGTTTATACGAGGAGATAGTTCGGGTACCATTGGAGAAAAAGAGTGTGGTGTTTTTGGGCGATGGGATGGGCAAAACAATCATTACAGGGTCATTTAATGCGGGCATGCAGACAAGGACAACCTATAGCACTGCAACTGTTGGTAAGTTTGGATATCATTTGGCATTTTGCATTCAACCCTAGTGGTGATTTCTTGAATAGTTTTGCACCTTTAGCTCAATAGAAGGGTTGCAGCTACTTGCCTAGAATTGTCTTATTCTATTCGTCTCTAGCGTTTTCTTGTTCTTTTTGTCTGGAACGATGGTGACACACACTGTTAAAATGTCTCTAGATGTTTAAAGTACTGTTAGAACAAATTGACGTCCAAATAAAGTACCGTCAAGAGGACATCCAGAACGGTGCTATCATTTAGAGCTATGATTTAAATTTACATTACTGCTAGATCAAAGGCGCTTTTGATGAAATGTACTTTAAACATCTAGGGACAATTTATCAGTACTTTAAAGTTGGACCTCAATTTATTCTAGCAGTACTTTAAATTGATGTTCCGAAAATTCTCTTGACGAAGGCAGTACTTTCAACATTTGACCTAGAACTAAATGAAGCACTTGGATCTTGTCCAATAGGCTCTTTTATGCACGAGGTTGGAAGTTCAAATCTGACCTCATTTATAAGGGGATTATAGTGCTTCCATTTTAAAAATTTTCAAAAAGTGTAATAGTATACTTATTTGATTTGGAGGTACATTTTATCTCCTTCCAATTTCCTTATAAGTCTCTTTGGACTTGTCCTTTTTCCCAGAACCAATCTGCATTCATATCCATTATGACCTTCCCTTCCCTGTTAATATAAGAGTAAGAGCAGATCTTAGTACTGGACATCGGGTAGTAAAATCCAAGAGGAGGGAATTGGAATTAAATTTGAATGGACAGCATTCCTTGCCTAGCTCCGAAGTCACCCTAAAACCCCCTCAAAAAAAAAAAAAAGAAAAGAGAAAGAGAGAAAATAAAGTGAGTACAAGTACATTTGGTACTGTATTTCGGGCTGCCGCAATATTAGACCCTAGTTTTGTCAACCTGCCTACGTTTTCTAAAGTATTTTATAAATCTCTTTGTAGCTGTAATTGGCGACGGATTCATGGCCAGCGGTGTCACATTTCAGAACACAGCCGGCCCTATTGCACGCCAAGCAGTAGCCTTCCTCTCACAATCTGACCGTTCAGTCATCGAAAATTGCGAATTCATCAGCAACCAAGACACACTATACGCTCATTCTCTCCGCCAATACTATAAATCCTGTCGTATCAAGGGTAACGTAGATTTCATATGTGGCAATGCAGCTGCATTTTTCGAGGACTGTATCATCCTAGTTGCCCCACGACAAATCGTACCTAACGAGGGAGAAAACAACGCTATCACAGCTCAAAGCAGGGCGAACCCTGCTCAATCAACAGGTTTTGTTTTTCATAACTGCGTAATCAATGGAACTGAAGAATATATGGCATTGTACCAAAGCAATCCAGGAGTACATCGAAATTTTCTTGGTAGGCCGTGGAGGGAGTATTCCAGGACAATTTATATTAATTGTAAAATGGAGGCTTTGATTTCCCCTGCAGGATGGCGGCCGTGGAATGGCGATTTTGCATTGGCAACGCTTTATTATGGGGAATATGGAAATAGTGGACCGGGAGCTAATGTAACCGGTCGGGTAAGTTGGAGTAACAGGATTCCAGATAAGAATGTTCAGGCATATTCTGTGCATAATTTCATCCAAGGTGATTATTGGATCCCTGCTTTATCTTGATTGATGGAAGATCAATTAATCATGCCACACGTCTTAATGAAGTCGCGCCTAGGGTATTATAGTAAGAGTCTTCTCTCTCTCCTAATTTTTATTAGTGAGAGTTTTCGTCTTTCCTAGGATATTTTAGTGGGAGTTTTGTTTAGTTGTTTAGTTTTTGTTATTATTTTCTCAAATATAAGCATTTTTCAGATCTATATGTTAGATTTGGAATTTTTTCATTTTCTTGTCATATCTCAAGATCAGTTTTGAACTTGAACCGGTTGAATAACAGATCTGATGGAATAAATACTTATGGAGTAACTCGTGCAATTGGTTAGATATGATAATTTATAATTTACAAGTAATCTTTTGTATTTTGTAACTATGTTAAATCTAATGATTTTTCATATTAAATATGTTTGTGACATGTTGTATGTATTTTTTGCCATAAGTGCAGTTTTCTTTGTCAAACAAATTATGCGTTGGACAATTTTCAATTAGTTTATTAATAATATTGACTTTTGTTTTATCAACTAAAAAGTTGATAGCCCAATCTGTGATTGATTTGATCATGTGCAGTTCACATGATTATGTGAAGTGATCAAACTATCTTCACAAAAATTAGTAGTTGATATGGCTAGAAAATTGTGTAAATGAAGTGGTCAATTTGCCTTTTGTAGAAGGAGAAAACTTTAGAGGAACCAAGTGATATTATTGAGAATCTCAATGAAAGTTTTGGAATTGACTTTGGGGAATTAAGTGACATTATTAAAAATCTTAAGGAAGGTTTCTAGAACTAACCTACAAAAAACACTCATATGATGGATTGCAATTTTACTTTGGCATAATTTTTTTTTCTAATTGTACCATAAACATGTTATTCAATTACAGTTTATTCTTCAAGCGCATTTTTATTAGACATATGTAACCATAAAAGAATTACAATATTAATCTAATTTTTTTCCAAATAATATTCAACCCTCAAAGCTTTCTTAGAAGTTTTGTGGGTAAATTACTTATAACCCCCTGTGATTTTGACTGCTGTCATATGATCCCCTAACCTTTCAAAATATCCATTTCACCCCCTTATGGTTTTATGTAAAGTGGAAAATAGACGGAATGTACAATGAGTTACGGCGTTTGTACCAAACGCCTAAAAGCGTGTGTGATAAAATCTTAATATCCATACAACCCCTTATGATTCATATAAATATCCACTTTACCCATCGTCCACGTAATTCCCCTATACTTTTATATAAAATGGTAAATCCATTTATTGATTTAACATTTAAATAAGTGTATTATTATCATTTCAGCTAACGACATTACATAGGGTATTTTCCGTTATGTTTTCACTTTACATAAAACTATAAGGGGGTGAAGTGGACATTTTGAAACGTTAGAGGGGTTATGTGACAACAGTCGAAACCACAGGGGGTTATATGTAATTTAACCAAGTTTTTTTTATTTATTATTTTCCAGTCATTTTTTTATCACTCATTTGTACATCAAAAATAAGCTAAAATCCATTTGGGAAATGCAATCCACTTGAAGCTTTAAAAATATGAAAAGTTATGCTGACTTACTGAGCATCAAAAGAGCAAACCAACTATGACTACTACTCTCTTGAGTTGTCTTATGATTCTTATCTGAGATGAAATGAGGAAGCTTTAACATTTCCTTGTGAACATTAAAGTACAATAATCTTATGCGTCATGGCCTACGATTATCAAGGATGTAGGGGTATATAAAAGTTATTTTGAATTTTGAAGTCTGACTCCCAAACAGGCACTCTGCTGATTGTACGATAACCGAGATAGTCCTTGTTAGAAAAATAGATAGAAACGAGCGACTGGCTTTGCCATAAACAAAATCACTTTTATTAAGGAAATTTGCCCCCACTATGTTTGCTACCGGGTTTGCAGCAATTCCCTCCAGGAAATACAAAGCCAAACTGAATTCCCTTATAGTAAATACAAGGAAATTCTCTAAGAACGTTTAGAGAACCTTTTGCTTTGATAGATAAAATTAGAAAGTTTTCATGTATATGCCTGACATCTGAATCTACTAATTTATAGGATTCAGATATCTTAAACGAATTGTCATGATCCTTAGAAAAATACCCTTTAATGAAAAGGCACCCTTCTATATAAATGAACACTTCTTGAATAAAACCTCTTATAAGAGTTGCATTCAAATTGAAGCAACTCTCTGCAATTAACTGTCAAAAAATTATAACAAGAAATTAATTAATATTAATTTCATTACCCAAGTAGGCCCAAGTGCCCAATCTTTGACTATTAAATATAATATTACTAATATAATAATCAACAAGACCAATTCATTTTGAAATTATGAAATTTCCCTCCATAATTTCCCTCCATCTAAATCTATTTGATTTGATATGAGAGTATTTATAAACCTTTCAACCCTCCTCTAACTTTCCAATGTGGGAACTTCATCACTAACTATTCCAACAGTCCTCATCACAATTTGATTGCTCAAATGACGGAGTGGCTCTCCAGGGATTGGGATGGTCAGTTTGCCCATTCATGAAGGGAGGCCAAAGCATGTGCTGACTGGTTGGGAAAGAGATGTGTCTTCTTGGATAGAGATTCTCAGGAGCTCCAGGATCCACGACGTGCTCAAAAGTTTACCACAAATGGATGGCTGGGTGTAAGCACCCCATTACTAGTTCCTTAAGCAATGCTTAAACGAAAATATCCACTCTGGTAATCCATTTAGCTTCAGGTCCTTGGTGATTCAACTGCTAAAAGATGGCACCCCAGAAACACTTAATCTTGTAGCCTATCCTCCTGAGGTGTGCATTCTTGATTTTATAATCAATAGCTGTTGAAGCTATTGGCCAGGGACGTCATATCCTGCCTGGCAGATCAGAGCTCGAACCTGATTGTTAGGTTTCGCTGTAGGGAGGGATTGGAGGAGGTGGGGGGAGAACAAAGTGGTTTTCTGTTTATGAGCTATGGTCTTTAATTTTCCATCCCTTTATATTAGATTTGATGTTGATGAATAGTCTTTAAGATTCTGGGGGAAATCAACGCATCAAAAAAATGGACGTTTTACTTCTATGTGTACTACTATTACATTGTATCACAGTCTCAAACCTTTTCCTTTTTCTTGATAATCAAGTTGAGAACATGGGAACAACCATGGTCAAGATTGTTCAAGATTGTGTTTGTCTACCTATATAATAAGCACTTTTGCGTCAATATATAGCCTTCTCTTACGGCTTCCTATTACGGCAAAATAAAAGTTCATGAATTATGCCTTATTCACTATCTTCTTTATTTTGTTTTCTGTTCCTTTAGAACAGCCTTTTTTTTTTTGTTTTTTTTGGTACAAGTTCACGTTTGCATGAATAGTGCCATTTATTGAAAGTTAAAAGTTCGTGTTTTTATTCTTAGAAAATAAATTTCTTTTTTGGTACAAGTTCATGAAAATGTCCCTATCAATAGCAACTCTCCAAACTTTGAACACACTGGCCATTTAAAAAGTTTCAAATTGAAGTGGAAGAGATAAAGCCTTGGTTTTAGCTCAAGAGAGCCAAAATTTCATTGTCCATCTTTTTGACTTCTTCACGAGCATCAAGTTTGGTTGTAAATTGGTTGTAACTTTCTTGCATCCTTTTGTATGCATCCCGTCTTTGGATTTTGGGATAAATATCATACATGGGAGCTTCTTCTGCTAATACTTTGGATGCTATAATGAAAATTGGGTCCGGCATTTTGGCATTTCCTCTTGTTCTTTGATGAACAATTTTTGGGCAGATAGAATGAGAAAGGGATATTATATATAGGTCAAAATTTTGTCAATCTTTGTGGTAACTCTTTTCAAAGGAGGCTAAAAGGGTCTTTTAGGAATTGTTTCGTACAATATGGACACCTTCACGGGAGACAAAAAATGAATCTGGCAACTTGCAACAGTGTAAAAAGACAAGGTTGATCCAAAACTTTGGTATTGGACTGCTTTGATTATCTTACATACTTTTTAAACTTTTGCTGCTAAATTGGGGCAAGACAGATGAAGTAATATGTGATGCCTGTATTCCTAATTGATCCATAATTGTATCCATTTTCCTCTTTTTTTTTTCCGGAAAGAGTGTTTTTTTTTTTTTAAACTTTTGAGAATTTATTTTATGGTCATGGAAATTTATTTCAAAATAAGAACTATATCCTTTACTAGTCAAAGATTGTTCACGTTGAATAAGGTACATTTGTTACTTAATTGGAAAATAAAAATTATTTTTTCATTAAAATACTAACAGCGACATTGATAAAGGCCAGCCTTTGATAAACTCATAAAGTAACAAAATAATATTAGAGAGATTGGGGGCAATTTTTCTTCATGGTCGGATGGGTTATACTCCTTTTTTGGCAAGAGCAAGAAGATTCATTTGCTACTCATTCTCACCTTATAATTTACCTAAACAAAAAGTTGTAAAAAAAAAAAAAGGAAAAGGAAAGTGAGAGCCAATTTCACTCTTTTTTTTTTTTGACTATTTTTTTAATGTAAGTGAAAGAGCCAAAAATTGTTCATCAAAAACTCATATTTTTGTGTTGAGCTTTTAATTATATATAGTATTGATGCATATTATTTTTTATATTTTATCTGTCCCAAATTTCAGTAACTATGGTTATTACTTTACAAATGAAACTACTCCAAATTATCTTGTGAAACTTATATAAAACAAGAATTAGTAAAATTTTTTTAGAATAATATTCTTTATAGGTGAATGGTATGGAAATTGTTAAAATTGTCATTTCACAAATGACTTAAACTTTCTACAACAAATTTTTCTAGGCTAAATCCCGGTATGCCTAGAACCTAATCAAGCAAAGTCTTTATCAAAACATTGAACTTTCTCCAAGAGTTGTCAGGATAATCAAGTGGATGCAAAAAAATAAATAAATAAGAGTCCTCAACAATGAAGAATTTGCTTGAAGGAAATAGGCAAAATTTATCTTTTTACTTAGTATATTAACTAGTAAGTTAAATTCAAAAAAGGTAAATTATATTAAAAAGTAAGTAAGTTTGTTTACTAAAAATATAAATTTTCATTGATGACTATAACTTACTGCTTTATGAGATAAACTTACAAAATTTTTTAATAAACTTACTAGTAAATTCAATCCAAAACAAGTTAAATTTTATTAAAAAGTAAGTAAGTTTGTTTACTGAAAACATATATTTCCATTGATAACTATAACTTACTAAATTTTTTAGTAAACTTACTAGAAGTTCAATCCAGAAAAGGTAAATTTTATTAAAAAGTAAGTAAGTTTATTTATTAAAAATATAAATTTTTATTGATGACTATAATTTACTGCCTTAGGAGATATACTTACTAAATTTCTTAGTAAACTTACTAGTAAATTAAATTTCAAAAAAAAGGTAAATTTTATTAAAAAGTAAGTAAATTTGTTTACTGAAGATATAAATTTTCATTGATGGCTATAACTTACTACCGTAGGAGATATACTTACTAAATTTCTTAGTAAACTTACTAGTAAATTAAATTCCAAAAAAGGTAAATTTTATTAAAAGTAAGTAAATTTGTTTATTGAAAACATAAATTTTCATTGATGATTATAACTTACTGGTTTAGAAGATATACTTACTAAATTTCTTAGAACTACTTACCAGCAAGTTCAATTCAAAAAAGGTAAATTTTATTAAAAATTAAATAAGTTTGTTTACTAAAAATGTAAATTCTCTTTGATTACTATAACTTACTGTTTTAGAAGATTTACTTACTAAATTTCTTAGTAAATTTACCATTACTGATAGTAATTAATGTAATACAACATTAGAGACTCCACTAAAAAATTTAACTTGTCATTAAAAATAGTAAAAACCTGTTATTGCAAATTAACTCCTTAACACTACCATGACTCGCATTATTATAGCATAGTCCTTCACTTAATTAACCAAATACGCTGAATTGCCAACACTTTTCTTTGGAATATATTGATCGTGTGCACAATTCTTAGGCCAATGCCCAATAATCTGGACCTTTACATTGTGCTACCGGATGAGCTAAAGGTGTTGGCTTTCTTCTTTATTGGCAAACAGAAAAAGGAAAGTTTCCAAAATTAATCTGTCTCTCCAACTTCTAAGCAAATTGATTTCGTCCTCTCCGCTAAAATTCAAATCAAATCCATGTCCTAACTGGATCTGGATTTTGCAATTCCTATATGGGAATCAGAGTTTACAACATGAGACTCATATTATTCTGCAAATCCCTCCAAGAAAGATGCAGCAATAGCAGCTATATCCATCATTTCATCACCATCACCATCACCACTACCAACCTGAAAACATGGGAATTTACGACAGAAATGTTTTCTTCCCCCAGCCTGATCAGACTCCATTTTACGCTATTCCATCAACTTATGGCTTCCCAGTTTATCCCGAATTCAATGAGCCAGGCTGCTATTTTCATGATTTTTTTATTCCTAGCCCTCCACAATACTATTACAGTCATCCTACTACAGTGACGTACTACCATCAGCATGACAATTACTACGTTAATCAAGATCAGAACCTCCAATGGCCTCAGAACTATCTTCAAGATTCTGATCGGGGCTAGGACATCCTCTCTAGTTTTAGCTTTGCACCAGAAGATGAGACTATCAATAGAGGAGAACAACCTACTTAGGAACTAGCTTTAGGAATCTGATCAGGGCCAAAATATTCTCTCCTGATTTATCTTTACACCAGAAGATGAGAGTGCCATACTTGATTTTGATGGAGAGAACTATCCACTAGGGAACATAGTTTGCCATGTCAGCTGAGTCCACAATGACTCGGATGAGCCATAATTGGATTAGAGGGGATTAGTATTATACTGATCCCTGAATCACAAATTTAATTATATCCAAGATGACTCATGATAACTCAACTGATATTGGATGAGTTGTAGCAAGAAGTCACCGTATTGTCGAAATCATGAAGTTGCACTAAGTTGTATCATGGATAAACAAACTTATATGTACAAAAGGAAAAAAAAATAAAAATAGGGAGATAAAGAAAGGAAAGAAGAGTAATTCCAATGCATGAGTGTATGTGAGAGAGAGAGAGTGAAAAAAAAAAGAAAAATTTAAGAAAAAAAAGATAGAAGAGACCACCTACCTTTATGGTGGTTGCCGGTGGCTATGGAGGAAACAAATAGAAGCAATAATAATAGTAGTAGGAGTGATAATAGTAGTATCAGAAGACGTCGAGTAGGAAAAAAAGAAAAGAAACTTATAAAGTTGCCCCTCAATTTTTTTAAAATTTTGAACCCATTTCAAAAGTTCCTTAAACTATAGTTGAAAGTGGGTATTTCTTTTCATGATCACTTTTTCTACTTTCAATTTCATCCTTGCTAATTTCATATTATACTCTAAATTTAGTGTCTTATTTAATGAAAATATGTTAATAATAATAGGAATACAATGTACTCTTGCTACCATAATTACTTACTTTTAATGCTGTACGTCTACAGTCACACACGCGTTACTTATTCAATATTGGTAAGTATATATATGATAATGTAGATATTCACCATTCTAAGTTGATAATTGTGCTTGTTACAGTAGTTTTTATTTTTACTAAATTTTTCAAAATTTTTGAACACTCTTATGAGCTGTAATATGCGTATCTCCTGATATTCAACCGATATGCTACGATCAATGTGGAACAACTGCGACCATGACACGCAATGCCGAACCATGCTAGGGAATCAGCTTAGCTTGAGTTCTGCTATGGAGTTCGTCAGTGAGGGAGGAAATCTTGCCACCTTCAACACTAAAATACCTACTCGTAAGCCGATTGTTGAGTCCCTACAGCAATTGGTCGAAGAAGACAGGATTAGTGAAAATAATGGTTTGCTAGAAGCAACCATCTCAGAGCATTTGAAAACCAGAAATTATCAGACACTAGTTGATCAAGAACCTCAAATTTGCGTAGTTTGATAGTACGAGTACGAGAATGGGGAGACAACTGGAAATCTAGAATGCGGGCATGGTACTACTCTTTATTTTGTTTGGATTTGTGACACGAGTTAGAAAAGCTATGAACATTGTTTCTTTGACTACTGTAACTGATTTTTATTTGAGTCGCACAGAAATTCTTTAATTTTTTTGTTCTCGAATTTGCAAATTAATCGTACTATGTTATCTGTTTTAACTTTAAAACAGAGTTTAAGGTTCTGCAGCTGCAAATTTTTTAATGAATTGTTTGGATTTGTCATCTAATGATTTTGCTTCTCAAATTTCATCATAAAATAGAGTTTATGGTTCTATAATTGCAAATTTAAGGAAATTCTTGGATTTGTTAGAATGACTTGAGAAATTATAGAGCACTGATCAATAGAGATGTGTAGCTTAATGTGAGGCCCCGATTTTTTCCAATTTCTGGAAAATGTTAAATAATGTTAATTATAGTTATTTTGGTTTGCCAAGGTGTTTATATGGTTTGTTTTACTTTTCAAAGTGTTGGTTTTAACTAGCTTGTTTTACAAAGTTTGAAAACCCTAATTTGATTAAAACCCTAGTTTGCTTTGAAAACCCTAAATTGGGATAAAACCCTAATATGTATATGCAAAACCCTAGTTTTGAAAATACATTTAAGTTTTATGTCCAACCACAAGTTTGTTATTTCTTGATTTTACGTGTTAATGCATGATTAAGAAGGATGATTAAGACGATCGATGTCGATTCCTAGGTGATTAGTGGTTTTAGTATGTGTAATTAAGTTTGATGGACTAAGTTGATAGGAAAGAAAATTACTTGGGCAAGGTGGAAGTTAAGTTAAGTTGGTAGGTTAATTAGCATTACACTTTTGACCAATTTTGACCAAACACTAAATATCTAGTTGATGACATCTCTTGGTCATTCTAGAGCTTGAGAGAGTCAAGCCAAGGGAAAACAAAGAGGGAAAACCGTGAGGAAAAGGGAAGAAAAGAAGAGGAAAAAGAAGAAAAACTTGGGAACTCTTGCAAGGTTTAATCATTCAATCTTGATTTGGAGTTAGGAGGTGAAGCTTGCACTTGAAAGGTTGAGGTTGCACCAAGAACACAAGCTAGCAAGGTTTTCTTCTATCTTTCTTCTATTTTTTTTACAAGCTGGAATTTCGACTAAGTTTATGAAGTTGTTGGATTTTGTTGTTGTTTTGACTTGATTGAGGATCATGTTTAGCTTCTTAGATGAATTTATGGGTTAGATTGTTGAATTTTCTTGTGTAAAGCTGCAGCCAAGAAGAAATCATTAGGGTTGAATTTCCGTCCATTTTTCTGTCCGAATTTGCTTGATATTTTTGAAGATGATGGGGACAGAATTAGCTTTAGCACAAAGCATGAAAGTTTTAGATAGTTGAGTGAGGATTCTACCTGTAAATTTTCATGTGAATCGGAGCACTGTATCATGTGAAAAGACTAAAATGCCCCTGATGCCCTGTTTCTGTCCGAATCGTTATTTTTGCTGCTGTAATGGGCCATTTTGACCGGGAAGATGACTGTTTTTGTTTTTGAGATCTTCCTAAGTATTGTAGCCTTATATGTTAGCTTTCTAATGGCTTTGGAATCGCTTGATTTGGAGCTGTGAGTGTGGAGTTATGGCTATTTGAAGCTGTCCTGCTTAAATCTCTGCGATAGGGTAGAAAGCCATTGTTTTGATTATTTTCACCTAGTTCGGATGGAATTGGATTTCAACTTCTTCATGAAATTGTAGAGGGTAATGTGGAACGTGTAAGGGTTGCATTTGCATGATTGTTATTGCATTCCGGTCATTGGATTTGTATGTGCGTGTTTTGTTGGAACGCGGATGCATTTGGGCGTAAAATGAAAATCGATTGACGGGACAGCCTCTTTGACACCATTTTTCGTGTTGATCCTTTGTGATTTGGCTTTTGGCCAAAACACGAAAGTTATAGCCTTTCATTCTAGCTTTCCAACGCATCTAGAATTTCTTAATTTCGATTTATGAGCACTGAGTTATGATCGTTGGAATCTAGCCTGTCGGAAATTCTGACATTAAAATTTCTGGGACTGTTTCCGCATTTTTGACCTAGAAAGAGTGAAAAGTTGTCTTCATGAAAGTTGTAGCTTGTTCTCTTAGCTTCGAAACGAAACCTCGTTCACTTCAATCCTATACTTGTACCATTAGTTATGATTAAAATGGCAAAAGGTGTCAAATCTGCCTTTCACACCTTTTAGTGTGTGTTTCCCGTATTCATTCTGTTCCCGTCCGTTTTTGGTCTAACGCCCATGCATGTGCTCCTATTTCTATTTTAAGTGTTTATAAGTATTTTTTCAAGAGTTTTAGTTCTTTGAGTACGTGCACGTCACGTCATTTCACATGTGCAAATGGATTTTCTTAACTCAGGTGATTCTGTGGACACCGAAGGACGTGTTTGATCTTCTAAATTTTCTCGCTTGTTCTCAACTCAGGTGAGTGTTCCTTGTATGTTTGTGAATAAATTGCTCTGTTGACGGTTTAAATGCTTTTAATAATAATGTGAAGGGCGAGTGTGTACTTTTCGTGACTCACCTACTTTTATTCTACCTGCTCAACCGTGTGCTTTTCCATTGTTTGTATATTATTTATGATGATCAGAGGCCATGTGTACTAACACATAGGCTGAACAAGGCCTTTCCCCTTCGTTATCGACCTATTCGGTTCGGACTCTCGGTCGGATAGGTTGATAACCTGGGCACCGCACGTATACCGAGTATTACCACTAGGAGTTATAAGGAGGAGTAGGGATTGAGTATTGAACAAGACGGACAGCAACCGCCTGGAACCTGTATCCTTTCAATCGGTATTTTCCCGCTTATGTGTTTATACATTTTATGCTTCTAAACTGAATTATATTAGCCTACCGAAGTGCTTAACTGATATATTTTTTGCTCTACTATTACCGCGGTGATTTGTGTGATGTTAGATCGCCACCGGGTTTTAGCTCATCCCTTTCAACTTTGTTTCTCCTTAGGATTTGAGATCGAGAGCTTCCAAGGTTACACTAGGTCGATTGGTTTGAGACCTAATCTTGTATTTTGATGTAGCTCTTGTATTTTGAATTGTACTAATGGAATGTTGGATGGATGGTTAAACTTTGTATCTGTAATTATAGTTCGTGACGCTTGTGGTTCTTAAGGAAATTTTGGGGTTTAAATGTTACAGCTTGATTTGAGGACATCGATGTATTTTGTTATTTGCATTTGAACTAAGGATGTCAGAGTGAGTCCCGACGAGAGTCGGGCGTGCTCATACCTCGTGGTTCACCTGGGAGAGGTGGTTGTCATAGGTGGTATCGAGCTTTAGATTTCCGACCAGTGTACCCTAGACTTAACGCTTAGGTGCCGACCGGGAGTAGGTTAACTGTTAAATGATATGATTTACGGAATAGTTTACCTAGAACACTAATTCTAGTCGTGATTGTAGGAATGGAAGGAAATGGAGCACGAGACCGCCGAGGCACTTCAGTTATGTCTCGTGATAGGACCCAAGCGAGCCATTTCAACAGCTTGTTCCGTGACGAGGGTGGATAGGCGGTGTGATTGTTGGCGATATATTCATATCCCAATCAAGTGCTAGCTATAGTAGATGAGAGGCAGGTTAGTCAATGCAAATGCCGAGCAAATGGTCAATTCAAGAGTTAGAGACTAGGGTGCTCGGGAGCAACGAATCAAACCCACGTGAACAATTACAAGAGGCCAATAATCGCTTGGCTCGATGGCACAACAACCAAGGGAGAGAGGTGGAGAAGATCGTGGTCTTGAGGATCCTAGCGTAGGAAATGAAGTCGAACGCATTAGAGAACGAGAATCTCTGGGTAATTAATCCAAAGGCCGTATTGGTTTTGACCTTTGTAAGAGAATGATAGGACGGGATGTAGAATGTTCTACTTTGGAGGCCGCTGTATTTTGTTGATGACTTGTTTACTTTTGTCTACTACTTTTGACTTGGTATGTACTCAACTTGACCGTGACTTGTGTTTTAGTTTAACGAAGTTCTAGTTTGTACTAACGTGAGACATGACCGAGTGAACTGTATTGTGAAATGTGCTATGTGAAAATGTGTTTGTCCACTTGCTTTAAGAGTTGTTACTTGTGTGTGTGAAGTTAATTATGGTTTAGTATGGTTGATATACATATGCATATAGATTAGCTATGAACATGGAAACGAGAGGGCAAACGACAGGCCGGGCGCGGACGGACGGGCCTTAGACAACCCCAAGATCTAGGGATGATCACGAATCAGTTGCGGAAATAATCGTGAACCAAGGGCCGATGCTAATGATCGTAGCCACGCCATCCAACGATGACTGATTTGTTAGTACAAATGGCTGGTCAAAACCTTGAAATCAACAAGGAAACCCTGAATCAAGTAGAAGGAGAAGACAAGGCACTAGAGAGATTTCAAAATTTTCTCCCTAAGTTTGCGGAGGTCCCACCTCGATATAGCCAAGAATTGGTTGAAAAATATAAGGAACATATTTGATGCTTTGAATTATTCCGAAGAAAGACAAGTAACTTTATGTTCCAATTTGAAGGATGGCTAGAGCATGGTGGAATGTTATCGAAATAAGTGGGAAAGGGAACAAACCCGAGAACTTGGATGAATTTCAGACAAGAATTTAATGAAAAGTTCCTTCCACCACCGGTCCAAGAAAAGAGAGAAGATGATTTTATAAAACTTGCCAAGGAACCCTAAGTGTGGCTGAATATGAAACTCAATTCACTAAGTTGTCACGATTTGCCCCTAACCGGTACTTACAGAGCTAAAGAGAATAAGACGGTTTATTTAGGGACTTAACTTAGAAATTCAAGATGCTCTCGCACCAGCTCAAATTGAGACATTCACCGATGCCCTTGAGAAAGCCCAAAGAGTCGAGGTAACAAAATCTCAACTAAAAGCCTTTCAAGCCCGAAGAGAGATGCACCTAGTGGTAGTTCCCTGAGGTTCCTAGAGAACTGCACCCCAAAGTCGGAAAAGGAACTGGTGGAATAAAATACCTCCTATTCTTCTCATAAGATGGAGCAACTAGAAGGGACTACATCACAGAGAACTCAAACAAGAAGGGTTCAATCAAAGGAAACACCGTTGAAGTTAAGCCACCGCTTGTCCAACCAACTTGTGGATACCGGGAAAAGCAATCACACCAGGACAACCTGTTGGGTGAAAGGATGGAAATGTTTACGCTGTGGGAGTGTCCACCATCAACTTAGTCACCCAAGCAACAGAGAGGGTGATCCTCATCAAGGAAATGTAACTACTTCTCAACAAGTTACTGGAGGAAACCGATCAAGCACCGCTAGAACATATAACCTTCTTGGTCAACAGATTTCAAGATCAACCGAGGTAGTTGAAGGTATGAATTTCGAGGACTAAATTTGTTGCAAGGGAAGAATGTGAGGCCCGATTTTTCCCAATTTCTGGAAAATATTAAATAATGTCAATTATAGTTATTTTGGTTTGCCAAGGTGTTTATATGGTTTTTTTTCAAAGTGTTGGTTTTAACTAGCTTGTTTTACAAAGTTTGAAAACCCTAATTTGATTAAAACCCTAGTTTGCTTTGAAAACCCTAAATTGGGATAAACCCTAATATGTATATGCAAAACCCTAGTTTTGAAAATACATTTAAGTTTTATGTCCAATGAAAAGTTTGTTATTTCTTGATTTTAATGTGTTAATGCATGATTAAGAAGGATGATTAAGACGATCGATGTCGATTCCTAGGTGATTAGTGGTTTTAGTAGGTGTAATTAAGTTTGATGGACTAAGTTGATAGGAAAGAAAATTACTTGGGCAAGGGTAGAAGTTAACCTAAGTTGGTAGGTTAATTAGCATTACACATTTGACCAATTTTGACCAAACACTAAATATCTAGTTGATGACATCTCTTGGTCATTCTAGAGCTTGAGAGATGCACCTGCCAAGGGAAAACAAAGAGGGAAACCGTGAGGAAAAGGGAAGAAAAGAAGAGGAAAAAAGAAGAAAACTTGGGAACTCTTGCAAGGTTTAATCATTCAATCTTGATTTGAGTTAGGAGGTGAAGCTTGCACTTGAAAGGTTGAGGTTGCACCAAGAACACAAGCTAGTAAGGTTTTCTTATCTTTCTTCTATTTTTTTACAAGCTGGAATTTCACTAAGTTTGCTATGAAGTTGTTGTTGTTGTTTTGACTTGATTGAGGATCATGTTTAGCTTCTTAGATGAATTTATGGTTTAGATTGTTGAATTTTCTTGTGTAAAGCTGCAAGAAGAAATCATTAGGGTTGAATTTCCGTCCATTTTTCTGTCCGAATTTGCTTGATATTTTGAAGATGATGGGGACAGAATTAGCTTTAGCACAAAGCATGAAAGTTTTAGAGAGTTGAGTGAGGATTCTACCTGTAAATTTTCAGGTGAATCGGAGCACTGTATCATGTGAAAAGACTAAAATGCCCTGATGCCCTGTTTCTGTCCGAATCGTTATTTTGCTGCTGTAATGGGCCATTTTGACCGGAAGATGACTGTTTTGTTTTGAGATCTTCCTAAGTATTGTAGCCTTATATGTTAGCTTTCTAATGGCTTTGGAATCGCTTGATTTGAGCTGTGAGTGTGGAGTTATGGCTATTTGAAGCTGTCCCGCTTAAATCTCATGATGGGTAGAAAGCCATTGTTTTGATTATTTTCGACCTAGTTCGGATGGAATTGGATTTCAACTTCTTCATGAAATTGTAGAGGGTAATGTGGAACGTGGGTTGCATTTGCATGATTGTTATTGCATTCCAGTCATTGGATTTGCATGTGCGTTTTGTTGGAACGTGATGCATTTCGTAAAATGTAAAATGATTGACGGACCTCTGTTCTTTGACACCATTTTTCGTGTTGATCCTTGTGATTTGGCTTTTGGCCAAAACATGAAAGTTATAGCCTTTCATTCTAGCTTTCCAACGCGATCTAGAATTTCTTGATTTCGATTTATGAGCACCGAAGTTATGATCGTTGGAATCTAGCCCGCACGGAAATTCTAACATTAAAATTGGACTGTTTCCGATTTTGACCTAGAAAGAGTGAAAAGTTGTCTTCATGAAAGTTGTAGCTTGTTCTCTTAGCTCAAACGAACCTCGCACTTCAATCCTATACTTTTACCATTAGTTATGATTAAAATGGAAAAGGTGTCAATCTGCCTTTCACACCTTTAGTGTGCCCTCAGATTCATTCTATTCCCCGTCCCCGTTTTGGTCTAACGCCCATGCATGTGCTCCTATTGCTATTTTAAGTGTTTATAAGTATTTTTTTCAAGAGTTTTAGTTTTTGAGTATGTGCACTTCCGCCATTTCACGTGCAAATGGATTTTCTTAACTCGTGTGATTCTCGTGGACACCAAGGACGTGTTTGATCTTCTAAATTTTCCTCGCTTGTTCTCAACCTGTTGGTGAGTGTTCCTTGTATGTTTGTGAATAAATTGCTCATTGATCGCGGTTTAAATGTTTTAATAATTATGTGAAGGGCGAGTGTACTTTATCGCACTCACCTACTTTATTCTACCGCTCAACCGGTGCTTTTCCATTGTTTGTATTATTTCATGCGATGACCGTAGGCCATGTGTACTAACACATGCTGAACAAGGCTCTCTTCGTTATCGAACCTATTCGTGTAAGCGGACTCGGTTTGATAGGTTGATAACCTAGGCACCGCACGGTATACCGCAGTATTACCACTAGGAGTTATAAGGAGTGGGTTGAGTATTGAACAAGACGGACTGCAATGCCTGGAACCTCGTATCCTTTCACTAGTTATTTTCCCGCTTTATGTTTATATATTTTATGCTTCTAAACTGAATTATATTAACCTACCGAAGTGCCTGAGCATATATTTTTGCTCCACTCATACTGTGTGATTTGTGTGATGTTAGGATCGCCACTGGTTTTTAGCTCATCCCTTTCAACTTTGTTTCTCCCAGCGGGATTTGAGATCGGAGCTTCCAGGGTTACACTAGGTCGATTGGTTTGGAGACCTAATCTTGTATTTTGATGTAGCCCTTGTATTTTGAATTGTACTAATGGAATGTTGGATGGTGGTTAAACTTTGTATCTGTAATTATAGTTCGGACGCTTTGTGGTTCGTTAGGAAATTTTGGGGTTTAAATGTTACATTGATTTGAGGACATCGATGTATTTTGTTATTTGCATTTGAACTAAGGATCTCAGAAGTGAGTCCACGAGCCTAGTAACTCAGCTTCGATACCTTAGAAGCTCCTAGGGAGAGTACTGGCTGTCACACTTAATGTTTGGCACCTTTGAATCAAGGAGTCAAATAGAGATTTTACATTAATGAATGTACTAAAAAAGCATGTGTGTGTATTTCTGAGGTTCATTAAACATGACTAAAAATGCAAACAAGTCAAGTTTGATCATTTTACCGTAAGCTCAAATAGCTTGAATATTTTAATGAGCTCAAGCTTAAGCATTACTTGCTTAATGGAGTTTCAAATACATATTTTTAATTTCTTATATCTATTAAGTGTAAAATTTTATTGTATCTCTTGTGTAAAACTATGTAATATATTAATCTATATCATTTAAGATTGATTAGATTTGATCAAACTTCATTAAGTTTGATCCTATTGGCTGTGTTTGTGTAAGATAAAAATAAACCGGTTTGAGGTTCACATCAAAAGCTCTCAACAAGCTCGACCTTGAACTTGTGGTCAAGTGCTTAGC